>OY754339.1:91698681-93079601 GCA_963573305.1 Pyrrhosoma nymphula
GATGATGGCATGAGATGCTGAAACCCGGGTCGTGTTGTTTCTAATAAAGTGTGGAATTATAACCAAGTGCCTGTTTTTTTTACTAATAAAGATTGTTAATAATATTGATTTCTATCAACAACTTGTCGATAGGAAGTCCTCGATCGATTACCTGTGGAATCATTTTGCGCGACTCAGTTTCAATTGCTTTAAACGTTCAGTTGCCACGCCCCCTTTCGAAAAGGGCAAGCTTGGCGCTATTCTTGACATAAGGAAGAAATTAACCTCTAGCGTAGAATCACGACCGTTGTCATTACCTATTTCAATCAGTAACTTATCACTCGATATCCTTCGGCCGTTAAGACCCGGCGCTTTCCTGGTTCTATCATGTGCCGTTTACCGCCTGCTATACTATTGTTGGATAGGTTAAACTTGCAAAGCGCCGAGGACGATTTTGTTCATTTTCCTTATTTTTAGGAAAATAAGATATTTGATAAAGGGAAATGTCAGTCAAACTACGATGAGATAGGTTGAAGTGAAAAGATGCTGAGAGGGCAAAAATCCGCTCGGTGAGGGATGAAATACCGCACTGAGACGGATGACATCTCTCTTTTGGGAATATTATGGTCCGCTGCTGGAGCCCAGTAACTTCTTTTCTAATTGATGTCTTCGTGTTTTTGCCATGTGAAAAGGAATCTAATTTGTTAAACTCCGAATACTTGCTTTTACATTCGGGAAAATCAATTGGCATGATATTCAATTGTGTCTCTTGCACCAAAGGCCAGACGATGTATGTGTCCACCTCTATTTTATTCGATTTCAACCTTTAAGTTGCGTGTTATTTCGTTGAAAACATGATGGAGTGAATATCATCAGCAATTTACCACGAGATGTCTCATAGTTTAATGGAAAGATATCTTATTGGTTTAGCTGTGGATAATCCTGCACCATTTACGATAAGTAATCGGTTTCCATCCTATTATTATACGCGAAATCTGAATTTTACATGCTTAAATTTCGAGGATCTCGAAAGAAAGTTTGAAATAATTGCGACTGCGTAAAATGTAAAAAGTTGTCAGTTGCAAGGGAAACTTAAAATTTTGTTGCCCGGGAAGTAATACGTTGGCGTAGATGGTGGGATATGGTATCTACTGTTTGTAGTCGCTATCGCTACCTGTGGGGAAATATATTTTGACAAAAATTTAACGAAAATTGTAACAAAAAACTAATTTTGAATATATTCACGCAGTCGGAACAAAATTATATATATTTGACCTAATTTCCATCAAAATATTTTTTAATCCGAGATAATTTGATCACAATGAATCGAGGCAAATTCCTATCTTTTTTTTAATCGAATAACCAGTCACAAGCCGCCCTGAGTGTGGGCAGAAACTAAAGTCTGCTAATATTTCTCGTTGCTATTTACAATAATGTATACCTACATCAGAAATTCACTGAAGTGTGAATTTCTCAAATGTGTCGCCTACCGCATGTGTGTTAATATTTATGTGTCTTGTGTGTGTTTATTTTATTTTGTTCTCTGCATGAAGTAGCATCTCGTAGTTTTCATAAATTAACAGTATCAGTAATATTAACCACTAGATGTGTCTATAGCATTTCTCTGCATGTTTGTATGTTCTTTTACGTATCACTCTCCCAGTTTCCGGTTGGACTGCGCACTGTTCTCCTGACTGCTTTTGGCCTGCGCCTAGCGCCAGGGGGAGCGTGCGAGGTTCTGATTTGTTCTGGGACGAGTGCTGCATGCCTGGTGTAGAATCACCCCGTACCACACACCCTAGTGGTGGCTTGCACGGTACTTCGTATATGTTTTCGAGAAAATTTATAATTTGAAATACGCCTAAGATAATTATGATTGTACGACAATGGATTCATTATTTTCTTGTAAATATGATCCAAACTCTCGGAGTTTACTTTTCATGGCATTCGTTGACAGATGTTCGGGATTGTTACCACGCAAAAGGTCATCGGTGTTTATTTTCACGAAGAAATTGAAATGAGAGCATTCGATTGTATCTCGAATCCGTTCTAGCCTGAAGCTGCCGCGTCAAATCTCGCCGCCAACAATGTTTGGGAAAGCGTGACGTTGGACGCTTATCACTTGTGGTGTTTATCATGGAATTAAGGAGCAAGGTTGAGATCTAATCAGGTCAACCTGTGTTAACTTGTTGGTGTCGTGGGGTGGTGTAGATCCATTGGTTGACGTGTGGGAGCCTAAAACAAAACCTTGCGGGATTATGGGGAGCTCGAGGGTATGTGCGCTTGAGAATGGGTAAACAAAGGGTAGTTATCGATTGTTATTATATGTATATTTATTTATTTATTAATTTTGCAGCGTGTCAGTCAGTCATTCTGTATCCATTTTGTTTATATCTCTCTCAAGTTTTGAGCTAGAGAAATGAAGTTTGGTGCATTACATGTGGATTCTCTTTTTTTATGATTTGGTAATAGTTTTGGATTTTTAGCAGTTGGTGGTGCAAAGAAAAATGCAAAAAACCGTGGTTTTTGAGAGTTTAAATTTAGTTAGATTCCGGGGACTAAAGTTTTTCGGTACTACCGGATTCACTTTTTCAGAGCGAGTCTATCTTTCTCTGGACTCCCGGGTTCACTGAAATAGGTAAGCGTATGAAATGCATGTATTATATGCAGAATTGGTTAGCTATTAAGCTCATAAACCGTTAAAACTGCTAAACAACGATGCATTTATTTAGGTTAGCAACGGTGAAGTAAACAAACAGTACTCATTAAATTACAATCAGTTACAAACCGTATAGGCATATAAACGTTGTTAATTTATCTTTTTCGGGTAAATGTTGATTGCACTACGATATATGTGTTACTTTATTTTCATTAATTTTATTATTTATTGATATGTATAGCTAGTTTTACGCGAATGAAGGCGAAATTCGGCAATTAGTCGAGTTGAAAATGAAAGGTATATACAGTTAAGTGTGCCAATCGAAGTTATTTAGTGAAGATATTTAGAAATTCTCCAGGTGTATGTTTTAATGTATGCGAATCCAAAACAATAAGGTTCATGTCAAATTACTGTAAACTCAACATTAATATAATCAATTAAGTGTTTTGATATTGCAGTTCCCTTGATTTGGTTTTATTGCATAAGATATACGATTAGCTAGCGTAAGTGAAATGAACCTCTAGAGTTTTCCATGCATTAGTGTCTGGATAAATACATACGTCGTAAACGTTTCAATACATTTGCGTGTGCCGCAGTCTCAATATTGGCACAAACATCACGTCGAAAGTTTAAAAGTATTACTTATACCATTACGAATGCTATATGAATGTGCGAGAGACTGACCTCAGAGATAATTCATTACCAGTATTTGTTAATGTATGTCAAATATTCCTCCCGTGCTTGCTGCTTTGGGGAAGTAAAATGCCTTGTGCAAAAAAATGTGCAAAAATGCCTTGGCTCTCTGTGTGATAAAATGCGGCATTTTTGGCCTCATCTTTTTAGCTATGACTAACCAATCGTCGGAGTGACTTTATCTCAAAAATGGTACTTTCTTCAGTCAACTACAGTGAGCATTACAAAGAAAAATGAATATTATGACTTTTTTACTACAAAATATTTACTTATCTTTAAAAAACTATTCTCAATGTTTTTTTTCTTTTTTGGGAAACAAACTCATTTAGCCACATTTCCCACTGCTTCCACTTGAGTAGTGCAAAAAAAGGAAAAACACCTACATCTACATACTACCTCAATATTGGTAGTACTACATAATACCTCAAGAGCACACCTGACAGAGACTGCCAGCAAAGCAGGCAGCAGGTCTGCTAGTTATAATTAATATCTCTAAGCTTTCTCTTCATGACCTCGTTTTTATTATGAAAGTATTTTTTCATCTTCTTTCAGGAGATAATTTAAGTATATAGTAAATATATCGTAAAAGTATATTAATTTTAAAAATATATATTTTCTTTGCCGACGTTTCGTATTTGTATACATGCTTCTTCAAGGCTACAAGGAAAATTATTGGGCGTATTGTTCATCAATTGAATATGGT
Source organism: Pyrrhosoma nymphula (assembly GCA_963573305.1). Lineage (NCBI taxonomy): Eukaryota > Metazoa > Arthropoda > Insecta > Odonata > Coenagrionidae > Pyrrhosoma > Pyrrhosoma nymphula. Next base: position 91,702,716 of record OY754339.1, read on the forward strand.
TTACAATGTTGGTACACAGTTATGTTGTAAAGTGCATATACATAAGATTTTTTAAGTTATCTCAGAGAGAGTTCCTTCAGAATAAATTGTTTGAGGATTTTTGCTATTTATTGTTTGTCAGTCAATTGTGGTAAATTTATGTGCTTTCAAAAATCAAAATAAAAAGTGTTGTAAAACGTATCAATTTAAAATAAATTTTACTCCTAATTCAATTGATATAAAATTCGTCCAATAATTTTCATTCTAGCCCTGAAGAAGCATATGTATAAAAATGCGAAACGTCGGCAAAAAATAAATGTTTTTCAAATTAATAGACCTATATCTCCTGGAAGAAGAAAAAAAATTATTATAATTAATATCATTGGCGTAGCTTGAAGTGGGCGGGACCGAATTCAGAAAAATAAATAAACATTTTTTAAATGTAAAAAGAAGAATACAAATATCAACTATTCCGATAGTTAACAATTACAATAGTTAAATCATTGTCATTGACTGGTATAGTAATGATATCAAGCATTTTTTTAACAATACCGGTTGGTTTCACTAGTTGCGAAAAGTTTTTTTTTCAGATAAAATCTCATTCAAAATTGTTTTAGATGCAGGATTAGTTATTCATAACTAAAAAAAACCTTGTATATTACCTATCTGTAGGACATCAACTAATAAACAAAATAGGTTTTGTTGGTATCATGATGAATTTTCTCGTAAAAACCCAGATTTGTAATTTTGCATATCATTCGTAAATAAAACAAGCAAAATATTATTTAAAAACCTAATTTTAAAATTGTGTCTGAATAGACTTAATGTGTATTATAAATTTTCCAAAGGAAATACTGTAATTCAGAGGCCTTCCCGGGCGGCTCAAATTGTATCTGCGCCACTGATTAATTTGTTGCCACTGATTGGGTAAAACAGCCGTAAATTCAAACGTATCTTTTTTTTTTTCATCCCTCACGCGTCTCAGTTTTCTCAATATGCTTATGGGGACCAGTAGAACGTATAATACGATGCAATTCAAAAAAGCTTATTTCTTTTTGCTAATATTTTTAGTTCCCCAGACCTTTCCTCATTTCAATCGACAGTGACTGCTGAAGGTTGTCAATTTCATATTGGTCGTAAGATTTTGACTCCCACGCAGAGCGAATAGTTATATTATGGTGTCAGTAGTTATAAAATTTTGAGGTACTTTCCAAAATCACATTGATGAATCTCCTTGACTTATTAATAATACACAAGAGTGTTTCAGAAGGAATCTGCGAAACCTCTGAAGGAGGTAGGGGAGTTGATATTAAGCATTTTATTTCTTTGAACATCTGGCCGTATCTTCATAATCAGCTCTAGTAAAATCATAAGTAATTCTGAAGGTTTCACTGACTATGAGCCGTACCAAAAATCCTACTAACCTGTTCAATCTTGCCCCATTTTAACTCTCAATGCATGGAAAAGATATTCAAGAATTAATCATGACAATTATTGAATAGGGTTTGAGGTAAGGCTCTGACAGAATAGCGATATTTCGTATGGGTTACTACCAGCCCCAATTGTTTCAGGCGCAAATAGAAAAATGAGTATGCGTGAAAAAGAAAAAGATTTTATGATTTAGTAATAAATCTTTTATTCTTTGTGAATAAATGGAGTAATTATTCCGTTTTCTTAAAACGTTTATCAGCATCCATTTCAAATACGCCTGGGACAACACGAGACATTGCCATCGCAACCGTAAGTAAACAAATAAGATGGCTGAGAAAGTTAATTGCGAAAACGCCAAGCAAACGACTGGACGGCATTATTGCGCTGCAATCTGGAGCCAGAATTTCTTCAGGATGCAGAAATTATTATAAAATTACCTTTTTAAGTTTCCCCTGAGAAATAAATAGGTATTTTCATATTTAAATCTGCCAGCTATTCAATTAAAGAATACATGTCGCTGTTGCCGCCGACAGTTTGCGCCTGACCGCTAGAGTGCTCTGGGTGAAATGTATAACCATTAGAGTAATGTGAGTGTCAGACCCTTGGTTTGAGGGATCAACTGTCTTTTCATTTGACTCCTGCTAATTAAACTCGAAACACTTTACAGAACACTCATTTTCAATCCATTATCCGATAATTAGGATCGATATTGTGCTAATGCTATTATTAAATGACCTACTGAGGATCTGGAGGAAAGTCATCTCTCGCGATTAGCTCACGCCACTTCAATAAAGTCGCCAATGCATCGTCCCTCGCTCGTTAATCTCGAAGCGACGTAATTATCGTGAGAATGACCTCAAAGACCCTCACCCCGTTTACCTCCCCCTCTTCCCCTTACCCCCTGCCCCACTCAGAGATTTCGTATCGACGAATGATTTCTCCAAAGGTCGATCTAATCGGTGACCTTTACCGACGCGTCTCTGAGTAATCAATCACTTTCATCCCTCCGTTTCCGACCGAAGGTTTGCCTAGTTAACGCTCTACGTCAAACTGCGAAGATGATATAAAAACGTTCCTGGAAGGTTAAGCCTACGCCTAGACTAGGGGGATTATTTTGTAATCTCTTTTGAGTGAGAATACGTCATAAAATAAGGAAATTTACGTCATTTTTCGTAGTTTCACACCGCCATCCAGGCGATGTGAACGTCCTCGGCTCTCAAGTGGTGCTCTGCAGGTCTTTTACTTGACTCAACAGCTCTTTCCCCGAACTCACTGGGTCTTTCGACTCTTGATCCGTAATCTTTTGACTCTTGATCCGTTTTATTTGCCTCTTCCTTTCACTAGTTCCATCCCACGTGTCATAAGAACCGTGAAATGGAACTACCATCGTTTCCAAGGGCTTTGTGTAATCGAGATCCGATCATTAAGAAAGCGAAACGGGCCTCCCGCCTTCCCGCAAAGAGTCATTAGAAAGGTGAGATTACAAAATAATCTCCCAGGGGGGTTATTTTGTAATCTCACCTTTTTAATCAATCTTTGCTGCAAGGCGGTAGACCCGTTTCACTCTCTTAAATGACCGGATCACGATCGGCCAAGGTCCTATGGTGGATCCATTTCACGTTCCTTAACACAGGTGAGATGGAACTAATTACATGTGGAGGCAAATGAAACGGATCAAGAGTCGTAAGATACGGATCAAGAGTCGAAAGAGCGGGTGAGTCAAGGGAAAGACCAGAAGATCACAACTTGAGAGCCGAAGATGGTCACGCCGCGCCGCCTGGGTGGCGGAGTGGAACTACGAAAAATGACGTAGTTTTCCGTATTCTCACTGGAAGTGAGATTACAAAATAACCCCCCAGGGGTCTCCAAACTTAACGTAACGAGGACTGCAATGGATACTTGAACACTTTTCCGCGGGCCGTAGTAAAAAAAATTAAAAATAGGAAACTCTAGATATGAGTTTTATCGAAATCAGAAAATTTTATTAACTAATTCCAGAGTGTGCGAAGTTAAATTATCGTATATTGATGACGAAAAACACTACCATCAAATTCTCATATTTTGTACACAAAACCATTAATATGAATGATGTTACTTTGTTTGTGCTTTTAAAATCTTTTTAAATTAAGATTTAACTTTTGAAACTCTTAATTTATTACAAGTAGTGACCATCCAAGCAAACATTATGCGGCTCATTTCCGCATAATTCTTCTGCGGGCCGGGTAAAATCATCTTGCGGACCAGTTGTGGCTCGCAGGCTGTAATTTGGAGACCCCGGGCCTGGATCCCGAAACTTCCGTGATCGGCGACTTACTTCCTAGTGAGCTTTTTAGACTATCATCACTAGAGTTATTATTTACCAAGGGAGAAAACTTTAACATGTTCTAAATTATGATCGCTATCATAGTATTCGAAAGAAAAGTTTGATGAAGAGTTCAATATACTGTGCAGCGTTGTATGGCACAGAAACCTGGATTCGGAAAAAAATGATAGTAGTATAGCATTTGAGAAGTGAGTGTAGTGAAGGTAGAAAGTAAGGTGGACGGAAACGAAGACGTGCTAGGTACCTATGGTGGGTGAGGAAAGGAAACTGCTGTAAGATATGAGGAGAAGGAAGAGTTGGAGGATAGAATACAGATGTAGCAGTTGATAGGGACCTGGGGGGTTATTTTGTAATTCCACTTCCAAAATAGCCCTTGCGGAAGAGCTCCAACTCAAACGAACGATCCATTTGTGCTATTCCGTTCTCGAAGTACTCATTTAGAAGCTCAATTCCACGACCGAAAGAACTGGAAATGAACCATTCTCGGCATGAATGAACGAGTCGACGGTCTCGCCGTCTGGAGGGCACGGTTTACAATTCCACTTTCGGCAATAATCTCCATTTAAGGAGCGATCCGTGACGTCATGTTCCGTGAGGTGAAATTACAGCATAACCCCCCTGAGTATGAAAAAGTAAAGACTACTTTTACTCTCTTTCATAGTACGTACCTTAACCGACAGATTACCCTGCTAAAAATTAAATCATATTATTTATTCCCTTTAACACGTGCCATTTTTGTTTCTTATCACCTTCCCTGGTCACATGACAATTGACCACATTACCATTGTTACTGACGTGCATTCGGATGGCAGAAAACCATTGTTGTGGATAGGGAAGGGTATCTGTTGTAACTTGATGGGATTACTTGATATCCATAATTGCAAGAGAAAACGCTGTAGGTATTAATTCCCATTATTTTTTAATCAAGACCGACCATGGATTCAACACATGATAGTGTCTCCGTCTGTTGTCACCTTCTTCGGCATGACATTGACGCAATGTCTAGTTACCGTTAACCGCAAGATGGCTTAGCCTTTTCACTACCTTTAAACTCATGTGCAATACGTTATTTATGTTCATTTGTTGCCAGGAAAGGCCGATTGGTGCACATTCCCTAGAAAATAATTTTAGATAATGCTACGGTTGTTGTCCACATTAACTTTTTTTACCGCATATGAGGCAGAGTTTAAAGTAAACGCAATGATTGAATATTATTTGTTAAACCGTAGCTAAATTCCATTATAAAGCACATTTCTCATTTTTCAGCATGACGATTCCTGCGTGACAAGAAATTACGTGTTTTGTGCATTTCCCCGATGCTCGCAGGGTTTAAGTTTAACAAATTATGGCGTGTGTAGGCGAGGACACTGACCCATTCAACTTATCAGAAGTGCACAATATGTCTGCAAATTTGTCCTTATCAAGGATGTTCATTTCCGCCCCCAACAGCTGAGCTTAGAGTACGCTTCCATGCATAGATGCTGTGTCGATCGGTGAAAGGAATACATAGCGTTCGCGTTAAGGGCGAGACAGAGATTAAAGAAGAAACAAATGACGACCGATGAGCACTTTGGAATGAAATTCTCGGATAAGCGTCTAAATTCATAATTTTTTGTCGCGAATGCAATATTGAAACCGACCTCTTGATTTTGGTACCCCGTCAGAAGATCACGACGACATCAGATCACGCGACAACAGATCACGAAGAACAGATCACGAAGACAATAGGTCACGACGACAACAGATCACGTGACAATAGATCACGATATACAAAAAACGCTGTATTTAAATAAGTGATAGATATAATAAACCTAATAACACGGGTGTCACTCCATCAGATATATTTCACTGTTTTAATTCCTAATAGCATGATACAAATCACACTTACACACTTTATTATCATTTAGGGTTATTTAGTTGGGATTATTATTATTATTATTTATTTGGTGGAGGGGAGGCGCAGCGCCCCCCTCCCAATTACACATCTGCGGCAAAATATCCGCAAAATATTGAAGGAAAATATATTACAAAGTAATTTTCCCATTTTAATCGTGATTTAGTGTCGCGTGATCTGTTGTCGTCGTGATCTGTTGTCGTCGTGATCTGTTGTCGTCGTGATCTGTTGTCGTCGTGATCTGTTGTCGTCGTGATCTATTGTCGCGTGATCTGTAGTCGCGTGATCTGTTGTCGCGTGATCTAATGTCATGGATCCCTTGATTTTGAACGCTATTAGTGTGCAGTGAAAATGCTTCGAAGGTGGCGACTTTTATTCGGGTTAATTGAATTAGATAAATCGTTGACGAGTTTACTTGGTGGAAATTCACATTAATAAAAGATAACACTTTGCATTTTCCACGCTAGTTTTAAAGAGGAGCTCCTCTTGAAAATTACGTGAAAACGTCGAAACCGGTTGAGGTAGCATTAAAAGTATTGTGGAAAATACAAAGTGTTATCTTTAATTACTTGAATTGGCATTTCTTAGCACAGTGACAGCTTGAAGCGACGGCATTAGAATAATATTTTGCCCTTGATATTAAAACCGTTATGTACGACGCAGTGACGCCATTATCTCCACTACGCATTGCTAAATCGATGTTCATCATAGCATTTCGATAATGGATCTTGAGAACGTATTGAGAAATCCCATCGTTCTGTCTGCGGAATCAAGAATATTGACTCGTCGTTTCCATTCATGTCAAGCGCAGAAAGATGCGCATAGCCTTGATTTGGAGACATTTAAGTTTAAAAATGATTTTTGCGAAATAAATTTTTCTATCCCTGTAAAAAATTTCGGGTTTTTCCGTTTCCATAGCGACCAATAACAATAGCCACCTTGCAAGCTATTTAAGCATTCGAAATAAAGAAATTTCATGGACTATTATTTGGTGGCTTACATGCATATTTATCTTTTTATTGCAGTTCTCTACTCGGTTTCCAAGGCAAGCAATCGCAAAGGCGGCCGAAAATCTTTCAGCGCACAACGCTAAGATATCACCACTTCGAGATTTTATAGACCAAAAAAATCTAGATGCTTCATGAGTATCAGTGACGCTGCTAACATTTCCGTAGAATTATTCCTCACACTTCCGTTGCTCTGTCATTAAATGGCAACTTGCTCTTTACCAATAAATATTTATCCTTTGTCTCTTAAATATTTTTCTTTAGTCATCTTCCTCACAGCAGTTGAACTGTAATGGAGAGGATTAAAAAAAATAAGTAATACGTAAGTGCGATTGGGTAAAATTTGAAAAAATCAAAGATGAATTGCCCAGGAAAATTTTTGCGGGGGTGTGATAGTTTTTTTTTATCGAGTTCTGAAAGTTGGATAAAAGGTATGTACCAATCAGATAGCGGCTTGAGAGCTAATGCGGCATGCCGGCTGCCTCGGCAGCCGTAGTAGGCTTGTGCGATGACCGATTTTGGTAATCGATTTTTGATGAAAAAATTTCATCGAAATGTTTCGATGACGATGGCTGTCATCGATCATCATATAGAGTGTACACGATGATCGATGACTATCGATGAATATCGATGATCGATGATCGATGAATGCCGATGATCGATGAATTACGATGATCGATGACTCTCGATGAACTGTGAAGTATTTAAGAGCGATATATCGCTGTGATTGAATCACCGATACTGAAAAGTAGCAACCACAGCCTGTGACTAAATAATCGAAATCACTGTGACTGTGAATTCGGTGAATTTAGCCGATTTAGCTCAGGCTGCTACCGCTGCTACCAACTGCACCAGTGCAACCAACGAATACAATGCTACCACTGCTACTGCGTATTAACTGTGATTGAACGTGATCGCTACTTCTGTATCGTCTACCACAAACTTGAGGTAAAACATGAATTCCAAACATCTCACTGTGGCCCTGCCATCGTCCTCAAGGCGCAATTGCTGGGGTGCTTATACTTTATACATACAATTTAGATCTAAGGCGTTCAAATGAATGGAAAAAAAGAAGAAAAATTAGTGATATAAGGATATCGATCATCCTCATAGATGGTTCTCATCGACTCATCGACATCAATGATTCGCATCAACTCATCGACTCATCGGCATCGATGATTCTCATCGACTCATTGACGTCGATGGTCGATGACATTCATCGTCATCGGTTACAGTCATCGCACCGCGATGACTAAAATCATCGTCGATGACTTCGATTAATCGACTCATCGCACAAGCCTAAGCCGTAGTGTAAGTGAAAAAGCGGAAGTGAAGAAGAGAACTCGGCGGTCGTCCCGATAACTCCTCTTCCCGCAAACACATTCCACTATTGAATTATTTGGAATCCTCGTCTCTCGTAATCCTATGGTAAAGATATTTTTTTCTTTCTCAATAATAGATCTCCAGTAGGGTTACCATATTTTAAAATGAAAAATGATTATCACCAAAAGTTTTAGTCGATTTTCTTCTATTGGCATTTTGGCGCAGAGCACGTGTTTTGGTGTTTATTGTTAGCATATCGACTTCAAGTTGCATTCTTGTGGGAGCACGTGGTGTATATCCCAAACAATAAAGGCCGCCTGACAATTAGTACGCATATTTGAAGCGAGTTATTGAGCATTGTATTTGGAAGCGGAGTGATAAAAATAATACTATTTGGAAGGGCGGTAGAGATAGTTCGGCGAACAGCATTAATATTGGTGTAATATTTATGATTTTTTTGAGAAGGGTGGTTGAATGTAAACTGAATGCGGGGTAAAATTTACAAATAAGCCAGATTCCGGCGTTAAACCTCAATCAATCTTTTATTTTATCATACTTTGGTGCACAAAGATAAGGGGCATCATCTCATTTTTTTTTAATATTACACGATGGAAGTAAATCAAGCTTCTACCGTTCCACTACCGGGGCTGGGCAGCGATCATAAAAACTGGGGGGTTTCCCTGCTTTCTGGACATGTAATGGGGGGGCGGAAAAAGGACACTAAAAACCGGGTGGTACCCGGCTAAACCGGGTGATTTTGTAACCCTAACCTCCAGACAACGCCTACTTTCGTTCGGGGTGGCACAATATCAGCAATCGAATCAAGTTTGTTTCATAGTTTATCGGCGAGCGAAATTTGTGACTGTTGACAATGGAAGCAGGCCATTAATTGCAAAATGATAATGAATTTGTTGGCTTAGCGTAAGCACATGTGGCAGGTAGGTGCAATCTGCGGAGGTATTTCGGGAAATGTTGGACGACAGTTAGTTGTTTTTTGTGAGTTATCCATTTATCCGGATGGGGTCCGGTCCCAATTGATCCGGATAATTGGAGTTCTACTGTAACTTGTTGCATAGAGTCGAGCGAGGGACAGTCTTTCATATTACCTTTTGAAGGTTTTGAATGGTTTATTAGTTCGCAGTCTTTCCACACCATCCAGTGAGATTAAATTTTTGACCAACGCAATAATGTTCTACCTCATGCATTGAGTTGAAAACGCATGTGAGAAAAACCCTGCGCAGTGGGAAAAATCAACCTTGGACGTTGGCAGTGACGAAAAGAGTCCAGCCACCTTCCGTTGCACACGTCAACCGTCCAGTGTCGACCGTCTCTCGACGTGACGCCACGAGCAGCTGAGATATTGTCGTAACACTGTCATGGAGATTGCACCCTCGACGACGCAGGACGTGTTATGACATTTTGCGCAAGAGGGCATCCGATTAACCCCTCCCCCGCCAACCTAACCCCTTCCCCCCAACAAGCTGAACTGCAGAAAAAGGAAGACCCTCCTCGCCCCAGTCGTGGCGTGAGCCCAGATCCCCGGTCCCCCATAGGTCGCGGCCTATCTTTCAAGAGGGGGAAAGATGAACGCCTCCCGTTACAGGCTCCTGACCCCTTCTCCCCGCGACCCTTCCCCACCCCCCACACCACCCTCGCCAAATCCCTCTTCCTTTCTTAAAGGCCTCCGCGTTCCTTGCTCGTTCTCTATCACTCCCGGCGCTGTCTCAAGACCGGACGGACGTCTTGGACCCTTGTGTTATTCCCCCTCCCCGACAACAACAAGTAAGTGGTGCACGTTGAATGAATTGGTGGTGATCTTCGCTTTTAAGTGTCCGGGCGCCTTAGGTGACGCGATGGCATTGTGGTACCGTGATTATATGACAACAAATGTGGACTTATCGATCTTCCGATCCTCTGTGTGGAGCGTATAGAGGCGAAGTGGATGTGCTACCTCAAGGTTACACCGTTCTGCCAACCGCTAATGAAGCGTAGATATCTGCTGGCTTAGCGAAATCTGTGGTGCGTTATTCCGCAGAGGAGAAATCATTCGCCTTGACCGGGATTCGAACCCGGATCCTTCGATTTCGCCCCGAGTGCTTTAACCAGTTAAGCTACCCCTGTGGATTTTTCAGGGCTTCATAGGAACAAGGTGTTCAGGACTGCTAGACATATGGTGTCAATAAGCAGTCCAAAGCAAGCACTTAGCGCCAATCCAAGCGAAAAATACCGTGGTTAGTCCCGGTATCCTCAAAATAAGTTTCTTGTGTTTCTCTATAAAATTTGGATTTGAATGAGTAGTTGTTTCCACTCCGTGATGTTTGAATGATTGTGCCGAATATTTCTCCTTGTTGTGATCGCGAACTGTGCTTGCGAAAAAATATTTTTCAGGTCAATTGTCTCATCTGTGTTATTTCCATTATATTCTCGCCGTGAAATCGCTTATTAACCGCAATAAGTGGGTAGAAATAATCACTCGTGGTCCTTAATAGAGCTGGCCGCAAAACGAGCATCTTTTCACCAACGTTACGGAATGCATTGTATCAGGGGTTGGAGATTCGCAGTTCTATCGGCGAGATTGATGAAAATGTAGATATACTTCCTCTTAGTATCCAGAATAAAACTCCTTCTATTTACACTTCTTAGATGGGCCACATCTTAATTACAAACTCACCATGTCTCCCTAGTTTCCTCTAGGTCTTCCATTGATGGTGTATGAATTCGCTACAATCTTGCCTTTAACGAATCTATCAACATCATTTATCGTTCACCTAACGCAATCTAGAAATTCAACCTTTAGCGTCCCTTCTTATATTCTTGTCGCATTTTCTAGAATGGTGCCTCAAAAAACTTAGAAAAATCCACTGCCATTAACTTTTTCACTCGATTAATGGCCCGATTTAACCTGTAAGATCAAGGTTGACCAAATTCCTTCTTCACGGATCTGCAGGTATTTCAAATGTTTTTCTCTGCCGGTTGTGGAGTGGGATCATTAAAAATTATTATTTATTTAATCAACATTTCCTATACATTTATCGATATGTATACACATGTAGCTCAATATGCACGCTCTGACCATCTAGGGTCGATACGAATCGATCAATCGTATAGTAACGTAAAAATTGAAACGACCCTAGAAGTACCTGCGAATTTTCAATTCGATGTTGTGCGGTGTCGGTCAAGGGAATTATAAGTTTAATGATGACGCACTCAAAGAGGGATGTTCAGTTTTCGTCGAATCGCGGTGACCACATCGGTGTATCGAATTCATCAGCACCCTCTGTGGTGCATTCTGATCTGGTAAGAACTGTACAAGTAGGACTCTTGACTCAAGATCTTTTAGGGACAACAAGAAGTAGAGAATAGCTTACAAAGGAAGAGGTGATTTTGAGATGGAGAAAGTGTGTTACGTCCGTTGAAATCTCTTCACGTGGAGTCGTGGAGAAACTGCCTGCTGCCCCTGATGGATTCCTGCTCTATTTTTTATATCACTCCACAAATCCACTAAATTCAGACGATTTAATTCTATCAGAAGGCTAACGGAAGAGTGGTCCTACCTTTCCACATTGAGCACAAAGTTTCAAGTACCAATGTGACAAGCCATCTCCTACACACCTAAGAGCCCGACAAAATGTTAATGACCCCTGGCTTTGAAACTGATTAACCCAAAACAAGGACGATTCGAGTCAGTGCCATATTAAACAACTGTTTACTTATTCCAGAAGTCGTGGTGAGACATTTTATCAATGACAGATTCGTGCCGTTGACAATATCAGAGCCTACACCGTGTGTTGCGAGCAAAACCAACGTAGTCAATAGTAATTCCCCCTTCGAGTTCTGAAACATCGGTAAGTCATGTCATTCCTGGTGACATCATAAGAATAGCAATGAAAGTACTTAAAAAACCTTGTCGCCATAATTAGGTTTACTGCAGCGGAGCATGTAGGTATTTACATGGCCTCCACGTGTTGATAGTTTTTGAGGTAAATTTTCTGCGCGAAATCTAGCCGTGTAACTTCGGAATGACTAGGAGCGAATCGCTCGTAAGTGAATGAGGCATCAACGCAACACAAAGGTGGATAGATCGATCCCGTCTCGCTGTTGGAAGCGGAAGTCCGACTTTTATGGATCTAAACTTCGGCTCCGACCAACAAAACGATCAGAATACGGCATTAAATCGCCAAGTGATAATTAACGTCCATGTAATGGAAATGACGAGCTTGAAAAAAGTCACTACGAAGAATTACGTCACTTTAGAAAGAACACTTAAGGAGCATTTTTTTTATTGTGAAAACGTCAGAAATAGATGGCATAACGTCAATGGATACTGTTGAAGTATAAGGGCAACGTAGATTATCTCCTCGCTTATGCTGACGCATTAAAAATAAAAAACAGCTGTATTAGACGGGGAGAGGGGGTGGCATCTGAATGTTACGTTCCTTTCGAAGTAGTTAGTCTGCCGCTTTATTTTTTTTGCTTTTCGTTCTAATATTTCACCTGCTTTTAACTTTTATTTCATTAATTATGTCCTATACAATTAAATTTGAACTTTAGTCTGAAACATATCAAATAGTTTGTGGTAGTAGGTCTAGAAACCGACGGAAATGGCTGGGTAACATGAAATAAATTGGGGCTAAACAGCAATAAAAGTAATAACCCATCACTCGCAGGTATAAAAGTACAATGAGAACAAATTTATATGGCAGAATGGGTCGATAGAGGTATTAATCGGTTAAATAATGATCACGGTTCGACCAATCGGAAAAATAGACAGCCTTCTATTTTGCCTATTTCGATTTTGTGATGCTATTACATAACATCCGATATACTATAATTCTAATATCATGGCTGCGAACGGTAATTACGAATCTAGACAACAAATAATTTTGCCAGAGGAAGAGTAACTTTTGTAAATTTTGTAACATTTATGTTTGCTTGAAATGTTAGTCGTTGCTAGAGAATACTCGGAAGAAAGAATTGTGACAGCTCTTGCCTGAAAAAAATAAACATTCTAAAAATTATACGCTTTATAGATGTATATTTATATTTACATAACTCATCCATTCGCCCTACCTTTCAAATGCGAAAATACATTGTCCAAATATTATTTGATTACTCTGAATTCATAAATTCAACGAATCACTAGTGGAACTCGAGGAGTATAGTGTTGCTAACGCATCGATTTCCGTTGCTCTGAAATTTTCGAAATTGCCATATTCGGTGTTTACTTCCTTCGCTCATTTTTTTGCGGTAATAACTAGGGAAATCTGGTGCTAGGGTACTATTATTATGCATCAGGTCGATGTGTGTAAACATCGCTACTTTCAAGTGCAAATCCAGACAGGTGACAGGTGCTATTGATCTTGCTTCATTTGATCACAGCATGCAATTATGCATAGCCGGGAATTTTTCCTTTTCCAGGCGATTGCGATGTTTTTTTTCCAACGTTTCGGACCAGACGTTTCCTATGTCGTAACCACTTTGTGAAATGTGCCTCTCGTATCGATGCTGAACTGGTTTTTAATCAGGTGTGTCAGGTATGATTAAGCTCTTCGCCTACGCAGGTTCTTCTGCTCCCTCGCTCTTTAACATAACGACCAAAGTTCCCCAGCAATTGCGTCTGCAAATGTGTGCATACCTCCTGCAGATACGCATTCGTTAAGGTTCGAAACCTTGGCAGATTATCGTGAATGCCGACAGGTATGTCGATCATTTAAAGAGATACTAGTTATTTTGCTGGGAAAAAACGGCTTTCAGAAGAGATTGCAAGAATTAGTTTTAACTCACACGCTGTTGTGCGTCTTATTTTTTTAACAATGGAAGATTCCTGCCTGCGAAATGATACGCGACTTTATTTAATTGACGAATTAAAGTTCCGAGTTACTCATAATTCATTCCATATAGCGATGTCGCGAGAAAATGGGACTAATGCGAGAATGCAAAGGATGCCAATCGGTTACTTGAGAATTTTTCTCTCAGCTCACAACGCCAATTTTAAATGCAAACGTTATTAAATGTGTACAATTACGAAGGATTCTCAACAACGTATTCAAGACTGCATTATCTAATTGATACGGATACATTTTGAAGCAATTTCCATTCGTAAGGGCGCTGAAGCTAGGAAGCCAATTGGCGTAAGCAAAATACTTTATTTTCCCAGGACTTTCTGATATACCTCAAGGCTGAAATTTCACCTTCTAAAAAAAATATTTCGAGGATAACGAAAAAAACTGTTGCTGCAAAAGTTATAAGAAATCGATATGTAAGGCTAAAAAATATTTCCTGATCAAATTTATCCCACTCTATGCTGGATAAGCATGACTCACAATTAGATGTGACTTTTCACTAAAGGGTCATTTAAATATACAGCTGTGAACGCTAGTTACCACTCTTGAATTATATTTTAAATTTTACTCAAATTTGTCCTTTTCTCCATTTCATTCTCCATCAAATTGTGATGTGAATGTAACAGCATAGAATGCATAACGTTGGACGCCTATGATGCAGAGCCTTATATATTATATATATATAAGAGATAGATATATTCTACCAACACTAAAACATTCTTAAGTAAAGTTGAATTCTCTAGCTACTAGAGGCTTTTCCTTTAAAGCAAAACGTCTAGTTTTTATTCTTAATCTTTTAGGTTAATTATTCTATTGATAAATGATTGACTTTTTAAACCCTTTCTCATATTTCCGTATGTAGCGTTAGGAAGCCCTTTCGGTTCAATTAAGTGCGATTTATGTTCGAACAAGCCTATTTTTTCAATCAAATGAACAAATTAAGATGCAAAAGATCTTAAGATTATCCCGTTGAATCTGATGTAGTGGAATACCCGAGAGACATTTCTAAATTAAGAGGGGTTTTCTGTTAGCAACTACATCTAACACTTCCTAACTTTTACTAAAACCCGTGATGATACGATCTGAACCACTCCGCTCTGAACCTGAAACTCTCTGACACCCTGTTCACAGCAGGCTTACCACCATAGGCGTGCGCACAGTGGGTACCAAGGGTGCCGCGGCAACCCCAAAAATGTTTGCAGGGGCGCCAAAATTTGTATGGAAAAGAAAACTTGAGGGAAAGCGAGTCCTGCTGAAATAAACTGGAAAACCAATCAATCTAAAAATTTTAAAGGTCTGATTTTATTTTTTGATCTGCAATAAGACTACTCAAACTATCTTTGCATGTGCTTCTTTGAAATAGGGCACGGAGCCCGATTGTGGGCTAGAACAAACGAGAAGTAGAAGTGCTAGTATATTAAAAACACTATTCTGATAAAGCTGATTACAAAACGTTTTTCGCATTTTTAATCGAATTTTCTTCCCGATAGTTACTCTGCTTTTATTTGATAAAAAGTAAATAACTGACTAGTTAACATATTTTATGTAAGTATTATCCAAACTTTATTTAATTGTAGATTTTTAAAGTATTTATTGAAAAATATCTTATCCCAGCATCGAAAATTAAAGCAGAAATGTAAGATATAGATTTTTTGTTTTACACAAATATTGGGGCCATTTAATTGTGTTGTGGGAGTTTCTTTATGGAACTGGCCCTCCTCCGAGCACTTGGGGTTAAAATACTTATGGTTACGGTCATGGGCAAGGGCAAAAGGCGGCAATTTTATCGTTGGCACCCCCAATAGCAAAATCCTGCGCACGCCTATGCTCACCACATCATCGCAAGGAAAATATCGCCTACACTAGAGCGCAAAATATTAACCAAAAGCCACCAAAAATTCTTTAAATGCACAACCCGAGGCGACTTTTATTTATGTGCATAGGATATTACTAGACGCAAAATGTTTAAGTTCAAATAAAGTGAACACGTAAAATTAAACATGCTTCAGGCTCTGCTAAAGAATAAACTTGTAGCCATTTCTATCAAGATGCACTCTGTATTCAGCGCTTCATTATCTTAAAAAATTAGTTGAAACAGCGCCTTTCCTCTGCACTTTGCGGTAGGTCATACATGTATGAAAGCGATAAAATAACAACGACAATAATTCAAGGTTCAGCTTACCATGTTATATAGCTACGGTAGTGAGATAACTCTATACTCATATGAAATCACGAATAACACGAATTAAGCTAATAAGCTAATTAAAGTTAAATGCTCGCTCTGCCTATGAACTGTTGGATTTTAGTGGGTCAATGCAGTAATCGCATGACGTGTACAATAAATGTGTAGTGTTGCCAAAAGGTTTTGCACTGAATAAACACAACACAACAATGACTACAAATAATGGAAATGCAAATAGTGCATAAACATAAACACATTCGTGTTGCTTGGCTTGCTCCTACACGAATTCTGACACTTCAATTGCTGACATCAGTTCCAGCATATAATGGTCAGGTAACTTACCATTAAATGTCTATCGTTAACTCTATCCTTAACTTCAGGTTGAATATTTACATTTATTAGGACTGAGAAACTACTTCTTTGTACATGTTTTTGGAAGAAAGATTGTCGTGCAACTAATGCGAAAAGTGCAGAGATAATCATACAATTTTCGTTGCGATTATTATTTATATTGGCAATGTAGATGTTTATACAGACACTGCGAATACAAGAAATTATTCTTGAGGGTTGATATGCTGTAAAAGATTAGGCACCGATTTTATTTGCGAGCATGCGATATTACTAAAAAAAAATACGAAGAACGTATTAGTTATTATTTAATTTCCAGCAGTTCGTCTCTCTAGTCGTAAGACATTGATGAAAAGTGGTTGACGGCGTAAATGACTGTAAATACAATATCCCGTACATAAATAATGCTCTATAATAACCTGAATTTCTACTTATACCCAAAATATCTTGGGCTCATTAGTAAAATTATCACAGGAATTTCCATGCATAAAAGAGTGTGTAAATGTATGATTATTCAGTTTAAGAATACGCATAATGTTTATAGAAGTGACTTCATAAAGTGGACATGAACTACTATTTATTTACCGGCTGTGCAGCACGTGCGTTAATCTTTCAAGGTTCAACTAGCGATCCGTATGTCCATAGAGTCATTGGAAGGCCCGTTTGTCATGACTTAAATAAAAAAGTGAAACGTTTAACGGCCTTGAAGGAAAACCTTACGAAGACACGTTGACCGTGGATTGCTCGTTTAAAAGGGAGAATTTTCCATCCTTGTGTATGCATTAGCTAACACTCCTCAGTTATGATGAAATCTATTATCTTCACTCTTATGAACACGTGCGGATCCTGTGTTTCGATGTAAAGTTCATCATATGAATTATTTGTTGTAGATTTCTTACGATTAAATTATGCATCATTATTTTAAAAGCCATTAATTAAGATTAAATTCATTTGGTACCAGGCTATAAAAAAACCTTTAATGATCTGCCCTATGACATAAAATGTATTCAACCTCATGCAATGTTTTTTAAATAAATTTTAAAAACGTCTGTGGGATGTTCTCAATCTATGACATATGTGTTCTGTATTACTTCACTCATTTAGTATTATTATTCTTTTATTATTATGAGCAAATTTGCTGATATATTTGTTTTTTTTATTCTCCTTGGAACTTGAATTACTCCTTTTTTCTGGTATTGTGAATTTTACATAATTACAATTACATATTTGTAAATTTCTAATAAGATGGTTTTCAAGTATTATATTATAAGGGTAGCTAGTCAGTGATATTTGTGTATTACCAAATTAATTTATGCAGTATTGAGAATCGTCTGTGTTGCGGAATACCCTGTGGGGCATCCAGGAACAACACAGTAGGTAAACAAAAGGGGCAATGTGCCTCGGAATCCTCGCTAATGCCACCTATCGAACGGCTTCAAAATATTTAAAAAAACAATGAAAGCGCACTGAGCTTGACGGGACTGAAACATTTTATACAAATTCTCCGTCATAAGCTCCCTCCAACTGCTGCACACCACCTTCAATAGCGCAACTCTCCATCTAATAACCCTGCTACAACGCCTAATTTTCTCCAACGTGGTGCAACCCAAGTAATTAAATTAGTGCTTTCCAACTTCTATGACCAGCCTTCTTAACCCTGCTCCAGAAAATCCTAGCCCACTGAATCACCATTTTAGACCTATAATTCGACAGACAAGTCAGTCTTTATTATCTAATGACATTTTAACACATGGTGTGACTGTGCCGTCAGTATTTAATCAAAAGAGCTTGTTTACAATGCTGACGAATTAGAATTTCCACCAAGAAATACTACAATCACCCGATATATTGCTTGCATTAACATTTGGACCGCTCCATTTCAATTAACACCGTTTTAGTATCGGTTTATAAGTTTTTCCAATGGCTCCTTCATATAGGGTTTAAATGTTTTTCTGCACAAGGTGTTCTCATTATGACGAATGCTATTATATTGAACGTCATCATGTCTAGGGTTATGAGGTTGCACGTTCTTGATTTCGAAACAAATTAAATCAGGCTATTGTATATCGAGAAAGGTAAGATCCATTTTGTTTACGTTAGGGAGAAAAACTTGTTTCCCATGACTCTTGGCAAGAAATGTTTTTTTTTCTTTTAATGCTTCACCTTGCAATAGGGAAATCTTGTTAAACTAGCTTCATGTTAAGTAAGAAAACGATTTATTCTTGAGTGAATAATGAAGTGAGAGGTGATTGATTACCAGATTGGTATCAGAGAGACGTCGCAAAGTTAGACCGAAACATTACTTTCGAAAAGGCATTGTGGCTTGGCAAGGCACATGAGGAGGAGTAAAGTAGTTCCGCAAGGACCGTACTAGAATAAAATTTTCAATCCATTGGAGAATGTAAAATTTAGCTCCGTAACATATGTATCATTTCGATTTTAGATAAAGTACTGAACTTAGCAAAAGAACGGCAAAACAAAGTACTGGTTATGTGACCGAATTGGTAGTGGGAAACAACTACAATTTGTTGTTATCGATGACCGCAGGCATTGGGTGTGTTTACATAAATCAATGAGTAGCAGAGAGCAAAAGGTCGCATTTGATGCCGGAAGCTTCATTCCTCGAATTTCCGGGATACAGAATGTTATCCACTAAAACAGTACTTGTTTGTTGAGAGAACTGTATCCCACAACAGTGCAATGTCATTGTGTATATATTTAAGGAACTACGTTCCCAGAGCCTTAATTTAAATCTGTCCGTGATATCATTGTGCGATATTTTTACATGATGTGCATGACAAATAATTCAGGTGCATCATTTCTTTATATTTTATGCGCTATGAGTAATGAAAATGTTAATGTTTTATGGTTAGAAAACCAGGTGGCTTACCTTCCTGGAATGATGCTGCTTTTTACTCACATCAACGAGAACCATACTCAATAAAGTTGCAAATTGAATTTTGCCGAGCCAACTGTTCAAATATTGCGTCGTTTTCAAGGCACGAGTTGTTCACTGACAATAGCAGACAACGGCCGTGTAGTCGATAGATAATGAAGCACAGTCGTAATCAAGCTGGTGAGGAATATGATGAAAACTATTGTTACCTTAAAATACAGGAAGTGAAAGCTAACTCAATTGTTAAATTACGAACAATTGCTCTTGTTTAATCCTAACTTAGTTATGGCACAATTTGCTTGGGTGGGTGCTTATATGAAAACCTTAAAACATTTACTGACCTCTCAGAAAAAGTTAGGGTATTTGCGACAAGATACTAATATACACACTCATATCCATTATTCGTGTGCCTCAACATGCTACCACAGAGACATTTGAATGCCTTTAAGATACTGCGAATATTTTAAGCCAGAAGTGAAAATGGGCCTGGTGCCGAAGACAAATGTCAATATAACTTAAGTAATTAACTGAATTATTTAATGCAAAAACCAACAATATCATTGCATGAAAGATCACTCCGATATACGGGGCCTAACACATTGTATTTATTGCCTAAAATAATAAAAATACGTGAATGTGTCATAAAAGTTATGAAAATAATTGTATCTTGTTAACCTTTTTATAGGAGACCACATTAATCTCCCATTGTTCAATAATTTAATTATATATATCTAATTTACTGGTATAGTGGAAGAAATTATTATTATTACATATTTCGCGAAGGGGTCGTGCATAAAC
The DNA here is from genome assembly GCA_963573305.1 of Pyrrhosoma nymphula. Classification (NCBI taxonomy): domain Eukaryota; kingdom Metazoa; phylum Arthropoda; class Insecta; order Odonata; family Coenagrionidae; genus Pyrrhosoma; species Pyrrhosoma nymphula. Next base: position 91,722,740 of record OY754339.1, read on the forward strand.
TACGTCACCGCTTTCGGTGATTTGTTTACCCCCCCCCTTTCGTTGACAACCCCCCCTACATGTAACGTTGTCTATACAAATAACCTTCAATTAAAAAATATATTCTCAATTATCGAGTGAGTTTATTTTTAGGGATAGGTTGAAATAAGGCAAAGAAAGTAGTGGAACTAGATATCATAGAACTATCTAATGTCAAGTTATTCTCTCAGGATCTCTCATCTCAATCTCAAATCTCAAGGAACAAGTTATATTCATTTTTCAATTCTAAAAATCAACCATGAATCACGGCGCAAGGTGAAATAGTTTATGCACGAACCCAAAGCGAAAACCTCTATTCCTAAGTTGCACGATTTTTTCAAATATTTTTCTTCTTCTTCTCCACAGGTAACCAAGGGGATAAGGATCTGAAGACCAAAAAAAGGCGCACCGCGTATCGAGGGCAACCCATTAAAAGGTAACCAGCGCTCCGAGTCGGATCTTCTATCCGACCGTTCCCCCGATAAGACAACAAAACAAAAGAAGTGAGACAAAGCGAAACCCGCAACAAGAGGAGGAGTGCTCTCGCTCTAGTTCAGCTCCCTTTTCCCGAAGACCAGTCGGTCAGTCAGGGACACCACAAGTCCCCGGCGACAAAGGGCTCGAAGACACCGTCCGCGGGGAGGTCACGGGCGCAGGACGAGGCGGCGGACGAAGAAGAAAACGGGGTCGAAGGAAGAAGTGTCCGGGACGTGGGGGTGGGGTCGGTGACGGCGGCGAAGGAGACGAAATGCCGGCGAGGTTCCCAGAGGTGGGAGTCGGCGGCGGCGGTTCGGGCGCCCTGACGGGTGCCCCCGCGGCGCCGGCGACGCAGTGGGCGGCGTCCAACGGACAGCAGCGCAATGGAGGAGGAATGCACAGGTTCGAGGACGAGGTGGTCATCTCGGGGATATCGGCGAGGCTGCCGGAGAGCGAGAACGTGGCCGAGTTCGCGGAGAAGCTTTTCGAGGGCGTGGATCTCATAACGGACGACGAAAGGAGGTGGCCAGCAGGTAAGAGGGAGCAGGGCATAAAGGGGCAGTCCATAATAGACGTAGACAAAAATAGGCCACTTTTTGACCCGCCCTGTTTTCGACGTAGACTTTTTTTCCCGGAAAAAGCTGTGAAACGTGTTATTTTTTTATTGTCATGGACTATCTGTAATTTATGGCTGATTTTAAGGAAAGTTAAATAAAAGAAAAACTACTCTTATAGCAATGATAACACCAGTCTGCATTTTGTAACTATTTGTCAGATGATTTATTAAAAATAGGTGTTCTTGAATCAATTTTTTATGCTGATTCTACAAATGACTCATTTTTTTAGGTCACGTCAGGTTTTTACATAAAATAAGAACTATGGTTTCAAGATTTTAACTACTATAAGCACAAATATATTAACATTACTTCACTCAATGACAATGCTTGTAACAAACATTTTTTAATACTGTAAAAAACTGGTCTAATAACATTTTGGCTATCTTGCAACAAAACAAAAAGTGTTTCATTAATTTGTATTGAGAAATATCCGTCGAACAATAATTAACCACTGGCTCATATAATGCACTCATCAATAAATCTTAGAAGTCAATTTGGACCCATTCTGAAAAAAACTGTACCTACGTGATAGAAGAAAACTAAGAACAGTTCTGAAATCAGCATATCAAAGTTAGCTATTATCACTTACTAGTTCTCAGTCATCTGATATCATGCAGACTAGTGTAATCTGTCATTTACTACAAAATGTAAAACTAGAAAATGTAAATGCCTACATATGGTAAAATCAGTCAATTTAAACTTTCTCAAATCCCAACTAACACTCACGCCGGTTAAGCCCGCCGTAAGGGTAGGAGCTTGACGAAAGGTAGTTCCGTGATGGTGTCACGTCAAAAATAAATTTTAAAGTGGCGGAGATAGTTCCCTCTCAACTGTAAATTACCCAGAATATGAAATAACGAAATATCAAAGACATGTTGTTCATAGAGACTGATACAAAATAATTTTTCCAAAATCTCGAGTTTTATATTGTAAGAAGTACATGTCGCATTACGGCTTGCTAATTCGGACGTTGTCTTCCTCTTTGTCCCCCATACCACACTCTGAGGCTGCGCGCTAGGCTTAGATTACTCGTACTTGAGCAATTGAGAATAGATATCTTTAAGAGCGACACGGAGAACATCATATTAGAACCCCACTATATTTCCAGGTCCGACAGAAACGATAAATTAAGAGAGATATTTTGCCAAACGGATAGGTATGGGAATTCGTTTTTCCCCCGAACAATAAGGGACTTTAATAAATGCAAGGCGTAATTTCATTAGAGAGTTTCCTTTTTATATGTAAACGGCTGGTGTCCTAACACCCTCGCCACACGCCTATTGAGGCGGCTTGCGGGGTAGTATGTAAATTAAAATATATAATATGTGATGCCCTGCTCCTGGCTACGGGCTTCAGCCGTTTCAGAGACGAGCGACCGGCGGAAGGTCGCCGGGCGTCACTCTACCTACTCTACCTCTATGCATGACGCTCATTTGATTTTATTCTGGAAAAAAACGTGCGCTTGGAACACGGATAAATAATGGTGTGACACTACCGTTTATATCGTTTCCATGCGTCATATTCGTGTGACGGACGGATTTTCCGAACCGTACTACTTACTGCGTAACTTCGTAAATAGAAAGAAAAAAGTTTTCCGCCCCCATTTATGAAATCCTTGCGATTACAACCGATTTTATTTTTAAATTCGGAATTAAATAGTTACTTAATGACCTCCTAGCATGATTACATGCCTAACATCCAGAAATTCTATTTCAAATGGCCGTACTCGCGTGTTCGTAGGTATTTCGCCTAGGCCATGAATGGTATTCGTCCGAGTACTAAGCTCTTGAGTTTTAACTCCAATGACGCGTTGCCAGAAAATCAAGTTCATTCCTAGATGATGTTCTGGTGCAGTAAGGATAAGCCAGTTTTTGCGTAAAAAATTATCCGCACAGCATTGCGCAAAATTTCTGATGTAGCTATTTTGCGTAATTTTATACTCACCTCGGATTTTTGTCTTCAGCTGGCGGCATTAAATCTTTTACTATGGCGGAATGGAACATAATGTTTTTTTCGGCTGTGTAGGCTTCTGCAAAGGCGATGAGGTATACAAGAAGATAGTCGGCTATTGACAAAAGGGTTCCTGGGTTCGAATGCAGGCAAAGTATTTACGGACACCCTCGATAAATATCGAAGGCATTTTTGCGATTAATAAAATTAGAGCAGATAAACGATTCCGCGGTTTATCAGAATTTAATACTTCGTGATGCCGACTTACTTATTTCTAGAACTTCAGTGGGCGAATGTTGAGAAGGAATGTTTTCATCTCTCACGGGTCTTTTCAAAATGCTGAAAATGGACCAGAAAACATTGACCGACGGTTTCTTAAGGTGACACAATTACCAAACTATGGTGGCGTAAGAATTCATGTTTCTTGCTCACGGGATGTCCGTCTAACGAGGAACACCGTTCCCTTTTACGTATGTTTCCTTTTCTAACAGAACATGATCAATTAGATTGGCACCTCACACGCTGTTAAACCCGCTGTTCTTGGAGGAGACGAGTCGAATCGGTAAATGAGTGAACCGAGCGAACGAAATTGAAAATACGTACCCAGCGGGGGGCAAGGGGAGCAGCTTCCTTCGCCCCCTTACCCCCGCCCTCTTAGAAACTCAAAAATAAAACATTAGGCAATAATTATACTTCACCCTAGAATTTCATGAATTTGACCTCATTTTAAAGAAAAAAACTCCCATCTTTCCCATTATATAAAAATATTTATCCCTTGCCGAACTGCTTTACAAGCAATTTTCTTGAAAATCCAAGCTGTTTCACATGGGATATATGATAGAGAGAGAATATTGGAAACATTTAAGAACTTCTAACACCTATATTTCGTAAAAAAACTAACGGTGTGTAGTCTGTACGTAAACTATTTATAAAAATTAATCTATTAAGTACCGCAGCCATTTTTCAATTTTGAATGTGATTTCAACGTACGTCGTTAAAGAATTAGTCAAGTTATAGACTTATGTGGTTATATTCATTTAATTGCTGAGAATTTTTATCTCATATAACTATATTTTTGCACCATTAATATTACAGTATTTACTTCATACGTACATACGCTGAAATAATAAAATAAAATTCGAATGTATGGTCTCCATTATGACTAGGGAAGTATCTCGCTCAAACGACCTTAAATAGAATAAAGTTATTTCTAAAGAATTGCGTAAAATCGTGTCGTTGCTGCTCAACTGAAGAGAAAATCGTCGCCTATGTGTACACCAAGAAACACCAAGCAGAAGCATCCACCTCGCCACTACCTCCCTCCCCATCTAACATGAGCTGCCCCTCCGTAATTCAAATCCTATAGGTACGCCCGAAGCTATCAACGCTATCAACCAAATAACATTTATACACTCACCTTCTGCTCGAGTTGAATCTTCACCTGCATTATAGGAAGATGTCGCTCTCCAGATTTTCATCTACATTGCTGTCGCTGAGCGAAGCCATTTCACCACAGACGAGCATGCGTGTATTCTATTTTGTCAGTTTTGGCCATCCTTCGTTAACTCCTCCTTCCCCTGACGCCACGCGTCCATGTCACCGCTGGACACAGGTTACAAATCTCAGGAAATTAACAGTTCTCATAGGCAATGCTGCCCCTGACATTCGCAATCACTGGATGCCTTGAACATTGCGTTCCAGGCATAGGAAGTTATCTTTCCCTTGCTCTTCGGCCCTAGTCGTTTGATGTGAAAGTCTTACTCTGAAAAAAAATATCCTAATTAAAAAATGACCGATGATGCGAAAACCTTAGCTCTCAGAAGACATACAAATATGTTACCTCATATTGGCAGGCCGCATTCTTTCTTTTCTGACGCATTCGTAGATATAACGGATGCACATTATCCGGACATGTTGAATGCAGTCACGAATAACCTCCAATCTAAAGATAACACTTCACCTTGTACCATATATATTCTGCCATTGCTTGAAGATCATTTATGAAACATCTTCTACACAGTTGACTTTTCTAATACGCAAGCTTGATTTAAATATTTCTCCAAAAACACGTTTTCATAACATTTAACAGCCTAAAACGTCCGCCTAAAAGTTGTTTCTTATCTTCTGCCGATAGGTGTCAGGACGACGGGACTTAAAAATTGCCGGTCAAAATTCGAATGTTGCGTGCCCACATAGTTCATGTTCTCTATTTTTTCAACCGTCTTAATGAATTGAATTACGAGTTGTGTCGGTGATGAGTGATAGTTATAAAATTTAATTGTCGTAAAAATATCATAAATGGCGACACATCGCAGACTAGCGGCATGTTACCTGAATCGGAGGACGAAAATAGGATATTTTGAGGTATTTAAATCAGCCACAATTTTAGTGTTTTTGGGGATAATAAGCTTTGGATATTGAGGGATTTCGATTCAAGGAATTTAAGAAGGCCAATACTTAACGAGTAATTGAATATTGCCTCACAAATGGCTCAATTTATTCCGTAAGAACGTTTTAAAAATGTCCATCCTCATGCCCTTTCGACGTAGGTACGGAAGCACAATTTTGATTGACAGCACAGCATAATGTAGACTTTGTTAAAAGATCTATGATTCAATTTAGTGGATATGTATTAAAATCCAATCTCTTACTTCTTCTTTGTATTCAAGTGTACCTATTGCAAGGGCGTACCCTGGGAAAGCTAAATTAGTATAATATTTGTGCCCCTCCCCTCGGCGACTCTTACTAGTGATGATCGCCACAGTTGTTAATTGGAAAAACGTACCTTTAATAAGGACTTTACCTATAAATTTGATAAATAAACGCTTGATTTGCATTCATCAAAATTTGAATGTAGGATATTAAAATTGAACTTTTTCTCAATCGTTGAGGGCAGGCGATCGCCCCCCTCCCCCCCACCCTCAGTTACGCCCTTGTGTTATAGCGTTTGAATAATGTAGTTTTTGGTGTGGGGAGATTTCTCTGTGATAAAATTTTCTCATTTTGAATTTTAGTGCCGTCAGTCTTCAACTGGCGCTTGGCTGCAGAGGATAAGAGTGTCTCTCTGACGTTTGTCAGGTCAAATAACCAATTCCTTTGCTCAAATAATAATATATGCAGTGTATTCACCTGATTATTCGACTCCTTCCAAACCAGTATGTAAGGCTGTCGACTACTGAATGTGCTGATGAAAGTAAATGCCACTTGAAAGCAAATGAATTTTTATTACCAATTGGAATACGGAATTTAAGTGAAATCAATGAATGAATCAGTGAATTACTTTATATGGGAAATAATCTGTGGGTATGTTACGCCGTAGCTACTTTCACTTATGCTGACGGTGCGAGGGCAGCAAGGGTGATAAATGATGATAGCAAATTTAAATCGCTAAAGGTTTATTCACCCAAGAGATAGACACACAAGTGATATCAATAAGATCGCGGTTCAATAGTCACACGTGGCAAGAGCAGACGGAGAGATGTTGCCTTGATGAGGGTGTATGAATGACCGTCCTCGTTGGCGTGGGTGATGCCATTCCAGGTCTCTGGTGGCACAACCGCAAACCTCTATGACAAATGAAAGGCAAGGTCCAGAACTACCCTAACTACTGAAGGGCTTGGTCTTCCACAAATCCATCCACATTTATTGGTATTTGCAGTTGTCAATTGCCTTTTTAAACTTATGGATACATACTTCAATTCTTTCAACTGTCAAAATCGTGGGAGATGAAGCTTCTAAGTTGTTGAAATATAGAGAGTAATCTCACATGCTGCAACAAGTCCAAAACGTCAATCTTCTGGTAGTGTCAAACTACTTACCTAGAGGGTACTGTATTCTCTTAAGATTATTGGGTATTTTTTTGCTAGTAGTAATTATGTTACACTATTTTTTAACGTCCATACGTATTGATGTAATATATATTTTGTGTTTCTCTGCAGGTCTCTATGGACTGCCTACACGCACTGGAAAACTGCGTGATCTTTCACGCTTTGATGCCACTTTTTTTGGTGTTCATGCTAAGCAGGCACATGTCATGGACCCTCAGCTCCGTATGCTCCTTGAGCTTACCCATGAAGCCATTGTGGATGCAGGTAAATTGATGGAAGACTTTGTCTCAATTACTAATATGAAAATAACATGTCGATGTGGTAGTGCAGTGGTTCCCAATCTTTTTTGACCTGGGTAACAGATGTAAGCCCATTTCCCCTTGTCATGTACCAGGGTACCAAAACAGCTGGACTCTTGCAGTAAGTGAATAAGCTAGCCATCTTTATGCCATTATCCTGATTATCTCATACCCTTTAAATACCATGGTTGGGAACCCTAGGTTACGAATAAAGCCTTGGTTGGGAACCTCTGAGCAAGAGAATGTTTGCTTTTTAAATGTTTTTGACCCACACAGGGTCTGTCCCAAACGTTCAGGTAATTTATTTTCAAAAGTTCTGGTAATTTAAAAAAAAACATTTATTGAACATAAACTTACAATCTCTTCAGAATTCTTCAAAATGCTCTCTTCCCGACTCGATGCACATTTTTCAACGCTTGACCCGTGCCTCACGGGCAACCTGGAAAGACTCAACGGGGACCTTTCGTTGAGTCAGTTTTTGCCGTTGGCTGGTGCCCTGAGCGCTCGTCGTTGTCTATGGTCTCCCGACCTTCCCGGAACCTCTTGCACCACTCGAAAGTTCGGTTTTATGACATTACGTCCTCCCTGAAGGCTTGGCTAAGCATTTTTAGCATATCCAAGCCATTTTACCCAGTTTAATGCAAAATTTAATTGTATAACGCAGCTCCAAATTCTGCACCATAATTTTTTTAATGAGGGTATGGTGACACACTTTGCGCTAAGCATTATCTTCACTCAACCTCTGCCCGCAGGTGGCTGCGGACGGTGGCATTCTCTAGCCAAGACCCTTACCACTTTTTCCACCAGGAGCCATGCCATACAAGCATCCGTGGCCTGCTGTGTAAACTCATGCACATAACTTTTGGGACAAACCCTGTATGCCAAGGCATTATTGTCTATGAGAATTTTTCCCAACATCTTCTGTTATACATAGCAGCCCATTTCCCTTGATTATACCTCTACAGCTGATCTCAACTGTATTCTACGAGATGTGGTGTAACAGCATATTATAAATAAAAACTGCAATTGTTGTACTACCCACTAAATCAATTTATTTATAATGCGTTTCAACACCTCAGCATCATCTTAAGATACAAACTGTTAGTACCTGAAGATTATGCTGAGGCATTGAAATGCGTCGTAAATAAATTGATTCAGTGGGCAGTACAACTTGTGGTCTTTATTTGTACCCTACAGCTGGGTTCAGCACTATATGCAAGGATGCTTATCATGCATGTGCCATGACTATCAAGCTTTTTTTCTCTTACCCCTAACCTATCAATTACCCCTTTAGGGCACAACATGTATTCCCCATGGCACATTTACCCCAGAATGAGAATTGATGGTCTATAAAGTATGCAGTGCAGGATATCATATCCTATGGATATTCAATCTTACATAACTCTAATTTATGGCAGGTTTAAGAGTTTTAATAGAGACCATTTTGTTCAGCTAATTATCCTAATTCATTTTCCTACAAGTTTCCCTGGGGGACTGCAAAACATAGTTAAGTATAACTAATGCATGCACTGCACCTACCCAGGTGGACATTAGTGACTGGAAAACTTTAATTTCTAGTAAAGGAATAGAAATATCTAAATTTCATCCTAGGGTCCCTATATATTGTTAAAATTTTGTACATGTCACTCCAGCTTATTACAACTTCATTGAAGATGAATTTGCACCTTGTAGAAAGCCTTGCCTTTTGGAGTTTTTCCTCACATGTCATTTTCAGTGTGTTTGCTGACCTAGAAAACCTGGAAAAGTCGTGGAATTTCATAGACATGGAAAAGTCAGGGCATTTTGTGAAAACATTTTGAAAATTTTCAATTCACAATTTTTAAAATATGTTTGTGTAGGTAAACAAGAGAGCGTTCTTAATAGCTGATTAAAATGGCCATAAACAGAATTGAGTGGAATAAGAGTGATGAAATCTACCATATCACATAAAACACTGCAAAGACTGGCTATTGGACTCGGTTTGTGACTAGCCCAGTGAAAGTATAACTTTCTCGTATACTTTTCTCGAAGAATTTTCTGGGCAACACCATCGATTGACATAACCAGCGTTTCTTCATTTTTTATTGACATCTTCAGGGCTTTGTCGTGAAGCATGAGTTATGAAGATGTCATTAAAAAATGACGAAATGTTGGTAATGTCAATGTGAGCGTTGATTATTTAAAAGAAAAAGACCATTACTCCAAAAATTATATTCTACTATATTTAATATTGTGATCGACTAAAGAGAAGAAGTTCTTATGTGATAGATTTGTTGTTCATATAGAAATTACATTCAACCCTTCTATTCCAAATAAATATTAGATCCACTAAGAGAAATATTTGAACCCTTGATTCTTTGGACTTCTGATATTAAATTACAGCTTGCATGATTGAATATAAAATTGCTTTATGTTATCCCTGGAATAGTAGGAACTTTGACCTGGATGTCATGGAATTCAAAAGCTTGAATTTAGTGGACACCCTGAATATTTGAAAAAAATGTATAATTATTAATTATATATATGATAAAATATGAATCTTTTAAGTAAATAATATCTGCCTGAAAAACAAGGGAGGTGCTTAATTCAAGAATTATGGTTATAGGAATGACATGTTTTGCTGCTAAAATGCCTTCTGTGTACTTAGTTTGTTAACTTAAGTTCACTTATTCATGTGCAGTAACTGTATTGCATAAACATTTTTTACCTTCCTTTCATCAAATCAGGTGTGAACCCTGCAAGTGTTCGAGGATCTCGCACTGGAGTGTTTGTGGGAGTATCTGACAGTGAATCAGATGAATTCTGGACTGCTGACCCCGAGCAAGTGAATGGGTATGGGCTCACGGGATGCTGCAGGGCTATGTTCCCCAATCGAATCTCATACACATTTGACTTCTCAGGTAAAGACAGTGTTAACTCTCATTTAATTGCATTCATAATAGCTTTATTTCATTAACTGTTTATGTTAGAAAAATTATTAGGGGCAAGGGCCTAGCCACGTTGTAACACCGGTTCCCATCAGAACACCGAAGTTAAGCAACGTTGGGTCCGGACGGTGGTTGGATGGGTGACCCTCCTCCATACCTCAACCAGGCATAGATGGAGAGATGATACTCCCTCCATACCTATACCGGGATGCCGGAGGGAGACCCAGACCGGGCCGGTTGGAGGGAGGACATCCTCTATACCTGGTACTGGGGTGAGGCAGGGGGAGGCCAATCCTCCATACCTCTACCGAGGTGCTCTTGTCCCATCTGCAAGTGGCAGACAGGCATGGGGTTGGCACAATGGACCAAGAAAGGTCTAAGTGCCCGGGCTCCTGACGAAGGCCCCCCCAACATAAATCTAATCTAATCTGGAAAAATTATTTGATTTACTAATAATTAAGGGTGTGTAATCATGTGAATCAAATCTCTCATTCGATAAATAATTTGCCAATGTTTTATGTGGTTCAATGTTGGACATTCGGCCTCAATTTTGGTGTCTTATTTTACAATGCATTCAGGAGACATCAGGTACTTTAAGTGAAAGTCACTCCGTAATCATGGATGAGGTTCTTTAATCTTGTTCTCTAAAAACTTATCAGTGATACCGTTTACATGTTTTTCCATAGACCCGAAGGCTCCTAATCAGCAAAAGTTGGCGTTAATTGGATGATTATTTAGGCATATGTCATTGGGCTTAAATTGTAAGTTTTCCTATCCATAAAAACATTTTCTGATCATTTTCCTCTGGAACCATCGGGGAATACTCTGCCTCTCTGGATCGACCCTTTCACACCGGAGCCTGGGGAAAGGAAATGCTTCCCCTACTACTAAGGGGCTATTATTCAAGTATTGCGTAATGCGATTTTTACCACTTTTTAACCCCCTCCCCATGTGCGCTGACTTATATCTTACTAGTTAGTACGTAGAGTAAGACTGTCTCAGAACCCCTCACCCCCTACGTAAGACAATGTAAGAAAAGCCCAACCCCCCTCCCTCCCCACAAAGTCTTACGTAATAATTGAACGGCCCTAATAGCATGAGCATTTCGGCTACTCCTCTGTATGGAGCTCTCTTCTGACAACAAATTACAAGTGTATGCTCTTCGTCAGACTTAATACTCAAGTCAGTGGTTAGCGGGTCCCTTTCCTCAGCCACGGGGCTTTACCCTCCAACCAATCAGCAGCCTCTCTTGCAGTGTGAGTCCTCGGTCAATTTATTGCTTTTGCAGGGGGTTTTTTTAAGCATGAATTTCTTGTATACTCCAAAAATTTAAGATCTGAAATGAATTCCTTGTATTTTGCAACCTGTAATTCTAGCGTTAACCCTTTTGCACTGGTAAAATTTTCTTGGAAATATCTTTAGTAGGGATGAGTCGATTCCACTTTTTTTATTCCAATTACTATTCTTTCAAATCGATTCAAGACTCTTGATTCCGATTCCATCAATTATTATTGCTAATAACAGGTGGGATATTGCTATACCAGTAGCGTATGACTATTATTTAAATTCAAGTACTGGCTGGAATAAAATAACAAAGACAATTAAGTCACTCAAAAAGTGTATTTAATGACAATTAGCAAATATATCCTCAGCTTGTAGTCTTATTTTTTTTAATATTTATCAGTCTGGAATTGATGGAGTTGGAATAGACTTATTTAAAACTTGAAAATGCTCAGCAAAACACAGGCAATTCATTTCCAAGTTTAAAATTTTTTATTATAAAACAAATATTAGTTGAGAAAAAACAAAGCGAATACAATTAGTTGGCCACGGAGTTGCTAAATGAGTTGGAGGGTTGAGGTCAATTGCCGAGGAAAGGGCCTGGACTCTCACTAAACTGGTTCTCAAGGAGTATGTAATAGCACACATGTGATGAACTGTTTCACGTGGGATAAAGAGAAGTGATGACAGTCACTTCCCTTCACCCTGCATCGGCCATAGCAGGCATTCATTCTTTTCTGCAGGCAATTCCTTGTTGGCTATTGTAAACATTTGTTCTTTTGCTGAGAAAATTCTCAATGGCTATAGCAATTTTCAGTGCAAAAGGGCATTATCATTAATTAAATTGCATTATCATCAACCTCCTAATTGTTTATGCTTTCGAAGTTGTTTCCGATTCTTTATTGATGCTCCAGAATGCTTAAGACAAATTTATTCCTTTGAAAGGTCCCAGCTATGCCATTGACACAGCATGTTCATCAAGCATGTTTGCCCTGCAGCAAGCATTAACTGCCATTCGAACTGGCCAGTGTGATGCTGCCATTGTTGGTGGAGTGAACCTCCTCCTGAAGCCCACCTGCTCTCTTCAATTCCACCGTCTTGGCATGCTGAGCCCTCAAGGAGCGTGCAAAGCTTTTGATGTCTCTGGTGAGCTTTTTTCTGTAATTTGTTTAATGTGATGGATTAATATTTTTTATATGATAAATATTAATGAAAATCTACGGAATTCATTGTTTATTATCTAAGTAATCTTCTCGACTCTTTTCAGGCAATGGTTATGTTAGAAGTGAAGCTGCTGTTGTATTATACCTCCAACGTGCCTCAGTTTGTCTCCGGCGATATGCGACTGTGATTAATGCCAAAACCAACACAGATGGTGCCAAAGTACAGGGTATAACATATCCATCAGGGGCGATGCAAGGCCGATTAGTCAAAGAAGTTTATGCTGAAGCTGGTATCGACCCCAAGGATGTTGTTTATGTGGAAGCTCATGGTACAGGAACAAAGGTGTGTGTTTTTTCTATACAAAATAATAATTAATATCTTTTTGTTTGAATTTTTTCTTATGAAATTAAAGAAAACTCACTGGTAATCTATTCCATTGATTCCTGGTTCTCATGAATTAACTACTTACATATTTGAGTTTAATATTGTGTTAGTTTTTCCAGAAATATATTTGTTCCACTGCAGAAGGAATATGATTTATTGATGCTTGCTGTTTTGCCTTTTAGGTTGGCGATCCTCAAGAGGTGAATGCGATTGCAGATGTTTTCTGCAAAGGACGAGCTCCAGGACGTCCACTCCTGATTGGATCTGTGAAATCCAACATGGGTCACTCAGAGCCAGCCTCTGGTTTATGCTCCATTGCTAAAGTATTAGTTGCTATGGAATCGGGAACCATACCATCCAATCTCCATTTCAGTGAGCCAAATCCTGACATACCAGCCCTTTTGGATGGCCGATTGAAGGTGAGCTCATCAGCTACATTCATATGTGTACTTACTTAAATCAGCCACTACTGACCAAGAAATTATGAACACTCACCTCTTCAGAGAATTATACTTGGGTAATTTACTGAATCTCAACCTAGAAATACTTAAAAGTTTCATCTTTTTTCGTTGCTTTGAATTTGTTTTGAGACTGTTGAAAGCACTCACTTTTGCTCAGTACCCTCATAGTTTTCTCATTGGTCTTAACTATTCAGTCATGTAGTGTGTGGTTGGTATGTGTCATAGATAAAAGAAAGAGAGTAGGTAACTTGTTGACACTTGAAAGGGAAGTCAGTTCTTTTACGAAAAATTATCCATCTAACTTATGCCTGTTGCTCACGGTAATATTTTCTATGCATGAGTTTTATAAAAATTTTCCTTGAAACTTTTATGAATCGTATGTAAAACCTATTTGCTTGCTTACGGTATAACTATTCATAAAACCGCAATGTAGACCAATCTGCCATCTATGACACGCTTTGTGAACACGAGCGAAATTACCTTTCATTGGTAAACTGTGACCTGAGGCTGTTGATCTTCATCTTCACATCAGCTTGTGTAGTTCCAGACCTCACTTGCTGTAAAATGTTGGCGATACTGCCCTCTGAGTCACATCTTGTGTTTCTGTTATGGTACAATTGTGTTTTCACCGAATAGAGGTACTCATGTTTTTTATACTCTTCTAATAAGATGGTTCCTCAATCTTCCATGAACTTCCGTTTACTTTTTCCTTGTTTTGCTTCCCATGGATACGAGATTGTCAACGCAATGAGCAGAGCATCTCATTGGTTATTGCATTAAACAATTTTAAGGAAATAGAACCCGTCCTATTCCGTAAAATGTTTGTAAAATATTTTATAAAATTAGTCGATTTTATAAAACGTTTGACGAAAAATTTTACCGTGAGCATCAGGCATCAGTTATCTGTCCCTAAATTTTGTGAACTTTTCTGAAACAACTTTAATTTTGCATTTTTGTAAATTAACGCTACCATGACTTTGTCAATTTCATCACCAATACCTTTTATTTTGGGTATATGAACAGAAAAGTGATCCCTTCAACATGGCTTTCATTTTACTAGTTTAGTGATAGCATAATATGTAATAATGTGTTATGGTACTATATGGCGCAATATATTTTCTTCTTTAATCTAGGGTTAATATTATTGTTGGAGGAAATGTCTGAAGATACATGTTTTTTCGGTGAAAAATGTGTACCCATGCCAGTGTATACATCCTTTTCTTTTAGTTTTATGGTCTTTCATACTGAATGTGTTAGATGAAAAATATGTAATCTGGTTGCAGGTGGTGAGCCAGAATATTCCATGGGAGGGTGGATTAGTTGCTGTGAACTCTTTTGGTTTTGGTGGTGCAAATGCACATGTGGTATTGCGCTCCAATCCCAAACAGAGGAAACCTCAGTCATCAACTAACGGACAGCATTGTGAGCTTCCTTGCCTTGTTGCTGTGTCAGGAAGAACAGAAGAAGCTGTGAAGAAATTGCTTGATCAAGTGAGTTAATTTTTTTTTCACCTCCACATGCATTCCCTGTTAGGCTTCATTGATGTAGCTTGTGTTGGGTGAGGGGCATTCCTTGATTTATAGTTGTCATGTTTGGCTTTAGGTTACCAAAAGGTTTTCCTCAGGAAATACATATGTATTTGCTTAGTGTCATTAAATATTTTTCCATGGCTAATTTTCTTTTTTTATCATATGTATGTTTAATGTTTAGTTTATCTGTCACGATGACTTTGCTAGGCATTCAAAATTAGATAGCTGGTCTGCTGAAGTACCTCCCGGAGTATAAATAACTGTTGCTAAATTCATTTGGCTTGTCATGGATGGAATAATGGATGAGGTGGTTTTGAATGCTGGGAAATTTGAGTGATTGCTGCGGCATTCAATTCATGGAAGAATGGTTTCTTGAAACCAATTGTTAATTGTATCCGTTTCTGGAGCTATAATGTCATTTAGTTGAAATTTTGAGCTCCAAGTGGTTGATTACATTGTAGATGTAGACCAACTTGATCTAATTTATTTATGATTTCATTCTAAAGTAAAATTTTATTTACCTGCATTAGTGCCTCCCGAACTACATAAATCTACTGGTATTGTAGTAATACATATGTACCATTTTATCCCCATAATTTTTTACAATGTGCCTCATAAAACCTTGTCAGCTATGCTAATAAATATTTTTATGTACATTTTTGCAGGTTGATGGGAATGAAAAAGATGATGAGCTCATTGCTCTCCTGCGTGAAATACATTCTTCGCCAATCCCTGGACATACGTACAGAGGATACTCGATTCTGGGAGAGGAACCAATGAGGGAAATCTCGGTAGGTGTAATTCCTAGTGTCTCTCGTAATTCGAGTTCTAGAGGTGTAATTGGTGACCTGAATTAGGGCCACCGGTAATTTTCAGAACAACTGTCTCCCAGGGTAGCCTGCATGAACTTGATATAAAGATGAAAGTGTACTACATACATACTTCATTTACATGCTGGGTGCATATTTTGATTATTTTTCTGTTTGTATATGTTTTGAAAGATTCATTGAAGTAGATTTTCTTACTTGATATTGATTGATTGGTAACGTGAAATAAATATTTTTTAACCTTTATCTGCTGCACTTAAATCCTGGTATTTTTGCCCAGCTGCCAGATTTAAATCGACACTTGCAGGAGCCGGTAAGTTTTGGTCACTCACGGCATGCAGCAAAAACATTTGACGTTTATCTTACGAGGTTTTTCACCGGCTGTATATCTAGACTACCGAGGTTTATAAAATATCTGCTACTAAAACGTAGTGTTTTAGAAAAAAAATTATTTCAAGAAAAGTATTTGTTGTATCACAATAAAATAAAAAGTTCTTTATATAGTTTTTACAGGGCTTTCAAGTGACTTGATTTTATAGGGATAGTAAATATATCAATATCTTAAATCGAAGTTTAATTATTGTTTATGTAAAAAAAATTAAATTATTTTCGAGGGTGAAGGCTTTTTTTGCCAAAGAACGAGTGATTCCTCTACAAAAATGGTGTAACACAACTCCATTAGTTCAATTTAAAGTTTTCAAGTAATGAAATGGTAAATAACCATAAAAAAATGGAAAATATCCAAAGTATGACAACTGCCTTTTCCCGAGGGTCGTCTTTCTTTTTTTTCTCTTCCGAACACTCTGAAGGACAAATTTTTCTCCAAAATATGTTTTTTTGCATTATAAAGAACTTTATTTGAATTGATTAATTAATTTTCCGTCTGCTGTTTTAGTTTTATTCCTTTCTTTTAAACAATATTTTACCAGATATTCGATGTAATTAGGTTCAAACTCATGTTGGGTAGTAATGTTATTTTCGTGTTCCGAAAGTCTGAGAAAATTTCAACATAGAAAAAAATGTTTGTATCCACATTATGGATATAAATCCTACACGCAGTAACCAAGCAATAGATGCGACATAAATTGATTGTTTTTAGCCATTGATGGACCACTTCTAGCTCACTTTAGCGGACCGTTCCAATTGCGTCATAAGTGAAAAACCGCAGTCGGTGTTGTGTGCTGAGCAGTGTTGTAGTAGCTGATGCTGTAGTAACTCACTTTAACCCTTTCTTTTTAGAGACGATGTCTCCAAAAAGAAAGGGTTAGAGTGAGGGAAAAGGTTGGGGTGAGGGTTTTGGCAAGGGTTGGGAGGGGACTGTGGGGTGGGAAGGGTACGGAGGGGGTGGTAGTCATAGTTCTTGTTGTTGCCTTTACCGCGGGAGGTTGGGCTTGGGTCAGGGGAATTTTGGATGAGGAGTGGGAGGGGTACGACATTAACGCAATGTATGATAATTGTTAGTTCACATGCCTTCAAGCCTTTCCACACTAGAGTTTTCAAGGGGATAGAGAATATGGAGGAGTGGGAGGGGAGTACTTGTTTGTTAGCTAGAGGGGTGTTGCTTAGAGAATGTTGCACAATTTCAAGCGTCTACAGGGCGTCTAATCTTCTTGTCTTTTTCAAAATGGAGGATTTTAGTTTTTTCGTGGCACTTTTTGTGTTCATTCACTCTGGTTTCTAGGCTTCTCCGTGTCTAGCCAATGTACTTCATCGGGCAGTCGTCACACTGTAATGAGTACACTCCACTTCTTCTCGTTCTGGGAATTTTGTCTGGCGTTACACAATAGTTTTTTAAATGTTGAAGGGGCTCTTGAATTTTATTGAGATTTAAAAAATGTTAAATGTTCTGTTACTATGATTGCCTTGTCTTTACCATCATCTATGTTGAGTTTGCAGCTGGAATGAATTTCCAGAAAGCTTTGAAACCTAAGATGAGCATGCTCATTATATTTTGACAGGAGTTCACTGCTGGTGCCTCAGGTGGGAACACTGGCAGTCCTGATCGTCGCCCAGTTTGGTGGGTGTTCTCCGGCATGGGAACGCAGTGGGCTGGTATGGGAAGGGATCTCCTGATGCATCTGCCCCCGTTTGCATCAGCCATTCGGCGCTGTGCCAATGCCCTTGCACCTCATGGATTAGATCTATTGGCACTTTTAGATTCCACTCAAGAGGACACCTTCGACAGCGTGCTTCACTCTTTTGTATCCATAGCAGCAATGCAGGTAAGTCAACAGTCACAGTTACCTCGCATACATACTTTGAGATATGTAAGATCTGGGAACCCATCGTTCATGGCATTTGTCAGTTTATTAATGCTAGCAATTATAATTGCCAGCATTAAATCATGGTACATTTTACTCTTAGGTTGCCCTGGTTGATGTTTTGATGTACCTGGGAATTACACCTGATGGCATTGTCGGCCATTCTGTGGGAGAATTGGGATGTGCTTATGCAGATGGAGGGTTCACAGCTGAACAAGCAGTTCTGGCTGCCTACTGGCGAGGCCAATGCATTCTCGAGGCTAATTTGCCACCTGGCTCCATGGCTGCTGTTGGTGAGATGTTTTCCTCATAGTTCACTTATTTATATGTGGCAATATTCTTCTGCTATGCCTTGGGAGTAATAGTTAGAGTGACTCACTTCTGGTGATTAGCCAATGTTGAAAATTTGGAATGATTTCAACAGGTTTGACGTGGGAGGAAGCTAAGGCTCGCTGCCCGAAAGGTGTCTATCCAGCTTGCCACAACAGCAAGGACAATGTGTCCATATCTGGCCCTCCTGAATTGATTTCAGAGTTTGTGAAAACCCTGACGGCAGAAAAAGTCTTTGCCAAGGAGGTTAAATCCTCAGGGGTAGCCTTCCATTCCAAATACATTGCTGATGCTGGCCCAGCCTTGAGGAAAGTTCTTGAAAGGGTAAGAAGTATATGTGGGATTTTGTGTATTTATTTGAAATTTAATACGTATACCTGTGTCAAAGATAAAAATAAAAATACTGATAACAAAGATAACTTGAACCAATGCTGTGCTTGACACGATTGTTTTTTTATATATTTTCATGTAAAATTAAAACTGAAGTTATTATCCCTGTGAAAGAGTTCACATCCTTATATTTATTCCAATCCAGACTTTTTTGCTCTGTAAGGATAATTCAAACTAACTAGTGATTTATTCCATTTAAATAAAATTTCTATGAATTCATTCATTAGCAGCCCACAAAGAGGAATTGTGATTTTGAAACCACTTCATATTTCCTGTCATTTCCACAGGTCATTCCATCTCCCAAGCCTCGCACCAGTCGCTGGATTAGTTCATCCATTTCAGAGAAAGACTGGAAATCTCCCCTAGCTCGTCTCTCTTCACCTGACTACCATGTAAATAATTTACTTTCTCCAGTTTTGTTCAATGAAGCCCTTCAGCACGTACCTGAGAATGCAATTGTCATTGAAGTGGCTCCTCACTGTCTTCTTCAGGTATGGATGATTGAATTGGATTGATATATTTTAGTCTTGTTTATTTCTTGAGCCCATTGATCAATCCCCATGCCCTATATGTAGGTGGTTTGATTATCTTGGCTTGATTTAAATTTAGGATTTTTAATTTGTTTTCTTCAAAAAATCTTTATCCAAAAATTATATCATAAATACATACATATATGTATTTATGATATAATTTTTGTACTCTATTTTGTAAAATAAATTTTCTATCTGATATGTTTTTCAGAGAAAAAAATAATCTCAGCGAAAGATGCCTCTCAATTCTGATACATTAGTACTTATTTTAAAAAATTATTACATATATTTCCCCATTGTAATGCCATTTCCTATTTTATTTCACAGGCTATCCTACGTAGATCTCTTCCTTCCACTTGTATTAATGTGAGCCTCAGCAAAAGAGGACATTCTGACAACATTAGATTCCTTCTTTCAAATATTGGAAAGTGAGTCTGCTAATTAGCTCTTTCGAACACTTTGATATGCTACACATTTACAGGCAATTTTACTGTAGTGTAATTTTAACTGATGTGAGGTGAGGTAACTTCTGAGCATACAAATGACTGGACCTTAGAATTTTGATCATGGAACCAAGGAACAGTTTTCCATACTAATGATGTGACGAACAGCGCATTGGTCACATTGATTTTTAAAGAACCTTTTGGGTATTGTCACTTGATTGTAATTTGTGCAGTAGAAGAATGAACTAAGCTGAACACATTTTGTTGGATAGTATTCTTTCCCTTAATTCTTTAAATGCATTTATTTTACAGGCTATATAATGCAGGGTTGCAACCACGTCTGAGTGATCTTTACCCCAAGGTGTCATTTCCAGTTTCTAAAGGGACGCCAATGATTGCACCTTTAATTGGATGGGACCACAGCACTGAATGGAGTGTTGCAAATTTTGGTGGCAAGGTTAGTCTTTTTTCTGATTTCTAGAGTATTAATAACTACTTGAAAAGGTTATTTTGATTTAATTTTTCATCTTAAAATATTGATTGTGTGTGTGTGAATTAATATTCCAATTCACTGATTTCTGTATCCTGTGTTTTCATTATGCTCTGAGAAGAGCATGTATTTTGTCAAATGCATGGATGGAGTTTGGTTTGATAGGAGAGAAGTAGAGACAATCGGGTGTACCAAGTTAGAGCAAATCGATTGCACTGTCACATTTATGGCCCAAACAGATAATTAATTCCTTGTAAAATTGTAGTTAAATATGCCTGTAAAAAACTGAATTAGTTACATCCTTAGAATTCAGCTACAACCATAGGATACCTGTGAAAAACTGAATTAGCTACAGCCTTATTATTCAGCCCCAAGATGCTTGCCTTGTCCTTAATTATTAATGACCACACATCTAGTTTTCCTGCATGAAGTAATAGGAGTCGTGTTAAGAAAATCAAGGCCCAGCCATGTAAAATTTGAAATAAGCTCCTCAAAGCTCCATGCATGCATCAATGTACAGTGAAACTTCTACGTAACGAAATTCATGGGACCGAAATTTTGCCAGTTCATTACTCGGGACTTCGTTCCTCGGGGGTGTTTTGCACGTTGCATCGTTCCAGGGGCAAAATAAATAATCCACACTTGTGCCGTGAATTTCAGGGAATGTGGTTTGCAGAACTCAATTAAAGGTAAAATTTCAACAGAGGATTGCATATGTACTTTTATCCTTACTGCTCCCTTGCCTTATAAAATACCGTGGAATAACAAAGAGCAGGTCCTTCAGCAAGTCCTGCTAATTATACCATTTACAGTGATTTCTAAAGGCCGGTTTATGAATGGCGTGAACTTCAAACTTAAACCGTAAATTGTTTTCGCGTTCACGGCATCCTGTTACGATCCCGGTCAACTGGAATGTGTGTTGATAACCTTTGGTCATCTTCATCCATCCTCGCTTGGATGTAAATGTTTACATTCAGTGGAGCGCTAACATCTGTTGATTTGTTTACTATCTACAAAAGAGCGAGAACATGGACGAGTACGAGTATTATCAGCTCGTAATTGCTGTGATAATTGTTGTAGTGGGTAAGAACCTATGTATTCAGCTCGAGGGTGAAGTGTGCATTGATGCCAATCGTAAACTGGCCTTAACTTCCCGCCCATTGCATCACAAATATCCCTTCAATGACGAGCGACGTAGTGACTACATCGAGGGGATTCTCCTTGACGTTTAAATCTCCTCCGACCGACGAGATTGGATTCAATCTCCTCCGGGCTTGAAGGGATATGCTAGAATTGGCCATAGTACCTAGTTTCTTATGCCACCACTTTCAAGAACTCTTAACTCAACACGGTCACATCCACGATACATTTAAGCTTTTAGAGAACTGCTTTGTAAATACAGCATGATGCAACGTGTACCATGTTGTTAGACATAGCCTCTGGCAACCAGAGATAATAATGTTATTTTCCTTTTCTATGCACAATTATATACTCACCAGATAATATTTCTCCTTTCTATAGGGATCTGGTCGCTCAGGTGAATCTGTGATAAGTGTAGACCTTAGTAAAGAAGATGATGCCTACCTTGCGGGACACACAATTGATGGAAGGATTTTATTCCCTGCCACTGGATACTTGGTAATTATTATACTTGAACTAAGTATTGACTTTTACAGCTCTGTTAGTTTGAAACTTTATTTTCCTTCTTTTTTAAATTTCCTATGATCTTGCCTGACGAATAGTTGCAGTGAGACAACTTTTATAGCAGATTGTCAGAATCTGTGCTGGTAGCTTGAATCTTGATTTGGAAATACATTCTAAAAAATTATGATTGTGAATCTCCTTATAAGCATATTGAACTATAATTCTTAACTTAAAATTGGCAGTTTCTGGTGGCAGTTTCTCTGAATTTATTTTATTCTTTTCACAGACATTGGTTTGGAAGACATTTGCCAAACTGCAAGGGAAATCTTTTGAAGAGTTTCCTGTTGTTCTCGAAGAAGTCAAATTTCATAGAGCCACTATTATGCCTAAAGAAGGTTAGTCAAGGGTTTAATACTTACTCTGTACATATAAAAATTGCAAATATATTTTATTTTTAACACTAAAGGACATATCTTTATTTTACTGTAATATGAAATTCATTCCCTCTAAGTTTCATCAAGTTGTCTGTGATTGGATTAGATGAACATTTCTAATCAAATGTGTGATGGTATTATGCCACCCTATGCATTGGAATGTTACTCCATTATAATGGTGAACTACTGATAATTCTATATTAAGAGCTGAATAGTTAAAATGTGAATTATCTTCTCAGGTGCAGTCAAATTCTTGGTGAACATTTTTGAAAGTAGCGGAGAATTTGAGCTGAGTGAAGGTGGGTCAGTGGCTGTGTCTGGGAAGATTTTTGCTTCCGACGATCCTGAGAAAGACACCCTGAAGCTTACCCCACCAAAAAGTAAAATTCCCAAAGCGGCTTTGATTCCTCCCATTTTACCCCTGGCCACAAATGACGTGTACAAAGAACTTCGTCTGCGAGGCTATGACTACAGTGGCATCTTCCAAGGAATTAAGGAGTCTGATAATGAAGGTGAGCCCTTCTATATGCGTACAAATAGTTTGAATCATTAGATATGTGCACTTACATAGTTTAGGAATGTGAAAATTCATGGATGCTAGTTTGTCTTACAAATCAGAATTGGAATTCATAAATTATAAGTTGCATGTATATTATATTTATGCACATTATCATGCTCATTATACTTGAAATATGTATTTTTTGTTCAGGCCTTATGGGAAAGCTGTCTTGGATTGGTAATTGGGTTTCATTCATGGACACAATGCTACAGTTCTCTATACTGGGTCAGATGTCACGAGAGTTATACCTGCCTACTCGCATCCAAAGGGTGTGTATAAATCCCAAGAAGCATAAGGAGATGGTAGAAGCTCTCAAAGATGAAAATGGTGAGATTTTTTTCCTTTATTATTATATATTTCAAAGCAAACTAGTTTGCTTCAAAGAGGGTCACTCTATTCAACAGGGTGGCGATCGTCAGGGAAAACCGGGAAAACCTGGAATTGTCAGGGAATTTTTAATTTCTGGAAAAGTCAGGGAAATGTCAGGAAATTTTCGTAACAGTCTGGGAGAAACTGGGGTAGGAAATTCTCATTATTTTTCTACCATTACGTTTATCGGCCAGTATTTCCCACCCTTTATTTCACCAAAACATTTCACCAACTTAAACTAATGTCCGTCGCTGATGTTTATGGAATAAGCCCCATCAATTCGTGGCTCATTCAGTTGTGAATCTTAGTTATTTAGTAGTGAATCAGATGTACAATGTATCTCTTTTGCATATCCTTATCGCGGTATTTGCCTAGTAATGTCAAAATTCATGATCACAATGTATTACACTAATCACAAGGAATCCGAGGCTATGCTGTTCGGAAAATTTTACCTCGCATTTTTTTTTTTTAACTTCCGAGGCTTAGCTTGAGAGGTAGCTGGAGCGGCTGGAGCATACTAGCTCGTAGTAAATACATGCTTACAGTTGTAAAAATATGAGACAATGATTATTAAAATGGTAATACAAGTACGTGTAAACAAAATCTTAAGCAAGATCATCTTCGATTCCCATATCGCCCTTCGTGAAACAGTAATAAGAGCCCTCCTCCCCTCCCCTCCTTTCACGCTCGACTTAATTGTTGAATAGCCCCCTTAGCTCCCTCTCAAAGCAATTTAGTCAGGTCAAAAACCACCTCAAACATGATATTCCTGAATATGATGCTGCCGTTGCCAATGTCCTCCTGTCTTCGCTCGCAGTGGCGAGCTTACGTTTTGTTTGTTTATCCAAATAGTTTTACATCGCAATTGATTTGCAATACTCTTGCAATCAAGGGGTTTTAACCACGTTAATCAAATTGTTATTCGCTTCTGAAAGTCACTCGCGCTATCCAATTTTGATCCAGTCCAACAACTTGGCTTTGGTTTGTATTTTTCGCGCACCCTAGTGATACATTTGCCGGAGTCTGACAGTAAATTGGCCATTGACTTTTCCTTCGATGCCTTTTCACTAATTCTCAGCTTCCCAGAACTACCATGACGCGACTATAATTTGGATGAGAGTTTAAGTTATGAAGATTTAATATATTTTTTTCATTAGGATGTACATGTAGCTTTTAATGTATTGATTTAAGCTTTTAACATTTTCTGAGTTTTGACAAAAATTTAATTCAGCAGAAATAAAAAATTCCAATAATAGGTGACCTTTTGGCAATTGGTCAGGGAAATTGGTTAATCCATCAGGGAATAGTCAGGGAAAAGTCAGGGAATTTAAAATGTTGATATCAGTAGCCACCCTGTTCAAGTAATCATTATTTTTACTGTTACTTCAGTGTAGATGTATAGTAATTTTTAGGGCAAGCTCATAGAAACTCAAAATGACAAGAATGTTGAATATTAGGTACATACTCTAGCAACCTATTGCCCATTTCATGTATTTGACATTAAGTCCTTCATTGTGTTGAGTGCTTGCAAAAACCTCTCATCCATGTGAAAATTCAGGAAATTTTATTAAGATAGCTAATATTTTCAATTAAAATTCTTTCATGTTGCCTTCCAGAAAAAATAAAATTTTATTCTGCACACTAAAAAACTAAGCTTGTCGATAATTTTCAATAAAAAGAAATACATATAATGCTTCATTATTTCAAATAAAAATTCAAATATTGCACCTCATTAAAAATTTCATTGCCCTATCAGATTTATGAATTTGTTAATGCAGTCACTTTTTGTGACACTTTGGGTAACATACTTGTTAATGTTAGATTCATATATTCATTCTATCAGTTTTTGCTAAAACGTTTGCTAATCTCTGCGATTAACAAGTTCTGAGCATTTGATTGATAAATGACCATTAACATCAATTTGCATCATTACAGCTGGCCTCCCTGTGTCCATGCATCGAAGCATCAATGTCCTGCAGGCCGGTGGTGTTGAGCTTCGTGGCATGAAGGCCTCTCTTGCACCAAGGCGCCATCAACAAGGTGGTGGTCAGGCTGCACCAAATCTGGAAAAGTTTGCATTTTTCCCATACAAGGTGGAAGGGAAAAAGAATAAGGCAACTACTCCAGGAGGAAGTGATCGCATCCGATCAGAGTCAATGCAGGTACCTAAATTACTTCCTACGCTGTAAGAGTGAGCTCCTTATTTATATTTGCATGTTTTACTTTGGAAGCAAGGCTAGTGATTTTGAATTGGGGAGCTGTATGTACCATTTTTGATTGCAAGAAAGCATTTAGGCTTGGTCTTTTAGACCTATTTTACTGCCGACTGAGGATGTGCTGAGTACACTTATGCTGATGTTTGAATTTATGTGCATTGTCAATAATGGTTATTAGATTTGCATTCCTCTATTGCCTATAGGTATTCAAAATGATGAAAATGAGTGCATGTCATTTATTGTGTTTTTATCAATTTTTGTCTGATAGAGGTATGTACATATGGTAGCATTTTTTTGTGAGTAATTCAATCTGATTATGAATGTGTGTGACATGCCTATAATTTCACTGATGTTACTTCTTTTCAGGTTGTTCTCCAAATAGTGTCTGAAAATGCTGGTGCACTTCGTTTGAAGGTTGCAGAATTTCTTAGCACAGATGGGAGGAGCATTGCTCATTCAGTTTATGAAGCGTATGACAAGGAGCCCATGCTTCAGGTAAATACTGTCCATCTTTTGCAGATTTTTACTTGCCTCCCAAACGGGGTGGATTAAGGTGATTTTTTTGCCACCTTAAACTGTCATTTTTCCTGTATTACGAGGAATTATTGGAGGGGGAGGGGGTCAGCCACCCTCCCCCCCTTAATTTTCCCATGCCTCCCAATTAGGGAAGATAATAATGTAATTAAGCATGGCTATGGCCCTTTTGCACCTTTGCCCCTAGATTCTTCCTAGGCTGGTTGATATTGTAATTTCATGCCATACAGTTACGGCTCAGTCTTAAAATTATTTTAGTTTTCTTGAAAGGATCCAACTTGTTATTCCAAATGGTATGAGAAGTCTAAATAACTAAGGGGCTGGGGTCAGTCAGTTGTAGCGTGTTCGACTACCAATCCGAGGGTCACAGGGTTAAGACCAAGTGATGGTGGAAAAATATGAAAATGGAAAAAATCCGACTTTCCAGGAATTAGACCGAGAAATTTCCACAAATTTCCCCTGGGCACAAGCAGAGGACAAATTGGTTTGTGAAGACAATATTATTGAAGGAAAAATAGAGGGAAAAGTCCTAAGGGGAAGTTCAAGGGATTAATACATAGACCAAATAAAGAAGAATGTAGATAATAATATTAATAAATTTTATTGATCCCAGGACATTATTTTTACACTTAGAGGACTTTAGAAGAACTACCAGGTAGTAAGAGAACTAGCTTTAGATGGGGAAGGATGCAGGGATGCAGTCAACCAATTTTAGGATTGAATGACCAATGATAATGATGATACGTTTACTTACTAAAACTTTTGTCTCGTGTAATCAGAAATGCAATCAATTTCTACACTATAGTTCACTAAATTTCTTGAATGAGTTTTACTTGGTGCAGTGAAAATTCATCAGAGACAACTATAAATACTGCAAAACATACAAGTGCCTTTATTTATTTGTTTGGATTTTCAAAATGCTTAGCAACTTGCAGATGTCGTTCACCATCAACCTAAACTCAAATTTATTGTCTTGATGAGCTGATTCCAGGGAAAAGGCCAAATGTTTCCTCAGGGGCCCTTAAATGGGCCCATGTTATTTACTCCCATAAGAAAAATGATAACTTTTATAGATCCAGAAGCCAGGTACAGCTATAGATCTTGTCAAGATTACAATGTGTTCCGAAACATAATATAATCATAATCATTTAAAGGAAATTACTGTGCTACAGAAGACACATCATATATCAACAATATTAACATTAAAAAACTCATTGAGTGAATGAAAAGGGTTTCAGAGAAGCCAAGAGTACATCTTTGATTTAAACATGCATAGAGGTGCAATTTGAATACTCACTGGCAGTTTATTAAAGTATTTCCTTCCCATCACCAGATAACTTTCAGCTTGCTTTCTCAGTCTATGATGGGATGTCAAGAGCATGCTTATATCTAGTGCTTTGGGAGTGAATAACACCCCTAGTATTAAAATTAGAAAAGTTATTTTTTGTATGCACCAATATCTCATGTGTATAGGTTTATTACAGTCATAATGGCCTCACTGACGAACAGAGGTTCACAATGAGAATCAAAATTGGCATTAGCTATTACCCTCAGTACTCTTTTTTTTAAATCAGGAGTACCATTGCAATACCAGGGTTATGTACCTTTCATTTTAAATTTATAACATATCATTCGTATACTTCACATTGAATAATTTTCCATACTTGTTTGTTTTGTCATTGCAGGTTGATTACTCTGCCATTCTGCCCATTGGTGTGGAAGCTGAGGATCCCGAGTCTCTTGAGCGCCTTGGCGTCAAAATAGTCACCAGTGCAAGTGATGCACCTCACCTTGGTTGCCATCTTGTGATAGGCAGAGGAAAGCATGACATTCAGAATATGATTCCTCTTGTGAAGGATGGGGGCTTTCTTATGTTGGAGACTGCCGAGGACAAGGCTAGCTTGCTGGTTGAAAAAGATTTGGAAATTGTCAGCTGTCAACCTGTTGGAGCAGGAAATGCAGTGGTGCTCCTGAGAAAGGTGAAGTGAAAAACCATCCTTTGGTCGTACCACATCATATTCTGTATGCAAACTTGTGCATAATTGTGTTTAAGATGACAGTTCATTCTTCATGGCCTGATGTCCAAAAATGTCTCTAAAAAGAGAGTAATCCCCTATTCATTTCTTCTTTTCCATTTCAATAATAATTACCATCAGCCGAATACTCTTACCACACTCTTTCCTTAACTTTGACAAACCAATCTCCCTTGCTACAACAGTTTTTGCCAAAGTCCAAGCTATTATCTCTTTTACGGTGAAAATAACCTGTATAATGTCATGGGAATTTTTCATTGGATAAAACCCATGCCTGTGCCTAAGTACCAGTAAATCATTTATTGAAAAATACTGTCATTCTACAATGCTACACTGGGAAACATTTTAGGTCATCCATCTTTTACAAAATTATAGGATTCTAGATTTATTGGTAAATATGAGAAAAGAAATTAATGTTTTGGTTTCTGGTCCTAAATGATTGCACATTGTATTTGTCATTGGTAAGGTGTGGTGTTTAGGGTTCTCTACCGCAAACGTCCATTTTTTGGGACAACAGTTTCGCCGGCATTGCAGTTGGTGTCTTCAGGTCAATTGACAATTGAAATGCAGGGCCGTCTTATGAATATCAACCATATGAGTCTGGTGTGCGGTGATTTGTTGATCTCACCTTGTTGTTAAAAAGACGTTTCCAGACATTTGAAAGCTTGTAAGCATAGTCTCTATTGAAATTATTAAGATTTTTTAAATGTGAATGCAAATGAACATCTTATGGTTCGTTCTTGGTGTCATGTAAGGTTTTACAGCAACCAATATTTGTGTACTTCCGAGGGCTTCGTGTGCAAAAACTATAAGGATTACAGAATATCTAAAACTATGACTAGATAGCCCATTGCATCGACTGTCGGAAATAGTTTGCCACGAGCGGAGGGGGGGTTGCGAGGTGACGTCACAGCACATGGGGGTTTAAATTTGGGCCTGCGTGAGAAGGGCGTGGGCTCAGTTCAGTTGTATCTCCGGAACGAGTTGGTCAATTTTAGGGATCAAGATGTCTATGGAGAGCTGAGAATGTGAGTTAGACATAAATATAACACAAGAAGTATAAAATAAACATTGGAAAGCAGAAAATATTAGTTACCATTGACCAATTGATCATAGGTTAGCCATTTGTATTTATGATTTTGATGAACCAATGTTATGTATAGCATAATTTTCTTTCTTTCATTTCAACTTTATTTCTGACAAACAAAACAATGGAATCTTCTAATAACAAGACTAACGTATGTAATTTCGCAGTCATGAAGTAAAGATCCGATGGGAGTATCAAGAATACTCCCTGTATTTTTTTAATTAGCAGTAGAGAACCCAAAAGACCGGAAATACTCCGCATTAACAAGGAATTTTTCATTGTTGATAATTATAGTATTTAGTTAGACCAAAGTATCATCTCAGACTGAAGTGGTTGTTGATCCTGCCAAGTACCTAACGTGTCAACCACGGAAAAACATAACTTGCATAATTTTCATCCCTGTGTATGTATCTTGTCAGCATGTTTGAAGATCTGTTTCTATGTGTTTTTCTATCTTCCCATGTATTTGGCAGCCCATTGAATTGTCCAGTGTGGAATATGTTGTGGTGAACGTGAGCATGTCTGGAAGTGGAAGTGTTAAGGACTTCAGCTGGGTGGATGATCTCAAGGAAGCGATGGCCAAGAGTGAAGCCACTGCAGGACGTGAAACTGAAGGTGGGAGTCCATTCAGGGTTTATGTCGTCAGTCATGGAGATGAAATGAATGGCATACTGGGTCTCACCACTTGCCTCAGGCAAGAGCCGGGAGGCAATAATGTGAGGTGAGTTGGAATGTTGAGCTGATTTTTATTCTAATATGTGTATTCCTCTAAGCCAAGAAGAGTTGCCCTGGGGTTTGTTGCCAGAAACTATTCATCCTATGGTCTCTCTTGTGTTTCAATTTTAGGACTCATTAATGGCAAATAATTTAAGATAGTAATTTTACTGTAGGGCATGGGAGCTAATGAGTCAAATTACAATGCATACGAGTTTTTTTTAGATTTAGTGGTAGTTTTTCAACATACATGTGATTTGGCATTTATTTTTACCTGTGTAAGTGGTCATTTTAAATATATATGATCATTACGAATGAAGTTGCAAAGTACCTAAGTATTTGTTTCAATGCATGCAAATTGTCAGATGTAGCTTATCCACACCAAATTTTCCCTAAGAAGTCCTGGACTTTTTTAGATTTATTTAGCAAGTTATGTGCAGGTTTTGGAAGAATATCACAGAATTAATTACATATTTTGAGAATATGTATTAATTGTATATATATTTGATCTATGGCTGCTAGCAAACCTTATGTGAAAATCCTTTTTCAGGAGCATCTATGTGCCTCATAAAGTGGCATCATTGCCACCTCTGACTAACAGTATGGCAACATGGGATAAGTCATACATTGCCCAATTACGTATGGATTTGGTGAGCAATGTTTTCTCCTCAGAGGGCAATGGAGCAACCAGTTGGGGTTCATACAGGCATTTGAAACTAACTGCTGAGGCTGGAGGAAGTGTGGCAACTCTTCAAGTGGAGCACGCTTACATCAATGCATTGGTCAGGGGAGACCTGTCCAGTCTTCGATGGATTGAGGGACCATTGACTTACTACAGGTGAATAAAGCTTTTATTTTTCTTTACTAAAGAGACAGCATTGTGGATTTGCAATTGGTCATCTGTGTGTGAAAATCATACAGGCTTTAATTCAAATTTGTGCACAAAAAATTAGGTGCATTTGCTAATCTGTTGTTAGACAATAAAACTAGCAATTATATGCTATCCATAGAAATACAAAGTTTTGGCCTCTTTCCATTGGTGTAAAGGCTTTTTTAATTTTCTCAATGAAGCCACATATACATACATATGTAGCATCATGATCCTTGAAGCTCTTATAATGATATTTTGTAGACTTATTAGGCCTAACCATTTTGGTGAATTTTTAAATGAAATTTATATAATTTTTTCTGTATTTTTTAAGTATCTTGGCAATCTATGAAAATCCATTACTTAAATCCTGTCTTTTGCTGGAAATTATCATTAAGGTCTTCAAATTTAGCAAATAAGTTTGGTTCAGGATTGTTTGTCAACGTTGGCTATACATAATGTAAAAATGTTCTTATGTGAGTAATTAGTGCCTCTAATGGGCTGAATCAGGTAAATTTCTAATCTCTATTAGCATGAATATTGTGACAGGTTTTGTGAATGAAATGTTTATGTATCATTTTACTTTTTAGGCCTGAATTAAACCCGAAGAGTGAGTTGTGCAGTGTTTACTATGCCCCTCTGAACTTCCGTGATATCATGTTGGCCAGTGGAAAGTTACCCCCTGATGCACTGCCTGGAGATTTAGCTGGTCAGGTATGTGCAGTTCTCTTTGTATGTTTGGGTACTATTTATTGGACGAAAAATAATAATAATAAAAAAATGGAAAATGTATGTACCCTTAGGTGTTATAAATGAATGTGTTTTTCTTATGGCCTTTGCAACAGTGGTGTAACAGTTTTATGTTTGACCAACGCCCAATTTTTGGGTGCTGAATCAAGGCCCACACGAGCTTTAATATTAATAAAATAATAGTTTAATAATGCATTGTTTATTGTGTTTGTTTACACCTCTTTAATATACCATACTCTGATGAATTGTCATTAGAAATGTAATTTTAAAGACCTAGCTATGTTTATATATGAGAACTATATCATGAAAAAAGTATTCGCAATAAAAAAATTACTGCTGTTCCCACTCTCATCAGCCTCTTTTAAAGTTCTCTTAAAATGTTGAGGAAATGTATTGAGGTAGAATGATAATATAAAAGTTCATTCACTTATCCTTGACCTTATTTTTTTAAGGATTGCATATTGGGCCTTGAGTTTTCTGGACGTGACTCATCTGGAAGGCGTGTTATGGGAATGGTTCCAGCTAGAGGATTGGCTACATCTGTTTTAGCAGATCCTGCATTCTTATGGGAAGTTCCATCAAACTGGACTTTAGACCAGGCATCTACTGTTCCTGTTGTTTATGCTACTGTAAGTGTAGAGAATCCTTTGTAAGATAAACTTTCTGTTGTATCTACCTTATTATTTTTAATGACCAATGCACAAGTGTCTATCTGGACTGTTTAAATTAGCTTTTCTACCAAATAAATGGTAGGTATTTGAAAGTTTTGTTCTGTCCTTGAGAAGCCTGATGACAAGTCAATTGCTTATCCGGATTGCATGGGCATGCAGACCACCAGAATCATTTGGGAAAGCAAAAAAAATACAGCCTTCATTGTGGACACTTTTTCAACCATCCTTCTCCACATCCACTTCAGTATGTGTTCATCTTCTTTATATAATGGCCAAGTTTCTGAACCAAACTAGATATGCTCCATACTAGGGTTGTACCTAATACCTATTTTATTAATGTGTCTTCACAAATTCCCCTTTTCAGTTTGACTCTAATTTATTTATCATTGCCTTTGGAACGGATGTTAAGTGGGTGACTCAATGGGTTCATAATGAGCACACTGCCATTATACTCAATGCATAATATTCAGCATACTCCTGTAGCATTCAAATCACTCATGATCAAGGGTCTATAAAGCAGATATTGGGTTCATACCATTTTGGCTCCGGCATATTTGGACGTTGTATTTGGCAATACATTCCCTCAGGTAGTGAATGGTGTGCAGAAGGAATTGGCCTCATGATGATTGAAAAGAAGTGGGAAGAAATCCCATCGCATTGTCTCTGTAGAAAGTACTAAGATCGTCATGAAAACTGTATTTCCCAGTTCAAAAGACACTTTTTTCCTTGAAAATTCATTCTTAAATCTGCTTCTCTCTTATCTGCCTAGGGCAAATTTATGTTTTCATGCATACAACTTTGCAGTACATACATAATAATAATTTTGATTTTTAATTGCGAGATCATACGTCTGAGCAGTCAGTACATATGCAGATATAAGACACGTCAACAAGTATGTAGTTGTAGAGATGGTAGAATGTATGGGTGGGCGAGGACCTTCTGGAGCCCTCCTGGCACTCAGAGAGTATGTAGTTGTAAAAAAATATATATATATGCCATAATGCCAGTACCATCGGAGATGCAGATCTCTACTTTTAAGGCGGACATTGCTGTGGCAGTTCCAATCACCATGATCCATTTGTTTTGGGGATTCTACAATGAGTAACTTTAATGCAGTTGCTGTTTTTCAAAGTTAACAATACCATTTTCATCCAATAAACTGTTCACATTTTCGGATGTTATAATATTTTTCTTCTAAAATCTAACCCAAAAAATCATAGCGGATCTTATGGGCCTGGAAATTTGGTTACTCTGTTTCAAACATGTTTCTCATGTCTTTTATTTTATGTTTATCATTTAAATTTATCACAACAAATACCTCCTCATGCTTGATGAACTTTTACTTCTGCTTGCAGAGCTATTATGCCCTGGTGGTGCGAGGAGGAATGAAACCAGGTGATTCAGTACTTATCCATGCCGGTACTGGAGGTGTCGGTCAAGCTGCAATTGCTATTGCTCTACATGCTGGATGCAATGTTTTCACAACTGTTGGAAGTGCTGAAAAAAGGAAATTCCTTCTTGACCGGTTTCCGAAGGTTAGTCCCGAATTCATTATGTACATATTCAGTTAAAAAATCGAGAATTACTATCTCCATATTTTAGTTTTGAGCTGCTAGTTGTTGAAAATTTTTGAAAAGCTGTGTGAACTCGAGTATAAGTTGATTATTTATAATTAACCACTTAGGAAATATGTATGGGCTTGGCTTAATAGTACTTTTGGAATGCACCAGTATGAAATATAATCTCAAACATATGGAATTTTCCTCAAAATTACTGAAAATTACAGTCATTTTCCTGGGTTACTTTAAGTTACGAAAAATACCATGATAATTTATGAAAATTACTATAGTCATTACCTTCAGCAAAGTGCTTCAAGAAAAAAAAGATAGTGTATTCCAAAGCTGTCATCTTTTACCTTTTCAGTTGAATGCTCGCAACATAGGCAACTCAAGGGACTCAAGCTTTGAGCAGATGATTTTGGAGGAAACGGAAGGCCGTGGTGTGGATCTCGTTCTCAACTCGCTGGCCGAGGAGAAGCTTCAGGCCTCTGTTCGCTGTCTGGCTCAGGGAGGTCGATTCCTGGAGATTGGAAAGTTCGATTTGTCCAACAACAACCCTCTTGGTAAGTTTTGACTGTCGTTTGGGTTCTAACCCTGCTCTACTGAAAGGTTTGACCTCAACCCTATGTTACAGATGCCAGAACTAAGCTTCAAAATGTATTCAATATTCTGGAGGTGGTGTGATTTTATTGAGTTTGAATTACCTAAGTGCATAGTTATGAATTTTGAAACAATAAATTGCAATAAATATTTCATTGGCTATGAAAAATCAGTGGTCTATGTGTGTAATTGAGGCTATTAGGTCCCAAATTGAAATTTTATACATACCTTATGTATCAGATTGTAAGACAAGGTTTTGTTCCTCTTTTTTTTGTTTCAAAATTGTTAGTCATCTTATGATCACATGACGTTTCTTGTTGTTAGCACAGTATAGCACCTCGGTAAAGACCTTATGCAACCAGCAATGCAACTGCATTTTAGATATTTCCCCAGAGGTGAGATCAACTGTGGTGGTCGAAGAAGATGAACATTTTGCTCATGTATTCATCGATATTTCCAACAATATTGTTGTAGCCCAATAATGGTGTGCAATAGACATTGTGCTACCCGCAATACAATTTATTAGTGACTATTTTTCCGCACATAGTACCTAAGAATGCATTGAGAAAAGAAGACAACTTTTTTTCTTTTGGGTTGAATTCATTCAAGTATTCTACCAGCTGATTGGTAGATACCTCATAATCATTGTCTCGCTTTCCCTCCTAAGGATGTCCTGCCATTAGATCCCTCTTCAATTCTTCATATCTTCAGTGTAGAATATGGTTCTGATAATGTATTTTTGAAAAAAATGGGACATTAGCATTTTTTAATTTAAAAAAACTGGGACATTTCATAAAAAAGGAAACATTATAAATGAGAAAAATAGAATAAAATTCACCATGCGTGTATAATGAATCACAATTGCACTTATAACGATTAGAAGAACAGAGTTGCAAAATATGACTGATTAAAGTTCATTATTACACGATACATTAGAATATGTATTTATCATGATAATGAACTTGATCAAGAAGTTTCTTTTCCGTAGATATTTGGGCATGGAAGACAACACAAGACAAATCCTTAACATAAGAGTTTTCAGTGATTAACGCTTTTAATGTTTCATTTGATGAAGGGAAATTCTCATCTAATACTATCGTTAAATGAGCATGTATGTTTTGGCATTTACAAACTATGTATGTGCAACATTGAGTAGCTACCAGTTTACAATCTAGCAATGCCGGCACTGAACTGATGTCGCATCATATGCAACCGGGAACGGTGTGTATGTAACATTGCCAACAGAAGCATAGGGAAAAAAGAGCATGCTATTATAATCACCAACTTCTTATTATACCTCATCAAAATTACATGAATTCGACACAAGGAGTGCTGCATATTTAAAATGGAAAGCCTAATGTACTGATTCAGGGATTATACTTGCATTTTGGAATAAAGCGGGACATTAGAAAAAAAGTTGGGACACCGGGACATACTTTAAAAAAACGTGACCGTGCCAGGAAAAACGGGACAAATGGAAACCCTAATGTAGAATAATATGGTGGAAATTCGTAATAAGGGAGGAAATAGGAATGTGTAAAACAAACCAATCTTCGTCTATTGAAAAAAAGTTTGAATCTTCAGAATACATAGCTAAATGCCATAAATATTTGGGCCTAATTTATTTAAGGGCTGAACTGTTGATGGTGTGAAAGAGGAAATCAGGTCCACAATTATGTATGGTAGTAATTCATAGAGGAATGATAAGCCTCCTTCTTTAGCCCCTTTGATGTTTATACTAACAAGCACTTGGACAGTTTGAAGGTTACATGCCCCTGCTGATTGGATTCTGGATGTGTCAGTCATTTGTTCATATTTTTAAAAATTTAATTTTAATCATAATGAATTAGTGTTTTCTTCACTTTTCGATAAAGTGTGCTTTGCATGCAAGGGGTAGCTCATGATAAAAATTTGGTGTCTATTCCGAAAAATGTGAGTGAAAATTGGAAGGGGGAACTAGAGATGGGAAAATTACCGTAATTTTCATCTGAGGTAAATTACAGTGGTAAATTACGGTAATTTTCAAAAATTACTGTAATTTTCAAGTATTTTTCAGTTTTAAGCATTAAACAGAAAATGTATGGTTAAATAAGAATGCCAATAGCAAAAGGAAAGGGATACGATGTTTAAACCATACCTAATGTAACATTAATCTGTTATATATTTTTAAAATTGTAAAAAGAAATACGGCAGCAACACGCAATCTGGCTTTCTTTTGTCAAAGTATGAGAAATTTCCAAGAAGAATATTCTACTAATAATTACTCAATAATGTTATAATTTAAGTAAAATATGCCAAAATGAGTTGTACATGCCTCAATTTAAAATTAAACATGTTGGAAATGTGGACTTGGCTTAAAAGAACATGTTGGGAACTTATCTGTATGAAAAATTATCTCAAACATAGGTGAATCATCTAGAATATTACCGAAAATTACGGTAATTTTCAATGGGCGCGGTAAATTACGAAAAATACCATGGTAATTTACAAAAATTACCGCGGTAATTTTCAAAGTGGCCCATCTCTAGGGGGAACCCAAAGCTATATTTGGACAAATGTGCTAACCATTCCGATGGGTAATATCATGCATAAATATCCTCTGCATGCAAAAACTACGAGTGGTTGCTGGATGAATTGCCATTTGTAGGATGCCTTGGAGACAGTGACGTATGGCTGATTAGTTGCGGCAAGCAGAGCAAAAGCCTAGAACTCCATGATACTAAACTAAAAAATGGGTATTACGCATTCACTAGATGACATCATGGGTGAAAATCATGTCATGTGAAACAGGTCGTAAGTAGAGTTGGTTTATATTTGATCTCTTGTATGATGGATTGGTTAGTTTAAATGGATCAGAGGATGACCGTCAATGGGTTGAGGAAGATAATTCAGTGGAGACCTCGGGAAGTGACAGTGAAAATAACCATTAAAACGCTCTAATGAACAAATAATATGCAGAATTTTTCTAGTCTTCCATAGCATTTAATAGAAAGTTCCATTTTGAAATGGCTTACTTATTCTAATTGCTATGATTTGCACTGCTGATTGGAGTAATAAAGGTTTGTTTTTGTGAAGGTATTACTTTTTCCTTTCATATGGAGTTAAAAATGGGGAGTCGTCTTATGGACATATATAGTATACCTGTATCAAATGATTTTAAAGTACAATATTTCGTTGAAAATGCAAAGAAATGCCTTCGAGATAACATTACATTGTGAAATTTATTTTTTTTAATGCAGGTATGTCCGTATTTTTGAAGAACACCACCTTCCATGGTATCCTCCTCGATGCCCTTTTTGGTGATGTTGGAGGTGAAGACAAGAAGCAAGTTGTGAAACTTGTGTCAGAGGGAATAAAATCTGGTGCTGTGAAGCCCCTTCCCTGCTCAGTCTATTCGGAAGCGCAAGCGGAGCAGGCTTTCAGGTATGTGAACAATTATTATTCATTCTTTGTGATATGTGTATTGAGTTTATGTTATTCAATGGATAGTGTAAATTTATGGTGCTTCTTGGTGCACAACTTTAAAAATTGCTCAAAACGAGTTGTATAAATATCTATGTACTATGTTTTAGTATGAAATATTACAGCAATGTAGCTTATGTGTTATGATGGGTAGTCAATGGCTCATGTCTTTTCAATGAAAAAATCCACGAAAATTTCATTCTACATATGGTAAATTTGTCTCATTAAGCCTTCTACTATACTCAATATGTAGTTTCCAAGAAAATGTGGCTTGAAGTTGTCGTGTTCTCCGGACACTTTACTGATTAATAATCAACGCCGTTTTTTAACAGATTTATTACTCACACTATACACTCAAGCCACATGGCCCCGGACACACCGGATTACATGGGATACCACAACCACGCCACCTCATGTGGCAACCGTCAACTTTATCAGAACAATAGAATATCATAATGTCATACTCCACATTCCTCCCCTACTAGATTTTCGATCCCCTCCACTCAGCATTACAGATCAAGGCGCACAGGGGCCTTTGTTTGCCGAGAGGAGTGATGAATCTCACTGTAGGTTCCATTCCGTGGGTGGTCCATGTGGACATCTTCGGGATTTATAATTCAAGGAGGACATATTGACCATTTGTAATGTTACTTTTTTCAACAAAACTAGGGAATGTATCAGTCATTTTAAGAGGTTCGCAGCTCTGTAGCTTGTACCGTTTGAAAAATACAGATCTTTGAAACCGACGCATTCTTTTGTAATCACCCTGTATTAACAAATTTATTTTATCTAAAAATGATTATTTGTAAATTAAAGCTTCTGGGGTGTCCAAATGGGCGTAAGGTTTGATTTTTTCCAGTGTTTCGATATCTGACATGGCCCCTGTCGTCAGGGGCATCAACAGATTTGCCGGAAAAGTACTGCATATCTTCCAACGATTTACAAAGTTAAAACCAGATGTTCATAATCATTTTTATGCACATTTGTATGCATATTAACAGTAAAAGAAGGATATCATAGAAGTATTGCTAACTGGATTGTAAATGCCTTGCATTTAAAAAAAAAACATAACGTGAAACACCTGTAATCGGGAAAATCTGTAATCCGGCATCACCTAGGATTAAAGATGCCTGACTGTATAATGTTGGCTGATGGACAAGGGTACAAGAGTCTAAAAATATCACATGATTTCATCTCAGGTGGGCTTGGAATACTGAGGCTTTATCTAGGAGTATTTGGAGTATCTTCAGAATTTGATTCAGGTGAAGCCAATGACATGGCATATTTAAGAATTGACATACATATTTGCTTTAAGTGACAAGGTATTGAAGAAATATTCATGTGGGACCATATTTTCAGAGAAGTTGAGCTTTGAAATGAGAATGCCTGATTACTTCTCTGTTGCTCACTAGCA
The DNA here is from genome assembly GCA_963573305.1 of Pyrrhosoma nymphula. Lineage (NCBI taxonomy): Eukaryota > Metazoa > Arthropoda > Insecta > Odonata > Coenagrionidae > Pyrrhosoma > Pyrrhosoma nymphula. The sequence goes on from OY754339.1 coordinate 91,761,859, forward strand.
ATACGTTGAGAACATTTGTTTCAACTTGTATTTGTGTGTTTGAAATTGCAGGTTCATCGGATCAGGAAAGCATATTGGAAAGGTTGTGCTGAAAATTCGAAACGAAGAACCTGAAAAGGGGCCAGTGAAAGCATCTCACAAACTTGTACAGGCAATCCCCAGGACGTACATGAATAATGAGAAGGTGTATATATTAGTGGGTAAGTTTCTTTTAGAAGACTTTATTGATTAGAATCTTATCTCGATATTATTTTAGCAAGTCATTTTGTGTAATCATTAATGATGCGGTGCCTTTGAAATGTGTGCATGCATGGGAAATCTGATGAGTGACTTCAATACTTCGGGTTCATTTCTGTCCATACATCAGATTCTGAAGTGTAAAACTTAATACATCAAGATCTTTACCACAATGTAATGAAAAGAAGAACATGGAACACTTGTAATTTTCTTGGCAACAGTCACCGCCATGGGATTGAACCATGGACAGCCTCCATTATAATTATTGGCACTAAATATTGTGTAAGCCATGAGAGAAACTTCCTGATAGGTTATTGGTAGCATGTATCAACTCAAAATATTTCATCAAGAATCAGAATGTGACACTACATTGTTATTAAGATATACTATTATTGAAACAAATGTTTGAATTAGGTCAATGTTTAAAGAATATTACTTATGTTACTTGCACATGCACATTTAACGCAAGCCCCTATTCTTTCTTCGCATTGAACTGCACGTATTTCAGATATCTCCCATGTAAGACCCTTGCAATGAATGATAAACTACTGTGGTTAGTATATTTGATTCGAAATGTGATAAAATTCATCAGGGTACCCTCTCTTCCACAGGTGGTCTTGGTGGTTTTGGATTGGAGCTTGCTGATTGGCTCATAACGAGAGGTGCTGCTCATCTCGTTTTGACTTCACGAAGTGGAGTTCGCACTGGCTATCAGTCGCTATGCCTCAGACGCTGGCGTCAGGCAGGCATTAACGTCCGTGTCTCCACTGAGGATGTATCGAGCTTACAGTCAGCTGAGCGGTTGCTTAAGTTCGCTGCACAGGAAGCCCCAGTTGGAGGAATATTCCATTTGGCAGCTGTGAGTTTCTATTTTCCATAAAAATTTTAAAATTTTGAAATATGTGTGTCAACAAGATTACCTTAACTTAACCTTTTCCATGTTAATGGTTTAACTACTTAAACCTGTATAATTGTGTGCAAGGATAGTGTAAGGTAGCTCAGCCTTAAGCAAAAGTTGGAAACATATTCTCCAGTCCATGATGAGAAAACCACCTTTGTAAATTCCACAAACTTTCTTATGCTGGCACGACGCACATTTCACCACACTGTGGCATACTCATTATGCCACAGTGTGGTGAAACGCGCGTCGTGCCAGCGTAAGAAAGTTTGTGGAATTTACAAAGGTGGTTTTCTCATCATGGATATCCATAATTTCCACTAGGTCAGGCCTGAGATCATCAGTTTTATATTCTCCAGTTGTTCTGATGGTCTTTGCTAATCTCTTGAGATTCCATTTCTGTGTGCAAGAAACATTATTAGACACCCCAGCCTTCTTATGAAAGAAGTGTTCTAGATCCACCCCCATAGTCCATTTTATTAATGTGGATTCCAAATCTCTTGTAGCCATATTTTCTTAATTTATGGATCTTGTTACGTAGGTTTTGAAAGATGCCTTCATGGAGAACCAGAGTCCAGCCGACTTTGCTGCTGTTTGGGCCCCAAAAGCAAGAGGCTTACATTACTTGGACCAAGCATCACGAACATACTGTCCTCAGTTGGACCACTTTGTTGCATTCTCATCGGTGAGCTGCGGTCGTGGTAATGCGGGGCAGGCTAATTACGGTTTGGCCAACTCTGCCTGTGAAAGGCTTGCGGAAGCAAGACAAGCCCAAGGTTTTCCAGGATTGGCAATTCAGTGGGGAGCTGTGGGAGATGTTGGAATGGTGGCAGAAGCCATGGCTGGAAGGTGAGATAATAATATACTGTAGTAAAAATCAAAAGCAAAATGCTCTACTTTGATCCCCTCAGTTCTATGGAATGCAAGATAATTTTTCTCCCAAAATGCAGTTCTTTTCTTGCCTCACATGGGAATTTCATCATTCATTAAACAAATTTAATCAAAGATTACATGCTTGAATCTTCCCTCTGTCCTTCAACTGTGGCAAACCCTTTCAGCTTTGCTGATTCTAGAGATAGAAAAGTTAATTGTATTCTGGATATTTATATATTTGCCTGGCTCATATTAATGAGGATTTGATGTAGAATAATCCTTTAATACTTTAAACGCTAAAATAGTGACAGTGACTGAGATAAAGCTATGTCACTAATGATACCTAAGTGTTTAGGTCTGTTTAATAAAGTAACTTAACCTTCGGTAAAAAAATATTGATTTTGTATAATTAATCATTCAGCACATATTTTCATCTCTTTTTAAACCAGGCCTGTGTTGTTGCTCATTTTATGGTGTAAATTTCCCATTTTATGTTTAACTAAGTTTTGAGGTGTGATTCTGTAATGGTGTTTTTATGACAAATGTTTGCTAATCATAGCTGTTATATCCTCTAGCACTGCTGTTGGTGCTAACGAAATAGTGGTTGGAGGAACTTTGCCTCAAAGAATGACTTCTTGCCTGGCTGCCTTTGACACCTTCCTTCAGAGACCAGATCCTGTGTTAGCATCCCTTGTTGTGGCGGAAAAAGGAGGAGGAAGTCAATCTGATGGAAAAGTCAGCCTCGTGGATGCAGTTGCTAACATTCTTGGTAAGGATACCTGGAGCCCTTCATGCTAATGCAAGAGTTAATTATTGAAGGTTATGCAAAAGACAGAGAATGGCTTATTTAATTTCTAGGAATACTAATGCTTTTCAAATGAAATTACATATAATGAAGAATGTAACCATTTTTCTGTTGTACAAGTTGTTTTTTCAGAAGTTTAGAAAAATTATTGCTTGTTATGTTTTTTCTAATCTTCCCTCTATTGCATCCTAATAGTTTAACCTATGGCTTTAAAGAATTAAAAAAAAATGTTCTGCAGTATTAATTTGATAACTGTTCTTGTTCTGTTATACACATCCATAAAGGCTTATTCTACCCTCACACATTTGCCTGTGCATCAAGTCCATTATTTTTAAGAGACCAGTAATAGTCGTGAAGTTGACATGCATTGAAGGTTATTTGTTTGACTTTTGCTGCTGTCAACATTTTGCAATTATTCCCAATGCTTTTTTCACAAGGTATAAAAATAAGAGCAGCATCATCAACAGCCTTTACCTTTGTGTTGCTCATATTCCTTCAATGCATCATTTATTTTTAGGCATCAAAGATGCATCAACTGTGTCAGCGACTGCAACATTAGCAGATCTCGGGATGGACTCTATTATGGGTGCTGAAATTAAGCAAACATTGGAACGTACCTACGACCATGTGTTGAGTGCACAGGAAATCAGGGCGATGACATTTGGACAGCTTCGTGCTTTGGAGAGTGGTGCTGCAGCGCCTGCATCGACTCCGGCAAAGAAACTGTCGGTCAGTCTTTCAGGGAAGGCTGCTGCGTCAATTTCTGCCTCATTGTCCAAGGATATTGCTGGTTAGTTTCGTATTCTTCAGATGTCGAATATTTGTAGATAGAAATTAATTCTCTCTCTCCTTGAGAAACAGTACCTTGACGTTTCTTTTACTGATTGACTATCCAATTTTTTTATAACATTGCTGCATTGTCCTGAAAAATATGTAATGATTTTTTTATGCCTTGGGTAGTGAATGGAGGTGGTCTCAATGGCAGCGAATTCGACCACTTGAGGCGGTCCCGGGAAGGTTCTCCTCTACAAAATGAAGTCCAGTTTGATCCAACGCAACCTCTCATGCCAACAGAAGTGCTGGTTCAACTTCCGTCAGAGAATGGAAAAATTAACTCAAATGCCAAACCTTTGTTTGTCGTTCATCCCATCGAAGGCCTGGCTACGGCCTTAATTCCAGTTGCTAAGGAGCTAAACTGTCCTGTTTGGGGATTACAGTGTACTGCTGATGCACCACTCACAACGATAAAGGATCTGGCTGGGTTTTACATCAAGGTAACACCCCTAATATCAACTCTCATTCATCCTTTTATTCTACATCATTGAATTTTCTCTAATTAATTAAAATTTCTACTAGTTTCTGAGGTATTATGCTGGTGATTACATATTTTTACATGTTAAACTATTAAATCTGATTGATATTGGTAAAAGATTGGTCATATTTACTTTAAGTGTTGTGGTAAACTCTGGAACATGATTTCAATTGAATGAGTTGTTATTACATTGAATGTTCAACTGTTTACTTAGCTGCTCTGTTCAAAATTTCATATTTTTTTCTTCCAGCACATGAAGAAAGTTTGCCCCAATGGTCCCTATAGGTTGTGTGGTTATTCATTTGGTGCCTGTGTAGCTTTTGAGATGGCGTTGCAGCTAGAAAGTGCCAAAGAAGAAGTGGCGGGATTAGCTCTCATTGACGGATCACCCTCATATGTGGCAAGGCATACCGGAAGCCATCGAGCCAGGCACATAAAAGCAAGGAGGGCGGCAAACTCATCCAAAGCTAAAATGGATGAAATAGCAGCCAAAGCCATAAGTGTGGAGGAGGAAGCGGATGCATTAACTTATTTTGTTCAGCAATTCAGGGATTTAGATTATCAGAAGGTAAACAAATGAACCACCTGAACCTTATATTAAGAAGTCAACAAGCAATTTCTTATGAGTTTGTATTGATTATGCGTCAATGTAAGCTTTGAGTTTTTGTTCCAAAATTTTTATTTGAATCTTACTCGTACTCAAGTTTTGAAAAAGTTCAGTTCCTGGTTAGGAGTACATTGATAGGAATGCATTACTGTATTTCATTTTCATATTTCATTGTACAACTTTGTATGTTTCATTTGTTATTATAAAGCTGCTCTGTGTTTGTTTTCAATGGCAGTATATTTGAACAAGGTTGGTCATGTAGTGGCATGAAAACCAGTAATATCTGTGATACAAAAAAAACTTCTTTTTAAATCATATTTATTCTGAAATTCATATATTTTTGTGTGGCAGTTATTGCATAAGAAAATATGTTATTAAACTGTAATTCTTTCCAATATTTTGAGTTTCTTTTAATGTGTGCCCATTTTAGCAGAGAAATATAATCGTCTTTTTGGACTGTCTTTCAGACCAAGGCTGAACTCCAGAGTGCTACTAGCTGGGAGTCCCGTCTCAAGAAGGCCACTTCATTCCTGAGGGGGTGTGTTCCAGCGGAGTTTGAATCTGATCTCTCAAATGCGGCCGAGTCATTTTATAGGAAGCTGTTAGCTGCTGATGCTTACTCTCCTAGTGGAAGGGTCAAAGGTCCAGTACAACTCCTGCGAGCTGAGCACAATTACGTGACCCTTGGGGATGACTATGGTCTTACTCCTGTGAGTAATATTTTATCTTTCATCTTGAAAATTGTAAATTAGTTAAAGTGTTAAGAATGAAAACCATGCATAGTTGAAAATTAATCAGGTGGAATAATGAGGTGGTGAAAAACAGTATTTTCCAACACATTCGCTGAAAAATGAAAGATTGTTCACACTCAAGCCACTCGGAATACATAAATATGATACAGACTTTTAAAAACTTCATCAGATGAACCCACTTGCTGTGTACTTTCGTATGATAACTATTCCAATTTGCTGCAAGGGCCTAGCCACGTTGAAACACCGGTTCCTGTGAGATCACTGAAGTTAAGCAATGTTGGGCCCGGACGAGGGTTGGAGGGGTGGACCTTCTCCATACACCTCTACCGCGGTGCTCTTGTCCCCTGTCTGATAGTGGGGGGCAGATTAAATTTTGGATGACACAGCCAGTCAATGAACACTGAACCGTTTTCTACTTTTTTTTTAAATCTGAGGTAGCTTGAAAAGTTATTAACAACCACATTATTGGTTTATAATTATGCGTATTTATACGTTTTTTATATGCATTTTCCGTTTTGCTTATACAAATTAAATACTGGATTTAAAAAAATGACTATTATTTACTGCGAGCATCGATTTTTTTTCATATTTTCTTGATCTGCAGTTATGGGAAAATAAACTTCAGGTAGGCACATGAATTTTCATATCAGTTCGACATTCATTTTTCTCCATATACTGCGCCACTCTCGCGAGAAAATTTAAACGATTTCAACTGTGTTACACCGCATAGCTAATGGGGATAAAATTGCTAATGGGGAAAAAGCGGGTGTACAACCATTATGGGCATACATATGTATACATTATCATGAACATACAATATCTTCATGTTAATATGTACAATATCTATGTACATCTTCAAGTAAAACCTTGACTACCATCGACCCAGTTAAAGATAATAGTGGAGTTAATAATTGTTGATGTTTTTTTGGGAAATTATTTACCTACACGATCATGAAAAAAAGTTAAAACGGGCATTAAAGCTCATGCGGGGAAAAAGTTAACGACGTAGACTGCGGAAAAACGCAGAATGCAGAAATGTTAAACGAGGATAAGTTTTTCATTGTTTTAATATGGAATGAATCGGGACCTCAAAAAATAAAAAATAAACGTTAAATGTGAATAAATGTTACATGTGAACATGTTAATTGCAGATCCGACTGTAATGTCAAACGCCATCTAAACTCATGGATATCTAATCGGTGAGCGATGAGCTCCATTTTTCATGTTACCAAGTCCATCCAATGGTTTAAGAAAATTTCTTTCATATAATGACATTGGAAATATACTGTATATAATTGAGCATTGCTATGATTTATATTTTTTGCTGGGAATTGATTTTTGTGAGCATTGTTCCTTGGTATTCATATTAATGTTTTCTCAAATTTCATTCTTTTCCAGATTTGTGAACAGAAAGTGGGGATACATGCTCTCAATGGAAATCACAGGCAGATAGTGCAGGGAGAATATGCAAAGAAGGTAGCCCATATCCTTACAAGGGTTCTCCAACTGTAGTAGAGTATATGAATCAGGGAATTAGACATTTTTAATGAAATACAAGAGGACTAAGTGTGTACGTGTTTATGATGGACTAGTTTGCGATGAATCAAAGGAACCCAGCCAGAAGTCATTAAAATGAGGCTATCACAAGTGGGCTCCATGTACAGAGCTATGAAGTTTCTGTACTCCCGTGGTCTTAATTGTTAATGACAACTGGCATCCATGTATGTACCATATGGTTTAATGCTTTCAAGATAGAATGTTGTGTGCATTCTTACGAATCCATTACAGCAGCATGTTGTCCAGTTATGCATAACTGTCATTCATTCTGGTCTCAATGCTTGTGTAACGTTCATGAAAGCATGATTAGCCATATGCTCCGTGTGAAGCCAAGTAGATTCAAAATAATTCTACTGTATGTCCATAAAGTTTTTGATAGCATCATTCTATTTCAACATGCCAAATGTTTTGGATGAGTATTCTCAACTGTCACGTAGTATATTACATACACTAATTAGAGGAAGCGAAAGCCAGTTAATGTCTTTTTGCTGATAACTGGGCTGATATTTGATTTAAATTGATACTTTGATGGAGGTTTTTCTATTGGCTGACTTTGTAACCAAAGGAATTTCTTTTCTCGAATCTCACATTCTGGACAATTGAATTGAATGGCATATGTTTATTTTATACTGGGTTGTACTATTACTTGGTTACTTGCATTTTCTGTAAAAAAAATGCAAGGTACTCTCTTTGTTCATTGCATCTCAACTGCCGTTGTTGTGGCACAAGTAGCCATCACAAATACTTGAGTTTCTCTTTGACCTCGCACAGGTTTGGGGTCTGTCTTTTGCTTTTTGTTACTATTTATGTGATTTATTACAAATTTATTTTAGATGGGTTTGTAATGACCTCGAAAGTAAAAGCTTCCCAAAGTGCTGACATGACATTCAACACGACATGACTGACAGTTCGGCTCTCGGTCATTGTGATGCGGTCATACATTTGATGCAAAAAAAAATAAATAAAATTTCTAGTTCATTTTTTCCCGTGCCTGAAAATAAAGCCCTGAATTCCCAATTCTAGCTTTCCTGAAGGCATTTGTTTGTTTGGAGAAGATTTTATTATGTGAAAATATTTTATTTTCAATCTTTTTGAAGAAAATAAAAATCTTTCCAATGTATATTTTGGGAAGAAAATTACGTAGGTATTTTGCTAAGAAATACTGCGAAAGAGTAAATTATTTTGGCTATTTATTCAGAAATAAATAAAAGATATCCCATGATTGTATCGTGGACTTTTGTGGGATCACATGAAGCCGTGCAAGTTGACGTATGACAAGCTTGGTGGTTTTATTGGTGGCATTTAACGAAAATTCCATTTTTAGTGCACCGTTTGCAAGCATTAAAAAAAACATATCAATGCATATTTTATTGTTGTAATTTATTCATTGCATTACTGCACCCTTCTCTTGATGGCATTTTTTTATTAACTGCACTATGTGCAATTGTTTCTGGTCATACTGTAATAGACTCATCAGTTTTTTGTTAAAGTTGAATTTTTTTCTCAAAAACTGTTATGTGTATCCCTTGCACAGCATTAGGTGCATACTACCTATTTAATTTCTTGACTTGATCTAAAAATGCATTTAAATGTGCTCAAAGATTATATTTAATAACCCAGCAATGTGATATAGTTTTGTATGAATGTGTGTGTGTTGTACAAATTGTTCCATATTCTCATAAGTTGCTATGTATTGCTGTTTGCCACACAGTCCAATAATAAAAGCTTAAATGTGACGACAGAAAGTCTGAATCATTTAAACCTCTCCCTCCCTCCTCATGGACTGCAACCTTGATGTCATGGTGAAGAGCTTGCTAACTTTGATGACCTCATGGGCTGAATTTATGTGAGCAACAATAGTTGCCCATGGCACCATGCCAAAAAGGTCAAAGGGTGTGAGAGAAACTAATGTTAGTCCCCACAGCATCTATTCACAAATTGAGGCTGCTGTATAAAACCAAATAACATTTTTAAACTCGACAACTTTGGGATCTGACAAATAAGGGCAAGGTTGTACCTGGGAACAATGGAGGGAATAATTAATGCAGGTGACAAGGTTCAGGCTTAATTTATCTTGTTGTCTCTACCCAGTGGTGGATACAGAAAAAACTTGAGAATCGCAAGTTATCGCAACGATTTTAGCTTTCAAACTGACTGCATGGCAGCGACTCTGCTTCCCTTATATTTGTAGCTCGGTTGTTTCGAGAACATTCGGTGCCAGAATGTTCGCTTCCAGACTTTTAAGGATTGTGAACAAATACAACAGTAGAATATTCGCGACTTTTCTCGAACAAATGCTAGACAGAATAACATATTGAGATCACTAGAATGGCCGCGACTTTACTCGTAGGTCAGCTATCTATGTGCCAGACAGAAACGTATAAAATACGATGACGCGTGCTACATAAGAAAGTACAACTACTCGATAACTCGACTCAGAGTCGATTGACGAAAGACACGAACGAATAGCGTGCGGGCTGACTGGCGGGGGCAATGCGGGCGGCCCCGCAAGGGGGGGGCGCACGCCCCCATATGTATCCGCCACTGTCTCTACCCAAAAATGATAGCTACTGTTGTAGTGTCAAATTAATTCTGATTCAATGCTTATGTAACATTCATGAAAGCATGTGAAGCCAAGTAGATTCAAAATAATTATACTGTATGTCCATAAAGGTTTTGATAGCCTCATTCTATTTCAACATGCAAAATGTTTGGGATGAGCATTCTCAACTCTCATATAGTATATTACATACACTAATTAGAGGAAGCAAAGGTCAGTTAATATCCCCCCAAAAAACGCATGGTATTTCTTTGTCATAGATCTTAACCCTTAGGCTGCGGGAAACGTGTACGTGTGTACCAGCAAATGCAGGAAAAACGTTCTTGTACGTTGGACCCTCTCTACCTGCTCCCTCAGTCCATTCATATTTTTATGACCCGAACTATTTCTTTCCAGGGGCAGAAAATTTTTAGGGGGTGCTGACCCATAAATTTATAAAACCAATTTACTAAACTTATCAAATTTTGGTGATGCAATAGGCAGATGGGTTTGAACAAAATATGACATTTGACAACGTATTGTACACGTTTATTAAAATGTATTCGGAAGAGTGGAAGCATTCACAGACTTAGGGGCGTAAGCACACGGAGCGGGGGGGCATTCGCCCCCCCCCCTCCCCCTCCCTGGCTACGCTACTGTTGTTACATAGAATACAGAACTACCAGTCATGTTGTAAGAGCGTCGACCGATCGCCTGTTGTTTGGTGTGCCTCCAGCTGATGTCCGCAACAGGATGTTTCGCGGAACTGTTTCGTTTTGAAACTGTTTAGGTAGTGAAATATCTGTAATGAAACGGTTCTTCTACTGCCACCACTAATTCTCGTCACCCCTTTCAACATGCTGTACATCTCCGTGAAGTAGCGTTCTGCGAGATTATTGGTGAGGTTTCTAGCGTTAGATAACGAAAAGGTAGGTATTATGAGGTAATATAGTGCCGGCGATCAGTGTACGATGCTCAATTTGACCACGGCATTATTGTTTACGACAGTTTTCGCTTCGATATTCTCTTCGAGGGGCCTCTTAGGTATGTTAAAAACGGATCCTTTTTTAAGTTAATGATTCCTAAAAGCGTCAATGCGCATACATAATGAAATCCGAAAGATGACATGTCTTTTTCTTCTTGATCTTTGCTATACTCTTGATCAACATGATCAGTAGCTTCTAACCTCTGTAACTGTTATTACGCTGCTATTATACTACGCACGTAATTTTTGAGGCTACATGCGTAATCATATAATATGTGCATGTCATGCGCTATTGAAGACGTTTTTAAGAGTTCTTCAATGACGTTTCCTTGACGGATTCAAGGGCGTCTTCTTGACCTCTAGAAAGATCTATTGACCTCCTGACATGGCTCTAACCTCACTAGTTCCACAGGTAATGGGCAAACTACATTCATGATTTGAAGAGTACATTCAACCCCGTGATAAAACTTTTTCGCTACTTAATGGAAGACGTTTTGAAGAGGTCTTGATGACGTGTTCGAAGTTGTCTTTTAGGCGTCTAGAAATATTAATCATGACTTCCCTCAAGACATGGGTTTATTCCTCACTAAGTCCAAAATAATTTGCCAATAACCACTCCTGATTTGGAGAAAGCGTCTAAGCACGCGAAAAAACCTGTATTGCAGATTTCTGGACAAAAGTTTCGGTGGTCATTTTTTGGTCTTCCAAGACCAAACTTTGACCTCAGACCAAATTAAAACAATTCTGGCGTCTTTAAGACGGCTTATCGACGTCAGTGTTCTACTTGGATTCAAACGAGCAGCGCCAAATTACGCTGATTGCTCTCGCAATCCTTCGGGGAAGCCCATCTTAACGGTTGGGTGCTAGCCATAGAGTGCTAGAAAATTGATGTGAATAACAGATTGAGTATTTTGAGATTGACTACGAAGGTCTGTGATTTTGGGAACCCTGGTAATCAAACGCGGGGACTATTTTACTCACCCGTGCCTAGGGGCCGTTCAAGTATTAAGTACTTAAGATGATTTATGCCATTTTGACCCCCCCCCCACCCCCTATGTAAGACAATGTAAGATTTTACCAGCCCCCTCCCTCTCAGTTTTACGTAAGACGTTAGATATTTGTATCTACTCTTCGTTATATGCTCGCTTTCTGCAATTTCATTTTTCCATAGAAGCCATAGTACAGCTTTGAGCACTGGATATCGTATAACAATATAGTGTTGGAGTACCACATTCATTGAGCATGTAGGTGATGTAGCTAGCCAGTCAGCCGACAGGATATGAGTATTGGTGTAGCGGTATGGAAAATAGGCCATTAACGAGAGTATACACCACGTCATTGCTAAATTTCTTTCGGAAACGATGTAATGTATTCAGACGGACAAAAAGCTTACGTAAATTGGTTACAGACCCCCTTCCTCCCCCCCCCCTACATAAGACAATGTAAAATGAAGCGCTATCGGGAGAAGGGAATAGTTTTTCTCGCTGATAACACCCGTAAAAACAAACTCTTTCCAAGCTCGGTTGAGACAATTGAGGAAATTGAACGAAACACAAGTATTACAACCAATAACTGAATTATCAATATATTTCACACATGAAACCAACCAAGTTACAAGAAATTTACCCGAAGGTCGAGTGCCAGGCGACCGTGATGAGAGTTTCCACTCAGAAATGATTAAAATATACAAGTACGAGAGGATGAGCTTCTATATAACAAGGAGACATCGCGTGACTTACGTGTCCAAACGAGGCAATTATTTTCTGAAACTATAGAGAGAATGCGGAAAAAGTTTCACGGCTTTCTTCCACATAGGCCCGGGTTCGAGGGAAAAATACCGCTAATATTATGCGGTGCATTTCCAAATAATTCTTCTGTGAGCCGGGTAAAATAATCTTGCGGGCCAGATGTGACCCGCGGGCGGTACTTTGGAGACCCCTGATATAGCACATAATCAAGTACAAAATAGAAGGGGAGATTCCACGTGGAAATAGGCCAAATAAAGAGGGATATGGGAACAAAGAAATACCTGAGTTAACAATGATTAGGGAAGATTGTAACTAACCAATCTTAGGTCTAAAACAATGATGATGATGATGGCCGCAAGGGAAAATTTAGATTTGATTACATGCGCATTCACCTATTCAAGTGATCCCTTTCCATGAGTTCCCCTAAAATTACGAATTTTATTACCGAGTAAATTTTGACACCGCGAATTCAAAATTAATTCGACAAATTTAGAATACATTTTACATTTCGTTTTGCAAATAAGGATGACTATGATTATCAGAAAATACGTGTTTACACTGCGTGAATAAAGCATAAAAGTGCCTGACTTAAATTTGAAATTTTCAGGCCGAAGTTATACGAAATTCTGGAAGAAAACATCTAATCTACATCTACATACTACCCCGCAAACCGCCTCAATAGGCGTGTGGCGGGGGGTGTTAGGACACCAGCCGTTTACATATAAAAAGGAAACGCTCTAATGAAATTACGCCTAGCATTTATTGAAGTCCCTTATTGTTCGGGAGAAAAACGAATTCCCATACCTATTCGTTCGGCAAAATATCTCTCTTAATTTATCGTTTCTGTCGAACCTGGAAATATAGTGGGGTTCTAATATGATGTTCTCCGTGTCGCTCTGAAAGATATCTATTTTCAATTGTTCAAGCAATCTAAGCCTAGCGCGCAGCCTCCGAGTCTCTAGCAGCTCCCAGCCTAATTCGTTTAACATCTGTGTAACGCTGTCTGTACGCCCGTAGCAGTTTTTGACGAATCGCGCAGCTTTCCTTTGTATTTTATTAAGTTCCCGGATTAAGTCTTTCTGCACCGGATCCCATATGCTCGCTGCATATTCAAGGTATGGCCGGACGAGTGCGAAATAGCACCTCTCTTTTACTTTTTCATCCGAAAATCTTACCAAAATACGCTTGACGAATCCTAGCTTCTTCAGAGCTCTGCCACAAATATTTCTTATATGTGCTCCCCACGATAGGTCCGAAGTTATCGTAACTCCTAGATACTTCACTTCATCTGTCGCCTTTATGTTAATACCATCCACAGCATATACATGGGAATAGTTGGACGACCTCCGCAAGAAATGTACCGCCGTGCATTTGCTCAGATTAAGTTCGAGTCCCCACTCTTGGCTCCACACATGAACTTTGTTTAAATCCGATGATAGAGTTTAAAAGTCAGATTGATCACTAATTTCACGATAGATGGCAGCGTCGTCGGCAAATAAACGTATTTTACTGCTAATTCGAGAGCATAGATCATTCATGTGTATAATGAACAAAAGGGGGCCGATTACGCTTCCTTGTGGGACACCTGATGTCACTTTAACTACATCAGAGCTTGGTAAAATCTTCTCGGGTTTGCCACCGGGTAAGGCTTTTAAATGCCAACGTTTCGATGAGTGACTCCCTCATCGTCATCAGGGCTGAGAATGATTACCGAGTTGGTCCATTCCGGGGTTTTTATAGCAGGCCAACGGCGGTTGAAAAAACCCATTGTTGACCGGCTCGTTCAAGGCGGTTTGAATTTAAATTGTAACCGCGACCGTTTGATTTTATTCAGTAGCGGTCTCCATACTTGGCTGATGTACTGCCCAGAGTCGAGTTTGCCCGGTGGCAAACCCGAGAAGATTTTACCAATATTATTCGCCGGGAAAACCTAAGATCTTTTACATCAGAGCTAATTCCGTCAAGAACTACTTTTTGCTTACGATCACTCAGAAAGTCGCGTATCCAGTTTACTACTGTTTCGTTTAGGCCGCATGACTGTAATTTTTATAAAAGTTTGTTATGAGATACCGTATCGAAAGCTTTCTTAATATCTAGAAATAATGCGTCAACTTGTCTTTTCGATTCACCAGATTTGAGAACGTCATGAAGAAAGACCGCGAGTTGTGTTTCACATGATCTACCTTTCCGGAAGCCGTGTTGAGAGCCATGGAGGACGTTACGACTGTCCAGGAACGTCATGATATTGCTAACGACGATATGTTCGAGTATCTTGCCTATAATCGACGTTAATGAAATTGGTCGATAATTCCCTGGGTCGTGTCTGTTTCCCTTTTTGAATATCGGTGTAACGTTTGCAATTTTCCTGTCTAATGGTATCTTTCCTTCAGACAATGACTTCTTGAATATTATGTCTAAGAACGGTGCGATCTGTGGCGCTAATTCCTTGAGGACACGCGCCGGTATTCCCTCCGGACCCGGAGATTTACTATTTTTTGTCGACTGCAGCTATTTAATTATCCCATCGCGTTGAATAGTGATTTCTTTCATCGGTTCCTCAGTGAATGAAATTTCAAAATTACATGCAGTATCGTCTGTATTGCATACACTTTCGAAGTGGGAATTTAACGTGTTAGCTTTGTCAATATTTTCGGTGACAAGTTTGCCATCTTTATCAAATAACGAATCTACGGTTGAAGATTTTCACTGAAGCTCTCTCGCATATGACCAAAAAGTTTTCGGATTTTCCTCGAGTAATTCACCGTGTACTTTACTAATACCGAGCACTAATGATAACATCGAATAAAACCATCGCCAGTTTGATAACATCGGTGACAAACTATCGATAGGAGAAAGATCGTCAATCTTAACTGTCAAAGTTTCATGACTACCGGCCATCGATACTCATTCCTACCACTCCCCTCATTTCGATGTGGCGTGTCAAAGTACAACTACAGCGCTTTGACGCGACGCGACGCATCGAAATGAGGTTTTGTCGTAAATTTGTGTGGCGAACAGCATACTCAGTGGCATGGCAACGATATTTTGGATACCTACATGTTTATTCAGAGTTAAGTAAGATTTCACGCTACATTTGCCTTGAAGATGGGTAACGAGTCGCTACCCGAAACGTCGGCAACATTTCAATCACTCACCGGGTGTAGAGCCCGAGAAGAGTTCATCACTTTATTCAGAGTTGTTACAGAGGGATTACTGTATCTAAATAGCAGCCCCGCAAAGTTCAGTGAGCTTTCATAGTTTTTTGGTTTAATGTTTTGAATCCGTTCGATAAGTGGCATTAGTGAGGACTCTGAGGCACATTGTCACTTTGTTTACGAATGGCGGCTTGTGGGTGTTTCCGATTGTTGGAATAGAAAAAGATTGATTGCTTGACTGAAAATGGGTAAAAGATCTTGCTATGTTCCTGGATTCTCCAAAGGGTATTCCGCAACCGTGAGAAACAACAAAATGTTAGGAGTGAAGAACAGGAGCTTGTTTAAGGATAATGTAAGCACTCTCTTGTATTCTGCACGTTACCGTATAGCAAGGCATGGTCGATGCTGATGATTACCTATGTATCCATTGCAGACCTCTTATTATTTTGACATATTTTGGTTTTTATTCTCTATGTGATGTAAATTTATTTGATGTGATCATTGAAAGTATGTATTACCGAATTCAAGAACTCGTGAATTACGTTCATTACCCATACCGAAGCTAATAATTTTGTTTTGTAGTCGTGATCGTTCTAAAATTTCGTTGTTCATAGCATATGTATTAGACATTGTTTACTTTTAGGCTTAGATAGAGGCTATTGATACCTTGACAGGCTATTGAAGGAGTTTTATTGGATTGACAGGCTATTGGCTATAGTAGTGGCCCTCTATCCCGATGGTCTGGATTTGAATCCCGGAAGTGACGGAGAGTGTTCAGAGGAAATCCCGATCCCTGCTTAAGAGTGCTTTGTTGAGATCACTCCAAGAGCAGTACCTACTCCGTCCGTAGGATGGGGCATTTAACTGTCGATCCCTTTGGTGCCTATCGTTATGCCTGTTGCTCATGGTAAAATTTTCGGTAATTAGAAGAACAAAATTTCAAAATATGCCTGATTAAAGTTCATGTTTACACGATACATTGGAAGAGTTATCACAATTATGAACCTGATCAAGAAGTTTCTTTTCCTTAGATATTTGGGCATTGAAGTCAACACAAGACGAATCCTTAAAAAAAGGCTTTACAATGAATTAAATCTTTTCCTCTGTCATTTGATGAAGGGAAATTCTCTTCAAATACTATCGTTGAATAAGCACGTACGTTTTGGCATGACACAAACTATGTGCAACACTGAGTAGAAACCAATTTACAATCTAGCAATACAGACACTGACCGACAATAGCGACTGGCGTCGCTTCATATGCAGGGGCGGCTCCAGGGGGGTTATTTTGTAATCTCACTTTAGAGAGAATACGTCATAAAATCTCACTTTTGCGTAGTTCAACTCCCTCACCCAGGCGGCGTGACCATCTTCGGATCACAAGCGGTGAACTGCCGGTCATGTGCTGGTCTTTTAGACGATTCATCCGCTCTGATCCGTATCTTTCGACTCTTGATCCGTTTCATTATCTCCGCCTGCCATTAGTTCCATCTCACCTGTCATAAAGAACGTGACATGGAGCCACCATCGTTTCCACGTGAAGCTTGAGTTGGAAAATAAACAAGGGCGCGAAAGATACAAACGATTTTAAATCGTATTGTTGAAATTTGCTGAACGTGAAGAACTTCAGCATTTTCAACTCCAATATATTGGGAACTTGAAGGTATGCTTTGTTTGAAATGCTTTTGTTATTGTTAGCTTGAATTATCTGTGTGCATATTTCGTATCAATATTTAATGTTGCTGATACCTTTGTTTTCGTGTGCCTATCCGCCAGTGTATGGAGAATGGAATTCAGTTATTTATACCATAATTTCATAATTTTAACAAATATTGCCTTAAAATCTACGTTCTTGGTAGATATTTCCCGTGCTTGTGAATCGAACACTAATTAGATGCACTTAATTTTTTTTAAATATTGAGTGATCGCTTACATGTCGCTTTTAGTTTTGACTGTATTTAGATTTTCGTGGTATGTACAGTGTAAGATATCTTCCGTAAGATGTTGAGCAATCTGGGTATTGGCTAGTCTCGGCATCTTTTATTTGATATAAGGTAATTGAAGCTTCGACAATTCACGAACCGTTCGTGAGCCGATCATTAAGAGAGGGAAACGGATCTCCCGCCTTTCCACTAATTGTAAGAGTCACTAAAAAGGTGAGATTACAAAATAACCCCCCAGACCAGAGGTTCGGAGGGGAAGGGCACCAGCGGCTCTTGGGGTTCGGAATACCCCCCAGGAAAAGGGGGGGTTCGTGGGTCTCGTCCCGGAAATTCGTAACCAGCTATGAGCAAAATGGTTTTTATGGGGGGGGGAAGGCAATTGTTCCTATTGCATATGACTATTGCCCGCCCCCCTGAGGCCGCCAATGGTCATATGCAACTGGGACCGTGTGTATGTAACAATACCAACAGAGGCATGGGGAAAAAAGAGCATTCCTATTATAATCACCATTATCATTCATCAAAGTTTCATGAATTCGACACCAAGGGGGTTATTTCGTAATCTCACCTTTTTAACGACTCTTTGCGAGAAGGCGGGAGATCCGTTTCGCTCTCTTAATGATCGGCTCACGATCGGCCAAGGTTCGATGGTTGCTCCATTTCACGTTCCTGACGACAGGTGAGATGGAACTAATTAAAGGCGTAGGCAAATGAAACGGATCAAGAGTCGAAAGATACGGATCATGAGATGAAAGAGCGGACGAATCAAAGAAATAGACCGGCAGTTCACCACTTGAGAGCCGAAGATAGTCACGCCGCCGCTCGTTCGCCTCCGCTCTTTCGTCTCTTGATCGGAGTGCTGCATAATTAAAATGGAAAGCACTGCTTTCAGGAAGGAGGATTCTTACATTTGAGAAAAAAGTAGGACATTTGGAAAGAAAAGGCAGGACACCGGGACATTTTATCAAAAAACGGGACTGTCCCGGGAAAAACGGGACGAATGTGAACCCTAATCTGCAGGACGATGAGGTGCCTAGAGTAATGAATGAGTACTACTACTCGTGGAAGGCCCGGAATTGAATTCCGGGAGTGACGCAGATTTTCAGTGGACTTAATCCAGAAACTCAGTTTAAAAATGAGCTCAACTCAACTCAAACTCATTCTTCAAAATATAAGCTCAGCTCAACTGAAATTCTCATTTCCAAAAGTGAGCTGACCTCAACTCAAAGCTCAAAACTAGCTCAATCCACAACAGAGTTAATTGAATACAAATGCTATAAATTCTAAAATTACGTTTTTTTAAGAGCATATGTATGAAGAAGCTATGGAAAAAGTAGATCTTTAATGATGTTTAAATGTTGAATGCTTAGAGAAGAAATAATATTAAGGTTTGTAATTAAAATTTTCTTTTTTTTTCAGTAACACACAAAGATGTTCGGTTAACTTTAAATGTCAGCGCCACCAAAATCAAAGAAATTATACTTCCAAAAAATTCAAATAATTTTATTAACTTTCGAAAGTAAGTAATTGTTTTTCAAAATTAGGATCCGTCTCAATAGTACTTATTTCCAAATGGTAAGGGGTCGGAGCAGAGGGACTTGGAAAACCCAAAACTGGGAATCAACATTTTTACCTACAATAACCGCACAAAATGTGTAAGCTAAATACTATAATTCTGAAAAATGCTGGGAATTTTCCAAGTGAGCGGAAAAATGAGCGCCATTTTAAACTCAAACTGAGCACACTCAAGTGCAGAACTTAAGTCAAGAAAAATTGAGCGTGCTCATGAGTAAGCCTGTGCGATTATTCGATTAATTGAATCTTCGATTCAATTATTTTTACAATTGATCGATCATTTCAGCACATCGATGTCGATTGCGATAGTTGACTCGATTGTCAATTTTTGTCAAGTGTCAATTGTTGTTCAATTGTCAATTGTCATTCAATTCACAATTGTAGTCCGGTAATCGATTAATTGACTATTATTCATTCGCTATGGATTGCAAATGGCACATTTAAACTTGTTCGCTTTTGCTCGACGCCGGCCGATGGCCGACGCTGCTGATGCTTGCTGCTCGCACACACGCCAGTCTATATGACTGTGATATAGATAGTATATCTTTACGGGCGAACGTAAAGAACCGGTTTCCGTGGTGTTGTGGGTAATCCTTCAAAAACAATTGAAGACGCGATTGTGTAACTTTACGTTCGAAGGTTTTTCGTCTCTCGATCGAAGGAAAGGCGTCGTCAGTTAAAAACTTTACGTTACGGCCATTGTCAATCCTTAGAAGATTTGTTTATGTTTGCATTTTAATGCATAGTTAGAAATTTATCGCTGTGGAGAGCTTTTTTTTAGAACTATTAGGGATTACGAATATCATTAAAAGTGTTAAATTGCATTAAAATCTGTGTGAGGGGTGATAGAGTGATTAAATTAGAATAATTATAGCAATGTTGAGTGTGTCAATGTTTTCCGTGTTATAGCAATGAATAGCGATGTTATCAATGTGCCTTGTTATTTTACTTCTGTGTATCGGATATTCTTCCAGTTAAATGCTTGACTTTCACTGTTTTGGGCATGTGCATTCCCGATCTCATAATATGTCTGAGTTACCTTCGAATATTTCGTTTTAATTCGTGAAAACTTCGCACGCTTGTTATTGTTGACTCAATTGATTGATTTTAATTGGTTATATAGAGTATATTAAATGTATTCATTGATGCACTAATCATAAGTATTGGCCTAGAATGCAGTGCGAGTTTATTTTTGGAGATGTTTTCATACTCGTCTTTTGGCTTACATCAATTTAAAGCGTATTAATCCGACGCTTGTATATAATTTCAACTTTTAATTACAGATTTGTCATCAATAAGTTTCCCTTGATCAAGGAATAACTATTACAATGAAGATTTCGAGTGTGTTGTGACTGCACATTGTGGCAATCCAGTGATTTACAATGTTTTTAATAAACTTTGATGGATTGCATGTGTTTGTGCCATCCTTACTAGTGTCAGGGCAAACTGATGTCGGCAATTATTTAGTTGTGTCAACTATTGCCTGAAATTAAGATTTGAAAAGTGTATGAAATGAAGTTGGTAACAAGGTGGATTATTCTTGTCTTATGTGGTTGTAATTACTTCCCAGTGGAAGTATAAACAGTGTAGTGTTCTATTATTCTTCATTCAAGGAATTGTGCCACCCCAAGTGTCACCTTTATATTTCATTGCATTAGGGTGTCTAATGTGGTTTTGTTGAAATAATTAATCCGTCTACGTCTAAGGCAGGTAATGACTAACTAGCAATAGGCATTAGTATTTGTCCTCGGCAGGGATTATTGTGTTATTAATCAGTATGTTAAATTGTGAGTGTGGTTGTTTACGCCCAAGTGAAAGGGTGATAATTTATTGTCTACTTATGCATTGTATTTTGTTTCATCATGCTTTATTCAGTAAATTGTGAAACCTCTAAATTGTGCCACCTCTGAGTCCGAGCCTCGGCGTCGAAGGCGACTGAACCATTCACCGCGGGTGGTTTATGGAACCAACTGACCAGTCGCACTAAAGTTTATAACTTCTATAAGTTACACATAAATCGAAGAATTTTGTTCGTCTTTGTGTTGCACTAGTCAGGCTGATGAAAATATTTTTTTCATCGCAGTTATGCGCTAGAGATTAACCATTTTACATGCCTTAGTAATATAATGTATGTACTATTCACTTTGCTCTTCTTAAAAGGCAAATTTTGTTTCCAAATCACTTATAACGCGCTATTTTGCACATAGTTTGACGAATTTCCGTGGCGAGACCTACGAACGACCTAATTTCCTAGGGGGTATTTCATACCCCAAGAGTAGGGTGTTGCTTATATTTCTATTTTTTTCTTGGATTTTCGATTTCTACCTCTTAAAATATGCTATGGGGTGCAGAATGGATATCCTAAAAATTTCAGTCCTATTGTTTAACATTTAGAGGTCGCTCAAGGAGCATAAATGAAATAACTACCAATTTTCCCGATTTGAGGAAATAACATCAATTTAAGGGGCAACACACAATTTTACAGTCCTTGGGTCGAAATTCGCTCCATTTTTACGTCCGTTCAACAGTTTTTCAGGAATAAATTATTTTTCTGCGAGCTACAGCCGCGCGTCACACCCCTAACGTCGAGCCGGTTGCTCGCGGGCCGCATTCGCGGTCAGCTGATAGGTCTGCGCGCCCGCACCTGCATTGAATCAAGTAATTTAAATATTATTTTGCATATTACGTCAGTAAATGGTTCAATAAATCTCATGGTCGATTGATGAAAGAAAAAAAAAAGTACAGATTCCAAAACTCACCAAAGCTGCCAGTGGGCGAGCCACTGCTGAGATTGTTTACGACTGCGTTGAGGAGTGGTGATTAGAGAACAAAATGAAAGCATTTTCATTTGATACTACTTGCGTAAATACAGAAAACGAGCTGTTTTCATATTTTAGGTTCTCAGTTTATCATATTTTATGGGATTTTCAACCTGAAAATTTATTTTTTATCATATATTAGGTTCAAAGAATGGTGCTGCAGTTATTTTAAAAGATAAAATACAGCAAGATGTTTTGTATCTTGCTTGTCACCACCATGTCTTAGAAATAATCCTGGAAGCAGTGTTTGAGCACAACCTTAAACCTGTGGGTGGGCCTGAAATATTGCTCTTTAAAAGATTCCAACAAGAGTGGCCAGTAATGGACAAACTTAATGTTCAAGCTCTTTCAGATGAGCCTATTGCTAAGTATTTTATCGGTGATGCATCAAACAAGATAGTTGATTTTGCTCTCAACAAAATAAATGTAATTATGAGCTCTGACCATACTTATACCTACTTACATTATCATTTTAATACATGCGTAAGATATGCTTTATTCCTTTTTTCAAATTAATTCACAGGTTGGCCAACCTAGAGATGGCTATATGGAACTTTCTCTTGTCTAAACCTTTCTCTTGTCGTACTTGGAAGACGTCCCCCCAAGGCATGAAGTTTAGAGCACCCGGAGCTTTCCATAGGGCTCGATTGATGGCCAAGGCAATGTATTAATTAAAAATATGGATTTTTAGAAATCAGCGTATTTTATCAGAAAGTGAAAGTAAGGGACTACTAGCTGTGAATGTTTTCATTTTAAAAATATATATATTTTCATTGTACACAGCCACAGACACTCCAGGGGCACCAAAAAATTATTTGGAGCTAATAACCAGATTGAAAGAGTATAGGAACAATGACAGTGCAACAGCATCCATTGCCCTAAAGAAATTCAGCAGGCACTTGTGGTATCTGAGTGAACATTTGTCGGCATTATCATTTTTCGACGATAGTGTAAGCCCATATGAAAAAAGAAACTTATATACAACCTAAAAAACAAAGGTGTACCAAATCCTTCTAAACGACTGCCCAGGAATATGGAATTTACCAACAGGTTAGCTCTGGCACATTTTGTCACAACGAATAGTCTCTCATTCTTTCGATAACTTTGTATTCCAGAAGATTTTTTGGAAGAGGATCCTGTGACATGGCACAACAACAGCGACTACAGAATTAGTCAAGATAAAATGAAGGCTTTGCGTGTGACCAATGATCATGCTGAACGCGCTATCAAGTTGATGGAGAATTTCAACAAGACTATTACATACAAAGAAGATAGTTTCCAGCATTTACTCTTTGGTGCTGCTCACTTCCAAAGGGCTATAAAAGACTCGCGGAAGTCCATCATTAAAGAGCAATGTCGTTTGGATTTGTGATAATAAATTAAGTGTTCTCAACATGTTGTGTTGCTTTATTTACGACTTTGTGACAGTATTAAAGTAAGGAAGTTTTTCTGTGAATCGATATTATCTGTTTCACTAACGGTTAAAAACGTAATTTTTCTTCCTCTTTACGACAAAAGCGTAAACACATGTATAAATTATAGCTTTACGTTGGTCTTCTGAGGATTATAACTTCGTGTGAATAATTAGCGGTGTGAAAATGTCACCAAGGTATTCGACTCCTCCATCCCTCCGCCTGTTCTCATTAGGGAAGGCGCGAGGGGGGCGTAAGGCAATGAGGGGCGCAGGACCTATCAGCTAACCGCGAATGCGGCCCGCGAGCAACCGGCTCGCCGTTAGGGGTGTGACGCGCGGTTGTAGCTCGCGGAAAAATATTTTATTCCTGGAAAACTGTTGAGCGGACGTAAAAATGGAGCGAATTTCGACCCAAGGACTGTAAAATTGTGCGTTACCCCTAAAATTGATGTTATTTCCTCAAATCGGGACAATTGGTTGTTATTTCATTTATGCTCTTTGAGCGACCTCTAAATGTTAAACAATAGGACTGAAATGTTTAGTATATCCATTCTGCATCCCATAGCATATTTAAGAGGTAGAAATCGAAAATCCGAGAAAAAATATAAAATAAGCAACACCCTACCCAAGAACTACTGGTGCCCCCCGCCGAACCTCTGGTCTGGAGCCGCCCCTGTTCCAAGTGCATACATTTGATGAAACTACCAATGTCCTCCTGGACAGTGGACGACACCCACATGCTTATAATGATTCCCATTAGTCAATAAGTAATTTATCGAGAGGTTGTGTCACTGCTAGACATCAGCTTCAATCACTTCTGGTTCATTCATCGGCGGGGAGTAAAATACATGATTTTGGACACATTTCACTCTGTATATATTACTCCTTCAAAACTTGGGTGAGTGAGATGGGTACCGACTTGGCAGGCCACTACAGGAAACCTGGAAAACTTTATTTAGGGAACAATCGCGATGATGCAAGCCACACATTTTTTAAAAATAAACTTACATCTTTATAGATATTTAACTCGTTCCGAATTTCGGGTGATCAGCAGGTGTCAAATACGTGAGTGAAACATAAACATGATAAACAAAACACTCGCGAATTCCGATCGATTTCTATCGCTAAATTGCACGGAAAATTGTGCGTTTGCATTCATCGTGTAATGCGACATTCTGTCTGATTCAGTCGTTCGTACAATATTTTCTTGCACACTTGACTGTACATGCGTTCGCACGATAGATTGTACAAATAAATGTACCGTGTAAGGCGGCTTCTTGGGTACCCCTCTCCCTTCCATTCCACTTTTCGCCCCCCCCCCCTTCCCCATCCCACACCACTTTTCGCTCACCCCAGCTGACCTCCCCTCAGCCAGATGCACGGTGTTAGATGTCACGGAGGTAGCTTCGACTCAGTGATGAAATTAATCCACGGTATCAAGTATCATTCGAGGGTTTTTTCCCGATTATCAGTTGACCGAAACCTGACTCCTTAATTACTGTCACATTTCTTTTTTTGACATATTTCACTATATTAACTGTCACATTTCTACGGAGGGAATCAAATTACACGCGCTAAGAACATTCAGGATATGTACAAAATAAACGTGTTCAAATCCTGAGTTTGAAATTTTCATACCGTCTTTCGCAGATTCAAATTCTACTTGTTGCAACACGAAATTCAATGCAATACAGCTTTCCGTTCTCGTCTCGCAGGTTTCGACTTATTGAGGGACTTTTTTTTTGTGAACGTGATCAGAAAAACGTGATCATTATGCAATGCAATTACGATATTTTCGGCATTGCAGGTTTCCGTCTTACAATTAGACACATTCCGCCTCTCACAGTTTTTACTGTACGACGATAACATGTGGCTTAACGAAGTCGAGATTACAGTTCGCCATCAACGAGATAAACCGAAGGCTCATGCTAATTTATTGGCGTTTACCATAAAAACGGGCTTACGCAATTGTTTTTAGGGGTAGAGAACACGATTTGAGTGTTAATGAATTATAAAGAGGGTCAATTTTAAGCAGAAATATCTGTTATTGATACGTAAAATTCTTAGGATGACAAGTGATTGGGAAGTAATTTATCAAATGAGAACGCATTAAGTGCAGTGTATTATACTCTTGAGGAAGTTGACTTCATTTCGCAGGCATTGTAATGGTTATTATTATTTCTTAATATTCAAATTGATTCAAAACATTTGCCATCGTTCAAAATAAAGCTCCTTGCGCATGCGTATAAGAGAAACAAGTGCGAAATATGCCGTAAATCAGACAAAACCGTAACTTTCGAATGGCTGCTGACGATCGCCCTTATACAATCGCACTTTTGATAAGGAGCATCGCAATTTTGCATAACCACATTCAGATAATCAAAAGTATATTTTTTTGCAAGTTAAAAATTAATGAAGTCACTATCAAAAAATCATTTAAGTTACTGTACATACATTAGTTGATCTATAAACTCTTATTAACGATTTTCAATAAATGGTATTTAAAAAAAAGAATTTCTCTTAATACTTGTATTTGATTAACATACAAAAATGTAATAATTTAAAAAATGTCCAATAAAGAATACTGTAAGTTGACGTCTTTTTCACTTACCTATATATTAAGTAGATAAAAAACAGTATTTAAAGTAGTTCTAATGATTTTGAACCTTTTATGACATTTTAACCGTTGAACGTTTCACATGACTTCACATAATTCAATACATTTTGACACCTTACTAATTAACTAGATGACTTGAGAAGAAATAACAGTACAACAAAATTCAAAAGGATGAAAGAAATTACCTGGTCACTGGGCGTTGTTTTCCTAGGCACAATCACATCCATCAGGAAATCGAAGTTATTATACCAAGGAATGGCTGGAATGTTAACGTCTTCTGTACCACTTCCCGTGCGCATGCTCGCCGCATATCTTCTTCCTCTCTTGCGAATATGTTGACCTCAAACTAATTATTTTTTTTACCTGCTCCACAGTCATTCCGAATTCTATTGAAAATATCTAAAGTTGCCGAATTTCTACTAACACAAAGTAAACAACGGAAAATCACAAATCACAAGTATGTGGCCGTTCAAAAGTGAATCACCGCTCATGCGAAATAGTTCCGTCGTATTGTGTAATGAATCTTGTTTCAAACTGCGTTAAGGAGAGTATCAAGCTATTTTTTTAATTCAAACCAGTTCAAAGACATTTTTGGAAGATAATATCATCACAGCTTTTAATAAAATACTTATTTAATATATGAACCAGGCAGAATATTTCACCGGATGTTTTGCAATACTATCGCTGAATCGAAATGCTACTTGCAGGCTAAATAGAAGCCAGTCTATTTTCCATGCAAGTGAGAACCGAGGTCGATTAGTGCCCATATCGACCCCTACAGCCATGGATGTAGGTGCTTACACATCTAAGTACCACTTGCAAGCGACTTGCAAGGCGACTATCATGGAAGTAACTTCCACGTAAAGGTGGTTTAATTGTAAGACTTCTTGGGTACCCCTCTCACTTCCATTCCACTTTTCTCCCCCCCCCCCCCCTTCCCCTTCCCTTACCACTTTTCGCTCACCCCTGCTGACCTCCCCTCAGCCAGATGCACGGTGTCAGATGTCACGGAGGTAGCTTCGAATCCGTGATGAATTTAATCCACGGTGTCAAGTAACATTCGAGTGTTTTTTTTCCGGTCATCAGTTGACCGAAACCTGACACCTAATTGAACTATCCCATTTCTACGGAGGGAATCAAATTACACGCGCTAAGAACATTCAGAAAATGTAAAAAAATAAACATGTTCAAATCCTAAGTTTGAAATTTTCTTACCGTCTTTCGCAGGTTCAAATTATACTTGTTGCAACACGAAATGCAACGCAATGCCGCTTTCCGTCCTCGTCTCGCAGGTTTCGACGGAATGAGGGACTTTCTTTTTAGAAAAACGTGATCATTATGCAATGCAATTACGATATTTTCGGCATTGACAGGTTTACGTCTTAGACACATTCCGCCTCTTACAGTTTTTACTGTACAACGATAACATGTGGCTTAACGAAGTCGAGATTACAGTTCGCCATCAACGAGATAAACCGAAGGATCATGCTAATGTATTGGCGTTTACCATAAAAACGGACTTAGGCAATTGTTTTTACGGGTAGAACGGGTAGAACCTCGAGCAGACAATGCAGAGAGGAGAGTAGACATAGAGAAGTGGAGAAAGTTCTCTCCATAGCAACCCTCGGGTTTGTGTCGCCAGTAAGGCTGTCGATAATGCCTACTCTAAGGGTGGGGTTTTCACTGGCATGTTTATTACGCAAGTTACTTGCAGAAAGCGACTCTTGACGATAATTGCAGCGGTAAACGGCTCTGTAAGTCATTGTGTGGCACTTTTATAAGCTCAACAAAGCCATTTCCGATATCATTTTTACTTACATTTCATATGTAAACATAAAGTCTTCAGACAGAGTAAAATATCTGGGAATTACCTTCAGTTCAAACCTATCGGCGAGAACACACATATTACACATATATGCACCAAAGGCTTAAAGAAACTAGGATTTATCAAGCGTAGGTATAGTAGGACGGTCCTCGGTTGAAAAAGTGAAAGAGAGGTGCTACTTCGCTCTGGTTAGGCCACACCTCGAATACGCCGTGATCATTTGGGACCCTGGACGGAAAGATTTGATTTGAAAAGTAAATAAAATGCAGAGAAAGCTGCGTGCTTCGTTAGCAACTGCTACGAGCGAACAGAAAGTGTTTCAATGCGTTTAGAGGGATTAGGTTGGGAACCACTGGAGACTCGGAGGCTACTCGCTAGACTTAGATTGCTTGAGAAATTCCGAACGGGTGTGTTTCAAGGTGACACAGAGAATATAGGTTTGACGCCGCACTACATAACTAGGTGAGACAGGAAAGATAAAATAAGAGAGATACATTATGGAAAAGATAGATATGTACAACATTTCGTTCTTTCCACGTACAATAGGAGACTATAATAAAAACTGGGGTCCACTGAAAACACAGTCGAAATTTTCTTCACCTTCTCACCTCCTCATAACATTCTCCTTCACACATTTACACGGCTGGTGTCCTAACACCCCCTTCCAGATGCCAGCCAATGTGGCGGCGCGCAGGATATATTTTGTAGATGTAGAAATTGAAACAATTATCATACCCCTTATAAATTATTAGCTTTCTACGCTAGTTACTTAAATTTTAGTAACCATCATTCAACCCTATTTACTCTTGCGTGGTAAACAACAACCTACCATGCACCCTTTTACTAGGGTTGCACTATCTAGCGTTCACAAGGCGAAATTATTTCTTGCATTCGATTTACTAGAGTAGAAATCTAGAATGTGAACGGGACGTAAAACAGTTCATCAGAGTAAAATTCTTCCCAAGATTTATTAGGAATTTGAAATCGTAAACGAATGCGGTTCCTATTTTATATAAAAGGGTTACTGACGAAGGATACGCCATTCGCTATAAACAATAATAATAATTTTACGGGAAAAACCCTTGGACGTTAAAAAAATCATAATCAATCTATGGAGTCACCTCCGTCAGTATAAACTGCCGCATTCGTTGAAATTTCAAATTGTCATCAGTAATAAGCAGAAAGACTTAATCCGGGAACTTAATAAAATACAAAGGAAAGCTGCGTGATTCGTCAAAAACTACTACGGGCGTACAGACAGCGTTACGCAGATGTTAAACGAATTAGGCTTGAAGCCGCTAGAGACTCGGAGGCTGCGCGCTAGGCTTAGATTACTTGAGCAATTGAGAATAGATATCTTTCAGAGCGACACGGAGAACATCATATTAGAACCCCACTATATTTCCAGGTCCGACAGAAACGATAAATTAAGAGAGATATTTTGCCGAACGGATAGGTATGGGAACTCGTTTTTCCCCCGAACAATAAGGATCTATAATAAAATGCAAGGCGTAATTTCATTAGAGCGTTTCCTTTTTACATGTAAACGGCTGGTGTCCTAACACCCCCCGCCACACGCCTATTGAGGCGGCTTGCGGGGTAGTATGTAGATGTAGATGAAGCCCATCTTTGGACTGATGACAACTGATGAGATGCTAATGAGAAGGCAAATACATATTAGGTTTTAATCACAGCACCTTCAGCATCTAGTGGTTCTCAGTATTCCCATGGATAGTCTTCATTGCCCAAAGCATCGTACATCGACAATTTGATCTAGGCGCCTACTTCAAAAAATGTATGAATACTTGCGTTGTATCGCGAAGAGATAGTTCATGATATCTTAAACCGCCCAATATCATCTTACGTAATACCAGAATGAGCCCTCGTCATGTTAAATGGACCATTTTTCGCTTTGTTAGTTTGAGCGAAATATCACTTCACCTAGAATTTGATGAATTTTACCTCATTTTAAAGAAAATTTCACATTTTTCAAATATATCAAAATATTAAGCCCTTGCCGAACTACTTTTCGAGCAATTTTTCTAAAAATATAGGCTGTTTTACATTGGATAGATTACAGCTGTGCGCTCCAGAGGGAGAAAATTGAAAAAGAAATGGGATTTCTAGTACCTAGACTTCATAAAAAACTGACAATGAGTACATAGTTTGTATGTTTGTTCAACTATTTATAAATATGTACTAATCAATCACTCACCGCAGTAATTGTTACATAATCGCAAAAAAACTATTTTGAAGGGGTTTTCACCGTACGACGTGAAAAAATGAGTCAAATATTAGACTTATGTGGACATATTTATTGAATTGCTGAGAATTTTTGACATACATAACTATATTTTGGCGCCAATTTTATTACAAAATTTACTTCACACTTCTTACAGACGCTGAAATAAAAAAATAAAATTCGAATACGGTCTACATTATGACTAGGGAAATAACTCGCTCGAACTACCTTGAAGAACAGGCTTTACTTGACTGAGGCAAGACGCCATCTACCCTCTTCTTTTAGTCTGTGATTCGGCCGGCACGATTATCACCCGCTTTCATAACTCGCGCGCGGTTTCCGGACATCCCCCCCCCCCCTCCTCTCTCCCCCTCCCTCTGTCTGTTCCTCCCCTCCAAGTCTCCCTCCTCTCTTCCCCCTCCCTAACATTCTCCCCTCCACGTTATGCATGAAGCCAGCAGACTACTCCCCCTCCCCTCCCGCCCCAACCCTCTATTCGTTTCCCTTCCCCGCCGCCTCCCGCCGCTACGAGCGCAGAGGTATCCCAAACGAAGACCCTCGGATTCCCCGCAGTTCGACTGAGACCCTCGAAGAAGTAGGTCCGCGTTCACAGCGTCGTCTGATATTCTCTTTTTCTCTCTCTCGTCTTTTTATGTATACGTGCCCTAAACAATACCCGTGTTTTTGCCCCTCTTTATCGCACATTTCACTTTCGTTCAGAAATCGGTGACGGTTCGTTTGATACGAGTTAATCGTGACGGAGGAGGCGTTGTCGCTCTCTTTGTTTATATGAACGCTGTTGTTGTGGAAACCAAGTGTGCCCCCTTAAACGTGTAATATCGTGTTTGAGTGTCTTCGTCGTTTTACATATTTTACAAGTGCGCTGTGAGTGTTCTGTGTGCTGCGTCAGCCACCCTCGCCGTTGTGGGTGGTTGTGTGAAAAAGGTGATTCTCTTGTAGTACCTTCGTCAGGGTGTGCCAAGGACAGCAGTCTCGGTTGTCTCTATTTTTTTCAATTTATTGCGAGCTAATCCGGGAGGAAATGAAGTGTGTGGTGTGAGCTAAAAAAAGGAAGTGGGAGTTACCGCCGAAGCCTAAGTGATATTTCGAGGGTTTATGTTATTCCCCTCGAGGTGGTGGGAGACGTGTTTTCAGCCAGTCGGATAAACCATCTAGTGTCCTGCACGTTGTCGCCTTTTTGCGACAGGGACAACCCAGCGGTAAACAAGCCCCGCTGACCCCCAGAGGAGCTTCTTCCTTCGCTGCCGGGATTTCTCCGGGACACTGGGATTCGGTGAGTACATGCATACAAGACCGTTGTCACGCGTGACTTTCACCGCGAACGGAGGGGAAGGTGGGTGGGGGTAGCACGTAGTAGAAACGGTAGTGGAGGAGAGATCTTGGTGGTTGTAAAAGCACCAGTAGTGTTATGACTGAACACGCATCTTGATATATTTTTTTTGGAGGCACCTGTGGATCGATAGTGCAGACATTGGAGCGGATTAAGGAACACAAGAAGACAGTTGTAATCGTGACATTGTTCCTGCGTGCGTATGCGTTGATAATGCTGTTCAGTGCTCATCTATTTGTACATAGTACCCATCCAAACCAATTCGATGGCGTGTTGCGGCAGCCATTACTCTAAAGGCCGTTTTACACAAGGCACTTTATTGCACAATCTGATGCATGAATGGATGTGCATTGAAAATTGCGTCGTGTAAAGAGGTGAATTGCAAGAATGCATGCTCAAATGAATGAACAACAGATGGGAAAATTGCCCCAGCTCAAATTCCATGCACGCGTTCTCGAAATTTCTTCAGGTGCATCAAATGAGCTATTAAGTGCCCCGTGTAAAACGGCATTAAGTTGGGAGTGAATTTTCGCTAAATCATTCGCTGGGTCACTAACCTACTACGAAAGTTTTACGATCTTCGAGCGTAGCTGCATTTGACTACTTTGTGGTATCATGTGGTGGTGGACTCTAAGCACTCAAAATGGTACGTACATCACAGAGATTTCGAATTTCCAAAGTGAATAGCTGTGCGAAACTTGCTATGAGTTGTGGCTAGCGTATTAATGATTAAACCTTTACAGAAAATTAAGTAATTAGTCTTATCTGCCGACCAAACTATTCGATCAGTCTTAATGACGTAAATTATATTCGATTTCTAATTGTTCTTGCCAAATCTGACATCTGAAAACTGCCCATTCATCAGTCTAACTAATTCATCTTTTTATCCTTATGATCTGATCGCCCGGAGTAGGTCGGTGTTCGCAAAATGGTTTGGGCGTTTTCGCAAAAGGGGTCGGCTTCGAACTATCTCAAAAGATAATTTTTGTCCTCAGCCTGATTGCGATTCCCATCCTAGTTGTAGTCGACCCGTAGCAATAATCATGACAACCTTGTGCATATCTTGGCGATGTCCTTTCAATTGTTATTTCGATTTGGAAAACAAAATACTTCAAAAAAATGAGCCACGGCGTTGATGACATGTGGGGTAACGTCAGATACGATTCGAGCCGTTTGGAGTTAACTGTGACTTCGATATTGAGGCATTCATCAAGTCGAATATATAGTTGTTATCCTATGAGTTTATGACAAATTACTCATCTAATACATGCCGAGTTGTTTTGCATCCAGTTTTATCGTAATTTATGTCATGACATGCTCTTTTGCGTTCAAACCTGTCTGCACAGCGTTCACTAATATTTTCTTGTTGAGAAAAATTTATCGCTTCTGTTCCTTTATCGGATCAGATCCTTGTAAAAATGCGCTACTGCGAAAAAAATGTTGCGTTTTTTAATGACACCCTTAACGTGTTCATTGCGTGGTAACGTGTCCTTCGTCGCCGATTGCGATCGTAAATATTCAGGTGTAATCTGTGGAACGGAATCATCTTATTCCTCTTCATTTATCGGGATTAAGGAATATCTTGGGGTGCTGATCATTGTCATTACTCATTTAATACAACTGCTTATGGAACAACAATTGAACGATATTATTATTTAAAAAAATCAAGATCGGCATTTCATATGACATTTTTATATCTGACTATTTAAAAAAGTCAGTGAGGTGTGCTTTTAAATTCGATCTTTATTAGATTAGAACAGTTTTTTCTGGCAATAATGTGAAATTTATATGCATATGCTGCGTAACGGTCCTCCCTAAACATACCTATGTTGTGTTACGATCTTCTTTCTCAAGAGTAATCCAGTTGTCTTGTCATCATTAACAACAAGTTTCTTTTATTGCTGTTATGAAGCACTACCACAAAGTTAATCTTGAACTTCGTGGTAATGTTTCATCACCCTGTTTGCTCCGAGTCTTCAATTGGCTATTGCAGACATAAAATTCGCAAAACGATATCACGACTTCAGTGAAATTTAATTGCATATTTATCAGTGCCTCGGGCCGTTTATTCAGTGATCATCTACATCTACAAAATACCCTGAAAGCCACCTCAAGGGTGTGTGGCACGGGGTGAGTAGTCACCAACATGCATTACAGCATACCCTATTAAGGTTAGTGTAACTACGACTATTGATGGCATTAGCATAAATCGCTAATGCTTGTCACGAGGCGAAGCCTCACAAGCATGCACTACACTATAGATATGCTACATTGTTAGAGGGACGGTTAGTATTTATGTATTTTGCAACTACATAAACGGACAGAGATTAAAGAGTTATGCTGAAAACATGCACGGCGTGTTGTAAATACTAGGTTGCAGATAAGGATGCAAGTATTAGGGAGTACTACTACTACTAGGAGCTACAATACCTATCGACAAACTTAGTTAAAAGTTGAATGGCAGCTGTTTTGGTCTCTTATCGTTCGCGGGGAAAATTACATTTTTTTATCTGTCCGCTCTGCAGTCTAGTTCTCTAATTTAATTATCATGATCTGATCTACGGTAGTATGTCGGATTTCGTAAAATATTATTAATGTCGTCAGAGAATAAATAGTTTTGGGACTTACACAATAGATTAAGTCTAAATTTTACTCATAATATTTAATCATAGCAGTGCCAGGATTAGGCAACTTCGATTTTCGCGACCATATGAAGTGACTAGCTCGAGTCTTTTCCCAGCCTTTATAAATATCACGGTGTAGACTAGACATTGTAGTTGTGTTTAATAACCTATCATTATTATATAGGTATATCCTTTAGAGGTAGGCCTAAAAACCGAGTTATAACGCATGCACTGAAGATCGGCAAGGTACGTCAAAGTTCGTTATGATATTCTCGTTGGTGATACTGACCTTTTGGAACAGTAGGGATGGGAATCGCTTTCAAACCGTCGATAAAAATGCAGTCTGAATATTGTATGCAAGTTCCAAGCCAATTTTTTTTTCTTTCAACGTTCATAAAGTTTTACGAAATACGAAATATTATGGTGGATCAGACCGTGAGAATTAAATTTGGGAACTAGATTGTAGAACGGGCAGGCTTAGAAAGTCATCTTTCAAGCGAACGATAAGATACCATAGCTGCTGCCAATGGGACTTTTAAGTAGGTAGGCTTGTAGATAGGTAGTGTACAGCTAGCTTGTTAAATTACTCCCTAATGCTACTATCCTAATATGCTATCTAGTACTTAAGTGCGCTATGTATATTTCCGGTATAATTCTTATATCTCTGTCTATTTATCTAGTAGCAAAATTCATTAATACAAATAGTATTTCTGGAATTTTTGGCATGCTTATTATGTATATACTAAATATTTGTGAAATATCGCACCCCGACAAGTATTTGCAGGTTTTGGCTAATGAATTTACATTGGTAGTTACATTAATTATAATAGAGTATAAGTATGTTAGTTATAATAATCGGTAGTTGTATCTTAACCCGTGTTCTCTTACCTCATTTCTGATATTTCCGAGCATTGTTACCCTGGCTGCTTTATTGGTCCTCCAGTGCCACAGACCCTGGAGTTGTCGCACACGGCATTTCGTAGGTGTAAGTAATCATTGGGCGTTGTAGTGGAAAAGTCTCATGAGGCGTCGTGGTGTAATTTTACTTGGTTGCTCTCCATAACTTCTTTGTGAAAGGCATTGCGTTCTGGCTTCAAATAGCTTCTCTATTCAAGGGTATCACCCTTTTTGGGGACTGTTTAAATTGTGCATTTACGATCAAAAAGAGAGGTGCTTATGAGGCTATTGTTGTTAACGGAGGTTAACTACATCACCTGAAGGCCACACTTCACAAATAATTACATAAATGTGCTCTGCATCACCCTTCTTATATAATATTTTCTGCTAAATTATTCACGTTGCACTGTTATCTTGTATTTTGTTATAAGTGACGATAATGATAGCATACCATATTGTGCATGGCGCTACTGTAGTATTAATATAAATTAAAAATTGAAGCTAGTAAAGGTTAAGAAGCAAAAAAAAGTATAAAAAGGTCTAAGATACCAGCCAGAAAAATACCAAGCGTGTATACGTTCAGACTGTTAACTCCAACCCAATATTAAGAACAATGTTGGAATTGAAGATCTCTCGAAAAAAAAAATAAAACATAAATAAGACTTGAAATTTTGATAGTGAATTATATAAAATTAATGCTGATCCTTCTCATCCCAATCTAATATAAATTATATGAGGACTAATAATCAATAATATTATTGACACTACAAATAGAATTACCAAAATAATGAAACGAACCCTCTCTTGACTCATTTCTTTCTAAATAATCAGCTTTCATAATCTGTCGTGTTGTGCTCTTCTCCCAATCGTTGTCATTTCATACGCCTTCATTCTTTTAAAATGTTCTCATCTACGATTTTGGATTATAAGGAGAAGGAATTTCAAGGCTTCTTCGAGAGAGCATTTCTGACAGTTTGTAATCACTGGCTCTGGGTCGGAAGCGAACACGTGCTAATGATCGGAGTTGAAGGAACTCCTTGTTTGCTTGCTGCTTTGGGAGATCTTTTGTCTGGCAATTCGTCCCGATGTTGAATGGTCCCGTATGGGCACATGCAAACTGTATCACGATTACCGCAATAAGGGATGAGGTCGCTGCGGGCTGGTTATCTCGACGCAGGCTTCTACCGACTGACTGAAAAGACCGCCTTCACCGGTCGTTGAGGAATTGAGCCTCAAGGACGCCGATGTTCAAATTCGTCTTTTATACCGGTTCGCGCCTAATTCTCCCTCCCCCCACCCTCCTAACAGCAACAGCGTCCTATTATTCCCGATATCATCTCTACTTCCCCCTGCCTTATTAGCCTCATGGAAACGCCTTGATTGTACTCAACGGGAGCAAGCCATATAACTCGCGAGGTTTTGTTCGACCTGTAATCGGCGGGTTAGATAACCAGGCAGGTTCTCGCCACCGAAACATATCCTTCTTAGCGTGCCGTATTTTTTTTCGTGTGGGAGTTGTGAAGCTTATAAAAAAACATTTTTGTGACAAACTTTAGTTTGAAAAACTTTTTTCTAATGAAAGAAGTAAAAAAAAACATTGACAGAATCAATACATAATTTTTAACTTTCATAATGAATTTTATTCAATACGACCGGTTTCATCGCATTATAGGCGACATCTTCATGCACCTGAAGATATCGCCTATGCCATGAAACCGGTCGTATTAAATAAAATTCATTATGAAATTTACAAAGTTTGTACTGATTCTGTCAATATGGATTTTCACTAATGTACCCCTGAGAAATTAAGCTCAAAAAAACATTTCCACCAATGTTTATTATGGCGCGTTGTGAACATCATTTCATTACTCAGTATTTTAATAATCTTGATCACTACTCTTAAGAAAACGGCTATAAATTGTTGTTGGAACGTCCGGATATTGGGTTTGTATGGTGGCTGGAGTTCTGGTCTCACATCGAAATGGTCCAGTTTCGAATCCCGGCGGTAGCATTGGAACCCAGTTCCTTACTTGTTTGCCATGTGGAGGGCACTTCAAGTTTAGTACTCCGTTCGACGGATGGGTTGTTAAAATGTGTCACTTGGCGTCTCTTTCACCTCGCTTATTTTAACTTGATCTGTTGGTTTGTCTGGGTGGAATCTTGTAATCGA
This sequence comes from Pyrrhosoma nymphula, assembly GCA_963573305.1. Taxonomy (NCBI): domain Eukaryota; kingdom Metazoa; phylum Arthropoda; class Insecta; order Odonata; family Coenagrionidae; genus Pyrrhosoma; species Pyrrhosoma nymphula. Next base: position 91,798,803 of record OY754339.1, read on the forward strand.
CATGTAACCCACTTTCCAATGTTCAATCGAGCTGAAATTTGGCAAACCTACTTACTCTCGGTGACAATTCATGAATCAGTCATTCAATTTACTAATTACCAAGTTAATCTACTATAATTAAATGGTTTTCATTTAATATTGCTGTAAAGTCTTTTGCCAATAGTTGGCGCTAGTAGAAGTTGGCATTTATAGTGAAAAGAAATGCGTATAATTAAAATTTCAAAGAGTCGTTGCACAATTAACGTAAAGACTATACAGTAGGAAATTTTTATATGTAAAAAAATACCGTTTTAAAAAACCACGCTTATTTTCAAGTGTAATAAAAGTAAAAAATAATTTTCTCATCACCGGGAAGGCAAAAGCGTGGGTATTTTTTCATAATCAACATCCTACCTCTGTCATTTATATTAACAATATCTATTTCACAAGCGCCCACGTTTTATTAGGAGAGTGGTGAAAGAATATTTTTTTTACTTTTTAGTACACTTGCAGTTGTCCGTCGTCTCTTGAAGCAATTGACCAACAACTGTGAAATACCGTTGGTTCAAAAAAAACATCGTCGGTGACAAGGAGGGTTTTCAGAGTCTACCAGTCCTTTGTAAAAAAATAAATGGTTTTTCAAAATATTAATTCGGACGTCGTGTCACTCTTTGCTTATCAAGCTTGTTCCGGCTTAGTTACATATCCGCTTCCGTCAGCTACGATGCTTGACGCTTTCGGCCTCATTATGCTGTGAGAGAAACCATTTATTTCGGTAAAAAAACCTTTGATCGCATTGTGAGAGGTCGTGACATGAAAATTGGAAGGAAGCGACCAGCTCTTAAGATATAGGCTCCGAGACGCGACCAGCTCTTTAAAAATAAATAAATAAACATTTATTGTCGTAGACCAATGTTGGCCTTTTAGACTTTAAATATTCAATGTAAGCTTTAGGTATACACTTATTCATGATTTAAAAAAAACAAATTTGACCTTATTAGCATAAAAAACGTAATATATCAAATACATAATTATTCACATTTACAGTGCGGAATGATATTAAAGAATTCTCAGGTTCAATGCAAGAAAATGAAAAGACAAAATAGTGATAATTATAACACTCTGCTTCAAGTATACGAATATTCACGATGTCATCATAGAACATAGGTACCATTGTGAGTTTGTCGAACTGAGCTGACAATATATATCTTCACGTATATGAATATTTATAGTTCTAACTCGAAAATAATAACATTAGTATTCTATTAGTATAACGTTTGACTAGGGATATTGTTAAAAAGACGAAATATATTTTTAACACTCTGTTTTAAGTACATAGATATTCAAGGATTAAAATTAAAACATATGACTACTACCACTCTATAGGGTAACATGCACACAATAAACGCTGTACTAATGCTCTGCAATAGCAAGAAAATAAATATTTCTGATTTACGACCAAAGCAAAGATTATCTATATTATGATTTAGCAAATTAAAAATTATCAAATTACTGTACTCAAATCCTATACATCAAATACATAGACATTCACAGTTTCCATTTGAAGTAAGTTAATGTGATTATTCTTAGTTTTACATTCAAAATATTGATAGCCATTTATACATTGTGAGTAATACATGCGATACAGGTAATATTCACTGTTTTACTTACATAAGTATACAGAAGTTTCAATTTGCAGTTAAAAAACAGTATTAATAGGACATGAAACTTGAAGAAAGCGACCATCTATTTAAAAATATAGGCTCCGATTCTGATAGAATAATGACAACTGCGCTTCCATTAATGCGAGTGTCGAATTTTTCGTAATATTTTGCCCTCTGCTGCGGTAATAACGTGCCGAAAAATTGATATTCGAAGTAACAAAGTAGATAGCTTAGGAAAATTCCAATGGATTTCTTATTATTTTGTGAACCATTCAATGGTTCAGGCCATTTTGTCATTCTCAAGACTGTATAGGTACATTTTAACCCTGATCGATACAGAAAATATCCATGTGAAACTTTGCTAAGTTATGCCATTTCTTGTGAAATTATGTAGTGTCACTAAGTGACGTTTTGGGGCGATCAATGACTTACAGACGTAAATACTTTAACCACGGGTTTGAAAAACTCTTTTATTGAAAGCATGAACGTGACGTTGTGATAGCCAGCAGCGTACATACACATCTAGGAGAGTATTTTTAATTTTAGCGCGAAATTTTCCTGGAAAATAATTATAGCGGAGAAGGGTAGCTGTGTCCTGCCTACCATTTTGTCTGACTTGCAGCTATGCCCCGGAACGATTCATAAGGCAAAAATCGCGTTTTTTCCCCGGTCTATCAAATTAAGTAGCTTCTTATACCACGCTACGCCCGATCCTCTTGCTTAGTTTGCCTACCAAACGACCTTCATCCCAGTCAGAATTTTTCCCCTCCCTTTGTCAACGTGAAAAACCGTCAACTTGACTCCGAACCAGGTGACATTATTTACATTGGAGGAGGTTGGATTGGCCTTGCGTTAGACCTTGAGGAAATGGTCGCTACCAACGGGAGAGTGGATTTCGAAAAAGCCGTTCAACGCCAATGATTCCGCTCTTGAATATTTTCTTAATATAATAATGTGTCGTCTCGACAAAGACTCGTGCTCCTGGGTGCTGTGTTCGTCAAAAGTTAGTTACCCTCGTTCTCGCTATCTCTATATCCGGGGATTAAATTCGACAATCCCCTCTACTTGAACCCCATACCACCGTAAGGACTATCCCGGCCCCAACCAGCGGAGACGCTGGGGGCGTCACGAATACACACAAAGTTCAGTCGCAAATTCAATTCAAGGTATTCATTCTCACATATACAGTACAGAAAAAGGAAGACCAAACTTAGCAATGCAACAAACGGCAACAACAAGAGAAGAAAACAACATTAAATGTGGGCCCCGCTATAGGATTTACCTTCTTCAGGGCGGGCATTTTCCCTAACGGACGACGGGAAACCCGCTAAAAACCGTCGTCAGATATTTGAATTCTAGTTAAGGTAGCCCTCGACCAATTACATTAGCTTTTACTGCCGCTGTGCGAATTTCTATTTCCGCGCCGTGCGTAACTCCTTGCGGTCATTAGTAATTTTCTGGCAGTGAAGTAAGCAATAGTTGAAGATGTCCACACACTTTTTTTGATCTCCTGCTGCCATCGATTGATTAATTGAAAATTGTTATAGACATTCGCTTCGATATGAATGAAAATACCGCTTCCTCGCCAGTACAAGTTCAGTGATCGTGTTAATCCTTCCTGGACGACTCAAATCATTCTGGAATCCGTCCTCAGTATCAATATCCGGGTAGTATACCGATTGTTGTGGTGTATCATGCATCGTTTGAAAATCATGGCTCATGGAAAAAATCGAATGGGTGAATTAGAATTTATTCAACTTATGATCCAAGGAAGTAATCTACCCCCTATAATAGCTATTAAAACTATACCTAATGTACCCCTAAGTATATTTCATCCCTCATCAGTATTTCCTCTACAGCTAGTTAAATGAATATCTCCAACTACAGTAAAGGAAATCAAACGAGCAGTATAACAAGCAGTTAATAATCCAGCAGAAAGAAAATTTAAAAAATGAAACTGATTATGATTAAAGTGGTATAAACACAAGATTCTAAGATTAAATCCTTAGAGTAAAATCCGGTCAAGAAAGGTGTTCCACAAAGAGCGAAATTGGAAATATGTACAAAAAAACTAGTTGCTAGAGGAAGATAGTAAACTAATATTCCTAGTAGACTAATGTCTTCACAATCATTCAAATTAATAATTATTACACCAGCACATATAAAAAGAAGGGTTTTAAATAAAGCATGCCTCAAAAGATGAAAAAAAGCTAAATTATAGTAACCCATAGATCGAATGCTCATTATTAAGGTGATTCCACCATGAAATGACTTAAATGTCATTTTTTCATATTCTGTCTACTTTTTGAAAAAGTTGTCCTCTATCTGATATGAACAGCCAAATAAAACCTTTCCAGGCTATTTTATTCTATAAATGAACTTGAAATTACATTGTGTTCTATGGGGAAATGAGAGAAACACGGGGAAAATAGTATTTTTCCATCAAATATAAATGCCATTTTCGTGGAAAACTATTTATAAGAAGGAAATAATCCAGAGAATTTGAATAAAAATAAAATACAGGCATCTTATCACCTTATTTCTTTAGTTATTAGAGAGTTACTGCCGTAATTGAAGTCAAAATGCGGTAATTCGTAGGAAATGGCGCTGCATTCGGCTCGTATGGCTGGAAAAAAGTGCTCATTTAAAATACATTCGTGGAATAGTCTGCAAATTTTGTACCTTAGATACTTTTGGGTTTCTGTTGGTAACGAATTTCATCAGTGAAAGCAGTATTTTTTTGGACAAAATACAAAAAATGTGGAATTTAGTATTTGTTTTGACTCATACAGTCGCGGCGGAACCTCCTTAACTCAATCGGCTGTCTTAATGTAGAAAGTGCAATAATGAAAGAAAAAAATTAAATTCAAAATAAGCACCCAGACGGGATATAAATGTAGTTATACCACCAGTGAAAAGTAAATAAATAGAATAACCTCTACTAATAATTAAAGCATTAAATCGAACCTAACTGTAATTGTGAAATTCATAATGTTCATAAATATGCACTCATAATGTTCCTTTGAAAAGAATACTTTCGCTTCCTCTTTTTCGAGGCACTGTTTAGTTGGAGACTTGGGTGGAAGTGAAACCATCAAATATTATATTCTGACCTTGATCCTGGAATTGGTTGGGAAAATTTTGATCACAAAGGAAATAAATAATTATCTAACGTGATTGTTATTGCGCTTATGTGGTGGCTGGAGCGGAATTGTGGGTGCACATTTTAATGATTTTCAAGTAATCCGAAAAAAATATAGGACCACATGTCAGTTAATCTGTTGATGCAGTGGCACTCACCATACGTGCATTAGTGGAGATGGTACAAGTATTATGGTACAAGTATTATATTTCACAATTTTTGCCTCATTTTAAGCACGTAATGACTTGAGTTTTCGGCGCGGAATTCAAAATTTAGGCGGATGTCGTATGCAAATTAGTTTTTTCGGATCTTTTTCTCGGTGTGACACCTAGATATTTCATAGCGACCATTATAATAATGTGAAACGTATTATTTCGGGTTTTAGAGGAAAATCGTGATCGTGCCGCAACCTCTCTCAGCCTCAGCGCCGTAGCCTCAGCGTTGCGCTCTGTGCTGTTCAGCGGCAACTGATGAAGCTGAAGCTGACTGTTTCGTCTTCTATTCTGTTCCAGTTGCACTGCACGTGTGGCTGCGTTGCGGTCATAAGCTACAATTCGTTGGATTTGAATCTGTTGCAGGCGGATGCTGGTTTATTCACCCAATATATGTACGTGCATCATTGCAGATAGAATTAGTACTGTGAATTATCTTTCATGGATCCCAATAAATGTGTTACTTTATTTGAGTGAAAGATTTTTTATTACATATAATACAGAACTTCCAGTGATACTTTAAGACCGCCGATCTATCGCCTGTTGTTTAGTGTCTCTCTAGCTGTTGTCCGCTACAGGATGTTTCACGGAACTGTTGTGAAACCATTTCGGTTGCGAAACAGTTGCAATGAAACGGTTGTTCTTTTACTGGCACCGCTTGTATGTAATCGAAATATTACGAAACATATCTCGTAGGCTATTATGGCTACGTTATAAAATAGCAATGAATTGCCTTGAAAAAAAATCGGTAGTGTGTAATTTTTTCGGTTTTGTTTATAGATATCGCTGATAAGAACACATATGCAAAGTTTCGCACAAAGCTGGGCGTAAATATCTATCGCTTCAACCGCCTTATTGTTTGAATATATTTGTGATTAGGACCGGTATCACTTGTGGGACTCGTGTCTGACTCTATTTTGCCTTTTTTCTCTGAGGCTGATACTTTTGCGAGAACTGGGTGGAAAAACCACCCCGTCCACTCATTTCCTCTCGATACACGATCGAGGATTAAAGGGAAGCCGGCGACTGAATCTGTCCTTCGTTTTCGTGTCAGTGGATACGAGGGTGTGCTGTTAAGAGGAAGGGAAGTATCGAAAAATAAATTGGTGAGCTAAAAAAAGGGGGTGATCCGGGTATGGTGACCGAAATTCGATATACTTATATATCTTTTTTTTAAATATGTCCTGCGGGACTTCATATACGATTATACGACGCTAGTGGGTTTGCTAAGCCTGGAGAGAGAAGTTTTCTCCCTGTACGAAAATATCTCATCATTCTTGGGACCCACATCCTCGTTTCTTTCGTGAGAGTTTTTAGGCATGCCCCATAAGGCATCGCCCCTTAATTTTTTTCCATCAACTTCGAAAAATCTCCCTGATTTTTTTTCTTTCCGGGAGTATTTGAGGGCATGCCGATCGATTTTCCAGCAAGTTTACAATGGTCCCGAATATGGTTTCCAAATTCCCGTAGTTTTGGAAGCTTCGGGGATCGAGAAAGTGAAATTGTATTTCCCAAAAGAGAGAGATACCTACCCGCTGGTATCCGAAATTTTCACCTTTTTCTTTTAAATTTCGTTGATCATCTGTATTGGTGACTTCATCTGGAAGTAATTTCTCAATGCTTTATTTTCCTACTCATCGCACCACCAAATTCGGCTATTCATTTGTTGTAACATCAACGAAAATATGGAAATGATTGCCAGTAAATGTTAAAATCACCAAATAAATTGAAAATGTTAAAAGTAAAATTTATGATTTTTTTATTAAATTTGTAATAGCACCTTTGTTTTAATCTACATATACATATACTGTTTGATTATTCTTATTGTGTCGCGTATGAATATGTATGTATGCACGTAAATGTTTGTATTTTTAACTCTTAAAGGCCTGTACTTAGAGCGATCAATAAATTATTTACTTACTTAATATAAATATTAGTTCAAATCATAGCCATAGTGAGAGCGCATCAACCTGGGTGCATATCTATTTTTAGTAAAGTTCAGTCAATTTTACAAATCTTTGCGATTGCAAAAATTATGTGGTACGCAGTCACGCGATTGGGTTCTAAGATGTACACCAAAGACTCACCTCTGCACTGAGGTTGATGCTCGATTCGAGCTTCGAAACGTCGGCTACTATGGACCTGAGTGACCGGTGTCAAGCCCGAGAGATCCCTTACATACACATTGGCCGGAAAAGCCTGAAAATCTTACATATACACACCAAAAGCGGTGAGTTTCGTCAAGACAAAAATCGTCTTTCGGAATTTCGTTGGTGCGCGCGTCTCTCGCGATTCAATTTGCATAAAATGTGTTGTCACTGATCACTCCTTGTAAGATCTTCCGCTAGGGCAGTCATGGTCAAGTCAAATGATTTTTTCATGACGAATTTTACCGTCTTTGGCGTACACAGTTCAAAGTGTTTATTTTCTACAACATAATTGCAATATTTCCAAATTTTCCGATAGTGAGTATGATTTCATTATTTAACCAGTTCTGGAACAATCCCGTAGTGGGGAGATTTACCTCATCAAAATGAAACTGTCCTCAATAAATATTAATGATGTAGTCACGGGAACTTTTTTGTCCTTTGGCAATGCATGCGATCCGGCATTTTCCCGAGGAGCATGGGAAACCGGCGAAGCGCCAAGTGCCGATCGTGTTTTCTCGCTCGGCCGGCGTCTACCGATGATGACATGCGTGCGCTCTTTCATGCCAACTGGACGTGTCCCAGGCGTGCGTAGTATTAAAAAGGTACGGAAACGCTCCTATGAAAAAGATAGGTGAAAAATATATTTCTTATTTATTTATTTCACGAAATCCGACTTACCACGGTAGATCGGATCATGAGAATAAAATTAGGGAACTAGACTGTAGAACGGACATATTTAAAATGTCATTTTTCCCGTTAACGATAAGAGACCATAACAGCTGACAATGAGACTTTTAACTAGATTGGTCAATAGGTTGTGTAGCTAGTTAGTTCATTTTCTCCCTAGTACTTGTATCCTTATCTACTACCTAGTACTAACAGCACGCCGTGTATTTTTTCAGCATAACTCTTGAATCTCTGTCCATTTATGTTGTTGAAAAATACATAAATACTAACGGTCCTTCTAACATTGGTATTAGTGCACTAACCTGAAGTGTAGTGCATGCTTGTGAGGCTTCGCGTTCTGACAGGCATTGGCGATTTGTGCTGGTGCATCAACAGTCGTAGTTACACTAACTTTAGGGTATAGTGCATTGCGTATTGGTGACTACTCACCCCCTGCCACACACCCTTTCGGTGGCTTGCAGGGCCTTTTGTAGATGTAGAAAATGAAGTTTGATGAGTCAGAAGTATCAAATCAATGGTCCGCGAGTTCACTTCGTGGAATGAAGACATGATAGTTTAAAGAATAAACTTTGTTATATTCCACACCGTATTTATTAAAACTCAACCGGTTTCGACCTCTCCAGGTCATTCTCAAGTGTCAGAAGTTCCTAAATGGTGGTCGACCGGAATTTCATGACTGTAGTGCATGTCTTGCCCATGCCTATAAACAGGAAAATTTCAGCTGGGATAAACAGTATCGTTTTGAATTGATTTCTTCTTGGTTTAGGTTCAATTAGTATTTCTAGGCAGGGAATCCCTTCCGGAAACATTGGATTCGAGGAAGTACCTATATGGTTACGGGTGGACTCCACCACGGTCGGTGCTTTTTTCAGGGCAACATACTTCAATCGACATTAATAAAAAAGTTTAACATTTTTATAACTTTAAAATGCTAATTTTTCCTAATTATAACTGATAAAAGCTTATTTTAAACCCAGAATGCGTGATTTACAATTGAAAATGTGTCTATGTTATCTCTAGAACATCTATTAACCAGCAAAAATACATTTAATAGTATCATAAATGATTTTTTTATGGTAGAAAAGCGAGGAAAATAGATTTGTTTTGTATGTAACGTAAACGTGTATTGTAAACGAGGTAACTCATTTCAAGATAAAAACCTCAGCTGTTTTCATAACCGATATTTAACAATTTAAGAACTAACAAAAGCACTTCTAATACAGACAGCAATTTTAGTGGTCGTACACTTTAAAAATCGAAGGAGAGGATTTTACTGTCTCAGACGCTTTGTCTCTAAATTAAAATCTACATGGTCTACATGGAAACCAAAATTAGATTCGGTTTTAGGAGTTAAAACCATCAGAATGGGAAATAAAATGATTCTACCGCCAAAAATGACGGAGACATGAATTTTGGCCGATGTTTTTCGTTTTCCTTTCACTCTGCGGCCATTGTTTCTTTCCCAGCCCATGCCAATCCCTTTTTCTTTCCTGTAGCTCTTCTTTCCCACGTCTTCTTTTCACCTAAGCATAAGAACGGTCGTATTAGTTCCGTGACCCATCTTATTAGCTCTTGATAGTTTTCTTCCATTTTTTATTCGTGCATCATCTTAAGCAGTCGTCAATCCGTAGACTGGTTTACCGCGACACCTCTCTCTCTCTCTCCAGAAGTCTTTTAGTTAACTGCTTTGTTTCCTTACAAATCCTTGTTTTGACTCTACCCTTGATATAGAATGAACATTCTCTTGAGTTTCTCGCTGGTTTATGTTCTCCATTCTGGCGGAAGTTTCAAGAAGAGACCATAAAATCATCCTCAGGCCTGTCATCAACAGATCTGAAGATATTCAGAAAGTCTCTTCGGTATTCAAGTGGAACAGTGATGTCCCGCTGATAGGTAATGCACAAAATACCTCATTTGTCATACCCAGTGACTGAGATCGCCGCGTCCTGACGAGGCATGAATTCCTACTGCAGGGACCGTATTTGCTGTTGTTGTTTTCTTTTGTTGTTATTGTTTATTGTTATCTTTCTTCTTCCTTTTCCTGCATTGGAAATGTGAAATAAACACCTTTTGAATTGACTTGTATTTATTTTGTATTTTGAATATGAACATGCGGAAGTCGTGACTTTGTGGTAGGCATTAGACCCAAAACCAAATAGCACGTCTGAGAAGATATAGCTCTGCTCAAATTAACCCTTGTCCTTACGGGTAGAAATTACCCATAGTCTGCACGACGGTGGTACCCTGGTACCCACCGAATGCTGTAATACATAAATACGTTTTTCATCCCTTTATATTTAATTATCTGGCAGAATAGTAAGTCTGAGACGTTTAATACGTATGCATATGGTTTTTACTCATAGTTTAAGTATCAATTATGATAAATATTTGCATAAGCTATATATTATCCGATTCGATTATAGAACTTTATCGATTGAAAAGTTGAAGACAAGATTTATAAAAATGTCATCAATTCACCAAAAATATATTTGAGCTATTACGATAGATTGTGTGAATGTTTTATGTTATTTCATTCCTTGTCATGAATTAATTTTTGAATGCCTTTAGTATTTAAGGTTTTATGCAGCATTAAGAAATGAGTTCTTATATTTGTGCTGTACTTGGAAGTTTTATTTTTTTACATCATTGAGTTACATCAAAAGCTGCATGCCAGTGTACGAAGGGCGTCTGCCTCCTTTGCCTGACGAGGTCTTCAATGCGAATTCGGGGACGGAGCGTGTGATTTGCGTTATCTAGCTGCTTGCGGGAAATGTTTATTTCGTGTCGCGGAATTGTGGGCTGGTGGTTTTTCCTCGTAATTTCCGCTCACGCTATTATTTCTTTCCTTGCGCTCTCGTTACTTGCTTGAGACTTTAAATTTTGCTGTTTTTTAAGAGAGACAACTGCATTTTTAAAGGGATTTCTGCTTAACTGAAGTCCTATTTCAATCCTAGAGATATCGTTGTACCTAGGTTTCATCGAAGTCGGGAGATGAACGAATGAAAAATTAGTACCTATTAACATTTTTTGCTTATGCGCCTCATTGTATATTTGTATTACAATACGTATAATTCCATATGATAAGCTTTCAAACCGCCTCTTGGGCGTGTGAGATATGATGTTTTGACACCAGCCGCTGTGGAAAAAGTTGCGTTTTTATTGAAGGACAGCTGAAAACAGTCGTTTCATTCTAAACATTGGATTGGGATGGTTATTAAGCTTGGGCGGTGTTGATATATCAAATCAGGAATCGCAAGTTCATTAATCAATTCAGGAATTCACGTTGATAATTTCATCTGGGTGGTCCAAAAAATCAGTGTAGTGTGGTCGTTCAAATACATATCTCCATAGTGTTATTAGTGAACTTTGGTCCCACAGCCGATCTTACTTGCCTCGTTACTGTGGTGATAACCATTCTAATTCCTACCAGTTACACTGACTCTCTTATTTTATCGACTTGACTTGCATATTCTCTTTTTTATGGTTTTCCAGACAAATTTAATTCGAAAAGTTATGTGTATTAAGTTTACAACAAGGCTATGCGGAGAGAAATGTAATGTCTATGTCAGCGACCTTTCGGGATTTACACCGGGTAGTTAGGTCCATGGCGGTCAACGTTTCGATGCTCGAGTCGAGCATCGTCCCCAGGGCAGAGGTGAGTCGAGCATCGAAACGTCAACCGCCATGGACCTAACTACCCGGTGCAAACCCCGAAAGATCGCTGACATAAATCTTCGCCGGGAAAGCCTGAAATGTAATGTCTGTTGTCTATCGTAGAATGTGTGATGGCTTGGTAGTAGGCTTCAGAAACTGCCTGCCGTGTTTCTCTCTAGAAGAGCTTATCTTAGATATTCACTTTCTTTCTAAAATTGTTCCGAATGATGCACTTGGTGAATGATTTCAAATAATTAGTAATTACCCATGTTACCGTTAGAGCATACTCATGGACGGGAAAAAAGTTCAAGGATATATTGGAGCACACATTTTCCCCAATAGCGAGTTTATCCTAATGCATCTATTGTTTTTATACATATACATGCGCATGTATTTATACTCATTTCACAAGGCGGATTTAGAAGGTTTAAAACGAGAACTATTGACCTCGTATAAAAAATTTAGTGATATTAGTGAAAACCGTTGTACTGACTATACATGGAATACTTTTCGTAGCATCACAAGACTAGGCATAACTAGCGCAATACCAAGTAAACTTAAAAAGGTCAATACTGAACCAAGGTGGTATAATGCGGACGTCCGGAAATCTTGCAAGCGACGAATCCGGCACGCAAAAATGAAGAACGCACTTCAGGGTCTCCCCGAAGAGGAGTATAAGAAGTTATGCGAAAAATACAAGATAGCGAAAACAGCAGCTAAGGTGGCCTTTCAAAAAGCATTAACAGAATTCAAAAATAAAATATTGGGCGAATATTTAAAGGATAACCCAAAGGCATTTTGTTCGAACGTGAGGGAGGTTCAAGGCTACAAATGAACAGTAACGTCACTCTTGAACAATCTAGGAGAAAGAGCAAACAAATGAGATAAAGCAAATATCCTCAACACCTTTTTTCAAAGCGTCTATACAACATGCTGTCCAAATAACACCGCTACAATGCCTAGGCTATATTAGCACCCAATGCAGTCGATTAATATCAGTAGTCGTGAAATAGAAAGTCATCTGAAATCCATTAATTCCAAAAAAGTACGCGGTCCAGAACAAATTCCCGCCCGAGTTTATAAAGAATTAGCATCAGAAATAGCACCGTAACTAAAAATAATATTTGAAATATCTCTAACACAACATCGTGTTTCTTACGATTGGAAATTCGCGAACGTTACACCAATACTTAAAAGTGGTGATAAGGTAGAGCCCAGTAACTATAGACCGATTTCCCTTACACCTATCTCGTGCAATATATTGGAACATATAATTATCAGTTCTATTATGGGGTACTTGGATAGTCAAAACTTGTTAACGCAAAATCAGCATGTATTTCGGAAAGGCAGGTCTTGCGAAACCCAGTTGGCCCTATGGGCCCCGCACCTATGGGGGCCCTGCTAGGGCTTCCCTTGCTGCAAGTACTTGCAAGCAACAAAACATGCATATTTACCTAATACTTGCATAGCATTGCGGATCATATTAACAATTCCCATTAGTGTTGCGAGCACTGAAAGAAGCTTCTCAATTTTAAAATCAATAAAGACATATTTGAGGTCTACTATGTCCCAAGACCTCCTAACAGATCTTGCAATCATCTCTGTGAATTAAAAGATAGCAATTTGCTTTAGTGAATGCCAGGAAAGTAGTTATCATAATGTGCACCAATCGTACAGCTTTGTCATTTTGTATCATTACGCGTACCTCATTAAAAATAGTAAGTAAATGTGCAAATATCTTGAAATCAATAGCCAATATTTCCTTCTTCCAATGAATTATGCTTGAAAAAATGGTACTATATCAATAAGGAATGCGGAGTTATGGGGTCCCCGATTTTTTTGCACGTTGCCCCTCAATCCCTAAGGACAGCGCTAGTGATATTATAGTATTAGTACTGTCGCATGTGACAATTATCGCGATGTTTCGATAATTTGTTTATTTATTCAAATGTACATTGCAAGTAGGCAATGAAAGGAGTATTGCACGTAAAATTATCTGTTCCCATGATTACATGATGAGAAAAAAGAAAGAATGAACATAATTAGGATGGATTATCATAAGTTAAAATGTATAAATTAATTTCGTCTTTTTAATAATCTAAACATTTACTTCTAAATTATTTTAAGATTTTGGGTAAGGGCTCAAAAAGTTCATCAGGCAGCCGGTTCCAATCATATATATTTACCCCTATGTAAAAACGAGTACTTGGCCGTGTTATTTTTTTGTTTTCGTAATTTTATTTTATATTGGTGGTCATTTATACCTATATAATTTGGTCTCTCCATGGCTCAATTTAATTTTTCCCAGCCCTTGTCTCCTGAGACAATCCTGAATTGACCCTTTAAGGGCTTCTTTCGGGAGCCAGAGGATGAGTAATTTGTTGGGCAGCGTATCGACTCTTATTCGAATCGTCTTTCTATCAGCCGTGTCCTCCTCTCGACGGCCTTGTACGTATTACGTAATTCCCGCTAAAATTTTCCCGCGTTCCCATCCCCGAACACTGCGACGAAGAATCCCCGGCGTCTCCCATGATCACGGAGCGGTCTTGTGACTTGAGTCACGCCTTCTCCTCCCAATTAAGGACAGTGAGTTGACTCTCTTCCGAAGCGGAACTTACCAGTTACTGCTGACGTATATTTTGGTATTCCGTGTTTAAATCGCTAATGCTTGTCACGAGGCGAACCCTCACAAGCATGCACTACACTAAAGATATGCTCACAATGGAGAGGGACCGTTAATATATGTGTATTTTGCAACTACACAAATGGACAGAGACTCAAGGCTTATGTAGAAAACATGCACGGCGTGCTGTTAGTACTAGGTAACAGATAAGGATTCAAGTATTAGGGAGTACGACTACTACTAAGAGCTACACTACCTATCGACAAACCTAGATAAAAGTCTCATTGGCAGCTGTTATGGTCCCTTATCGTTCGTGGGAAAAATGAAATTTTAAATCTGCCCGTTATGCAATCTAGTTCCCTAATTTTATTCTCATGATCTGATCTACCTTAGTATGTGTTGGATGAACAAACCAGCAACCGCCTGCAACAGATTCAAATACAACATTGAAGCTCATTACCACCACGCAGCCACACGTGCAGTGATACTGGAACAGAATATAAGACAAAGCAGTCAGCTTTAGCAGTTGCCACTGCACAGCACAGAGCGCAATGGCGCAGCTGCGGCACGATCACGAAACTCATGCTGTTTGCAACAGTAATTTGAAACAGTTGTCTGACCGAAACAGTTGCAGCTGTACCCGTTTCGCTCCGAAAACACTTAATTCCGCCACTAGCTGAACTAGTTCTTTGAACTTTGGCGACGGGGTTTTTTTCTACGGGGTTGATTCCGGATGGGTGATTTTGTGGAGGGATTACTTCTAATGTATTAGCCATACATTTGGCCTAGCAAGTGTGACTTAAAATCTGTCATCCTTGCATAAGTGTCCAAGCGACCAGTTCGGGATCGGTTTGGCGTGCTTGCTAGAGCAGTGGGTTCCCATTCCGAGGTCCTGGGCTCAATTCCAGGCATTGGGGTAGATGTTTCACCTGTTCCCGACTTGGATGGTGTGTGTAGAGCACTTCAAGTGCAGTCAACTGATCGTCATGGCTTACAATTTTGATATCCGTTGAATTTGTCGTGTAAGAGTAATTTATTGCCGATTAAGAGATTCATCTACATCTACAAAATACCCTGCAAGACACCTCAAGGGTGTGCGGAAGGGGGTGAATAGTCACAAATTGCAGTACACACCCTATTAAAGTTAGTTTTAACTACGAATATTGATGCATTAGTATAAATAGTTACTGCTTGTCAGGAGGCGAACCTATACACACATGCACTGCACGATAGGTATACTGCCCATGTTAGAGGGACCGTTAGTATTTATTTATTTTGCGACAACATTTACATCTACAACTACATAAATGGACAGAGATACAAGAGTTTTATTGAAAACATGCTCGTCGTGCTGTTAGTATAAGGAAATAGATAAGCCAACTAGTAATAGAGAGTAAAATAACTAACTTGCTACACTACCTATCGACAAACCTAGGTAAAAGTTCCATTAGCAGCTGTTCTAGTCTCTTATCGTTCCCGGCAAAAATGACATTTTTAAATCTGTTTGTTCTGCAGTCTAGTTCCCTAATTTTATTCTAATGATCTTGTCTACCGTAGTATGTCGGATTTCGTAAAATGTTATTGACGTCGTCAGAAAATAATTTGGTTTGGAACTTACATAATAGACGAAGTCTAACTTTTAATCGACGATCTGAAAGAGATTCCCATCCCAGGTGCTGCAAAAGTTCAGTTCTCACTAACGAGATTGCATGTATGAAGTTATATATCGATGTATTTATGAAGTATGTTCTTTTAAAGCGTTCTGTAGCTAACTTGAAATTTATAAGTTCTACAGCTAGCTATCCTCTGTATTTATTTTTCGATGTGCAATTTCGATTTAAAAAATAATATAAAATTTTCAAACAACCCCGTTGCTACGGTGGCTATTCCTTGTCAGTTACAGGTGGCTCAAAATCCTACCTCAGGCCGAAGTAATCGAATAAATTACCGTCGAATGGATTTCAAATTTAGCAAAAACAAATCAACTTACGTCCAGACTATTGCTGTTGATCGAAATGAGAGTGTGGTGACCCTTGAAATATGACTTTTGCATGGCGCTCAGAATAGATTTACACTACTTTGTCATTTATTTCTTAATCATTAAAATACTCCAATAATAATTGTTCGTGTTTTGAAGTCCACGCTAATTTGGAACGCGGTCGCCCCTTTTGCAATAAATAGTTTTCATTTCTCGTTAAGGCTATTATAACATTAGTGAGGTGTTCATAGTTTCTACCACCTAAAATAAACAAGAACTTCAACCGAGTCCTCAAAGCCAGAGGGGTGGTTCAACGATATATATCCTCGGGGCAAAGTGATTTTTCCGCCCCGAAACTTTATCCTTTTTCTTATTAACCGAATTTCTCATGAGACTCCCATAAGAATACGTAATTGTATAGGTATATTGAATCCTTATTAGTCATATCAAAACGTTTTAATAGACAAATAAATCTTAATTTTCGCGTTTTGCTTAAGGTGAACCGCGGGAAACAATTGGTTTATTTGCTAGTCTTTCTTTTTCCTCCAAAAGCGTCCTTATGTTTTCTGTGGTTCCTCCTCCTCTCTTTCGACCAGGTGTTTTTGGCCTTTTTACCCTGTTTTTTTCTTCGATTCCCTTGAATCCGTCAGCCTTCCTTCGAAAAACCCCTTTCTCCTAGATATCTTCTATGGTATCTGTAGGTAATATCTTTATATTATTATTAATGTCTATAATTTCACTTTCCAAAGTGTTTTTTATCGACCGCTTCCAATCATTCTAGTGTCCGGAAAAATGCTAAAGTCATGGCACATTTCCAATTAAAATTAATTTTGCGAGAAATATGTCAAATCGCGCGATTATTTCTTTTTTTTGGCCCTTTTACTTAGTCTTTCCAGGAACCCCTTAAATCCATCAACGTTTCTTCGATAATTTCCTTCGTTTCAGATATATTCATGGTTGATATCAACTTTCCCGTTATCTTTTTTTGATTGGTTAACCCATTTTTTTAACGTTTTTAATGTGGTGACATGGGTGAAGATTTTATTTGTCAGTACACAAGCATTCAGTCTTAAGATGTGTCTTCCTTTGCATATTTATTATGTAATTTTAACCACTTTGTTTTTCCTATTTCTCTTAGTACCAACCTCACCATTTCCGAAGTGCTCATTAATATTTTATTCTAAATAAATTAAACTAATTTTTTACGTTTAATTCTTAAATAAGTGCCCCTCCTTGACGCCTAGGCCTCTGCCCGCTCTTGTTTAAAGCGATGGATTACCTGCGGTGGCTACTTAACATCTCTCGCCACTCAAACTGCTCTTAACCGCAATCAACCTTCATCTGTTTTTGTGTGTACACGATTTAAGTGAGCTAAGGTCGAAGCTAAGACGTGGGGTTGAAATGCTTTGGGTGATATGCCCTTGGACATCGGTTTTCGACGGTTCAACTCTCGTTTTGTAGTTGTTGGTATTCCGTTTCGATCTCTTATCAACTGGAATAAAATTTTCGCGTCAGGCGTTGGAAGTTTTTTTTTTTTTTTGCACCGGACCTATATTTTCGTTTCACCCTCTGCCTGCGTGACCAGCGTCGAGCGGAGTGCTTGGAACGGTGACCTTCACCGGGAGGGCGTTGCTTTTACGATGGCCATGTCGTACGGGACGAAAGGAGCAAATAAAAGGAGGCGCTGAGGACAAAAGTCATGCGGGTTGCGGACTATTGCATACGGTAATTTGCGCTACGGAACTCTCCATTAATTTACTGTTTATGTTCTCAGCCACCTAAGCGTGCTTTTACACAAGTCCTTCGAGGGATTAAAATAATCGCATAGCGCCAGTTGAGTCCTAGGGAGATGAATATAGGGAGCATTTTGGACGAGAATAAAATTGGGAGTATGTGTAGTGGTAGGGAAACGTGACATTTTCGCAGGCGGCCATTATTAGTGGAAGAGGCCATTATCAATGAACTGGTTCCACTCGGGGGGACTAGGCGCCCCTCGCGTTTAACTACCAGGGTTCACGATGGTCGCAAGTCTTCATCATGTAGGTACAGTCGCCGCATGAAGTCTGGCGACATCGGCAACTTAATCCCCTTAATTCACTAGCCCCCATGACTAAGTCCGATTCACGACTACTCTGGCCACTTTCTCACATCCCTCCCACCCCCCTTCTCTTTATCTCCCCTCCCCGCCCCTCACTTTTGAATCAGTGGAGCCACACAATATCGTTGTTTCGCTTATTCGGCGCTGTTGTCCTTGTCGCCAGACTTTATGCGGCGACTGTACTTCAAAATGTTCAAAATGTCATTGGCATCAAATTTATTCCTCTCGATGGCTCTAAATCCAATTTTGAGACGGGCTTCTTGGATGAATTACTGATGCGAGTATGGAGAAGAACAGAATGGATAATTGGGTGGCGAGGAAGACAGATTAGGTAATAATGTTAGAGGTGGCCAGGGAAGAGAAAATGTTGGCGGTGTAGGTAGGAGTAAGTAACCAAGGTGTGAGGACTTACTGAGAAGGAGTGACATGTTGAAGACGTCTATAAGAGGGAAGACATTGGACGATCTCGGAATAGGAAGGAAGAGGATAGGAATTTTGGACGATGTGAAGGGAGCCAGAAGACATTTAAAGCTCAAGATAGACGTAGCCCGGAATAAATAGAATAATTTCTTAGTATAATCTTATGTAACACACTAAAACAGGGAACATTATGCGACGCCCCTCTCAGGGACCTCATGCCTTATATCTCACTACTAAAAAACTTACCAATCCCTCAGAAAAATACCATATGAATACTGAAAAATCACTGTTTTACTGCGTTTACTAAGGTGTACTTGGAGAAGAGATGTAAAAAAATATGTACGATGCCATTGCGTGAAGTAAAATGCTTTATTTGGAATAAACGGGGATCTGGGCTGAATAAGTTACGTTGCGGTCACTAATACCTTACGCCGATCAATTGGCTCGTTAGCTAATGAAATGCATGTAGCAGAAATTACTTTTTTCGTGTCTGGTGTTCTATTTCGATAAATTATGTGTATAAATGATTGACATATTTGCCAATTTTAGGTGTCATTCAAATTAAAGAAATTTGATCGCTTAGAAGATGTGGCTGATTTTTTTTGCTAAAATTATTGAGGATTAAAAATGTCAACCAAGATTATTAACAGGATGCCACAAAAAAATAAAATACTTTGGTAAATTTGGTAAAATAAATTGTGGTAGATTTTCGGTGAAATTACTGTTTGATACATTGAAACCAGTTTAGAAAAGTACGCAGTTTTCTCCGGCGATGAGAGTGGAACTTTAACGAAGTGGAAAAATTCGCTAGTCAAAAGTTTGATTTGCGCAATTGTACCAATTGGATGCTTATCTCTGTTTGCGTAACTAGGCTTATTTCCTCCATTCTTACAAGCACCAGCGATCCGTTTTTTACAGGCTTCCTGCCTTGTACAACACTATTTCATCTGCCTACCCTTCTCTCGATCTCTATACTTCCTTCCCATCATTCAAGCGCCAGCTTGGAAAAGTGTTTTCCTCCCGATTCCCAAATTTTCCATGTTGTCGTAGTTTATTGATTTATGTCAATGTCTCTTAGTTTTTATTTTGATACTATTTCCCAACCCATGTTTTTTTTCATATTTTATTTTGATAATGCTGCAGATTCCAAGTGGAAAATGTTCTATGTAAAGGTCAGCTTCAGTTGTTTTTAAATATTTAAAATAAATCAAATCAAGTACCTCAAGAAAAAGTGATGGCCTCCATTTGACGATCCAACCGCCTTTAAAGCAATCCAATTTCTATCCTATCGACCTTTCCTGTCCTCCCTGCCCTTTAAGCCAGTGCTCGCGACCTCTCTTGGGGTCTCTGTGCCTTGCTGGAGGCTGGCGGGATAGATACGCATCGCGGATGAGGAAGAGGGCGCCTGAATCGGGTCCATTCCCTTGACGTAAGAAAGCGTCGGTACCAGCACCGTTTCCCATAAAAGAAAGGGGTCCAATTCCAAACCCCTTATTTTATTACTGCGCGTCTCTCCGACTCGGATGGTTTTATGGCGTGCGCTGCCGTTGGGAGAGGAGGGGGCAAGGCACGACAAGCCCCCCCTTGAATTCATCCTGCCCTGCCGACATAATGGATGGGGGGAACAAATATTACATACACTGAAAATATAAGATCGAAACTTGTACCATGAAAATCTTCTTTCACAGGGGTTAGGAACGGGACTTTCAGATTTGAAGAAGTGCAGGAAAACCGAAGAACATATCTGGGGCCTTATTCAGTAAGTACTCTACACGGTCGAACCTCGGAAAATCCGTGGATTTGACGTCACAGCCCCCGACAAATCTCAACTATTGAATGGCCTTATTTGAAATTTTAGGGGTTGTGACGTCAAAATTTCGTCACTTCCCAGGCTCGGAAATTTCGAGAACATACAGAATAGCCCCCCTGGAGGGCTATTCTGTATGTTTTCGGAATTTCCGAGCCCCGAAAGTGACGAAATTTTGACGTCACAGCCTCACAAACTTCAAACTTCAAAACATTCAATAATTTTGAATTTTGTCGGGGGCTGTGACGTCAAATCATGGGTTTTCCGAGGTTCGACCGAGTCGAGTCCTTACTGAATAAGGCCCCTGAATCTGTATGATAGCGAAACATTGCGAAATTTGCGCAGAAGATTTTTTCCAGTGAAAGGGTCCATAGATTAAAAAACTAGCTCCGCCAAGAGGAGCAAGGTAGTCTCCGCAGTTGACTACAAGGGTTCCCAAAGTTGCAAACGTTTGTTGGCTACTAAAATAAATCCTCTGCCCGTTACTCATGTCAACTTAAATGTTCTCAATGGGCTCCAGCTGTTGAAATGGGTTTCTCTGATAAGTTGCGATCACCATTGGCATTAGTGCCATATTCCACAGGGGAAAAATCATTCGCCTTGACCGGGATTCTAACCTAGATTTTTCCTCTGTGGAATATCACACTAATGTGCACTTGCGGATGCGGGTGACGTCATAGGTTATACCGTGGCTAGTCCCGGTATCCTCAAAATTAGTCAAATTTAGCATCAGCATATTTTCATCCGGTATTGCTTGTATCGTAAACATTGCCGTGAAATGCACTGCTGACACTTCCCCGCCCTCTCCAGTTTAATGCAGTTATAAGTTGGCGCACTCCCCAACATTTGCTCTCCCATGGCCGACTTCTTACAGGCCATGACATGCAATCTGGCAATCCCGCTTTACTTGACGTCAGGGGTCCTACGGGGGTCCTGCGGCTGTCTGCTGCCGTGTTTTGGTAGCGGAGCGAGAGGATAGCTGCCGAACTCCCACACTTCAAAACAAGATAAATCTAATGTTTTTCATTTAGCCCTTTGTCTTTGGAACTAAATTGTTGGTAGGTCTCTTTAGATTTCCAGACTGCCAACTGAAAAAAATCCCGTAGCGAAGGAAACAGCGTAAATGCAGTGAAGAATTATTATCACAGTGTCCCGGCCGCTGTGTACGTAGGTAATTGTCAATTCATAGTGAAAGTTTAACCTGTATGTAAATCCCAAATTTGAAATAGTATTTGGGAGCGCTTACAGGAGCAAATTCAACGGTGCGATATAATTAACCGAAGCGTTAGTCATTTTACCTCTCCGGTAAATTTCTAGTATCGCGACGCCTAAGAGCAATAAAAGTAGGTATGTACGCATTTCTTATTACCCCGGGAAACATTGTGATCAAGACTGAATATAGTATAACCATAGTAAGAGAATTTACTGATATTGCAGGAAAGAGACCGCTGTCAATAATCGAAAAAAATCGTCCCTTAAAACATATTTCCAGAGTAAAATATGTCTTCTATCTGCTAATGACGAGTAGTTTACCACGATTATAACTAATAAGAGAAATTTCAACCTGAATTACAATACCATAATTACAACTAAGAAAATACATTTCTATACCTTGGCATCTCTGTACTATTAATAATAAAACGTATGTTAATATTCAATTCCTATCAAATATAACTAAGTGATCCTTACTGTAGGTATATAATTGAAGTTTAAGTTATCCATCAACGAAGGTACATCATGACATTAACTAAAAATATTGCATATAAATGGGAAGCTTGAACGCACCATATTTCAATTTGGCAAAAATACCAATGTGTTTTTGCAGAAGTAGCGGTGAAATCGAAGGTTAAACAAAATTATAAGCCAACTCTTCGTTTACTTCCCCGGAAGCGGTTAAGAAGTGTTGTAGGGGGGTGAATAACGAAGCGTCAAAGGAGCCGCGAGGCACTCTCCGTTCGCTCTTGCGGAAGAGTTTGGGAAACGTGTTTGAAGTAAAAAATCTCGGAGAGTAATCTGGGAGTAAAGGAAGTTCCTCCCAGAGTAAAGAACTCTCCGTTGACGCTGCCTCTACGCTAGGGCAAGCGCCCGATTTTTACCAGGGCTATGGTTCGAAGAAATTATCCCATTAACAATATGACATTTTTTTTATAAACATAGCAAATTAAAAACTCTTGGGCAACAAGTGTTATCTCAGCATTAGTCCATTGCAACAGCACACAGTTGCACTCACTATGATGGTGGCCTATCACTGTACTGTTTTGAAGACAGTGGTCTCTCAATTGCGCTAATATAAGTAAATTTTACTAGGCCAAAGCTGGACTGAGAATTTACATTTCATGTCACAGAGTCCTTCACTTAAAAGTCACAGAATCCCCTCACAGATACTTAAATGCAGCACTTATATTAAGTATTAATAATAACACATCTTATTAATGCATGTTGGTGAATACTCACCCCGTGCCACACACCCCTGAGGTGGCTTGCAGGGTATTTTGTAGATGGAGAAAGGTTATCAATGAAAAAATAAGTGCTATTATGTACAAAGCAATTGAAAAAAGTAAAGAGAAAGCGTGTGATGTTTACGTCACAAGCTTTCTCTTTACTTTTTTCAATTGCTTTGTACATAATAGCACTTATTTTTTCATTGATAACCTTTCTACATCTACAAAATACCCTGAAAGCCATCTCAGGGGTGTGTGGCAGGGGGTGAGTATTCATCAACATGCATTACACTCTACCCTAAAGTTTGTGTAACGACGACTAATTACGCATTAGCATAAATCGCTAATGCTTGTCACAAGGCGAAGCCTCACAAGCATACACTACTACACTACAGATATTATCACAATGGAGAGGGACCTAATAAGTATATATGTATTTTGCACTACACAAAGACACACTGGACAGAGACTCAAGACTTATGTAGAAAACATGCTCGGCGTGCGTTAAGTACTAGGTAACAGATAAGGATTCAAGTATTAGGGAGTACTACTACTACTGAGAGCTACACTACCTAACGAAAAACCTAGATAATATTCTCATTGACAGCTGTTATGGTCCCTTACCGTTCGTGGGAAAAATGACATTTTAAATCTGTCCGTTCTGCAGTCTAGTTCTCTAATTTTATTATCATGATCTGATCTACCGTAGTATGTCGGATTGCGTAAAATATTATCAACGTCGTCAGAGAATAGACCGGTTTGGAACTTACTTAATAGATTGAGTCTAAATTTTAATCTTTAAACCTTTGCGTAGTATTAAGTGATTACTACATGTGAAAGTAATACAGGTGAAACATCAAGAATGTAGAATAGAATAACATGATTCCCTTCATGAAATTTCCTGGTTTTTCAAATTATCTGACCATCTGTTTTTGAACCCATGCCGAGTTCAGTGAAGTCTGAGAATAAGTCGGAATACAGCCAGTCCTACAGTAAATCCTCATGTCTGCAGCGAATCTCATCCCGTCTTCCTGTAGGATTCTTTCTTTCTGGGGGGTTCACTGTTTAAATACACAGGGGCCGAATGAAAAATGGTAGGGACTGCACAATTGGGTAAGGTTGGGTTGAGGCAATGCCTAGCTTTTTTCACACCGGTCGCAGACGAGTACGTTTCGATACGATAAATATCTTTCTCTGAGAAATGTTTGATCCACACCATCGAATTCTGAGAAAAATTACAGTCCTTTCTCGGAATGTTCTTCAGCCACAAATTTCTACGACAATCCTCTTAAGGAACATAGAACACGGTCGGCATATTCCTTTCCTTCTGCGAAGTGTAGTTGCTTTTTCAATTCATCACACAACATCGACCGGGCATCTTGAGATAAAAAATAATAAACTATCATTATTTTCGTGTTTCATCGTACATACCATGCTAAATATGTACAATAAAATAATTTGCTAATCAGGGCCCCGGTTTAATACCTAATCAAGGTAAACACGAATAAGTTTTATTCCTCACAACGATAAGTATGTACCTATAGGTTGAGAATTCGAAGTAATCGCGGAATTTAACACCTTATACGAGATATCTCATTCATATAACAAAACTGATAACTATAAAACTAATGATAAGAACAATTTTCTTGAGATAATTGGCAAATTAAATAAAATTATGTTCGAAAAAGCAACATATAACGGCCAAATTACTGTTCTTGCAATATATGCGAATTAGGAAAGCATGAACGGAATTGATAGTCATTACAATTCATTGCGGAAATTACACCTTATTGAAGAAATTATTCTTTTAAACCTGGGCCCAGCATTGAATATTGCATCACCTTCACATTCAGTGCGAGCACATGGTCGATTTGAAATTTTACAGATGGAGAAATATAGCGCATTTTTCAATTTTTTCATGTAATAATCATGCCAAATTATTCTGCATACCTTTAGCCACGTCTGAGTACCATTGTTTTGTCGGCTAATTAAAAAAAAAAGTATTTAAAAATCAGTTTTTGGTCGCCACGATTGATCACGACCAACACCACTCGTAAGTAAACCATGCATTCACGACATAGCGACAGGAACCCCATGCGGAGTTGCCACATTTGCATGTCATGGCCTGTATGAAGTCGGCCATGGCTCTCCCCTCCGCTCCTTATTGTTAGCTTCTTACGCCTCCCACCCTAACCTTTCCCTTATTTGACGTCACACTACTTTCAGGTGACTGCCATCATGTTTCGCTACAGAGCCATTCCACCAGTTACGTACGTGGTATTTGTACACTTTTTTGTGCTTTTGTAATATTTTTATCTCACGTATGGTAAAACTTGATATCATTACTAATACCAGGATTTATTTTTCACTTGCAGAAACTAACATTTTGTGAGCTGGTTTACCAATAATATTTAAAAAATGTTCTCATTACGTAGTACGGGGCATGTGAAGTCCACCACCAGCTGGTTCAATGTACTAAAAGCATTGAACTCAACTCGTCAACTTACCTGTAAAGAGCAAAGAAATTATTCCAAAATACATTGTCATTTTGGTAGTTTAAAAGTCATCTTGCCGATACCTAAATTTAAAAAAAACCAATTCCTGCAGACTAATGCTAAACTTAATTTAAATCTCAATAGGTGCTTCGTATTTTAGACTTTGGTGAAGTAGGAAAAAATTACTAAAGTAGTAAATGGCTTATTTCAATGTTAATGGGTTTTGTCCCTATTTCTGTGGAATGGCCGTACGATTGTTACGTTTGTTTTCAACGTAAGTAGATTTTCTTTTTTTTTTGTATTGTAGCAATCAATGTTTGGTGAACCAACACAAAACAGAAAATTTATGCCTTTAGGGAGAGGTGTGTAGTTGTGTGTTTTTACTTTTATCTTGTCGAGTTATTTTTTTGAAACTTCCAGAGACTATGGCTGTTTTTCCATATTATTTCTTTACTTATTTATATCAATTCTCTTCTTAGTGAGACACAGTACATGAGTTAACGAACTAAAACGGACGAATTCAACGGTACCGTGCTTCTCCGTTGCATCATATCGTCTCTAATTGGCGTTAGTATTTTTCTTCCAATAATTATGGTTATTTACATTTTTTACAAATCCTTAAAAAATAAAAAAAAGTTTCAGTGCATCCACTGTGTTTTTCTTCGATCTGCGTGGATTATATCTGTTAAAAGTAAAACATTGATGCCCGTATTGCTCATTTCCCAAGTGAACGATTTAAATATCCTCTAACTTCGAATGCTCGCATTTCTCTCAAGCGGTCTTGAAAAAATTTGGGCCATGTTGTCTTAGGTAAATTAGGAGTTCTACATTAATTTTTGATGACTCATAGCTGCTGTTGTTGAATTTGGAAATTTGTTCCAAAACGCTAATAAGTACGTACCCTGTATGGACACATGGGAGCGGAGGTGATATTGGCGCGTCAAATCGATGATCCACTTCTTCCCTTCCCTCCCCTATACTCCCTTCTATGGCACGGGACCTCTCTTCCCGCCGGGACTTCTCATCCTACGGTTATAGAATGGGAGCAGGTGCACCACCATCCTCTTATTCCCTTCTCCCTATATCCCTATCTCTACTTCTATCGTTTTCCTATCTTTCTGTTTTTCCTCACTAACCTTGAAGAAGTCGCGTCGTGAGCATCCACGTCTTGCAACCTTGCGGCTGCTCCAGTATTTTGTTCGTAACTGACGTTATTGACTTGCGACGCGTCGTCTTGGAGTACATACATATACATCTGCAAGCTGCCTTTCATGCCACCGCAAGAATTGGTGGCAAGGGATTAGTTTTCAGCAACATGCGCTACGCTATATTCCACTAATTTGACAGAAACTACGAGTATTTATTAATCTGCAATACCACCATCGGTAGTTCAATCTTAAGTTTCGCTGTCTGCAACCCTCCATTCTAATTATCCATTCTATCTAATGCTAGACATAGGCATGTATTTTGTTCTCGAGAATGCTCGGGAGAATTATGTCTGCATAACAAACGCGGTATCGAAAGAAATGTCGGTCCCAGTGGCGGCGGGGTAAAGTCCTGGCCTGCTAATCCGAGAGTCGCGGGTTCGGGTCCCTCCTGGGTCGGTTTTTCGCATGCCCTTGGCATGGGTTTTTCTGTCAAGTTCTGGTGGTTCGGCCCCTGAGAAACTTGATGACAGGCCAATAGCTTATCGGGATAGCAGGGGCATACGGACCACTAGAGTCGTCCGAGAGCAAAAATATATTATTCTTTATTTTTGCTATTTTAACGGCAATATTATCGATATTTTTGTTCCATAAATTATTATTGCCAAATTTATTTACCGTTATGATACAAAATAACACCCCTTTTGAAGAAAAATGACACCAGTTTTGGGGGAAAATAACCCCATTTTCCGCCAAAAAATAACCTGACCTCATGTAGGTCCCTACTCATTACTTAACGTTTTCTCCCATTTGTACCGCAAGCACTTCTATTGTACCCCATTTCCACTGCATTTATTATATATATAAAGAAATCTTACAAAAGAAAACGTGGACGTTTCGACGGTCAAGCCGTCATCATCGGCGGCAGAAGACTCAAATATATCCTGGCATACCTATGTTTGTTTCAATGCCATTAAATTGAGTCGGTAGGGGACTACTTTTTTCTATTGCGGTTTTCTCACAGTGAGAGGGATTTATGTGAGATAAAGCTTTAATGTGCTTGACCCTCTCATGCACTTAGGAGGAATAGCCAATATATTAATTTCGTTGCCTCCACGGCTCTTTTCTTTAAGGCTGAAAAGCAATCAGTATTTTACCTTCTTCATGTCATTGATCCTAAAACCTAATGTCCTCTAAGTAAGTCAATTATCGCCCTTTGAAACTGTTACTTTTTACGACGGAGATCGCATTACGAAAAACATTTCTGTCCGAGTGCTTTCTTTCAGTGTCGTCTTCGAGGTCAATGTAATGGGTTAATTAATAACAGACCGTGAAAACGTAATTTCGGTACCTTTGTGATGTCTCGAGAAATTTCTTTTTCTTTTAATGGAGCTGCGTACTTGATAAGGTTCAATAAAGTTTAAAGCATCAGGCGAAAACTTGTGGAAATTAGTGACGAAAAGCATTATCACCAAAAATAAATAAAAAAAATCTTTGAATATTTTCAAAATACATTTCCGCATTAGATCTACTGTGGAAATTTACGAAGTATTTTTTTCTTGTGATAATGTTATCACTGATAGTTATATAATGTTATATGGTTCATGAAACGTATGCTGTCCCTCCTAACATGTTCCGTTGTTTTTCATAATGCAACATTATTGCTGTAAGCGCATGTTGAAGTAATTTACTATCATCTTTTTTTAACTCTATTGCGAAGGAATCAGTCGATTATATCGGTCAAGAGAAAAAGTTGTTTTAGTTTCATGTGACGATCGCAGATTTGAAACTATAGGTTGGTGTCTGTTGTTATTTTATGCATATAGTGTCTAATATGTGGGACAATTATATGATTACCTATTTTAAAAATCCAGAATAGATTCGTTACATCATATTTGTGGCATATTTTGGTGACTTAAAATTGTACATTCCGAAGTATAAATTTAAAACTTATATTTTATTTTTATTCTCATCTTTTTAAATTTTATAATTCATGATATTAATAATTATCATTATTGAAGTGTTAGTTCATGGCCTATGAAATTATTTAGCTACACATGAGGATATTGCAATCAAATTTACTCTACCCAATGATGTAATTCAGCTAAATCATGGCACCCACCGACAAGTTGATTATTAATTGGACCCGAAAGTTATAAATTTAATATTAACGTTTTTCATATTCTATTTTTACGGTAAACCGTGGTGTAGTTGTTCATAGCACATTGTATTAGAGTAAAACTTACGTGGTTAAAAATTCTTAATGTTGGAGTGTTTCCCCGTGTTTAAATTTAATTCCATTTACATCCAAACACAAACTCATATGTATTACTTGCCATTAGCTTCCGCATAAACATTATGATTTTCTTTCCAATCAGCCGTTTCACTCGCTCTAATATCTGGAAGAATTAATTCGAATGAGAGAGGGATCACACGTGACTTAATTACACAACCTTTAGTATTTGTTAGTGTTAGAACATCACATGAATATCAAAAGAAATTTCATAAAATAAAAATGTCTTTTCACCATATATCATTGATTGAAAAAACATTCAAAGCGCGTTTATGTCACTTCTCTACACGTCCAGGTAACCTCAATAATACCATCAATATTTGTACTCAAAAAGAAAGAAGTAATGCAGTTTCTTCTGCAAATAGGGATCGCCTGTTGGTAGGAATGTTGCAAATGCCCTCACAAGCAGTTACAGACTGAAAGCGGTAAAAAAAGTAATGCACAAGTATATAATGTTCATGAATCAAAGAGATTTTCGCCTCACTTTTGGCTTCGCTAAACCTCTAATCCCATATAAATTAAAATCTTAAAAAATATTTAATAGGTAGTGCAAAATATGTTCAATTGTGCATTTTCACTGTCATAACTTATGAATATTATCTTGTCAAAATTCCTCTTATGTCCTCTTCTGGTAGAGGCATTGAATTTGTTGGGTATACTAAACAGTCTGCATGACCTCATGTGCAAACATAAGAGAGACGATCACTGGGCATCATTGGATCATTTTTGAAAATTTTATGCCATTTTATTCCTTATCTTTCCCTCTGTTATCCCAAGACTATGCCGATATGGCAGGATGTTTACTTTTTATGTTATGTCTGTTTGAAACAGCTCCTGAATATCCTTTTCCGGGCCCGTATTGATGAGTCCACTGTCTAAAATGTTCTCCCTGATGGGAAGGGTAGCCGGTCGGACATGGAGACCTATATAAGCCTTTCCCCGTCCATCACTTATATGCGCCAGGGATCGGGGAGTGTCTGTCGATATCCTCTTGTCTGCTCGTTTCACATTTCGAATTCCGCGTCTATTTTTAGAGAAGTCCTGCTTATTGGAAGAGGAGCTCTTTGACAAACGTGACAGTGGATCCACGTCAATGTTTGAATTCACATGCTAAGGCAAACAGCTTTTCTGTTGCCATAATACAATCGATTTCTTTATTGATTGTTTGGAATCAATGGGTTTATTGGTATTGGCTCAATGAGCGGTTGGTCGACAATTGAGAATGCCCAGAGTGATCAGGACATAACTCATGAATTGATGAATAAAATGAAGCGTTGCAGTTCTTTTGTTTATGAGAGGGAGAAATGGGTATATCATTAGTAATAAGGTAACATAAAGGCTACCACGATAATATTACTAATATTTACACATTCAAAGGAAAATATTACTAATATTTACACGTCTTCATTAAGTCACTCCATTCAAATTTAGTATGTAGTTCTTTGAGTTCTCACTTTGTTAGTGATATTACATACTTCTCGTTAAGGGAGATAGTGAAATTATTTTTTAATTTTTCAATTGAAATGTCTTTTTATAACAATTATCGTGTTACTAAAATTTTCTCTCCCAAGTTTCATTTTTATGTCAGGCTCGAAAATCGCTACGTGAGCCACCAGCTAGGGTATTGCTTTTGTTAAATACTTTTCTAGAAGTTAAATTTTATTTGTTGAGCCTGATAAATTGTTAATAAGGAGAATGTTTGCCTCAAGAGCAGCAGCTTTTTTACATTCAGGAGTTACAGGAGTTACTAGATGAGGAAATTGAACATGTGCCACTTGAGGTGAATTATTATGCTCTTTTGGCAATGTGAGTTACCTCGAATTGGTCTTGAATAAGATGGGTATTAATGAAATAAAAATTACAAGGACGTTGTGTGTGACAATGTGCACCTTGCGACATGTTCTGAATTGACACATCATTTTAAATTAGGCGCCATAGAATGACTTTGCCACCAGTATTTATGACTGTATAACACGAGTTACTGTAGACTTACCCAATTAATAAAGTCCCCGGAGATTTTCCTATTTATTTTCTGACAGTTTCCACTTAAACTACTCCTCTATTGGAATAATTTTTGGACTCTGTGCATTTTGGCCACTTCGCACATCCGCCTCAGCATTCTCATTTCTTCGCCACTAGAAATGAACTTTTGAAAAATCTCAAATACGGCGAAATTGGTCAGTCAAAAAACATAAAACCACGGAGAATATAAGGAGTATTGTTTGCTCGGTGGTTTTATACTCGCTCAAATTTGGAAAAATATTCTGTTGTCACTGACCCCGTTTTTTCTCTTCTCCACGGTGTTGTTGCGGTATTTTTTATGAGGTTTCCCGTACTCTTTTGCGTAAATCAGGACGATGGTCGCCATAATTCCGTTCAGTTCGCAGTGGTTCTCACTTTTGTTTTCGGAATGTACAGGTATGATTAACGATTTCCGTGGCGATTTTAAACATTTACGCTAATGGTGAGCTTTATTAAGCTGTTCAAACTTAGCTTCCGTGTTTATTATTTAAATGGGCACATACAATTTCTTCGGAGGGGGCGTGGCAGATTTGTTTTGGCGTTATAATTGGATTCTCTGCCGGCCTGCTTCTGTTATGATGATGCGTATTTAATTGCTCTCGTATAAAAAATTAGATTTTGACGTGGTTTATGTGAGCCGAGTGTTCCAAATTCAGTCGCACAATTATACCATATGGGCTATACGGTTTACGTGAACAAGGCGCAGTGATCTGCACTAGTTTAGCATAGCGGATTTCTCTCGCTACTGATTCCTTGCTGAATGATCTGGTTCAAATCTTTAGTGTTGCATTCGGCCTCCTGTTCTATATTCTCCGTGCATAAAACCTATGATGCTGCCCTTCTCCCCCTCCTACATCCCCATTCATATCTATAACCAACGCCCCATTTAAAATAATACCCAAGCCATGTTATGACAAACCGCGGCAACAATTTATCATAAACAAATTCAACAGAAATTCTCAAAACAGAAAAACCAAAGGGGATAGCCAGGAGGCTGGCTGGACATTTGCAGGAAACAACAACGAGGAACTTCGGTGAGGCGTAGCGAACTAGTTATGATTCCAATAATGAATCGGATAAGTCATGTCTTTGCAAATGGGACTGCTCTCTTGTGGCCCTTAGATGTTTCATAGCCCTCAAAATGTGCTAAAAAATAATCGGCCATCATGAGTACTTTCAGCACGTTTTCTGTTATTTTTTATGCACCTTATAGTAGCTGGGACAATGATCACCGATTCGTCAAGTTATCTCATTTCAATTTCCACACTAACGTATTTTTATCTATTTTATAAGATAATTTGATTTTAAATGTTTAGTACAAGCTCATTAACTTATTAAGTTGATGTTGGGTAATCTTTGCTAGTGTAGTTACTTTTGAGGTGTTAAAAACAATACACGAACATTAAAGATAAACCAGGTATTAGCCTAACCGGTTTGGGCGTTAATAATGATAGGAAGCGGAAACCGCGAAAGACGTTTATGCTAAGCAACTGAAAGCGAAAAATGCGCAAGTTTTAAAGCAGTTATCTGAAGGAATCGAATTATTATCCGAAATCAAGGATAAAATTTAAAAACGCAAGGAGATGAGTCACCTCGGAGTTGTGCTCTAATAAACGGTTTTTAAACAAAACAATCGTATGGCGTGTGTCTCATTCCGGACTTGCATTACGCAAAATGTTTGAATCACTTATTGGAGGCTTTTCTGAAACTTTTGTCTCATCGACAAATGCTATTAATATTGTCTCTCCTGCGTCTGCAATAATTCCGACACGTAACTATCCCCGTGAGTATTGCAACCGTACCGGAGAATGACACTTTCCACAACCGGTGTGTTGACAGAGAATTGTGGAATTCATTCATAGTAATGAAATTTCTTAGCAGTTTTCCACTCTTTTTGTGTTGAATATAGGTTTGTCCGACCGGTTTCGATGCATTATATCATTGTCAAGCACGGTTATAATTGATTATAATACAAAACAAATACTATTTACATATTTCAAGATGGTTGTTAGGGAGTGAAAGAAGAAGATTGGAAGTATTAACGGGAGCCTGAAGCTACTATTAAATAAATCGACATGACTTGTCGCGGGTGTTATTGAGATGTGTAGTATTTTTTTGCGAGAAAGAAGAAACAACCCTTGGAAGAACGTTGAATACTGAAAAAAATACAAGATCCTTTTCACTTTTTTCAATAAAGGCAAAATAACATGGTAGAATAAATTTTTTTGTTGCCGTTGTGGATTTATTGGTTTTTATTATTTTTGTATTTTATTTTATTCATAACTTTTTTATCCATAGGTATTATTATTTTTATTTATTTATTTTTTAAATCTTCTTTTCAACGTGTTATAATTGGATTAATTATTCGACCTTTTCTCTTTTTTAAATTGTGTTTTATATAGTTTTTAACACGTTCACTACACTGGCAAGTATTGTTGATAGTGGAAGGAATTGTTTGGCAGGCATAGAATAGACTCATAGAAGAGAGTTTAGATAGGCAGTATAGGTAATTGTGTATGTGTAAGTGGTAAGAGATCGTGAGTGCCGCCCTAATCTGGATAACTATTGAAAACGTGGGTCTGCGGGAATGTTGTGTCCTCAATTGAATTTGACGAGTATATATATGGAAGACTTTACGGCAAAAGCAGCAGGGTTCTGGATGACTGGCTGATGAAAATATGTGGAATGGATGCTCGGGTAATGGACACATGTATAAAAGGAGCGTGCTTCGTTGGCTTGGCCAGGCCGATTGATTGGATGGAAGTCGAATAACAAAGAAGATTTGAGATGGAGGAATGAATGGTGTGTCAGGAAGGGAATATTAGGAGTCTTAGGATCAGGAGATAGAGTATGAAGAAATGTGTGGTTTTAATAATGGCGAAAGGGGTAGGTACGCAAGGATATAACAAGTTTAAAAAAAGTCTCCAATGGCTGTAATAGATTGGCACCACTCCTCAAAATAACACAACGATTGCTGCGTTGGTTTGCGAGTAAAAAGGGCAGTTCCACGGCAGTGACCAAACCACAACCTCTCGACCAGAAAACCCACCTGTGGTGGTTTACGGGAATGTTACTTCCTCGCCAGTGACACAACCACAGACACACACACTTCAACCCAAATTGGGATCCTTCACTAGAGCTGATGGGACCCCGCTAAGTATGCCTGGGTTATGACCACAAACACACTCACAAGCACTCAGAAAATCACTCACTCACACAATCAAACGGGCCCAACTTCTGGGAGAATCTAGCTTAAAATGAGCGTTGCCAAAAAACGACACAAATTGAATAGAATAGAATTTATTTCACCCATAAAATATAATTAATTTTACAAATGAAATATGGGGTGAAATTAGGCACCCCAGAAGATATAATTTATTGTTTTGGGGTTGCCATTCCTTGAATAAATGGCTGTAGTTCAGCAGCTAGCATTCACAAAAATAATTATAGAATAAATTCTGGCTTTTATATAACATGAATGTGTTCCATTTGTCCAATTTCCTAAGTAACAGTTTTGATTTGGAATTAAAATGAAGTACAATATTAACACAATAAAATAAGTACACATACCATACAAGAATCACACCGTGGTTATTAGCAGATATTCCACATTATGTTTCTCTCTCAACCAAATTTTCAATTTTCTGAGGAAAGTAGTTTCATTGCTAATTGATGAAATCTCATTTGGAATTTTTTGATGAATTGAAGGGGCAATGAAATCAAAGAAATATTTGTAGGCCTCAATATTGGGTTTAGGTATAGTACAATGGTGAACACTTCTTGATCTAATACCGTAAGGACACGGTTTACAATTACAGGAAAAGATGAGGATGTTCGTCGGATACGCGTATTTCGACCACAAGGTGGCCCTCTTCAGCGAACTGAAGGGAGCTGGGACTTGCAACACGAGATTGTAAGTCAGTGTGCCGTTTTATTACGGCCATTGCAGAATTTATAACTTGCTACTTTAAGAGGCCGTAGAGCTCAAGTTCCCTAGACTATACTTAAGGATATGTCAACGTGGAGGAAATTATTAACGGAGAGTATGCCTTACTAGCCTATCTCCGAGAGTTAAACTTTAATCAGGTTCCTGTTCAATCCAGAACTGGAACTATAGGTATAGCAAAACCTGGTGGCACTCAACAGCGGAGGATTATAGGACACTGACCGTAAACAAAGCGTTGATGAGAGAGCAAAATTATCCAAGGACTCCCGCAGGGTCCTCTGGAAAAAGGCTCGGCCCTTCAACCCGCACCTCAGGAATGCTTTCCTCACCTTTGCGTCATGATCTTCACAAGCTAGTGCCACCAAGTTTCGCTACACCTATACTGTGCATGGCATGATGGACTTAACAGTGCATCATTGCCTATTCAAAACGTTTCCAAAGGCAGATGCAGTCTAAAAATAGATCCCGCGTGAGTTGCAGGAAATTTTAAATACATCCATGGTATCTGCCCTTGAATATGCAATCTCGCTCCATCGGAGAGACTTAACTTATTTAAGGATGAAATCCATACCTTCTTGTCGCAAGGAAATTGCGGGTGGCGGTAGGTCGGTGTTTCGTGCGACGGTCAATTATTATACTTGGAGATTATAACTCGTGGCACGCAATGAAGGTCGCCGAACCCTCACCGTACCCATTTCTTTAATAACTTAGCTAGTAAGTGACCTTATACACTTTGGGGACGTGGATATACTTTTCTAGGCGATATTGGCCACTTTTAGAGTGTCTACATCTACAAAATACCCTGCAAGCTGCAAGTGTGTGGCAGGGGGTGAGTGGTCACCAACATGCGTAACTCTATACCCATAAGTTAGAGTAACCACGAATATTGATACATTGGCATAAATCGCTAATGCTTGTGACGAGGCGAATCTATACAAGCATGCACTACACTCTAGGTGTGGTACCAATGTAAGAGGGACCGTAAATATTTATGTATTTTGCAACTACATAAAACGGACAGAGATTCAAGAGTTATGATGAAAACATGCACGGCGTGCTGTAATTACTCGGTAGCAGATAAGGATACAAGTATTAAGGTGTTCTACTACTACTAAGAGCCATACTACCTATCTACAATCCGAGTTAAAAGTCTCATTGGCAGCTGTTATGGTCTCTTATCCTTCGAGGCGAGTTGGGGCGATAACGGCCACTTTAAGAGAGTCATCTAATATAGCGCAACTAATTGCTAATGGCTTCTCTTTAGTTACCAGGGAAATTACTCTTCGACCTTATTTTTCATGTAAGGGGATGAAAAGAGGTTGCTGGCGTATGCTATTTGGGTGTGGAGGGGAATGGAAAAAGACCGGTTGAAGGAAAGGAAGACGATCGAGGAAGTGCTTGGCTTGGTAGGTGAGGAGAGGAAATTGAATACAATAGAACATGTTATAGGACAGAATATCCTATGGAACATGCAGTTGGCACAGAAGAGAAGCTCCTCGGTATGAAAAAATTTACAAGTCACCTTGCTTAAACAACATGAAATTAAAAACCATTACATATATTATTGCAATACAAAAATAATCGGGAAACAAATATAATCGCAGATTTTACAAAGAAAAATATCAAGTTAAGTTACTTTAACATTTACGAAAATACAAGAACATTTTTAATGAAATTTAAATTAGATTCTTTGAAAGAACAAAGTGGTTTGGAGTATCATACAAACCCTTGAATCAATCAATTGTTGACGACCAATATACTAATAGATATTACAAGATAATATTTATAGATAAAAGGTGAGTTCGAGAGTATTTATCATAATGACACTTCAGTGAAAAATTTCAAGCGGTTCAACTTAGCATAATGTGAAGTTATGCGGTCATACCTATTTACATTATGTACGTATCCCACATCGAAGTTTAACATAATTTGTAATGTTTTAGGAAATTCACATGCTAGGTGAAGGAGGAGGAGGAGTAGGCTATAAGGAGAAGGCAGAGTAGGTTGTTGGAACAGGCAAGGAGGGATGCTGAAGGCCGAGATAGAGGGGAGGATATTGGGTGGAAGGGGAAGAAATAGAATAGGCTTTATAGATGGGATGAAGAGAGAGGGATAAAGAATGAAGCAGTGCATGAAGACAAAGATCTTCTGCTGTAAAAGATTAGAATACGTATTCTTATTTCCTTCAAAACCTATCTTAACCACTCCACCTCATTATCAAATCATCTCTTATACTATTGCACAATAGTCCAATGCATTTTCTTCTTTGGTTTTCTCGCGTATTTGACCGAATTGAGCTCTTGTTTTTCGATGGCAGACTCTACTACGGCAGTTTTACATTCGCTCTAATACGCCGATCACTTCGTAAAACAATAACGCACTTGCTTTCCATTCGTTTCAGACCCTGGAACCAGTTAGCGCTCTTCAAAACAGGTCGGAAGCAGAGTTGATGTGGGCCTGAGGGGAAATGAACTTTGATAATTGTATCCGCTATTGTCGCTGGATTTGTAGATTTTCATAAAACGCGTCAAACGTGGATGATATTAAGTTTTTAATTACTTTGCTGTAAACATCTTACATTTTAAGCACATATTTTGAACTAATTTGTTGATTATTAATCAAAACCTTCGGCTGTAAATATTGTGTACGTGAGAAATGATACCTGTATGCAGATTAATAAGCATTTCCATTTCCATTTGACATCGTTAGTGTTCGTTGAAGTGTACTGATGAGTTTCCAACTACTCTAACTTCAAAACCTTGAA
The DNA here is from genome assembly GCA_963573305.1 of Pyrrhosoma nymphula. Lineage (NCBI taxonomy): Eukaryota > Metazoa > Arthropoda > Insecta > Odonata > Coenagrionidae > Pyrrhosoma > Pyrrhosoma nymphula. Next base: position 91,836,323 of record OY754339.1, read on the forward strand.
TGAAAATCTCCAAAAGTCTCTACCCTTTCCAAAAAAATGTGAAACAAGTGAAAATTCAACCTGTATAGGTATAGCGAAACTTAGTGGCACTCAAAAGTGGAGGATTAGAGGACACTGACCGTAAACTAAGCGTTGATTAGTGGGCAAAGTTATCGACGGACTCCCGCACGTTTCTCTGGAAAAAGGCTCGGCCGCTTCATCCCACATATTATCTATACTTTCCTCACCTTTGCGTCATGATATTCACAAGAGAGTGCCACCTAGTTTCACTACACCTATAACTCGGCGATTTCACGTAGGTAGACATTAGTGCCGGGGAATCCTCTAGCGTGTAACTATAACTGTGACACCAACCTTCGCTCGCACCGATTCGGTCGGTTGAACGCGAGAAGTTCAAGGGACATCATGCATTGCACGGCTGGCGAGCTGGGCGTCGATGCCGTCCGATTACGTCTACTCCTCCGATGCTCTCCCTCTCGAAGGAAGGCAAAAGAAGAAGCCCCACTACTCCCTCCTTGTGAGAGCGATGAACTTCCCGGCAGCGACGCGCCAGCCGTAAGAAAGCACCACTTCTATATAGTGTGGGCACCGTTCCAAGTGGGCAAGAATCGACCGCCACCCTGAGGCGGACTCTCGCGTGTAAACCACTTCCACGAGAGTAGCCTTGCGAGTCGCTTGCACTTCGATGCGTAAGCACGGACTTCTATGGCGGTAGGGGTCGATATGGGTAGTATTCTAACATAGAATATTGAGAGTATGTACTAGAGGAGGCGCTGCGTATACTCGGCCGTGAGCGAAGGTGAAGCCTCCTCCGCCATATTGAGTGTCCGTGATACACCATTAGCGTAATTAGACCGGAACATATTCATCTACACGTTAGCTGTACATAAAATGTTTCATTAAAAAATACGGAAGTAAAAGCAATGAAAAGCATATCGTCTGCACTTGAGTGCCTATACATACGTAGCGTGTTTCAAATTAACAAGAATGAAATACCGGAGGAGATCAGGAAGTAAAACAAACATTACCATTTTAGTATTATTTGTGTGAAAAGTGCGACGATCTATGAAATAAGTATTTTTTTCCATACTATTGTTCGCATTGCTCTTTACAATACATTTTAAAATTAATTTAAAAAGAAATAAAGCTTTGCACGCACCTCAGGTATTTCACATTAAAAAGCTGGAAACACAAGAAGTCGTCGTTAGAATATCCGTTCGGTTTCAGGATCTCATGATTACGGCAATCACAGTATTTATTCTGGAGACCCTCGATATGGCGGAAATGGCTTCACCTCAAGTTCATCACGACACCTCTGTTTAAATATATGCTCTTTAAATATTCGACCGGGGTAGTATTCGCACTTGCGAAGGAAATGCACTGGCTTCTGAGTAAATTCTTCTCGGACTCTCTACCTGTTTAAACTATTCATAATTGCCGACGTTTCGAGAGACAACTCGTCACTCATTCTCCAGGATAGAATGTCGCAAGTTTTAAATTTCAGCCAGATTAAAATACTAACATTAGGTCTTTTTTGATTAGTCGCAAGCCGTTTGTTGACTCCGGAGACCGTTAATTTATTTATCTATTTAACCAGTTTCATTGCATTGGGCATTTTGCCTGGTGGTAATGGTCCATGTATCACTCACAATGCTCAATTCACACACTATGATCAATATTTTTCACATAAATGTTCTGAATTGGTTCGCTTAATGTTTGTGAGGCGAAGTCTCTTATTGAACTCCTTATAATATTTTGGGAAAGGATTTAAGACTTCTACAGGTAAGGCGTTCCACTCATCTATCGTTTTGTTAACGAAGGAAAATTTCCGTGTGTCTGTTTTTTGCTGCCGTGCCCTTATTTGAAAACTACCTGAGGTCATTTATTCCGATTCGGCTTGGCTCGAGCAATATTTTACCGATTTCCTCGCATCCTATATTCATTCTGTAGGCCTTGTACAGGTTGCCCAGCTTTTATGCTTCCCGCCTTTCCTAAAAGACTTTCCCAGCCTAATCTAGTCAGCATATCACTCACACTATCACATCAGCGGAGGCTCAGCTCTTGCGTTCTTAATTCTTTTCAAAATTCGATTCCAAGCATTGCTGATGTTATAGCCGGAATCGCAATTGAAATTGTTAATCTCCATCTGAATCTCATTGGCGTCTTTATTGAGTCGATCCCAAAAAATTCCTGAACGCAAAAGAAGTTTTGTGTCGTCCCACTTTATTCTATGGTCCAAGTTAATGCTGTGTTCAACTACCGCCGATTTCTCTGGTTGACCAAGCCTCAAATATCAGCGGTGTTCCTTCAGTCTCGTGACAATTGTTCTACCCGTCTCACCCACGTAGAATTGGTGCCCATATGTGTTCATATGGGAGCTGATAGACTCCAGGGGAATTATTTTGTGGTGTCACTCAAGTGGGGATATGTCATAAAATACGGAAAATTACGTTATTTTTCGTAGTTGCACTCCGCCATCGTCCAATTCTCCATCTCCGGAGTGGATTATGCTCCCACAGTCTTGTCTTTGAATGGTGTCGCCGTAGGAAGTAATTTTTCGGCGGTATCAGATTTCTTTCAATTTTGGAGTGTCGCTAAAAATGCCTGAAATATTACCCGATGACGTGCTCATCTCCGAACTAATGTGTTTTGCTAATTATTTACCAGTTTCTATTGGATGAAAGTCTGCGATTAGTCTTGACTTCTTGGAGACGATAAGGTGGCTGCTTTCGTTAGATTGATCTCCTTTTCGAGAGATAATTAATCATTTCACACAAATTAACTGAGGAATTATAATAAATTGTTTCCCGTTAAAAATAGGCTTCTCGTTGAATTTTTGACCACGCTCGTTAACGTTTTAAATTTGACCAACCTTTAATTGAATGCGACGCGACAAGTTCTTCCTATACCTACTAGAGTTTTCCCTAGGGATTCTGATAGAAGGAAATTATGTCCTCATTGAGTAATTAGTAATTATCTGTATCATCTCTCTGTCTTAAACGTTAGACCCATTTTTTTTAACAGTCGGAAATCAGGTTTTATTTCATGAAGAAGTAATATGTGATACTTAGTGAATATCGCAATGCGAAAGGAAAAACGTCGCAACTATTATTCTGCATTATTATTAATACAGTTTTTCGCGAAGTAAAATATTGAACTAATTAATTATAACAGTACAACTATTTATGTATTTACGTGGCATGTTTTTTGTGAAAATGTTTACTCTTGAAGTTAAAATTAACACAATTAAGTTGTTAGCACTCATGATCAATGAAAGTACTTTGTATTTGTCTACAAATGTTTATTGCACGACGCGTTAAAAACGAACAAAGAAACGTTAAACAAACTTTCCCTACCTGCCGATGCCGTAAATCGGTGAAACGCTTTTTACTATAAAGATTTATGGAAAAGTAATAAGTATTTTCATTAATCATGAAACACAATGAACGTATACGAAGTGAATCCAGCCTCCGTCAAGTTTTTACGATTAATATCCATTCTAAATTAAACACTTGGTATTTTTTTCTTTTTTTCCTTTTTTTAATAAAAATATAATTGTCTACAAAGTAAAGCCTAATACCATAGAGTGTATTTTTACGATTAAGTTGGTTTATCCCATATATTTCAATTTGCTGAATGTAGGATTTTTACATCCTATTTTTTTATCTTTGGGTCCTATCCTTGGATTTTATGTAATTCGAAGGAAGGAATTCTCCTCTGTAAATTAGTATTTTGATTTTATTGGGAGTAAAACTATTTTCACATATATCCTTTACTTACGGTATAACCTTTCAGTATTGCTACCACTTTGGCAACAGTGTGAATGACGAGGTCCGCCATGCGAGTCATAGACATATGCCCAGAAATTATATTTAAATTATTTTTTGTGGGAGAAAAGGAAATATGTATTTTCTCCTCATGTTTACCTGCTCTTCCTGGATGAAATCAGCCCTCTAGAAAAAGTTCCCTGCTAACCGCATTGTATCCTTCCGCTTTCTTCTGCGGTTATGATTTTCCAGCGTCGCCATTATTTCGAGTCAGTGAAATGGACATATGTACGATTTCCCTTGTTTCAACCTCATTTTTTCATATTTTTCTTGGTATGCCTTCCAGAATTTTCGTATTTATGGTAGTTTGAGCGAGATAGTTCCCTAGTCATAATGGAGACCATATTCGAATTGTATTTTTTTTAAATTTCAGCGTCTTTAAGGAGTATGAAATAAATATTGTAATATTAATGGGCCAAAGAAATAGATATATATTACCAACATTCTCAGTAATTACATAAATAAAGCTACATAAGTCCCTAACTTGACTAATTTTTTCACGCCGTACGGCTAAAAAGTCTTCAAAATAGCAGTTTTTATGCTATTCTGAAAAATATTAGTGCGGTGAGTAAATGGATTAATTTTTATAAATAGTTGAGAAAACATGCACACTACACACCGTTAGTTTTTTTAACGAAATTTGGGTGTTATAAATTCCTATTTTTTTTCAATATTCTCCCTCTAGAGCGCACAGCCGTAATCAATCCCATGTGAAACAGCTTGTATTTTCAGGAAAATTGCTCGAAAATTAGATCGGCAAGGGGTTGATATTTTGATACCATTGGAAAGATTTTTTTTGTTTAAAATGAGGCCAAATTCATAACATTCTAGGAGAAGTGATTTTTCGTTCAAACTACCATAAGTCGCAAATATCTGTGACATAAATCTATCAGGGAAAACTGAGTCATAGAAATCGTTTCTCTGGTGAATGGCATCAAAATGACTCGTACTATTTATTTGTCTAACGTATGAAAATGGCATTACTTTTTCAGTTAAAAGACAAATTACTGAATTGCATTCCTATCAAACAACGTTAGCACGAAATACCCATTTACCTAAGGGCAATTGTAATTACCTACAATTTTCCATTCATTGCGATTGAACAAATGAAATGGTACGCAGTCACGCGCACGGGTGAGAAGATATACACCAAAGACGTTGAAATTTGCCATGAAAAAGTAATTTGACGTGACCGGGATTCGAACCCGGATCTTCCAATTACCGGTCACGCCAGTTAATTCTTAATTCAAGGCGAAATTCTGCGGGGGTTTATACGAACAAGTTGTTCACGTCCCCAGTCTACATTGTAGCACAGGAGACGTTGTTGTGCATGATATGCGCCACGGAGAATAAACCCAATACTATCGCTTTAGAACGACTAACTTCTGACAATTTTCCGATCATAGCGATTGCGCAAATGTTATGTCACGCAGTCGCGCGGACAGGTTCAAAGATTCTACAGCGGTTGGGTTGACCTGGCTTACTCACCTGACCGGCAATTGGGAGATCCGGGTTCGAATCCCGGTGAAGTCAAATGATTTTTTCATGGCCAATTTAACCGTCTTTGGTGTGATTACTTACGTTATAACTTTCACTTTAGTAATCGTTTTATTGATTGTAATATTTAACATTCATTATTTCCTACATGTTGATTGATGGCCCCTGTTTGTAATTACCCTAATGAAGAAAGGTTTTCAATTTTTACATAATATTCGTAATAAAACGCAAACATTTTAGCTATTCGTTGTCCTGCACGCAACTTACGAAATATTTAGGAAGCCTTTAATTGGAACGCGTATTCATCAAGATATCAATTAGTGAAAAAATTATGTCTAGATGATATCACTTCATGACATCTTTTTTATTGTTTTTTTCTTCTTTAAGGAGGCTTAGGTCTATTAATTTGTAAATTATTTTTTCTCTTTGCTAACGTTTCGCATTTGTATGCATACTTCTTCAGGGCCTCAATGAATACTATTGGGCGTATTGTACATCAATTGAATATGATTTACAATCTGATATGCTATAAAAACACTAATTTTAGTTTGATTTGTTGATGTATTGATAAGCACCTACATTTACTACAATTGACTAACAAACAATAAATAGCAATGAAGGTATCATTATGCAATTCATTCAGAAAGAACTCCATCTGAGGTATCCTGAAAAATCATATGCATAATAATCTTTAACATAACTATGTACCAAATTTTTGTAAACCATATATATTTGATGTACAATAGCCCCAATAATTTTCATTGTAGCCCTTAAGAAGCATGTATACAAATGCTAAACGTAGGCAAAGAGAATAAATAATTTACAAATTAATAAGTGCGATATTCCACAGAGGAAAAATCTTAGGAAGTAATTAACCAGTTAAGCTACAGAGGCCTCATTCTCCCCTGTGGAATATTTGGTGGCTTTATAGGAGCATGGTGGTCAGGAATGCTAGAAATTAAAGAATGCTAGAATATAAAGCCACCAAATAATCCACAGGGGAGAAGGAAGCCTCGGTAGCTTAACTGGTTAAAGCACTTGGCGCGAAATCGAGGGATCCGGGTTCGAATCCCGGTCAAGGGGAATGATTTTTCCTCTGTGGAATATCGCACTCATGTGCACTTGCGGGTGACTCCGTAAAGGTTACTACCGTAGCTAGTCCCGGTTTCCTCAAAATTGGTACAAATTAATAGACCTTTATCTCCTGAAAGAATAAAAAATACATGAAAAACATATTGCATATGTAACCGCAGGAAACGAATTATTTGCGGATTGGAAAACATTATCGATGTTGGAATCGGTTGGGGTACAGTTTTTCTAAACAATGTTTTATAAAAACAGTATTTCTAAAATTTTTTTTTTCTAAAAGTAATCATGTTCTAAATACTATTTTTCTAAAAATCCATTCTTCGAAAGATTATGTATTTCTATAAATATATATATACTCTTCTATATAGCAACGAACAAATAACAATGAAATAGGTTAAATTCGGCAATAACAACAACGTAGATACTTTTGAGACTAACTATAATTTCAAAATTTCAAGTATTCAGTGTTCAAATTTTAGTATTGAAACATGGTTGTGGAATATATAAAAGCACGCAAAAGAGATTATTTACATATTGACGGATACGTTTATTATTACTTAAGAGAATGCAGAAACAGAACTTAGTGGAAATGCCGAAATCGGCAAAATTCTCAGGCACGAGCTATTACATCTACTGCGAGAGAAAATGTGATTGTTTATCAAGGCCCAGAAGATACTGAATACCATAAGGTATCAGAACATTTATCTCATGCACCTAATCATGAAGAAGTTAGTTCGTTGAAAATTCTATGCAACCTTAAACGATCTGCAAAAGAGCATCCTGAAGCTCCACCTGAGCAAGTAATAAGAACTGAATTGCACGGTGTTGATTCAGGTAAATTAATAAATTGAAATGACAACGATAATTATTAATTGATTATTAACAATATAATTTTGAAATAGGTATATTGTCTCAGTTACCTGACCGACCAAATCTTAGAAAAGCAATTACGCGGAAGAGACTGCAAGGTATGCCGTCTAATCCACAAAGGTTGGAGGATCTTACCCACATACCTAATGAAGGTTGGCATAACCGTTTGCAGATAATTATGGGAAAAAAGCACCCAAGTTTATACTCTTTTCTAGTTGAGTTGCAAAAAGAGCAAAACGATACAACCACGATGTTGGAGCAGCTTAATTTGGGTCAACGGGTCAAACCACCAACGAATCACAAAAGGAAACAAGCAGAAGATAGAATTTTTAATGTAGGTTCTCGATATGACGAATTTGTCGAAAACAATGATATTTCGACCTATCTTCGTAATCTATCTCATTATATAACAATGTAAAATTTATTAGAATAAAATTGTTTTAGAAATATATTATCTTATAAAAACTGTTATTAGAAAAAAATTTTTTTAGAAAAATAAAATTTTAGAAAACTTATCATTAGAAAAACTTTTTTAGAAAAAGTGACCCCCTACCGTTGGAATCATCCCTAGACTCGTGATTTGCTCTAGTGTCGTAGGTGAGCGGAGAGAAATCATGCTGTTCAGAGCGACCAAATCTCAGTGTAGCGGCAGAGTTCAGGCGCTTGGCTGAATCTAGGATCACGTTTTCTCCGCATGTTTGAGTAATCTAGGAGGGAGTGCCGTATCTATCCATCTGACTCCATCGGAGTTAATTCGGCCTCTGTTATGAATCCACGCGTTATTCTTGTTTTCGCTTTTCTGGAGAAAGTTTTACGGGGATTCTTTCACAATGGAGCTTCCCAGTTTTTAGTTCCTGCATTCTTCAGAGTATTTATTTATAATTTTGAAATGTTCAGACGTAATGTTGAGGGAAAATGCCTCGGTAGGCATTGTGGATCACCTATGGAAAATGAAAGCTGTTTTTAATGGTTGGTATCTGCTCGATGGATCTGCTTCTCTCCGCTATAAACACACTTGAAGGTATTTCCCGCCCCATCGTGGTGGGAGTGATCAAATGAGGAGAGATGCTCCTCTTCGCTTGTTGTCTGCGCGGAATAAAGTGAATGGCTGTCGTAGCCAGGATCGTCATATGATTTGACTAGGGTTTGACCCATTTTGAGCCCCATTTCGGTGGGTAGATATATAGAAAATTTATTGTTCTGGGGCAGTGTTACTCAACCGGTGTGTCGCGACACACTGGTGTGCCGCAAGCCTCTGCCAAGTGTGCCGTAACGCTTATAAAAAATCATGTAAGATCAATAATAATATTTATAATGATAAATTAAATTATTTAACTAGTAGATACTTTTCAATTTTGTTATTCTTGTTTAAAAACTATAAGTTTTTTTTATAGGTTTTTGTTTATACTTTATTTTTTATAGGTCTATTAACTTTTTCTTTGTTCACTGGTGTGCACTCTGCATTTCTTATCACCTCAAGTGTACCTTGGTGTCAAAAAGGTTGAGAACCACTGTTCTAGGGCATGCCCTATAAAAAAAGTAGGTACATATAAATTAAATATCTGCTCAGATTTTAACGTAACATTTTGCCAGATATACAGTAACAGATAATAAGTGCATTATTCATAACAAAAAAAGTGGGAGTACAGAATTGTCTTTTGCTAAATACAACAGCAAGTAAAATTTGAAGAAATGCGTGACTTCCCACTATTGCCTGTATGACCTCGAAAACTAATAACCACCGTCCGCCTGGTATATACGTTGTATGTGGTCTACGCTACAACCGAAGTCAAGATTCGTATGCGGCCTATAGGGATTTTTTTCGCTTTAATAAAACGCAAGTACCTACTCTATTTCCACGCTGTTATTAGAAATAGATTGTTGTATTGTGTGGCTGTTTATAAAAATATGTATCTGTATTTTGACATTGTTTTGAGAAACAAGCAAAAGTATAATTGCCCTTACCCATACTGATTTACATGCTTGCGAAGGAATCCTACAAAATTATTCGAACCGAAGAAACGGTTATTGTGTTCTTGAAATAATGATGATGATCAGCTCGTAATACTTGGTTGATCGCGAAAGAGGTTCACACACATAAAACTGATCGAAGGCTTATGAAGGTAGTGTTAAAATGAAAATAGTTAAGAAAATTCGCGGAACTTCCGACGATTTGATCCTGAGAGATGCTGGAGTTGGAAGTACAAGAATGAAAATAAGTAAGTACAGGCAACATGTCTCTGATAAGTAAGGAGATGTATAGTCATGCGAATGGCGTTAAAAGGCGTGAAAAATCGATTCAAAGAATTTATCGCATCGTGCATCGAAGATGTGGATCTGTAACTACTTGCTATGGAGACCGATTGTGTCGCGCGGAGGAAGTTTAACGGCCTTTGAAAGTGGGACAGTGTGGAGAAATTTTGACCGCGTGCCGTTTCCTAACACTCCATTGGAAGAATATACGTGCGGACGAAGATGCAGCGCCCATTGTTGTTGAATCTCTCTGATTAGGCCATCTTTCGTGAGGGCGATTTTCAATTGGAGGTTTTTTTTTGTGTCGTGCCTTTTTTTTGGACTCCCCATTCGCGCTGTCTGAAGCCAAAGGTATGTTTAATACCACTTACTTCTCCTCAGACAACGTGTCTCAAGCCTTCTTCCTTCTGAGAGGGCCGATTGAGGCTTGTTTGTGTGTATACGCTTGATAGCCGTGGGGGCGTCTTAATCATTTCAGCGCGAATGCACAGGCGTGCGCAGGCCTTTCTATCAGGTCGTGCCTGGAATGTTTTTGATTATCAATACAAGCGGTTAAAAATGACATTAAAGAAATTTGGAACACGTTTGCAAACATTAATTATAAAAGTTGATCAAACAACGTTGGGGTAATAAAAAATAAAAAAATTGTTTATGGACTTATGTTTCACAAAGAAATTTATTGTTTTGAAATTGTCCAAAGTATGAAACAAAACACACTACCAATCATTACCTAATTGTTATAAAGTCAAACTCAATTAACTTACTTTATTAACTTGCTTTAGAGCAACATTCTTCTCTCAACAGGAATAAGAACTTTAAACTCTTCAATTAAATCCGCTTAGTTTACATTTATTGCAGTGTCTTTCTCTATGTTGGTAAAATTAGGCACTCCAGGCGATCTTGAGACATTGTCGTTCTTATTTTCCTCTTGATAATTGATAGTTTGGAATAACGCCTTTCACAACTGGCATTGGTTACAGGTATTATTGTGAACATTTACAAAGTACATCGGAACTCACTGAACAAGTTTGATCTGTTGCCAAGGAGTAATCACTCCAACCTATTTAAAGCGGTTCTTGTAGCGCCTAAAAAGAAAAGCGAGGAATAAACTTATTGTTTCGTTTTTGTATAGCCTGTGCAAATGTTTATTGAATAATTAACTATTTACACGCCATCGCAAACGCACTCCTCAGTTGTTTCATTCTGCGCACGCTTTGTACAATGTACGAAATGCAAAACTTAATTTACACTGCCAGTCAACCAGCTACAAGTAATTTTAAATGCTAGTTGTCACTAAGACAGAGGGAGAAAAAACTTATTTGATTTATTTACCTGTTTATGATGGTTCATCTAAGTCTTTTGCAAAATTACAAACATTCATACTACATTCTCACGAATTTCTTTTTATTTAATTAATTATTTCTCGCCATTAGGTGGTGCCCGTGCACCATCGGCACCACCCGTGCGCACGCCTACGAGTGCGAGCAGAGTGAAGATCGAAGCGAGTTTTCGACGCCCTCTCGTTGGAGATTTCGGAATGAATGGAGAACTTGTGCGCGGGGAACAGTGAGTGAGCCCCAATCGCTCAAGGAACGCGCCTCAGTCTCGATGATCGATTCCTTAAACTCTTGAGTCATTGTAATAATTGGAAGCTTTCCATTTGCTCTAGTAGGCTGCTGACTTTTCAACACAAAAACACACGTGTTTTCCATTATTTTCAGGCCCTGCTAACTAGGCAGGGCGCTTCTAAACAGATCGGAGGCAGAGTAGATTTTCGCTGGAGTGCACTGGAGAAAAAATGAACGCCGGCTAAGGCATCCACAAGTGGTGGCTCTTAAAAGAACACAACAGTTTCATTGCAACTGTTTCGCAACCGAAAACGCTTCCAACAAAACAGTTCAGTGAAACACCCTGTTGCGTACAACATCCAGAGGCACACCAAACAACAGGCGATCGATCGGCGCTGTTATAACATGGCTGGTAGTTCTGTAATCTTGAAATGTCGCAGACGAGATTTAATTAAATAATGATGCAACCCTAGCATAATAGGCTTTCAGTGCATCATCGGTATCCTTTGCCGTTTCTGACGTCACACGTCTGGGGGTTGTTCTAGAGTCAAATTTCCCCGCCTACAACACCTCAGTCGTATACACGCTCGAAGAACAGGGGCAATGAAAAAAATCGGAATGAGTTTGGTTACGTTGCTTGAAGCGTAAGTCGTGTCAGGAGGTTTTCCGAAATCAACCAGCGCCAGATATCGGGTGCGTTCCACTTGCGCTAAACTGTTTTAGTCTATTTAGCTCCCATTGTGGTCCTGTCAAACCTTCTGCTACTATCTGCGCATAAACACACCGTATCATACACTCTCAATGTTCTCTGTTCAATGCGCACTATCAGACTACGCGTATGATAACGGAAAATAATTGCCGAGGATGAACCAGGGATGCGATATCGGTTCTCCATAACGCGTGCTCTCGCGTTATCGTTATTTACCAGTTGCGCTCAGTTGTCGATATTCAAATTTTGTCAGGTGCTTTAAATCACTAGTCCTAATTAATGAAACGTTCTTAGGACAGTGACTATAAGCATTGGCCTTCTAAAGCGGTTGCGTCTTGAATAGATTCATGGATAGTGGATACTCAACATCAATCCTTTAAAGTCAGCATTCTTGTAATTTTCATTAAAGTGTTCACCCCTTACCCAACCAATATCAACTATCCGGCAAAACTATCCCCTCCACCACATTACATAAGGACCTCGGCGCTACCTTCGGCAGTAAACGTACCTTCAACCATCATCTCAGAGAGACTAAGTCGAAAGTCATGTCCGTTGTGGGTATCCTCTATAGATTCACTGAAATATCAGATCCCGTAGCACTCAAAACGATCTTAAACTGGTTGCATACTCCTCATTGTTTAGTTCTGCTCATTAATTTGGTCAACTGCCTGTCTCACCAGCTCGAAACTCTTGGAACGTCCCCTTACATTTTTCACCTCTATTGTCCGTCACCGTGTTTTCCACTTGCGTAGCTCATCCCATAGCAAAATAATGTCATCACTTGGAATTTCCCCTTTGTCAACCCGCCGAAAAGTTCATGACCTACATTTCCTCCATTCGGCCATCAACGGCAATTTCCGATCCACCGACATCCTTCCTTTTTTCTCCTTTCAAATTCCAAGCCGGAAACCCCGATGCAGTGATCTCCTTCGCCTACCTAAAGTCCGTCTTTCACTCTCCCAGCGTTCTCTTTTCTACAGACTCCTGAAACTATTCAACATAATCTCTTTCACCCACCCCTTACTTGATCCCTCCACCTCCCGTCACTCCTTTTCCACTCGAATAAAAAAAAACTTCTTGCCTCCTAATGTTACCGGCTTGTTCTCCATACTGTTTGATTGTACGGGCCACCATACTTGTTATATTTTTCTTGATTTATTTTATTCTTGTTGATTTATTTATTTGATTGTTATATATTAAGTGTAAAAGGCCATTGCTGGCTGTTTTTTAATATTTTAATAAATAAATAAAAAAAGAATACGACAATGCGAAAATAGGAACCATGATACCACCTCAGGAATGGTACGATTTATGAAGTATTCCTTCCCAATTAATTGTATCGTTGTGGAGCTTGGGTATGACAGGACTAACCCAAGAGTAGGGTATAGGTACAGCGAAACTTGGTGGCACTCACAATTTTAAGGTCACTGAGGACGATTTAAGCGTTGATGAGCGGAGAAAGTTATCGGAGAGCTCAGTTTGGGACTTCTAGAAATAACCTAAGGATCTTTATCCCTCCTTTATCGCATGATATCCTCTCCCTGATGTCATTTTTTGTACGAGCGAGTGCCACTAAATATTGCTACACCTATAAATGTTGTGGGTTTAAGGGGTATGGGGTATCTGAAAGTGTGTGCGGTAGAAGATGGTTTAGGGTTAGGAATGGGTGCTTAATGGAAGAATATTTATTTATTTATTCAAATTTACATTGCAAGTAGGCAGATACCTGGTGGCAATGAAAGGAGACATGAACATACAATAATCTGATCACATGATTACTTGCATGAAGAGAAAGAAAAAAACACAATATAGATAGATTAACATAAGTTTCAATATAGAAATTAATTTTCTCTTAAATATTCTTTAAAACATTTAATTATAAATAATTTTAAGGCTTTTGGCAATGGCTCAAAAGGTTCATCAGGCAGCCGGTTCTAATCAAATATATATAGTATACACCCCTATTTAATAACGAGTTCTTGGCCGCATTAGTTTTTTGTTTCCTTAATTTTATTTAATATATGGGTGGTCATTTCTGCCTGTATAATTTGGTCTCTCCATGGCTCCATTTAATTCTAGGAATATGGAATGAATGCTCCGGTGATGGAAATGTGCTTCTTTGGCTTGGCCACGCCCACGTAATAGATAAACATTGAATAATGAAGCTGATTAATGGTGAAAGAGTCCGAGTCCGATATTCCGAGAAAGTAATGATTGAATGTGATGGAAGATACTCTTTAAGATAAGGTATATTAGGATTCAATGAATTGAATAACAGGAGAACGCGTATGAATCAATTCAAAAGTATAAATAAAGCATTATGTATAGGTATGCAAAAGGATGGGACACTGTGGAGGTAATCATCAGAAAAGTCACATGCACATCACGAAGAATTAAACGTTTTTGAGTGTTGCCACTTAATTGCTAACTCGCTCATGCCAGAAAAAAGACTGCCATCCATGTTTTTTTCGGGAGATTAACCTTTTAATTACAATTATAAGGGTATAATTAAGTTACAGTTGGTGAGATTGATTATTTTCTCCGATAAATGAATACCAGCGCTTATCATCGGCGAGAGTCATTAATGAGCGAGCGCCCATGTAACGCTAGCACTTAAAATTGAATATATTTACCAAATAATGAGATATGAAAATAAAGATAGCAGTATCAGAAAGGTAATAACATTATCTAAAATTCGTAACTTTATAAATATTTTCATATCTTTGAAAATAAGAAAAAAGGTATTTTAAAAATAATTTTTCCAAAATGGAAATATTTTCTCAATTTCGGTTGCCATCTTGAAATTTGCAATCTATAAGTGAAATTTTGGGCAGAAATTGAATGATAAAACCTTTTTTACGAAGTAGACTAGTTTTACTTCATATCTCTTGCTAAATGTCTCTACTTTTTGACGTTTTCATTAAACAGCGGAATGAATCTGAGATAATGTTTGCGTTGGCATAGCTCGGTAACTAAGGAGTTCCGACCCCATGTTTTTATTAGACATAAAATGCTTTAAAAAATTACCTCCCCTACCACCTCCGATAGTATTGAACATTAGTCGTGAATCACCCTTTATAACTCTCCATTTTGGAAGGTTATTAAAGCAAATAATTTCTTACGTCACCGCGAAAGTGTGCCTATCTATCTCCGTGTTCGTATTAGGATCGCTGCCATACTGCTGTTTCACATTCAATACGGCCGATAACCATCATTATACTCATTAGAGATGTGGCTTGAGTGGTGCGAAGATGCTTTTCTCGTACACCTCTTCATCCGAGGCTTCCGCCTGTAGATACATGATAAAATATAGGTTCAAGATAGAGGCATGATTTAGCAAAAATACGCAAGTATGGGGTTTGCTGTTATTTCTTTCGTTAAGGGTGCACTGAGTGCATTACTGAACAGTAGTAAGTTTCAGCACTCTATCTACACAATCTAGACAACACGATTTTACGTTTTTATGATTCATAATATAAGGCCTTCGAATTCCCTTTCTATTTGGCAATATAATAAAGAATGTTTGTTTGTCTTTCATACAAAAATAAAGTTTTCTTCTGATCGTGCTGAAATTTTGCAGACTAATAGTTTATGACAGAAGGAAAATTATAGTCTATTTTAAAAAGATCTCAGGGACCAGAAAGGTCCCAAAAAGGGGCCATTTGGTAGCCTAAGCTACGAATTGGGTTTTGTGCTGTGGTTCAATGTTTTGCTTTTTAAAATACTTCTGCTCATGAGAGAGGGTTGGATTAAAAAAAATAAAATGGCTGGAAGAATGAAATTTACAATTCTTTCAATCAATTATCTTTTCCAATTGTATTTGTCTGAATATCGCGTTTTGAGTTACAAAAACTCACATTTTCCTCTGAAATTAGCAATAGCATATTTGGTGCTAAGGCTTCCGCGGTGCGTAGAAGTTGAAGGCTGCATGCTTTCGTGTGCTTCACCACGTCGTTGCTTTAGTGACAACAGTTGTGACAAACTGTTGTCACAAAAACAACAACCCGAAAGCATGCAGCCTTCAATAGCATATTTCCTTGATAATCAGATTTTGTTCTTTAAAACGCATTTAAAATTCATGTTACTTAGTTAAGCTGATTAGGAATGCTAAGCATTGGGTTTTGTGCTGGGGTTTTTATATATTTTTGCTTTTTAAAACCACTTTCACTCAACATAGAGAGTTAAAGTTTATTTTATCAGTTACCCGAAAGAATGAAATTTCTCATTTTTGCAATCGATTCTCCTCTTATAATATGATGAGTTATGAAGGAAGTGTGATCCCGTGCAACGCCGGGTAATTCAGCTAGTTTCTACTAAATGTAGAGTTCATATCACTAATAAACATATATTGCTGTGGTTCAGCGTTAGCAACGGATCTTGCCTGTTAGTTTCAGGCGAATATTTTGATTGGTAGCAGAGTCGATAGCTTGCTTTTGTAGCTCTCTCTTTTTTTTTAGCAAGAACGGGCTCCAGGCGTGGAAAGGTAGCGATATAGCAGGTGGGGGGGGGGGTTCTGTTTGGTCACGCATGACCTGCAGCGGTGGGCGGTCGCCGCATCACCAGGAGGTGATCACATTACGGAACTAATCAAACGGCACGTCGACGCTTTGCTGCCACTTATGCAGGAAGGTTGTCCGGCAACATGAGTCAGTCATTCAGAAATGTGTAGCTATCGCTTCGGCGCGGTAGCTTTACGGCAAAGTCTATGCGTAAGTGAGCGAAGAAAAATTGCTGTTATTTTTAGCGCATGATACATATGATGATATTTGAGGAGTTAGTTCAGTTTCTGGAGCTGTAAATAAAAAACACATAAGCTTTTTAGGTCATCCGCTATTATAACATATGTAACAAAGGTAGTTATAAAGTGGCGATGCGTGTTAATTTTATTGGAGCGAGAATAGCATCGAGAAGCTACCTATGCCAATGTATTTCTCATCTAAATCAGTTTATGTACCGTGGTTAAGTTCAATTTATATTATCAATAAGATCAATAGGCAATCTCAATTCCCAGTATTGTTTAAACTAAGTTGAAACAATACTAGGAATTGAGATTGCCTTGTTTACCGGTAGTACATAATTGGCTATCAGTGAATGGAAACAGTCCTCAGCAATTTAGATTTTTATTAAGTTGTCACTAAACTTTAGGGAAGATTACTCAAACATTTGTTTAAGATATTCCACGATAATATGATCCTATCTTGTAAAGAAATATTATTACAATTGAAGTGAACAACTTTTAGACCGTGTTGGAAATTATGGCCTAACATTGCAATTTTCATGACTACTTTATGCATCTTGTGGATCAAAACATGATAGCAATTTGTATATTTTAAATACATTATTGCATATATGTTTTATTTAAAGAGACTCATCTGTGGGGATTAGTCTCTTTAAATAAAAAAATATGTAACTAAATCAATCACAATTTATTTGCACATGAATTGGAAATTGATTGGGACTAGCCAGACAGTCCAGCAGCATTCTTTTACTACTTCAAGGTACGATGGAGTACGACCGATGCAGACCTCTGCTACAAAATATCTCCGCACGGGGCAGTTACGGAGACTCCCTGTTTGATTACCAAGGTTACAAACCTATTGTCATATTCCCGATGGCGTAGTAATTTTATGCTGTAGAACGCGCGTAATTTTTGGCCAGAAATATTTTAATGAAACGCTTTTTGTCGAATTATTTTGATAGGTACCGTGCACTCTAGAATATTTACTTCACATAGAAGTAGCTTTTAAAAATAGTACATGTTCCCCATTGCCTAGATCGTCTTCTCGGGATGGTTTTCGAACATTATCAGCATATTCTGATGAGGCTTCATTTTTTCTTTGCAAAATTAGCCCTGAAACGTGAATTTTAACATTTTCCCACCCTTTCAAGTTAAATGCGATTATGTTGGCAGCTTAGCATGTGCCACGTGCTATCTCCTGGGGGATATTCTGTATGCTCTCGGAATTTCCGAGCGTTCGAATTGACGACATTTTGACGTTACAGCCTCGAAAATTTCAAATAGGGCCATTCAAAAGCTGAGATTTGTCGGGGAAAATGACGTCACATTCACGGATTTTGCGAGATTCGACCGTGTCGAGTCCTTACTGAATAAGGCCCCTGGGCTCCTTTACTCCGACTCCTTACACGCGAGCGTTCGTCATTCGAGCGTACCTCCTTGACCTCAAATTTTTTGTAGGGGTCTATCGTCATGTTTCGATACGAGTACATGTGAATGTCCAGCGAATGTCTCTGTGATAAATGGCAGATACAGTAGGAACTAACATTTGCTGAAAATATGTCCATTTTATCAAGCATGAAAATTATAAAAAAATCTTTCTTGAGGGTATTGGAACCCCTTTGAAATTCACAGTGGGAGAGGAAGCTTGAGTAGCTCAATTGGTTGAAAACCGTTGGTGCGAATTCGGAAGATCTGGGTTTGAGTGCTTCTTTTTTTTTGGTGCTCCTCTCGGACGATTCTGGTGGTCCGTATGTTCACGTCCGTATGTTCATGTCCGTATGTCCGTCCACGACCCTCGGATTAGCAGGGGGCTATTCTGTATGTTCTCGGAATTTTCGAGCCTCGAAAGTGACAAAAATTTGACGTCACAGCCTCTAAAATTTCTAATAGGGCCATTCAAAAGTTGAGATTTGTCGGGGGAAGTGACGTCACATTCACGGATTTTCCGAGGTTCGACTATGTTGAGTCCTTACGGAATAAGGCCCCGGGCGAGGTATTTACCCCGCCGACACCGGGGACGGTAATTTTGAAAAAATGCGAATTCCGCACATTTGAGTAAGTATATGAGTTCTATCGCAAATTTCTCCATTTCCGGGAGATAGGTCGAAAGTTATTGTTTTTTTGCGGCAGATTGTTTAGCTCGTCCTGTCTAAGAGATAGGAGGAATGAGCAGAATCCCTTTTGCCTTTTCATTTGATGTCCATTCCATTCCCTTTAAAAGCTTACACACGGCCGATGAACAAAAATTCAAATTTGTTCGTCGGGTAAAACAAACGTTGAAAAGAGGACACGGTTGGTTCGTTGCATTGCATTCATACCACGGCGAGTGAAACTCAACGGCTGCACCAACAGTTAGATTTCTCGGACGTGCGACTTTTTATCCGTTTTGTCTTTTTATTCACTTTCAGAGGCGTATTTGCGTTGAAAAAATAGTTTTCTCTCGGAGAAATATCTCATGCTTTCCGGCGAATATTATTTCTGGTGTTTTCCCGTTTATTTTCAAGCCTTGTTTAGTCGCACGATGCTCAAACATTGGGATGACGTGGTTGACTGTATGATTTATAATTGTCAATTTTTCCTGTAAGTGTGGAAATGATGTAATGCTATAAGTAGCTTTATTTTCATCAAACGATGGCCGAGAGGAGTCGAATGGGGTCCCCTAAATTTTTATGGCGCATAACCACACTTTCGTATTGGCTGGGCGAAATTGTTTGTTTGTTCTACCGGGAAAAAATAGTGATTTTGTTTTTGTCAACTCAGCTTTGCTGAATGATTTTCCAGAATTCCTACTATCATTGACTGCTGCATTACTGTTATTACGAGATTATTTTTGGTCAGATGATTTATCAAAAGATATTTCAGGCTGTGGACATGCATTTATTCTTTGCGAGGTGTTCAATGAGACAACATTGCAGACATTACTGTCCATTAAAAAAGTCGAGTCCCTCGAGTTTAGGAAGCTGTATCTTCAAGTAGAGTTAACGGATTTTTACGAAATAAAAACCATGCGATAGAATGATCATTCCTACGTTTATCGATGTGTGTTAAAAAAATTTCCCGTACTTATCTGCCCTTTAACGATATTTTATTTGAAAAAAGTCACTATTTTCGGCGCTCAAAATCCGATTTTCCAAATTTATGTTATCACTGTTCTCTTAACGTCAGACATAGAAACGGGAAATTCCGATATAGGTTAGCTAAACATGTTATTAACGTAATAAAGGAAATAAATTGGTTATAGGTTGAGTTTTACACGAGCTGGTGTAAACGTTGTAAACCTCCTCATATTTCGAAACTAATGATGCGATTGAAATTTTAGGTATACTGTTGTGACGCGCGATAACACCAGCATTGCAAATATGTACATAACAAATAGTAAAAATTAATGGTATTCTCAACAACGATTTTTATTTATATCTACTTTCACGCGCCAAACAGCGGTTGTTGATCGGTAGACGGCGACTTCGCCGTAGGAGGAGAAGAGGGAAAGGGACAAGCGACGTTGCCATTTGCTACGCGTAGCACTACTCTGCCGGCGGGGGCGAAGTTGAAAGCATAACAGATGTGTCTGTTCAGAATTTGGACTACAATTTAATGATGGGATGAATTCTCATGACTCACTTTCATCAAAATTAGGAAGGCAGTTAAATGATAAAGTATAATTATTTCCCATCAGCATTTTTCATGTGGGCTTTGGACCACCATATGCTGCTTTAAAAATGGTTTTAGTGGTTAATACCACCAGTTGATTATAAATCTATTTACAAAATGTTTTATGCGTTTGAAAACACTTTGGCTAATCCCGAAATATCCTCTTTCATTATTTCAATTGGAATCGCCATCCGACTGTGATTCATCGTCGCTCAAGTCTGAATCGGAGTCAGAGTCTAAATTAACTATGATCCTCTGGTCATCACTTAATTCATCAAGGAGATGCTCTTTTTTCCTATAATCATCTTCTATCTTTTTGACGTGTTGTATACATTTCCTCCATAAGCTTGACGTCACAGATTGAAGAGCCTCCAGGCACAATTGATGGGTTACGTTGACACTGTTCCCTTTTTCAGCAGCAGTCGCAAGGTTCACTTTAGCTATTGTATTTTTAACGTAAGCCCAAATTAGTTCGATGGCATTCAGCTCGCAGTGAGCCACTGGTGTCCAAATTAAACATACGTCACTCCTGAGTTCTTTCACAATCTTTTCCAGCTTCCTCTCTATCGGAACAAAATATTGCCTACCGTGATTAATCAAAGTCGCTTTTGTTAAACACTCAAAAGTAGGTGCATCCTCCGGTAAATGGATTTTTTTCCTTACAAGCCATTCGATGATATCAGCCTTCTTCCATGACATCGAAGGATTTTTTGTCTCTGGATCTATCATCGTGTGATACGGTGCCTGGTCTAAAACTACAGCGGATCTGGGAGGAAGCAACGACAACACTTTTCGAAACCACTCCTCGAAGTGTCTGGCATTCATCTCAGAATGGTAGTCATCACCACCCCTTTTTCCCACAAAAAATAGTTCGCCACCCTCTAGGAAGCCATCCTCACTACCTATGTGCAAAATGATGACTCGTTTCCCGGCTCCTGAGGGGGTCTTAAAACCACCGCGCCAGCCATTCACCTCCTGTATGCGCCCCCGGTAGATATTATACCCAAGCTGCGAAGAGTCCACAACGTTTTCTACCCAGCTATATTTCAAAGTATGATGCTGAGAGCACCAGGTCTCATCAGTGTAAAATATTTTGTATCCACTGTCCCTCAGCTTTTTAATTCTACGGAGAAAATTATGACGAGTGGCAGCAATTTTTACCGACTCCATCATCACTGGCTTTTTACATAATTTCTGATACCTAAACCCCAAACTCTGCATCACAGACCGGAGCTTAGGCAAGGAGAAATCTGGGCATTCGGGCACAGACTCAACCAACTTGTCCTTCACACTTTGAAGAGTTGGATACATGTTCCTCAAATAAAAGTCATGGACTGTCCGTCTAATGACTCCGAGCGTGAAATCATCCACAAAAATTCTTGGTCGCCCAAGCACAAATTGTCTTTTCCTTGGAGAGGGATTGCCATCACCAGAGTTTTCTTTGTCACTAACCTTGGATTTAGCAGCCGTTCTTTGCACTGATTTTTTGCTAATACCGAGGCACTGGGACACAGTTTCATAAATAGGATAACGCTTTTCCGATCTTTTTTCCGCCTCCATTTGGAAAAAGCGAATGGCACTGAGTATCATTCGCTCTTCCCCTTCTGAGAAGCGATTTCTGCGGTACATGTTTCACTTTTGAAGCTCACAGACCTAATGACTAGCAAAAATAGTAAAGGGTTGTTGACAAGGGGCCATTCAAGTATTGCCATAAGACGTTTTCGGGGGGAGGGAGGTTCAGATATCCTTACATTGCCTTCCGTAGGGGAGCTCGGGGTCTAGCGCCAACTTGCGTAAGATTTTGTCCGTCGTGAGACAACATTGTAGATCGCTCCAGGAGACTGATCTTATCTGACTATTCAAGATGTTTTGTAGATCGACTGCCTTGAAAAGTGACTTGTAAGTCTTTGGACTAAAGTCGACACACCATTGAACAAGATGGTGTTGTTTGCATTTTTTATAGTCCATAATTTCTTTGTATAACAGGAGTAATTCAAGCGCGGTTTCGAATAAGAGTTTTTTTTAAATTTGCCGAATAGCCTGTAATTGTACACAACTCCATCATCTGTGGTGTTGTTTCAATCTTAATGCATGCCTCTTTCAATCATATTCATTACTCTTGAGTCTCTGTCCATTTGTGTGGTTGCAATATACATTATCGGTCCCTCTCCATTGGTAGCATGTCTGCAGTGTAGTTCATGCTTGTGAGGCTTCGCCTCGTGACATGCATTAGCGATTAATGCAAATGCATAATTAGCCGTAGTTACACTAACTTTAGGGCATAGTGTAATGCATGTTGGTGACTACTCACCACCTACCACACACCCTTGAGGCTGCTTGCAGGGTATTTTGTAGATGTTAATGTTGAATAATGTGGTACTCCAACACCCTAAAATTTTCTGAAATCAAGTGCTCAAAGCTATAAGATGGTTTCTATCGAGAGCCGAAACCTCAGAAAACGACTATTTAACGAAGAGTAGATATGTACAATTTCTTTCTAACTATCCTCTTACGTAAGATAGAGAGGGGAGGGTGGGGGGTTGCCGAAATTTTACATTGTCTTACATAGGGGGAGGCGGTTCGAAAAATATACAGAATAGTCATACGTAATACTTGAATGGCCCCCAAGAGATTAAAAGGAACGAATTTGTAAGTACGCGACATCTCACTACGGTGCGGCAACAGCGGATGGCTATGGACGATTTCCCCTACCTTCCCCTTACGATCCATCGGCGCTCCTTCCGTGGCAAGTCGTGCTTTCTTGGCGCGTGAAAGTAGATATAAATAAAAATCGTTGTTGAGAATACCATTAATTTTTACTATTTGTTATGTACATATTTGCAATGCTGGTGTTATCGCGCGTCACAACAGTATACCTAAAATTTCAATCGCATCATTAGTTTCGAAATATGAGGAGGTTTACAACGTTTACACCAGCTCGTGTAAAACTCAACCTATAACCAATTTATTTCCTTTATTACGTTAATAACATGTTTAGCTAACCTATATCGGAATTTCCCGTTTCTATGTCTGACGTTAAGAGAACAGTGATAACATAAATTTGGAAAATCGGATTTTGAGCGCCGAAAATAGTGACTTTTTTCAAATAAAATATCGTTAAAGGGCAGATAAGTACGGGAAATTTTTTTAACACACATCGATAAACGTAGGAATGATCATTCTATCGCATGGTTTTTATTTCGTAAAAATCCGTTAACTCTACTTGAAGATACAGCTTCCTAAACTCGAGGGACTCGACTTTTTTAATGGACAGTAGGCAGTTTATTCACCTTTTTACCATTTCCGACCCAAAGCATTTTTCCCAAAAAAATTGTTTCCAATGACTTTGTATCATATACACATTAATTTTTCCAAGTATAAAAATTCAATGAGCCAATATTTTTTTCCAGTTATCTCCTGCGTACGGGATCGGATATTAAGTGTTCCTTATCTTCATCATCAGCAGTTGTTATCAATCCGAATTTTTGTTTTTTTACTGTTTAAATTATTTAAATGAAATTTCTGATGATATTATAAGCAAACGATAGTTAATCATTATTCTTTTACAGCATTTAGGAATTGCTACGAATGCTTTTAACTTTAAAATGATGTCCCATGCATCTGCTGTCTTTTTCCACCATTGTTTCATTTGGGTATACTACCAGCTGATTGGTAGGTTTTTGGGCAGCACATACCCTATCATCCAAAAAATCATCTCACTTTCTCTGTTGTAGATATCCCGCCAACCCTTCCCTCTTAAATTTCTCCTACCCTCTTATTTCTTCTTAATTCGTCCAGAATTCCTATCCTCTTCCTTCCTCTTACAAGCTTCCTTATTGACAAAACTCCGAAAATATATTCGCATTCTGCCTTTTT
The DNA here is from genome assembly GCA_963573305.1 of Pyrrhosoma nymphula. Classification (NCBI taxonomy): domain Eukaryota; kingdom Metazoa; phylum Arthropoda; class Insecta; order Odonata; family Coenagrionidae; genus Pyrrhosoma; species Pyrrhosoma nymphula. The sequence goes on from OY754339.1 coordinate 91,860,401, forward strand.
ATTCCCCTTACCATACCCATTCTATTGTCGGCCTCGGTAGAAGCGGGGTGAAGTCGTCGTATGCTATCCCTGAGGTCACGGGTTCGATTCTCGCCTGGCTGGTATTTCACCACCTGTAACGTTCCTCAACGAGAAGGGAAAGGCATAGAAGAGAGGCGGAGAAACCTTCTAAACACCATTTATTGCACTCCACACAGCTTAAACACAAAAACTGAAAGAATACCAGGGACTCCTTTCCCCTCTCTCCCGGCTCTCCCGTCCGTGGAGTGTCCCTCTGCCACCCTTTCCAGCTGTGGATCGCGCTCCTCCGTCGGCGGCGCTATTTAGCGACCGCCATATTTAAAAGTGGCCAAAAAGGTCGCCCAAGGGATTCCTTGTCACACACCTAGGACATGGATGTTTGAAAATTGTTATAAAAATTTTTATTTATTTTTTATTTTTTTATTACTCATTATTAATTATATATTAATTTTATATAAAATAATAAATTCAAACTACATATCAATTTCGGCCCCGCTAAGTCCCAAGGGCTTGTCAGTGGGTTCCGCGACAACATAAGAATATGGCAACCACATTTTCACCAAGACTTGCATTTTACATTTTCTCCCTATTTTCATATATTTGCATGTACACATTCATACTCATATTCAAATATGTACACATATACACAAATATATGCATACCTACACATATATATCCAGTATGCATTTCAAATTTATGGTAAACAAAACAAGAGTATTCGGCTTCTTTTGTTCATAATTTCTATTCTTCTATCAACCATTTTTCAATTTTTACCTTAGCTTCATTTCTTGTAGTTAAGGTACTTATACCATGTGGTATCTGATTAAATTATTTTGGTATAACCACTTTAAATATATTATTACCATACTTTGCTGAGGTACAGTATCATTTTTTACAAATCGTAAAACTACAATATTTAAAAAAAAAACGTGTTTTTTTTGTAAGTAAAGGCAGTCCCCGAGTTACATAATAGATGCGTTCCGACACAAGCGGCGTAAGTCGAAATTTAAGTAAATCAAAATTTCCTGAAGTCGAAAAAAAAGGAGTCGAAAATTACTCCGTAACTGAGTCCGTGCTCTCAAAATTCGGTCGGTTTGGAAAAATAAGGGGAAGGCCAGCTCTTACTAACATTACGGCACATGTGCTCCTTGAAAGTAGGCAACCATCCTTCCAATTCCGTAACTTTCGTAATTCTCGTCTTTTTTTGGGGTAAGGTTGCCACTTACGTAAGTACGGATTTACGTAAGTTGAGACTTACGTAATTCGGGGACTGCCTGTATTAGAGAAGTAGTTATTGTGGACAATGATATATTATCTTTATAATTTGTCTTACCTCAGAATGCCTAAATATTTATACATATCTTCAATGTTTTTGATTAAAAAAAATATATATTTACGAGTTCATTGTAAGAAAGGACTATCAAGTTTTAAATGCGCTGAAGTAATGACATTTATTTATTCGTAGCCGTACCTTCAGCACCAATGAGGAAGGGGGCGGCATACCCTCCTCGGTTCACTCTAAAAGAAAGTGGTGTGTTCGCTATCGTGCGGTTTTTAAATATTCAAAAGCATGATTCGAGAATCGTAATTGAAAAAGGACACGATTACGGTGAACCTGCCCGCTCGGGGCGACATCCGCCGACACGCGTGGGTAAATAATGAACTTGGTGGGAGTGGAAGAGGGGGTGGGAAGGAAGATGGATTGGGAGGAGGATGGTTTTGTCACCCGCGAAGCGTGACGTTGTGAGAGAAAGAGAGAAACATAATGCATGGGGAAGGAGCCACGGACGCGTGTGGATGTGATTATGTGACGGTTGGAAGCCACGCCCTACATCGTATTATACAACCCTCTTACGGCTGCACGGAATCAATTAGCGTCGAAGGTAATTTTCACGTCAGATGCGCTCTCACGAGAGTCAACGAGCGGAAAAATTGGGGCTTGATGACAGGCCACGAGATCATGTGTCCCTTTGCAACACTTCCTTGAGCCCGCTAACCGCTACCTATCTTTATAATCCGAAGGTCAGTGCCACAGGTGTGATACGGAGGAACCTATGTTTGAAAGCGAATGCTACAAGGATTGATTGATTCCGTTGCGTTCTTGACGAGATAAGTCCTCTTATGATTGCTTTTACAAATGCAATATCAATTCGACTGGTGGCGGAGATGAGACGAAATTATTTACCCCAAACATTAATTTAAAACTCTTTTGAGTTTATGTGAGATAATCGAACGGGTCATATGCCATTCGAATGGGATAGGCTGAAAGAGTGATAATGTTGGCCACATGGGAATTTATAACGCCATCAATTTAAATAAGACGGCTTCCAAATAATGGTATGAAATCGCGTGTCACTAAAGGCGTAAATGAAAACAAAAAAATACCAATTTTAATACATTAAAATATATACTTAAATAATACATTTTACATATGAATTAAAAAAAAAGTAAAAATTATATTATAATATTAACTTAATTTATCTTTTCGTCACTTGCCTCTTCACCAGACGCCATTCCAGTAGCACCGCCTTTTGTAAATCTCCCAAAATAACTCTCTCTTCCTCACATATGTCAATTTTTGACGTAATCCACGGCTGTAGAGGGATCGCGTACGGTGCAGTGAAAAAAGGTGTACTAATCACTTGGACTGGAATTGTCCTTAAAGTTCGCAAGTGGGTTTATTTGAAAATTTTAGGACCATTTCAAAAGGTTGAAATCACGAAACAGGACAGGAAATCGTCAGCCGTTACCAAAATTGTGCAAGTAAAACGATGGTGGTGATTTAATTCATTCATTTCAACTCATTCACAGCCCCAAGTCACAATTAGACGTTTAACATAATGAACACTGAGGAGGGTATCACGGACACTACTAAAAAATAAAAAAATAAATGCCAGGTTTTTAGTCTGTACATAGATTGTTAGTTAATTTTGAGTTTACAGTCATGGCGGAGTACAATGTTGTTGTACGCAGTCACGCACAAAGATATACATCAAAAGTGAGTAAAATTCGCCATTTAAATAATTTTACTTGACCGGGACTCGAACCCGGATCTATCAGGTCAGGTCCGACAGAAACGATAAATTAAGAGAGATATTTTGCCGAACGGATAGGTATGGGAATTCGTTTTTTAGCCCCGAACAATAAGGGACTTCAATAAATGCTAGGCGTAATTTCATTAGAGCGTTTCCTTTTTATATTTAATCGGCTGGTGTCCTAACACCCCCCGCCACACGCCTATTGAGGCGGCTTGCGGGGTAGTATGTAGATGTATCAATTGGCGGTCAGGTGTGTCACCCAGTTATAGGTATAGCGAAACTTGGTGGCACTCGGCATCAGAGAATCTGAAGTCATAGAGGATTAATCAAGCGTTGATGGTTGAACAAATGTACGGAAGGACATCCGCAGAGACCTCTGAAGGGGCCCTCAGTCCCTTTGTCCCACCTCTCTTGTACATATACTTTACTCTAGCAGACGTCAAGCTTCGCCCAAGTGACTGCCGTAAAGTTTTGCTTCACCTATACACCACCTAGCCGTCTTGATTCAGCGAATAGCTTGTCCGTGCAAACCCCCCGCTGAAATAACCCCAGAAGAACCAAGGAAACAGCCGCGGAAACGGGGGTTCATGGGAAGGAATAGCCACGCCCACTACGCTCAAAATATAGTGCAGGAGAGCGGTGCTAATTGGTGAAATTCGGAGGGAACATCGGCTAATTCGTATCCTCCAAGAGTCGCTAGTTAATTTTATTCGAACCCATGCAGTCATAAATAGCACGTCTGCACTTTGAAACTTTTTGTCAGATGATTTATTTCAAATAGGTGTTCTTGAATCAATTTTTTATGCTGAGTCTTAAAACGACTTCCATTTTTTTCTATCACGTCAGGTTTTCTTTCATAAAATAATAATTAATGTTTCAAGATTTTAACTACTGAAAGCACATTTATACTAACATCACTTCAGGCAATGACAATGATTGTAACAAAAATGATTGAAGGATGAATGACACTTCCAAGGTCACACAAAAATAGCAGCAGTTGTACCAACCTAAGACTCATTAGCTTGGGCCAACCTTAGGCTCATTAGCTTGTATTGAGAAATATCCCTCGCACAATGATTACAATTATGCTCTTATCAATAAATCTTAGAAGTTAAATTGGGTCCATTCTGAAAAAAAACAGTAGGTGATTGAAGAAAACTAAGAACAGTTCTGAAATCAGCATTTCAAAGTTAGCTATTTTCTTTTACTAGTTTTCAGTCATCTGTTATCATGCAGACTAGTGTAATCAATTTTTGTTCAGTCAAGCTTAACCATAAATTTGTCGAATATTTGTTAGTATCGAGTTTGTGCTTCGCATCCAAAACCCACGTGAGGGACCATGTCACATAATTCAAGTATCTTCACAGGGTTTTCCTGACGCTTAAAATGGCACAACTGAAAACAATCAGCTTATGAAATATACATATGTACGTAGATATGATATTCTAATTTCTAATATCCCCTGGAATGCAGCTTCAGGTATCCTGACTTCGCTGCGGTTTGTACAGCCAAAAGCAGGGCACGTAACCATTATGATGGTTTCACCCTGATAAACTTATAGTATTTGAGTGTATACATTCACGCGTTGTATACACTTACTCAACAAGGAGTAATTATAGACTTAAGTCTTGGGAGAACCGGGTTCCGATCCCGGTCGAGTCAACTGATTTTTTTGTCGGTGGGTTTCACCCACTTTCGTGAATAGTTTTGAGAGTCTGCTAGGAATCGAATAAATCCTCGAATGGAATAATTTTTCATGTGTTCAAAATAGAAAAAAAAGTGGACCCTATGTTTTTTCCCCCCATTTGTTCCTCCCCTGTTGAAATATGCCCTCTCTCAACCGTATGAAGAATATGCATCCACGCTATGGTTTCAGGATATAATTGTTGGAAGTATTTAGTATCCATGCTAAATAATATACTTGTTACTTTTCCACAGAGTTTATTAACGGTACCTACAACGCGTGTCACCGATCTACGGCATCATCAGGTACAAATTCATAGATTGTTTTGTTTTTTTTTGACCGTTGTTTGTTGTCGTAGTTACGGGGTTTGTTTGAGTGAGGGAGGAGGCGGTTATACCATGACTTGGAAGTGTGGGCGCAGACAAATGACTTGAATGATTGATTTTTCATACAATTAGTTCCTCGGAAAGGAGTGGGGTGGACTGCGGGAACAATTGCTCATTGCAAAGGGTCGTGTTAGGGTCTGCCAAGTGCCTTCTTATCTCGATTTCCTTTAAGAAAAATCCATTTTTATGATGCCGTAGATCGGTGAAACACGTTTTACCGTCAACAAAATTCTGTGTAAAAGTGCAGATTATATTATTTTATTTGGATACTATGAATTCGGTTCTCTAATATTTCTTTCCTGAATTACGCCTATCCCTTCTCGGCGTGTATTGTAGTGGTGCCTTTTAGATGTTTTATTTTACCGTAACGTTGTGTAACGAATACGTTTAGCCATCTTGATTTGGCAATTAAAACATTTTCCACGACTGATCTGGAAAACGTACGTACGAGCTCGCACCTTGATAATCTTAATTGGGGGCCTGGCGAGTAAAAAAAAATGTCGACGTTGCTGTATCTTTTGGATGCTGGGCGCGGGCAGTTTTGAAGACAAAATATTTTTCATACGTGGCCCTCCAATGATATATTTGATCTGTAAAATTTGAATTGGAGTTTTTTTTATTTCCCCTCAAATCCGGAGAGGTCGTCGAAGTCGGGGAATTAAACCGGATTTTATTTCTTTTCAATCATTTTATTTATCCTCGCGCCCTCTCTCTGACCACTCGTGCAACTCCTCGTGTTTTTTTCTTCCTCCTTTCCATACGTACCCCTTCGTCCCCTTACACTCTACAGACTACCCCTCCTCCCCGTCTTTCCCTGGACCACTAATGTACACTTCGATCTGGGCTTCGCGACCCTGGGAATTCCTGATGTCTAGGGTGGGTGTTCAAGGAATAGGCGTGGCGAGGGGCGCCCATGTACTTCCCTGAACTTACTGAAAGTGAAAGTCCAACGCTCCTTTAGTTTTTCTTGGAACCGGACAGGGTGGTTATTTTGCAATCTCTCTTAAGTGAGAATACGTCATAAAATGTGGAAAATTACGTCATTTTTCGTAGTTTAACTCCGCCACCCAGGCGGCGTGACCATCTTTGGCTCTCGAGTGGTAAACTGCCGGTCTATTTATTTGATTCGTCCGCTCTTTCGACTCTTGATCCGTATCTTTTGACTCTTGATAAGTTTAATTTGGCTCCGCATTTCATTAGTTCCATCTCACCTGCCGTAAGGAACGTGAAATGGAGCCACCATCGAACCTTGGCCGATCGTGAGCCGATCATTAAGAGAGCGAAACGGATCTCCCGCCTTCTCGCAAAGAGTCATTAAAAAGGTGAGATTACAAAATAACCCCCCAGGAAATAGAACTGATCGTTTTCGTAGAGCGAAGGAGAATAGTTTGATGGAATCACAAGTCACTTGTGGCACAGATTCAAGTCATTATAATGTACTGGAGTGGTGGATAATAAAGGTGTCCGTTGAATATCAACGGTAAGAATAATATCATTTACATTGATTGTAATAAACCATTCATAGCTTATTTAGAACAATGAATCATTGAGTTACTGGATATACAAGGAATCTCGACTTAAACAAGAAGCATGGTCGTTATGGGGATGATGACTCAAAAACGATAAAATATTGCGAAAAATCGTTTCGTTTTGGCAAAAATTTCGGAATTTCGAGCTGAATGCAAAATTCGATTGAAGGAGTATGAATCTTTATTTTATTTTATTTCTATTGGTACCTTTCCCAATAACAGATGACCGCTGTTTCTAATTAGTTTTGCAAATAACAAAAGGTCTGCAGCTAAATGAGGATTCTGATTCACGTGTATTTCTTATGCGAAAGTTACTAACATATAAATATATACACATATGTGATTATCATAGTAGATTATTGGCCCTATCGTTTCGATCAGTTATTGTGTAGCGAAAAAATAGATTGTAAGGTTGGAACCTTACTTTTGTTTATATTTATATTTGGTTTTAATCTGGTACAATTTTAGTTAAATATTTTAATTATTTTACTGTTTAAATATTCGATTGATTGTTAAAAGATGTTTTGGTTGTTAAGGGATTTTTTACAAAAAGAGGATGGTTTTATGGGGAAGGAAAAGAGGACTGGAAGCTGGAAGAGCTGCTCTGTACCAGATAGAACTGTTTCTAATTAAAAATATGAAAATAAGTGCTTTTGATGAGTAGACACTGTCCAACGCTACAAGGTATTACTGGAGGAATAGTGGAAGCATCGTGATGAATTATTTGAACTCGGAATAAATACCTACATTATTAAAAACATGGAATTTCATATTACCTTTATGGAAAAAAATCGCTGGGGAAAGCCACTGTGGAAGGCTTCACTTTTTTGCGCTGACGTGTTTCTAGAATGAGTTGTCAATTGCCATATTTAGGCCGGTCGTAAATTAATCAAAGGAGAAGAATAGGCTAGGGAAGCAGAGGAATAGAGCCATGATTTGTCAGCGCACAACATTCAGAGCTGAGGCGTTTCGTTGCCAGGTTCCCTAGTGGTTCGTTAAAGCTTGTTCAAAATGGAAGAACTCTCGTTATGTTTTGTCATGCATTTCAAGTCTTGATATTGATATGTCATACATTTCAAAATCCTTGATTAGTATGGATTTCATATAATATTAATTTACATCTGGCAACTATTTATTGTGACTAAATGCATGGCGCACGGTTGCTCTTTTCAGCTAGTCTCTTCTAAATGTCATTCTTCGGCGTAGTTATTACACAGTTTTCATTGATCGTACCATGTAGGATAGGATGTTCCCGAACGAGGCTGTGCTATTTTGAGTTCTCCCAGCTGACGGAGGAAGCATTAAACTAGAACCATATACTGCGACAGCCTAAAAAGAAGTTCGTATAGAGGCGTCTGACAATGCTGGCCCTCTTCTCTGCCTGTTGTGCGTCCTTATGCCTGTTGCTCACGGTAAAATTTTCGGTAAAACGTTTTATAAAACCGACTAATTTTATAAAAATGAGCTTGCTAACGATAGAACCGTTTTATAAAACCGAGTTTTATAAAACGTTTTACGGAATAGGACAGGTTCTATTTCCATAAAACCGTTTTATGCAACAACCAATGAGATGTTCCGCTCATCGCGAAGGTGAGCTTTCGTCTCGCACATTTTTTCGCGATTTTCACCCACTTTAAACTGAGATATCGGAACCAAATTCACCTCCCTTATTATGCCAACTTTGCACATTTGTTTAACACTTTCAACACAACAATGCATCAACTACTTTAGAAATGGGAAACTTTCAAACCTGAGAAGTGCGATTTTTCCTCTCCGCCATCTTGTGAAAAAATGCCGTTTCCTCTTATCCACTGTATGTAGCGCAGCGATCGAGCAGTTGCTTCTCTAGCATATACACACCTCTCCTACACAGTTTCTTCCCTCCTTCCACTGAAACTCGCCCCGCAACGAGTGTTAGAGAATGGAGAAAGGTTTAACCTCAAGGTATACCCGATGCTAGCGCCATTTACGGCATAGCGGTTCATATTAGTACTGCTTCGATTTTCCTCTTAAAAGGTTCTTGAGTTTTACCGTGAGCAAGCTAGTACGTTTTACGTACGATTCATAAAACTTTCAATAAAAATTTTTATAAAACTGTTTTATGGAAAATTTTACCGTGAGCAACAGGCATTAGATACAATCAACTTGCCACTAAATCGCAAAGAGTTCGGCATCACGTATGCTGCATTTCTCCTCTGCTTAATGTGAACCTGACCTTTATCCATGTTTTAAATACTCCATTTTTAATCGGTCTCATTTGCGAACATATAATACTTCCACAGAAAAACGGAAAGACACAGTTATGTGAAGCACAATAACGTTGGGAAGTCTACATTTCTGTTGGCTCAAAAGTTACCAGATTGTGAGCAGCCGTCAGGTAGCTGAGAGCTGGCAAAAGGAAGGCAATGGCCATATAATAATAATAGCGTTTATTTAGCAGTGGCATTCAATTACAGTATACATTAGAATTCATTTTCCAAATGACAATATCCAATTGTCAAAAAAAAATATGTTACATCATTTTCAAACAGAAAATTGTGATACTTCCGGTACACTTTATACATTGTCTCCTTATCACTTCAGTACACGATACATTTTACACCTTAACCACATACTTGATAGTTAATAGTAATAGTTTTAATTAATAGTTTAATAGATTTTTAATAGTTTTTAGTTTTGAGTTTATTGCATTGTGTAATAACAATCCCCTATAAAGGAGTTGGGCCGATGATGATGTCTTCTTTCTCATCGGTTGGTGGAAATTTTTATTTATTCTGGTGTTATAATTGTGAAAATATTTGTTGGTAATGAGAACTTCGTCAAAGTATTTTGGCATTAACCCAATTTAAATTTTATGGATACATACATTTAATTCTAAAGATTGGCTGACATCCATCCATATTAACGTTTTTAACGTAAATTCAATTTTGGTGTACCTATCACATTTAAGTATCAGTCTCTTATCTCTATTCTGGGATACTTAACCTATTTCTGGCTGTGGTATTACCTAAAAACATGACTATTGTGCAATAATTATAATGCGGTAGTGTTATGCAATTATAGATATTAATTTGGTTGTCTTACATGTTAAAATTGTATTAATTGTGAAAATGAAACCCAACTTCCTTTTTAATCTTCTTACAGGTATAATCAATATGCCCCTTAAAATTCAGTTTCCTTGCAATTATCATTCCTAAATATTTTATAGATTCGACTAATTTCACCTCGTAGTCACCAATAATAAATATATAATCTTAAATTGGTAGCTGAGAGCTGGCAAAAGGAAGGAAATGGCCATATTGATTAACGCGTTGCTCGCTGTGTGGTTGATTGAGTAGGCGACAGACAACTGAGGTATTTTGCGCCATTGAGGAGAGTTGGGTAAGGGTAGGGCTATGTGGGGAAGGAAGGAGGGAAACCCGGTGTAGACATTAACCCGCTCTCAACAAAAGGTGCCCAAATGACCAGAGCTGAATATTCCATTCGATGGACGGAGAACTCCACTTCAGTGCTCTCCATGAAGCACTCAAGTAGAGACGGGATTTCTCTGAAAAATCTCCACCATCGCCGAGATTAAAACCCGGGCACTCTGTATAGGAAGATAATACTCTTGCCACATCTACAACCTGATCATCGACGTGTTTTTTCCATGGAACTCTATGCACTGGCAAAAGTGAGTGGTAGATTTGTGATTTTTGCCGTCTTTGGCAAGTGTCGGTTTGAAACGGCCCTAAAAATAATGTGAATATCGAATTTCCTCCAGAATTACTGACATTCGAAAATTATTCGTTCAGCAGCTTGGCGAAAGCTAGCAGATGACCGCTTATTTTTCCTAGATTCGACTCTCCATCTAGATATTCACTAACGCGATGCTTGTCTAGCATGAATGCGGGGGGGAAGAGGGAGAAAAGAGGTCTTCAATTTCTGTCTCATACTCGTCAAAATTCCGGTCATATCCATCCCAAGAGGTGGCTAGGTGTTAACACGCGAAATATTCCGTTGATTTTTATTTGATAGATGAATATCGAATGAAGGCGCAGCTCACATATTATCCCGTTTTACGCCCGAATGAATAATAAGCTTAGCTCTGCCTGGGATGTCCTCCTCGCTCTGAAATTCATACCCCGAATTCCACTCGGCCTCGCGCGTAATACGTCACGCCTTCGTCATCCCCTATGCGTTTTATTCGCCTCCTGCCCCCCCCCTCCCCACCGTCTCCCTCCTCTTATAAGCTTTCCCCCTCTCCCTACTCTCCCTCCCCCAACCCTTCCCCCACCCCTCATTTCTCTCCCCGCTTCAATTTTCCCATTTAATTTGCCGTCGTGTCCTGCCCTCATCCCATCTCACCCCCTGATTTACTCACCCTTCCCACTATGACGCTCTTCCCGCCGCGTCAACCCCGCCATGCTGCCTCGGGCAATTTGGGTGGTAGGGAAGATTTGGAATGGAGATATTACGCAGAAGGAAAGGAAAACGCATTGGTGGTAGTTTGCCGGCACAGATTTATCAAGGGCGCTGCCAAGGCATGTATTTTTTTTCGTAACCCCCCTCGATAGGAGCTGGGAAAGTCAATGCCGAGGCGAGTAAAAAAAAAGAGCAAACGAAACGAGTTTTGAGTGCCCATAACTCAAAAAAACGTGACGTAGTTCTCTTCAATTCCATCGCCGAGTGCAGTCGTCAGTTCGTAAGTGACGTCGTACTCGCCGTGAAGTGTTTACATCACCGTTTTAGAGAAATTTTCTCGTGTGTTTTGCGTTTGAAGAATGGGCAAACTTGCGTTACCGCGATCATATGGGATGGGAAAACGCGGAAAGTCGCGGGAAAAATGATATCTGCGCCCTGTCAGATTAGCTTTTGATGTGACCGATAAAATGGGGCTATATCTTTTGATTTTTGTTTGTAGGCTTTCGCAGCTTTTCTTATCTATGTAGGATGATGCTCTCGGGCAATGCTGCGTTTTGTTCATTATGAAAATCTCAACGTTTCGCTTCTCTTACTGGAAGCATCATCAGGAGAATGAGCGTTTACCGGCTTTAGTTCGCTCTTACATAGCATCGATGTCCGTTGCACCATTGTTGGGCAGATTTGAATATTTTTCGGAAGACATTAGCCATTGGGTTTTGCTGGAGCCAAGAACCCTTTCCAAACCCTGCTAAGGATATATCCATCCTCCCTATTAAAATGTTTTGGCCTTTTGGCTATTTCTATGGCCTCACGTATTAAGCGCGGATTATATTCTTGCGTCTTGGCCAAGACCCGTTTTTGGTCGAACATTATTTTATGTCCAGGGCTTGAGGCGGAATGTTCTGCAACCGCTGATGTGTCCCATTTATGTTGCTCCATCCCTCTCTTGCGCTCTTTAAGCCTTTGAGAGATAGCTCGCTTACTCTGTGTTATTTTATGTACTCGATTTTCATAATGAACAAAACGCAGCATTGCCCTAAAGCATCATCCTGCATAAATCTCTTTTGATGTTTCCCTCAAGATGGACTTATTGTTACTATTAAACTAATATACGGGTGAAAGTGCAGTTAGGATTGATTATTATTTTATTTATGTTTATTAATTCAAGGATCATGTGCTTCCAAAGACAATAATTGAGGGTAGTGGTGGCACAAATAGAACACAACAGTTTCATTTCAACTGTTTCGCAACCGGAAATATTACAAAACAAAACAGTTCCACGAAACACCGTGTTGCAGACAACAAGATAAGAGGCACATCAAACAACAGGCGATCGATCGGCGCTGTTAGATAATGGCTCGTAGTTCGGTATTTTATGTAATAAGAAACCTTTTACTTAATTAAAGTAACAATTTCATTTGGAATCATGAATCATAGGTACTTCACAATTCTAATTCTATCTGCAACGCTGGACGGACATGTGTTGGCTTGACAAACCAGCAACCGCCTGCAACAGATTCAAATCCAACAAATTGTAGCTTTATAACAGCAACACAGCCACATGTGCAGTGTATTTGGAACAGAATAGAAGACGAAACAGCTTCAGCTAGTATCAGTTGCCGCTGCACAGAACAGAGCGCAACGGCGCGGCTGCGGCACGATCACGAAACTAACCTGTTGTTTGCAACAATTGGTTTAAACAGTTTTGTGGCCGAAAAAGTTGCGGCTGTAGCTGTTTCGCTCCGACAACACTTCATTCCACCACTAATTACAGCCGGTAGAATCTTAACCGGTAGAATACCTTAACAACAATATCAATAAGCTTTAAATTGTACTCAGTAGAAAGGCTAATTACTGAAATTACTCTCATCATTCGCACATTTTGCGGATTCTCATCGACTCAAACTCGAGGAATGGACGTTGCAAGAAAATCCCGTCGACCCAATCGGAAGTTGGCGATCGTGTCCATCGCTGATAATCCTTCTTCTGTTAAGTGTTTGCTCAAAGGGCAGATTCATTCGCGTCCAACAACATTCTTACTCATGCTAAACACTCCCTCCGCCGTTGTCCTCACCGGGGCTCATCTGTCATTCGACGTATCTCGCTTGGCGCATGTCAAGGGATCAGTCCCACTCGATAAACAGCCCCGACGTTTCGGGTCAACAAACTAATTTGGGCCGCCCCCGAGGAAGATCAGAGGCGATTGAAAGGGATATTGGTTTGACCGATCGGGATGGGAGTCCTGCAAAACGGCATTCGTACTCGGCCATACTTGGTTGGCCATTTGGATTGGAGACCAACTACAGAGTTCCTTTTCGCCACTGAAGACAGGTTGGAATTGGGAAGAGAAGGATTATTTTGGGAAAAGGAATGCGTGTGGAGTAACACATAGCGTCGGTGTATAACCCAACAACTAAAGAAATTCCCCCAAGAAGACCACAGCTTAAGGTGGCTGGAGCAGTAATCTTGGGTTATAGTTTGCACATTTTAATGTTTCAAGTGGAAAAAATACTATATAGATAAATATATAGAAAACATATTGTTCTAGGGAATGCCCTACAAGAACGAGTACGTATAAATCAAAATATTTGCTCGGAGTTTAACGTATAATTTTGCCGGAGATACTGTAAAATATAATTATAACATCATAATTAACAAAAAAGTAGGAGTACAGAATAGTCTTTTGCTATATACAACAGCAAGCAAAATTTGAAGAAGTGCCAAACTTCCCACCATTGCCTTACAAATCAAATGCATATAAATTTATTTAATATATATAATAATTATGTACTATTATTTTTTACGCATGTATATGTTATTTCAAGTCCAAATCTAACAAAAATATCAATTTATTATTAATCAGTTCCATTTGACTACATAGTTTTATTAATTAAGCAAATGTAAATCAGATGAACATTTTTACATAATTTTACAGTGATGAAAAACATTGTAGGTGTTTTGAATAGGTACAAAAATTCAAAGGTTTTGTTGTTCAATAATAAATTTGTATAATTTAGTTTTGAAGGATTTAACCGATGAACTTTGATTTAAAGATGTAGGGAGACAGTTCCAAAATTTTATTGCGGTTATTTGAAATGAGTAGGACCACAATTTGATTTGAGTACAACTGTTTATGTAGGTGCAGTAATGGAAATGATACAAGAATTGTATGCTATATTTTTGCTTGAATTTAAGCATGTTGATATTTTTCGGCACGGTATTCGACATTTAGGCGAAAATTAAAGTATAATTTGTTTTTCCGAATCTTTGACTCTGCTTGACACCTTTATGTTCGTTAGAAACCATAACTACTGTATGAAATGTGTTATTCGGCGTTTAGAATAAAATCTGTACAAATATAATGGAATTACAACAAAATATACCTCATGTACGTACCATACATGTTAAAATAAATTTGAATTGCCATAATACAAAATCAGTAAAGTGCGTTTTTTTTTCTTTTATCTATTCTATCACTAATGCAAAGTTACGCGCTAATCTGTGCATAGACAAAAATCGCTCCAGCCATCTTAAGGTCCCATTTGAAGGAAGAGTATTGGAGCATGAACCACTGTAAAATCTCCCTCACGCCCGGGATTCAATCCCGGGACTTTGATAAGGGGCGCACCCTAATTTTTACACTAATCCTTTCCACCGCTCTCCTCAGGGGACCCGTCAGCCAGGGCGTCACAATAATGGAAGATTTTTATCCATGGTGTTGAGGTTAGCCAAGATTGGAACACATATCAGCACACTTTACGTGCAGACGAACGACGTTGAACGGTGTTCACTGGAGATGCGCTTGGTAACCTGCCAGTAATTAGTTGGCATTCTGTGAGTGCACAAATATCACGCCCTAAAGTTTTGTGTGTATTTATCGAATTTGTTCAAAATATATATTTAAATCCAAGGAGTAGTTAGAAACTTAAAATATTATGCTTGAGGCCTTTACAGAGGGTCAATTGAAAAAAATACAGGGAGTAGGTATTAATTATCTTTATTTCGTGAATGCGAAATTACATACATTACTCTCGTTATTGGGAGATTCCTTTGTTTTGTTTGTTGGAAAGAAATTTGAAATGAAAGAAAGAGAATTACGCTATGCGTAACATTTATTCATGGAAATCATTAGTACAAATGGCTAACCTATGAACAATTGGTAATTGATATATTTACTGATTTCCAACGTTAATTTTAGATAACTTGTTTTTTATCGTCTAACACACATTCTCAGCTCTCTATAGACACCTTGATCACTAAAATCGACCAACTCGTTCCGGAGATAAAACTGAACTGAGCGCGCGCCGTGCCCACACAAGCCCAAATTTAGACCCGCACGCGCAGCGATGTGACGTCACTTCTCAACCCCCCCTTGGCTCGCGAAAAACTATTTCCGGTAGTCGACAAAACGGGCTATTCAGTCATAGTTTTAGATGTTCTGTAATCCTCATAGTTTTTGCACACGAGGTCCTCGAAAGTACACAAATATTGGTCGCGGCAAAATCTTACATGACACCGAGAACGAACCATAATATGTTCATTCGCATTCACATAAAAAATCGTCGCGAATGCGATTATCGACGTTCTTTTGTTGTTTTAGCGCACATCAACTCAGCTCCCGATTTGTTTTGAAGTATGCAGGGTCTGAAACGAATGGGAAGCAAGTGCGATGTTGTGTTTCGAAGTGAGCGGCCCTATAGTAAACGGAAAGCTCCCATTGGCTTCCAAATATCTCATCGCGATATGCATCGAGTGTCATCAATACGAAACACTATTCAATAGCATTTTTGAGGCTTATCTGAACTAACTTAACGTTATAGATCATGATAAATATTTGTGACCACCAGTAATGTAACTTCTAAGATGATTTATTCCAAAGTTAACTGATTTCTGAAGTTTCCTATGTTACCGGTCGGTTAAGCCAGGTTGCGTCGTTTTGCCACGTGGATTTGCGTCACGCAAGAGACCTTGTTTACTTGGCAGTGTCATCACCGGATGAATTAATGACGGTGGTAAACCGTGGTATAGTTGGCTCTCGGAATTATTTCATTTTTAAAGAGGAGTTGCTGTAAGTAAATGGATGTTTACCAGGTGCATAAGCGAACGATCTCTGCTGCTGGTATTGGTTTACAAAGGACTAAGACAGCAATGGGCGAAAAGTTGCATCTCTGTGTCTTGTTCCTTGAGGATGCTTATGCCAAATTCGTTCGATAATTTTCTCATGCATTGCTAAAGATTTAGAGACCAAGTTTCCGCCGTAATTCAGCAGTTGACAACAGCTTTTGGAGAACGAATCACTTGATTAACAAGTGACATGCAGCAAGCGTCGGTTCTCCCTCCCAGACGCATTCTGCTACGCCAGCTGCGTTGAGAGTTGAAAGATGGGCAACTCCATCGGCAACGCAGCCTGCTTTGGAGATCTCGCCTCTGACTGGCGACGCTAAAAAAAACTTATTTCGTAGCTTTATGCCAAAGATTCGACGGAGTAACTTTTGACATGCCCACATCCTGGCGGTATATTCTAGATCGCAAAAACTCGCATTTAAATAACATATTATGTATTTCAAAACAAACAAAAATTATGCATAAGAAATAATTTTTATTTATAAAGGTATATGCTTGCCCAGCAGGACCATTTACTCTTTACGTCCATGCAAATTTATTAGTTTTGGTCGAAAGTTTGCTTCATTGAACACGGTTTGTGCATATGTCTTCAGTATTATCGATACTTGGGTCCTCTACCAGGATTGAAAACGGAGTCACTTCGGCTTGGATAAACAATGTCAACTTTGGCTTGGCTTCTGCTACATTCCAAAATTTTCTCCAACTGTGAATAATGTTGTATTGTTACTAGATGAGGCTGCCCGTTGAAATGATGCTGGAAGAGGAAAAAACTAAAATCGGTGCAGTGGACTACAAGAATCCTCCTAATACGACAAGTATAATGGTTTTGTAATTATTATACCGATAATTTAACCTAAGCCATAAATGGTTTAGATATATGTTCCATTTAAAGCAAATGCTGCAGCTTCTAAAGGAAATAAAAATTTTGTATCGTTGAAATGGCGAAAAAATGATTTGATGTAGAGCCAAAAACACAATGCTGTTGAAGAAGCGAAGCGTAAGTATAGGAATGTATAAAGAGAGTATTAAAGACTACATTCTTTCAGCCCTCCATCAGTGAAAGTTTCAATTTTTAGCTTGAGTGCGACTTAATTTATTATTTTTGCTTTTTTCGAGACGATTCTTATTACTCCTTCATTCCGACGATCAAAATAATCCACTTTTGGCTTTTCACCAGGTTTTACGGGTACCGAACAGGCAAAAAAATCACAAAAATTAAGACGAACTCCTTTGGTGAATATAGGATTTTCAAGTGGAACTAATAGTTAAGAAATGCGGAATATAATCAATCACTTCAAATTTTTTCCCCGCGTTTTACTATAGTTTAATTCCCGAAAAACAAAAGCACTATTCACGGTTTTTTCCTTGTTTTATGAGAGTAAAATTTCTAACAATCACAAAAACGCTAAAATAATGTACCTAACCAATATTTAATGCAAATAACAAATATCATAACTGTACGTATAAACCTGAAATGAAGAAAAGTTTTAAAAAAATAATGTTTCCAGAGCACAAAGACAGATATATAGGGTGCATTGCAGTTATCTCCTGAATATCCAGTGTTTATAATGTTTGATAGATACGAGGTTAACGGTCAAAATAAAAAATAAATACGGAATATAATCAACCCTTTCAA
This sequence comes from Pyrrhosoma nymphula, assembly GCA_963573305.1. NCBI lineage: Eukaryota > Metazoa > Arthropoda > Insecta > Odonata > Coenagrionidae > Pyrrhosoma > Pyrrhosoma nymphula. The sequence goes on from OY754339.1 coordinate 91,878,223, forward strand.
ATTTTTCCCCGTGTTTGAATATGATTTTATTCCCGAAATACTTTTCCCGAGTTTCGGAAGTGAGGAAATCGTGAAACTTGGCGGGAACGAGCGTTAAGCGATTCCCGCCCGCCCGAGAATACGGGTAAAAAGCAACGCTTCTTCAATCCTCTGCATTTCTCTCGATGGAGGTTAATTGATAGTGAGCACGCCTTGAACCACCCGTGCAAAACTAACTAACTAACTCCAGGTCGCGTCCCTGTTATGCATTGTGTGAACCCACTCGACCAGGGAACCGAAAAAACTCCAAAACGACCTACTATTCGTTATTTTTTTAATCTCGAAAGAACTCAAAAACCTCTTTCTCACGCTGTAGATGAGATCGGCAGAATTTAAAGTGCGGATGAACAGTTCCTGAGGAAAGAGAGAGGTCGGGAAGTATAGGAGGCATCGTGCGAGATGGAATAAAGTAGGCTTGCGCTGAAGTTTCTAGGGTCCTCCCCACTAATTAAGGATTAAGAAATGTCGCAGAAAAAAAACTTCTCCATTCCTCATTACGAACTATCTCTATAGATTCTTTTCAAAAAACTCCTCTTGAAAACGAGGCCAAGGGTGATATCAATAAACATCCAAAGTACAGAAGCAGGAACCAAAAGCTCACCCCTTGGAAGGATTAAGGAAAAGTAAGGTGATAACAAAACGACAGATGGGGTAGACACGGGCAGCTGAATGTATCCATTATTCTTCCCGATTTAAATTCACATTCAGCGAACCTCGTCGAGTAGCTACGTAAAACACTGTGCATGGTGTTTTCCTTGTTTTATGATAGAAAAATTTCTAACAATAACAAAAACACAAACATAATGTACTAAACCAATTTTTAAAGGTAAATTACAATGAAAACAACTGTACGTACGAACCTGAAACGAAGAAACATTTTCAAAATTATTGTTTCATGAGCACAGCGACTGATATATGGTGCATTTTAGTTATCTCCTGAAGCTCCAGTGATTTTATTGCTTGATAGGTACGAGGTTAACAGTCGACGTCGTCTGTATATACATATATATTTATAGTCATGTACAAATGCATCAAAACATCAGACCATCTAATTTTTCCATTTCCTAAGAAAGAAAAAAAAACGAGAAAAAAATGTTAACACAATACTAACACTTGCAAATTTTTGCAATGGAAATTAAAGTAGATGTACATGAGAGAGATACTAAAAGCTATGAAGAATATTTTAGGAAATAACTGTGGATCACAAAATTTTTGCAGGAGTCTATTTCGCAGCGCTTAGACCTTGTAAAAGTTTAGTGGGCTTGAGGTATTCGCGGAGTAAACCTGACCTAAATCGGGCGGAATCCAAGCTGCTTGCAGCTGCGCCTTTGGAAGATGATACGCGTAGTGCCGGGGGATTTCCAGGCTGAAAACTTGTCGATTGCTAAAAATTTACGAGCGCGGAAAGATTTTTACGCCCCCGATAATCGACTCGAAGCGCCATTTCCCTGCGTCGATAAAAAAAACACTGACGATTTTCCTTCGATTTCCACGAGGGGAGATGAATACTCTCCCCCTACCCCCTGCCCACCATCCCTATCCGAAAAGGGGAAGTTTTCATTTTTTTTTTTCGTACTCATAAAAAAATAATGGAGAGCAATGATTAAAAAATTTCGCTCGCCTCCGTCAAAATGGCAATTTCCCTTCCCGAAATGGGAAAATGATTAGGCCCGCGAGTCGAAATAGCACCGTCTATCGCAGCTGCGAACACACTGGCAAGTCTGAACTCCCGAACGCAGTTCTTTCGGTTTTTTTCCCTCTGTGTTTTCGTCTCCTCAGAAGATGAATCCTCGCAGTTCCTGCCAGTGTTTGCGAATGAAGGATTTGAGTCCTATCTCAGAGAGAGAGAGAGAGAGAGAGAGAGAGAGAGAGAGAGAGAGAGAGAGAGAGAGAGAGAGAGAGAGAGAGAGAGAGAGAGATAAAAGACTGGATGAAGAAAATCACGCTGAAAGATCCCGATGAAAACAAGTTATTTCCTTTTTTTCCGAAGGAGAGCGATGGGAAAAAAGCATAAAATATATTGTGAGCAGAATAGCCCAAGAAAAGAAGGTAACCTATCAGAAAAGCAGTTCAGAGACAGGTAATACCTAACACAGGCTCGCATTTAGAGCATCCTATTCCTTGGCAGTGAGGACTGAGCGACAACAGCAACATAACAGAAAATAATGAAAGAAAGGGAGTGCGGTCTTATCAACGAATAACGTAACGATCAAATAAACGGACAGAATAACCAATGAGGATGTCCTACGAGGAGCTGGGAAGAAATGTCTAATGAAAACTTTGAGAAGAGAGAAAAACTAATGTACAACAATTGTACAAATAGAATTTACTTTATTGTTTCAGGCGTTACTTTGCGGTAATCCTTTTTGAAATTAAAATGATGTAATCTTCATTAAAGACATTAAAATTTTATTAATTCTCAAACGTCAGGTAATCCGAATTTTTCTCATATCTCGGAGTCATGTCAACTCAATATCCAATAACCTATGCCTAGAATTCCGTACATCTGACCCTAGAACCGCGGAAGGTGTTCTCAGGATAACTCGGGTTTGAATTGGGAAAATATTATCTAATGTTAAGTCTTTTCATGATTGATAAGGAACTCATACAAATGGTTTATAAAGTTTTAGTTGCTACTCCATGATCTATAAAATTCCTTTTTATTCTCTGAAATAAGGAAATATTTATTGATATCCAGGTTATTTTAGTCCACTCTTGTTTCAAAGTTATTAGAAAAATTCCAGAAAAGAGTACCTTCATTAAACAGTTTCAATGTTTTTTTGTAAATCCCATTAATTAATGATTAATTTCATTAAAGTAATTACCGATTAAAGGTAGGTTTTAATGAAACTCGTGTAAACATCCTCCAGATTTTTACACGTGCAGGGCTCTATCCATCTCTAGTTTTTCTTTCTTCATCTCCCCATACTTCCTACCATTATTCATCCCGTCCATAAAACCAATTCTCTTCCTTCCCCTCTTGCCCAACCTCCTTCCCTCCATCGCGACCTTGAGCAAACCATCGCCCCTCATTACCGCTTCCAATGACCTACCCTGCCTCCCTCTTATCTCTTCCAGAAGCTTTCTCTCTTCACCAACTAGGTCAAGCACTTCCTCATTTGTCTTCCTTTCCGTCCAACTTCCTTTCTCCATCCTCCTCCACAACTACATCTCGAACGCTTGTAGCCTATTTGCGTCTTCCTTTCTCAAGGTCTACGTTTCTGCCCCGTGCAACGCCATGCTCAATGTCAAGCTCTTTATCAGCCTCTTTTTTATATCCTTACCTTAAGTCCCTGTAATTAACTCCTTCCTATTGCTGAGCGCTTCTTTCACTTGCACAATTATCCTCCCAATGTCTTTGCTACTATGTCCATTTTCTTCTAACGTACAACCCTAATAGTAATGGAATTGCTCTACTTGCTCCAGCTTGTGCCCTCCTAATCTTATGACAAATCTCCCTATCTTTATCCTAGACTATCTCATTACTTTTGTCATCTTGTACTCTATCTTAATTCCGTATTTCCCGTACTGAATTTCTAATCCATCTACTGCAGTTTGGAATCCCTTCGACGATTGAATAACCAACGCTTGGTCGTCCACGAACCTAACCGACTTGATTGATCTGCTGGTCTCCTACTTTGATTCCCAAATTTAAGCTATTCTCATGCTTCTCCTACCATCTCCTTGTCATAAATGTTTAATAAAAATACAAAGGCGACAACGGGCGGGCTGCCCACCTTGATTCACCGTCAGCCACCCTTACCTGTGCCCTCTGTACCATATTTAAGTTTCGGATGAGTCCGATCCCAGTATCTGCATTAGTTTTTCTCAATTTACTCAGTCAAACGCCATTTCAAAATCAAAGCATGCAAAAGCATTCAGATTACACTCTTATGTTTCTTTATCAAGTGTTATGATTACCGCAATCGTATCCTGAGTTGCCCTTCACTTTTGGAGCCCAAACTGGTCATCACCCAAGTAGTAATTTGCTCTATTTTTCAACCTTTTATTAATTATGCTAAGTAAAACTCTCGCCGCACGAAAAATAAAACTTTGTTATGTAATTCTCGTATTAAGACGCTGTCTTCTTCATCGGGATCGGAATAAGGAATTTTTTCACGAAGTTCTCTGGCTATGAATCAATGCATTTTTATTTCCTGCGATAATATGGTTACAACATAAAATAGGCTTGGAAATTTACTAGCCATGTTTTCCAGAAGTATGGTCAGTGTACAATAGAAAACTTTTATCATACAAGTACAAGGTCATTACAGCAAATGAAAAGTAAAAAATACAAATTAGTTCAGTCTTATTTACAGAAGTTATGCCTCTTATTGCAGCGTTTTTTAAACATATAATTGTAACTTTTACCATATTTTATGACAAAATTTTACAAAAATAGCTTTATAAACAATGTTATTGCCAAAATATTATGTTGACTACATTAATTCATCTGAACCATTATTCTAAAATATTACGCAAAATATTTACATCTCTCATTTGAGCGAACCAATTTTTAATTGTATTATTAAACGAGCTAATTGAGCTGCATTTTTTAAATTTAAGTTGGTAATTTGTTAAAGAGCATCGGTCCTTAAACCGGTAAAGAGTTCTTAAATATTTAATTACTTACCCTTAGGATTCTTGCAATGTGTCGTATCTTCTTGTTCTATAAAATAAATTTTCAGCTCCACTATTCCCGCTTTTAATTTAGAACAACCTTAACAATTAAAACACAAAAATATTTTGTAAAGGTCGAATTTTTAATTCATTATATAATGGAAAATAGTTTTTAAAATTGGTTTGCGTAATATTATTCTAAAAAAATTGTTTTGTGTTGTTCTCAGTTTGTTTATTAATATTTTAAAGCCTACCCCTTCCTCGTAGATCATACAAGTGAGTCCAAAAAAGTATCCCCTTATTAATAAGATACTTTGGTAACTCAGGGGGTATGCTGTCTACTCCCACATCTTTTATTGCCTTCATCCCTCGTAATGCGTTCCCTAATTCGCTGTCGAGTATATCTGGTCCGAGGTTATCCGCATGTATATTTCTTTCATCCTCCTCATCCAGGTTCGTAGGTCTATTACCGCTGTCACATAGCTCTTCTACGCATTCTTTACACCTATCATGAATATCTTCTTGTTCGATTAATATCCTAACTGTTTTGTCTTTAACTTTGGTATAGTTTGCTCTATTACCATCTTACCATCCGAGAACATTTTCACTTTAGCGTATATATTTAATGATACGGAGAAGATAACATTCTCAATGAAAAACGTTTGGTCCAAAGAGGCATAACCTTGTTTACAAGATTTTGACGTGCAGAGTCATTATCAAGGCTTTGAAAATAACTTAGGAAGTCGAATTCGAGGTGGGCAAGTTTCATAAGAAGTTATTTTTCATAACGGACTTCTGAAGTTTACATAATTTTGCATGCATTTAATTGCATCGTGTATATCATGTAAAGACTGTGACAGTAGCTATATAGGCCAAACATCCCAATATTTAAAAAATAGGATATTACAACATAAAACATCAATTAACACTAAAGTTCAACTTTGTGCATTAGCAAACCATGCAATTACAAATAGTCACAAATTTAATTTCGAAGAAGCCAACATTTTAGACTCGGAACCAAATTTATCAAAAAGATTATTCAAAGAAATGTATGTACCATATATCCAGAAATAAAAAAGTTGCAATAAAAGAACCAAAATTAATTATCTAAGCAAAATTTATCACAATTTCATAAATGACATATAAATTTTCAACAAAAAAAGGGATTCAAGCAACTAAATTAAAATTGTAAATAAAAACAGCACCAAACTTTAAAGGTAACAATCTTGAATATGTCTATATATTTTTATATTTAATGACTGTAAATGAACCATTATGTAATCAAAAAAGAATTGTCAAACATTTAACATCATGTATCATTTGTTTATAGCCCTGAAGATGGATAAAAAAATCCGAAACTTCGGCAAAAGTTATAATATATATATATATATATAATTGACCTAAACTCATGACATTTCCACCATATATACAAAAAGAGGTCGAGAATAAATAACATTTAAAAAAGAAAATTAAGGTATGTAAAATCAGCGTCCCTTTCACAAAGTCTGACGTAATACTTGAATGGCCCCCTATAAGAGTTTTTGGGTGGGCCTTACGTCATCAAGATGTATTTACAATCTAGATGAGAGCGCCAGCGACGTTTCGTCAATCCGTTCGGCCAATTTCCAATGCATTCACTTATTCATTCGATCGGATATTCATTATACGGTGACGGCATCTTCCCAGAAAAGAGATCACGTGATGTCGCACTTTTCTGCATCGACGCATAACAGACCATTCAAATTAAGGGCGCCGACCAAAAATAGTACGACTGCTAAATCACGATTGCTAATACCTATATCGAGAAAATCGGGCTTGGGCAATGGATGGACTACTGCCTTCCCATCCCTAGGGCAAGGGTTCAAATGACAGCAGTGGTGTAGGGTTGTAAATGGAATCGCGTTCCTTATTTGGGTACGATGTGGAGAACGCATAAAGTTAAACACTTTGCCCTTCGGATGAAACATTTTATAGTGTCCTCCTCGGCTACTTTCTTTGTTATGGTTCCACCATAGAAGGACTTAATGTCATTTTATTCGTATTCTGGATATATGCCTATGGAAAAACATGTCCACCATATGCTGTGAACAGCATAATGTTACATTTCCGCGATATTTTTTAACGCAAATTGAACTAGAATTTACATGGTGTTGAATACGACAGTGAGGGAAAAAAGGGAAAAAGAGTATTTTCCTATCTAATATAAATGACATTTTTACGAAAAACTCTTTAAAAGAAGCCAAAACACCCGGAAAATTGATTTAAAATAAAACAGATGCATCTTACGGCCTTAGTTCATGAGTTATTAGCTAATCATTGCCATAATTTAAGTGAAAACGTGATGATTCCATGTAAATGGCGCTATTACTATGGAAAAGGGTCCATTAAAATATATTCGTAAGAGTAGGCTCGTGGCGAGGCCGGGATTTTTTTATTATTCTTTTTGTGGAAAAATTTCACTCCCGAGCCTTACAATTTTCATTAATTTTTCCTGTTTTCTAGTTACGTTAGCACGTAACTTTTGACTGTGATGAGTTGTGCATATAATTATTTCAATGATTGAAAATACGAACGAAGTAGCGTCTCTTTTTATCACGTTTTTATTAGTTCGGTTTCCGTCATGTCTGCCTGTCTGTCCGGGTGGAATATTGCAACTGAGTTTAAACTAATTTTCCGTTCAGCTAGATACTTGAAATTTTAACCATTGCTCAGACGTGGATGATAATGCAGTATTAGCTATCTATTATAACAATTAATTGATTAATTAATTGTTAATAAATTAATAATTACTTAATTAACATACTTCCTATGTGCTAGCAGAGGCTTGTAATTTTAACCATAGCTCAGAAGTGGATGACAATCCAATGTTAGCTACATGTTATAAAAATTAATTGATTAACAATATCACATTGTTATTAGTTCTGTTTCCGTCATATCTGTCTGTCCGGGTGGAATATTGCGCCTGAGTTTAAACTTACTTCCCGATCAGCTAGAGACTTGAAATTTTATCCATTGCTTAGAAGTAGATGACAACGCAATATTAAGTATATGTAATAACAATTAATTGATTAATTAATTGTTAATAAATTAACAATTAATTAATTAAAATATTTCCTGATGTACTAGTTTGTACTTGCACCTGAGTTTAAACTAACTTCCCGATCAGCTAGAGGCTTGTAATTTTAACCATAGCTCAGAAGTAGATGAAAATGCAATGTTAGCTACATGTTATAACAATTAATTATTCAATTAACGATTAACTAATTAATTAATTTCCTGATGTGCTTGGAGAGGCTCGAAACTTTAACTGTCGCTCGGAACTAGATGCCAATGCATAATTTGGTATATGTTACAATAATTAATTGATTAATTAATTAACTATCAATTAATTAACAAATTTTCTGATTTTCTAGTAGAGCCTTGAAAATTTATCCATAGCTCCGCGCTCTCGGACGACCCTTGCTGAATGTATTCGTCTCGAACGAAATCATGTGCCGTAACAGCCAAGGTGCATATAACTATTTCACCACAGTCACATGCATTCGGGGTATTACTGACCCAGTTCTCAGTATGGTATAAGGTCTGAATATATGCTAGTCTCTCGCTTGACAGATAATCATATTCAGCCGATTTAGAAGTACTTCTGGACATAATAAGGACGGCGTATAGAGCTGTATACGCCACGCTTTTACTAGAACGTACTTATAGAAATCTATCAGTTGTTAGTTCCTAATGCGCATGACTCATGGTAATATATTCTATATGCAACTTGGTCGTATATGTCACTGGTTAACTAATAAATACCTATACCAAGCTGAGTGTGACGCGTCTCACCGGCTCCTTTGGTTTAATTTTTTCGAGGTAATGAGAGTTACAGAATTTGAAAAATTATTGATCGGGAGAGGTAATATTTTTCAATTCCACACTGTCAGCTGAACAGAATCTGAAATACAATGGGAATTTTCTATGTGTACCTGTCAGAGTCTCATCCAGATGTATAAAATCGATTGGAAACTTTCACCCGGTCATAAGACTAAAAAGCAGAAAATAATTAATTAAATAAAAACATTTTAAATATACCACGTTTTTAAAAGGGACTAAAAAGTATAAAATAATTTTCCCTGGGCCCTTCTAAATTTTTGAGGGTGAATATTTAGTGGCTATGGAGGTATTTGTAAGACTTGAAGAGAAAAACGTGGGGCGCAGGCAACCCATGATAATTAAGGAGGTGTAAAGGGACTAGGTATCGTTGAGAAAACTCCCACAATTAATACCATTTGCAATGCACTGAAATTGGTTGAGAATTCATCCGGATTATCTAATTCTATTATCTACTGCCTGCGCCCCACGTTTTTATCTTCAATACTTACAAATATCTCCATAGTCACTTAAAATTCAACCTCAAAAATTTTAGAAGGGCCCGGGGAAAATTATTTTATACTTTTAAGTAAGCTTTAAAAACGTGGTATACTAAAAAAAATTGTTTTTATTTAATTAATTATTCACGTTTTCGTCCGAGGGCCTTCGTACTATTCTTTAATTTTCAGCACTTGGACGCATCTCATAAAATTGCTAAGGAATTACCAAGAGACAAATTCCGCGTTGTTTTCAAACCAAGTTCCACTCTCAGAAAGCTCCTTGTTAGATGTGAGGACCGGATAGGAAAAAAAGATAGATTGTTGGGTATATGCATTAAAGTGCAGTGTGTGTAATAGTGCCTACGTAGGACAGACAGGAAGAAGCTTCGGTGTGAGTGGTTATAAAAATTACAATGATAGCAAAAGCAATTTTGCTTAACACTTATTATGTTACAGCTGCAAGAGTGATTTTTAACTGGAGATTATAAAATGTTGCAATGACCAACGCGAACTGGACTCACGAGAACAGCTAGAGATTTTAAAATTTATGAATGACCCAGACATCACCCTCATCAATGAGTGCCTGTACTCATCCTTCTCCCCTATCCTGGCCTCCGTTTCGAACAACCTCATCTCCTCCCCTCATTCAGCCCCTTCCTCTGACGTCACATAACGACGACTACCACAGTTACACAAACGCCTGATTACCAAACAAATTGATATTAACGCCTGATGATGATAATTACTCATCAATACCCGGGTCGTGTGTATTATTTCAAAAAGAAGTGGTATTTGTAAAAGTTTATTTATTTAAAACAATGATATGCCACAATGTTACACTAGAACAAGTTAATTTTTCCTTCATACTAATTGCTATAATAAATCCTAACACCGGTCAATCAAAAGGTCCAAGTCACCACATGGAATCGGAGTACTATTGCGCTACAGTATTCCTTTATGCTAAGTCAAATAAGTTCCTTGACCTTGAATATACATATGGATCCTAAATTTGCCCCCAGTGGGTGTTGCCAAACAGTCCGCATGCATCGAAAAATCAGTACCAAGCAGACTGTAGCGCCGCCACTCTAGAGAATGTGGTCCTAATAAGGAAAGGCCGTGATTCAAATGGAGATGCTGGCAATAAAGGTACCGGAATTTGCCACCCAATTAAACCGGCCGTTTTTTACACACAGAAGTGGAACCATGCTGATTGCAGTGCGACCTATCTTTTGTGGAAAGCTAGGCAAAACCTCTGCCCGCATAGTGGTGCCGAAGATTTAGATTCGTATGTAAATTCATTTCCTTGACATTAAAATAAAAAATAAGTTGGTTAGATTGTAACTATTTAAAACAAACTGCGTGGTTCGTTTCTTTGGAATTGAGTTATGCGGTAGGTGTTATAGCGGCGTGTTACGGTGGAGTCCTCGAGCAACTAACGGAGATGAGATGTACGTGAAATGGATATCCATGAGTCTCATACCATCGGGAGATGGTGAAACCCGTCCTGAGATAACATCACCTTTATATCGCAACACCTTGTGGTGGTGTTATTATTTTCTCGCAGAAGGAGAGAGTTTCTTGTGGCTGGACTCTTCGCATTGCGTACACACCTTGCAGAAAGAGAAGATACTTGGCTTCGTAGCATGTTAAGTGCGTATATCGTCAGCTTAGGATCTGAATGATGACGATAAAAAGAGGAATAATTGAAAATGAAAATGCAGTAGTTGCAATTTTCTAAAACCGCCGTAAAGAATCAGCATATTTTTCATTCGCAAAAAACCCATATATCGGTTCTTGCAATTATTATTTAATGAGTTATTATTTAAGTGAATTTAAAGTTGAATTTTTTTTTCGCGGTGAAACACTGCCCCGCCATGTTTCTGTGACGTCATCGCCCTTTATTTTACTTTATTTGAGCGTTCAATGCTTTGTCTGGCAAATAAAGGGTTTAAACTCATAATAATTCCAATTTTCCACCAGTGAACTAGAAAGGATTAATTTATTTCCACTTTCCAATCCCGAACAAGTTCACAAGGACAGTTACTACAGTATACAGTGTGAGGACGATTTTAGCTTTGCGGCCGCGTTTTAGCTTACGAAAGTATACTCAATGGGTACAAAAATAATGCTCAGTAAATCGTAATTATCAATTAAACTAAGCAATGGTTTTTCTGTTTACTCAAATACAATATGATGATAAAACTATTTAGCAAATAATGTAGATTTTTAAGAAATCCTTCATTCTTTCATACTCTCTACCTAAGAAGAAATTTTTATTCATTATCTCTGGAGAGATGGCCGCATTCGACTGGTTCATTTACGATTATTTTCCTGATGTTTTATCGATTTCATGAGCTTATGTATATGTGTTTTTATGTGTAGATTAAACTTCACTTAGCCAATCGTTGTATGTTCTCCATTTCTATTAAAAGTTTTCTATTACTTAAATATTATTTAGTAGCTTTTTCGTACGGGGAATGAGCAAAACATATTGAAACAATGCACTTCCGAGGTGTCTATAAAAACGTGTTGGAGTGAAATTATTTTTAAGCATCATCCTTGGCAGTTATTAGATAAACTTTTGTTAAAGATATATGTTAGATAAACTTTTATTGCGATTTTTTACGCCTTTAAAAATATTCCTATGCCCTTGCATATTTACAAGTGAAATATCACAAAATAACCGAAGCATCTTAGGCTTACTGTAAAAAAAAACACTTTTGGAATGAATTCCAATCCACATTCAGCCTATTTCAGCCAAGAAAAATATTTATTTCCCTCAGGGAAAAAAAACAAAGCAATCAACTGTGGGCAGAGTCCTCGCCTGCTAATCCGAAGGTCCCGAGTTCGAGTCCCGCCCGCGTTTGAGTCCCTGGGTGAATTTTCTTCCACTGAGGGCATGGGTGTTAACGTGATGTAATTTGGGTTAAGTTAGTTTGAGCGAGATAGTTCCCTAGTCACAATGGAGACCATATTCGAATTTTATATTTTAATCTCAGCGTCTGTAAAAAGTATGAAGTAAATATTGTAATATTAATTACACAAAAATATAGTTCATTTTGAAAACAATTCTCAACCAAATAAATATACAGGGTGTTGCAAAAAAGGTGCACTGGCTATAAGTTTTCGGATTCTACACCTGAAGTGGAACAAAAAATGTTGAATAAGTGTTTTTTTAAATTCTGCTTCTTTTAGCGTGTCTGTCTGCATGTGTTTTTTTTACAAAAAACGTCATAGCTTAAATACGACAAAATATTTTGCTTTAAAATTTGGTGAATGTTTTAAGCTCATAAATATCTTATTGTGAAAAAAACCAGTTATGGTTTTCCATTTCAAAATGCCGGCCGTTCCAAATTTTCAATGGCATATTGTAAAAATCCTGTTAACTTTACGAATACTTTGCCAGAAGCAAACAAAAATATAAATCTAATTGTGATTCCTACGATACCTGAATTTTTAAGTTCGGTTGAGATTTCACTGAAATTGATATTCTAATCCGTTTCAAAATAGCGGCGTTCCAAATGTTTAATGGTAAATTGATAAAAACCTGTCAACCTTTCGAAACTTTTACTATGAAAAAACAATTAAAAGTCAATTGCGATTTTAATGGTATCAGAATTGTTAAGGTCGGTTGAGATTTTAAAGAATAACACTTTTTCTGTCTGTTTCGTTCCTGTTGACAGTGTTGAAAAACTGTTATTCAGTATACAATCGATCTATTTTCAGGCAAATTGCTTGAAAAGTAGTTCGAAAAAGGGTTAATATTTTGATATCATTGGAAATATGAGAGTTATTTTCTTTAGAAAGGTGAATTTCATCAAATTCTAGGTAAATTGAATTTTAAATGTAAGTGAAGGCGGCACAACCCCTATTTCAGCCCAAATGATGAAGCAAAATAAATAAGTATGCAACAGGTATTAATGGGTATGGAAGACTGCTCAAGGAAAGTACTTTATAAAGCGACTAAAAGCGTTATTTGGTTTATCAACCGAGAAAATGTCGCGGGCGTGTGGGTGATGTAAAAATACATTTGTGTTCGTTTCTTCCGAGAGTTCCATTTGATGATCGCTTAAGATGTTACGCGTCGGAGATTTGGGGTTACGATCGCGTCCTTGTTATTTCTTCCGTCGCCGACCGTGTCCCGGAAACGCCGCTTGCTGAGAGACCTACAATTCCTCGGGCATCCAGGAGTAGTGGCTATTTGCCCGCCATCATCCCACCTTCTTCTGCTCGCTCCTGGTCCAAATGCAGACCTTTCAATCCCCATGTCATTTCCGTGCAATCTCTTGATGCTTCCTAAGTGGGTCACGGCCCTCGCCATCCACGCTTCATTCCCGGAATAACCCACGCGAATTACTTTTTGTTTTATTTTTGCACGCGGTTGGACCCGATTCTTGTGTTTTTTTAGAACGACTTAATTCTAATCTTTTATGGAACGTTGCCCGGGACTCAAAGGTAGGCCACGATACCTGCTCTCACTCCATCCTCAGAATATGTGTCGCGCCGGAGTATAAACACATTTTTTTTAATGTAATTTTTTTCATCTGCGTCTTCGATTTGCAAGGGGCTATTTCTGCTTGAGTGTGGAGTTCCAAAACCTGGACCAAGGAAACTATCCACATCTGCTTGGCGCGCCGAAGGCGCTTCTCTTCAGGCTCTACCGGTGAACGGTGTTCACCTCTACCAGTCGTTTTGATAGGGAAAACAATGACGGGGAAAAAAATGGCGAGTCGATTAGTACGTTGTTTGAGTGAGGGCGAAACTTAAAACTATGAACAAACAAAAATAAAACGGAAAATAACTAAGAGCTAAAGGTACAAATTTATTTGTTAAGTATACGAAGTATGATAAAATGTATATGACACCTGTCCGTTTCAAAAGTATATATACCCGGGTTTGATGTAAAGTAGTTACATAATTACTCGTCCGATTACAATGTAGTTTACATCACAATGTAGCTTATTTTAATCTGCGTTGATCAAATGTAATGAATATTTTTTATTCAACTTTTAAAGGTATGTTCTTGAAGTGAGAAGAGAAAAATTACCCGTTTTTCGGCGCTCTCCGCGCAATCACTGATTCGACGGGCTTCTAAAATCAAAACTAATAAATATATCAAAGTTATATTATAACCACGGCTAGACCAAACTTTTATAATTTCGATTCCGAAAGTTGAATTCTGTAACTTTATTTTAACATGAGTTGTTGTTAGTTATGTGACGTAACATTTTCTCAGCAACGAAAGATCCGAGAAACGCATGCGAAACACTTTCAATCTGTAAGTTTTCTTTAGGCCTCTTTCTTATGGTCATATGTCTCACCAAAAGCCGTTCGAGAAATTTTATTCAAGACATTATGGGAGCTTTTTATGTAAGGTTAGCGCAAATAGGAACACATCGGCGCATTTCAGCATACACGGGCGATGATGATATAAAGCGATGTGCGCAGGTGTAAAAACCTAAAAACTCGATCAGTCTTCTCTCGATCAGGTCCTTGTAAAAGGAAGATGAAAATAATTGAGCAGATTAGTAATATTTTCGTCATCGCCTACTGTATCCACGAAAACCAGAGAAATCAATGAAATATTTAAGGTAGTTAGAGCGAAATATTTCCCTGTTCGCAACGGAGACCATATTCGAATTTTAGTTTTAAATCTCAGGGTCTTTAAGAAGTGTGAATTAAATATTGTAGCATTAATTGTGCAAAAATATCGTTATATATGACAAAAATTATCTGTAATTTAATAAATATATCTAGAAATGTGTCTAACTTAACTCATTTTTCACGACGTACGGCTAAAAAGCCTTTAAAACAGCAGGTTTCTTTCGCGATTCTACAAAACTTACTGCGGTGAGTAAAATATTATTTTGTGTAAATAGTTGAGAAAACATACTAACATAGGTGTTCATCAAATCTAGGTGTTAAAAATTCCTAATTTTTTCAATATTCTCCCTCTGGAACGGGCAGCCGTAATCAATTCCCATGTAAAACAGGTTGTGTTTTCAGGCGAATTGCTCGAAAAGTAATTTGGCAAGGGGTTTATATTTTGATGTTATTGGAAAAATGAGAGTTTTTTCTTTAAAATGAGGTCAAATTTATAAAATTCTTGGTGAAATGATTTTTCGCTCAAACTGCCTTATATACCTATACACGATGTCCAAATGATGCGTTGAAAAACGGAAATTTCATGGAAAATTGCATTTGAGCAAAATTTTAAACAAGCTAGTCTTACTCTAGCCCGAATACGTTTTTGTCGACGGAAAGTTATCCATAAAATTTCTCTTTAAGGGGAGTAAGGTTATGCATGCGCCATCTTGCTCCGACGTTATTGCCAAGCGCTCTCGGTTCCAATGAGCTGGTCAAAGCACCTAAGTCGGCCAGGGTTAGGCCAGGGTTAGGCTTAGGTCCCGGGGAAAGCACTCAGAAGTTAAGCCTAGAGGGATGTTTATGGTCCCCTACTGATTCTAGGGTGTCCGATATCGGCTGAAAGTCATTAATTGCATGTAGTAGTCGTGGGAGATTTAGTGTATTTAGATTGCGTGTGTAATTTTGCCCTGCTATTACGGTTGATTATGAATTATTTCTCGTATAAAGACAACTATTTTTTGACCGATGTTTGAACGGTTGGAAATATTAATTCAAATGAATTCACGAAGACATCACACGTGATAAAAATTAAATTTTTCGTTCTCAAAATCACAATTTATCTAGTCCACCGAACCCACACTTCTCAGGTCTTCAATTTAGTCCGAGTCTCACTGTCCCAAGTCTATTTCGTCATTCGTAAAGAAAAACAGTCTACCTCACACACCCACCGATTCACATGATTTGGACCTAAACTCGTTTATTTCATTTATGCTTAAAGATAACTCATTACACCAGCATGTCAACTTTTTTATTAATAATAAACATATAATCACAAAAATTCGAATGCAACACCGGTGGTGACCATGATACTAATCTTGAACGAGACGATAAAATATCAAAACCATGAGTTTGGACTCAATTTTCATTATTTATTGACCAGTAAGTCAAACTCAGACGTTAGAAAAATGAAAACTTAGTCCTAATTTGATCGTTTAAATTGTATGTTATCATGTTTTTAAACTCGTAAAATAAAATAATCTACCAGAAAGTCCCATTTGTTTGCCGTGATTTTCTTGGTTTGGCCAGGAAATCTTTTCTTTGCTCAAACTCTGCCCTGAGTGTATTTTTCCGAATATCAGACTTAGCACAATGAATTTTTCATACCTGTAACCCTCAGGAAATGATGTCTCGTCAAAGTTGTTTGAGCCATTGTCGGGATAAATGCTACATAAATACATATGTAGTACACATTTGCTTGCATGAGAGTATAGGATAAGATGTAATTTATTCATTTCAAAATATAGTTGAGATTGTTATCTAATTAGTAATGTATGATTATGAATAAGGTAGCGTTTTGTATCCCCAAAGAAACGAGTTACCTATGTATTCCTCCATTATGATTCGTTCCTAAGAGCTCATTACAAATATGAGTGAAATTATTACAGTAAAAGAACAATATGTCCACAGCAATACCATAATCGTTTGCTGAGAAGTAATTATGTTATATACTTATGCAAAAACATAGTTCTGCTATATTGTTCTTTCTTCATATTCACTGGTAAAATATTTTAATTTTATCACCCATATAAAATTAAAAAATGGTACTTCATAAATTTCAGATGCACACACACTTCTGGTTATAATTTAGACAAAATATTAGGAAGCAAATACTTGCAGCTGTGATTTTAGAAGAAGACCTAAACAAATGGACAAAAACCTATCGGGTTTTCTACCTTCATGCCAAGTTCTTCATTTTCTCGTAAGTTTTCTCGAACGTCGTCATCGGGGACCCTGGAATCCAACTTGGACTCCTGGGAATCCCTGGATTAGAGTGTGAGTCGCACTATGAAGAAACATTGAAGGGACTTCCGAGAATCTAGAAGATTTCTCGGAAAAAATATTTATTCATTTATTATTCAAATACGTTTTAAAACAATACGTTTCAATTCTTCAATGCATTCAATTTGTTGGGCTATCAAGGTCGAAACATTTCAGGCCCATTTAAAGGATGCTTAAACCTTCCATTAGCGCTTCTTATTCACATTTTTAAAAGTTTCTATGCCTTCAGCAATACGTTTTTACCCGTGAAGACTCATTACATCACGCACTAGAAAATTACATCACGCATCGTAATTCGCAGGAGGAGGTTCATCTCATTGGAGATGAAGAGAGGACTATCGCGAAAAGACCAGTTCTCAAGCAGGCTACTGTGTGACCTCTTTAGAGCGACAATTCTTGGGTCAATGAGGCCTGAGAAAAATGCTTATAATACTTCCCCCTCAAAATTCCTCAGTGTTTAATGTTTCCCGGTAAAAGGCTAAAGTTCATGCGCTTCAATCTCCATTTGATCTCGTCAAGAAAAAATATACCTCTCGTAGATCTCGTTGAAATTTCTTTTTTTTTACGCAGGCCTTGACTTCGAATAAAGTGATGATTCATTTTAATTTTTCCCTGTCTCTTAACTTGAAGAATAAACATTTATGCAGTGGAATGTAGCTCTGATGGAGTACAATCATAACTAGCACGCGGTTGCAGTCAAATAAATTTTATGTTGAAATCCGACGTGAAGGTGCTATTTAACTTGACCCGATTTTGAGCGTTTCTCTCTCATTTGCTAGTTGTGTGTATGTTTATCAGTAACTCCAGCAACCTTAATACAAGTAAGCGGTGATTAGTAAATAACAGTCGTAAGAAACCCACCCTTGAAGATAAATTTCGGTCATGGGACGGAGAACTTGCATACAAAAGTGAGTCAAATATTTGTTATTGCACTTCCGAACTTATCTCCATTAACATTAATTTAACATGACTATTCTGATTTAGCAATAACCATCAATGTTAGTATAATGGGCATTTACGTAGAAAGTAATATCTACCAATACACCTTGTAACGTATGATATGAATTGTGTTGTTGATGCTGGGTTGCTGGGGAGTTGTTGATAAAAAGAAAAGGGGGATTGTTGTGGAGAATTGGATTTGGAGAGGATGCTGGATGCATCAAGAAACTTTGTATTGGAAAGAATAAAGAGTTTTGAAACGAAAATAAACGTCTGACGTTATAACCTCTTCAACAATAATGGGAGATAGAATGAACAAAAGAATATGCTTACGGTTACATTGATTTTAAATTTAGCATTACCATATTTAAAGAAAATTGGCAGTTTTACACAATATAAACTTTATGCGACCTTTCTTTAATTGTGATATTCCACCATTTCACGCCTGAAACAACTCTTTTTTATTACATATTGTTTGTCCATATATTTCTACAATATTTAAATAATGTTGTTGATTTATGAATGTTCATTTTGAGGAGATAAGGAAGTAACACTATTTTCAATGAGGAACAAATATTTAATCATCATAACTCGTAAGTTTACCGCGGATGCAATATTGATTATTTCTTTTAAGAAAAGCGAGTTGAATACAACAGTTCAAATAACCTGATGAAGCTGGCAGGAGGACTAGCGAAATATTGTTTTACAATAGAAAGACAAAGGCGGAATGAATCCTGGAAAACGAAGTAATCATTTAATAATAATATTAACTTCCGCCACAGCACCATTTTATGTCAATCAACAAACTGTTATTAATCAGGTGTATTCCAAACAACCATTTCAGAATCATGAACTTTAGGTTTCCAATCAATACAAATTTACTGCTTACTTCACAAATGTGCATGGTCTTGCCAAACCTCTTTGGGTCTATCGACAAGTTTTATTACAGCAAAAATAGCCTGTTATTTGCTCGTTAATGTAAAAATAGCTTTTGTTGATAATTTCGTATGTAGTAGTATTACTTTTCCATAAAAATTTTTATCTATACATGCCAGTCACAAGAAATGTTACTAATAACGACTATTTTACATTAATATTAGCGTTATGTCTACTTGTGTCATAATGTTTGACTTAATTAAGATAGTGCCTTATTTTTAATTTAACTCCTTTTATTTTTTCACTCTCTCTCTCTCTCTTACACTTTAAGGTAAACTATTAAATTTCATGGGTACCTTGACCTAAATTTTATCATACTATAAATATTGCTGTGATGCTGTTTGATGAATTGAAGATGTGATGCCTCCTGCATATGCTATTATGTTTTTCAGTTAGTCACTCCTTGCATTGCTTGATCTCTTGGTGACTGGTTTTGAAACTAATCTGAAAACACTAGTGGCATAGGCCAAGCCTTCTATCAGATGGAGACTAATGTCACTCTTTTAACATGGTTCTTCTTCAGTATATTATGTATTGGTTCTTGATTCATTTAATTTCTCCTCATACTGATCTAAGTATTTTCTTAGCAGATTAATTACTCCAACAAATATATACGTCTCCAAATGGTAGTGTTCCCATTTTTTCACGGAGAACTTCAACAATAGAAGATAGTCGATTATATGGATTATCTTTTTATTTAGGTGAATTTGACTTATTTAATGTTTTTTTCAGAAAACTTGTCACCTTGTTCATGAAATTTTGTTCATGACACCTTGGTGTCTCTCGTTCAGAGCATACTCTTCCATTATAGCCAATTGGCTCATGCCAGCATCATGTGTTCCCCTCCGTTCCTCGTGTAATCCTACGAACACCAACAAACCCACTTATCCTTAGAATGGGGAAAATGTTCCAAGTTGTCAGTCGCCTCCCCTTACATGCAACCGAACTGGAAAACTGAAGTCATTTTCACGCAGTCCCGAAATTCCTCCCGTACTTCACATAAGTTTCTCTCCCACAGAAGTCGAAAGATAATGTTGACAACACTAAATGACTAAAAAAATGGTTCCCAATCTTTCTCGAATTGTGAACCCCATGGTAGTCTATTTCCTTTTATTAAAGTTGTAGAGAAACGTGGTGGCAGCTGCGCAGAATGCCCTTTCCAGTAGAAGGGTCCATTGCCAGCAAACTAGCAATGGGGAGTTTGGCAGTCTCCCCGTTTGACCACCAGTGTTCTCATGATAGCAAACCTTCGTTGCCAACTTGAAAATGCCTTATCTGTCATTCTTATCCACTACTATCTTATATCTTGATCTAGATCCGATTATTTGGATAGTTTTCTGTGATCAGTTGTGAATGTTGTCAGCCTATTTCCATCCTGATTTGTTTTAATCGTAAACATTACCGTGAAATGCGCTATTTGACACTTTACTATCCTCTCAGGTTAAATACAGTCATGTTGGCAGCTTTGCCTGCCATGCTCTATCATCTGCCTGCCGCTCCTTTGCCACTCACTCTCTCTGGCATCCCGTTTCGTGGATGCAACTGCCACCTAGATTCGCTACCACTATACCCCAATTAGTTTGACTCCTCGCGATAAGGGAATATGCCTGTCATACTTCCCTCATAGCTCAGCTTTTCTCGCGTACCCTTAAATACTCGAGCGTGTTGCCATCAGGGGTACACAGTACACAGGTTGGGAACCACGGGGTAATAAACCGGTTAATTTATGTTTCAATGGAAGAAAGTAATCATCTTCTTAGTTTATTACAGGCGCAGGCCCCTATCCTCTTACGCGATTTCTCCCTTCACCTCAGCATGCGTCCTACCTCTCTTTATTCCGTCCATGAAGCCTATTCACTTTCTACTCCATCGACGCTTACCCAGGCCACTAGGCGCAGACCAAAAATCACTCAGGAGAACAGTGCACATTCCAACTAGAAACCGGGAGAGTTCTACGTAAATGAACATGCAAACATGCAGCACACTGGTATAGAGACATGTAGTGGTAAATATTACTAATACTATTAATTTATGAATACTACGAGATACTACTTCATGCAGAGGACAAAATAATGTCGGACATATCAAGCGGTGTGAAGTGTTAGTAATAATGCTATGTTATTAAATACAAGTGAAAATTCTACTCTAACTAGTGAAGGTGGGAGTTTCATATAATCGATCTATCGCAACTATTATGATCCCTTATTGTACGTGGAAAAAAATGACATTTTAAATCTATCGGTTCTGCAGTCTATTTCCTTTATGATATTCCTGTGATCGCTTCTACCGTAGTACTTTGGCTCTATCAAAATATGTTGAACGTCCGGCAAAAATTGTCTGTTTCGTACTTGCGCAAAAGGTTTAACCTGTATTTCTCCCTTCGATCGGTTATAGATTTCCACTCTGATTCTTTCGTTCTATTCGATCTATTTCTGAGATTAGTCCTACTTCGTAAGGATCCCTTATGCTTGCGGAAAACTCCAAGTAACTAATCACTAGTGTCAAATAACATCGGTCTTTAACTTTCTCGTCACATTTTCCAAGTATTCTTTTAATAAATCCCAATTTGTGACAAGCCTGTCCGCAAATTTCCCGAACGTGTTTCTCCCAAGAGCGTGTGGACGTGAGTATGGGTCACACCTAAGTATTTAACTGACTCTACATTAGATAGGTTGGTTTGATTAATTGTGTACGTTTCGTTGACTGAGTAATTCTTTTTCCAGTTATTCAAAACAACGCACTTGATAAAATTTAATTCTAACTGCCAAGTATTGCACCATTCATTTATAGCATCTAGGTAGCGATGGCTTGCCGGACAATTGGTTTGTGGTTTCGGACAATTAGACTTTCGCTGGTTACGACTGCATAGAATGCGCCTAACCAAACACTTCCTCGTTTGAATCCTTTTCCGTTCACTGCAATTTCTTCATTATTCTCCACACCTACATCCCAAACGCCTTTAGCCACTATTCCTAAGTTGATTGTGCGATTTTTGTCCATGTACTGATTTGCATGAAACTTTGCATACGTGTTCATATTAGATATATCTATAGAGAAAAGTGAATAAATTGGTTTACCGATTTGTTATTCTTTGGCAGGCTCTTTTAACACGTAGTCTTGTGGTACATGGGATGAATTCCGTAAAAATTGGATAAGGTTCATATATAGAGATTATCTTCTAAATGCGAAATAATACAACTCTTATTACTATAGTGGCTGATAACATGCATCAAGGTGTAACGCTAGTCAACATATTTACTTATGATTATTAGCCTATGATTTAGCTATCAGTTACCGCTCCACACCACAGATCTGGCTGCTGCACGATCACGAAACTAACTTGCTGTTTGCAACAGTTAATTTGAAACAGTTTTCTGACCGAAACAGTCGCGGCTGCAGCCGTTTCGTTCCGACAACACTTCATTCCACCACGAGTGCCTTGGCATCGGTCCGCGTGAACCACCGCGTCTCGGAGGACGTGCGGCCAGGTATCCACTACAGCGTGTCTTTCGATAAGGGGGGAGTTGGTGTGGATAGGTGGGGGGGGAGAAGGGGAGGCGATGTCCGCGGTTCTCGTGACCGCGTTAGCGACGCACGTCGAGTCCCCGAGCCAACTATTCGTCGCTCTCCCCTCTCCGCCGATTCAATCCCTCCTCTCACTCCCCCCCCCCCTGGGTCTTCTCACTTTCACACTTCCTCTCAACTGCTAAGCGCGTCGCATATACACATTTTAAACCACAGGTGGATCTCTGGAAGTTTTGTCGATCTCACTGTTGCGCTTAGCGGAAGATTTTATCCGTCCCGTTCGGAAATCAGTGAACAATAGGATTTTGCAGAGTTATTTGTTTTGAATTTTTGCGGCGAAAATATATGTCAAAATAATGTACTGCTGATTGTACGAATTATAAACGTAAAATTAGCTGTAAAACACTTTAAAAGACCATGTTTTGTTCCTGCAACGTAAAAGGCATACCACCATCTTGTCTTTGATTTTCGACGTCTCTAGGAAGTAAACCCCTTACTATATCACCTTATCATACTGAGGACAAACTATCAACCTTATCAAAGGAGGGCAAATTAAATAAAAACTCTCGGGCAACCATTTCGGATTAAGGAAGAACTGAGAAACCAGAGGCGGTATAAGTACTCGTTCTGTGACTTTTCACAGAAAAGGTGATACATTTCAACGGACCACTAAATATGACGTTTTTTTAACTTGGCGAAGGCCTTTCGCAACGTGCAATCGAATAAGATGTCCAAATTCTACTCTCATCTATCCAAACCAACTTTCGGGGTTGAAACACTGAGTGACGTCAATCACATGACAGAAGCGGCACTTTTTAAACCATGGACAAGACAAGCGTAAACTTCGGAGGGTAGATCTTGAGATACCCTCTGAAGCGTAGAGACCCGTAAAATCACTTGTAAGCTATATCTCTAAGTGCATTACACATTTTAGGATAATGGTGATGAGTATCAGTCTAAATATAGGGAGATGGTGGACTATTTTGTGATAAGATTGTGATAAGAATGGCTGGTTGTTTGTGGAAGCGACTGCCCACTTAGGTCATTTGCGCCATTGAAGACCTTTGGGAAAATTTACAAGGCGTAGATAGTTTGAGGAGTGTGGATATCACAGCGCTCTTAACCATGAACTCCAAGCTCTGTGTAGCATCTCATGTGACGTACCTACGAAATACTCCACTTGAAGGGGTCTCCTGTATGGCACTGTAAGAGCCTTCGAGATTACTACACTGAAAATCTCCGCAAGTACTGGGATTCGAACCCAGGTTAAAGGGAAGCATAGCCAATATTTAAGCCTATCGCACCAACCAGATCTCCGGTGGATCATTGTCGTGGTCAATTCAAGCTTCTACTTTTAAATCAAGTTGATGGTATTAATTGAATAGATTGCTTATGTCAATTAAATTTTCACGATAAGGAAAAGCTGGATGAACTTTATTATTTTGCCACACGTATATTTCCACTTTAATCTACGAATATTTCTCCGATTCCGATAATCCCACGCATTTTACGATATGTATTACCGCGTTAGGGGCAGATAAGTTGCAATTTCATTTTTCTTTTGCTGATAGTCTATATCCTACCCTTAAGTCTGGGGTGCCATTTCTATCATTATATGTAAACGGTTGGTGTCCTAACACCCCCCGCCACACGCCTATTGAGGCGGCTTGCGGGGTAGTATGTAGATGTAGATGTATCTTACGGATATTGCAATTAGAAATTGCACTAATTTACAAATAACTTGAAATTTTGAGCCCGGTGGATTTTTTTGTATATAATTTGTTGTATCCAATGGAAATACAAAACTATTTATATCAGGTTTTCGAAGAAAATGGCGCATTGCTGCTTTTTAGAAAAAGCTTTTATTCCCTTTACATTTAAAACTTATTCTTGCTCTGCATAGGGATTCAAAATTTACCATATGCAAAATACGTAAGGCAAAAGCTTGAACTAATTGTTATTCGTCTATGTACATGGAATCTATCCCTTTTCAAACTACTTTACTGCGAATTTTATGTGCCTCTTAAATTTAACAATCTTTCTTTTAAAAATAGTCCTTCAGTTGAATGACATATTTTTCAAAAATATTAGTGCCAGGTTAGTCTAATTGGTTTTAATGTTTTTATTCAATTAGTTTATTTACAACGATTTCTCATTCAGTTCGCTCAGTGTTTCGTAAAAAATAGCCTTTTTTCTCTGTATTTGGATCAAATAGGACAAAATTTTGATTTCTTCGGAGTGTACGTCTTCTTTAAAAACTGGATCAGACCAAGGGCAATCAATCATATTGGAGTTCTTGAATGTCAAGCGTCATTCTTTGGGTTCCTGTTTTAGTGACGGTGAAATTAAAAGACGAATTTTAATTTAAAAGTTGGGGTAAAATAAAAGTCAATCGTTTGAATTCTTAACCTCCTGTCAATTCGATGTCCCCGTTAATAGAAATTCTTATTGGAATACCAATTTCAATAGTGATCGAGTGATATTGTCATCGTAGGACGATTTTCAAATTAAAACAAGTGGTCATAATGAAGTAATGCAAGCACATTGATTTAGATTCAGTTTATTTACCTAAAAATCAAAATTGTATCAATCAAGGCGTCTCCGGCGAGGATGTCTACCTTTTTTAATGTTTTTGAACGAGGTTAATTGAACATTTTGATATGCTGAAGATTTGAAAATTACAACATGATCGAATTTAAGAAACTATATCCTTTCATATAAATAACTAAAGATGCATGTTTTGCTCTCACATGGATTTGTGAGGTAAATAAAAATCATTAATGCATCTAATCGCGTGCACATGTGTTGTGAATGATTCATTTATTTACAAAACTGGTCATACCGATCGTTTCCAATTGCGAAAAATATCAGATTATTGTCTTATTCACAATAAAAAGTAAGTTATATACGTTTTATGGGAACGCTTGAGATATATGTTTTGTGTATTTCGATGTTTTGCTTATAAATGGAGATTTTAGGCGTATTATTTTAGACCATTTTTTAAGATGAAAGCACGCTGCTGTCGGCTCTTAACCTTGCAAAAAATGTTAGTAAAAATATGCTCGTTGAATAATCTGGATATTTCTTACCTAATTTTTTTATAGCTTAGGCATGTTATCAGTGAAAGGCAACATTTTTAAACGATGCATACAAAAAGCTGAAATCCAGTTTTTAATAAACATTTAATAAACTTTAAAATCATAAGGTAAGAAATATCCAGATTATTCAACGAGCATATTTGTCTCAGTCGCTTTGGAACTATCTTTAACCAATAAAGAGTACTAAATTCATGCCCGAAACGGGATACGAACTCAAGTACTTTGGGTTTCAGGCCCATAAGACCCTGACTGCCGCGGTCGGCCCGATTCAGTTTTAATTGGATAAGTGGTTTGAATTTTTATTAATTAAATAAGTCAGTAGGTTAAGAGAGAATATGGTTGGGAACTCTCTTATAAAAATTCTATGCGTCGTAAAAACTCTATTATTTTTAAACACACCCATAAAAAGTTACGATTTTATATACGGAGACGGCGTCTATCCCTTTCTTTTTATATAACCCTGTTTGTTCCCCGAATTCGGGTCGCTTAAATAAAAAAACTATACTCTACCTAATCTCGTGAGAATACAAACTCGCGGCACGCGTTCTTTATTTTTTTTTAAATCTCAACTTCAGAAAAAGAAGCAGCATGCGAAATATTCTCAAAATAATCGCACGCTTGAAGAGGTCAAAGGACTCATTCTGGCCGCACACGGAGAAGCATAGATCATAAAAGTCCGGAAATATATAAATGTAAGCGTCTGTGCATCTGGGACCAGTTTTGAAAGCACTCGTTATTCTTGTTGGCTCTCCCGTCTTGAGCCGATCATCTCCTCCTTCTTCTTCGCGCGGATCTTTGAAGTGGTCGACCGACCGCGACCTTTTCTCCCACTCCAACCCCTCCCCCCCCTCCCCTTTCTATCCCCCGTTCCACCCCCCCCTCAACCTCCCTCAGCGTACACTTTCTTGACACGCGACATATGATTTAGTCTCGACCCTCTTCCGAACGTAAAACACATTTCATTTCGTCCTTTCGAAAGCAATTTCTCAAATTATTTTTGGATGGAGCTGTGCGATATGACGATATATGCGAATGGGAAATGGAATGGGCGAAAAATACCTGTATTCGGTAGTACCGATACCATTTTTTTGAAATCCGGTATTACCAACCAGTATTTAAAATCGGTTCTACCGACGATACCGGTAGTAAAAATACCGGTATTTAGACAGCGTTTGTTGTTCTTGTTTACGCGCCGCTAACTATTCACGTGTTTGTAAATACGTATTCCAAGGTTATGAGAAGCTACTACGTATAGGTACTAGTAGGTAAATACGTATTCCAAGGTAGATTGAGAAGTAAAGGTACTACTAGGTAAATACGTATTCCAAAGTAGATTGAGAAGTAAATACGATACGAATTGAGTCACCACCCAAATAAAGTCCTAAACGTCCTGCAGCACAAGTCCCGTAATCATAAGTGCTTCACTTCAACTTGTAATCTACACTAATTTTCAAATGTAATATGTGACTTTTTTCATATTTACATAATCGTGAAGTTGAAATATATTTGCTATCATTATTGATGTAATAGTTAAGTATAAATTTTTGACGCATGCCGAACTCCAGAAAACCGATGATTTTGAGCCGTATAAATACAAATATTTATTCCCCTAAGTTAAACGTTAGTGCGATTGCAAGGATTGATCACTTTAACCGGGGTTTCACCTGACCACAACATTAAAACAATACCGATCGCTCTTTATGTAATTTAAAATCATTACAACACAAAGCGACGAGCGCAAGTATACAGCGTAAAAGAAAATGTATTTACTGTATAACCGATGTATATTCCCCATGAATGTTCATTAAAAATGTCAATGGATGGAAATATCTGTGTATCTTTTTTATGTATGTTATTCTTATTTGCCGAAATACCGAAAAATTTGGGCGAACCGTATGTTAATTTGTAATTAAGTAAAATATTTAATCTACTACATAAATACCGGTATACAGGTATTTTTTCATCGGTACTACCTGGCGAGTAGTAATATTGCTTTTTAATACTCATCAAAAAATACCGGTACTTATTTGAGTACCACCCATGCCTAGGTATATACATGTATCGATGCCACTATCGATATGCATTCCATTTTGCTCGAGTTGATTCGAAATTTGGAAAGCTCATACGTATCGAGCACTGATAGCTATCACCGGTATGGGCCCGTTCCGAAATCACATGTACGTAATCTCGTATCTTCTCAACTATTAAGTTGTCGACGAATATCTTTGGATATCGATGTGGGGGTTTAATTCAAGGACTCGGAATAGTCTAGCTGCGACAATGAAGACATTTTGACTTCACAGCTCCGATAAATCACAATTGTTTTCTCCCAGCAAATCCAGCAAAATCCCGGCAAATCATCTGTGTGCTAATTTACCTTGTTTACACCGGATCAGATTCTGTATTTCTTCCAATTTTTCAATAAGCAACACTTCTATCACCTTCAGGAGTCCTGAAATTCAATGATCACAATCAATAACAACCCTGTCCAGGTATAAAAACCTGAGTGATTATCACCCATGAGAAAATAATTAATGTAGAGAGAATGAGCGATTGAAAAATAGTTCTTGTATTCGTTTCAGCTTGAGAATTAAAAAAAAGTCTGAGACCATACGCATAGTATGCGTATGCGTCGCATACATAATAGGAACATTGCTTATTGATAATAACCTTGATATTGATAACCTCAATTGAGCTATCTACAGATAATGTCTCAAGCAGTGGGATGTTTTTCATTAGTTTTCCTTGAGTCAGATTTATAGTCTAATATTGCATGCTGATTTATCAAGTGAAGCGTGCTTAGAAAGATGAGTCCTGCCGAGATTATGATTTCAAATACTCATTATTGCCGAGGTTCAATAACTTGCTGATTAAGATCCGTAATGTCATCAAAGCCTCATGACTAGATGGAATTCCATGTCAGAAATTATTTCAATCGATAACTATTGTCATCCTTTCATTTGGGTATACTGTGTGCATGAGACATGGGCATATACTCCGGTTGTGAGCATGCCATGTGTATACGGCATGAGGAGATGCTATGGAGGTGAGTATGCCGTGTACATGCGTCATAATTTCATTTTAAACCCTTTGGTAGCGGAAATTCTAAGTATATCTAGTTTAATTTTATTCGGATGCCCTTTTTAGAAGTGAATTTTTCAAATTACAGGAAATAAAATGAATTTTGACTTTCCCACTCATTGATTATCAAAGAGTGGGAGTGAAAAATGAATTATTTTCATATTACTTGTAAAAACTCACGTCGGCCACAAATCAATTGTCCAACACAAGTTAGACTTGGATATTTCAAACGCCCAGATGAGTGGTTAGTATGACGATATGGGTTATTTATTTGATATTTACGTCTTAGTCTGCATCACAATCATTGCTGTGATGGCATGAGCGTGACTTTCGATGGCTATCGTCGATTATACGACAATAAAGTCTGCGATTAATATTGCCTATTTAACTTTAGCTGGATTTATTTTTGGTTGGATGGAATGGAAGACACGTTCATTACTAGTCATTCTACCCTATTTAACGATGTTGTTTGAAGTTCATGATATAGTATACGGTACGCGTGAGATATGGCATTATGAATGTCGCGTCACCACCTCGAAAATTCTTTACATACCTATATATTTTTTTATTTGATTTCTTACTGTGCCTCTAAAAATGGTCAATATTTATATTTTACGTTGTATAGTCAGGTTGAAACCAAGTTAAAACAAACTGGTTTTCATAAACTCGCGTAGTGAATAGACTTGGATAAAAAAGATGGTATTTTTAACTCGTAAACACTAGGAGGCATGAGAGAAAAAAGAAATAATGGGTAATTGTCCATCTTAGTTTATTGGTGTAAGTATGAAAGGCTTTGGAAACGCCAAACGGGGTGGGATGGTATTAGCAGTAGTGGTTTTAGGTAAAGTATGCTATTAAGTTGTTTTGACTGGTTTCTTCGTCAACTTTAACTGCAGGAACGAGCACAAGTGTACTCCCAGCATCATCAACGGCAATATAGAGTAGGTACGCAGTCATTTTAAAGACGACTTTACACAAGAGAGTTGACTTCTCAGGAATTGTTGAAGATAGCGACGAGTATCTTAACGTGCTACTTGGAGAGCATTGTTTTCCTGACACGTTAGTCTCAGAGCATTTGAACAAAGAACACGAAAGGAAACAATGAATGTGGAAATCTAGGATATTACATTGCCGTATATCGTCAATCAGTGCATTTTTACTCCACACACTTCGAGTTTCACTAGCAGTCGTGGAGTTGTCAATACGCTTTAAATAACTTCATATATATTAATCCATTTATAATTTTTTTTCCAATCCATCAGAAATTCCAAATGTTTTCAATATTCTCCCTCTGGATCACAGCCGTAATCTATCCCATGTAAAACAGCTTAAATGTTTAGGCACATTGCTCAAAAATTAATTCGGCTAGGAGTTTATATATTGATATCATTGGAATGATGACAGTGTTTTCTTTTTAATGAAGTCAAATTCATCAAATGGGGGATCATCATTCGAATGCTTTTTCGATATTACCGTTGATATCATATCTGCAAAGGTTTTCATAAATATTTACGGAGTTTCTTCGAAAAATTAAGGCCTAATAACCGAATAACTAATCGTAGAAAGCTGCATTTTTGTCTGATTCCGCAAAACGACCTCTGACGTCATTTCATTCTTCGATTAAAGGCCCGTGGTTCGATTCCCGGTGAAGACGGATATCTTTTGAAAAGCATTTTCTAAATCTTTATACTGTTGTATTTCCGGCAAAAGTGGACATCTTCACGAAAACCTTTTTTGGCATCTTTTAGAATGTATCGGGAAGAAGAGGGAAGAAGCGATGGATGAAATGACGTAACGGCCGTAATTGGAAGGTTTATTCAACTTTAGACTCCTATATATCTGGCAATTTTTGGAATCTTTAAGACATGATTTGCAAATGATCACTTGTCATGGTCCCTTGCATGATAAAGTAAAAAAAAGCAAAAATAGTGATTAACCCCCACTTATATACCAACCTAAAGAAAGCAGTGATCGCGTTTCACATTCAGCATTGACTGTTGATACATATTGTGTATCGAGTATCGATCAGTTGTGCTCCTGGCAGCTGTGTACCCTCCACATTACCCCTTCCATCATTCCTTTCGATATCCCTCCGCTCCCCAACTCTCTCCTCCAAGCGCCTCTCCTCCTCCCCCTTCCCTGCCAACATATCCTTCCCCTTCCCTCCCACATCCCCCTCCCCACTTCCTCTACGCACCGAAATAGCGCCCTCGTCCCAGATAACGATGCGCATTTGTTTCCGACTCCCCTTGTCCTCCCCGAAGCACCGCCCGTTTGCGTAGATACACCTCCTCTCCTCACCAAACCTCCACCCCCTCCGCGCTTTTCGCTCCTTTTTTGTTTCGTCTTGATATGGTTCCTTCGCCCTCCACTTCGGGTCAAACGCGTGAGTTTCCCTGTGTGTTTATATTTTAGCACGCGCGTGTTCCTTCGTCTTATTTTTTTCTCATTTTTTTTACTGTTTGTTATCGTTTTACGCCTCGCGAGCTGGGCCTTATGACATTGACCAACGCAAACCATTTTAAAAATAAAACGCACGAGCCTTTCACATTTCTCAGTGTTTCTCTGTTCTCTCGTCTTTCTTTCGTTTGTTTTTTTTATGTTCTGTAATTTTTCTTCCAAAACTTCCCGTATTCACGTCGTAGTTGGCGACTGTGAGAAATTCGAGCGGTTATCAGTACGTCGTATGTTCTCCATATATTTCCAAAATACTATATGACGCGTCTATAGCCTTTATGTGCAGGGAATAAGCAAAAACATAGAATCTGTTTACTGTCGACGTAAGCTTTTAAACGTAAAAAGTTGAAGGTTATTTGAATAACATTCTTGGAAATAATATGTAAAAAAAACAAGTATTATTTTAAAGGAAACTGTAGTAGGTTTGACCTTGTGGAAGATATCCATTACGGAAGAATTAAAATTAAAATAACTAAGTTAACTCCACTAAATAATTACCCTCACGACCCTGGTTTCAACACTCATCTTCAGGTCCTGATCCTAAAGATGCCAAGTGTTGAAACCCGGGCCGTGGGAATACATATTTAGTGAAGTTAACTGAGTTATTTTAATTCTTCCGTAAGTATTATTATTTGAAACACGGTCATTGGTCACTTTATCCGTGCATTGCATTACATAAGCCATGCGTGATGCTACATATTTTCTCAAGTTGTACGTGTCAGTAGTTTTTTGACGCAGGGAATGAGCAAAAATATTAGAATTGTTGACTGCCGAGTTATGTCTGTAAACTTATTGCATTGAAAAGTAATTTCGTGAGAATGATTTGTAAAAATCAGGTGTGGTGCTTTGGACCACAGACCACAGTCACTCATGTAAACATTTATTTGCATTCGTGGAACTGTTTTCCTCTTCATTTTTTAGACTGAGGTCGTGTGGGATCCTGAATTGCATTAAGTCACATTTCATTTACAATGGTTTTTTGTTTTTAAAGTAGTTTGAGTGAAAAATCACTTCAATTAGAATTTGATGAATTTGGCTTCATTTTAAAGATACTACTCTCATCTGTCCAATGATATAAAAATATTAACCTCTTGCCGAACTACTTTCCAAGCAATTTGCTTGTAAATGTAAGCTGTTTGACATGGGATAGATTATGGCTGAGCACTCCAGAGGGAGAATATTGAAGGAAAGAGGAATTTATAACACCTAGATTTCGTCAAAAGACTAACGGTGTATAGGGGCCTGATTCTGATGCTTTCCCGATGTTCAACTTTTCCACCAAAACGTCATGACTTTCCGACACTACGTCATCATGTTCCACCTTCCACCATAGAATCGTTCACTACATCATTCATCGTTCAATGACTGGTGGAAAGTCAAGCTTCCCTTCCACCCGTCATCCACTTGGTGGAACAGCGCTAGTGTCGTGGTGGAAACTTTCCGACGGAAGTAAGCGTGCGGAAGGTAGACATTGTTTTGTTCGCGTTTTCGAGGTAAGTTGGAAATCGGCATAGGTTTGTGACGTTCGGCTCTCTAGAGGGGGTCATTGAGCCGTTCATTTAACGGATCAAGAATCGTTCAATGAACGAATGGTGGAACTTTCCACCAGTCATTGACTGGTGGAAGATCAGAATCGGGCCCTAGATTGCATATTTTCTCAACCATTTATAAAAAAAAATAATCTATTACTCACCACAGTAACTTTTACAGAATCGCAAAAAAAACCTTCCGGTTTGAAGGGTTTTCAGCCGTTCGGCGGGGAAAAATTAATTATGTTAGATACTTAGGTAGCTTTATTTATTTAATTAACGAGATTTTTGGGCATATATACCTATATATTTGCACCATTAATATTACAATATTTATTTCATACTTCTTACCCACGCTGAAATCAAAGAATAAAATTTGAATATGGTCTCATCTATGACTAGGAATCTATCTCGCTCAAACCACCTTAATTTACTGAAGTTATTTGGTTGTTAGAAAAAAAGTATTTAAAATTGAAATCACTCGTAAAATTCAATGGTTTTTAATTGAGGTATCCTGAGGCATTGTTTTTGCGTTCTCTTCTATCTTGAATGTCATAGCGTGTTGGTTGTAATAGTGAGTTATCTTGTCGTGATTGCTTCAAAGAGGCTCCAATCGGAGATGTAATCTCCTGGGGGGTTATTTTGTTATCTCACTTAAGTGAGAATACGTCATAAAATGTGGAAAATTACGTCGTTTTTCGTAGTTCAACTCCGCCACCCAGGCAGCGTGACCATCTTTGGCTCTCGAGTGGTGAACTGCCGGTCTATTTATTTGATTCGTCCGCTCTTTCGACTCTTGGTCATTGTCTTTCGACTCTTGATCCGTTTCATTTGGCTCCGCATTTTATTAGTTCCATCTAACCTGTCGTGAGGAACGTGAAATGGAGCCACCATCGAACCTTGGCCGATCGTGAGCCGATCATTAAGAGAGCGAACGGATCTCCCGCGTTCTCGCAAAGAGTCATTAAAAAGGTGAATTTACAAAATAACCCCCCAGGTCGAAAGCAATCGACTTGGACTTCCAATGAAAGACAGGATCAGTTGCTTCCCTGAGCAAACGCGTAGCATCTTCAAGATCCGAAGATATGCAGTAGGTTTTTAGATTTTATTTTCGGAAGTATGAAAGGCTAGAACCCAGAAGGCTGAAAGCCAGAGGTTGATCGTAAGAGTATTGTTTTTTTTATTACCCCGTTTACTTTAGCTTCACCTGTTTGTTTTTGTTTGTTGGTTTGTATGGATGGAATCTTGTTACCTAAATGTAACCCTCTTCCCAATGTTCAACTGAGCTGAAATTTGGCATCCTTAACTTATTCTCGATCACAATACATGAATCAGTCATTAAATTCACTAATTACCGAGTTAATCTACTAAAATTAAATGGTTTACATTTTGTAAGGAAAACGTCTTTTGCAAAATAAGTAGGTGACGCTAGTAAAAGTTAGCATTTATAGTAGAAGAAAGACTAATAATTTAAATTTCATAGAACTGTTCCACAATTTACACCAATAATAATAATATATTTACAAACAATAAAGACAAAAAAGTTGAAAATAATAATATGTAAAAAATACTTTTAAAAAAATACTACGCTAATATTCAAGAGTACTTAAAAGAAAAAATAATGTTTTCATTACTCGAAAAATAAAAGCGTGGGCGCTTTATATTAATTTATTTTTATTTATTATAATTTACTATATATTAATTAATAGGCGAAACCTATTTCATTTAACAAGTACTCACTTTTAATGAGGAGAGTGGTGTAAATATTATTTATTACTTTTTAGTGCGGTTGAATATAAGCGTGGAAAAAAAAAGTATTTTTTTATCATACATATTGTAATTATTCACATTTTCAGCATGGTGGATGCCAATGTTTTAAAATTTTAGCCCTTCAAAGTTGGTCTTTACGCGGCATGATGCTGCGAGGAAACGAGAGATATGAGTCTTGAGAGCAACTGCGTAGAAGGCTGCGAGTGCATCCTAATTTATGCATGAGAACAGTCCACCAATTTTAAAGGGCTGAGCCCAAGTTCCCTTAGGTGTCCTCCGAGGATAGATTTAAGGGTAGAACGGATCGAAGATCTACGTTTTACTCGTAGATTAAAGAAAAGAGAGTGGATGGAACCATGCGGCAAAAAAGGAATGGAGAAGGCACGTAACTGTGTCCGGCGAGACGTAGTGGAGGGATATCATAATAAAACACAAAATTAGATAGCACTTATTCCACAGATTTAACGGGGGTTTATCACGATTTTTAATTTATCGTGCAGGGGACCATGACAAATGATCATTTGCAAATCGTCTCTTAAAGATTCCAAAAACTGCCAGAGATATATGAGTCTAAAGTTGTATGGACGGGCAACCTTCTCATAACGGCCGTGACGTCATTTCATCCATCTCTTCTTCCCGATACAGTCTAAAAGATGCCTTAAAAAGGTTTTCGTGAAGATGTACACTTCTGCCGGAAATACAACACTATAAAGATTTAGAAAATACTTTTCAAAAGATATCCGTCTTCACCGGGAATTGAATCACGAGCCTTTGATCGAAGGATGAAATGACGTCAGAGGTCGTTTTGCGGAAACAGAAAAAAAATGCAACTTTCTTCTATCGGTTATTTGGTTATTAGGCCTTGATGTTTCGAAGAAACTCCGTAAATCTTTATGAAAACATATTCTTCTTTGATTTCAACTGCAATATCGAAAAAGCATTCGAATGATAATCCCCAACTAAATACACAACGCGTTTCAGCTGTAAAGCCTTACTCATTAGTTACTTCCTCGGCGCTACAGCCTGGTATGGGCTTTGGTCTCCCTTAAGACGCCTGTCCATTCTCTACTGTTCTGCACTTCCACCCACCATCTTACGATACTCATAGTCTTTACGTCTTTGTCCGAATCCTGCATCCATCTTTTCCTTGGTCTTCCTCTTTTTCTCTTTCCATCCATATTCCCATGTAGAAGCTTCTTGGGCATCTTTTCTTCACTCATTCTTTCTACGTGACCTAGCCAAGCTAACCGTTGGGTCTTCACAATTCTCACTATTTCTTCGCCTCTGATAATCTTCTCTATTTCCCTGTTTGTTCGTATTCTCCATGTAACATCATATGTCACGGGGCCATGTATCCTTTGTAAAACCTTCCGTTCAAAAATATCCGTAGAGCTTGCTCATTTTCAGCGTAGTTGGTCCACGTTTCTGCTCCGTATGTCACGACCGGTCTGATTAGTGTCTTATAGATCTCGATTTTCATCTCCTTGTATAGCAGGTTGGACATCAGGAGCTTAATGTTAGCAAAGTAAGCCCTATTCCCGGCCATCATTTTCTTATTGATCGCTTCTGCCAATGAGTTCTTACAGTTTAAATTAGATAGCACTCATTCCACAGATTCAATTAAAGGTGTACAACGCGTTTCAGCTGTAAAGCCAACATCACAGCCCACCACTGCCTGTTTGACCCGGAGGTACTCCCATGTGGAGAGGAAAGACTGGAGAATGGACGCTCTAGAACAATTTGAAGTTGTACAGCAAGGGGAGGAGTCCCTCATGAATGAACAGATGTTCAAATGTCACTCCCCACCCCTCGCCATTCCATTCCCTAAACCATGCAATGGATCTCCACCAGTGCCTCCCCACTTATAGGCGTAGCGAAAATTGGTGGCACTCCCTTGTAAAGAAATTCATGCAAAGGAGATGAAATCATGCAAGAGATGTGGGATAAAGCGGCCATGTATTTCTACAAGAGGTCCCTCCGGGCGTCCTTCGGTATTTTAGCTCGCTCATCAACACTTGGTTCACACTCAGTGACCTCTAATTCTCCGCTGGTGAGTGCCACCAAGTTCTGCCTTACCTATACCTCCCTCCCCCACCCAGCACCTCCCTCCCCTCGCCCAAAACCTCTCTCCCCCTCATAGTTATGCATATATTCCGCTTCCTTGAGGGAAAAATCTTTGTACTTTGGGGGCTATTCCGTATGTTCTCGAAATTTCCGAGCCTCGAAAGTGACGAAATATTGACGTCACAGCCTCTAAAATTTCAAATAGGGCCATTCATAACTTGAGATATGTCGCGGGAAGTGACGTCACATTCACTGAATGTCCGAGGCTCCACCATGTCGAGTCAGTCCTTACTGGATAAGGCCCCTGATGATGGCTTTACAGCTGAAACACGTTGTGCCTTTAATTAAATCTGTGGAATAAGTGGTGTTTAATTATGTGTTTGATAATATAGAAGGCATTAAAATGCGCAATCGTCCATATTGAATGGATCATTTGTGTAGTTCGGATGCTGGAAACATGGGCAATAGTGGCGGAATTGTCGCGGAACCGTAATGGTTTATCTACGGCGTGTTCTTTGTGAGAATACATCATTTATTTCGTATGTCAAAACACCATCTACTCTCATCTTTATTCTATGGTTTTACTCAAACTTTTATCATCTCCTCTAGCATAGATATTTGACCAGATATTGTTGGAGATATATAAATGACTTCAAACAGACAAACCCATGGAATTTGTGTAATTCGCGCATTCTTGCATATTAAAGCAGGCGCGTTAAACTTAGCTCTCAAAGCGATTTTCAGGTTGATGGACCGAATGGTTTTGATTTATGGTGATTTATTTATCTAATATATAAAAATTAATATATGTTTGTTTGTTCGTCTTCTATGAGTTCCAATAGAATTCATCAGATTACGATGAAACTTTGGTGAGTTGTTTTGCGCGCGCACGCGGAGGTTTATGAGTTATTAAATCCATTGTGTGTACAATAGATGGAGCGCGAGTCGTTTCAACAAATGAGTGTTGGCACGCGAGCTTCTCAACCAAGCGAGGAACGACAAAGAAACTCTATGATTAAGCGGAGATTAACATTCATAGGTGTTGAAGATAGCGCATATCGGAACACATCAGCGCACTCCAACACTAGCGAAAGATGATAAAAGATGTGCTCTGGCGAAAAGTTCGGTAATCTGACGGTGGGTAGCATCCTGTAGCTAAACAATACTGTCATGGCCGAATTATCTGTAAATAATGTACAGGGTCGTTCAAACTACATGCGATTAAGCTCGTTTCAGACGTTTCCCCCTAACCCAGTAACGGCTTTGCCGTGACAGCTGGAGACTTGCAATTTTTGTCTTCTGTAGATGAAGAATCATTTGTTAATTTAACTGGAGTAACGTTATCATGAAGTGGTTGTGTTTTTTAATAAAAAATAGCTAAACTTTAGTTTTTACGAAATGTTTTGGTAATATTCCGGGGCACGTTATGAAGGGTAGATTTCGAATCGAGGATTTTCAGCTCACATAAATCAAAGAATCATCTTTCATATACGCAAAAAATCAACAATCATTGATGCTGTTTTCGTTTTAAGGCTATATCCATGTAAAGCGTTCAAGTCTGCATTGACAACGGAGTAGACCTTTTCCATCCCCACCCAAGGATAATCGTTCCCCACTCCATTTTTGTCAGTGCCGCCTTCACAGTTTCCCGTTGGGCTTCCACCACTCCAGTAGGCAACCACAGGCGGCGACCGTCAACTTCAGTTGGCTTGGAAGTGTAGACCCACCTTAGAATAGTTTTGAGCGATAAATCAGTTCACCCAGAATTCGATGAATTTGAGGTCATTTTAAAAACTCCCATCTTTTTAATGATATCAAAATATTAACCCCTTGTCGAACTACTTTTCGAGTAACTTGCCTAAAAATACAAGCTGTTTTACATGGGATAGATTACGGCTGTGCGCTCCAGAGGGAGAATATTGATAAAATTAAGAGCATATAACAATTAAATTTCGTCTAAAAATTAACGGTGTGTAGTTTGTATGTTTTCTCAACTACATATTTATAAAAAAATAATCTATTACTCACCGCAGTAATATTTACAGAACTGCAATGAAAACCTTCTGTTTTGAAGGCTTTTTAACCGTATGACGTGAAAAAATGAGACTTATGTGGTTTTACATAACTGAGAATTTTGTCATATATACCTTACTATTTTTTTATGGAGCCACCATTGTTTCCCCGGACCTTGGCCGATCTTGTGACGATCGTAAAGAGAGGAAACGGGTCTCCCGCCTTACCAAAAAGAGTCGTTAAAAAGGTGAGATAACAAAATGACCCCCCCTGTTTTGAAGTGCGCTGGGTCTGAAACTGAGGGAAAGTAAATACACTGTTGTACGCATTGCAATGTGATCGGGCGCTCTAGAGCGAATAGGAAGTGCCCAAAATCTCGAAGTCTTTTTGTCAAAGTCGTAAAATTACAATTTAATATCCCCTCATTCTGGCAGAAATGCTTGCGTCGTACTAGATTTGAGACCGCGGTGGCCATCATCGCAGATGTGTGGCATTGTGGCTCCTCGTGTCTAAAATTACGTGTGGTGCAAATAAATGTCGGACGAGTGTAATTGCAGTGGACCACACACTGTGGGGTGGACGCTAAATCTTTCGGCTCGTCTCTGGTGG
Organism: Pyrrhosoma nymphula; assembly: GCA_963573305.1. Lineage (NCBI taxonomy): Eukaryota > Metazoa > Arthropoda > Insecta > Odonata > Coenagrionidae > Pyrrhosoma > Pyrrhosoma nymphula. The sequence goes on from OY754339.1 coordinate 91,917,187, forward strand.
AAATAGAAATTCGCCCCTTGTTTTCAGAGTCGAAGGAAGTCAACAAGAAGCCAAGCAGTTCCTTCTTGGCGATCCTTGCCCTTTCTGTTCGCAACCCGTGCTAGGAATAATACTGTACTTAGCCGGAGTTTGATTACAGTTTTATACCATTCATCAACCATGTAATTGTCCTTTAATATCAGTTTGAAGTTCATGAACGACAGTGAAGGGAACGATGTGAGCAGGTAAAAAGTTCGCTAACCTGACGGTAGGTAGTATTCTTCAAGTTCACGTCCGAATGTTTTGTGAATAATAATGGAATTCGTTCAAAAATTTATTTGAAACGTAAGCTTTTTAGCATAGAGTAACTAAAAACTTAAACATCGATAAACGCACCCGCGACTATCGAAGTTTTTTTTTCGATTGTATAGCACACATTAAAGCGGCGATTACACGCAGGAGTTGACTCCTATACGAGTCCACTTGGACGGTGAAACTTGGACGTGTATCATACCTACTCCTATAGGAGTTCGCCATCGATAGTTGCGGAATTCGATACTTGGACGGAGTAGCCGCCATCCTAGTTGTGGTTCCAAGTGGAGTCGACTCGATATATATCGATCAGATTGGAGTCAACTCCTGTGTGTAATCGCCGCTGAACTCTGAAGCCCCAGACACACACACGAATTGACTCTTATCTCATCGATTTATATCGAGTCGGCTATGATGTCCGACTCCACTTGGAAGGCCGATCGTGTCTACACGTACCTACTTGTCACGAATCTTGAAATTTTCGGAAGTTGCTGGCGCCACGGTGTCATCACGCGGAACCCGTAACCATAACACATAACTCAATATCTAGAGGAAGAGGAATTCTTGAAAATACGGCTTTGTAAAAAAGAGCCGAAAGATTATGATATGACTCTATTATTGGAGAGAACATTATAAGCATATTTTAGATACAACGTTTCCTTCAGTAAGGGAGTAATAAATGAGTAATAATGTGTTGACAAAATGACAAAACAGAGAAATACACGAATATAATAATTTTATTGCATTACAGATAAGGCTCGTATCATACATGTTTGTTTCAGAACTCGAAAAAAATAGGCAAGCCTTTTTGTTAACCTCAAAGAATGTTTTTTAAAGTGTAGGTAATGCCCATTAGGTATAAATTACGTACGAATTGAAACTCGTCGCCTCATAATCCTTCTAGTTGGCAAATTTGCATTCATCTCCGAGTAAGGTACCTAACTTCCACTTGCATCAACTTAAAATTTCAAACATTGCATGTACACCGCAATGTAAGACTCTACCATTGTAAAAATATCAACATCAAACGGCGAAAAATGCATATACAACTTAATGTAAGTTTCTCAACAGCTTGATAAGGTAAATGCTTCAGATATACGTCAATCTCAGGTTATAAACTTGCACTAAATCAATCAGGGAAAGCACAAATTTTATATATACCTCAATTAAGGGTAATCAACTTTACTAGAATCAACTTGAGCAGGCAAACCTTTTCCATATCAGTCGTCGTGGCCGTCGTATTTGAGGCGGCATCCATTTTAAACGTGCTATATCCATTCGTCCGACTGAACATTTGGTCGATAGTTGTCTCCACAGCTAGGTCGGCGGCTACTCCGTCCAAGTATCGAACTCCGCCACTATCGACGGTGAACTCCTATAGGAGTAGGTATGATACACGTCCAAGTCCACCATCCAAGTGGACTCTTATAGGAATCAACTCCTGTGTGTAGTCGCAGCTTGATTTCGATCTGTTCAGAAGTGTGCTGCCCAGTGCTCAGTGTATGATACGAATTGGAGGGAAGTGCGCTGTTTTATTGCGAATTAAGGAGCAGACTAGAATAATAGGGAAACGTCCGAAGTTATGAGATAGTCCTAATTAAATATTTAGTTGTTTTATTTTTTAAATGTTTGTGGAAATGGAAGAAAAATGAAATATTTGAAAATACTACGTGAGGTCTAAATATGACTTGATTGTTGTTTACTGTATGTTTTTCTGATTATTTTCATGGTTTTAAATAACTATGTCGTAAATAGCTGTAATAGCGCATTTTTGTTTCGCCCTGGGCTAAGATTTTCCAGCATTTTTAAAATTAATTGTAGACCATGAAGTATTTCTGATGTGAAGGAGGTAGAATAAGGGGTATGCAACGTGATACCATGTCACTTGGTGCTAAACCTTTTCTTGCATGTTCTGCGCTATCACGTTGTGCGTGTGATATCATGCTACACATTCCTCCTCGTCCAAACTTGCGCATGCGACATCTACATCTACAAAATACCCTGCAAGCACCTCAAGGGTGTGTGGCAGGGAGTGAGTAGTCACCAACATGCATTACACTGTAACCTAAAGTTAGTGTATCTACGACTAATGATGCACTAGCATACATCGCTAATGTCTGTCACGAGGCGATGCTAGGTGGGATTCCATTGTAGCGGAGTGATGACGTACGAAGCTTTCGATAAAGCCCAAGGAATGGGGATGAATGGAACTAAGGATAATGGAGAAGATAACAATATGCCTCATTTTCCTGATGAAATGGATGTCATAGCGGAGAGGCTAGATCACCTACAAGGACCCTTGAACTAATTGGATCGAGTAATACAATGGCCCAACATGAACATTAACGGAATGAAAACGAAAATCCTATAAAATAAATAAGATCAGGTTTGACTAGGTGGGATTCCATTTTATAACGAAAACTTAGACTTTTACAACGCACAATATTTGGTCAAAACATGTTGCGCAATCCGGATTTCAATGCTTTTACATCATTGTGGATTGTAAAAATGTTTTATTTTTCGTTACGAAAATCCTAATTTGCTATAAGAGATAATTTGAAGGCTACCGCTGCAAAGACAAGTGTTTGAACAAGTCGAATCCGTAAACTGTCTTGGAAGCTCTATGGTATGACATGGCAGGAGTTCGACGGGCATCAAGCGAAGACTAACTAAAACAACTTAAGCATTCATGGCGTAAAACAACTGTTGTGCTCAAAGAAAATACGAAAACAAGTTAGTAAGCAGTGCCAGTAAACATTCGTATGGAGTGTTGCGTTAAATGAATGTGACAGATGGACCATTGGAAAGCTGAAATAGAATAGGAGAAACTTTCGAAACGTGGTACAGGAGGCGGATGCTGGAGATCAAAGGGACAGACAGGATCAGAAAAAGAGGAGGTTGATTGAAGAATACAAGAGGAAGAAACCTTATGGAGCAATGTCAGAGTGATAAGATCCAGACGGAGAAGCCATGCATACTTTGAGACACAAGGATTTTATGAGGAACATATCGGAAGGGAAGACCAAGGAACAAATACTAACTAAATACTCAACTAAAACGGAATGTGAAACAGGAGGTCTATTAGGGCATAAAGGAGTGAGCAGGGGAACAGGGTACACTGGAGGGTACACCAACCTTATAGCTGAGGGACTATTCATGATGATGTTGTTTAGTCTCATGCCATTTTTGCTAACCTTTTGGTACAGACAAGTGACCTTAACTCACCACCGGTCCAATTTGCTTTTGCAAAGAGAGTAGTGAGGCGGGAGAGTTAACTCCCTTTGAAGAGTTCCCCGTGCAGTTACGCACAGTCCCTTGATGTCGACGTCGTCAACGTCTTTCCGTCAATTCGCCTCTCTTCCCTCTCGCGGCCTCCAGAGACAACACAAGGGGTCCAGAGGAAGGGGGGAGGGGAAGGGGAAAGTATGTCTTCTTTTTGAACCGCCGCCATATTACCCGCCAATTTCCCGCCAGTCCCCCACCCCTTGCATTTTCCTGTGCCTTCTTTTGGCTGAGAGGGGGCTCAGAGAAAGGGGGGGTAGACTGCATTTACGCGAATCATTCCGACTGTCTGTGCCTCCCTTCCATTAGCTCTTATTCTCTCTCGGTGTAGAACGGGGAGCCGCCTCGAACAATTTCAGAGGGGAAGGAAAAAGGTAGTGGGATACAGGACTGTTCAGTACTTAAATTTCAATATTGTGATATCATATATATAATCTATATACGATATATATAAAAGAATGTTTGTCTGTCTTTTTTACAAATCTAAAGTTTCATCCTGATCGTGCTGAAATTTTGCAGACTAAAAGTTCAAGACAGGATGAAAGTTATAGGATATTTTTAAAAAATCTCAGGGCCCCAAAGGTCCCAAAAAGGGGCCCTTTGGTGGTCTAAGCGACGTATTTGGATTTGTACAGTGGTTTTATTTTTTGCTTTTTAAAATTACATCCGCTCAAGATAGAGGGTTGGCATTTTTTAAATCAAATAGCTTAAAGTATCAATTTTATAATTATTTCATTAAATTATCTTTTCAAATTCGTATTTGTCTGCAAATCACGTTTTTAGCAGCAAAAATGCACTTTTTTATTTGAAATGAACAATAGCATATTTCCATGACAGCCAGATTTTGGTCTTTAACGCATTTAAAATTCATTTTGCTTCAAAATGCATCAGTCTATGCCAACAAAGCACTCCCAGCTTCCATTCGTGCCTATTGGTGGAGCACATTCTTTCATGACCCATTCATTCGTAACCCGATCCCTCCTGCTTTTACCGCAGACCCCTCTCATGCATCTCATTCCCACCGCATTTTGCCTACATTCATTCTCAAATTAATCTTTTGATTAAAGATAATAATACTTAGTACCTTTCTACAAAATTTATAGAATACGACGCGTTTCATCGATTTACGGCATCGCCAGGTACATAAGATTGTTATTTGTGTTAATTGTTGTTGTAGTGAAGGGTGAAGAGGGGAAAATAACAAATATTCGGGCAGGGTTGAAGAAGGGTTACGTGTTGATTAAGGGCTGGTGATGCGGGAAAGGTTAAATTTAACGGAAAGGTGTGAAGTGGGATGCAGAAATAATAATTCGTTACAAAGATTATTGGGTTGTCTGATAATTTCTATGCGTCCATTTTCAGGGCTTTGGGAAGAACGTGTAAAATGTCGGGTATAAAATCGCTCGTAGGATTGTTTTCAAGTATGTGTTTAACACGTATGTACATGTGTATGTGTAACCGCGCGTGTCCTCAATGAGTTAGCGCCACAGATCGCACCGTTCTTAGACATAATATTCAAGAAGTCATTGTCTGAAGGAAAGATACCTTTAGACTGGAAAATTGCAAACGTTACACCGATATTCAAAAAGGGAAACAGACACGACCCAGGGAACTATCGACCAATTTCATTAACGTCGATTATAGGCAAGATACTCGAACATATCGTCGTTAGCAATATCATGACGTTCCTGGACAGTCGTTACGTCCTCCATGGCTCTCAGCACGGCTTCCAGAAAGATAGATCATGTGAAACACAACTCGCGCTCTTTCTTCATGACGTTCTCAAATCTGGTGAATCGAAAAGACAAGTTGACGCATTATTTCTAGATTTTAAGAAAGCTTTCGACACGGTACCTCATAACAAACTTTTATACAAATTACAGTCATGCGGCCTAAACGAAACAGTAGTAAACTGGATACGCGACTTTCTGAGTGGTCGTAAGCAAAAAGTAGTTCTTGACGGAATTAGCTCTGATGTAGTTAAAGTGACATCAGGTGTCCCACTAGGAAGCGTGATCGGCCCCCTTTTGTTCATTATATACATAAATGATCTATGCTCTCGAATTAGCAGTAAAATACGTTTATTTGCCGACGACGCTGTCATCTATCGTGAAGTTAGTGATCACTCTGACTTTGAAATTCTATCATCGGATTTAAACAACGTTCATGTGTGGAGCCAAGAGTGGGGACTCGAACTTAATCTGAGCAAATGCACGGCGGTACATTTCTTGCGGAGGTCGTCCAACTATCCCCATGTATATGCTGTGGATGGTGTTAACATAAAGGCGACAGATGAAGTGAAGTATCTAGGAGTTACGATAACCTCGAACCTATCGTGGGGAGCACATATAAGAAATATTTGTGGCAGAGCTCTGAAGAAGCTAGGGTTCGTCAAGCGTATTGTGGGAAGATTTTCGGATGAAAAAGTAAAAGAGAGGTGCTATTTCGCACTCGTCCGGCCACACCTTGAAATTGCAGCGAGCATTTGGGATCCGGTGCAGAAAGACTTAATTCGGGAACTTAATAAAATACAAAGGAAAGCTACGCGATTCGTAAAAAACTGCTACGGACGTAAATACAGCGTTACACAGATGTTAAACGAATTAGGCTGGGAGCCGCTAGAGACTCGGAGGCTGCGCGGTAGGCTTAGATTGCTTGAACAATTGAGAATAGATATCCTTCAGAGCGACACGGAGAACATCATATTAGAACCCTACTATATTTCCAGGTCCGACAGAAACGATAAATTAAGAGAGATATTTTGCCGAACGGGTAGGTATGGGAATTCGTTTTTCCCCCGAAAAATAAGGGACTATAATAAATGCTAGCCTTAATTTCACTAGAGCGTTTCCTTTTTATATGTAAACGGCTGGTGCCCTAACACACCCCGCAACACGCCTATTGAGGCGGCTTGCGGGGTAGTATGTAGATTTAGATGAACAAAAGGTGAGGTAGAATCCATATTTCTGTAACTTCCGGCTTGTTCTTTGATTCGTGCGATAAAACTTCTACCATTCTGGCCGATGTATGCCTTATTGCAACTATTGAATTTAATTTTATAAATACCAGCATTTAGGAGCCTCGTTATATAGTCTTAGTCGTTGACTAAAAGCTTAGGAAGGGTTAGGAAAGTGTGAAAAAGCTGCTTTAAGGGAGCTCTGTAGGTGGTTTGAAATTCTACAAGAAATATTAGCTATGAATGGGAGAGAGCACCACTTGACTTTAATTGTTCTTTCTGTTAATGCGGGGCAAATTTGTTTAAAAGCTAGGGATTTTTGTTCCGAAAGGTTTGGTGAACTTAATTGGGTTGTAACCATTTATTATTTGATTTATTTATAAGAAACTTCTACGAAGTGAAGCTGTGAAGTTTATTCATTCTCAATTTATAGTCGGCATCACTATACTGAATGTTTTCTTGCGGAGGCCGGCCCAATTCATATTATTAGAATTATATCTATTTACATATATATATTCTCCGTCGTCGTTTAACTCGTTTTCTGCGGAGATCCGGATTACCAAAGGAAGGTGTAAGGAGGTCTTTCTGAGCGGGAAGTTGGAAGGAAGTGTCGGAGGGGAGAATGGTGAATTGATGTGAATTGACGAATGAATGAGAATTGGTAAACTCGAGCGATCAAAGAGACTGGACCATTTGGTTGGCCTGAGGAGAGAGAGAAAATATGAGGATGTCAAGGTTGGTGGCCAGAAATTTTATAAAATCGATGGCCATGGAACGTTTTGAACTCAATCTTTTAATCGAGGGTTAAATTAGAAACAACCCAAAAATTCATTTCATAATCTGCGGCGTGCATACGTAATTAGGTGCTAAATGGAACTTAACAATTTGCACCATTATGTTAAAGATACGTTTTGATCTTTCTATTCTACCACAATTTACACTACTACACTTACAATTCTATTACACTCGCATTTGAAATATCAAAATCCACGTCTAAATCGACTCTTTCGAGGTGCGATACATACAATTAGTTGATATTTTACCCGTGTTGAGAATGACGTTAAAATTGATGGACTACAACCGTGTGGGGATTTTTCGTGTCTTTTTTGCATTATAGTAAACTGCTTGAGGAAAACTTGCTAGTCCATAGGAAAAGTACAAAATTGTGATGATAATATTATAATTGGTGGTATATTGTTATATAGCTCATAAATCATGATACCGAGAAAGCAATATATTACACCCTGCTGCATTTATAACGACTTTCTTCTTCTTTAGTCATCAACCCAAAGGTGCGGCAGATCTCCATTCGTTTCGGTCTTGTGTCATTATTTTCAACTGCACATGAGTGGAGCAGCCTAACTCCTTCATTGGTTGTCCCACAAATTCCAACCTAGGTCTGCCCCGGCAGTTGGTTCCCTCCACAGTGCCTTCTAAGATGGTGGCCAGCAAGGTTTCGTGCCTTAGTTGGTGCACTATCCAGATATTTCTTCTCTTTCTAAGTAATTTCAGCAGACACGGAGTCTCCCCCACACGTCTGAGAACCTCCTCGCTACTGACTTTGTCCTCCAAGGGAATCTTTAACATTCTCCTGAAACGAACTGCAATATTTTATTGTGATCGCATTTCTATAGCTGTGAATATCTTATCAAGCAACATTCCGGAGGGTATTGAAACTTGTTCACCTTGTCGCCGTGGCGTAAATACGAATTTTTCAATGGAGGGGGGATAACTGTACGATATTTTATGCATTGATATTGCCAATTTCACAGGGACGTTAAAAACTTTGCACCAAACTGCAGTGTGAAAATCATTAGGCAGTCGCACCTAGAAAGAATTTTGTCATCAATGTGAACACAAGATTGGTGAATTAACGTAGGGTACCGTCTTCAATCCGTCGTATAAAAAATCCTCGGAGTGCGAGGTGGCCCAGGGAAAGGAACTGGCCCCCCTACCCTGAATGTGTGGAATACACACGCCTGTGGCTTAATCCGGGGTGAGCTCTATCCTCAACTATCCAAACCAACCTTCGGGTTGAATCACTGATTGATTGATTGACCGTCTTCAATGAGCCCTCCTGCGCCGATTTACTGGCTATCAGTTCTTCTCTCCTGATTATAAACGGTGTTAAAATGTACTTCCATTGTTCATATACTTGGAGCCAATGCGTTTATTTCTTTAAAAATTGATGGAAAATAATTATTCTCGGTCACCCATGGAATGCAGAAAAAAAGACTCTGGCCTAAGGGGGCGGGGAAGGATTGTGCTTCCGCCCGTGACCTGGCAGAAATGGAGGGATACAAAACATATCGACCACTTTTATATAAACTTTAAAGGCAATTTTCATGCTCGATGAGGTACACGTAAATATAGAAATGCGATGAAGGATCTAACACTTTCCCGGCGAATAATATGAGTAAAATCTTCTCGTTAAACTATTCATAATTTCCGACGTATCGAGAGACGAAAGTCTACATGGGTTACACAGGTAGAACAATTGTCACGAGACTGAAGGAACACCGTAGATATTTCAGGCTTGGTCCAGCAGAGAAATCGGCAGAAGTTGAACACAGCATTCATTTGGACCATAGGGTTAAGTGGGACGACACAAAAATTCTTAAAAGCGTCCAGGATATTTTTGGGATCTACTAACTAAAGAAGCCATTGAGATTCGTATGGAGGATAAAAATTTCAATCGAGATTCCAGTTACAGCATCACAATGCTTGGTATCCAATTTTGAAAAGAATTAAGAACGCAAGAGCCAAGCCTCCGCTGATTAACGGTCTCCGGAGTCAACAATCGGCTTCTGACCAATCAAAAACGACCTAGGGTTAGTATTTTAATTTGGCTGAAATTTAAGATTTGCGACATTCTTGCCTTGAGAATAAGTAGAGAGTCTTATGTCGAAACTTCGGACATTATGAATAGTTTAAACCGGTGGAGAGCCCGAGAATAGTTTACTAACAGAAACTCGATCATTGTAATATACTAGCTGAATTTCCCTGCGTTGGTCGGGATCATAATTCCTTCAAAGCTTATCGAATAAGAGGAGAAGGGTAAGTTAGTAGTTTTCAAAACATACGACAGTGTTATTAATTACTGTTTATATTTAAATTATTGTCTCAAAGCGTGGTTTTTAGACAAATACAATGCGTAAAAGTAATTCGATAGAAAAAATGAGAAACTTTATTCTTTCGGATATCTGATAAAATAAATTTCAACTCTCTATCTTGAGTGAAAGTAGTTTTAAAAAGAAAAAAAACTGCAAAAAAAACAATTATTAGCATTCCTAATCAGATTTATCAAGCAAAATAAATTTTAAATGCGTTAAAAACCAAAATCTGGTTATCAAGGAAATATGCTTTTGTCGATTTCAGATAAAAATGTGCGTTTTTGCTGTTAAATACGCGATTTTCAGACGAATATGAATTGCAAAAGATAATTGATTGATAGAATCCTAAACTTTATTCTTTCATCCATGTGAAAAAAAATCCCAACCCTCTATCTTGAGCGAAAGTAATTTTAAAAAGTAAAAAATGAAACCACTTCACAAAACTAATATGTACCGTAGATCACCAAAGGGCCCCTTATTGGGACCTTTTGGGGCCCTGAGATCTTTTTAAGATAGCCTTTAATTTTTTTCCTGTCTTGAACTATTAATCTGCAAAGTTTCAGCGCGATTGGAGTAAAACTGTAGGTTTGTATAAAAAACAGACAGACAAACAGTATTTTTTATGAATATAGATTGCATATCGATACTTATCGAGCGGGGAGTACAAATTATTGCTTTCACGGCACTGAACTCAATACAATGGAATGTAGATAGGCGTATACCGCGCATAGTAACAGCTGAAGCCAGATCGGCCATTATGGGAAGCCCCTCGGACCATGTATTTTAAATGGGAAAAAGTGGAAAAATCATATGTGAGCATAGTGCTTTTTGACGTGCTTAAACTGTAGTTAAAAATCTCAGTGACTGATCATCCAAATCGCAATTCAATCCGAATTATATGATACAAGGAAAAAATGTTCAAAGTTGCATGAATTTCCCATGCATTCTTATGCTTATGGAGCGCAATGCTCCGAGGTCCTCAGTAAGAAGGCCTGATGCGCAATTTTTTGGCTTCACTCGGGAAGGGGGTATCGTCATTCCAGTGTATTGAGTTCAGTGTTTCACGGTATCATATTTTATGACATCGTAAAGCGATAGATCGTATAGATGGCTGGTTCAGCATCGAAGTGCGATATTTTATCAACATTAAATATTACGGTCAATATATGTATGGTGTCGAGACTTACTTTGCTCTGAAAACTACTTTGTAGCCCTTATGCTAGGGTTTTGGAGAAGTGTCTGTAGTTATAAGGGACGGAGAGGTTACCCTTCTTCAGCCTTATTGGCTCATGCTTGTTCCCCTAAAAGTATTGACGTCATTTGCCGTTACCAGCCACTTCACTTCTCTTCCTGCCTCTCCTTGCCCTCCTCCGTTGCCGTGTATCTGTCGAGTTGGCTCGCCAATCGAAAATTAGGCTGCATTAGACGGGGACGTAAGTGGACCGGGAGCGAGCGGCGTTGGAAGGGTCCCATTTGACTCGCGAAAGAAAATGTTTGTTCCATTTAATCAAGGAGCCAAGAACAGCGGTTGTTCCAAACGGTGGTTTTCCGTACTTTTATTCCAAAATGCTTGCGAATTGTTCTTCTCCTCTACATGGGAAATCCAATTGGAATGCACTAATGGGCCTGTGTTAGCAATTTCCTGTTGCACGACCTATATTTACTTTTGGAATTCGTTGAAATTTTAGACGTGGACGCTGAGGAGAAGTTAGTCCAATCTGTATTTTGTATTTATTCATATAAGCTTCCTTTTTGTTTCTTTTTAGATACTTCTGACATTGAAAAAAAATACATTTGCTGTACTTATTTGTAGTTTTTTCATGTTTTTCACACTCCCCTTCATGTGTGGGTGTTTTCCTGCAGTGAGATTTTACGTTAAGGATATCAGCTGTCCCGCGGTCGTGTTAGTGATGGGTAAAGTCGGTCTTTTGAGAGATCTCGGTCACGCCGGTCACTCCCACTTGTGATCCGATCGTGAGTGTAAGGTCATGAGTTATTGGTGTTCCAGCTAGTGATCTGTTCAAGTTGCCTACGATCAATGATCTCTCAGGAAAGTCGTGAGTGATAAAAAATCGAAACGAACGCTGCTCTCGCTGGCCATTGGATGATATAATGATTTTGTTGATTACAGATTGCCAGCGCTGTTTTATAACAGATGATGCCGTCTATTGCACGCAGAAATACAGTACCGGTGGTATGAAGTCATAAATTGCCTTCCTAAACATGTTAGTACATAGTTACCTAGTCATTATTTCCCTTTTTGATTGAAATAACTCTTCGACGATTTCAACGGGATCGCCGAAGGCTGATGTAATGACCCACTCATGTAATTCATTTTTTGCTTACAACCAATTACAGTAGAACGATATTTAAATTGTACCGTTTATTGAAGCTGCACTCTTTACAAATGCAAACGAAATTGAACCCCGTTACCCCCGTTATCTTGGACCACAGCCCAAATATAGATAGCGTGACGATTAAATACGATAAAAACAAGTAATCATAATCACTATCATTAACTGCTCCGGAAACTCATACTAATATTTACTGATCAAGCCTGTACATTCTTTTAACTTACTATTCACTAAAAAAGTATAATGATCGAAGTATAAATCAAATTACCTGTGGGTTGTCATAATTTGCACTTATCATGTCTCGACCCGTGTTTGAATCTAACCTATATTGACCGGAATCACGCTGTTCCCTAAGTAAAGTTCTTCAAATACCATTCCTCTAAATAAAAAGGGGACTTATTGGCACATACGAAATTTTATTATCCGAAATTAGGATTCGGTGGTGAGATTTACAGTTAAAAATATGTACAAGAACATCAAAAGCAAACTGTATTCCAAAACAATTCGGCGAAAATACAATGCTGGATGAATACATCGGTGATTTTAACACGCCGGTGCTTCGGAAGACATATAAGGAGAAAATTCAGACGAAGGGAAATCCAACGGACATCCAATTAAGCACTGGAAACATTCTTCATTGACAGCAACACTATCAAAGTCTAGAAAAAGTGATTGAAGTGAGAGGAGCGGAGTTGAATTTTTAAAATGCATTGGCAATATGAAGCACAACTGTTTATATAAACGGCCGGTATGTATGTGATATTGCGGCAAAGGTATCAGGTTTGATATCAAAGCGATCACGTCATAGACTCAGATATTTATATATCACACAATTTACGACATTTACGACTCGTCGCGGCAAAGGAAAACAATTCATAGGGAATAGTATTGTACTGTACTACTTACTGGTGACGATTAACCTATTGCACGTACTAAATAACGACATTACATAGCCAACGCAGTCACAAATAATGCATCGCTTGACGAATAAACAAACGGATAATTACCTGGATCATGTTTAAGTTCCATTGAATTCGTCTTGTATCTTAACCTAGCAGTCTCTTTGCCGACAGTGTAATGGATTCGGTATTCGTTTTTAATTATGTTATTATATTATAAACTAAAAAGCGAGCCAGTAAAACTGGCAAATCTTTCTCAATGCAAGATATTTGTGTCGTGATGTAAATTCTTGACGGTTATGCTAGAAACTGAAACTATGCTAGAAACGTCTTTGTTTGCGCAACTGAGCGGATCATCGATGAGGAATCACGACCGATGACGACTATAAAAATAATTCATTGACTTAATTGCCTACATCTCACGAATGATCAAGTAACTTCCGCATCTCACGTTAGACAAATCACTCAAGATTTATTTGGCCGGTCTCACATCTCGTGAACGATACTTGATGTCGTAAAATCATTCCTATCGCGATCGGTAAACATGAACTCCTCGGTCATTGGAGAGATCCAGTTCATCGATCAATCTTTTAAGAGAACTTGATCTCGGGATTCGATCATTCATGACCGACCCATCATTAAGTCGTGTATATTTTCCTACACTCTTTATATCCCAGTTGATTCATTCTCAAATATTTTTTATTTTTTTTTGTTTTGTACTTTTTACATAATTTTAATGGTTAAATTGTAATTATTGCATACATGTAATTGACTAGGGGTTAGATATATGTAGGGACTACCCAATTCTCAATCTCTCCCCAAGAAAGATGTATTATTGCTATTATTATTTCCTTGCATGAACATTGGGTATATCATAACAATTTTTCTCAACTCTTGTCCGAGCTACAGTTTGATGAATGTTGTTTTCTAGTTTTGCCGAATTTTTGTCAATTAAGACATTTAATTGGACGCAGTTCCCTCAGGTAATACTTTTTGTTGGGCAACGCTATTATGAGATTGCACAGCTATTCCTAATTAGTCTTTGTATGTATGCCTTAACCCAAGACTGGAAATGTGAAGATCCTCAGTGTGAAATGTTAGACATTTTTACTCGCTAGTGCTCATCTACACACTACGTTGACCTTCATTTTAAGTTCCATTATTTTTATCTATTAAATTCTCTAAGATGCGTAAAGTTCATTTAGGTAAGCGTATCGTTTTGAAAATCTTCAAACTTTAATTTGACACAGTATCCAAAAATTTGTAATGGATAGAAAATGTATTACGATTGGTTAAAATTATTTCTGAAGTTTATTAATGATCTGAAGCATTGATCATTATTGATGGTAATTTAAGGTAATCTATTTTCTTCTATCAGTAAAGGTAATGAAGAAGAATATTGCTGCAAATTTTGATTGTGCGTGGAATGTGGTGGCCAGACGTATTGCCGTAATAGTTGGTTTAAAAGAACCACCAAGTGCATAAAACATAGGAATAAAATTGAAATTAGCCGACTGCTGCATTCAGAGTTGAATGTAAATTAAAATTATTTGGGTTGGGAGCATTCATTTCTTTATTTTAAATTGTTTTTTTATTTATTAAATTTATGTGTTTACTATTACCATTGAAAGCAGCTCCTATGACCTTTTTACCGGGGTTTTTACACATGAACCATTGGATTAACACTCAGAATATAGCCCTGTGTGGTGAAAAATCCACCCATGAGGGCCTGGAACCCGCGACCCTAGGGTCAGCAGGCGTGTCAGTGTTTACCCCGCCGCCACCAACCCTGGGTTTTGGTTTTTAGTCTCTCATAATGTTGTTGAGTACTGGCCTGAGACCTTTTTAGTCCTCGTATTGCAAAATAGTTTATTTTTAAATCTTTTTTTGAAGAAAATTCTTTGAATTACCATCTTTCTTTATTTGATTCCTTACGGTGGCATTGACTAACTAATGTACTCATGAGTTACTGGAATGGGAAATTTGATACTGTTTATTAACTCTGGTTAAATTTGGTCGCCCCATATCCTTATTGTTTACTTTCGATCGAAATGTCTTTAATTAAGGTTACCATTACGTAATTACAGTACACGCAGTTCTGGTCGCCCCGAAGGCGCGTAGATTACACCGTTCCGGTGAGTGCGAGACTCACCCCTACCGGTCAATTGACAAGTGGCGCAGTTGACATGAGAAGAGTGTAATGCCGTGTATGTGTGAAAGAGGAAACTTAATAACTAAGTAATGTTGTAAATTCAGAGCAGAAAATATGAATTACAGGCTATGAGATTACATGATATGACAATGATCAATATACAGGGCAGCCTCACAACATAACAAAACAAACGTTTCTGAATTGTTTATGTGCGAATGCTACCACTTCTTCTCACTGCTACATTACCTAACTCCTTAGGAAGATTGGCACTTATGCCTGTTGCTCACGGAAAATTTTGTTTTAAAGAGTTTTATAAAAAAATTGATTGAAACTTTTATGAATCGCACGTAACATTTACTTGATTGCTCACGGTAAAACTATTCATAAAACCAGTCTGCAATGTTGACTAAGCTACCATCTATGAGACGCTTTGTGAACAAGTGAAGTGATAAATGGTGATAAAAAAGTGATACTCTCTTTTGGATGACTGTTTGGTTAAATACTATGTGTATTGTTTATTTACTTACTTTCTGATCACCCTCAACAGTGCTGAGGCTTTGTTTATACCTACGTCTTCGCTTTTGATGTACTTACTATGAGAGTATGAATGATCAGGCGAAAGCATTAATAGCAATAATTGCCATGAATTGATAGTTCCATGAACTTTCAGCCATGTTTGTTTAGTTTTTCCTAGTTTGGTATCTCATGGATACGATATAAAACTGTTTTATGGAAATAGAACCTGTCCTTTTTAATTTTTAAATAATTTAAAAATTAAAAAGATTAATCTTTTAGAACCTGTCCTATTCCGTAAAATGTTTTATATAACTGGGTTTTATGAAGCGGTTTTATCGTTAGCAAGCTCAATTTTATAAAATTAGTCGATTTTATAAAACGTTTTACCGAAACTTTTACCGTGAGCAACAGGCATTGGAATGCAGGTCTTGATGGTACAGTTTATTTGGGAACCTTTTAAAAAAGGAAGCAAAAGCACTTTGCAATGCAAATCAGGTTCGAACAATCGAATTCATATTTATTGCACTCACATTTTATATTACGCTAATTTACATCAAGGTCACATATGATATTGCAACTTTTTTTAGGAATGATTCTCCGTGTTATTTATTGGGAAATTCATTTGTTCCTTCAGCCGTAGAGGCACTGAAGGTCGTCCGCGACTTACAGATTTCGGCCGTAAGGGTTCCTAAAAAGGATGCATCGTTGCATCTCATTAAAGGTATATTTTGTGAGGAGAGAAATTTCTGTATGTCCAGCACTCGTGTCCCTGAAAATAAATATAAGAAACTCGCATAAAATGGATGGAAATTGGTTTTTTAAGTATTTTAATGCCACACACGCTATTATCTTTCTCCTTTTTTATTTTTTCATTGGTTTCAACATTATTTTGCAAATCATTATTTGAAGGAAGAGGAAATAAACTTATTTTTTCCAATCAGCTTTTTGGGAAGTATAGTTATTATCGTATGTATCCCGTGGGAAGTTGATCATTTGATGAAACTAGATTGAAACGTAAAACAGGAAAAATGGTCTTTCATTCAGTTTAGTGATGTACTCTATTGATGATTGAATATTTAGTGATGGAATGATGCAACTTAATTAGAAATATTCCTGGCTCAGATGGATTTTTAATAGCATCATTCTTTTGCCCAATTCAATTGTGGAAGGGGTGAAACGCCTTCTTTCTTGATGACAATATTCTGGATGGAAAGGTAGGAAAGAAAGATAGGCTGAGTAGGTACTGCTGGGTCGTGGAAAACATGAGGATGAAGTAGTGGATAGAGGAGTAGTACGTTTCGGGAATAGAGAATTAGAAGCACATAGAAGTCATTAGACAGTAGACGATATGGATAGTAGATGTAGAAGTGGGAGTCAGTCGTCTGCGAGGCAGTTGAGGATATTATTCCGCGGATGAGGGACTGAGAGAAGGGAAGAAAGAAGGAAAGCCTTTGAGAAGTAGGGATCGTCGCAGGAGAGATCTCCTGTGCCTAACGTCGCGGAAAATCCTCCGTTGATGAGACAAGGGGGGTTCGGGGGGGGGGCGATGGTATGGCCCCCCAGGGGGTCTCCGCGAGCAGTTGGTGGGTGGGAGCTGTGCCGGATGTCTCTAGAAGAAGGGAAAGGCTTGAAGCCCCTTGCTTGTGATTTTAATGTAGTTCAAGCGATATATATCCCTAGTCATAATGGGGACCATATTCGAATTTTATATTTTAATTTCAGTGTCAGTAAGAAGTTTGAAGTATATATTGTAATATTGACGGTGAAAAAATATAGTTATACACGTCAAAAATTCTCAGTAATTATTTAAATATATCTACATAAGTCTCTAACTTGACTCATTTTTTCACGCCGTTCGGCGGAAAATCCTTCAAAGCAATAGGGTTCTTTTGCGATTCTGGGTAAATATTACTGCGGTGAGTAATTGATTAATTTTTGCAAACAGTTGTGAAAACATACAAACTAAAAACCGTTAGTTTTTCACGAAATCTAGGTGTTGTAAATTCCTATTTTTTTCAAATTCTACCTCTGGAGCGCACAGGCGTAAACTATCCCATGTAAAACAGCTTGTATTTTCAGGAAAATTGCTCGAAAAGTAGTTCGGTAAGGGGGAAATGTTTTAATATCATTGGAAAGATGAGAGTTTTTTCTTTAAAATAAGGTCAAATTCATCAAATTCTAGGTGAAGTGATTTTTCGCTCAAATTACCTTAAACAGAGCCGAGGCAGTTATTCCTTTCTCTCACGAACAGCTGATAAAAGAATACTAGCCGTTTGGGTCGCAAAAAGCCACCTAACAACTAATTCCTGCGACCTAAATTAATGCATTGACTGCTGGGCATTAAATATTTTCACATTTCACGCCATTCTCTTTCGGGGCGGGCATTGTCAAATGAGCTTAATCCTGTAAAACTGCCTTTGTTTTAATAATGCCGTGTCCTTGTATATCTCTTTAGCTTCAGTTACACGCATTCATTGGTTCATAAATATTGGTGCTTCTTTTGAGAGTATCTTCTATCACATCAACCCATGACTTTTTTACTTTACCCCTTTATCTCATTAGGTCTCCGTATTTTTCGCTGAATTATAAATCGGTGGGGTCATTCAAAACATTTTTAAATCAGCTTTTAATCCGTTTCATAGGAAATAGATAATTTATATATCTTTTCCTTTGCCATTAATGTTGTAGTTGTAGTGAAACTTGGTGGAACTCAACAGCGGAGTGGTAGAAGTAGAGGCGAGAGTGATGCAAGTTGTTATTTTGTTTTTTGTATGAAGTAGTACCTACCTAATAGCATTCATAAACTAATAGTATTGGTAAAATTAAGCACTAGATGTTTATTTATCAGTGTACTGCATGTTTGAACGTTCATTTACGTAGCACTCACCCAGTTTCTGCTTTGACTACGCACTGTTCTCCTGACTGCTTTTTGGTCTGCGCCTAGATAGATAGATAAACGTCTTTATTGGGGCGAGATTGAGACTTTAAAAGTACCTTCTTCCATCTAATTTCTCGTCAGTACATTAATCCAGTCAATATGACAAACACCGTAATATATAAATCAGATAAATAATATGTTTATGTAGTATGTTTATGTAGCCATCGTTAATTTTATTCGTTACTATTATCAAAATCATTAGCATAAAATTTTAGGCTGAACTAAACGGGATAGGATGACATGCTCCAAAATGCGTATGAATGCAAATCCGTCTCCTCACCTTGCCCCTCCCTCAACTCCCCTCTCCTATTTCCCTCTCCTCTTCCCCTTATACCTCTCTCCTACCCTCTCCCCCCTATCCTCACTTCCTCCCCTCCCTCGTCCCCCTCCCTGCAGCCTTTGGCTCGTGAAGGGAAGAGTATATTCATTGATTGGCCACTTCCTCACTCAAAATACACCCCTCTGTTCCCTTCGAGTCCCTCCTCACTCAATCTTGCCTTGCTTACACCCTCTGCGTGTTTACCACCACGCACCAGGCTCCCCTGCGCCACCCGACCGTCATTTGGATTCGTTGAGACTATGGGACAAGGACATGGTAGTATGGAGGAGAGCGATGATATTTGAGCTTCATCGGACGCAACTCGTGTCTCAAAAGCATGATGAAATTAATTTAATTAAATTAAATGAAAGATGAATCCCAATTGTCAATAGAAGCAAATGAAATAGACTTCTTTGCATGGAGTGAAGGTTTTCCGGGCTTTCTTCCGCGTGCTTTCACTATCGTTGACGACAGCATTGCATGTATTTTCTTCAGGTCAGAAGTCAAGATGTAGGTGGACGTGTACGTCTTATATCGGGGTTGTTGTTTTCGCCAATTCAGTCGGGTGCGCTCTCATTTTTTCCCTCTTTTTCCCCTCCCTTTTTTCATGAAGAAGAATACAGTATCCAATGTGATCGCGAACCCGAGAGAACCCGACTGAATTCGTGGAAAAACAACCCCGGTGTAAGACGGACTTATACACCTGCATCTTCACTTCTGACCTCAAGAGATAGCTGCAATGCTGTTCAAACTTTCGCCAACGACAGTGAAAGTTCCCATAAGAAAGCCAGAAAAGCCTTCACTTCTATCTCAACGACTCCGCGGAAGCCTAAGAGTTCATATTCTATGCATGCATTTCGGTCATTCAGGAGACCATCTACTGGGAGCAGTTTATTTCTTAATCTCTTGAACACGTGTGTTGCCCGGGGCTAAAAGTCCAAGATGAATAAAGTGGTACCGGAGGTAGAAATGAGCGAAAAAGACCAGCGAGAGTGAACTAAGATGGGGAACGCATCAGGCACATTGTGATGGACTTCAAAGTGTAAACTAATGTGTGACTGAAGCAGTTATCTGAGAGGAAGACATATTACACAGACACAAAACGTTACCACGAATTAAGTTTTCAGTCGTGACTAATGCCTGTTGCTCACGTTAAAATTTTCGGTAAAGCGTTTTATAAAATCGACTAATTTTATAAAAATGAGCTTGCTAACGTTAAAACCGTTTTATAAAAACTAGTTTTATAAAAAGGTTTTATGGAGTAGGACAGGTTCTATTTCCATAAAAACTTTTTATGCAACAACCAATGAGACGTTCCGCTCATCGCGTTGATAATAATCTCGTATCCATGGGACGCCAAACAGGGAAAACGTAAACAAACATGGCTGGAAGTTCATGGAACGTTAAGGCAGTATTCTTCTTGTTAGAAGAATGCTTAGAGCCATAGCACCGTTGAGTGTGATCAGAAAGTAAGTAAATAAACAATAAATATAGTTTTTAATCTAACAGTCATCCAAAAGAGAGTGCATTTATCACTTCACGTGTTCGCAAAGCATCTCATAGATGGCAGGACATTGCGGTTTTATGAACAGTTTTACCCTGAGCATGCAAGTACGTTTTACGTACGATTCAAGAAACTTTCAATAAAAGTTTTTATAAACTTTTTATGGAAAATTTTACCGTGAGCAACAGGAATAATGCTGCTTATTCATTGCTGAATCTTTTTTTTTAAATTACTTAACGAAAAAAGTGCCGCCCATACGTGTCTTCTGCATTTTCGAGTAACGCTGCTGCAGAAGTTACCACTTTATAATAAAATTTTACAAGTGAAAATACTTGTGGTAGGAGTTTTGAAAACTATAGTTGCATTTTTATGCCATCTGAAATTTGTACTGGCTTAGCTGACTTCTTTTAGATTTTATAGAGGTACAAAAATGGTTGATTTGCACAATTTGACTCACGGGCAGATTTTTCCTCTGTGCCTCGGTGTAGATATACAAACACTCATATTTCAGAAAGTACTGGCATTGTGGTAAAACAATTTGGGTTTTTCTTAACTAAGGATGAAACTAGCAACAGGGAAAAAATTATGAAAATATGAGATGGTGGGTGTGGGGTCCTGGCTGAGTTGAAATAGGCATTTTTTTGTTAAAGTACTTTGGCCACAGCAGAATCCAGGCGATGGATTGGAGAGAACAGAAGTCTGATCAATGAGCAATCACTTTTTCAAGATTCACTTGGCGGTGTTCCATCATTATAGAATGAAAAAGAATCTTTACTAATATCAATAAATTTTATTTATTATTATTATTATTATTAATACCCGGGTTTTAATAAAATTCAGTGGTATTAGTAAAAGTTTTCTTTTTTTTCCTCTAAGTCTAATCAAACTCTGTGAAGAGAAAGAAACAAACAAATAGAACACATGTTGCGCCACAAAAAGCTATTGTAAACTGTTATGGGAAGAGAAATGAATTAGAGGAATGACAGAGGAAGACTAATGCATCAGGAAAGTTACGTAAAAGTAAAGGGTTCTGTAGAAATAAAGCGGTTGGCTGAAGTGAGAATAGATTAGAGAACTGTAGTAAACCAATCAAAGGATTGATGAACGATGAAGATACTGAGAGACGGCTCGATATTTCTGTACATAATACATTGTTTGATACCAATCTTATAACAGGTCGATTAGGAGTGCGCTTTTAGGCAGGTTTAATGGTTCGGAATTTGGCATTAAATGTATTAGTTAATCAACTGTTAGTAATTATAAAATTATTGCGTCGAGAAATTTCACTCGGAACGCAGATTTCAGAGCAGAAGACCTCTCATTTTGAATTCCCTGATGATGCTTATTACGCCGCTCACATATTTAATACGTTCTTTAACGCATTCTTTATTTGATCTTAAATCCTGATGGGAATTTTTATTCTAATGTAACTGATGTCAGAGGGCAAGAATTATTCTTACGAAGAATTATTAATTAGAACTTACGAAGAGTAACCCTGGCCACTCTTGCAAATATGGAATGTGCGCAATATTCTTTTGATGAAAGGAAAATATATAAAAACATGTATTTCCAAAGATATATATTATTTTCGCGATGGGTGCGGGAATTGGCTCTTCTTAAATTTAATAAGTAATTTTTTTTCTCCACAAAAACTCCTACAATGTTTTTTTTACAATTGTTTGATTTGCAAATTTTCCTCAGGGTTTTAGGATGGTGTTTTCATCAAAAACCCCTGCCTTGCTACCCTTCTGTATGTGAAGCTATACTTCTCGTAGACGTAGATTTTTTTGTAATATTATTTTCGAAGTAAACCTTTATTTGGCCAGGTTTGGTTTTCTTCTTATAAATGAGTATTCCACCCCATGACCCGACACTTATGGAACGACCATTCCTTTGAGAACCATTACGACAGTGGACTCCATCATTTGAAAAGGCCCTTCGTCCATGTGGAAAGATTTCATTCTTAGCTGTTCGTCCGTCTTTGTAGATGGCATTTCTTTTACCAGTGAGTGATGGATGGCTTCTTTTTACGGCCAGTACGCTTATTATCTTTGCGTATTTCATTTGTTTCCGCCGTTCCCACGCTTCGCGGAAACTGCCGCTTCGGCGCCGTACTTCATTCACGAACATAAGTGCCAATCGACGCAAATACGGGAGAACTCTCGCGTACGGACGGACGTTCTTAGTGACAACAGGGATTCTCGTTCAAACGATGTACACACGTACATACATTTTATGGTCTCCATTAAATTCTTCGATTTTCTCAGGCAAAGGCTTACCTTGCAAATTTTGACGTTATCTTTCGACACGTTGGTTGTAGTACGTTCTCCCATCGATAACACTCACGTCAGTCAAACTACAGTCTGATGCATTCAGAACATCAAGTTAGCGAAATGACTACCTACGTCATATTGCGGCTATAACATTAACCATACATAAAACCGTGCCTAAGCGTCACTATAATTTGCCAGGAATATTTGGGATGTGCTTTAAAAGGAGATGTGTTTTATTTCAAGGCCCTGTTCATTTAGTCCTGCGCTATCATGAAGAGCATCGACTAATTTCATTGATAACCCTTTCTGGACGCAATTACATGAGAGGTTGCTCAGCTGCACGGTAACGATTCCCTATTTTTTTAACGATACCACTCATGCACTTTCTGTATTTAAGCTTGTTATAAATGGTGTTCCGGAAAGTTTTTTCAAGACAATTATAATAATCTCACTACCTATCGAAAACATAAGTCCCAAGGGATATGGAAGTAATGCACTAGCTTAGGGTTTCCCAAACTTTTCCTGCGATGGAACACTTCGTTTATCCTGAAATCTTAACGGAACACCTTGTTTTCTTTTAATATATTAAACCATTGCGTTTAGGTAGCAGCATATAAAACCTTTCTAGGTTCCCCGGAACACCCATTAGCTTTCCGCGGAACGTAGTTTGGGAACCCTGCACTAGCTCATACATTTCTGCAACTACCTGTGCACACTTCTCTGGCACCTTATCTCGATGCTACCCTGTAGCGGCTAGCAGGGTAATATGTACACGTAGATGTAGATATATATCACATTCATATCACTCATAGTATAAAGTCACAAATATTTATTATATCACGTAATTATGATCCAAATTTGGTTAGATTTGGACGGTACATAATAATATCACATAAGGTCGCATATAAATGAACCAGATAATGGTTTAATCACAACAATATTTCTCGTTTCTATCATCTGCAACCTAAAAGCATTACTTGAACACATATGTTATGGCTTTTAATCCAGGTATTCCAACGGCTTGTTCATCATTGGACATCATACATAATATGTGGTATTCCACTTCCACGGGAACCTGTCCACTCATTCGTGATCGTGGAAAAAACCTAGAAGTTCTCCGTCACATGACTTATTTGTTGATTTTGTTAATTTTGTTCTCGTCTGAAACTTTTATTGCTTGTTTTATAATGGCGGGAAAACAAAAGAATCTATATGTGGCCAATCTGTGC
The DNA here is from genome assembly GCA_963573305.1 of Pyrrhosoma nymphula. Taxonomy (NCBI): domain Eukaryota; kingdom Metazoa; phylum Arthropoda; class Insecta; order Odonata; family Coenagrionidae; genus Pyrrhosoma; species Pyrrhosoma nymphula. The sequence goes on from OY754339.1 coordinate 91,941,013, forward strand.
ATTTTCAAATGAACAAACATATTTTATCAATCTGGTGCGTTATTTGAGTTCGGAAAATGTTCAAGTGTTACACCTAGTCCGTTAAAATTTTTGACCTTATTCTTCGACACACACAATGTCCGTGTTAGTCAAGGCAAGCGATCTGAGGTTTATAGGGTGAAGTCCTGGTTGATAGTGTGCTAAATATTGTTCAGGTATAATCGACAGCCGTTATTCTCTTATTATTATTATTATTAAGTTTGTGTAAACATGTCAAACTGTTGAGAAACAAAAAAAATGCAAAGTCATCTTGTGTTAGTTGTTACTTGTAGTTTTTAATGTATCCTGCTGTAAGGTGGTGCTACCACCACTTTTTGCGATTACATACATGGTAAATAATAGAAAGAAGTACCTAGGTATTTTTGTAGCGATGCCTTACCATTGCTACATTAAATTTATGTATTCTCATTATAGGTTTCCAAGGATCTCATTAAAATGACTTTTATTGGGAAATAATTGGGAAGTCAATTATTAATGGTTCCCGGAGAGAATTTAAAAAATAATAATTTAGAGCAAGCTTCCTATATTTTAATTTTATTTTTTTTTGAACGTTGAGACCAGTTCTGGACGAATTTCTCCGGGGGTTATTTGCGAGGTTATTTTCCCCACTGGGCCTTATATTATATGTGCTATTCCCCCTCACCCTCCGCCGTTAATAGCCTCGGCCTTAAGTAAGCGGATTAGAAGGCGTTCTCTTATTCCAGAACGTTTTTCCTTCTCAATAAGATAAGATCCCTTCGCGGTCTGCGCGATCTACCGACCATTTTTCCTGCTTGGAATACGACGATGAATAGAGTCTATGAATAGCCGTATCCCGGAAAAAGCTCTGATACTGGAATTGGAATAATTTTCCTCCTGAACGTCGCATGAATTTGAGAAAAAAGTGAACCCACCGAAGTGATGTCGGAATATGTACAGGGTGTTGAAAATACAATTAACGGATCTATATCATTGAATGCAGCGTGATAATGTCAGAGGACTTTTTCCAAGAATTTGTTTCGAGGGTCCAATATTGTTTCCGCAATTGAACTTTGAAATTTGAAAATAAAGGACCAATCAACGAGCAGCTGGAGAGCTGATGCGGCAGTGACAACAGCAGTGCCAAAACTGATAAGTGGAAGCGGGTGAAAGGTCGTTAGGGCTCGTGCATAAACTACGTTACCAACTTAGGGGGGGAGGGAATCACCTAAAAACCTACAGTTGGTAACGAGGGGTAGGGGTTCACTCAAAGTAACGTAGCTGTTACAATGACCTGTTTACGTTTCTTACTCGTCAACATCGCGTTACAATACAACGTTAAGTCCGTAGAAGACGTAACTTTAACACAGCCCTTTTAAGAGTCTTCTAATCAAATAACTATAATCCATGATATTGGGTCGTGGAGGGATAAGGGAACATTGTTTTTGAGGATTGTTAGAAATTCTTTTTTTTTTAATCTTCATGTGATTCATGGTTTATTTTTAGAATTTAAAAACGAATATTACTTGTTCCAATTGAGATAAGATAGTTCTATTTATCTAGTTCGGCTACTTTATTTGTATTATTTCAACCTATCCCAAAAAATAAACTCACTCAATAATTGAGAAAATATAATTGAATTGAAATTTTTATTTGTAAAGACAACGTTACATGTCGGGGGAGGGGTTAGGAAAAATACTACGGTTTTCAACGAAGGGGGGAGGGTTGAATAAAACACAGAAAACGGTTACGTAGTTTATGCACGACCCCATAGCCATCCCGCTGACTCCCCTCCACCTATGCACTTCAGCGTTGACGCTGTCTCTGCGGCTGACGCAATAGTAGGTCTCCAGTCGCTCCCTTATTGGCCCTCCTGTTCCAAATTTTAAAGCTTAAATGCAGAAAACCTATTGCACCCTTTCAAAAACTTATAAGTAAAACTCGTCTTAGGCTTATCCAGAGGCATCAGTAGTGTGTTACTTATTTTTTTTCAACACCCCGTGTATTTCAACGTAGTTTTCCTTATATTGTTATTCAGAGAGGCGTAATTTTTGCTCCTGCCATGTACGCAAGTTGCTCTTGCTATACGCTGGTGCTCACTCACAGTAGCATTATTTTATGCGAGGGAGATGATGGTGAATTTTTGCCTCGTTTTATTTGAGGGCCGTCACTGAACGTCTGTCATTACCTTCCCATTTTGCGAAAAATACATAATACAGATTGAATTTGGAATCGCTGGAGACTCAAAAGGTAAACGCTCGGCTAAAGTTTATTGAAGCATTCATATCGAAGGATTGTCAGGTTGACACGGCGGGCATAACACTCACACAGCGTCAGTACGACAGACAAAAATTACAAATTAAGATATTACTTAATTAAGATAATACATTGTCGAATAGATGGATTTAACCATTATTTTTTCCCATTGTTTTTTTATTGTTAAAAAACAATCATTGCAAAAAAACAATCCGTCAAAACTTATGTTTAATGTATCTACCAATTGTTTACAATTTTTACGGATGGTGTCCTTTTCATCCCCCGCCACTCTCCCTCGTTGCGGTTTTTTTCAAATGCCGGAGCGGAGCCAGTATTGAATCATGGAGACAAATCCGGAGATAAGACAGAAATTAACAGAAAAATCCTGACAGCAGAGATTAATGTAATGAGGAGCAGGCGTATCATCATAGTATATCATCGTAAAGAGATAACCAATGACACAAGAAAAGATGTTTGGGTGGAGCATTTTCTGGTCAAATTAATACATTCAATTGGCCGTTAGTGACCCCTCTTGATAAAAATATAGATGGAAAAATAACCTTAGATTTATTTTTTAATCATCGTTAATTAGTTTAAAATGCATGAACCATTATGCTCAGTTAGCTATTTTGCAGGTGCTGCTTAGTACAGCTGTTTACAGCTTTAAAAATTAAATATCGCGTTTAGATGTAGCCGACTCCATGCTAAAATTGCTAACATTTCAATGTTCTTAACTCTGAAATATTTTTTCTTGATGATGATTTTTGTTGATAAGAATGTCAAATTAAATTATTGAGTTTTAGTTCGTCTTATGATATAGTTAAACCTGATTATATAGATATACAATCCTGATTGAATACTCATCGGGCACATTTCCGTGTTTCCCAAGTGTGGCCAAACAAACGAAAAGTAGGCACATGGCTACTTTTTGGTTTCAACTTATTTTTCAGGAATTTTATTTAGTGTGTTTACCTTTTTATAATATTTTTTTATTATTGTGACAGTAAAGACGCGTTTGGAAATAAAACAGATCTGGGCGTTAGTGAGCTAGGAAGAAACAAAAGATAGTGGTGTTCATCTGGGAAGAATGTCGACTAAATGGCAAACAGTTCTAGCAATGGAGTATACTTATAGATAAATTAGTGGAGAAGGGCTAGTTGGAAGACCTAGAGCGGAATCCAGAGGAATTAACTATGGTGAAGGGAAAGAATGAACGGACTGCTAGAATCTCGGAAAAGAGTGAGCCCGTCATTGATTGGTGGTGTGATGTGTGTCCACTCATGTTCCCGAGAGATATGAGGAATAGATAAGGTCTCCAGGACAGTGCTTCAGTGCGATCATTTTTTTTATTCCATACATCCGTCGGACTGATACGGCGGCCGTGTGTCCCTCCTTCACCCGGACGTAATCCTGTGCCCTCGCATCTGTCCCTCCGTCCCTTATCACTCATTTCCTCTTACCCTGAGCGTTCCCCACCACACCCCTTCCCCTCGGCACGTGTCGTACCGTCCGCGGGATATTCCTTTGATGTGTCTCCTCAATGCGGACCGTGGCGAATTAGCACTTGCGATTAGTCTCGTAAGTTTTTGCAGGACCCAGCCGAGATCTTTCGCTTGCTCTTAATTATTTGGGGAGGCGACCGACAGCCGAGGTCATTTGCGCCGTATAGGACATTTGGATAGGTAAATATGGGAATTGGAGGTAGTTAGAGCGAAATATTTCCCTAGTCATAATGGAAACCATATTCGAATTTTATATTTTAATTTTTAAAGTGTGAATTAAACATTGTTATATTAATGTTGCAAAAATATAGTTATACATGACAAAAATTCTCTGTAATTAAACAAATATATCTACATAAGTCTCTAACATGACTCATTTTTTAACGCCCGCGCCGTACGGCTAAAAATCCTTCAATACAGCAGGTTTTTTTTGCGATTCTGTAAACATCACTGCGGTGAACAATGGATTAATTTTTGTGTTACGTACGTTCTGTAAAAATGTCACACCAGGAAACCCACCCGCGCAACCACTTCTACATCTATCGACATCGATAGCCGATAATACAAGCGTAGTATATACTGATATGAATAGAATATCAAATGCTTTGTATAGATACACATCGATCAAAATATCGATAATGATAAAATATAAGTAATATCCAAGAATCTCTCTTCCTTATGTTACTCTGGAATCATACCAACGAAGCCGAACTTGTACATCTCCGCGCAAAGTTTTCCCTTCTTCCCCAAAAATAGAGAAGAGGATAGGAATATGAGATACATACTTATAATGTATTTCGACCTACCTAGTCTCATAATTGATGAACACAAGATAACGCGAAAATAAAACAAAAACAATGAGATATGCTCAATAAATCATAATGTTGTGGTAGTTATAAAACTTGTTACTTTTTAATTTCTTCTAAAGATAGACAAAATTTGGCAGTATTAGTTTTGGGAAGTAATTTCAGACATCTCTTTTTTACTGAAATATAAAGTCACGGAACAGCGTGAGTGCTGAAAATATAGTTTTATTGGCAGGGTGATTCATATCAGCATAACATTTGCTTTCACTTTCAAAGTCATTATCAAGGCCTGTCTTCTTGCCTTTAAATTTGTACGTCATAAACATTGTTGGTCGGTAAGTTTAATAAATTTTGTTGTAGACTCCATCCTGTGCAGGGGGGTTATTTTGTAATCTCACCTTTTTAGTGACTCTTAGTGGAAAGGCGGGAGATCCGTTTCCCTCTCTTAATGATCGGCTCACGAACGGTTCGTGAATTGTCGAAGCTTCAATTACCTTATATCAAATAAAAGATGCCGAGACTAGCGAATACCCAGATTGCTCAACATCTTACGGAAGATATATCTTACACTGTACATACCACGAAAATCTAAATACAGTCAAAACTACAAGCGACATGTAAGCGATCACTCAATATTTAAAGAAAAAAATTAAGTGCATCTAATTAGTGTTCGATTCACAAGCACGGGAAATATCTACCAATAACGTAGATTTTAAGGCAATATTTGTTACAATTATGGTATAAATAATTGAATTCCATTCTCCAAACGGCACACGAAAACAAAGGTATCAGCAACATTGTTTGGGAAATATTGATACGAAATATATACACAGATAATTCAAGCAAATAATAACGTAAGCATTTCAAACAAAGCATACCTTCAAGTGCCCAATATATTGGAGTTGAAAATGCTGAAGTTCTTCACGTTTAGCAAATTACAACAATACGATTACAAATTGTTTGTATCTTTCGCGACCTTGTTTATTTTCCAACTCAAGCTTCGAGTGGAAACGATGGTGGCTCCATGTCACGTTCTTTATGAAAGGTGAGATGGAACTAATGGCAGGCGGAGATAATGAAACGGATCAAGAGTCGAAAGATACGGATCAGAGCGGATGAATCGTCTAATAGACCAGTACATGACCGGCAGTTCACTGATTGAGATCCGAAGATGGTCACGCCGCCTGGGTGAGGGAGTTGAACTACGAAAAAGTGAGATTTTATGACGTATTCTCACTAAAGTGAGATTACAAAATAACCCCCCAGGGGATAAGTAAACCTTCAGCACTGTTCCGGGCGCAAGCCATCAATAGCCGTGCATTAAGTAAAAATGTTACGTATATGATGAGGGGGGGAGAGTTGTGTTGGGAGAATAGCAAAGGTACTGGAATGGCGACTGGTAGAGGGGTAGGTGACGAAAAGATTGAGTATGATAGGTAATTGCGTTAATTTTCTTATTAATTAATTAATTATTTATTTTTTATTCCAATTTTAATTCATTTTATATAAAAACTAGTATAGGGTAACCGTTGAAATTCAACGGGAAGAAGAAAAAATTATAATTGTTTCATAAGGTAAAAAGAATCCCCATGATGTGACGTGCAAATTGCAAATACCATTAAACAATTACCATTAAACATACCATAAACAATTTATTAGCCGCCCATGGAGAGGATGGGGTGAAACATACACCTTAATAAAGGGAAAATAAGACACTCTAGAACCGACTTAAAGCTATTATTATGAGAGTGAATGTTATTGTATAATAACAATACCTTTAAATTATTGTTCACGGATATAACAATTTTTGCTCGTCTGTGATATCACGTGATTCCCCTCGTTCTTCTTGTAGTTAAGTCGTAGGTAGTTAATTTTAGTGTATTTGGTATTTCATATGGTCATCACAAGTTCCGTGAAAAATAATGCGTGAGAAATTTAGTTAAGTATATTTTTTTTAAAGTTACCTTGTTTTCACAAATTTTAACACTGTTATTCTGATAAAATTTCACCGCTCACGAATATTAAAGACTAATACTTGGTCAGTCAATACCTCGGTAACCAATCGGTTGCTACAACAGTATTTAGTATGCGTAGTCATTTATTTATTCCTTAATTAGTTCAGAGTGAAATTGAAAATGCGGAATGACGGCTTCAACAATTAGCATGGTATTTATAGGGACTATGACCCAAAAACGCAAAACGTCTGCTTTATATCGATACATTTTAAATAATTTTTCACAATTTCGACTAGAAAAACAACATTCGGTTATAAAAATAAGGATCTCTAATTAATTTTCCTTCTACTGATACTTCTCCCAATTTCGTACGACAATTGTTTATGATTAAATGTTGCAAATTTTAAAAAAAGTTCTGAACGAAACCAAACATCAGCTTTACGTGTTTTTCCTGAGGGAGTCACTGAAAAATATATAAATACGTAAATAAGGTAGCATATTTTACATTAACTAACGATTGACATTTTTTTCTGAAATGAGCTCATCAAGACCATTAATTTGGGTATAAGTTGATGGTTGTCCGACACACGCACTTTCTCCTTAATGTATAGATATGTAGTAGGTGCCAAGAAGTAAAACATTGAGTCTATTATGGATAGGTACCAGTGTTTTTTGGAAACGTTCTAATCCGGCCCCGTGGGTACATACCTGACTTCCTCCCTTCACGAAGGTGCAATCCCAGCCTTGTCTCTCCTTACCTGCCTGCATCGATGGCATGTTGCGGACGAGGCCCTCGAACACAGCTCCATCCAAGGGTCTGACACTCACATTACTGCAATGGTTATATTTTTCATCAAGAGAACTCTAGCGGTCAGGCGCCAACTATCAGCGCAACAGCGCGACAGGCATACTCTTTAATTTAATATCTGGCAGATTTAAGTGGGAAATCACTTATTTATTTCTCAGGGGAAACTCAAAAAGGTAATTGTATAATCAATTCTGCATCCTGAAAAATTCTGGAGCTAGATTGCAGCGCAATAATGCCGTCCAGTCCTTTCCTTGGCGTTTTCGCAATGTACTTTCTCGGCCATCTTCTTTGTTTACTTATGGTTGCGATGGCGATGTGATCCCAGGCGTATTTTAAATACGTACGCTGATAAACGTCTTACAACAAAAGGAATAATTACAGCATTTTTTTTACCAAAAATAAAAGATTTTTATCTAAAACATACAATCTTTATCTTTTTCACACATACTTATTTTTCCATTTGCGCCTGAAACAATTGGCGCTAGTAGTAATCCATACGAGATATCGCAATTCCGTCAGACCCTTGGCTCCATCTTTTCCTTCCCCCATCCTCTCCACCCTGCGCATGCGCTCTGGGGCATCCTAGGGATACTCAAGGGGTTCGGAGGGAGAGGGGGAAGGATAGGTTCGATGATAGGTTAGTGCACTGTCCCACATTGTGGCAGTTTGAGCGAGAAAGTTCTCAAGTCTTAATGGAGACCATATTCGAATTTTATTTTTTTATTAAAAGAAGTATGAAGTAAATATTATAATATTAATGGTACAAAAATATAATTATGTATGACAAAAATTCTCAGTAATTTTATAAATATATTTTCAAAAGTCTCTAGCTTGATACATTTTTTTCACGCCGCGCAGTGAAATCACCTTCACAGTACAAGGTTTTTTTATATGATTCTGTTAAAAGTACTGCAGTGAGTGATTGATTATTTTTAATATATAGTTGAGAAAACATGCAAACTACACAACGTTAGTTTTTTGACGACATCACGGCGTTATAAATTCCTAAAGTTTTCGATATTCTCCCTTTGGAGCACACAGTCGTAATCTACAGGGTTTGTCCGGTAAGTAAGGCAAATACATTTTTTCCCGCGCTTCTACTGATTGTATCACGTGAAAATTGGTTGGGTTACATGGGGAAATACTTCAGCTATCCAATGCTGCCAATTTCAGTGTGCTCAGAGCTCTGGAAGTGTCAACATCCTTGTGTTAGTGTACCCCATTTTACTGCTTCTGTCACGACGTGCGATGGAGGACTTAGTCGAGCAACAGTACGCCATTAAACCTTGTCCAAAGCTCAACAAAAATATCACCGACACCAACTTAATGATTAAGGAAGCTTACGTGGACTCGGATCTTTCGTATTCTCGAGTATCGAGATGGTTGAAGATTTTGAAGGGTGGCCGGGAAGAGGTAACTGATGAACCCCGCTCTGGACGTCCTTCGTCAACCAAAAGTGAGGCCCGTGTGCGAAATTTGTGGAATACGGATCGTCGATTGAGTGTTCGGATGATAGCGGATACTTTAAACCTCCCAAAAACTATTGTGCACGAGATCGTTTCGGAAAATTTTCACATGCGGAAAGTGTGCGCAAAAGTTGTGTACGAGAGGGGAGATCCCCGCCACCTGGACTCCCCACCAAGGCAACGATCCCAGCCACACCGCTCTGCGCGTTCGGGAGTTCCTGGCCAAGAACAACTTGGGCACACTGCCGCAGCCCCCGTACAGTACGGACCTTGCCCCAGCAGACTTTTTCTTGTTATCCAGAGTCAAAAGCGCCCTGAAAGGAATCCGTTTTAGGACGATAGAAGCGATAGAAGCGATCCAAAACGCCGTAACGAAGGCCCTTAAAGAGGTTTCCGAACACCTTCCAGGGGGGCTATTCTGTATGTTCTTGGAATTTCCGAGCCTCGGAAATGACGAAATTTTGACGTCACAGCCCTTAAAATTTCAAATAGGGCCATTCAATAGTTGAGATTTGTCGGGGGCTGTGACGTCAAATCTACGGATTTTCCGAGGTTTGTCCGTGTCGAGTCCTTACTGAATAAGGCTCCAGGACGCGTACCGTGCATGGCAGAGTCGCTGGAAAATGTGCTTAGATTCCCAAGGGAACTTATTGAAAGAGTTTTAAAAGTTTGTAAATTTATCATTAATAAATATTTCTAAAAAAATATATTTGCCTTACTTACCGGACAGACCCTGTATCTCATGTAAAATTGCTTGTATTTTTAGACAAATCTCTCTACAAGTAGTTCGGTAAGAGGTTAATATTTGGATATCATTAAAAAGAGGGAGTTTTTTCTTTAAAATTAGGTGAAATTCATCAAATTCTAAGTGAATAGATTTATCGCTCAAATTACCTTAACGTGCCCGAGTGCGGCATCTACACAGTCCTCTCTCCCCATGACCTTCACCCCACCCCCCTCATCCTCCCCCACCACCACCACCACCGTCGCCTAGTGATGAAACTATAAGAAGTGATGAAACTATAAGAACAAAACTGTTTCTTTGCAACTATTCCCCAACCGAAACATTTGCAAAACGAAACAGTTCTGTGAAACACCCCGTTGCGGACAACAGCCGGAGGCACACCAAACAACAGGCGATCGACCAGCACCGTTAGAACATGAGTGGTAGTTATGTATTCTATGTAATAATAAATCTTTCACTTAAATAAAGTAACAATTTCATTTGGGTTCATGAAAAATAGTTACGTCACAGTTCTAATTCTATCTGCAACGACGGGCGGACATGTGTTGGCTGAGCAAACCAGCAACCTCCTAAAACAGATTAAAATCCAACGAATCCTAGCTTATAACCGCAACACAGCCACACGTGCAGTGCAACTGGAACAGAATAGAAGACGAAACAGTCAGCTTCAGCAATCAGTTGCCGCTGTACAGAACAGAGCGCAACGTCGCGGCTGCGGCACGATCTCGAAACTGACTTGCTGTTTGCAACAGCTTATTGAAACAGCCGTCAACATTCAGGGGTGAGTGAAGTAGGGTCTCGTAAATTAGTGGTAGGGGACTGAAAAAGGGTTTGTGCAATGGATTATTCGCGTGTTCACTTACACGAAGTTGCTGTTCAGCGTTTCTCGTGAAAAAATTAATTACTTTCACAATTTTTTTCTAATTTTATATTCTCAGTACGGGTGGAATTAATAATTGCTGCAACGAAGAATTTACAGGATCGCTGCCCCACTTGCGACCATGTACCGTCCGTTAAATTCTAGAGAAACGACGGCGAGAGAGTCTGTGATAAATTAAGTAGTGGTTTTCGGCGAGATTTATTACGCCTTGCTGCCAGGCTGTGAGTCATGTCTTCTCTCTTATATGAATCTGGTCCAGTGTGTTTATCACCCCGAAAATTCCAAAATTAGTAATCTAGTCACTTTAGCTTAAGTCACCTGTGGCTCTGAGATTGATTGCGTGTACCTAAATGAGAATTGTGTTCATCATACTTATTATGTAAAAATGTAGTGGTGTCTGTATGTTCGTTACGCATCTAAACAACTACTGAACCAATTGAACTGAAATTTTGCAGGATTCTAGCTTATACACTAGAAGGTGCTATAGGCTATATGCAAAAAAAGCTCAGGGCCCAAGAGGCCCCAAAATGGGCCCCAGTTATTTATTCCCACAAGAAAACCATTGGAATTAGTGCAGATGTTCTTTTTTTATTTGGCTTTTTTAAATTTCTTGCAACGAAGATATAGATTTGAAAGTTTCACTCTCGTATCGAAAAAAATGAAGCATTTAATTATTGCAATGGATTATGTTATACGCTCCGTTTTTTCTTCAAAATTACGATTTCAATTCCAAAATTATCAATTTTTCTCCTAATTCAACAATAGCATATTTCCTTAGCAACCTGAGCTATGGCAATGATCGGGAAATTACGTCCGAGTCTTTTATAGCTTTATTATATTAAATGATCAATAATAACAAATTTTTGTGAAATCATTTTGAGGAATTTTGTACCCCAACATGTCTATGTGCTCTAAATGGCTTTTACGTAGTATCTACATGTAGCACGTCACATTGATTCTTATAATGAGAGCCCATCGTTATGCGTAGTATATCGATTACAACGTAGAATTGTGCACACTGTAAGAGACCTACGTATTACACCTATTAAACCTTAATGCCGTCCTAGAGCTCGATAGTGATGGTTGGGGTTCCAATCGGCTCTAATTCCCCATATCATTCCTTTAAATTTAGCTCTGGAACGAATGCAGTAAAGAGCCGTTTATCTTGAAATTTTGCGCATGGTTAGATGATACGTATTTTAAATAAAAATTCCAATATGGTCTCTCTATGGTACTGGAAAAAATATATATATCGCTCTAAATCATTAAGGGAAAATATGCTCGAAGTTTATAGCAATCTTCCCCACCCCCTCCATTGCGAAACAGCAAAGAGAGAGGATGTTATTTATATCCTATACCTTATAATTAGTAATATATTTCCCCATTTGAATTTCAACGGGTGGCTTCTGCTAGTTCTCCTTCAATTTTTTGTCACCCGTTTCTTCAAATAGCGTAAAACTCTTACTGTTCTTGAATACTTTTATTCCAACTCTCCGACCGTCAGTGTGGCACTTTTATTGCTGTCTGGACAATTTATCACTTCATCACCGTGCCATGCAATCCTCACCCATTTGTGCCCCTAGTAAATTCCATGCGTATTCATGCTGAATCTATATGGTACATGGAGCTGATAAAGCTACACTGCAACTTTATTTAGCCTATATTTGACTTCGACCACGAGCCTTATTTTGATACTTCCTTACCATTGGACGTTATAAAAACCTGAGTTGGTAGATTCTCAGTCCTAACTTTACCAATGAGCTATTGTCAAACGACAGACAAACCATTTTTTTATCGTGTCTAATTATATGTTAATAATTTATCGACTGTGCTTTTACTGCACCAAATATTTTTCCCAGTTTAAACAATTTGTGGTTTAGTACTCGCATATAATCTTATCTCAATATGAGTGTGAGGCAGTTATATTTTAAAATTGTTATCTTCCTTGAAAATCAGTTATCAATAATTCATATCAATTGCCTGATATCTGTGACTGAATTTATGGTTGTAAATGTTTGAAAAAGAGGCACTCATATCTGTTGGTAAACATTATAAAAAAAGGATTTTTTTCTTCTCCTAAATTGTGCGAGACCTATTTATTTTATTCAGTGTATCGCTCAGCTGCGTTCTTTTTGACACCCAATGGGTATTTACCCGTGGAAATGGCATATTTAAACTTATTTTCTATGATGATTAAAACGCCCTTAAATTGCGTTATTACCTATGCGTTTGCCAGAACATTCTAGAATATTTTTAATGGAGTCAGTTCGACCTCTTGTTAATGACTGCAATTTACCTGATGAATGGGGTTTCGTGGCTATGACGGATATCGATTCTCGATATTGAATGGTTCAGGAGCACTTTCCCCAAAAGGAATTCACATTTCACATAAAACCATCACCCTAATACGCAAAGAGTTTGCCAACTAATGAACGCCTGAAGCCCTCCAAATTGCTTCCTCGTCGTAAATTTTGAGTCCTTGTCGTGTTTGCATGAGATATTGAACGTAGAAAGGTGTCGGCTCCCCAAGGTGATTTTTCATTTTATCCTTAAATTTATCTTCTTTCCCCGGCTGGTTGTGAAAAAAGTTGTGGGTACCTACATATTATAGGCGAGCAACAGATGTGGGTGGGGGGGGGGGGGGAAGCTAGCGGAAAATTGATCGAGTTCAGCACCCAATAACTCGACACATCTTGAGAGTGTTCGGGGAAGATACGAGTGCATTTGTCCTCCTTATAGAAGAGGAAAAGTTGAAGAATCGTGAGTTATGAGCTCGTAGAAACACTGTGATATTGGAAAAAAATGACTGAAATATGTGGCCAAAAAGGCGAGGAATATCCCACGTTCATAGCTCATAAGAACTAGTGATGCAGGATTGACTTGAGATATATATGCTTCAAATTAATGGAAATGTAAATATCATTTTAAGGCCTTGTTTTATTAAGTATCTTGGTATAGATCTGTCTGGATTTGGTGATGTGGAGTTAGAAGCAAGACAATTAACCGCGTCAGTGAAAAGGATAGCTGGATGCTATACGTTCTTACGTTTGCCGACGTTCAAAGCTCAGAAGAACTAATGCAGAATTGACTTGAGAAATATATGACTCAAATGGAAACATAAATATCATTTTGTGGCCTTGTTTTATTTAGTATCTTGGCATAGATCTGTCTGAATGTGGTGATGAGGAATTAGGAGCAAGACAATTAACCGCATAAGTATTAAGTATAGCTGGATGCTTGAATGTCGCCATATGAAAGAACAGACATTATGGGTTAGAATTCATCATGCTACTATAATACCAATAATTAACGATACGGTGGGGACTCTGCCCTGGACAGTAAGAACGAAAAGGCTACTGGAGGCTGAAGGGATGCGGAAATTCACGATTAAAACATTACTGGGCAGAGAACGGAATAAAAACATTATAAAACGAAGTGGAAGACATTAACGAGTGGGCCTTAAAAAGAATATACGAATGGAATGATCACATACATCGCATGGGCGAAGATTAGGATTGATAAAAGTAGAACGAGCTAAGTTACCGTTGGGAAAAAGAAGTATAGGAAGGGAAAATAAAGATAATGATTAAATTACCGCCGTGCTAGTATGAAAGGTGGAGCGATGAAGAGGGAGAAGGCACAATGCCAACTATTTTGAAGGAATAGGAAGAAGAAAGGAAATACAACTAGTTTCATTTCAAAAAGCGTTTACATGTGAGGTTTCTTAATAATGAGATGCTTGACAAGGATATGAAAATCCCTCCATTTTAGAGTCGGAAAAATCATTTCTGCCGGAGGATTTTTCCGGTTTCCGCTGCGTCGTTCCATTTCTCCTGGACGATATTACGCCTTGCTATCCTGCAGGCTTCTTCAGGTCAGTTGGCAGGAACTGGAAATATCCTCCATCCAAACCCCGCGGAAGCCTACGTCAGAACAATTTTCCGTCGAAACGTTTAAATTAGCAATGGCTATTTACTTAATCACAATCACAAATAGAAACAAAGACGAAATTAAATTTATGAACACAATATATTTAACGTTGGACGGGAATTAGGGGATATATGTGCTATGTTTACAATGGTACAAACATAAAATAATGTATGAAAATGAGCATCGAAACATAACATGACGAATTAAAATTATAAACACGTAATCTCTCACGTTGGAGGATATTAAGGGACTATATATGATGTTTTTTACAAAGTTCTACAAGAGTCTATTGGGTCCAACTGCGATACAGTGTAATATTATTCCAGGTCACCTTAAAATAAGTGATGAAACAGTTCCTCGATTGTAGTAAGACCTAATTTATTTTCATAAAGTTGGAGGTAGGCACGTATGACTGACCTTTCCATCTTCACACCCTTCAATTCTGCTCCGACGAAGTTTCTTTGCTGCTATAGAAATCCGCCACCAACCTGCGAATCAACTCCGGGAAGATTCCTGGAATTAGCTTTGGAAAATCCAGTATTCGTCGTATTTATTCTCTTGTATCTGTGAAACGTGTTCTTCTTCTTGCTTCCGTAAAAATACACTTCATCGAGCATCGAGATCAGAGTGTTTTCCGGCAGTAGATACCTATGTGACGTCATGATTGCCTCAGCCAATAAACGTACGTTGTCATTCTTCGAGAAATTCAAATTTTCCGTTAAACTTTGGCAATTCATTATCAATTACCTACCTAATACCTAGTAATGTATGCCTTAAAAAATGCACGGCAATGTATAAAATACTCATAAGTTGTAAGCTTTAAGAAGATGAGAAGATAATTACAACAAAAAATGAAATAAAAAAATCTAGGAATAAAAATATCTATACATAATGATGTTGAAGAAGAGGTGAGACCACTGAAGCTGGAAAATTAACTGATTGCCTTAGTGATGCATTGTGGAAAAATAATTATGATAGGATCGAAGCTAAATCATGGATATGCAGGGTGTCACAAAAAGGTACACTGGCTGTACATTTTCAGATTCTACACCTTAAATTGAGCAAATTATGTTAGATAACTTTTTTTTAAATTCCGCTTCGTTTAGCGTCTGTCTGTCGGTTTTTTTCAATAAAAATATACCTTCAGTATGGCTGAATATTTTGCTTTAATATTTGGCGGACGTTTTAAGCTCATAAAGATCTTATTAGGAAAAAAATTAAACTGTTATGATTTCCCGTTTCAAAATGGTGGCCGTTCCAAATTTTCAATGGTAAATTGTAAAAACCTGTTAACTTCACGAAAACTTTGCTAGGAACGAAAAATATTAATTTAATTCTGATTCTAACGGTACCTGATTTTTTAAAGATCGGTTAGCATTTGACTGAAATTGTTATGCTTTCCAGTTTCATAATGGCAGCCGTTCCAAATGTTTAATGGTAAATTGTTGAAAACCTGTTAACTTTGCAAAATATTTGCTGGAACAAAAATAATTAAAAGTTTTTATTGTGATTCTAACGGTATCAGCATTGTCAAGGTCGGTTGAAATTTGACTGAATAAAACGTTTTTTTCCTGTAAGAACGTAAAAAACACATGCGGACAGACAGACTCACTAAAGGAAGCGGAATTAAAAAAAAAACTTATTCAACATTTTTGTTTCATATCAGGCGTATAATCCAAAAATATATAGTCAGTGCACATTTTTTGTGACATCAGGTATATCATTCATTCATTTATGTTTCTATTCTCCAGATGGCAGGTTTTCTAATGGGCTCCTCCCCCACTCCACTCTTAATAATCTGGGTTAACTCTGGGCTTAATATCTTGTTATTAATTCATAACAAGATATTAAGCTGAGATAATTTTCCTTTGGTCCATTGACACTATTTTGCACAAAGAAGAATAGTTAAAATGAATATCGTAATTTGTGATATATACCGTTGTTGTTGTGAGTTGACCTTACCCTTGGAGGTCAGGCAATAGACAGTATGGAAGTTTTTTAGTACCTGGGACGTAAAATAACATCAGATGGTTCCAGCCAAAAATATCTAAAGAGCCGGATCAACCAAGCTAAGGTAGCGTTTTACAAGAAGTCTAAACTGCTCACCTCCGGTAGGATCAATGTAGAATTAAGAAAACAACTAGTAAAGTCGAGCATTATGTTGTATGAAAGTGAGACCTGGACACACGGGGTAGATGAGAAAAGTATAATCGTTTGAATTATGGCGCTACCGCAGGATGTTAAAAATTCCCTGGGTGGACCGAGTCAAAAATGAAGAGGTGATACAGTGAGTGGGAGAGAAAAGGTGCCTGCTCTATATATTATGAAGAAACGGAAAGCAACTCCTATTGGATATATTTTGAAGGAATAAAGCTTTGTGAAGAACATCTTGGTGGGCTCAGTTAAGGGAAAAAACTGCAGAGGAAGGCCTAGGCTATCCTATGTGGAGCAGATCGTGGAGGAGCTACGTTGTCTTTCCTATGCAGAGCTGAAGAGGCTGGCTGAGGACCGGATAAAATGGAGGACTGCTGCAAACCAATCCTAGGATTGTGACCGAGAGAGAGAGACCGTATTATCTGATTTGTACCCGGCTGGTGTTTTGACGGACGTTCGCCCTCTCGTGCATGCTGATTGGTCTAAGGAATAACTTTTCTGTGTCCCGCATGTGGAGAGGAAGGGTTGCATTCGGCCGGAGATGTCGTGACGCTGTCCATTAAAGGGCGTTTCTTCCCCTGAAATGGGGGGTGTATCCCTTGAGGGACCATGAAGTTTTTTTTTATAATTCGTTCGAGAGGACGGGAGCCCTGGGTATGGTCATTTCGTTTGGGGACGAGCACGGACCTTGGGGTGCCTACCGAATGGCCTTCGGTCACGTGACACGGTGGGGAGAACGACTTTCTTTTTTTTTTAAATACGACCCCGTTTCGCAGTCCATTTCGATCCAATTCCGTCCCGAGGGTGGAGATGAATGGATTCGCGCACCCGCCTAAATCCACCTCCCACCAACATTAACGCACATTATCGTTTCAGGGCTGCGAAATGTGGTAATTTGTGTCTTCACTCTTCATCAGCATTCATCGATCTGAAGATTGGTTTGCTACGGCAACTCTACTTCACTCTCCTTTCTGCTAACAGCTTTACTCCGATATAAATCTTCGTTTTAATGTCTCATCGTCGCACATGACATGTCCAATGGATTACGCCCTTCATATTCCTCAGTAATTACTCCTATTCAATTCTCATTTCCTCTGCTGGATACTAACTCACTTTAGACGGAAAAATTGTACCACTGGAAATGAATTTTAAATACCTTGACTTATCTGAAATCAGAAGTAAGACAGCGGGCAACAGGATCCATAAGGATAGCTTAATGCTTGAATGACATATTGGGGTAGAAGCAAAATCTAGAAAATGTAAAGCTGTTATGAGACCAATGAGGAACTTTTTGTTTGAGACTCGGCCAGACTCAGCTGCTGGAGATTGGTAGGATGAAAGTGCTACGGAAAATCAGGGGTGAAACATTACTGGGTGGAGAACGTAATGAAAACATGAGAAAAACTTTCATGTTAAAAAATATTAGCTGTCGGGCCTTAAAAAGAAAGCCCGCATTGAATGATTGCATGATTCACATGAGTGAAAATTACGGTAGTAAAAGTAACACGAGATAAGTTACTGGTGGGAAAAAAAGTATAGAAAGGGAAAAAAAAGATTATTATTGTTCAAATTACCGTCGAGCACGTATGAAAGCGTGACGAAGAGAGAACAAGCAATCTGCCTACTGTAAAGAAGGAAGAAGATAGGAGAAGAATTTCTACTATGGGCAGCAATTGGTCTAACACGGGTTTGAAACCTCTGCCCTGTGTAATGAAATGTTATGCATTACTAGACTTTTGCTTTGTTCACTAGAAATATCTACACACAGAGCATCTCATTAGAAACTGATTGGTTACGTGAATTTTTTTTTGCCGAACACTTGGGACTCAATTCCTTTTGTAATTCAGTGGAATACCTCACACGACACTACCAGTTATTAATTAGTTTGTGAATAGTTCCAGGTGACTCGCCCAGCAGTTTAGTTTATAAAGTTGCCCTGAGTTTATAAAGTGGCCTTGCAGAATGTTGCTCTGTGCTCCTATAAATGCCGATTAGTAATGCTTTGAACATAAAATTCGTTGGGTAAATTCAAATGACGAGTCACTTACTACATACTTATTTGCTTATTAATGCAGTCACCTACCAGTGATATTTCCGTTGTGCAGCTTTTGTTAAAATGTGGTTTTTAAGTTTTTTTTCACGGAAGAAAATTAGGTACCTTTCCCTTGACTTGGTACAGAGAAAGCAAAAACGCCGGACAAAGTGTGGACTTATTAAGGTTCCCTCGAGATGCACGATACTTTCCGTGGGGTGATGGCAGGGGGTGATGGCTCCAGGGAAGTGGAAAAGGCGCACTTTCGTATGCATCACCTGGAGTCCGGGGTCGAACGAAGGAGTGTCTCCGGAATGGGGTCTATTTATCGATGTCGTCAGATTTGCCCACCAAAGAGGCCTAACGGAACTCGTGCGTCCACCAAAGGTGATTACTTGGCAAACAAGGGTTCTTGAGGGTTGGAATTCAGGGACCCCGGGCCAATTGGACGTTGATATTAAAGGGGATATATCTGAGGAAGACTCTGATTGATCTGATTGATTTATCAATGATTATTTCTGAAAGAAATATCTTTTTTCATCACCTTTCAGGTCATAAACTTTAATATCGCTTCCTTTGTATGGCAAGTAAGTTTACTCATAGGCTTCAAAACTCATTTCTTAGAAAGGCCGTATGGAAAAGCACTTTTCATGTGTTTGTTTAGCTTAATAGTATCGGGTTACATCTGAACTTGTGGATCTCTTTTTTAGCTACTTGATAAAAGTTGTATTTAGGCAAGGGTAATGTTAACTTTTTTAATCGCCTCTCCTAAAATTTCCGCAAGTATAACTCATATTGATTATCAGGAGAGGTTTTAGCTAGACCAAAATAGAAAAAAATTATGATTTGAGCCGTTTATATTATGTGCAAAGAACCTCAAGTATTTCTAAGATCCATTTCACTCCTCGATTTACGAAACTCGGCTGTCTTGCGTTATCTATTGCAGCGGAATATTTTGGGGAGGCGTTAAAGAAAACTAAAATTTTGCGACTTACTAGGTACTGTCGCATAATGCGTCGAATATGTGTTAAGTGAAGGCAGAATAAGGGAAGAAGTAAGAGAAGTCCATGGAAGTCCTTTTAAATTGATGTGACTTGCGACAGCCATGACGAAGATTATGGAACAATAGCGCTTCTCAACACACGCCGCGTCACAGCATTCTCCGTTGCCGGCGGGCAGATCCGGACTGGGCCGCACGATCGAAACATCGATTTTATTTTCGGCGTCACGGTCGCAGATGATGTCTTAGGATTTACTGTCTAAAAGCTTCGTTATTATCGTGATGTAAATATCTCAGTGTCCGTCGATGTCCTTTTTTTTATTTTACTACATAAAGGCAAAACATTTACGAAAGGCAGGGTTCGCCATTTTCATCTACATCTACATACTACCCCGCAAGCCACCTCAATAGGCGTTTGGCGGGGGGTGTTAGGACACCAGCCGTATACTTATAAAAAGGAAACGCTCTAATGAAATTACGCCAAGCATTTTTTCAATTCCCTTATTGTTCGGGGGAAAAAAGAATTCCCATACCTATCCGTTCGGCAAAATATCTCTCTTAATTTATCGTTTCTGTCGGACCTGGAAATATAGTGGGGTTCTAATATGATGTTCTCCGTGTCGCTCTTAAAGATATCTATTCTTAATTTCTCAAGTAATCTAAGCTTAGCGCGCAGCCTCCGAGTCTCTAGCGGCTCCCAGCCTAATTCGTTTAACATCTGTGTAACGCTGTCTGTACGCCCGTAGCAGTTTTTGACGAATCGCGCAGCTTTCCTTTGTATTTTATTAAGTTCCCGAATTAAGTCTTTCTGCACCGGATCCCATATGCTCGCTGCATATTCAAGGTGTGGCCGGACGAGTGCGAAATAGCACCTCTCTTTTACTTGCAAATCTTCTGAAAATCTTCCCACAATACGCTTGAAGAATACTAGCTTCTTCAGAGCTCGCCACAAATATTTCTTATATGTGTTCCCCACGATAGGTTCGAGGTTATCGTAACTCCCAGATACTTCACTTCATCTGTCGCCTTTATGTTAACACCATCCACAGCATATACACGGGGATAGTTGGACGACTTCCGCAAGAAATGTACCACCGTGCATTTGCTCAGATTAAGTTCGAGTCCCCACTCTTGGCTCCACACATGAACGTTGTTTAAATCCGGTGATAGAGTTTCAAAGTCAGAGTGATCACTAATTTCGCGATAGATGACAGCGTCGTCAGCAAATAAACGTATTTTACTGCTAATTCGAGAGCATAGGTAATTTATGTATATAATGAGCAATTTTTTCATGTGTCGACGATAAATGTTACAAATTTTATAATAGAAAAATCAAAATTTAATGAAGAAGAACTGTAATACCAAAATATTTCAGTTTTTAATTCCACAGCTTTATTACAAAAGGTTAAGCATTAGCTTGATTTCGGTGGTTTTCGGAAACAAATTAAGGCGGGCGATTTTTTCGAAATTTTTTCAACTTTGAGCCCATGTTTATTGTTAATGCGTACGAATATTGACAAATGGCATGCAACATCACATGCACCAATCTATGTCAAATGACTGTGCAAAGTTTCAGCTTCCGTACTGGAAAAAAAACAATTTTTTTGAGTTTTGGCCAGCTTTTTTCGATTTCAGCCCATTGTGCGGCGGATGTAATTTCACCCAAGTAAGATATATATATCTTACTTGGGGTATGTTTTATATATATATATATATATATATATATATATATATATATATATATATATATATATATATATATAATATATATATATGTATATATATGTATGTTTACTTTTTTAATTGTCCGTAAATAGTAATAAGCAGCGAGAGATGATATGACAACTTTCAAATGTGCTGTGTGATGCTCTTTTGTTATGAAGGTATAGGTATATATATATAATATACCTTGTCAAACAAATATTAGGTTATATTATTCTGTCTTCCCCGCATACCAATTCACAACTGTAATAAGAGCACATGTAGATGAATTCAATCCGTTCTGGCGTAACTTTGTGGAAGTCCATTTTCAAATAATGACAAGACCAACTATGTTTAAATCCACAGAGTATTTTATTGGCACAACAAGTTTCAACGCTACGGCGTCATCATGATGTAGGTACGTGTAGATGACGTCATGACGGTGTAGATGGATGGTACCTGATGATGACGCCGTAGCGTTGAAACTAATTGTACCAATAAGATACTCTGTGGTATATTTATATTAATTATAATAAAGTATATTTGAGCACATGTAGATATTAAGACTCGGTATCATAACGCCGGTTTAATGTTAACCGCCAAATGGCGTAGCTTTTCGACAACATGATATTAACTGAGGCTTCGGGTTTTGTAATTTACGTCAGACTGTCGGTCAGTTGACGTGAGGGTTACCGATGAGAAAATATGTTAACTTTGGTTTTCTAATGGAAAATATATTTAACCAGAGCTTTCAAAACTGCTATTAGTTCTACCAGGACTCACCATAGTCTAGGGCTGGGTGGTTTTCCAATATATTGGTTCCAATATCAATATTTTTAAATATTGGGATTCCATAATCACAACTTTTGAACGACCAATACCAATATCTTGTATTGGATATTGGTGACTAAACCAATAATTGTAGTTGAAACATTGTATATTGAAGAACCAATATTTGCAATTGGAAAAATGAATATTGGATTAACAATGTTAAAAATTCAAGTATTGAATAAATATTGGAACCCGGCGAGGAGGGTGGTCGGAGAGCGCCCTAATCTTTGAAAACAGACGGCGCGCGTGGCACTCAATGCAGCACTTCCTTTTCCACCATTATGCATAACAATAACTGGGGAAAAGAAGCTTACATTGCTTTTCTTGTTTTATGAACAGACTTTTTACATACTTAACACTGGCATCGTAAGCAAGATAATTTTAGATAGGTACCTGTTAATATTGCTATTACAATATTTTCCAATTTACCAATATTTCATTTTTTTAATTATTTCCAATATTAAAATATTTCCCATATTCCAATAAGCCAATATTTTACAATAGTCAATAGTGCAATACAGGTTATTGATATTGGTTCATTTTAAATATTTTAAAATATTGGATATTTATTTTGGGATTCAAATACCGCCCAGCCCGCTACACCTTATTGACCGCCCCTTTTCACGTCTTATTTCTTTTCTCTACACCTTTCCCTTTGATAGCTATTGTCCTATTAAATGATTGACCACTTTTTAAATGACACATATTTTATTCTCACCGAGCATGGTTTCGACACTATCAATGTGATTATCAAGGTATGGATAAATTCTTCTAATTACCCATATGGGGGGGGGGATTGTGAGGGAAAGGAGAGGGGAGAGGTAGATCATTTTTAGTTGTAGCGTGGTTTGTTGCTCGAGGTGAGTGTCTTGAGGGTGGGGTAGGTGCAGCAATGCATTATGACAAAGCCAGGATATTGCCGTAAATACAAGATCATCTCGGGAATATTACGGATAGATTAATTACATTAGAGGCGAATGGCTGTCAAAAGTCAAATTAAAATTCACTTGTTCATTATTAACTTTGTGGTATTCCATTTTAATGTTTGCCGATTAATATCTATTACTAATACCACTTTTAAATAAAAGTGGTATTAAGATATTAGTAACAGATATTATTCGACAAACATTAAAAGTCAAATTGCTTGCAAGAAAATAATATGCTGCATTAAAAACTCATATTGTTCCAAAATTCTATTTGATCCAATCTCTTTTATCTTATTTTCGATAAAATTTGATCATTTATCTATTATCGAAATATAGAACACACAAAATATTATTTCATTATGTATAAAAAGATCATACCATTATGTTAGCTTGCCAATAAAGAATTTTTCTTTTGCATTATTTTAAGAATTTTATGCTGCAGCCCACTGCCTCAAAACTATAGTAGAAGATACCAACAATACAGATTTGCCCTCCGGTGTACCTATATTCCAGCGTAAAGGGTATATTATTTGTATATAGTATACAAGGGAGCATTTATTGTATTTTGGTGTAATACGCATTTTGATGTCTACTTACGTACTGTACGCGAAATAAATATCTTCATTCATTCATTCACCATTCAAAATATATATTTTTCCTGAGAATGTAAAAAGCAGTGGTAATGTGTAAGTAGAAGTGTATGATTAGAATTTCAAGATTGTTTTCTTTTTCATTACACTTTTAAATTGAGTTCAGCTGTCATGTTTACGGATATTAATCATTTACGAATATTTTTAAAATCAAAAGTCAGAATTTTTCCTTCGCATTGTATGTATAAACTTATTAGGTTTTGCATTTTTCCTAACGTCACTGGCCACACAGCCTTGCGGAACTGCTCGTGGAGTATTGCGTAGATATATAGCAGCAGATGGTTCAGCGAGATTTCGTGAGCAACCCACTACTCGGGGTAGGTACTCAATAAACGGCGGGGATTTCTCGCGTGCTTGTGCGGAGTTCTTTGCCCTCTCGCTCTTGAGGACTTGTTGGCACAGACATCCGAAGAGGGAATCACGGAACGGCGATAGCGGGAGAGTGTGGAGTCTGGATCCGAAAGCCTTCCTGCAATCCACCTGTAGGAGTCACGGCGCAGACGAAGCAATCGGTCTTCACTAAGCTGACAGTTGCGCTGTTTCCGTTTGTCTACCGCTAGGATATTTTGTTGAAGTTGCTTCGTCTTCAAAACAGACCGACTAAGGGGAACTTCGGTGGAAACGTGATACCATTATTGTTATTCTGAGTTTGTTTTTGTATTGCAAACCGGCGACAAACATTATGCTCCAATAGTTGACAATCTTGGGATTAAGGATATGTACATCTTACATCGTAGAAATTAAGGGTGAAATGGTGAAACACCTCAACTTGTACACTGAAGTTAACTGAAATCTGAATCGGAGCGCAGAACATTCTTTCTCTGTGGTTTCTTTACTTTCCTTTTGGTTAATTACATGTCAAAATGACCAAAAAATAGCGATATTAACCTTGACCTCATCGATTTCGGCCTCTTTCGTTTTACCACATGGTTGGCCATGTAAAATTGGTTTGCAAAATACGCATCCGTCGCCTTAGTAGCGGGATTATGGAAATTTGAGCTCGTAAATTTATGTTTGAGTTGTCCTCGATATCTTCATTCACCTCAGATAGAATTCACCTCAGCAAACGCTGGAGATAGGTGAATTCCTCGAATACCAACCTGAAATACTTCTGGAGGAGGCAGGGCAGGTGGTTTTTAAGCAGCTTTTGTTATACCTACATGGGGTCGCTACTCCCTAAATAGCTAACGATCTGTAGTTAACAATCCGCGGCGACGCAAACATCTAGTCAGAAGTATTTGGCAGTTACTATGATAACCACCAAAACGCAGTTAATTGCACGAGTAGTTATGAAGTAAAACCTGCCTAAATGGCATTTAAGATTTATATATTTCTTTTCTAGCCGTAGCGTATTCTTTTGGCTTTCAATTTTCAAGAAGGTGACCGAAATTGGAAAAACATTTCTTCTAACAAAGTTACTTTTAAGAATACCTTACTTTTCTATGTTCTGGCGTAGAAAAAATCTTCCTGAGTTAAAACATTTTAAATTAAAAATTTTATTTCTACTTTTGAAAAAATTATTTTCCAATCTTAATTTTGATTGGAAGCACTTCAATTTAGGTGATACCGTATGTGGTGTTTACCGGAACAGACAAAATCACCGATTTAAAATTGCGTGTTTCCTTTTAAATAAAAATAAAAAACTGTAACGGAAATGGGGTCTTCTTGTGTGGTCAAGAAAGCAAGCAATCAGGCGGCAAAAAAGTCCTCAAATGGCGATTATCGCTATGGATTGAATTTTGATCCCATGCGTTGTGTTGTATTGTTAAAAGTGCTTAAATAAACCTGCCTTACCACCTCCTGAAGCACTACAGGCTCTTCATGAATCACCCTGTGTACAAAAAAGTTGATCCATACGCTATTTCATTTAAAGATTGTTGCGCGTATCCGCCATGTTGTTATCCAGTTCCTTGCCGTGCGCACGGTGATTTTTGACGATTTTGATGTTCGGAAGTGGTACAAAAGAGAAATAGAGAAAATAATTCATTCGGAACTAACTTTAAGGGATGCTCTTATGGCCAAGAAGAGGAGATACTTTCCATTTTAAAGAACCAGACAATTTTTATGGGCGACACACCATTTTCTTGCTTCCGTGCACGTGAGCGAAATATTAAGGGAATATCGAAAAACTCTTTCATCAGTTCATATGATATCACTTATTTAAAAACCATGCATATCGCTGTTCATTCGCAAAACCTGTGTTTAGAGTCCATAAGTTTTAGATATGACTAAAAAAAACAAAAAATGGAATGAATGCTCAAGTGAATTAGAAGTTCTCTCTTCGGACCTTGGCGACGTTAGCTCGGGGTAACTTAAGCGGGGACTCAAACTTCATCTCAAATGCACTGCAGTACACTACTTACGAAAGAAATTACACCTACCCGTTGCTAGTATTGCAACGATGTGCATTTAATGTGGGAGGGTAAATTACACTATTCATAATTAACTCACATTTCGTAATAAATAGAATCCTCCGTACTCTTCAAAACACTCCATACTCTTGGTGCGAGTTCCACCAAAGGCCTACGAAAAGGACTGAAAATAAACAAGAATCAGGAGGGGAAAAAATTATGAAGAAATACTAAAACATAAAATAAATCAATGTTAGTTAAATTTTAGAAGCTGCTTTTTACAACAGCTGTTCTCATAGAATATCGTCGGAGAATATTAAGCAAAAACTATGAAAGGAATGAAATATAACTTATATTTCATTCATTTCTTAGTTTTTAGTTATATATCATGTAAGACATAATGAAAATAATCAATGAAATAATTATTATATGTTCATATTTCGTTCGAAAAACTCCCATAAACTAAATTGGAAAGGCGTAAACTGGCATTTGATTGTTAAATGGAAGAAAAAGTACAATATAATATATGTAATATTGCCATTTTCATGCAATTAGGGTTAAGAATGTAGGGTAATAAAAATAAACTCGTGCATTACAGTGCTAGGAATAGGAATGGATACTGGTTTACCTCAGAGTCAAAGAAAGAATTTTCCTCAGATGGAACCAAAGTAGGCAGCTAAGAACGGTCTCCCCTTATGGGCTGCTAGAACTTGTCTCTATCCTTATTCTAGGTCGCTAGGAAGCAATACAGGGTTTCTGGTGAATGCTTGGACACTCAGGACAGGTCCAGCGTATAGTACACCATCAAGTCATGCCGTAGAGAACGTATTAACAGAAACACAAATTTTGCAGCGCTCCATTAAAAAAACTAGGACTGATCAAGCGAATAGTTGGAAGGTTTTCTGATGAAAAAGTAAAATAGAGGTGCTACTGTGTTCTGGTTTAAGCCTTATCTCGTATGCGCCGTCAGAATTCGGGACCCTTCACAGAAAGATGTAATTCGCAAAGTAATTAAAATAAAAAAGACAGCTGTCTATATTCGAAATCAATGTTTGAACCAGCAGCTGATTTGCTGAGTGAATTATTCAGTGTTGTCCCTGTTTTTTTGAGTAAATTATTTTAATATAGTTTTCTTAATTGGATTAATTCCATTTATTTCATCTCAGCCTCTCTCTCAACAATGCCTCTTATTGTTCTCTATATATTTACATATTTGGTTGTCACCATGGCCTTCTCATAACATAAATCTAATTATACAACATCTTCTTCTTTTACATTTGTTAACAAAACAATAAATTACACATACATGCAACACATACATGAGAAACATAAGATGTATTTCAGTTTGGTCTGTGTATTTGTGTTCGATTGTTTCATTTAATGTTTAGTAAAAAAATGTAAAGGGAGAAAATGTTGTATATTTATATTTATGTTATGAGATGGCCATGGAGACAACCAGAGATGTAAATATTTAGAGGACAACTAGGGACTTTGTTGTTCTCTAAATATTTACATCTCTGTTTGTCACCATGGCCATCTCATAACATAAATATAAATATACAACAGTCCCTAAGTGATAAAACAGATATCTTGATTTGTTTTGTAGAAAAAATTGTTTCTTACTTGGAAATGATTGTTTTTGCTCGAGAATATATGTGACAAATCCAGCATTGAGTAGGTTTGATAATTATTACTTCTATCAATTTAATATTGTAGAAAGAGTACATATTCTTCGTGTCCATTTCAAATTTTTCCTCATCCCTATTAGCCAATATGTTTGCTTGCATTCAAAACTGCCAGGTGAACAAAAATAATTATCTTGACGAAAATGAATTCAAATGAAAAATTAAGTATCATCTCAATGCTGAAAATATTGATTTATTGACCGTGTTGATGGCATTTCACGCTTTTCCGTGTTAGCTGCCGGAGCAACGAAGAGACTGTTACACAAATCTTTCAAACAACTTTACTCCACAGCCCATACAATAACTATGCTTTGAACACAGAAAAAAGTTAGGTTCACAGTCGCACAGAACCACCCTCACTGTCCGGAGGTCGAACGCTAACTGATATCCCACCGCTCGTCCCAGCTGGTCTCGAAAACACCGTCCTCTTGCGGACAAAAAAAATTCGAAAAAAACACTAACCCGAGCGTGGGCGACACTTAAAACTCACTGTTTATGTTCAACAGATCAAGGTAAACATTAAAACATTTCAAAAAGTCTTTTGCATAACATTAAATTGCCATGAGTAGCAATAAAAATCGTCGTTGTGAAGCACGGAGCAAGATTTCAGTTATTTTCACAGGCATTCCGTATCCCGGGTAAGATTAAATGCACGTTTAATAAAGTTTGAGTCTTTTTATATTTTCCTTGGCTGTTCTTTGTTATAATAATGATGGCTTCATTCAAAGCAGCTTGAGTAATGCACTCTTGCGATGTGATAGGTGGATTACGGCAGCCGTGGACCAGTTCGGTTTTGATAAAATGTACGTTAAGCCGAATTTGCTATATTATAACAATCGCTTTCGTGCGCGACTGTCCTCCAATCGCCGTGTTATCGAGGAGCTCTTTGTGTTCTTCAAGCTCTGGCGTTTGTTCAGCGGGCATCGTTCGTCCTCTTTTTTTACCACGCTTATTGTATCTTCACCTGTTTGTTTGTTGGTTTGTCTGGATGGAATCTTGTAATCCAAATCCAAACCACTTCCCAATGTACAATCGAGCTGAAATTTGGCACACTTACTTAATTTTGATGGCAATACTTAAATCAGTCAGTAAATTCACTAATTACCAAGTTAATCTACTAAAATTAAATGGTTTACATTTTAAATGGAAAAGTCTTTTGCCGAAGATGGCGCTAGTAGAAGTTAGCGTTTATCTTGAGAAGAAATTTTGAAAAGACTAAAAAGTACAAATCTAGTATATATTGGACACAAACGTATTTTTTATGATAATACATGAATTAATAATTGAACGTTTCTGGAGGTCTATCATTTTTTTTTCAATTAAAAAAACACCAATTCACCAACGTTTAGCCTTATTACTTATACTTCATCAGGGCTTTAGGTAACATTTAAAGAGGAGACTGAACTGTATAATGAGAGATTACAAAGTCGATTACAAGATTCGTTTAAGGAGGTTCCGCCACGACTGTGTGAGTCAAAACAAATGCTAAATTCCACATTCTTTATATTTTGCCCAAAAAATCCTGCGTTCACTGATGAAATGCGTTACCTATAGAAACCCAAAAGTAAGGTACAACATATGCAGATTATTCCACGAATGTATTTTAAATGAGCACTTTTTTCCAGCCATAGGAGCCGACTGCAGCGTCATTTCCTACGATTTTGACTTTGACTTCAATTACGGCAGTAATTCCCTAATAACTAACAAAATAAGGTGGTAAGATGCCTATATTTTATTTTTATTCTAATTCTCTGGATTATTTCCTTCTTACAAATAGTTTTCCGCAAAAATGGAATTTATATTTTATGGAAAAATACTATTTTTCCCTGTGTTTCTCTCATTCCCCTATTGAACACCATGTAATTTCAACTTAAACAAGAGATTAAAATTGCGTGGAAAGGTATTATTTTGTTGTTCATATCAGATAGAGGACAACTTTTTCTACAAGTAGACAGAATGTGAATAAAATGACATTTTATTCATTTTACGGTGGAACCACTTCAAGACTAAAGGTAGAAAAATGTAATATGTAAAAAAATACTTTTTTTTAAACCCACGCTTATATTCAAGTGTACTAAAAGTAAAAAAAAAATAATTTTTCATCACTCGGAAAATGAAGCGTGGGCGCTGGTTTTTTTCCAACCTCTGTCATTTGTGTCAATGGAAAGTATAAAATAATAATATGTAAAAAATACTTTTGTAAAACACCACGCTCATATTTAAGTGTACTAAAAGGGAAAAAAATAATTTTTTAATCACTATTTAAATAAAAGGGTGGGCGCTTTTTCTTAATCAACATCCAACCTCTGTCATTAATATCAATATCTATTCCACAAGCGCCCACCTTTTTATTAGGATAGTGGTGAAAAAATTATTTTTTACTTTGTGTATTGCACTTCAATATAAGCGTGGTTTTTTAAAGTCTTTTTTGCATGTTATTTTTTCTCTTTTCATCCCCCCCCTCTCTCTCTTTACCCATTCTTTCTCTCTCCTCTCGTGAGAATGAGCGATAAATACTTCACCATCTATCTCCATCCCTCCGTTCGTCGCGCGACCATAAATTACGGACGAGCCTTCGAACGCCAGAGAACACTCGATGCCAACGCTCTTTTGAAACAGAATCACCTGAATATCTGCGTTCGGCAGGAGAAAGTTTTTATGCCGGCGGCGCGTGTAAAGAGAGATAAACGGTACGGTCGCGGGTTTTCACCCTTCTAAAGCGCCGTGTGGATGGGAAAAAAGGTTGTGCGTTAAAGGGGGTGTACGCATGAAAGTTATTTCCATGGATAATGTAATTTAAGGATAGCAGACTCCCAGCGTCGGAGTGATACCTTTTCTGAAGCTGCCAACCGCGGCGCCACTGTCGTGAGTGAGTCACTTGAATCAAATGATACCTTGGTATCACACGTATTTTCGCTTTTTTCAGTTTCGAACTAAGGGACATTACGGAAGTTAGGAAGAAACTAATGGTTTTAGTCGTCAAATGATAATGTTAGAACGATCACGACAACAAAAATCATTAGCGTCAGAATGGGTGGTGAGCGTAATTCACGAGTACTTGAATTCGGTAATACATACTTTGAATGATCACATCAAAGAAATGTATATCACATAGAGAAGAAAAACCAAAATCTGTCAATGTAATAAGAGGTCTGCAATGGGTACATAGGTAATCATCAGCATTGACTATGCCTTGGTATACGGTAACGTGCCGAATACAAGTGGGTACTTACATTAGGCCGGAACTAGCTTCTATTCTTCACACCAAAAAGTTTGTTCTTTCTTACGGTTGCGGAATACCCTTTGGAGCATCCAGGAACAGAGCAAGATCTTTTACCCATTTTTAGTTCAGCAATCAATTTTTTTCTATACCGACAATCGGAAATCCCTACAAGCCGCCATTCGTAAACAAAAGTGACAATGTGCCTCAGAGCAGAGTCCTCTGGATTGCCGATAATACACCACTAGTAGCCATGAGAGTAGTAATAGTACTTTCGGAAATGACTTAACCTGTTTAACACTAAAATATATTGTTTCATATCCGGAAAAACGTCCCGCGAAAAGAATCAAAACTTGACCGATGCGCGTTTAATTTGTACTTTTTCCCAATTTCCAATTTATAAATTATTGGTAAAATGTTCCTAATAGGTCCAGACTGAATTGATTATAATTTATGATCCCCCGAAATGCGACGGGAATGCGCAAACAATATGTTAATCTCACTTTCCCCCATGAGATTCAATGGAGATGTTTGAACAAAGATGGCGGAATTCTCAATTCCCATAGTGGAAATGTATGCGACGACTCAACCCTATGAGGGAGTAGTGTAGAGAACTGCCATCCAGAGGACTCTGCCTCAGAGTCCTCAATAGTGCCACCTATCGAACGGAATCAAAATATTAACTTTTAAAAACTATGAAAGCACTCTGAACTTTACGGGGCTGGTTACTTCTATTATTGTAGTAGCCTTACAAGTTGCTTGCCAGTGGAACTTAAGTGTGTATAAGCGCGCCCTTCTGTGGCATTAGGCCACGACAGCTATTCGTCCTAGTAGCTAGCTATAGTATAGTAATAGTGTTATCGCTTAAAGTAACTTTTTTCTGGAACTCGTAATGCATCATTACTCCTTCCGCAACTATCCTCAAAGAATTCCTTAATACCCGCGAATTCCCCCCATCTCTCAATTTCTGTACCTTCCTCTCCAATTCCTTAATTCCCCAAATCCTAAGGGGGAGGAGGCTGTTTAATTATGAACGTTCCCTGTTGTTGTTTTTTCCCTTCCAATCCTTTTTGTTCCTGCTTCCGCGCGAATTATTCCCTCCCACTTTGAGCCTCTCATCGCCATCCATCTCGCTGCTGCTTGCTCCACAGTGCGCCGATGCCATCAAGCGGAAACCAATTATCGCCCGGGATATCGGAGGGGCGCGGGATGTGTCTCTTTCTCCGCCGGTGATGAGGGGGGGAGGGGGAAGGGGAAAGAGGGGATGGAGGGGGTAACGGGATGAAAGGAGGGGAACGGAGAAAGGGTGGATTTAGAGAATGGGGAAGAGGATGGATTTAAATAAAATTGGTCGTATTATTTCGACGGAAACGTCTAGATAATGGAAGGAAAGAAATTAAAGTGGAGGAACATGGTGACGTATTGACCCTGCTAGAGATGACTACAGTGCATACAGTGCACAGTGATAGAGATGGTTTCATCTGAGTTAGATTACTGTCAAGATCAGCGATGCCTACCTTTTCGCACAAATCTAAATATGAATTCGTAATGATGGACAAAAATGAGTAACGTTTTAAACCATGGAGAAGAAGTACGTAGAGAAAAACAATGTAAATTTGTATATGTTTTAAACTTGGAAAATCTTGTAAATAACGCACCCTAATCATTTGATGGTGGGTTGGTAAGGGTGTGGGTGGAACTCGAAATGCAGCCACCTCCGCCGTGATGAGTTCTGGGTCTTTTTGTAAATCAAAATGAGCGAAGAACTGCACACACAATGAAATTTGAAAAATACCGCCGAATTTATGATTGGAACTCTATTTAATTCAGCTACGCGACCAAAAAAGATTTAAATAATAGTGTTACTGAAGCAGGCTTATGCTCGCATTCAAATATAACACTTTTATCTTATTTTAAAATCCTATAGAAAGTTCGAGCGAAAGGCCTCGTTCACACGATACGATTTTACGCCGTGCGTCGTGTACGGCACGACGTTGTGTTTATTTAATTGCATTAGCGTAAATGTATCCGTTCACACATATCGACCGCGGCGTCTCGCCGTCCACATCTCGTATACCCTCAGAAATAATGTAAAAAAAATGACATCACGACACGACGTCGTGCCGTTCACGGCCCTTTGATAACTATGGTCGCTTATGCCGCGGAATAACTTAGGGTCAATGCAGCATTAGTCCCTTTTTAATGCGGCTGCGCGATCGGTTAGTATTAACATATGATGATTATTATACTGTTCTTTAATTATAAGCACCTCTAGGTACAGGAATGTAACGAAAGTGTCTCAATTAGTTTTGTTATAAAATCAGTATAAAATGTAAAACTTTGAAATTTTACTAAAATCGAAACTTTATCACATTCCATAGCGGTACGTGACCAAAACATATTATATAAATATAATTTATTTTTTTTCGAACCACCCTAGTCTGCACGGTACGCGGGAAGATAATGCATAGATAAATCATGTATATGTATATATATATATATATATATATATATATATATAATCTTTGGAAGTTTTCGCCAATTGGCCACAAATATATAAATTCAAACTTACAGGAGGTAGGAGAAATAGGAAAAGATAAAGAATTCGTTCTTACGGAACGTTTCGAACCAGTTGGTCCTTCGTCAGCTCTAGAAGTCTCACGAACTCGTATATATATATATATATACGAGTTCGTGGAAAATCACACACGCGATAATATAAATAAACTATGCCACAGGTGGGGCGGAATTAAATATAAACACATAAAAAAGAACACTCACACTATAAGTTGATATTTCGGTTGCTCTAGAACCTTTCTCAAAGATAGATGGATACAAAAAAAAAAAAATATATATATATATATATATATATATATATATATATATATATATATATATATATATATATATATATATATACATAAGAAAAAAGTCCTTGTCACTCATTCATTGACTCAGGAAGCACGCTTTAAGATGGAGCAACAGTCACGTGATTTTTGAAATGCCGTTATTAGATGGAGCCAGAGTCACTTAATTTTTAAAATGCCGTTATTAGATGGAGCCAGAGTCACTAACATATTAAAATTCCGTTATTAGATAGAGCCACAGTCACTTACATTTTTAAATTCCGTTACTAGATTGAGACACAGTCACTAAGTTTTTAAATGCCGTTATTTTTATCTAAAGGCGTTTTTGCTTGGAAAATTTGCGTACCTCATTTGAAGAATTTTACTAATTTAGTGAGCACAGCATGAAACTCATCTATCTTATCTGTAAAACGAACATAATTAAAGTTTTAATTGAGTTTTTTAGTTATCTAAACATAAAAATTTAGATTATTTAATGTTTTTTTAAATTCCTTATTTTTTTAGTTTAATAATTGCATTAGAGAAATAAACGGAAAGAATGTAACTTTTTTAGTGTTTCGAAAAAACTCATGATATCAAGTGTCATTTAATTTCTATATTTTCCTTGAATAAGTGCGCGCCACGGGTGCCTTTTAAAACCTAGTTTATAATAATACTGGTACTTTTTAACAATACTCTTCTAAGTTTCCGTAATTCTGACATTACAGAGCATATAACCGTCCACTCACGTTTCAATGTAGCCAATCGCATCAAAGTTGGCAGGGTTTTATGCTTCTAACAACTTGCGCAACCTTCGTAATGAAAACAAATATTTTTTTTCAAAATGTTAAGGATAATCCTGGCTTTTTCTTACTTAAGTATCGCTAGATAGAGTGGCATGAAAAAATTAACAAAATACAAAGCTCTCAATTGTGGGCGATTAGCGTGTACGTATTGACAACCGTTATTTTTTCAAATAAAATTAAGAAAAAAACTGTCGACGGCAAGATTTTATTTTGATCCGCCTAAAAATCCCTGAAAGGATTACAGTGTTTCTTTCTATGCGGTGCTGATGCTTCAATAAAGGTTCATTATCTTGTAGGTTATCATTGTAATTAATCCAACTTGATTTGGTCTGATTTCATCAGCAAAGGTAAAAACTTAAGGGTTGTTTTTATTTTATCCACCAACGTTGACTAACCCACAAGAAAAGTTTAGAATCGACAGCTCAAGAAAAACCTAGCTGACAAAAAAATTCTTGGCGTCGTTTACGTTTAATGAGAATTCATCGTATGGCTGAGGATCAAAGATTAATTTTTTAAAAAGATTATGTAGATACCGGGGATATTTAATTAGCTGGGAGATTTTTTCTGTATCCATTGGAATAGAAATTCTGAGGTATGGATTCCAAGAAGATATTAAGAATGTTTTAAAAACTTAAGTTGCCTTTTTTTGTAGATTTTCGCAGCTCAGGTGTATGGTATTCAGGTTTCTGGTTCTGCGATAAAATTATTTAATATTATGCGACAGTTTCGCCGTGCTATGCTGCCGGCTTCGTTGGGATTTCTTAAAAGCCCGACGAAGCCGGCAGCATAGAACGGCGAAACTGTCGCATAATATTAAATAATTTTATCGCAGAACCAGAAACCTGAATACCAACTTACGTTGCCGTTACTATGGTCGTCTTGATCGTATGCATTAAATCATGGAGAGAGTTCGTGGTACGGAAAGGTTTCAAATGTAAGGTTTTCTGTGTTCGATTGATTAGGGACCGCAAAAGCTGTGATTGAATACGCCAATAATGAAAAATGATCGATTGATAGCTTTGTTTTTAAAATTATTATTATTAATGATGAAGGTAAAGGAAACGCGGAAAATTGCACCAAATAATATATATTTAAACGACCATGGTTTCTTCAGGTGAATATGTATATTGACGACCTCAACAATATTTATTTATATTGTGTATATATTATATAGTTTTTCTTTCACCGCCGAGTTTTTCTTTCACCCTCATAATGAAGGAATTCCTCTGACTAAAGCATGAGACCGTCACCTACATTATTAAGGTAATCTACCGGTTTCGGTAGGTTTTCAATAACTTTTTTAATTGAATTTTTTTATTTATGCTTGTTATGCTCCTTTAATAATCCGCATGTAATGTGTCTGTTATTTTTTAAATCATATTACATGTTAGCATGACAGAACTTTAAAAGTCCATCTGATATATAAGTGCAGCAACCCTTCCGCGGGAGTTCACCCTAGGGCACGTGAAATCTCCTTACACATGTGTTACTTACAATATACTAAATATAAATGAGGCAATAACATTATGATAGGGTGTTGGACGGTTTGTGCATGCCTGGTGGAGTCATCCCTGCCACCGACCATTGAAGTTTCTTGTATAAATTAAATTATTAGGCTGTGGTTCCGTATCCACGGTATTTTCAACGAGTATTTGTGCTTGCAAATGTACGCGGTGTTAATTTCTAATCCATGCATTTAGTTACCCCCTGTGAGAGGGAGAATTCGTTGGACGGATATTTCGAGAGGTGACCGACTTTCCGAGTTCATTTCCACCATTTGAAAATCGGTGTTTAGACTTGACAGGAGGCTGGCTTCTCTTCGTAGGAGTTTATTGTATAAGTACTCATGATTACGAAAGACCAATTAAATTCAAGTGTTGCTCTCTCCCATTCATAAGTAATATTTTGAAATTCTTACACAGTATAATTAATGGACTGCTTCGTTCCTGCGACCTTCTCTCTCTCTCTTTCCAATTCGTGTCCCTCCTCGCCCTACGCGAAACTTCAATCTCCTACACGTCCCTAAATTCCGGCTTTCCCTATCATAGCGTTCCCTGTTTTACCGAATCCCTTCCAAATTTAAAATATTGTCCTCAGCGCATCCCTCCCTTGACCTCTTTTCCTCATCCAACATATTCAAGTCATTCATCTAACGGCACTTGGGTATGGAACCCCAACATTTGAATTAATTTTGTTTTTGTGTTAATTTTTTATTTATTTTATTTCATTCTTCATGTTTTTCTTTAATGTTGTTCTGTTTATTTATTTTTTTGCATCGACCAATGTGATTAGCCACTGTGCCGTTTTTGGTTGTGTGAGATAATAAATAAATAAATAAATTGCTTATAGAATTTCAAACCGCCTACCGAGCTCCCTTAAATCAGCTTTTTTACACTCCCCTAACCCTTTCTAAACTTTTAGTCAACGGCAAAGACAGAACGGATAGACTCCTAAATTCTGGTATTTATAAAATTAAATGCAATAGTTGCAATTTGGCACACGTCGGTCAGACTGGTAGAAGTATTATCACACGTATCGAAGAACACGCCAGGAGTTACAGAAATATGGATTCCACCTCACCTATTGCCAAACACCTACTTGAAAACAATCCTACATGCGATTTTATACCCAAATTTTAACACGTTATTCCCAAAGATCTAAAAAATGGATGCATTTGAACAAATATAAATTATCAGACAGTCCAATAACCTTTTCATCGAATTATTATTTCTGCATCCCTCTTCACTCTTTTCCGATAATTTAACCTTTCCCACATCACCAGCGCTTAATCAACGTGTATTTTGCCTTCTTCAACCCTGCCCGAATATTTGTATTTTTCCACCTCCTCCCTCGTACTTACAGCAACATTTAACACAAATAACAAATTTCTGTACCTGGCGATGCCGTACATCGGTGAAAAGCGTCGTACAATAATAATTTTGAAGAAAAGTACTAAGTATTATCATTAATCATTAGTACTAATATCGGTGGATAGGTTGGTAAGTGACGAATTACTTACGGTTATGGGAGGGTTGATGGAAACCCGGCGTTGGGATGAGCCTTCTCTAAACGAAAGGCGCCGAGGGAGTAACAGCTTTGTGGCCCTTTCGACGTACAGTGCATATTGTACCTACTTTGAAGTGCTCTCCACATAACACGAAAGTAGAGATCTAGAAGATCTCCGCACCTACCGGGACCCAGGTCTCTTCGGGATTCGAAGCAACTTATCCAGCAACACACCAACCCGACCTCGCATGAGAAAGAAGTAAGCATTTAAAAAAATAGAAATTTCGAATTTAATGGATAAAATAAATTTTCAGAAAGCGGCGCTGTCTTCGTCCACCGTTGATTGCACCGCGTATAAGATGGCTGTGAAAGGGGTGTGGATTACGGAGAAATTGTAAAGGACCCACTAGGGAAGGTGGCGGAATGAATTTTGTGGGGGGGGGAGGGAGGAGGGTGCCGGCGGCCCAGGCAGAGGGGATTCCCCGCGGAGGAAAGCCCAGGGAACGGCGGCTTAAATTTGGGCTGGATATTATGCTCCTGGGAACATTTTGCGTTTCCGCGTGGATATCTTTCCCACTATCCCTGCGGTCGGTTGGAGTTTATCCTTTATCCCGGCCCGTGGGCAGGGTGCTTAGGGTAACGAGCTCGACAGAGGAGTTATGCTACACAATCCCGGATGACCGAATGGACCAGGCTTCGTTTTTCAACCACCTCATTCATATACCCTGGGAACGAACGCGAAGTGGAAAAGGCATTTTAGCATTACTTTTCAGCTTCCTCAAATCACTCCAAAGACCAGTGTATTGACCAAGAATTCCTGCAGAACTAGTTTAGTGTTCAATGCAGGATTATAAAATATATTTTCAACTTTTGCAAAGGAGTTGAACACAAGAGTTCCTAAATATGGCGCTGAATGTTCTTCTCTATATGGAGGCAGAATTAAGCTGTGTGGTGTCCTTAATAGCTCAAGCCGAGAATGAAAAGGAGAGAATATACGGATAAATATAAATTAGGGAAATAATTGGAATATCTCAAAATGCCCTCCCTATCTTTATTGTCTTTTAACAATACATTGCTTTGTATCCGATGAACAGCACAGTGATGAGGGTATGTACTTGTGTTTACCCCTCTATTTTCATATATTATAAATTATATCTTTTCCTTAGAGCATGCAATGATTATTTGAATTTATCTCATATTTTTAGTGGTTAAACATATTTTTTTTATATTTCTCCATACCTTCTTAATTCTTACTCCGCCATCACCGTCTTCTTCCTCGTCCACAGCTGGGCTTCTTCTTCCAGCTTCATTTGTCCTTTCCCGGTAACCCCTTTCTTCTTTTCCGCCATATTGTCGTCTAAATTCTTCTTCCCCTCTCTGCTGGGCTTCTTCTTCCAGCTTTCTCGTTCCATTTCCGGCCTCTAAACGTCGTCTACTTCTTCTTTTCCATCTATGGCAGCGGATCTTCTTCCTCCAGTTTTCCCAAATCTCCTGCTTTCTCCAGACCGTCTTTCCCCATCTCCAGGCCGTATTCTTCCCCTGCTACGGTTGGGATTCTTCTTCCAGCTTCATTTTCCTTTCTCCGTATCTCCAGGTCATTTTCTTCGTTCCCGACATCTTGTCATCTTAACTCTTCTTCCTCTCGCTTCTGGGCTTCTTCTTCCAGCTATGATAAAGAGGTAGCTAAACAGCCCACGTCAGACACGTGTCTATCATAGGCTGTCACTTGCACGTCTCACATGCTTTCCTATGATAAAGAGCCTCCTAGCCCTTTGAATTGCCTGGTAAAGTAAGCGTATTGTCGTGGTTGAAATCTACGTGGTATAAGCACTTATTCCTGCGGAGGAACCTGTTAGATATCTTTTTAAGCCCCCCTTATCCTTGAAATAGGCCATAGATTCTATTCTGTAAAATAATTAGGAAACATTACAAACACACATAGACCCAGTGCATTTTCAGCATAAAAATTGCTTATTTTTTTAGTTGTCCGGTGTTACATTCTTAGCGTAAAATGTTCTTATAAGAAAGCCAGATGGCTGGTTTACTAAATGTAATAATTTACGTTAGCAGAAATCTCAGGCGTAACCTAGTGGAAAACTTAAGCTTCAAACATTGCTAA
Source organism: Pyrrhosoma nymphula (assembly GCA_963573305.1). NCBI lineage: Eukaryota > Metazoa > Arthropoda > Insecta > Odonata > Coenagrionidae > Pyrrhosoma > Pyrrhosoma nymphula. The sequence continues at coordinate 91,980,685 of OY754339.1, forward strand.
GTGAGACACTTTGTTTTATTACTTACTTTTATTTGACTAAAAATGGACCATGGTTTTGGAACTTTTTAACATAATTAAGGCACTTTGATAATTTTTTGGCTGCGATAATCATTAGCATGAAGCATTCCGGGAGAATTTGGATCTGCAATAATATAAAGTGGATACTTATATTATTTCAGTGTATTGGCCTGAAATCTGAAAGTTATACTGATAAAAGTGTGAAAGAACTTTCACCTAGGTTTAGAGCGCAAACAAAAACTGAACAAAGATGAGTAAAAAAATTAACATACCACAATACACCGCGGTTATGTAATTCTAAAAATGTGGAAGGAAGCTTACGATTTTCGATAGATATATTAGGCAAAAAACATCGAAATTCTCTATAACTTCCTCAGCAAACAAATTCGTTAAGAATACGGTCTCTTTAATCTATTGCATGTGGTATTCTTCGTGGATATTAAAAGTCCTTTGATTTAATTTTCTGAGTATATTCCATCTCCTTCTAAGTGAAGTTTCATTATGTGGCCAGAAACAACCCAAATCGACCATGGAGAGTTTAATTTCCTTAATGTTCCTTGGTGGATGTGTGTGGAGAGGCTAATATTTCGTGGGAAACATCCCATGACCTGCGCCTTGCAAATTAGGGTTAACAAAATTACGTCTTTTTGGTCTCGCGCGGCGGATATTATCAACTAGTTCAAGCAAGGGCCGTTTGCTAAGTGCGCCCCTTTTGCGAGATGACCGAGTCGGCTTCCTGTGTCGATCGTCTATCCAAATATTTAGACAAGTTATGTAGGTCAGTTTGGCGTCCATGAATGATGTGGTCGTTCTGAGGGGTAAATAACGCGTTAACATCTGGACCATTTCGGGGATCCAACGTCGATCAATTTTCACACTGCCGTCCGAAATAAATTTTGAGGAGATCGTGGAAGATAATGGGATTAGTGTTTAAGGGATGTTATGACGAGAACAGCGTCAGCGAAAGACCCATTTGCGATGAGGACGGAAGTGATGTCAGGGACTCGGGAGCAAATTGAACCCCCTGAAACCTTAGAATATATATGAAGGATTACGTTACATAGAGGCTGCGAAACTTGGTGGCAGTCGCCTGTGCGAAGCGTGACGTCAATGAGGGGAAGGTTCGTGTGGAGGGAAGTGTCAAAGTAATGGAGGGGAGAGGACAGAAATGGCAGGCAGTGCTGCCAACGCAACTAAATTTTACTTTTGAGGGTTGTAAAGTGTCAGAAACGCGTTTAACGTCAAAGTTTACGATTCAAACGAACTAACATAAAAAATGCGCCGATAGCGTTCGCAGTCCATCGAAGTAGCCAATGTAAACAAACGAACTGAGAGATTATCGAGAGCTAGATAGTTGATGTAAATACATAACAGATTGAGTATCTGGAGGTTGGGCGTATAGGTTTGTTACTTTGGGAACCCTAATATTGAAACGTGAAGACTACCATTCTGCCCCGTGCGAAGCCGGTACGTAGGAATTGACCTCTTTAACTGAAAAGGGACTCCTGAGCAACTGCCACCAAGTTTTGCTATCACTATAATTTGATGACACTTGGACTCTACGGAAGGCGGGAGGGAATATATTGAATTTTAATTTGGGGAGGTTGAACTGGACAGGAATAAGGAGAAACAAAGAGGGAAATAATTTATGGCAAAGGCAGAAGAAATTTTTGGACACCAATAAAGGTGAATGAAAGGGATCATAATAGATAATTCGATAATCAAGAGCTGTAAATTAATAGCTAGGTAGATACACTTATGGATAGCTGTCTTCATGTTATAGGACGACATTGAGGCACTGCCTCTCAAGTTTTCATACGCTTAAAACTTACCCTTGTGTAATAAATAACTTTATTACATTCCCGTGGAATATCTTGACTATATACCTACCTTTTCAAGGTACTCCAGGCGTTAAGCTTAAGGCTATAGAGTGATAAAGTTGGGTAATTTTGATTGAGCTAGCAGTATTCAAACGCATAAATATATGCAGCTACACTTAAAAACCGGATTCAAAAGCAATTTAATTATAAAGTTATTAATTGATCTCCATTGTGAACAAGATATTAATTAGTAACAGAAATCAAGATTAATCTATCGATCCTGTGTTGCACATGTAGAAGTGAATGATGACGAAGACATTACCAACTTACTTGCATCGCATTGCGCGCAACAAGTAGAATATCTGGCAAATTGACAGCTTCACCAAACACGTATTGACAGCTTCGCCATGTGCCAACATGAAGAATATTCCTACCCACTCGATGGTGAATGTCAAGGGATTTTAAGCAATAGTCAACTTTTGCCGCTGCAATTAGGGTAATGGCTGTGCTGTCCAGTACGGCCGAATTCTTTGTGATCCACTATTTGTGGTTGCCAAACACCTTATGTATTGTTTTAAGTTTATGGCTCCTGGGAGAATCGACAGATTAATGCTGCAGAAAGGACCATCATGACATCGTCAGCGGTCTTCAATCCTTAGAATGATTTTTTTTAATCGGAAGAGATTGGGATAGAGACTTGGCATCTTTCAATATCCGCCGAATATCTCCCTCTTTTCTTTTCTCCATATTTTTTTAGTACTACTCTTCAATATCCTCTTAGATGAACGCTTTATTCCTTCATAAAGCGTCATTTTTAACCTTCCTCATAATTTTCCTTTTGTATTCCACCCTTAGTTTTCGCCTGGGTTTGTCCCATTTATTTCTCGATCCAGTATTCTTTTCAAGAGACTATTATAACACGAAATGTTTCTAATATTTTTTTCTCTTCCTTTCAAAGTTTGTGTTAATCATCTCTCCCCAACTCCTCTTAGGACTTCTTCATTTGTGATCATCTTCATCCCTTTGATCATTTTTTGAGGATGGTACTTTTCCATTTCTTCCGATTTTCTTTGTGTTGCATGTTATCCTCCAAGATTCTCTACCATAATCATCAGCAGTCATCAATCCGATCTTTGATTAGTAGCAGCTTTTCACATCGCTCTCCTCTCAGTCATTCATTTTATTCCCACATAATTCTTTATTTTGACGTCCTTCATATTTTGCTTTATCTACCTGCCTATTCCATTCTTGCTCATCCTTGTGCCGTGGATAAAGCCCAACATGTAACACTGTGAGGTGTTCGCTCTTTTTAAGAATTTTTTAGGATACCGGGACTAGCCACGGTATAACCACGTGGACAATAGTCATTATCCACGTGGACTATGGCGCTCAGCGCACGCCTCGGACTGTTTCTGTGGCATCATATGTCCAGCAGCCCAGAAAAATTGATCCTATAGTCTTTAAAAAAAATCCACATGTGATGAGGACTTTGAGGACGCCTAGGTAGCTTAACTGCTTAAAGCACTCGGCGCGAAATCGAGGGATCCGGGTTCGAATCCCGCGAATCAAGGCGAATGATTTTTCCTCTGTGGAATATCGCATTAATGTACACTTGCGGGTGACTCCGTAAAATGTTAATACCGTGACTAATCCTCAAAATTTGTCATCATGACGCCTTAAAAAAAAAACCCTTGCTGCTCACAATTGCAAGCATAGTGTTCGGCGTGAGGTGCGGCGCTGCCTTTAATTCGCGAAGGACGACCTTTACCAATCCTCCACCCCTTGCATCCCTTAATCCTTTAAGGGGGGGCCCCTTAAACATCCTTTCCATTCACCCGGAAAATTGAATCGATCTCAGGCGCCCCCAGGGTTGAAGGGAAAAGGGTTTCGGAAGGGGCTAAAGCCTCTCTCCCTTAGGAATCGCCGATTGCGTTTATTCAATATGAAATGAAAACGAAGTTTTCGATATTTTAGTTCCCATTGAAAATTGTTCCGACCGCTGTTTAAATTTTCAATTCTAAAGATGTTAATTATAATTTCCCATTTAATTTTACGGCACAAATATATTCTTAATAATTTATTTAGTTTTTTTATTTACAATTACGCCAAGGAGTGTTGAAAACGTGAAGAGACGATAGTAAAAAGAGTGGAGAATACTATGATGACTGCTTTCAAGTACAATTAAAGTAGAAAATTCGGTCGTGAATCTGTAGCTGAGGGCCCTACAGGATTCCTGTAGGATTCCCAAAAAGCCATAATTGCAGAGTACGTATAGCACTGATGTTGCGGAAAGATGGAGGAGGAATACGTTTGGAAAAGTATGACGCGAGGTCATTACTTCGGAAGCCCTATTAAAATATTACTTTACAATTTTTATGCTAGTTATTTGGTCGGCGATTTTCTGCGTTCTAAGAGGAGTATGTACTCAAGATGCCACTCTTTTTTAATTGTTTTCTTCATAATCACTGTGAATGGATAAATAATAATCAATCAAAGGAACTTAAAAAGATTGCAGAGGCATTAAATATCGGAATGGGAAATCAAATACTACCATTCCGTATTTTTTGAGTTAGGTTTCAGAAATCCCATTAAAAGGTCCTGGTTCGATTCCCGGTTCACTCGAACTTTTTCTCCTTGATTTCGACTATTTTCGCAACTTCGTTGACGTCCATTTTTTGTGGTATTTATCCCTTTCTTTATCTTTTTAATTAACTTTTGTGGGAAATGGATTAGAGCATGTTGGTAAAAACTCATCTCATGCCACACACTCTTCAGGTGGCTTGCAGGTTACTATGTGGATGAAAATGGCCTTGGCCTTCCTCTTGCAATTTGAGTATTTATCTTCGAATCCCGAAAACGAAACCTTTCTCGTAGTAGATATTATTCGAGACTCAATGGGCGAAGTTACATGCATACACGCCTGTTGGCCATTCCCTTACGGGGTAAGAAAAGTCATAGAACGTATTCCTGGAAGGTATTTTTTATACGCCATAGTGGGTGAAATTCACCATGAAAAAAAATAATTTGACTTGACCGAGAATAGAACCCGGATCTTCCAGTGACAAAATGTTTTTTTTTCATGGCGAATTTCACCCTCTTTGGTGCGTGTCTTTCTAACAGTGCGCGTGACTACGTACTGCAGCATTTGCGCAATCACAATGATAGGGATAATAATAATTATTTCTGTTAGACCCAGAAAACTGGCGGTCTATTGCTAATTTTCTCCGTAGTCCATGCATACCACTCTAGCTTCTCTAACTTCCATGCATAGATTCATACGTGCTCTCCTATTTTCGAGACTCCTAATACTCCTTATTAATCCATCTTCTACCGCATTTATCCTTCTGCTTTCTCAGTCTGCCTCTTCCTCCCGTGGGCAACGGCCTGCCACGATGGAAACCCTGGTTCCCGATCAGTCATTGAAGTTAAACATCGTTGAGCTCGGCTCGAGTTTGAAGGGGTGATCCTCCGATTCGTCCGGGTGCCGTTGTCCCTGTCTGCGCGTGGCAGACAGTAAGTGCGAAATGACCTTAGTGAATTGCGTGAAATTCACAGTGAAAAAATCATTCGCCTGGATTGGGATTCGAACCCAGACCCCCCGATTTTGTGCCGAGTGCTCTACCGGTTTAAGCTACCCAGGCGTCATTTCTCACTGTGAATTGTTATGGAGGCTCATAAAAATTCACAGTGAATTCATAAAAATTCACAGGGGGTCTGGGTTCGAATCCCAGTCCAGGCGAATGATTTTTTCACTGTGAATTTCACATAATTGTGAGACCACTAGCGGGTGACCCCTTTAAAGTTACTTCGCGGGCAATTCCGCAGTTCTTTGAATGTCCTTAGTGTTTACGTGACCTTAGTAACGTGTTTCAAATTATTTTATTTCCCTTTACCGACGTTTTAAATTTTTATAAATGCTTCTCCAGGGCTTTTATGTTAGTTGTGGATCTCCTGTTGACATCTTCCATACTAGACTAGTTAGGAATGTCAGTTTTCTTTCTAAAGAAGCATTTCTAAAAATGTGAAACGTCGGCAAAGAGAAATATAAAAATTTAAAAATTAATGCACCTATAATCTCCTGATATAAGAAAAAAAGAATTACTTAATAAGAGGTCATGTAGAGGAATCATCTAAATAATAATATATGCAGAACGGCGATTATGATACTTGAAGATTCTCTTGCTGAAGAGGAAAAGTGAGGTTTTTGTAGAACAGCTGTGAAATAGAGAGAGAATAGGAGGAAGGAATTGGAAAAATGGCGGAGGTACTTCATATTAGAAAAGTCTATATCTGTGTCAGCTGTAGTCATTAGTGTTCAGTGGAAATATTAGGGCTGGTAATCTTTCCGGAAGTGTCTTCATTTTTAACATGTCCTTAAGAAAAATACCCATTGATGTCCGGCATTTTCACCCTTACACTGAAAATTCTGCATTAGGTAATATCTATGGTAAAATGGTAAGTCACGGTAGGTTGTAAGATGGTAACGCGTCGGTCTGTCAGCCCAAATGTCCTGCGTTTGAGACTCGCCTCAGGGATCGATGCTCCTCTGTTTAGAGGCTTTGAGGCGTTGAAGATTTAAGGCAGACGGTGCAATATAACCGTAGGAATTCGAGATTATTATAAACCGAAATGTGCTACTACCTGGAAATTCGTACACGAATAAAGTAGTTAGATAGTATTAAGAGATACAGTGTGTAAATGGTATTTTAGGGAACTACCTTCTCAAAAGTCCCGAGTTTCGACTCAATTGTACAGAGAAGTAGAGTTGACTGGAAAGGAAGCTTAGAACTGAGTGTCTTACTGAGTTTTTGAATCGATATAACTTTGTATTTTTCACAAAATTAGAAAAATCGTAAATTTATGGCCTTGAAAACGATAAAGTTCTGAAGTGAGCGTTTTGTGATGAACTCCTGTTTTTGATAGTTTCCCATGGATAGCACAACCAAGGACTGTCTTTAATGCCTCTAACGATATAAATTGCAGACGGCGTAATCTGTAGATTGAAATACGTGCAAAGTAAGAAGAAATTTATATAATTTAAATAATAATTCTTTTACCTAATTACCCCACGTCGTATCTCTCTAACTTCGTTGCTTTTTCTGTTTTGGAGCCGTATTTCGAATGAAAATCATACCCTTCGTGATAACCTCAAACTTGTGCACTTGGAATTTTCTCCTAACTTAAGCCTAAACTGTAACATTCGGCTCTCTTCATAGGCCTACGGCTCAGTTTTCTCAATATCTATGGGAAACTTTATGGTTTTTCGTAGTAGTTTGTTTTTACAAAGCTTAAAGATTTTAGATTGGGTATTGAAAATTTATTTGCAAGGTCCCAAGTGCTTGCTTCATGCACAGAATTAGGCTTAAATTTGACGGATATCTCTCCAACTTTTGTATTCGAGACCCTTCCCAATATTGGCTTACACTGTCGGTCATAAATCTTCAAATTTGTGTTTCCTTGCGATACGTCTAATGTAATGGAGCGCGCAGGCAGTTGACTTTATTCCTTATGTTAATATTGTCTTCCATATGTAAATTATGTCGGATTTTCTGTGGTTTTGTATACTAAAAGTGTACCACCTTGCATTTAAAATATTTATTTCGAGCCCCTGGTTGCGATGCCAGGAACTGAAACTTAAATTTGTAGTCCCCTTCATTTTATTTGCCAACGTTAAAGGCTGCATGTTTACCCTGAGAAATGTCGTATCTTCCCTAAGATTGTGAATCATCCTTTAAGTCTCTCCCTCTTGCTTTTGTAATATTATATTCCGTCAACATTCATGGCTTCGGTATCGCTCATCGTATGGAATCAGGCATCAAAACAAACTTAATCAACTACGAAAACTCGACTCGCCACGACCCACAAACTAATTAGCCCCTGTAGCTTACAGCACGACCTGAATTTAACTTTGAAAGGCGTCAATTTCTCTTGCTCTTAAGGAAAAACAAGCCTCCTATTCTGATCTAAACCGATCCTTGAAACGATGTGCCATGTTTTCTCCGTCATCTCAAAACCTCCGCGATCTCATGCTGTTTGTTTTGATTTTAGAAATATTAAAATTCCCTTTGCATTGCCTTTCCTCCTTTGAAAATAATCCATGTGAGAAGGCAAAAGTATCGTAGAATTGTGAGTGATATAACGTAAAATAAAAAAAGTAATTACATGAATATTTTTATTTACAGAAAAATTGCATATTTCATATTTGTTTCTCAAATTAACCTTGAAATGACATAGGCTTTAAGGGGTGAATGTGTGAATCAGAGGTAAAATTGTGTCATCATGCCATACTCCAGTGATAATCTTTGCGAAAACTGGTATAAGAAGTGAATTTTTTCGTTGCTGAAACTTGGTTATGTCTGGATAAGCAAAAGATTAGACTAAAGGCGGTGCATATGGGGTATTTAAGAAGTGTATGTGGTTAATGTTGGACGGATAGGGTTAGAAATGAGTGGGTTATGAAAGAATGTGGAATAGACGTTCCATGTAATGTATGTCCATGAGAAGAGCGTTGTTCGTTGGTTTGACCATGTCGAAGTAGTAGATGAGATTCGAATAATGAAGCAGATTTATGATTGATGAGTTAATGGTGTGAGAGTAAGTGGTACACCAAGGAAGTCATGTCAACGCTGTGGAAGGGACTCTTTTAAGAATATGAGAGCTTTTTAGAAGCAATGCATGAATGTAACTGAAGAATAAAAGGCATTCGGGGATAGGATTGCGTGGAAAAAATTGCTGACAGGGAGTCAGTTAGGTCGTGGGTGTAACATAAAAAACTTACAAAAAAAGTATGCGACTACTATCCGTTTCAAAATTCTGTCACCCGAATTTGAAGCCTAGTATCTGTAGAATGGCTGAAGCGATTTCAAACACATGTACATACGATTAAAGCTTGTTAATTTATACGTTCAATATTAGTAAGAATAATATTTTTATTACTTCATTTTAGAGCATTATTGGTTCAAGAACGGAAAATTGGAGCTTTTTTCTTGGTAACGGGCGGATGTATTGTACTTGGCGCTATGTAACTACAACAACGAGGGCGATTTCGAAGTACCATTTTTACATTTTGTAGCTATGGGCTTTATTAACAGCCATGCGGAGTTTCATATAGTTTACTTTATCCATTTGCCTGTAATGAGTAAAATTGTTAGACTGGGTTATCTCCCGTTCCATTAGTAGTTTCACTTAACCGTAGCATCATGAGGAAATATAGATTATCTTTCCCAATATAGAAGGCCAAGGGAGTTATTGTCTGTATTACCTGATGATGGTAATACTTTTTATAGTTTTGTAATAATTCTTACTGCAGTGTTTTTAATGTAATATATCTATTTTATATATTATTATACTTTTTTTTAAGTTTTAAAAAAAGTGGAAAACTTGTGTATTTTACCAACCTCTAGAAATAACTCAGTTCCTTGATCGCGCTTCCCACGAAGGGGGACTGGCGTAAATTAACCTAATAACACGATCGTGTATATAGAAGTGCATAACTGTAGAAGAAGCTAAGAAAGTTAGCAAGCATAGGGCAGTGTTGAGGAAATAACGTAGAGTCAGCATTACAGGTCTATCACCGAGATTTTAACTTTTTTGACTGCGCCTGCTGCAAACTAAAGGGAACGGCGTGGTGATTGTTAATGCATGCACAAACTCTTTTTAGGTTTCGAGTTATAACCTAGCACTTTATTTCAATAATTGAAGGAAAAATAAGTTTATGCGATAGAAATGATGCTACAGTTGGCCTCCTCATAAAATACATTTAAAAAGCTCATTGAAAACATATTTCCTTTAACTTATCTGCACATTTACTATCTCATTCTTGGTTTGCAGCGGCCAATGCATCTCATATTAAAAAGCAGTATTTTTTAAAGGGCAAAAGCCAAAATTCTGGATTTCTCATTTGTAATTAGTTTTATTCGCGTGGTCACGTGGGAACCTCCACATTATCGCGGGAATATTTAAACACGTCTTTCAAGACCATGGGTGAATTGGGACATTCCGTAATATGTGAAGGGCTCTCATTATGTACATGGAAGTATATAAGAGAATGAATGAACCAAGTGGATGAAATAAGATTGTGTTCTGAAGCGAGAAAAGATAAAACTGCGGGTAAAGTGTTTTCTTGCGGGTCACTAGAAAAACTAATTTGTCGGTTCGTTAAGCTGAAATGGTATTGAAATATGCTTTGGAGTTTAATTAGTATGTATATGATTAATGGATATAAGAATTATTGGTGTCGTGTATCCGTGCATTGGCTTGGATAATGACCCGTTTGGTATTTTGGACTGATTTGTTAAAAAAGGCTATAGTTTAATGCATAAATCGGTAATTGTGTGGGAGAGTAACTCATCGTCTTTTGTCAAAATCTTTTTTTCTGATGGCTTAGGATACGTATGGGATGGCTTGGCATAAGTAAAAAAATATTTTGTTATTTAATATTTTAAATAAGGTGTATTTTGCATAAGCGCGCCGAAAAGAAATATTTTTTATTCTTGCAGCCTCTATCCCAAGCCATAAAAAAAATTCGAAAAAATACGATGAGTCACTCTCCTTCACAATTACCCGAAAATCTTTTAAATGGTTGAATTGGAAACCATAACTCCGCACATAGCCATGCCTATATCGTTCCTAACGGTGAAATAGGCGAGATCCTGGCAGGAAATAATTATAAATTAATGATCAATGTCATCCGTTGCCTTGCTGGTAGTGAATTCTCAAAATATCTTTGTTGACACCTCACAGGAGTAACTATCAATAAAAAAATAGGTATCGGTGAAGCCTTGAAACAATGAGAGTTGACAAATAATTTTGGGCATCAATATTTTTATTATTAGTTGAAATATTTTGTCGATAGAAAAAATATAATCGCATTGATTTTTTTCCAAATTGAATACATTAGAGTAGTGTTTATGTTTAGGATAAACTATTGGCTAAACAGAAGGTATTGATTACCCTCTTATGCTTAAATGTAAAATAGGCTCTGCGATTTTGGTCTAAGGTTTTCTACGCATAGGTTTGTGACGCCATTTCATGATATTGCCCAGCAATAATAATATTTTTGTCTTCCTATTTGTTCATAGGATATATTTGCCAGCTATTCGAATGGAAAATACAATATTTTTCACATTCAAATCGAAGAAGGGAAGATCGTCGCGAGAAAATTGCGATAATTAGGTATCGATAATCAACTATGGCATGTAATTCATTATTGTTTTATTTATTTGCCTCGAAAATATTTTGTCACGACTCATCCCACTCGGTCAGGTAATACTGCGTGTATTAATGGTGGCTTCTGCTGACAATGAACCGACCAGCGTGAAATCTGGTTGGCGTCAATTTTAACTCCGTTCTAACTCAGCCGTTGACTTCGGCAGCGCTCTCTCGTAATATAGGAAGGATAATGTTTTGAGGAGTTTGGAAGCTACGTGCGTGGCACGTGCTTCAACTGAATATGAGAGTGGAGGAGGTTCGACGGTCAAAACTGCCCCTTTCTGGACAGAAGTTTGCCAAAGTTGTGATATTTCAGCGCAAACCCATGCCGAAGGGTGACTCTCCTCGTATTATCGGTCGGTCAGCCTCGCGTAATGGGGTCGAACCGGCTCGGTCAGTACATCTTCAAATTATGTATGGTATAAGGGTCCGGTTCATTCCTTTAACATCTCCCTTGTTCGTCTACATCTACATAGCACCCTGAAAGACAACTCAATGGTGTGAGGCAAAGGGTGAGTTTTCACCAAAATGCGTTGTACTTAATACCAAAGTTAATAAAACTACTATCATTAATATACATTGGCAATTACCTCCAAAAACTGTCTGGACGTGGAGCTTTACCAACGCCCACTACACTGTAAGCCACCAATTGTATAGAAACCTCTAACAGAAATGACGGTTGATTCTCCAGTGGTGTGATAAAATTAAGAAATAATATAGTACATCTATTCATACAGAAGAGAATCTGACTTCTCATTTTTCATCTTAGTTTTTGTATACTAAGAGGAAATTGCCCGTTTTTGACGCGTAAGTGATGCATAGAAATAAGCAATTTTACTGAAACTCTATTTTAAAAACAGTAAAACTAAAAAAAGTACTCCGGTTTCGCGAGGGAAGCGTGGTTTCGCGAGGGAAGGGTAACAACGCAATAAATTTCGAGCATATTTTCTCTTGAGTGAGTTCGAGCGAGGTTTTTTTTCCAGTGCCAATAGAAACCATATTCGAATTTTTATTTATTATAAAGCAGCTGTAAGAAGCATGACATAGGTTCATATTTTAATATTAACGACGCAAAACATACGTTTTAATTGGCTATTTCTCACTAACCAATTATGCGTATGTATTTATGCATATTTTATGCTGACATATAAAAACCTAATGGCGTCTGTCTGTGTGTCTGTTACTCAATCACGCATAAGCGGCCATACCGATTACTCTGAAATTTCCGATGCGGGCAATTAAGTGCACTGGGACGAGCATATGTTATATTTGAGTTTCCTCAAGACCCTCAAGGGCCGCTTAACGGGCCCCTAGATTTTACTCCCATAGTAAAAGCATTGGAATCATCGCAGAGGCTGATTTTTTTGCTTTTATAAATTACTTGAACAAATGATGCAGGGTTGAATTTTTCATTATTGAATGGATGATAAAATGAAGTATTTAAGTATTGCAATTGATTTTGTCAAACGCTTCGTTTTTGCTTACAATTACCAAAATCGTCAATTTTTCTCTCATGTCAAAAGTAGCATATTTCTTTGGCAACCTGAGAACTGGCTATGAACAGGTTATTTCCATCGGGTCTTTTATGGCTTACATTTAATTAAATAATCGCTTTGAACTTATTTCAGTTGGGGTATTTTGTACCCCAACCTCTCCATGTGCACTTTGCGTCTTTTAGTATCTGCATATAGCATGTCACATTGTTTATCAATTGTGTTTAATCATTCGATCTCAAATATTTAACAGTAGATACCCAAAATTACGTTATATTGCAATCAGTGGCGTCTACAGAAAAATTGTGTTTTATGGTGTTATTCCTTCCCTAAGATAGTCGAAACTTGATAAACACTAGGTCTGGTGCATGATGATTACGGGACGCACAGTTCAAAAACGTGGAAAGATAAGTGTATGGATGAGTCTGAATTTAACTGTGCTCTATTTTCGTGAGTCAGCTGGAATACTATGCGCGCAGAATCCTTTCACTCTCATTCACAGATTTTGCAGTTAATTACGATCGTAAGATTATTATCACCCAGTGACCTCAGTATGATGTTAATTTCCTGCGTACCGTAAATGTGCGGCCTAAAGTCATGTAATTAGCCGGACAAGTACGAGTGTATTACTCGCCTGATTAAAAAACGAAGACCAATTACTGGAGTTCATCCCATGCATTTGTATTTAACAGGGGGCAGCTCTGATGGGTGATGCTATAATCGATGAATGCACCAACTGAGGGACAAAATCGATTGTCAAGGGAGTAAGCTCGGAACATCAGCTCTGCATTATTATCTGAATGCTCGTTCGCTATATTAAGGCTACCCCCTTGATGCATATGAAAGGAATAGTGATGTTTTTATATAAAATTAGCTATTATTCCGCATACATTTTCACGAGAAAAGGATATTACACGCATTTTATCGCTGTAATTTGATGAAGAGCTTGCTAGCAAGTTAAGTGACCTCAATATCCTTGTTTCCTTTATTTATTTAACCAGTTACATTGCTTATGGCATTATCTTGGTTGTAATTCCCAATGCATCACTCACAATGCTCAATTCACACAAAATAATCAATATTTTTCACATAAGCATATTATGCATTGGTTCGCTTAATTTTTGTGAGGCGAAGTCTCTTACTGAACTCATAACATTTTAGGAAAGGATTAAAGACTTCTACATGTAAGGCATTCCACTCCTCTATCGTCGTGTTAACGAAGAAAAATTTTCCCGTGTCGGATTTTGCTGTCGTGCCCTTATTTTAATAATATGGTCATTTCTTCTGATGTACTACTAAACAACTTATATGGGATTACATACAATCATAAAAGTAAAAAAAAGAACTTGGTGTTAAGCAGTCTAAGTTTTCTAAAATTCTCTGCATTATTAAACAAAAACTTCGTATATTCGATCGAAAAATATCCTTCATTAAAGGGTTATTTCATCATATTACTCTTTCTGCTAATATTTTGACAGCCATTTCATCTCCCTTCAAATTATTTCTGATCTTATAATTTCTTTGAGTGGTTAGGTGAGTACCATTTTATTCTCTTCGTCGAAGCATGATTGATTAGGGCGGATTTTATTATTCTTCCAACGAATATCAACTTTTATGTAATTTTAAAATAATTCTCTTCTCATTTTGATGTTATTTTGTCTGTGTGATTCTGTCAACAAGAAACAATGGGGAATAACGTAAAATTTTCAATGAGAGCGACCAATTCGACCAATTTTAATTGTTAGTATCATTCTAGTCATTTAAATGGGACTACTTATTTTAAGAGCTGATATATTTTAAACTTGTTCGCAATTATTTACGCAGGATTGTAATTCCAAATAACGGATTTCCTTTATTTACTTCAATAACGTCCGTCAAGTCCCCTCCTATCTTGAGCATCGAAACTAGCCCACTCTATGTCCTAGGATGAATTCTATTGCATCAGTCTGGTGGTCAATGTATAATTCATGTTATATCGTAGTCAAGCTATTAAGGATAGCTATTGAAGTTGTTATCGTACTATAATTAAAGTATTTCCTGTTGGAAATGTTGAACTTGTGACAAAATAATTGCTACTGTAACCGTTTAAAGAAAGGTGTTGCGGTATGATAGACGATTAGCGAGCAAATATTTTTGTCGGCGAAATTCCAATCGTTTTTAAACAAAACATTAAAGTCCTTTTTGGAACTAGATTTGTAATTTCTAAAAAATATTTGGAAGAAAACGTTGGTGTGGTTAACTGACATATGAGCACAGTTGAGGTTCATTTTCATGATTTTGACGAGGATATTAAATTTACAATACCAAAGGCGACTGTAACGGTGTCGGTGCAGTACATTCCCTATCTCTTTTATATTTAACATTCCCTTGAAGTATTATTATGAAGGGCAAAAATACGTTTCTATTGTGAGGGAATTTTTATTTCAATACCAATTTTAATTTTTTTTGCAGGTAAGAAACTTGGCGTGGCCACAACCGATTTGCTGAATTGCCGAGGAGTCATACATTGGGGTGCCGTTTGTCACCGTTTTATTGCTTTTCTATCATTTGCTAACATTTCCTCCACGGAAATGTTCGGATAATTTTCTCAATGCAAGCTCAAGAGGGGACGAACGTCTGGATCAACCGTGGAGGTGAGAACTGTTTGAAGTTTGTCGTTTTTTTTACTTAGCTTACAACGGCTCGTTTTTTTGTAAAAGTGGGAAATTCCCCAGCAATTTGGTTTGATTAAACCAATCGTGAAGTTCAGTAACGTCGTATCTTAAAATATTTATGTTGAAGTACACTTCATACATTTTTTCAATGAATATAATGTGGTGATTTGGTTCACATGATTTTCGAATGCCTTAATGCCTTTGTTGTGTCGTGATATTTTCTTGTTTTGAATTGAGTGGAACTTGCCACGAGAATGTAATCCAGTCTGGCTTGGAATCAAACCACATATCTCCGGCTTATTTGGCCAATCCGGTGACTAATATGCTGCATCTTTTTTCTCGTGACTTTTTATGCGTATTTCGTCACCGATTTCGGATGGGGATGTACATCATCAATGAGTTGTTTTACAGTTCCCTAATGTTGATTTCATTATTTTTTTATGCTGGTGTACTAGAGTTTTGGCGGCTCATGTTGGTTTTTGCTGAAGTTTGTATGTAAGAGCTGAAAATATGGAGATATTTATCATTGATGCGTAATATACTTACCCTAACAATCGGTTAGTTAAATTTTTAGTGCATTTCGGGCACCATATTCGCCACGTCCTACTTTAATGCGATGAGTCAATCTTTTATGACTTCATTTTAAAATTGATCGCACGAGAATTTTAAACAAGGGATTCCCGCCAATTCAAGCAAACTATTTTTGTCCGAACTGTTCAACAAGTATGTGAGTTGGAAATAAAGCTGAGAATATGTGTTTGAATATTCTAAGCTGCATTATAATCGATCCTAGTTTCGTATCTGCTTGGGCATTGCCATTTACCTTCGATTCATATGCGCATATTCATGGCATGCGGTGATGTTTTAAGATTGGCCCCGCGAAAGCTGGTTACTTTACCTGCTTTATCGAAAAACATGAAGGTTTTATGATGTGGTTACAGAAACTCTTTTTGTGTTGGATGCTGTGTTTTCTGCGGTAAAATATGTTTCATTTATTATTTTTGACTCCCTGTTTGACCGATTGGTCACAATTCATGTTCGAAACGGCTGCCTCCAAAAAGAAAACTAACGATTTGTCCATTCCAGAGTTTTCTGCCGTTAAGGTTTGTCTTGCTTAATGTTTACTTGCAAGCATGCCCATGACATCGTTCCTTTTCGGGGAATTATATAACAAAAATATAAAAAAATTAAAATACATAATTATAATCTAAAAACTAGAAATCAAACTTTTTATATTAATTTTGACGCTTAATCATACCAAGTGACCATTGTGAATACCTGAATGATTGCTTCTTGATAGGGAATGATTTTTTTATGGCTTTCCGTGCGAAATTCAGCAGAAACTGTGTAATATAAAGCTATTCAGTGTACCTCACAGCGTAACTCTTAGGCCCTTATTAGACGAGGTGGCCAGGCCACGTCGCCAGCGACGCAGCTGGCTGCTCAGATCGTAATCGGGCATTGATTCTTATGGAGGTTATTACTCTAGGGTAGCCAGCGACTTGGCCAGACTTTGGCCACCGGCTGGCTACCGAGCCCCGTAGCCACTCCGGTCGCCACTGGCTACTCAGACTGGCGACGCTGCGGTGTAGCATACGGAGCTTATTACACTAGGTCGCCAGTCACCCGTCACCACTCGGTACGTATGTATCACCGCACTCCATATACTGCTTCAGACTGTAGATACACAGTTCATACCAGTTCAGAGTGTAATGGAGCCTTTCCATTCCCTTGAAGAAAAAATAGGATGCATGTGCATTTTTCTTGTTCTTTGCCTCCTTTTTTCGTAAGTAAAAGGAGAATAAAATACATTGTATAATCACTCATGTTATTCAAATTGAACGCACTCAATACCACAATCATCTAATATTCTCAGTAAATCACAGAAAACTGAGCTGTATGTAGGTGACTGGCCACTTAACTGGCCACTCCACTGGCCTCTTGCGTCGGTAGCCAGTTGCGTCGCCAGGTATGTCGCTTGGCTGCGTGGCCTGGCCACCTCGTCTAACAAGGGCCTTATATGGTTTTTAATTTATTTACGTTTGATGGATTGTTGGAGAGGGATGAATGAATGTGAGTGCATGATGTTTGCATGTGTGATGTTTAACGCCGGGACACAATGACTGTTCCACAGCACTTTGTACGTTTGCCTAGTGCGTTAAAGTGGGACTGAAACCATTACTCCAAAATGGCCGCAATGAAAACTTGATGGGTAGCAAGCAGAAACATCAAAATTTGCGCAGTAAGCAGCATATATATATGACTATATATCAGAACCGTGGTTATTCTTTTTTTACGTCGATTCTATAATGGTTCAATACTTTCTTTACTTATTATTATTAAAGTGCCTATAATACATATACAAACTAGGTCGCGATATTCCACAGGAGAAAAATCATTCGCCTTGACCGGGATTCGAACCCGGATCCCTCGATTTCGCACTTATGTGCACTTGCGGGTGACTCCGTAAAGGTTACTACCGTGGCTAGTCCCGGTTTCCTCAAAACAAACTAGGTCCTTCTAAGCCACATGGCTTATCAGAAGGTTCCTTATTTAATTACACAGCGGCAAGTTACAAATATTTGAATTCAGACTTAGCGAGAACTGTTTTATAAACCACAGTTTCATGGAGGAATTTCTTCATTAAAACTACTCATTAAATTCTCCTCACTTAGCATTGCAAACGATGGAATTATTTATTACCTGGACCTGATTTTGAAGTGCTTCCAAAAGTGTATTTCGCTCTCCCAAGATAAAATTATACAGCTATGCTTCGCGCCAAATGTTTCATGTTCTATATTGAGCGTTGCTTAGGCAAATAATCCAAATCCCAATTCTGTGGCAGAACTATAACTACTGAGCCGACTAGAGAGAGAGAGAGAGAGAGGTTTCCATTGTCAGAGATTCCAATACTCTCAGTTTTAAACGGATTTCTTCGTCGTATCATTTCATTCATGTCGGAAATTTTGAGCCTTGCCAACATAAGTGCTATTTGTATAGTTTTCTCTGTGAAACTCGGTGTGAGTGATAGCTGCTACGTGGCTTGTGCTGTGAATTATAATCAATGAATGCACTCATTAGCGTGACCATTTTAATACATTCACACTAGTCTTTTTTCTTGAAATTATGCACTGGAGTAGTTACTAAGATAAAGCGAATGGAATTCAAAGGCCTGTGAGTTATGAATGCTTTCAACGAGCTTGCTCCGAATATTTGGGCATTTCATTCTAAAGTCCATCCAGTACGTCTTATGAACAATAAACTATTTTGGGTTATCGATGAAATCTTTATGAAAGGAACATCTTTTTCGGATATAAATTACTATCGTTGAATTGATGTCCTCATACCTAGGAGATGTATTTGCTAACTGGTGTAGTAATGTATGGAATCATAAGCATGCTGAGGAGGATTATGGTAATACACTATCTCTCTCTCTCACATCCTTTGCCGATTCCTGGACTTTTGGGGCCTTATTATTTGCCCGAGGAAAGAAAATGACTAGGGAATTTCCTTTTGTTATTGATCTTTTTCGTGAACTGCTTTGTAGCATTATTGAAGCGTATTACGTCTTCGTCGTGATCTTTTTTCTTATCCTTTTTTCTGTCCTTGATGCGTCCTCGGTCCTTGAGATCAAAGGGATCATTATTTCATCTCTGTTGACTCTTCTGACATTCCTTTTCGGCTTCGGATTCGTCTATTTTCTTCTTTCCAGTGTGATTCCTTTTTATTTTTTTTAGAGGGAGAGAAGAGAGAAATTTTTTTAGACCTTACCTAGCAGCCCTCCAATAAGTTTGACTTGTTTTATACGAAATGAGGACGGAAGGATTAAAGCTTCTGTATCACGCTACACTGTAAAATAATTTCCCCCAAATTTTCTGAAATTCAGCAAGGTTACCTTAACTGAAGTTGAACCAACTTTTAAGAAAATCTGGTTAGCTCAAAACTTTAAGCAAGGAAGACTTGCTGAAATTCAGCAAATTTTCCTTAAAATTTGTTGATAAAATATTGGCTGAAAATTATTAATCTATTATATTATCAACCCAATAATTTCATTCATAAAGCGCCATTTTCTATTGTCAGATATGTTAAAGCTGAAATATCATCGTCATCATATCTATCTAACGATCGGTATTGGTTTTTGGGCTGCTTTTTTTCTGCCACCAACCAAGTTTCGCTGATGACCAACTGTTTAGAATTAATGCAATCGTTTTCTACTTATACCCTGACTTATTCTGAACAATGCAACAACGTTTCGATGTGTTGCGACATTATCGTCAGTACCTACTGTGATATGCATTACCTGTGATGTTGTATCACATTGAAACGAGTCATTTTTCAGAATAATTTTCTGTAAAAGTAGAAAGTTCTTACTTCCATTCCAGTATTAACTTACAAAAATTATCGCCTGAATCCGTGAATTATACCAACTGATTACTCGAAGCGTAATCCTTGTAACAAGGAATGCGCGTAAAATTATATTTTCTTTTCATGAAATAACACAACTTTTGTGGCTGTTTTTGAAGTTGCAGATGCAGATTTGGTTTAATTTATTCTTTTATGCTGATAAAATCGCTGGGGAAGGGTGGTGAGATGAGGTGGATGGAGCGTTGATTTAATCGTGTACTTGCTACGAAAAAATTACTCTCGTAACCGTTTGGCTCATAAAAACCATTTGAAAATGGCAGTTTGTCATGGAGTCTTCCCTCGTTAAATTTAAATAGTCGACAGTGGTACAAGAAATCGGAGACTGTGGTTACTTGAGCGATTTTTCCGTGAATGATACATCAAATTCAGGAGTTTTCTACTAGTGGAGAATTCCTATTGAGGAATATAGGTTTAAGGAAGGTTTTGGGGAACTTTCCATGGGGGATTAAGTGCGACCACTGATCAGAAAAAGTGATATTCTGAAGATTTTGTAAAATCTATAAAGCTATAGTTTGATTCTATTTGTTCTGTGGCATTGAATAAACTTTATTGATTGCCACATGTTAAGATCTATTCTTAAACATTTGATTTATTATCACTTGCTAAATTATGTTATTATGTAATAATTTTTATTTGGAAGAGGGAATGATATCCTTAACTATGGTGAAAGGGGGGTATTTAGAAAAAAGTAATGAGCACCTTTGGTCTAAATCAGTGGATCCCAAAGTGGGCGCTACCGCCCCCAAGGGGGCGGTGTCATAACCTAGGGGGGCGATAAGTAAAAAGAGGGGGCATGGGGGTGCTGGAGGCAGGGTCCTGATCAAATGGTACCATACATGTCCTGATATCAATAAAATATCAATCTGTTGTAATTGAAATAAGCATTTATTTAATCATAATTGTTTTAAATTTATTTTTATAATCTTCCTGATTTGGTCTGGTAGTCTAGTATGATGTTAGAGCCCACAGTTTGGGGGGGGGGCGTTTTGTGGAACCAAGGTGACTCGAATAAGTTTGGGAAAAAATGGTCTAAATGATGAGTTTAATTTTCGTTGATCGCAGTCAGCTTTACTAATAGGCGTTACATATTCTTTTAACGACGTCTTAATAATCTTTGCCCACTTCCCACAATGTGAGTTCTCAGCTTTCTGACGCGTTGGATTTTTGTATGTTCCTCATGCTTTCATATAAATATCTACATCTACATACTACCCCGCAAGCCGCCTCAATGTGGCGGGGGGTGTTAGGACACCAGCCGTTTACATATAAAAAGGAAACGCTCTATTGAAATTACGCCTTGCGTTTATTATAGTCCCTTACTGTTCGGGGGAAAAACGAATTCCCATAGCTATCCGTTCTGCAAAATATCTCTCTTAATTTATCGTTTCTGTCGGACCTGGAAATATAGTGGGGTTCTAATATGATGTTCTCCGTGTCGCTCTGAAAGATACCTATTCTCAAGTGTTCAAGCAATCTAAGCCTAGCGCGCAGCCTCCGAGTCTCTAGCGGCTCCCAGCCTAATTCGTTCAACATCTGCGTAACGCTGTCTGTACGCCCGTAGCAGTTTTTTACGAATCGCGCAGCTTTCCTTTGTATTTTATTAAGTTCCCGGATTAAGTCCTTCTGCACCGGATCCCATATGCTCGCTGCATATTCAAGGTGTGGCCGGACGAGTGTGAAATAGCACCTCTCTTTTACTTTTTCATCCGAAAATCTTCCCACAATACGCTTGACGAATCCTAGCTTCTTCAGAGCTCTGCCACAAATATTTCTTATATGTGTTCCCCACGATAGGTTCGAGGTAATCGTAACTCCTAGATACTTCACTTCATCTGTCGCCTTTATGTTAACACTATCCACAGCAATATATGCGAGTACGCAGAGTGCGTCTTTACCACTCATTGCGATGAGGCATTTAACCACGCGATGTCGTTGAAAGGAACATGCGGAGAGCCTTTCTTGCGTACGCGAGGTCTCATTAACCGCGGGGGTACACTAGGGGTGCTCACAAAAGGGTGCATGTGGTGCGTCATTTTCGCGGTGAAATTAATGAGCTTTGATTATTTTTTTTACTCGCCGTGTTTTATTTCATACTGACGAATGCATTCAGGTACGGGGAACAGAGTTGTAAGATTCAAAAGGGAATGCATAGTATAATAAAATACCTAAAAATTACTTTATGTTTAGCATGCGTAAAATGCAAAATATGAGGAAATTCCACCTTTCATATATGCTTTATGGTTAGTCGAGAGACGGCTCCGAGATTTTCAGCCAGAAGGAAAGAACTTAAAGAAATTCAGCATTGCAGGAGTTGTAATTTTTTTTAACGAGACATTTCACAGAATTTTTATCGTGACCTGAGACGCATGCAAAGTCAAAATTCATAAGTATATGCTTATTGTATCATTTGAGAATCGTGTCTATTAAAGTCAAAGTAACGTTGCGTTGATGAGAGGCGGCATTTTGAAAAAGAATTTGCATGATTCAAGTCAGCCAAGTCAAAAGTGATTATTTCGCCATTGTTATTTACAATATTAATTATCAGGCATATATAAAGTATTCCAAAATTTAAAGCATTTACAATGTCAATCCTGTTTTAGGCTAATGGCGCCTGAATTGGCGGCTGTATAGTATAAGCTGTTTTACATGCAGGATATATTACGGCTGTGCGCTCCAGAGGGAGAATATTGAACAAATTAGGAATTTAGAACACCTAAATTTCGTCAAAAAACTATCGGTGTGTATTTTGTATGTTTTATCAACTGTTTATAAAAAAAATATCAATTACTCACCGCAGTAATAATTACAGAATCGCAAAAAACCTCCTATTGTGAAGGCGATTTCACCGCACGGCGTGAAAAAATGAGTCAAGTTAGCGACTTAAGTAGATATATTTATTTACTTACTGAGAATTATTGTGATACATAAATATATTTAGGCGCCATTAATATTACAATGTTTAATTCATATATCTTACAGACGAATTAATCAAAAAGTATAATTGGAATATGGTCTTCGTTATGACTAGGGAGATATTTCGCTCAAACTACCTCAATTCTCGGTGATAGGTTTGTAATACTGATTTTGCTTTAATAATTCCAACCGTACCTACACTCCAATCCTCGCATACCTATGTTCCTTCCTTAGTTACCCTCATACGTTGCATACCATAAGCCCTCTTGTTCTCAAGGCTCCTAGTATTCCTTCCCTTAAGAGCATATCCCGCCACATTCACCCATGACTTTCTTGGCCCACCGCAACCAACGAAGCACGCTCTTTTTATGTATACGCATTCTTTTCGATTAACGGAGAATCCATTCCACATTATTTCACCATCCACTTATTTCCAACCCAATCCCTTCTGCTTTTACGGCAAACATTGCTCGGATTGAAGATATTGTTTTTAATTCGCGATGGCTTATTATATCACTGAGTACGCAAACATCCTTAATTCCTTTGAATTTAGTTGCGTATTTTTTAAACTGCTGGCACAGTTCCGGCGATTATCTGCGCTAATGCGCCTTGGTCTGCGCTAACTAAATGGAATGCACCCTAAGAATGCAGACTATTGGGGGGTTATTTTGTTATCTCACTTAAGTGAGAATACGTCATCAAATGTGGAAAATTACGTAATTTTTCGTAGTTCAACTCCATCCAACCATCTTCGACTCTCAAGTGGTGAACTACCGGTCTATTTATTTGATTCGTCCGCTCTTTCGACTCTTGATACGCATCTTTCGACTCTTGATCCGTTTCATTTGCCTCCGTATTTCATGAGTTCCATCTCACCTGTCGTAAGGAATGTGAAATGGAGCCACCATCGGACCTTGGCCGATCGTGAGCCGATCATTAAGAGAGCGAAATGGATCTTCCGCCTTCCCGCAAAGTCATTAAAAAGGTGAGATTACAAAATAAACACACTGGTTACCTGGCTAATCAACGTTTATTTGTCCGTAAACCAAACCTCCTTGGTCAGTTGTATGTAATGTGATGGTAGGAACGATCTTTGTCTATGTACTAATTTGCGTGAAACTTTGCATACCTACGTGTTTTTATTAGAGATATATATATATATAAGCAAAAATGAAACAAGTTTTTACCGGTTTTTTTGCTATTCAATTCTAGCTTAACACGTAGCCTTCTGGAATACAATAGTATGCCATAAGGCTGCATAATAATTCGATTGCGTATGTAAAAGTTTTCTTGCAAACGCGAAATGATACATTTCATATTTTTATAATAGATCTTTATGAATATCAAGGTGTCACGCCGATGCAAACATTCGAAAAAAAATGTATTAAAATATATTTTTCTACTAAATTTCGATTATCGTGCCGAAAACTCAAGCCGTAACATAATTTCAGGCAAAAGTATACAATATACGTCTTGTACTATTTCCACTACTGCATTGGTCGTGAGTTCCACCGCTTAAGCAAATGTATGTTAATAGAAATTTTGTGGTAGTATTTTTTAGACACCTTTAAAAGGAATGAGATTCTCCAGGAGAAAGAAAGCTAGGTTGGTCTTAAGAATAGGAAGTCACAAACTGGAGCAAGTGGAACAACTTAATTACTTGGGTAGTATGCTAGAAGAAACGAGGCATAGTAGCAGAACATTGGGAGGAGAATAGCGCTGGCGAAGGAAGCGTTCAATGATAGAAGGGAGCTGATAACGGGGACCTTAAGTAAGGATGTAAAAAAGAGACTTGTGAAGAGCTTGATATGGAGTGTGGCGTTGTGTGGGTCAGAAACGTGGACCTTGAGAAAGGAAGACAAAAATTGGCTGAAGGCGTTCGAGATGTGTGTGTAGGAGGATGGAGAAGGTGCGTTGGACGGAAAGGAAGACAAATGAGGAAGTGCTTGACCTAGTTGGTGAGGAGAGGAAACTTTTGGATGAAATTAAGGGAAGGCAGGGTAGGTGGCTGGAAGGGGTAATGAGAGGCGATGGTTTGCTGAAGGCCGTGATAGAGGGGAGGATGTTTGGAGAGTAGGGAAGGGGAAGAAAGAGAATAGGTTTTATGGACAAGATGAAGAAAGGTAGGACTTACGCTGATTGTGAGATGAAGAAAGAAATACTAGAGGCAGATAAGGCACTCCACGTGTAAGAGTTTGTTGGATATTCTCTTACTTTCATCATAACCTAACTCTAACCGGTAGATTACTCAGATGATTTATTGATGATTTATTTGAATGTACACTCAATGACTAACGATTACCGCTCCAGACACGTTAACGTTTGATTCATGGAACAGGTATCCTCCCCGCAAGCTTCGCATATGACGACTTTTTTCTGTGACTGACCTACGTTAAGCCGTCTTCCCCAACTTTTCCCCACACAAAAAGTATTTCGGTTGCGTTTGGGAGGCCATTTCACTTATCTCAGATTCAGCTAAAATAAAAAAAGCAATATCTTTCGCGTCTCACCCTTCAAATTTTGTTTTATAAGCTTTCCGCATGCTTACGAGGTTGTTTTCCAACGACACACATGCTTGTTAAAATATATTGCCCAACGCGGCGTGATGTCCTGTTTTCCAGAGAACCGTTGATGAAAATGCAATCTCGATTCTTTCCCACTTGGTTTCTGCCAAGAGTATTTGCACGGTACATGCCCAGTGGAACTATTTTGGAGTATGATGTCGACAGAGGGTGAAGACAGAGGGTGGGGAGAACGAGGCATATGGCTTGGTGGTTTTTTTTCACGTAGGCGCTAGTTTAAAGCGGTTCCACCATAAAACGGGTTAAATGCAAGTTTTTCTGGCTGCCTATAAAAACATGACCCGTTTTTTCTATATATGAAAAACGAAATCCTTACTTGCTTTGCTATAACTTTCCCAGATTGAAAATTAAATTATTTGGTGTTAAGTACCAGAGTGGGAGGGGTTGTATTTTACTTTGTAATTTAAATGCCATTTTTGCGAAAAACTGTTTATAAGGAACTAATTTTCATAGGGTAGTAAATAGTAATGAAAATAAGGCACCAACTAATTTCAACTCTTGAAATTTCTCACCAATTACAGCGACTCTAAGTCAAAATTCGTCAATCAGCGCCAATTGTGGACCGCTTTTGCCAACGGATTTCACAACGGTTGCGAGTTAGCTGTTTAATTTCATATTTTAAGTAAAAATATAATTAATCCACATATATATTGCAATAAAAGCGTCAAGAAGTTTCTCACCTACACTTATTATACTTTCTTAGATTCATTTTGAAGCTAAACATTTAGATGGGTATTCTGGGAATGGCATTTTGTAAATATTGAAAAAAACTTCTCATTGGCTGCAGACAACGTAGGTAGCGTGACGGAAAAGTTAAGACTTTGGCAAGTTTCGCACATTTTCCGTTGGGTGAACCGCGAAAATCCGGCCATCGTAATAGGTTCCGCTACATCACACTCTCCAAGCTTCGCGGACTCCACCGCCCGTTTCCGCCGCGTCAGGAAACGTTGGTCGTAATCCCACCCTTTAAACACTTAACATGGTGCCATGAAGCACTTCTTAGCCCCCGAATCGTGTCATTTTCGGCAGACGCAATGGGTTTTTCCATTGCCTCACTGCTCAAACAAAAGCCTTCATTATTCCCATTGGCAGCCGAAGCAGTGCAAAAGATGATTCGTCAGAAAGTTCATCTTCTTCTGCGCATGCTTTAAAAAAGCCATGACAGCTTAGGTAAAATCATGTGGGGAAGGGAGACGTAGATTAACGTGGTGAAAGAGTGTTTTTTTTAATTCGAAGAAGTTGTTTTGCGTCATACTTGACCCAGTGGGGAATTTATTGCCCAAAAGATGTTAAAAGAACGTTCAGTGAAGGCTAATTAAACGTTCAAAGATCATTCAAGAAGGACATTCAATGAACGTTCGATTGGCACTCATAGATAGTGCAAAGATCATTCATTGGAATACTTCATAGAATGTTCAAAGAATGTTCTACGTACATCTACATACTACCCCGCAAGCCGCCTCAATAGGCGTGTCGCGGGGGGTGTTAGAACACTAGCCGTTTACATATAAAAAAGAAACGCTCTAATGAAATTACTCCTTGCATTTATTAAAGTCCCTTATTGTTCGGGGATAAAAAACGAATTCCCATACCTATCCGTTCGGCAAAATATCTCTCTCAATTTATCGTTTCTGTCGGACCTGGAAATATAGTGGGGTTCTAATATGATATTCTCCGTTTCGCTCTGAAAGATATCTATTCTCAATTGCTCAAGTAATCTAAGCCTAGCGCGCAGCCTCCGAGTCTCTAGCGGCTCCCAACCTAATTCGTTTAACATCTGCGTAACGCTGTCTGTACGCCCGTAGCAGTTTTTGACGAATCGGGCAGCTTTCCTTTGTATTTTATTAAGTTCCCGAATTAAGTCTTTCTGCGCCGGATCCCATATGCTCGCTTCATATTAAAGGTGTGGCCGGACGAGTGCGAAATAGCACCTCTCTTTTACTTTTTCATCTGAGAATCTTCCCACAGTACGCTTGACGAATCCTAGCTTCTTCAGAGCTCTGCCACAAATATTTCTTATATGTGTTCCCCACGATAGGTTTGAGGTAATCGTAACTCCCAGATACTTAACTTCATCTGTCGCCTTTATCTTAACGCCATCCACTGCATATACACGGGGATAGTTGGACGACCTCCGCAAGAAATGTACTGCCGTACATTTGCTCAGATTAAGTTCGAGTCCCCACTCTTGGCTCCACACATGAACGTTGTTTAAATCCGATGATAGAATTTCAAAGTCAGAGCGATGTATTGACGTAGATGAATTGCGGCTGAAATGTTTTTGAATTAATAACATATGAACCATGAAGGAATTAAAAAAAAAAAATTCTCGTGAAATGATTATCGATTCGTACCGTATTACCTCTCCACTGACTTCCTTGCTTTCTCAAATAATAAAAATGATAATTTGCAATTAATCAATATGATTGTGCAATTACGCGTATGTAATATTAGTACGTTATAACATCCTATTTGGTCATCCGGTACGTTATAACATCCTATCTTCCTAGCGTCATTGTATTACATTGCGAATACCCATGTCGCATTATTAGGTACCTACCCTACGACTCTACCCTCAATTTATAGCACCCGATATTGAAGTATCGTCGTACAGAAAGTCGTATATACCTATTCATTTTCGTGGATAAATATAACTTCGAGAACTATAATTATTAAATGTCAATTCCTTGATAGTTTCAGTAAATGCCATCACATCTCGATAACAGTTATTTGGCATCAATTAATTGAAACATACAATGCCACATAGTACGAATATAAATGCAATATTACTGTGAATAAACAAGATTTTGAACTGCACGCATATATGCGTACAGTTCCGTATTCATCCGTTAAAATCAACAGTTTAACTCATTACGTACATAATGCGATATCACATGCAGGCATTAATTTTAGGAATAATATCGTACATATGGTATGTTAGAAGATTCCCTAGAATGTATAATGTATATATTTGTCGTTTATGCCAATTACAATATACATGGTTTAAACATGTTCTTTAAATGTTCAACCAAGAAGCATTTTTAAATATTACTTCGTGGACTGGAAATGAACGATCTATGAACAGTCTCAAATGAATAGTTCACGCCTGTACATTCAATGAACGTTCTATGGTTGTATGCTCAGGATAATTCAGTGGTGGACTACTTTTGAATTAGTTCATGAATGTCTTCTGCATTGTCTCTCCTCACTGGGGAATAACCTTTGAATGAATAAACTTTGATTGGAGAGTGAGACTCAATCTTACCCCAATGAATGCATATCTCTCAGCTCACCTCGTACAGTTGAATCGTTGGTGTCGGTTGGTGTCAAGGTTGAATTTAGGCATTTTAAATGTTGGATGGATGAAGTTGAAGATGGTGCTGAGGCTGCCTGAGTCAATATGGAGTAGTGGTGTCACTTAAAGAACGCAACAATTTCATTACAACTGTTATGCAACATGAACAGTTTCAAAACGAAACGATTCCACCCTGTTGCGGACAACAGCTAGAGGCACACCAAACAACAGGCGATCGATCGGCGCTGTTGCAACATGGCGTGTCGTTCTGTTTTCTATGCAATAAGAAGTGTTTCACTTAAATAAAATAATAATTTAATTTGCATTCATGAAAGATAGGTACTTCTTAGTTGTAATTCTATCTGCAACGACGGGCGGACATGTTTTGGCTGAATAAACCAGCAGCTGCCTGTAAAAGATACAAATCCAACAGATCGTAGCTTATAACCGCGACGCAGACACACGTGCTGTGCAACTGGAACAGAATGGAAGACGAAACAGTCAGCTTCAGCTTCATCAGTTGACGCTGCACAGCAAAGAGCGCAACGGCGCGGCTACGGCACGATCACGAAACTGACCTGTTGTTTGCGACAGTCATTTGAAACAGTTGTCTGACTGAAACAGTTGCGACAGCAGCCGTTTCGCTCCGACAACGCTTTATTCCACCACTAATTAGGAGGTAGAGTAAGGAGATGTACAAAGTAATGAAGAGCGTTGGGATGCTGAAGGGTTGGATGGAATAGGGCACGGGAAAGAAGGTAATATTTTTTGACGTAATTGATCCCAAAAGCCCTCAAAACCATTTCCCCCGGCTGCGTTTTCCTCATTCTCGAATACCGTTCCTTAATCTACTCCGCTTCATGTCCTTTTATTTTGAAAATTCTAGAACTTTCCCTTAATTTCTCCCTTTCCGTTGTCCGCCACCGCGTACCCCAACTGCCCGTATTTTTTTCCTCCCTGACTGAAATTATGATCGCTCTTTCAATGACTCCGCTGTCCACTCGTAGGGACATCAAAGGTCCTCTCTTCGTTCTTCCCTCAACGGAAACTCTCGATCGACGGACATATTCTCGTATTTTTCTCTCCATATCTCCGCCCACAGTAACCTCCTCCACCGAGGTAACCAAGTTCCGTCTTTCTCGCTCTCCTAGCCATCTCTTCTTCTCCGGCTTCTCAAAATTTTCAATACCATTTGGTCCACTCACCCTTCCATTGGCTTCTCCTCACCTTTCCTAAATAACATCATGTACCTTTTGAAGGTAATAATAATAAATATAAAACGTTTATTGTCGTATACCCTTATCGGTCTTTCAGACATTGTGGTACACAAACAGAAGGTTTACTCAAAATATAATAAAAAAAAGAAAATAATAATAATAATTACAAGATAGATACCTAGTGTTTGCACAAGAAACATTTAAAAAAATAATACTACATGCTACACAATATACACAACAACAGATTGAATTTTCTGTTGATTTTGAATGTACAAGGACTATCTCTAGATAATGTTTACACAGGAAAAATGAAAAATAGAATAATAATAATAATATTTCATGGTACACAATATAAACGAAAACAGATTGAATATCCAGATTGAAGACGCAGATTACGTTTATGTACAATAATTTATAGACATGCTGAATACTAGGTGTCAGATTTCAGAGGCTGAATTTCATGTTGATTACAAGTTAACCATTACGTTAACCATTTTTTTATTATTGCCGAATCGGATAAAGTTTGTAAAATAAAAAGGCCGGTGTTTTTCCGTTTTTCGATCCATCACCTGGTTCACGAGTTATAAGCGACGAAAAATTGATGTTCTTTACCCTTTCGCTGGAATGGGTGTGCTGAGACATCTTACGTCATTCCTTCGTCCAATCACAACTGAGACTGCACAGCTCCTTCGCCCAATCAAATCTGCTGCGCCAGTTGCTGTGTAGGCAGACCTCCTCTCCCCAACTCCACCCCCACTCCACTCCCTAAAACAGCCAATGAGGGGAGGTGGATGACGTAGTAGTCTCAGCACAGCTCATTTGATGGGCGTCACATTTTGCGTATTTTAATTTTCAATTTATGAGTGAAAGACAACGGTTAGAAGATTGATTTTTTCACTAAAATTCATTTTTTATTCCCATCTGACCATTTCGTGAATAAAATAGCAATTTCGGTTCCTATTAACGCCCCCATTTTATCTGTTGTTACTTTCTCCGTAAACAGTTTTTCATAAATATGGAATCAAATGATTTCCTTTTAAAACGAGGTACAGATTTGCATGTTTTTACATCAATTTGGAGTGAATTCCAATTTCTTGCTACTTTGGCGATGAATGATTATGGTATATTTCAGTTTAGTGCTGGGGGATCTATAGGTCTAAATTATGGTATCTTGTCAACCGTATTTGGATGTCTTTTTTTAAAGATAAAGGAAAAGGGGGCGGGGAGGGTTGGGAAAAATACTACGGTCGTCAACGAAGGGCGGGAGGAGAGGGTAAAAAAATCACCGAAAACGGTAACGTAGTTTATGCACGACACCTAACCTCTGAGGGATGTTTTCGTGGCCTCTTGGCCTAACGGATAAGGCGTTGCGGATCTGAAGACTGCAGAAGAGTATCCAGTCGGCTCGAATTTTTGCACCCCACTTTTATTCTTCCGGGGCGTGAAGCGGTGTGATAATACTGAGGCTGCCAGAATGAGTTGCTCCTCGGGATTGTTTTGTGAAATTTGAGGGATAGTCTATAGACTCTCTGATGAGGATGGAATTATTTTCAGTATTTTATTTTATAAATCTGTTATTAATTCAAGTTCATGTTTAAGAATTCATGTGCTTACAGAAAATAAATATACTACTATAAGTATATACTTATGTGTACCTCTATGTGTATCATCTTTGATGGGTATCCAAATATCTTTCTCCGATATTTTAGAAATATAATGTAAAATAACTACCTTTCGTTGAAAGAAAGTGTTTCACTGTAAATGTACATTTTATGCAGTCACACGCACATAAAACAATAACACCATTTATGTGTTAATTCGCTTTGCAAAAAATCATCCTATTTCAATCATTGGCAATTCGCATCGAATGTAGATAACTTGGTCATATAACAAGGTAACCCTTCTGACAAGTTAACTGCATGTTTGAGCTCAGACCCTAGTCACATCACATGATTTTTGAAGAGTGAATTTCTACTTATTGTAGTTACCAATTAAATCAATAAAAGTAGTGTAATAAGTGGAGAAGTGTCCAGGTGACAACGCTTCGTTGTTGATTAGGGATCGGAGAAAATAAACGTGCTGCCTGATGAGGATAGAATTATAAAAGCTTCTGGTTGAAAAGAATTATTATCAACTTTTTAATTGTTTTTCA
Organism: Pyrrhosoma nymphula; assembly: GCA_963573305.1. Taxonomy (NCBI): domain Eukaryota; kingdom Metazoa; phylum Arthropoda; class Insecta; order Odonata; family Coenagrionidae; genus Pyrrhosoma; species Pyrrhosoma nymphula. The sequence continues at coordinate 92,012,464 of OY754339.1, forward strand.
GTGTAAACGTATAATCCCACCCACGCTATTACAACGCCGATTTTTCATGGTCAAAATTTTTCTCAGATACATTTTGACAGAAAAACAATTTTTCCAAACATTTTTGAGCTTATGTTACAAGCAGAAAACATCCCTCGAATACTTGAGCAAATTGAATGCCGTTTTAGAATCTCTCACCAGCTGTCACTTTATTGCGCATTCACAAACGTTTCCTTGTGGAAATGCAATTTAACCTTTAACAATCGATCATAGATGAAGCCGAAGCAGTATTTCCACTTCCTCCTTTTCATCAAGACTTCCTTCTGGCATGCCTACTGGAATATTTCGGTCTCTTGACATTCTCCATACTCGTGACAGCACACAGCTGCCATTAATCCCGGCGATCGCATATCTGTTTTTCCCTTCATCCTTATGTTAATGATATAATCTTTTAACTACTTATGTGAATGTCGACTTCAGAGCTGCTCCAACCGACTCAAAACAGAAATGTTTACTTGTCAGTCTGAGTAGAAAACTCTGGCATGAAATTACCTTCTCTGTGACTGGTCCATTGATATAAAAACAATAAGATGTTTCTCCATCCAGTTTGATTAAAATATGTGTATTCAAATTTTTGATGCAATGTTGATAAAATTTCTTTCTCCTCTTATCCTGATTGCTACATGATACTTTTCATTGGTGAAAAGATAAATGTTAAAAATTTTGAACGTGGGATATTGTTTCAATGGAGAGAGGTCAGTTCTGGGTGGAGTTCATTTGATTGTTTAACTGAGATTTTTGAGTGTAATTATATTTTTTATTATTATATTATATTGTTGCAAGAACAACATATTGAGTGTAATTATATTTTTTTCCAATCAATGGATTGCACAAATGATATGACACCCAGTCACGCGCACGGGTGCGAAGATATACACCACAGACGGTGAAATTCGCTATGAAAAAAATCATTTGACTTGACCGAGATTCGAACTCGGATCTCCCAATTGCCAGTCACGTGTGTTAAGATGGCTTGGATGTGCGACTGGTTAACACACCTGATCGGCAATTGGGAGATCCGGGTTCGAATCCCGGTCAAGTCAAATGATTTTTTCATGGCGAATAACACCGTCTTTGGTGTATGTAACTATATAGCTCAGTATGTCTTTTTTATGTAATAGAGTTTAGGATAATACCGCTTTTTCAGGACGTATGGTAACCCTCGCTGTACAGCATGTGCCCATAGCAGTTTACTTTCAAATCATTTGCACGTATGCTTCCAAACAATTCTTCAGTTATATTTGACATGAAAAAAATAAAACACATCCATACCCTTCACGCCGTTCAATTCAGAGTATTATTATTATTATCTAGGGCGGTTTTTTCTTAAGGTAGCTTTTTTCCGTCTACTCATCTATTTCTTTATTCATTCATTCATTTATAATCCCATTTCATCATTTTTCATAATTTTGTAAGCATGATTTTCTTTCCGTGGGAACCGCGCGTTGGGAGGGTCCGCCTAAGGAGCTGGTTACCACAACCTTGGACCCCTGATCCCCCCGCGCATGTGGTTCCCCCTTCCACATATGCTCTCGCCCTCAGTTTTCCTCCTCCTCCTCCTCTTGGTCTTCGGGTTCGCTGACCGTCATTAAAGCTTTGTCTATCTGCAATCTTCCCTCTTCGCTTATTTTACAAATAATATATTTGTAGCACCAGAAACTTGGGAAGAAAGCAGTCGTTCCCTTCGCCTGGTGAAACGTATACTCTCTTATGAATCTTTTGAACAATGATTTCTTAAAATATACGCAATAATTTGGAGTCCTTCTTTCTTCTTTTTCGCACGACGTAAAAAAAATTATATGTGCTGCTTTTGGCTAGTGTCAATATGGAATTTGCCAGTGCGATGTCCTTAGTTTTGTGTTTTCTGGTTGGGTATCCGGCGTAAAGATGGTTAATGGTCACGGTGGTCTTATGGGTAAGGCTTTTTAGTGGAGATCTAAGCATTCTCCATAGCTTATTAGCCTCAGGACACTGGAAGCCGACGTGCCACGCTGACGCATTTTCGGCCGTGCACCATTTGAATTGGCTGCATGAAGACAATATGGCAAAATAGATGACGCAAAAACTTTGTTTAAATGAATAAAAAACTCAGTATTTTAGGGATTAATTTGACTTATATGCTTCACTTTCTTCGCTGAAAAAGTCTTCGCAATCGAATTTTTTTTTTCGATTTTATAAAGAAGTTAATGCGGTTAATAGTGAATTAATTTGTAATAATAAATCTAATCAGTCCGTCATAACTTCTAATTCATTTTAAAAATTACCCTATGGATCATACAACCGTGGAAAATGGCTTCTGTCTTTTCCATGCAATTGTCTCTTGAATTATTGCGATAAATTGCTGATAAATTTTGGCATCAGTATAATTATGATATTTTTTCGTAATGATTTCGCAAGATTCATTCAATTTTATGTGTAGTGATATCTCACCCCTATATCTAACTATAGTCCGTCCGAGGTAATAGTGCAGTTGAGCATTCAAACCTTCGACTAATAAGGTGCCGGCGTGCAAAGGCCTTTCGGTGATGCAGACGTGACGTAATCACGACGCATATCTTGGATGAGTAGAAGCCGACGAAATGTTCAATTAATATTTTCGATATCAAGCTCTTTGTTGTTAAATTCAAATATTTCATGATTCAACATGTAGAAACAATTTTAAACTAGGTTATGATACATTATACATTAATTAGCAGAAACGAGTTAAAATCCCAGTTCCACCATTTTGTACCGTACATAAAATCATCAAAGAAGCGTCGTCATGGCCACAATAATACGCTGAATTTCTTACGAAAACACTAAACAATATTTAAAATACCATTAATTCGATGAAATAACCTGATATGACTTACGAAGTGAAGAAAAGTAAACAAATTTCACGATCATATATTGTTTATGTGTCTACGTGATTGCCTTGCCACCTAACTGCTAGCTGAATTGCATTGTAATATTAATAATAATGAGTACATAATAATAATAATTAAATAAGACCGCCATCTTGGATTCTTCGGTCACGTGATTAGCTTCTCCGGACGGCATTGAACTTGTTTACTGATTGGCTGCGCTTTTAACTAGGGTTGCCAACTTATTTAAAAAAAAAACATGCGTGAGATTTGGGACTCGACGAAATTTCACTAGAAAAAACTTCTTTTTGAGTTGTGAACGGCACGTAAATGATTCTGCATGCATTTAGTAAAGACGCACTAAGCAAATTCCTTTAATACCAGAGTTTAAATTGATAGCATGAAAGGTGCTTATGCTTATTGATACAAGCCAATATTGACAGGGCCAAATAAGGGAGGGTTGGGTACACTACTGTCGACTGCGCTTTTATCTCGGACGGACAGTACCTGAAATGTAATTCAGAGACGTCGCATTCAGTTTTGCGTGGGCACACCCCCCTCTCTTCCCATTTGTGGGAAGGTTCCCGCTCTTCCTTCCCGGCCGGCGGCAGCCGCCGCACCGCCCGCCCGCCTTCGCTGCCGCCCGCCTGGTCGATCGCCTGCCCACCCACTCGAACGCCGTGGGTACTGTATACCCTCGCGTGGGAAGGCTTCCCCTCCACTCTAGCCTCCTTCCCCTCCCACTCCAACCCCCTACTCTCCCCTTCCTTCCGCACCGTGGCATCTCCCTCGTTGGGCGTGGAGAGTGGGACCCGGGTGCGAGGCTACGACTTCGGTGGGTTCTTCCCCCCCTCGCATATATACCCACACCCCTTAAACGCTGCCCGCCCGCCCTTCCCCTTCTATCTCTCTCTCTACACCTTCCCCCCGCCCTTATTGTGAGAAGCTTTCCCACCGCGTTGCAAAAAACTCGAGGAGAAAAAAGTGTGTCCTTCCGATTCTTTTTATTTCTTCTAAGGGTTGGGATGTTATCGGGGAAAGGGTGAGGTGGGGTGGGAGAGGGTTAGGGGGACGGGGGGTTGTTAAGGTTTAGGGGGGGTTTTGGGCTTGTGGGGTTAGGAGAAGGGTAGTTTTTTCTGCATGTGTGTGGTGTATGCTTTCTGGTGTGTGTTCTATGCTGTGGAAAGTCTTCACATGCGGTGTCTGGCGGTGTTTGTGAGCGCGAAGCCAGCATCTACCCCTCACTTCCCCTGCTCTTACCCCCCCACTCCTCTTCTCCCCCTTCCCACCCCCCTGCCGGAGTGGGAACGGCGGGCGGCTGTGAGAGGGGAGATGGTCCCGCGTGTGCCGAGTTGTGTGAGACCTCTAAAGCGAGGCTACGGAGGGTCTCCGATTCGACAACGCCAGTCTATCGCAAGTCGTCCCACCGTGCGGCCGGGCGCGGGTTTGTATTCCCTTCCAAGAAGTGCTTGCGTCGAAAATCTTTCCATCAGTTACGGTTTTTGCCAATTGGAACAATCCACGCTAAAACAAATACGTATATATTTCACCCGCGAAGTGTAAACCGGTACCGCTACAGTATCCACGTCCAAGGAGGCGTGCCTCTTCTTGTTGTTGTTGTCGTCCTCCTCGACGACGCTGTCGGTTCTTCAGTTGTTTCTCCCGTCTGCCGGCCGTGGAGGCCTGGCCTTTGATAATATTTACGCGGGAACATGGCAGTCCGCGTCACGGAGTTCCAGAAAGAGTTCCTCCTGAAGTTCCTGTCTGAGAACAGGAGACTGCTGACGACCACCGTGGACGAGGCGTTCACAAGACAGGACCACGAGAGGCTTTGGAGTGAGCTTTCGACGGCTCTCAACTCGATGGGTTCCGGACCAGTCAAGTCACAGTCGCAGTGGAAAAAGGTTAGTGAATCATATATTCTCATTTCTTTAGAATGTATAAACATAGCAGCGGGTTTACTCATCATTTAGGTATTCTGTGTCTGGGTTCCTCCTGGTTGCGATCACAACCGTTTTGTCTGATCGCATGGGAAATAATAATGGTTCCAAATTCAGATAGTACTGCAAAATTCGAGAGGGTGGACATAGTGGAACTGCGGGCCACTTGTGGAGTTTGACATATTATTTTCTCGCGTTACTTGGTCCATTTACCTTCAGTAGGTTTAGCACTCCAATGCTATTTTGTACGTTATACAGGTAATGGGGAAGTATACCTATTCATTTATTTTTAGTCAGTGATACAGTGATTCTCCCGAGAGGATTTCCCGTAGCCACCTGTGAGAAGATGTTATCCGTATAGTCGCAGATTTATGTCTCCGATTTTGAGGTTCTACCCGTAAGGATCTGGAACTTAGTGACTGAGTGACCCTTAAAACCCACCTGTTTTTGTTAACACTGGGAATAGCGAGAAAATTCGGTTTTAAATTCTGATAAACAGGATATTTTCTTGGAAGGGATTGTTTTCTTTTTCCGTGCATACCTAACGTATGTTATTGTGTCGATTAGTGACAGCTAAGTCGTCCCTATATGAGAGGCGTGTGAACTGAGACTAAATATAACATGGTAGAAGCGCTTGACAAGCGCAAAATGACCAAGGTTCGTGTGTTTTGTATGAATTCAGTCTGATTTTTGTTTAGACTGTGAAATTTTCTGTGGATAGTCATTTACTTTCTATCGTCTTTTGAACTTTTTTGAACTCATTCTTTTGCTTCTTAACTTCAGACGGAGTTATCAGAAAACTGAGGCATGAAATTACCCCATTACTTCAATAATGGATCATATTTTTTCCTCTTCATTGTTCGTGCCACTAAAAAATATGCTAAGTGAAGGTAAATATGCAAAAAAATATTTGATTTTCACGATCGGAAAAATGTAAGAGTTAAATATTTTCAAATTGTTGTGGGACGCCGCGACGCCCCCATCAGTCACCCGCTGTGAGTAAGACATAGTAAGTACGACAATGACAGAAAAAAACATCATTCTAGATTGACATATTTCACTACGAATTACGCACCTATAAGGAAACTGAATGCAAGGATTTAAAAAATTGTTTTTTCACTTGTCTAAAAATTTACATTTCAAATCTATATCATGAGTGTAAGCAAATTTAACAGAGAAAACAAATAAAACTCTGCACCAAGTTCTATGATTTTTTAAGGGAGTAAACGTTGGTAGAAGAAGGGACTTTTTAATGTAGCCTGTGTTGCGCGCAATTGATCCCTGGCATAAAAAACTCTTATATTCAAAATTTCAAAAAAACCTTACGAGTCGTTTGTGAGAAAGGTGCGACAAACACAAAGATTGCTCGCTTAATATAATATGACCAGAGAAGGTGCCCGTTGGATATCAACGGGAAGGAAAATAAATCAACACTAAGTAATACATTTTAATAAACCATATATATGTTATTTAGTGCAAAGAATCATTGAGTTAATGGATATTGGGTATGTATAATGGTTATACACGGAATATCGACTTAAACAATGGTGACGTTATGGTCGTTATGGGGCCGACGACACAAAAACGCTAAAATATTGCGCAAAATCTTTACGTTTTAGCAAGCATCTCGGAATACAAAATTCAATTTAAGGAATAAGAATATTTATTTTATTTCTATTGGTACCTTTCCCAGCAACAGAAAACAACTATTTATAATTTAATTTTGCAAATAAAAAGAGGTCTGCAGCCAAATGAAGATTCAGCTTCACGTGTATTTCTTATGTGAAAGTTACTGACGAATATATACGCATCGGCGATTATTATAGTAGATATTTGTCCGATTTCCGAACGAAGTCGTTAAAGAGGATGAAAATACCGTATGAACGTAGTGTATTTTGTCCCACTAGCGCGCTTATGGATATGTTCGTATAATGCCAGCAATCTAGCTTTCATGTCATTTCGAAGATGACAAACTACTGCGGTGAAAGAGATCCGTGATTTATAGGTAGTATGTAGGTAGTGGTAGGTGCTAGGTTGTGGCAGGTTTCTAATGATGCACGCGATGTGCGTGGTTTTATGCATGATCTGGCGTATAAAAGTGCGATCACGACGCAACTTCCTTATTTTTCGGCCAACATATGGATGGGTTCGTTTCGATTCCGTGTTGTCTCTCATTCAACTTGCCCCACTAAATCTACCCCGATCGTTCGCTTGTCTTCTAGGATCCATTCCTAGTATCACATCCCCATCTAAAACCTTCCAAGCCGGGTCTACTGCCCTTGCCGAGAAGGCAGCCGGCCGTAGTCGGCTTCACCCTCTTAACCCTTCCTGTAAACTCTTGCCCTTAACCTCTGTGTCACCCTCTCCCCCATGGGCTCATCTGCCCCTTCGTTTCATCCCCCTTACCTCTGAGTCTGCTGTGAAGGGGGAGGGAAGGGGGGGGGGGTGAAAGGATGTCCCATGTATGTTTCATCGAGCAGGCTCAATCGACGGTTATTCCGCGAGGCCGAGGATTCGAAAAGGGGCTATTCAAGTATCACGTAAGGCGATTTTTACCGCTTTTTTTACACTCCCCCACAATTGTAAGACAATTTAAGATTTCACGAACCCTCCCTTCCCAATCTTACGTTAGTAATTAGACATTTTTGAAACTATGGGGGACTTTATGTCAAAATCCCCAAAAACTGACCTCATCACGGATATCGATAACGGTTTTTTGATATTTCGCGTTACGCTGTACGCAAAACATGAGATCTTTGAAAATACAACATCTCCAAACTAATAAACGCAACGAATTGGTTGTACGTTTTGCTATAGTTTAGCATACATTCAGGCGTACCGCCGTATCAGGTGATTGTGTAAAGTAAGATTTTTCCTACGAAAAAATTTTAAATTGTGATAAAAATACGAATTCAGATGTGACATATCTTACAGTAAGACTGTCTCAGTACAAAAACAGTACAGTTAAAAAAAATGATAACTTATAAATACTTCATTCTAAAATAAATTTATCCATCCTTCTACACACCCACATCTCCGTATGGTCCAACATATTCTCATGCCCCTACCTTAGCGTTAAGGTCCGTTGCCTAATAATTTTAAACATCATATCAAGCTCCTCTATTCTATTTTATTAACATTTTTATCTATTGCCCCGATTGTAAGTTTTCTGTTGTCCATAAGCATCTCTTTTTATGTAAATTCTCCTTCCAAAATCTTAAGCCGTTCGTCTAAACTGCTTTATTTGTGAATGAATCGCCACATGTGTTGTAGTTTTATGTATTCCTCATATGATTCATTTCACTTGTTGATTATCAGATCTCATTTTTTAAATCATGATTAGTTGTCTTCGCAATGCTTCGATTAGGCACGCAACATTGCCTGCTACCTCTTAGATGACTGGATAATCGACGCTTCGTTGTCAGCAAAACCTAACAGCCTGCCTAAACTCCTAAAATTCCTAATTCAAGCTCACCTCACTCCTATTGTAGATTTTATCGTGCATGATCTCGAATCCTTGAGTATCGGAAGTGGTACTTACGCACTCTCCCGGTAGGATGCAGTTTTTCCATCTTCTACGATCGGCTCTAGTATTCAATTTCTAAGCGAATAACCTCCCCTACCTTGAAAAGTGTAATTTATCACTCCACTCAACTGTATACATATAAGATGCAGTTTTCCATTTTTAAGCTGAAAGCGTTAACGTTTGTGTGATAATAATGGAAAGGTACCACCAAATCCGTCTTCACTCTATATTGCATTCATCATTTGCTTTAAGATGGTTAGAATTTTGCTTCGTTATCAGATTTTGCCTGAAAAGAGTTGAACAGGAATTAAATTTCTGATAATGAACTGATTCGCAATGATCCTTCAATGGAATTGATTAATCATCGGCGAATCTTGATTTTTCTCAAACTCTGGAAATTCTGGCCTTTTCGCTCATGAGTACTCCCATCTGATCTATGCTTCTTATTGACACGGTGACAAGAAGACTGTAAGGGAAAAGGGTAAGGTTTAGCTTACCACTTAAGTTAATCCGATCATCTCCAGTTTTTTAGTCCAACACAAAAGGCATCTCGCTGATGGAACCACGACTAAAACAATGGGTTTTTAAATAATGACCATGGGTTCGAAATTTCGTTTTAGATTATCCATACTTCAGGTGATGTTTCCAGAAAATGATTTTTCATTTTAAATATTGGAAGGTAAACTTGCATTAGTGATGCTTCCAATATATTTACCAAACGTATCATTATGCAAACATTTGCTGTACTCAAAGAGTATGATTAGAAAATGAACTATGAATGAATTATTCAATATTTGGAGCTTAAAACTCAAAACATAATTCGTACGATTCCCATTTATCAGTAACGATCAGAAATGCCCGTTGATTGTGAACGGGAGAGATAAAAGTGAGAAATGATACTGTAGTTCTGTTTATACGGAATAGAATCTGACTTTCCATTTCTTATCTTAGTTTAGCTACTAACAATAAGTGGAAATTAGCATTTTAGTCACTTAATGATGCATAGTATTAAGCTATTTTACTGAAAATTTTAATTTTAAAACAGATATATTCCATTAATATAGCAGATGTTTTCGGTCCAGTGTCCTTATTAGAACCAACTACTTTGAGTATTATCGGCAAAGTATAGGTATTATAAGTTGAAATATAAAATTGAATCCAATTTTATTGCATTATGACTTCATTTGAAAGGCCGTATTTCTATATACAAAATTGACGAGGTCATCGATAACTTCCCTTTTCATTCCATTTCAATTTTTTTGAAATTGGATAAAATGTAATCAGCTCATGTTAATAATTTTGTGATTTATGAAACAATTTATATTTAAAGACACTAAAGGGGTAACCTTTTATTACATTTTTAACTTTCATACGTAACGGGGTTACCGTTTACAACCCTTTAATATTAATGTTGGAGAGGTTTTCATCAGCACACATTGTAATAGGTTGGTACTCTATGAAGCAGTTTCTATTTTTGTACCAAAAGTAACGGGGTTACTGCTTACAATTATTTTAAGTTCAAATAAACGGGATTGCCATTGAAAATCTTTTTTGTTAAAAAAAGCGAATAATTGCTACGGAGAACACAAACAAATGGCACATACCACGAACCAAAAATTCAACCACCACAAAATATGAGCGTCTGAGATGGTAACGGACTCGATATTCAAACGTTAATGAATGATTAATAGCTGCCAAAATACCAACGAGGAAATCGCTGTCCACTCAGTGATACTTCGCAACGGCATTTTATTTTTAACTTTCCAATTGAATCACAGATAAAATTATTATCAATCATATATATTGCAATGCTAAACTGTTATTTAGCCAACAATTAAATTGATATTAGCCACAGAGAAATAGCCATTACTCGATTAAATGCAATCCTATTGAGCCCCTTTTTAGTTTTAATAGTGGAATAGTGGAATCGGAAAACCAAATAATTTTGAAATCCCTGTCGAATGTTCATCTAAAAGGTAAATAAATAATCGAAAACCAAATACCAATCAATGGTATTCAAATGATGCAACTGAAAATGGTAATTTGGTTCAAAAAATGTTTTTCATGAAGTGTGTATATATGGAATCTTGTTAGATTTTTTCATACTATGAAACTGTAATTAAATACAGACTAATTTTTATTGAGTCCTGAAATAGATTTTCACTCATGTTTATCAAAGGCTTAGTCTCATCATGTATTCTTATGAGAGGCAAGCTCTACAATCCATTTGGTCGTCAAGGTTTAAATAAAAAATTTCACCAGAAATCGTAATATTTTACCAAAGTTACTGTAATTTTGGTACAAAATCTATATACGATGATACGATTAAGAATCTTCCAAATGATCTCACTTGATCTAAACCAGTGGCAGCCCACCTTCTTGACGTCATCTGTCCGTCGCCTTCTGTAATACCTAATTACTGAAGTATTGGGTCCATTTTGTTTTAAGCTTTCAATAATTTTTGTGAGTGCAGAAGAAAATATTTTTCCAAAATTCTTATCACCACTCACGAAATTACTGTGTGACGGCACTAACGTTATTTGTGATGATACAAAAAATTATTAAACAAGTCTCCCTAATGACGATTTAAAAAAATTATCGTATCGATCGATTTTATTTTCACTTTTAGTTTAGGTATTAGATTGTATCTAGGGAATGAAAAATTTAATCTGAAATTAATACCATATAATCAATTGACACGAAGAGATAAATTATTGAAAAAGAAAGGCCACAAATATGTGATCAACAAGTTTCCCTGGGGGCTATTCTGTATATTCTAGGAATTTTCGAGCCTCGAAAGTTACGAAACTTTGACGTCACAGCCTATAATATTTCAAATAGGGCCTTAATTAGGGAAAAAATTCAAAAGTTGAGATTTATTGGGGTAAGTGACGTCACATTCACGGATTTTCCGAGGTTCGATCATGTTGAGTCCTTGCTGAATAAGGACTCTTGTTTATTTCGCCTTTTTAAATTAGAAAATAAGCTAAAAGTTCGATTCGAATGTTCCGTTTTCTTTCCACGGTTAAATGTGCTCACTCAAGTTTTTCAAATTATACTTTCCGTTTCAAGCAGCCAATTCCGGATTTCGTTCATCTCGGTGATGCGGACACGTAAGCGGTCGCAGCTCAAACATTCTCATCTCTTATATTTTTTTCGTCCCATACTCCTGGTTGGCGAGTTCGCATGTTGACATTTAGGAAAACATCCGGCTTCGTCTCTTTCGCTCATAGACTCATTGATTGCGCAGTGTCATTGTTTTTCGCGGGGCCACCCTCACGCAAACACACATTCACTCAACACACCCCCCCCCTCCTCAACCCCCCCTCCTACCCCCCTAGACTCCCTCCGCCTTGTCCTTGGTGACCTCATGGATGGAAAGTGTCTCGCGCAAGACGATGTGTTGAGAGCGCCTCCGGGCACTTAACGGACTGTCAGATGGACAGTCGACGTCGCGGAACTATTTTCCTCTTCGGCCGGATTTAACGGTAACCTGCGGATATCGAGAGTCACTTTTCTTTTTTTATTTCTCTCTCTCACTCTCTCTTTTATCTTCGCATTTAAGGTAGTTTGAGCGAGATATTTCCCTAGTCATAATGGAGACCATATTTTAATTTATTTTTTTATTTCAGCGTCTATAAGAAGTATGAAGTGAATTTGGGAATATTAATGGTGAAATAATATGGTTATATGAGATAAAAATTCTCAATAGCTAAATATAACCACATAAGTGACTAATGACTCATTTCTTCACGCCGCGGCGCGCCGCGCCGTACGGCTAAAAAGCCTTCAAAACAGCAAGTTTTTTTGCTGTTCTTTAAACATTACTGCGGCGAGTAAGTAATGGATTCATTTTTACAAATGGTTGAGAAAATATACAAGCTATACACCATTACTTTTTTTACGAAATCTTGGTGTTATAATTTCCTATTTTTTTCAATAGTCTCCCCCTGGAGCGCACTGCCGTAATCTATCCCATGTGAAACAGCTTATATTTTTAGGCAAATCGCTAGAAAAGTATTGCGTCAAGGGGTAAATATTTTGATATCATTAAAAAGTTGGGAGTTTTTATTTTTAAATGACGTCGAATTCATAAAAATTTAGGTGAATTGATTTATCGCTGTAACTACCTCAAGGAGTTTTTATGGGACTGTGTGAGTCAAAGCAAATACTAAAATCCAAATTTTTATTTATCTGGTTGAAAAAATCCTGCTGATGACATGCGTTAACCATTGACAACCTTAAGGTACAATATATGTAGATTATACCACCAATATATTGTTTATTAACACTTTTTGATGTACAGTATTGTTCTGTCGACCTCTTAATTTAGAACCACTTATAAAGTATCGAGGGTAGGTCAGGAGCAATGAAACCATAATAACTTGCCGACGTTTCGGAATGTAATGTTCCTGATATGTATTCATAGAGGTATCTGTATTTAAATGGTTATTATAATGCACAGAGTGATGTTTTTTTCTGGTTCTGGTATGTGTAGTTACCCAAACATAATCTGTCCAAAAAAGTTTTATCTACTGAAGATGAATCCCTAGATATGATTAGCGATTTCAACGTAATTTTATATTGAAATTTTATATTGTCATTGAGTGTAGCGATCCTTTTATTGACAGTATTTTTACCTTCGTGGATTATTTTCTGTGTAGCCCTGACGATGGAGGGCATTCCACTTCGAAACGTCGCCAAGGTATTATAGAGTCATTGTTCCTGACCTATCCTCAACACTTTCTTATAGCCTAAGACGGCGACTGTGGCGTAATTTCTATGGAATTATCACATTTTGACTTTAAAAACCGCTGTAAGTTGCTAATAAGTCTAAAAACAAGGCGTAAAGGTGCACAAATTTTATTTTAATTCCATATTCAGGGAGTTTTTTCTTCTTATAAACAGTTTTTCGTGAAAATGGCGTTTGCATTACATGGAAAAATACAATTTTTCCATTTGTTTCTTCCATTCTCCCATACAATACCATGAAATTTCAAGTCCAATTCGTGACCATAATACCGTTGAAAGGTTAAATTTTGTTGTTCAAATCAGATAGAGGAAACTTTTTTGTATAAGTGGACAGAATATGAATGAAATAGCATTAAAGTCATTTTACTGTCTCGGGCGAGGCTTGGTGGAATTTGTTTAACATTGTAAATGAAAAGTATACCGAAGTTATTCCACATAGATTTATTTCCACATTGATTACCTCAAGGTAGTTTGAGTGATAAATCACTTCACCTAGAATTTGATGAATTCGACGTGTTTTTAAAGATAAAACTCCCATCGTTTAATGATATCAAAATATTAGCCACTTGCCGAACTACTTTTAGAGCGATTTGCCTAAAAATACAAGCTGTTTCACATGCGGGATAGATTACCGCTGTGCGTTTCAGAGGGAGAATAGTGAAAAAATTTGGTATTTATAACACCAAGACTTTGTCTAATAACTAGCGGTGTGTAGTTCGTATGTTTTCTCAACTATTTATCAAAATCAATCAATTAGTAACCGCAGTACATTTTACAGAATCGCAAAAATACCTTATATTGCGATTTCACCGTACGGCGTGAAAAAATGATTCAAGTTAGAGACTAATGTGGTTATATTTATTCAATTACTGAGAATTTTTTGTCATACGTAACTACATTTTTGCGTCATTAATGCCACCATATTTAATTCATACTTCTTACAGACGCTTAATTTAAAAAATAAAATTCATATATGGTCTCCATTATGACTAGGGAACTATCTCGCTCAAACTACCTTTTTACGCGAGTCCTTAGAAATAGCGAAGAGATCTCAAAACTTCGATCTTGAGGATGGATTGATTCTTAGCTCTTTGCTCGAAAGAGGTTCATAGCACCTAAGAATGTTCCAAAATAACTTGAATCGGTCCAGCAATGAAGCAACGATCGCTAGAACGCGAAGCTAGTATATAAGATCGAACGGGTGCCAAAGAATCTCAATCTCTTGACGACTGTCACAATACGAAGAGCAAACCGAATTCCTTAGAAATGGACAAAGCGCATAAAATCCCGAGGGGGTCTCATTTTTTATTTCCTTGTCTTCGTTGACTCATTATTGGGGTTCATCTTGTACCTTTCACATTACACGCGAATCGCTGTCATTGTTTACCTTGCTAATTGGCCAATTAATGCTTGTTATTTATAGAACTGAACTCACTTTATCAGCTCACCTCCGACTGTCATTCCCAGTTTCATCTATTTCAATGTTTCCCCAATAATTTTTCTTTTCATCATGACATTTTGCCGCCGGGTTGTGATAGTCGCTGGCCGTATTCATCATGAAATATTTAGCTTCCCTGATCCGAGTCAGTCATTGCAATATCTCTGTATAGCCCCATCTCATCACTTAGCATTATATCTAGTATTAGCAATACCTTAAACTTCTAATGATTGGTGGGGTGAAAAGTATATTAGTTAGATGAAAAATATTTCTTATGTGCAAGGCTTCAAACAAATTCTTGTTATTTCAAGTGTTTTGAGGTTCCTTAGTTTGATTGCCTTAGTTTCGTAGTGCCATGCTTTTATCTAAATTTATCCATTTATCCGAATAGAAAACCTATTTTATTTTTTTTTCATCCACATCTACAGATTACCCTGCAAGCCACATCAAGGGTGTGTGGCAGGGTGTGAGTAGTCACCAACATACATTACACTATACCCTAAAGTTAGTGTATCTACGACTAATGATGCATTAGCATACATCGCTAATGCATGTCAGGAGGCAAAGCTTCACAAGCATACACAACACTATAGATATGCTACCAATTTTAGAGGGACCGTTAGTATTTATTTATTTTGCAACTACATAAACGGACAGAGATACAAGAGTGATAGCAAAACACGGGATGCTGTAAGTACTAGGTAGCAGATAAGGATACAAATATTAGGGAGAACTACTACTAAGAGCTAGTCTACCTATCGTCAAACCTAGTTAAAAGTCTCATTGGCAGCAGTGATAGTCTCTTATCGTTCGTGGGAAAAATGACATTGTAAATATGCCCGTTCTGCCGTCTAGTTCCCTAATTTTATTCTCATTTTCTGATCTATCTACCGTAGTATGTCGGATTTGTTAAATATTATAAACGTCATGTGTCTTGAGGTGTTCTAATGTCATCACCAAGTTATATAAATTTAACTAGTTACCCATAACTTTACGAATATGGTTTAAGCAAGTTACTTTGTAGCTGCGCGTTTTTTATCTGCTAGTGGAGTATTTTCAAGCACTGTCATGCTGGGTTTAGGAGCTGAAAGTTTGCTCATTTCCCCTAGGGAAGGAATTCGTTCCTTCGTGGAAGAGCCTGTGGAGAGTTTAAGTTAACTCTTTCCTTAAGAGAATAGGCGGGTTCTCGAAATATTCTCAACCGACCCTTTTGTGTTCCGCCAGGCTCTTTTTATGCAAATACGCGGAGGACGGATTCATGTCAGCCGGAAACAGCACGTCCAGGATTATCCCGCTGCATAATAGTCTCTGAAAACGTCCGTTGCCGAGCTGCACGATGGAGTTTCAAAGCTCGTGGAACAAGGGATTTGGAAGGCTTTGGAAAAGAAATGGAGAATTTTTATTATTGTCCACCTATTTAATTCCTATAGATTGAAAGCTAAAATAATGGCTTACTAAGGTGGTTTCACCTTAAATCACTTTAATGTTTTAATACCTACTCATATTATAGCTTCTTACCTACTTTTAGAGGAAAAAGTGTCTTCTTTTGGATATAAACAAAGCTATATTTCCTCTCTAATTATCTTGCAAATTGAACTGTAAAATAAAGGGTTTTATAAGCTAGAATTGCTGTAACATGGGACAATATAGAAACGTTTTCTGATATAAATGCCATTTTCGCGAAAAAATGTCTATTAGATGCGAATTATCCCAGAAAATTGAAAGGAGATACAATTAAGTAACCTTAGTTATTTTTAGTTATTACCAAATAACTACAGAAACTGAATTCAAAATACGTTAGTTAATTAGTAATGGCCGTGCAGTCGGCTCATATGGCAGGAAAAAAATGTTCATTAAATATATTCGTTGACAATTCTGCATAATGTTCACCTTGTTTATGTATTTCTTTTCCAAGGCCTTTCATTAGTGATACCAGTATTTTTTTTAATTAATACAAAGGAGAACGTTAAATTTAACATTTTAATGACGAAGTCACTGTGGAACTTAACTCGTTCATTATTGGAGTTACAACGTAATCGAACATGTGTATAGCGGGTACTTTTCGCAGGGACTACTAAGGAAAAAATGGACGACAGTAATGTATCAGATAATTCTATTTACTCTGGCAATAATGTAAAAGAAATTAAATACGTCATTTGATCCTAAAAAAGTGTCATATAAATTCGAAGGCACATCGAATAATCCCGACCATAGCACGGGAGGAGAGGAAGGCGATGTTTAAAATTCAATAGATGGAGCAATAGTTGATGGAAAAGTTGTCGAAAGAAGAACGAATCGCGAGGAATGTGCTAAAGAAACGGCTTTTAGGTACCCCTACGCGCTACACTGCAGGCCATTGCTTAGAATTGTGGTTGGGCTTGTGATGCCGAGAAGTATCTTTAGGTAGTTTGAGGGAGATAGTTCCCTAGTCATAATGGAGACCATATTTGAATTTTATATTATAATATAGTTATTATCCATTACAGTAATCTACCGGTTAGAGGTAGGTTGTGATGAAAGTCAGAGAATATCCAACGAACTCTTGTATTCTTTCTTCTAGTATACCTCTAGTATTTCTTTCTTCATCTCAGCATAAGTCCTACCTTTCTTCATCCCGTCCATAAAACCTATTCTCTTCCTTCCCCTTCCCCGCTTACCCAACATCCTACCCTCTATCACGGCCTTCAGCAAACCATCGCCCCTCATTACCCCTTCCAGCCACCTACCCTGTCTTCCCCTTATCTCATCTATAAGTTTCCTCTCCTCGCCCACCATGTCAAGAACTTCTTCATTTGTCTTCCCTTTCGTCCAACGCACCTTCTCCATCCTCCTCCAAACCCACATCTCAAAAGCCTTGAGCCAATTTTCGTCTTCCTTTCTCAAGGTCCACGTTTCTGCCCCATACAACGCCACACTCCATATCAAGCTCTTCACCAGCCTCTTTTTTACATCCTTACTTAAGGTCCCCGTCATCAGCTCCCTTCTATTACCTATAGAACGCTTCCTTCACTAGCACTATTCTCCTCCTAATGTCTTTGCTACTTTGTCCTGTTTCTTCTAGCGTACTACCCAAGTAATTAAATTATTCTACTTGCTCCAGTTTGTGATTTCCTAATCTTATCACCAGCTTCTTTTTCTTTGCCCTAGAGAATCTCATTACTTTTATATGACAGAAATTTTCAATTATTAAATATGTATATATAACCACATAAGTCTCTAACTTGAATCATTATTTCTCGTCGTACGATGAAATCGCCTTCTCAATAAAAGGTTTTTTTGCAGTTCTGTAAAATTTATTGCGGTGGATAATAGAATATTTTTTACGAATAGTTGAGAAAACATACAAACTACAAACCGTTAGTTTGTTGACAAAGTCTAGGTGTTAGAAATTCCTAATTTTTTCAATATTCTTACTCTGGAGCGCACAGCTGTAATCCATCCCATGTAAAACAGCTTATATTTTTAGACAAATTGCTCGAAAAGTAGCTCAAAGAGGGGTTAATATTTTGATATCATTGGATAGATGGGAGGTATATCTTTAAAATTAAGTCAAATTGATCAAATTCTAGGTGAAATAATTTATCGCCCAAACTACCTTAACATTACCTTTGATCATTGTATAATATTTTCCTACATTTGTGTAGCAGTCGGTCATGGTTCATGTCACGTAAATACCGCGATTGTATTGTAATATTTCACTAGAATTGTTTAACGTCTTGGACTGTAAAGCGCAAGCTTTAGACTGCGTCGTAATGTTGTATCTTCGGCAGTCTTGAAACAACTTGTTCCTTTGAATCTCGCAACAATCCACAATGGAAAAGGAAGCATCGCTAGTTACATTGCTCAAAGCACTCGGCGCGATACCGATTGATCCGGGTTCGAGTTCCAGTTTAGGTGAATGATTTTTCCTCTGTGGGATTCCGTATTTAGATCTGTTTTATTTACACCAATGTTTAGTGCTTCGTCGTAAATACAATATTATGTACATGAATGCGCTCCTGAAACCTCATATGGACCGCAATCTTCTTCTAAGCTCCTCCTCTTCTTTCACCTATGGATTCTTCTTCGTCTGTCCCTCTTCTTTTGCCTACCTGACTGCTTCTACTTCGTCTGCGCCTCCACTTCTCACTCCACCGTTTTAGGTCTGTATCTAGTCACATGATCTTCTCCAAGTCATTGAATTTATTATTCAAGAGACATTTTAGGATAAATTCTCCTAATTCATCCTTAAAAGTTTCCATATAATTGCATCAAATTTACTTCCATGCCTCAAATCTTAATAAGTTTATCGAGCGGTTCACATTGAGTTGACCGAAAATGGGCCCCATGGAGAGCGCTGTTGCCAAGCTTACGCTCCGTGTGCTCACCTCTTAAGCTATGTCGGCAACCATTCCCAACACCTCACTTAATTTACCTAAGTAATGGTACAGAATAATACTTTTGTATCAGAAAACTTTTAGATGTGAAGTTAGCCTACTGTATCGTGAGATGTCAATTTTTCCTGCTGCTAATGACAACATTGCACCTTTGACCTTGTTGATATTTGCACAGCAAACAAAACTCCATAAGAGCCCATACTATAGACAAAATTTATAACGCCCAGTACCATGTATTCTACGTGGTCGGGTTTTTTGCACTCTTCACAGTTTCCGATTATTTTAAATGGATAATTTCCATTGAAACCGTTCCCAATCCTATTCAATCAAACCTCCTAATCTATCAAAAGTGTAGTAACCGTTAAGGGTAATTGGGTTAATTTTTAAGGGAAGGGTAATTTGGGAAACGGAGGAAAATTTGATCGAAATCCCACGTGGGCGTTATTCTGCTTTCCGCGAATGCTTTTTCTAGATTCTATATCTACGACCCATCCGACAGACTGTACTTTAAATGCGCACCACTTGGCCGCTTAAGTATTTTAATCAAGACTCCTGAGATTAATCTCCCCAAATACCGGTTTTGAACTTGGAAATGCAAATTAGAATCGGGGAAATTCAAATTGGTAATTTGATTCTTCAGAGAAGAGAATGGTGAGCAAGATAGTGCGAATCAGAAGCTTCTTAATGTCGGAGAGACAAGCTAAATTGGCAGTGAATCGGGATGATTCTGTTTATTCGCGAAATTTGAACCGAATGGAATCAGGATCGGTTTCAGTGGTAATTACCCATTCAAAATATTCAGTAAAATGTTAGCTTTTCGTGGGAAGATAATCATTCCCTTCGATCTTTCTCCGAGTTGAATGAAGACGAGGCCTCCTTTTAAAGTTTTCGAGGTCATGAAACTGTTCGGAGTTTGTTCGATTTGGGATATTGGGAAGCAGTTGCTTAGATTGCACTGCGCCGTTGAGTTTCATCGAGTTGCTCGTTGAATTCAGTTCAGTGAGGACCATATATTTTTAGAATACATGAATACCAAAAATAGAATCATTTAGTGCCCCATAATTTTTTGCGAGTGCTAACTCAGAAAACTCGTAGGATTTTCCGATGGAAAGATTAGCGCCCTTTTTTTTTGGTCACCCTCAGGCCTTTCGTGTTGCTGCGATTCGAGTTTATCTATAGGATTTTTTCATTTTCGAAAAATTAGATGTGTAAGTTTCAATACCTGCTGGTATCATCATCATCATTTCTACCAAATGAATGGACATCTAACAGGCAGATGCACAAAATTGGAAGTAATGAAGCATTTCATTGAAAATACAAACTAAAATAGAAACTAAAATTACATGCACACATTCGATTTGAAAGATTTTATGCATTCCAAACGAATAATTCTGTGGTAAGATGGCTAAATATGATATGTCCGTTTTTTTTTTGTCGCAAAATTGAGTTATGCATACCGTTGGATTCGTAGTGCTAATACCGTTGAATTTGGAAAGTTAAAAGCATATGATAACAACAGTTTTATAAATCCATTACGAAAAGGTAGGACCTAAACTTTGATATTCTGAATTTTCAGAGCCTACTAAACTTTAAAACTGCCCTCCTACAAAATTTGCAAAACATGACATCTCATATTTTGCCATCTTACCGCAGAATTGATTTAAATTCTTCATGGGTTCCCGACCGGGTTAGATTATCCATCTCTGTTGACGTTTCGATGGAAGACTATTCCATCTTGTTCAGGGCTGTTGATGATAGGTCACCTGTTGATGATCAACGGGTGATTATCAACATCCCTGAGGACGTAGGAAAGGTCGTCCATGGAAACGTTGACAAAGATGGAAAACCTAACCCTGCCGTAAGCCTGAGAAAAGTTCACTATTTGTTCGATATGGAGTCATTCGAGTATTATGTGAGGCAATTTTTCGCTATTTTTGACACCTTCCTTCGCCCATGTAAGACAACGATAGATTTCATGAACCCTTCCCTCCCCTTCTAATCTTAAGTAAGTTTGCATACAATGTTGGATACAAATAGAAAGATAAAAATATTCCATGCCCGAGTGCGCTGTATCTGACTTCATTCCCTTCAGTTCTTCAACTTTTATAATCGTAGAGTAACTTGGAATTTTTAATTTTTATCCGGTCATCGATAACGATTCTCGATATTTCGCGATTTGAAGTAGGCGAGACTTTCTCAGCGCGTGATCTTTAAAAATGCGACATCTCCAAACAAAATAACTCTAAGAAGTAGATTGTTCGTTATTCTGTAGTCTAGCATAAATTTAAGCATACCGCCGCTGCGGTAATCCTACTAACATATAAATAATTACTATAGTTGACAATAATGACCTGGTGGCAATGCTCAAAATAATGGTGCTAACAAGTATGAGTTTTAATTTATGTATTCCTGACAAATCCCGAAAATATTATATAAATCTTTGATGCTGAATGACTCAATTAATGTATTCTAAGCCCTGAAGATGGAATAAATTATGTCCCGAAACGTAGACAAGGAATAGCTGATATTTTATTTTTGACAGTAACTCGAAATATATCCCTGCTTATACACTCCCTATCATATCCTGTAATGTTACCTCAAAGCCAACATTTAGCATATTTTAAAGTAAAATGAAAATGTCGCTGATTATACACTCCCTATCATGTCCTGTGATGTCATTTGAAATAAGTAAATGGAGGTCGATATGACGAACAACGAAATAATTCTTATATCTTATCGCTGTGACTCTTTTTTCTTTCTTTGGACCAATTTTGGAATGTATTTTACTCTCTTTTTATCTTGGAACCCCTCCATTTGTAACAATTGAACTCTACAACTCTGTCTTTGGCCTCTTTTCAGTAAAATATACTTGGAGCATTTTTCTATGGCAATGAAGCCTTTACACAATTGTAACAGCAGCTCTCCGTCCGTTGAAAGGTAATGTTATTCGCGAAGAGTGCGCTAAAGACGACGGCAAGCTTCTCTCCACCGTTCTTACTACCTCTTAAAAATACTACCTGTACTCAACTTTCTCGATGGCGCCATGCCAAGAAGTGCTGGCATGACATGCGAACATTTCTTGAATTTTTGGATAAGGATTTTGAAATTCAAAATATCATGAGCAAGGGAGAGCTAGCGAATATTTTTTTAGTGCTAGAGGGGTTGAAGAAACATTACAGGATATGTTAGGGAGTGTATAATCAGCAAAATTCATTTTACTTTAAAATATGCTAAATTTTGGCTTTGAGTTTTCCTGCTTGCAACCTGAACAGAATGAAGTGTCCTTAAGTTCCGTAAGCACAGTTGGGCATTAACAGGAGACGTACTATTTTAGCCTCTAGTAAAAGAAACTCTGAATTTTAGTGATACGATGTTGAAGAAGCGAAACCTCGACGTCATCAGAACATTGTATACACTGCGAATTTGGCCATATATCGTCACAAGAGAGAAAAAGATGAACTTAAGGGCGAGTTTTGGGAATGATGTGCTGCATTAGGAAGAGTGAATAAACACGTAATCATGGTCCATTATGTATATTTACCTAACGATTAATTATTTACCTAACGATTAATTGTTTTATTCTAGATAGGTATTAATTATTACTCTATTTAATAAATTGTGTGATGCATCTTCAATATTTCGTGTATGATGTGTGATAAAAAAATAACGGGAATTTTCGTTTTTCTTAAATAATATTCATTTATTAATCAATATCAATTTTGTCCCCTTCAAAGTAATCCCCCTTAGATATAATACACTTGTGCCAGCGCTTTTTTCAACCTTGTAAGCACTTCTGGAACTCACTTTTCAGTATAGAGTTCAGCTCCTTCAGCGATTCTGTTTTTTTTCTCATCAATGGTGGCAAAGCGTCGTCCTTTCATGGTTCTCTTCAGCCTCGGGAATACAAAGAAGTCACAGGGAGCCGTGTCCGGCGAATACGGTGGCTGAGGAAAAATAAAGATTTGTTTTTTAACCAAAAATTCACGAATAAGCAGTAGGTGTGAGCGGGAGCATTATCTAAGTGCAATTTCCATGAGTTGTTTTGCCACAATCCTGGGCGTTTTCGTCGGATTGCTTCACGCAAACGGCGCATAACTTCCAGGTAGCATTCCTTATTGACCATACGACCATATAGCTGGAACTCGGAATTATTGAAAAACGGAAATATAAAATTCGCTAAATGTAAAAATTCCCGTTATTTTTTTATCACACGTCGTATGTTATTCATCATATTATTTTACGTACATGAGCCTGAAAATATCGAATTCATATAATAATTGTCAGAAATGTTCACTAACAGAATGCCCGATAGGTACAATTAGGGTGCGATTGCAGAAGCCCCCTTTTGTTACTTTTTTCACATCCCGGGTGTAGTGAACCTGACCAACTGTTGACTGAAAATGAGGGAATTAGTGAATATTTGATATTTCCTCCGTTTATAATCAGCGCATCTTCCTAAACGAATGTAACGTGGATGGCCTGAATTCGTCTTCGTATTCGTTTTGATTTGAGGTGAAGAATTTTAAAGTTTTCACCTTTCCATATTTTCCTTATTTTCCCACTGACTTTACATTCCTATTGTGGAAATTTCGTCGCCTATCGTTGGAAAAATATGGTTGTAAATTCCACAAATTATTTTTCGTCGTTCATTCTCGTTTTTAACCGCTTTTTAGTCCATCATTGCGTATCACTATCAAAAAGTATTGCACTTCACGGGTGTTTTTATGTTTTGCACAGCTCCTTTGATACTCGTTGACGTTTGGTTTACGGAGGTGAACACGACTTTCGTCTTGAGGGAATCCTTGCCCACTGATCAAATGAAATTAGGACGTTAAATTAGTGGAATTAATTATTTTTTTCATCGCTCGCCTTCATTTGATCCGTGAACGACTTCTGTTTGGGAGTTTTGCCATGGTCAGGCGATGATTAGCCTCGTTGTACTGGATTAAAAAATAGTTATTTTCAAATAAAAAAGAGGGCAATTTAGGTAATAGGATTATGAAATCAGCCTTATGCTTTTAAAATCTGGAAATTGCTTGAACTACTGGTTAATAATTGATAGCGTTCGTCTTTCACTGCAGATTCTAATAGCTAGGAGCTATTAAGGCGGTGTTATGTTTTTAACCGGGCGTAAAACGTGTTTTTTTAAGATGTATTTGCTAAACCAAAGTTAAGTGAATGTACTTTTCCCCGGAACCACCGGGGTCAGATCTATGTATGTATTTTGACGATGGTATTGGTTTACCGTGCATTCCTATAAGTGTCCTTCATACAAAGTTTTTTCATGTATTCAATTGTAATGAAACTAGAAACTAATAATCGTTCCTTCATTGATAATATTGCTCCTTCGTTCCTCAATTGATGAATGCAACGTCCCTCTTATAGGATAATCGTTGTCAATTTTTTTGAGGATGTGACCTGGAAAGGAATTTAAGCGACATCAATAACAAGCACGTTCCAATTTAATCGCAATGTTTGTCAAAAACCCGCGACAGGTATCTTTCGGGAATAATTCGCCTTTTCGAGGTTGTCCTTTTAAGAGCTTTATCTTCATTTTTGGGCTCGGGAATGAATGGGAGAGTGGAAGAACGTTTTCCTTGCCGTCGCCTGTTGAGCTTTCGAGAGAGGACTGAAGTCGGAATGGTATTATATTTGAGACGCGTTTCGTTCTTCTTTTTTTCGTTCGAAATCGATTCTTCTGTTGCGCCTCGCCGAAGCGTGGCGTTTGATATGGGTTGAATGGGGGCCTTCTTTAATGATGCATGGCCCAGGCGGCAGTGTTGTGTTTGGCATTTGACGGCTGATCGCTCCTCTAAGTGAGTAAGGAACGCGATAATTCGACTGCGAAATATACGGTCACGTGCCTTGTCAACGTCAATTTTTCTCTTCTCTGCCCGCAGAGGCAAGAAATGGCACCTGATGAGTATTTCACGGTACCATTTGGCTGAAATTGCTCTGTTCGTTTCGTTATAACTTTGGGGGGATGCAAATTAAATCAAGGACACTTACTGTTAGTTATTAGTCCTCCCATATACTTCATTGCATATGATTCGCACACTTAATTGCTCATGGAAAACGATTTAAATTAGGATTGAGTTACTTGTGGCTGTATGTGTTGTGGAAATAGATTAAAGTTATCGAGTCATACACTCTATAGTTTCAGGCATCACTTCGTGGAAGCACTTAGTATCCATACTCAATAATGAGCTTTTTACTTTTCCACAGGAAAGTACAAAGTTTATTTTCTGTGGAAAATTACCGTTTATTGCTCAGTATCGATGATCAAGTCATGTTGCAATTTCTCATGATATTCCTGTGACCGTTTGGTTTCGATATATATATGAGTTGGTATGCTGTCGCATTTCGTTAACAATACTCAATGTGTTTTATTTGGACCCTAGTCTGCAATAGAAAAAACCGGACGCTACATATGGGAACATGTATTAAAAGAGAGGGCACACTTTGTGAGTGAATTATAGTTACAGCTCAGTAGTAAAATTACTGAGTGATCACCAAGATAATGCATAGAGTCCATTCAATGGGACAGTATAAAAAAGAAAACTCACCATCCATGCATAGGTGGTTTAATGAGGGACTTATTTAAATTATATATTGTTTTCCTAAAGCTCTCTGCAGGAAAATTCACAAGAGTTAGTGTATGAAACATTCGGGATTTTTACCTTATTATCTAAAAACCGGTCCGAAGTACTTAGGGCGACCAGACGTCCGGATGAATCCTGACAAGTCATCCTTTTTTCTCTTTGTCCGGGCGGATTTGACCTCCTTTTTTCGCAAAAATGTCCGTCATAAAATCATATTTGCAATATTCCCGTTCTATTGCTATTTTCTTCTATTCCTCATCAACAGCTGGCATCAGGATCGTCGATTTTATCGATTTTGCACTACTGATCATGGATCGATCGATAAGCGGAAGTGAAATTTTTATAATTTCCGTTGCGTATTTTCAGTTCCGTTATAGCGTTGTCTTGGTAATACTTATTGTTAGTTTCATGTGGCTCCGAGTGTGATCTGTTGTTTATGGTAACGAGTGAGTTTTATAAAATATCGGGAAATGCCTAAACGCAAGTCTACATTCTCAGATGTTCTTGCGCACAAATATCCTGCCTTCAAGAAAGGAAAAACTGTATGCGAAGCAGAATTAAAAATATGTGGAGCTGGAACTTACGTCTCAGTGGCAAATATATTTCCGTGCGTCGTCTTTTTTTTAAATTTGTCATCCTTTTTGAAGCTGTTTGTCCTCTTTTTTTATACGTCTGCACCTGGTCACCCTAGAAGTATTGGTTTACTAGGCGGAAATGAAAAAAGTGAATTTAATTGTTTTTTTTCTCATAGTATATCTCAGGTCTATAAAGTTCATCAAATGTTAGTCCTGTATTTTTTAGCACTGACACAAATATTTAAATGCAATTTTCCCCCGACTCTAGCGGATTTTTTTCCATTTACAAATACCTAGTGCAAAGAAATAGCTTCCCGCCTTGGGGACATTATTCTTTTCATGGAAAATATGGTGCGACCTTTAATTTTAGTTTAGCGTTTGCGTGTCTGTTTCCTTTCAGAAGCACCGTTTCGCACTGAAATTTGGAATCCTCCAGTTTATAGAGGGCGACTCCCTTAATCACAAAGATGGAGCCAACCAATGGAAGGCTTCATATTCTTCTATCCCCTAAAATGTCCCCTTTTGTGATCTAAAAAATAAGGTGTTTTTAAAATCGGGAATCGTATGCATATACATCACCTGGTCGTGGGTCAGTTATTTAAAAAAATGCGATCGGCTGGGCGAAACTCCCAAACAGATGTTATTTAAGGATCTAATGAATGCAAGCGATCAATAAATAATTAATTAAATTCGCTGGTTGAATGTCATTTAAATTTATCAGCAGCCGATGCTCCCTCTATTTAGGCCAAACTGCAAGAGTGAAGATAGAAGGTCAGATGACTGCGGAAATTGGTCTGGGAAAAGGAGTAAGACAAGGATGCTGCATGTCCCCAATATTATTCAACATATATTTGGAAGAAATTATCCAAGGGTGTTATGAAGGTAGAAGAGGGGTGTGTTTGGGAGGGAAAAGAGAAGAGTGTACAAGATTTGCAGATGACAATGCAGTATTAGCGGTAACCAAAGAAGAAATAATTGGAATGTTAGAAGACCTTAACACCAAATGTATAGAATATGGAATGAAAATGAACAAGAAGAAGACCAAGTGTGTGGTCATCGGAGCAAACGGGGAGAAAATTAAAATCAAACTACATGGGGAATGCATAGAGCAAGGGAAGAGCTTCAAATATCTGGGGAGTATTATAACAGAAGATATGTCTTGTGCAGCTGAGATAAAAAGATGGATAGCATTAGAAAAAGAAGGATTCCAAAGGAAAAGGAAGCTACTCTGTGGGCCTTTGAACAAATAATTAAGGAAGAGACTAGTGAAGTGCTATATATGGAGGCTCCCCTCAATATTCGAGAATCAAAGTGCTTATTTATGACACAATATTTTATTCGACGACTGCCGTGGTATGAATGGAATCCGGTGTATTTATTAAAATGGTGATGTGCGTGTTTCTAAGGAGGAAGAGTGTATTATTTTGTCAATATTCAAGACGCAAATCTCCACTAAAATACGTGTAATTTCAGTAGGATTGTAGTATGAGGATCGAGTCACTAAAAAAAACTCTTTTTCACAGCTCTGCAATAAACAGTGGCTTGAATGAGAACGATACGTGC
Source organism: Pyrrhosoma nymphula (assembly GCA_963573305.1). Lineage (NCBI taxonomy): Eukaryota > Metazoa > Arthropoda > Insecta > Odonata > Coenagrionidae > Pyrrhosoma > Pyrrhosoma nymphula. The sequence continues at coordinate 92,040,118 of OY754339.1, forward strand.
AACAGGTGTGGGCCTATCTATTCATGGGCGTAGAGCTAGAAAGAATGTCGGGATATGTGGCTTTTTGACTTCCATCCGTCAATCTGACGTAATCTTTAGTTTAATAGCGGGCATTTAACATTATCAAGGCCTTGTACAAGCCTTTCAAAACTGCTGGGTGCGACAACACACAACACAACCCTGAAAGAAAACCCAATACCCTGTTTTCACAACCCTAAAAGTTGAGTCTCTGAAGACTCATTGCATTCCGGGCGTCCAATGGAATAATATCGGAATGTTTCAGTTTTTTTTATTAACAGATGTAAAATATATTGCAGGTTGCGTAAAATCACATACTTGCGTGTATGGCTATGTATACGTACAATAATGCTGATCTAAATGTCGTAGTGAGTTCAATGTTACAGAGTGAATATTACCTGGGAACTCCTAGGCGTCCCTTGGAGATCTCCAGGTACCTTGGCAGTTTCTATAGTGACGGAAATATTGATTTTGAGCGGAGATGCTCGAGCCATGTTCAGCGACCCCACGGCATAGATACGGTGGTGTATGCGCCATTCCCAGAGACAGGGCCCGTGAGGGAAGTATCTTTTCCGAGGAGAATTATTTTGAAAACCAGATATGGTAGGAACTTTCTTAATTGCACCCGAAGGGAATATAGGTACCTGGGTTTACATTTCCTTGAAGCATTTGTAGGCGACTTGAATTTCGGGAGTACACACATAAATTATCACGAGGATAAAAAATTACTTGGTAATTTTTCATACTTTTTTACTTTCATACTTGACCGGTTTTCATGGTTTCTCATCATCATCAAAGGTAGGTAGGTAGGCAAGAGAGGAAAGGCAGTTTACATACCTTGGATAATGATGTAGAACTATCGAAATTGGTCAAGTCTGGAAAATAAGAATGTAGTAAATCAAGTAGTATTTTTATCTTCGTGACAAGTATACAATTGGTATTATATTGGTCTGCGAAATGTTTCGTAATTTCTGGAAAGCATTGTCGTTATTTAAAAATTTGGCTGTGGAGGAGGATAATGAAGGTTCTAAGATCAGAGAGAAAGACAAACGATGAAGTACTATGCATTGTAAGGGGAACATAGCAAGTTAGTGGTTGATTTTAGTGTAGGAAACGAAGGTTTGCTATCATGAGAACCCTGGTGGCCAAACGCGGAGGCTATCTTACTTCCCCGTGCGGAGCCAATTCGTGCAAAATGGAATCTTCTCCTGAAAAGGATCATCTACGTACCTGCCAACATGTATCGCTACCACTATGCAAGTCTGGTGTGTATAGCTGTAAGTCAATAGCCATATCGCCAGGGCTTACGCCAACGCTGTAAGTGGAAATAAAGGCTCCGAAATTCAGACAAAAGATGCGTTCCTTTCGTGATGTTTTCCTGGAATCAGTCATCATAGGTTGCTACCATCATTTACATTGGACATATTGTTGGAAGAAAGGCGATGGCCTTTAACCAGGGGCCAGAATGAACTGAGTATTGTACAAGGAGAACTAAGCAAACAAACATATTTGTAAATAAAATATCAGGGATACATAATAATTGTGCCTTTTAATGGTGTAGATCAGGGATCTCCTAAGTACGGCCTGCGGGCCACATCTGGCCCGCAAGATGATTTTATCTGGCCCGCAGAAAAATTATGCGGAAACGCACCGCATAATTTTTGCTTGGATACTAGCTACTTGTAATTAATTAACGCTTCAAAATTTAAATCTCAGTTTAGTAAGATTTTAAAAGCACAAACACATTAACATCAGTCATAAATGTTTTTGGGATAAAAAAATGGGAATTTTCTGGTAGTGTTCGTCATCAATATACGATAATTTAATTTCACATACTCTGTAATTAGTTAAGACAGTTTTATGACTTCGATAAAACTCATACCTAGAGTTTCCTAGTTTTTTTACGGTCCGCTGAAAGAGTTCAAGTACCCATTTTGGCCCTCGTTACGATAAGTTTGGAGACCCCTGGTGTAGATAATGATGAGCTACCAATGTGCAGTTAAGATCAAGGTTGTTGTAAGTCAAAAATGTATCTTTTTTTAATTGAGGCTGGAAGAAAAAAGTAAAAAAAATAACCCTAAGAGCTGCTTTCTGGTGGAAGGACACCGAAGCTAGACTCGCACCACTAATGTACAAAACAGAGCACAGGTGAAATGTGGCCAAAAACTAACTTACACCACTTACACTCTTACACCACTTACTCTCAACGACTCAAACATGTACTAAATTAAATATCAGCTGTTAGGCATTATGCAAACGATAATCGAAGGGGGGATTCGTAACTTGATCCAGGTTAAGTATTGAGTACGATATTCCACAGAGGAAAAATCATTTTTCCTCAGTGGAATATCGCAGTTACGTGTACTTGCGGGTGACTCCGTAGAAGGTAAATGCCACGGCTAGTCTCTGTATCCTCAAAATTTGTTAAGTATTGAGATTTCTTTGTGGTTAATTCACACTCATTGCAGTGGGAAGATTGTTACATTTTGGGAAAGCTTGGCATGTGATAGCTCCTTGACTCCAATACGAGGTCGATTCACAGGGTCAAACGAGTTTCCGAATCGTGCAAGTCACAACTTCGTGCTTTCGCGTGTTTCACGACACCATAGTAAGTGCGCTTGCACCACAGATCAAAGAAGAGAGAGTAGTAGATCAGCACACAAAATTGAAGCGTGTTTTTTTTAATGATTCCCCTAACATGGCGCAACATGTCCATTAATATCACGTTTAATTCAGTGCTTTTTTGGAAATTATTTGAATTTTTCATTTTAATTGATAAATCATTGCAGTCGACAATTTCACTGCTAAAACCAATGTTTTTCGGCACACGAAACCTATGCACACAACTGCACAGCCCATCCATCCATTCCGTAGAGCCGATTACGCATTTCAATGCCTTTAGCATTCCTTTTAAATCGTACCTTTCGGTTCAATCTGCTCTCTCTTTTTGAATCTATGGCTTGCACTGATAACTCGCCCATCTCGGAATATGAAAACAATTGAGGCAAATGGCTTTTTGTATATGCCTACAAATTTTTATGTGAAGCATTGCATCGGATAAATTATTTTGGCACGCTTTATATTGTTCCTGAGAGTCTTATTTATACGCGAATACTATCATTATTTACATATCTCCATTGAGGCTTTATACTTTGGGAGGGAAATAGTACAGATATCGTAAATTATGATAAATACGAAGGTTACCTCTTCGCAATTGGAAAAAATTTGGGGGATTAATTCCATTGCTTATTATTAATCGAGCAATTAACGCTTGATAAGTATCAAGCTCGGTATTAATGATTTACTGGAATGCACAAATCATCAATGAACGATAAAATAAACCGTGTTGAAAGTTATTTAGATAGTGGGAAGCGAAAGCCCTTTCATCGATAGAATTATTTTATCGTCAATTTCTTCCATAATATGACTCGAACAGCCTACAAATACCTTACTCAATTTAAAGCAAAAGCAAACTAATGTGTCCAGAATTGTTTTTTAAAACATCAAACAACTAATTAATTATGAAATAAGAGCATAAAATCCGAGGTGCTTCGGAGACTGCATGAAGAGTACGTGGAATATCCAGGATGGGATATCATTGTGTGCCAGGGAGTAAAAATTGCGATTTGAAATTAATATCAAATCATTTTCATAGGAACGCTTTGTTGAGTTATTTTTAGGATAATTTAAAACTTATAAACAACCTAAAATGTGTAAACATCATCAAAATAAATCCACTTGTTTTTTACCACGCCTATTTTAACTTCACCTTTGTTTATTTCTTGGTTTGTCTGGATGGAATCTTGTCATCGAAATCTAAACCACTTCCCAATGTTCAATCGATCTGAAATTTGAACACACTTACTTACTCTCGATCTCGATAAATGAATTAGTCATTAAATTCACTAATTACCAAGTTAATCTACTAAAATTAAATGGCTTACATTTTAAATGGACTAAAGTCTTTTGCCATTAGATGGCGCTAACGGAGCATTTAGTTAGCATTTATAGTGAGAAGAAATGTTAATAATTTAAATTTCAAAGACCGGTTTCACAATTAATATAAAGGAATAAAAGTAGAAAAAAATAATATGTAAGTATACTTTTAAAAAACCATGCTTATATTCAAATGTACTAAAAAGACAATAATATTTTTTTTATAACTCGGAAAATAAAAGCGTGGGCGCATTTTGTTAATCAACATCCAATGTCTGTAATTTATATCATCAATGTGTATTCCACAAGCGCCCACCTTATACTAGGAGAGAAAAAAAAATATTTTTTACGTTTTGTACAATTAAATATACCTAAGCGTTGATTAAATAAGCATTTTTTTCATATTTTTTCCCTTCAACCTGCAGCTTACCTCCTTATCACAAAAAACTCCGCTCTTTCTTCTTCAATTTATCCATAACTCCCATTCACTCTGTGCTGAACTACACTATATGTTATGAATACAAAAGAGATATGAGTATCGATGTATTTTGAAAGAACAAGAGTGTACTGGAATACAAGGGTGGCTTTATTATTATTCTTTTATCGTTAAAACGACGCCTCGTAGCCAATACTTATGTCATCGCGTTTTCAGACTAGCTTGAACTTGTGGAAGCGATTAAACTTCTTTTTTGAAATCGAGCGGGCAGTCCCCGTCGGGATCGTTACCTATACTTAAAAGGCATTTCGGAGCTCATGCGGAGATCGCCGGATAATTCAGGGAACCCTCTGCCGTCATTTCGAGGGCAGTCGGTGGTCATCCCTTCTCTTGACCCCCCACTGACCCATAAAATGCGCTCGCTCGATACCTTCCAATGGCGTGGCGAATGTTGACCGCCACCTCAACTGCCGGGGCTAAATTTCGCCCTTACCTTCAAGTGTTTTTACGAGGCAGGGATCATTGTCGGCGCATAATTTGCGAGATGAGGTATCGTATTGTTTCATTTCACATTTTCCGCAAATGGTGCCTCGCGATGTCGTTCAAATACGGGTTGGTATTTAGTTGGAGAGCTGGCGAAAATAGAATACAGGAAAACAATCTCACCCGCGCAAATATTTCTAAGAAAAATTCGCTTTACATTTTCACGCTCTATTCAGAAAAACAAAAAATTTAAGTATTGAAAAACAAGTAAATATTCTATACGATAGAAACTACTTGTTTTTCTTTTAACACCCTGTACATCCGATACTAATAAGTAAGTCAAAATCGTACGGATTGGAACTTTTCTACCCATTATTTAACCCATTTTCCTCCCGAATTTTCGGAACTGCCTTCGGATAAATATCCGATTTGATATTTCGTTTTTAAGTGAAAAAGTTACGTAATCACCTCATAAGTGGTAATTATCCTGGCTCGGCTTTCATAAATTTGGTCAAAACGTGTTAGTTGTAATTGTTTTTTTTATTTATTTTCTGCTAACACGTTTAAGGTAGTTTGAGCGAGATAGTTCCCTAGTCATAATGGAACCATATTCGAATTTTATGTTTTGATTTAATCGTCTGTAAGAAGTAAATATTTTAACTTAAATGGCGAGAAATTGGTTATACATGGCAAACATTCTCAGTAGTTATAAAAATATAACCACATTAGTCTCTAACTTGACTCATTTTTTCAAGTCGTACGGCTAAAAAGCCTTCAATGCTGCAAGTTATTTTTGCAATTCCGTAAATATTACTGCGGTGAGTAAAAGATTATGTTTTATAAATTGTTGATAAAACAAAAACCAAACACCGTTAATTTTTTGACGAAATCTAAGAGTTGGGAATTCCTAATGTTTTAAATATTCTCCCTCTGGAGCGCACAGCCGTAATCTGTCATATGCGAAACAACTTGTATTTTCAGGCAAATTGCTCGAAAAGTAGTTCCGCAAGGGGTAAATATGTTGTTATCATTTAAAAGATGGGAGCTTTTACTTTAAAATGAGGTCAAATTCTAGGAGAATAGAATGTTCGGTCAAACTAGCTTGAGTGTGAAAGGTGAGTGAATTTCTGCTTCCGCAGTTCGGGGAAAACCACGGCGGAGGAAACGTACGCATCAAAGAACGAATAACGGTGACGTTTATTCATATTTATCAGCCGGATCCAACGTCGATCCCTTAACTTAAGGCGAAGGACATTTGGCCTTCGTATCAAGTTATAATCTAAGCTCTTTTGTTTTATCCAAGTTAAACCCAAAATACAGGCTGCTCAAATCCCTGGCTCAATGAAGAAATTAAACTAATATGGTCACACGGTGAGCCGCTATTCGAAAAGCTATTTAAAGAAGATCACTCCAGGAACACCCCTTGCACTTGAATGATGAGTACCAGCTACTGCTAGCTTGCACCAATCCTAGTTCATGGACCAAAACGGTGGCACAACTCAAAAAGATCACTTCTCCAATGAGAAAGGCTTATGAGTTTTTGTTGCTATGGAAGCGTACTGGATATGAGTGAACTTTAATTTTAACGATTGCGTTGATATGTAGGTGATATCTTCAAACGTTAATTTTGCGGAAATGGCATGCTTCCATTGAATTATAAGGCTATACGCTTTGCCTCTGAAAAGTGTAACTGCCGACTCATTACTTATTAGAACTCATTTAATACGTAATATAACGATAATAAACACTCGGCGATCGATTGAAAAAATAATTTTTTCATTTAAAAAATCATTCAGATCGATCATTTTTTAGCCTATATTAATTTTCTGTGTATCCATTGCGAAATTAATTTATCTTCGCTGCGGGGGATGGGGAAGGAAGAGAATAGGTTTTATGGGTGGGATGATGAAAGGTAGGACTTATGCTGAGATGAAGAAAGAAATACTAGAGGTAGAAAGGGCACGGCACGTGTAAAAGTTCGTTGGATATTCTCTGGCTTTCATTACAACCTACCTCTAACCGGTAGATAACTGTAAAGAATGAATGTCGTATATCCGCCAATTCGGGGAGAGAAAAGAAAATAGTTTTGCTAACCAGCCACCATGTCTTCCTACTCTCGTGCTTTGCTGTATCATCAAAGATATTCCCTAGGTAACTTTTTGATTCTAAAAGTCCTCGGTTTTAGCAGTGACATTCGGAGAATTGGATAAAGCATAAAGTTTCTCCATTTTCGTATCTCGACCGTTCTGCATAAAAAAATATTCAAATTTGGGTTACAAGTATAACTTCTGCGTCGACAATAAGTCTCGATGAATATTTTGCGGAGAGAGGTCTGTTAAACATAACAGCTTTGGTTATTTATTTCAGTTGAAACCCAAGTTTAGCATATTTCTCATTGTCTAGGTTTCAGCGGGAATTCAAGTGGGAACATAGTTTATATTCAACTTCTCCCACAGTTATCCAGTATGCCATTGGTTTAAAATTTCTATGGATCTTAGCTGCCGTATAAATTGACGATATTGAGCGCTTGATAGTCGCTATGATTATTAGTTTTGGCGGTTAACTTTAATTTACTAGCTCTGACATTTAGGAGTCACATATTAGTCTTGCTTGAGTTGTGCCACCCTTGCAGTCCTGTGAACGATGTAGCATTCCTTGCGTGTTTTTTTCTAAATGAATGTGAATGTTTTGTGATGATTGTGTTTGATCGCACCCGCACCTTATGAGCTTCTTTTGCCGCAGACGTGGGCGGATATGAAGCGGGAGGCGAGGGAAAAGTTCGCCAGGATGCGGTACGACCCTACGAAGACGGCGGGCCGCATCGGAAGCAACGAAGTTCTCAACAGCATCCAGAGGAGGATACTGGATCTCATTGGAAGCACGGAGATGTGCAGGCCGGACCAGGTGCCGGAAATTGGGGTGAGTAATGAGCCATCGAATTGGGACGCACCAAGTTTTTGTCTCACCCTCCATCCCTCCGACGAATTTCAAGTCTAATTTTTCTCCTTGAGGCTTTCTCATACAGTCCCTGTACTGGAGTCCCGTAAAAATGTTATTACTGATTTGTCTAAAGCCTCAAGTACACGAGGCAAGTTTACAAGCTACAAGCCGGATTTTTCACAAGCAGCTCGTAAACCAGTCCAGTGTACTAGATGCACTCGCTCCGTTAGCTGCTTGTAAAAATGCTCTGGAAAAAGTTGAACTGCCGGCGACTTTACACTCCACTCGCCGGCTTTTGAGTGAGCTAGCTTGTAAACAAGCCACGTGTACTCACAGTAGCTTGTGCAAAAGTTGCTAGTAGCATTGGTCAGCAGACGACAACACGTGGTTTCCACACGCCGGCTAGTTGGCTACTGAGCAATTGGGAACTTTTGTGTGTACTCGACTACTAGCGTACTCGCCGACTCGCCGGCTAAATACAAGCCGGCTTGTTAGCTTGTAAACTCGCCCCGTGTACTTGTGGCTTAACCAACAGAATCGAGTGAAGTACATATGGGAGAGTCAGAAAAGGTTGGGTAGACATCACCATATTCTGGACCGGGTGATTTAGACACCATTTTCCTAAATGCCCGAAACCGATATAATTTTGTGTATATTTTTAAATATATTTTTGTGTATATTAATAAATTTTTATTTGAAAGTGGGCGGAGTAGAGAGCTGCAGCTTAGGGGTCGTGCATAAACTACGTTACCGACTTGGGGGGGGGTAAGGGGGTCGCCTAAAAACCTACGGCGGGTAACGAGGGGGAGGGGGGGTTCACTCAGAGACGAACGTAGCTGTGACAATGCGCTTGTTTACGTTTATTACTCGTCAACATTGCGTCCACAATACTACAGAGTTTAATATTAGGAAGGGTGCGCGAGGTGTTTCATACATCCCAAGCTTCTACTTTAACTCATTGTAACTGAACCATTACCTCTGTAATGTTGCATGTCTTCCTACCATCAAATTGCTCACATTTTAACCTTCTCGCGGGTTAAATAGTGACCTCGTGACAACACTTTTCAAGGCAGCAGTCAGAAACGTGGGGAGGGGAGAGAACAAAGTAGAAGAGCACAGCACCTTGCGCCGTGATTCATGGTTGATTTTTAGAATTCAAAAATAAATATTATTAGTTAAAATTGAGATAATATAGTTCTATTATATCTATTTCGGCTATGCTATTTGTCGTATGCAATCTATTCCTAAAAAATAAACTCAGTCAATAATTGAGAAAATATTTTAAAATAGAAAGTTTCATTTGTAGAGACAACGTTACATGTCGGGGGGGGGGGGGGGGGAAGGGTTGGGATAAATACTAAAGTTGTCAACGAAGGGTTAAATAAAACACAGAAAACGGTAACGTAGTTTATGCACGACCCCTTAGCAGCGACGAAATTGCAGATGGTTATAGATTTTCGGGATTATATTGCTACGTGTTTCCTAATTTACTCGTTTCATAATCTTTTTCATCCTGTGGTCATCATAGATATGCAATAAATGCGAGAAAATACATCGTTAAAAATCATTTGGAAAGATCAGCATTCGATCCTGGGCCGTCTTAATTCATTGTTGCTATAGCTTGCACGTTTTGGTGTGACTGCGTGCAGTGTTAATATTTTTTCACGAATCATTTATTGTTTTATCAATTACAGGAAGATGTGGATTGCAATAATTACGAATTAATTATAAACTTACGCCGAAAGATAACCCAAAAACATATGAATTCCATTTATAGATTTACAATTGGTCCAGGAGTGCAATAACTGCAGCTAAAATGCACTGTCATAAACGCAGCGGTATTGCAAACGGTTCAGGTGAGCTTGGAAGGGTCATAGGGATATTTTTATTTCTTTCCTGATCTTTGCTCTGATAGAACAATTTGTGAGCGTGGACCGTATTATGAAGAGCCAGAATCGAGAAGATTATAAAGGCACAGCCGTTATCTATGTACCATATTGCACGACTCAATGGAATCATAGAAAAAATTAGACTGGGTACGCTCTAGTTAATTTAACAAAGGGTAGGGAATTTTCGTTTGGTAAAGCCACCGTCCGTGATATAATTTTAAAGGGATGTGCTTGAAAACTCTTCGAAGCCGGGTGTTATTAACACTAGGGGTTAGTGAACAATCGATTAATGTGTAATGGGTTTGGAAGGATTGGCTGAAGGGAATTTCGCTCGGCTCGGCAATTTGATTCGGAAGTTTATTCCTTTAAAAAAAGACCCTCTCAGTATTTTCTGGTTATTTCGGGTGGTGGGTCTATCCAGGGAGTAGGGAGCACTCTGGGAATTGAATATTGACTCCCTTATTTCGGTGACTGTCGACCCCACGGGAGAGTCTTTTTCCTTCGCAACTTTCGTGATGATATGGCGTCATGGTGAGGTATTCCTACCTGTATTCCAAAGTTCAGTTACAATTCACAGTTTAATTAACATTGAATTAGGTTTACAAATTATTTTCTCGCATTTCCGCACTGATATATCATACTGTGTATGAATCAACAAGCAATCATTGAAATGCGGCTCGAATTCTGTATTCCTCTCAAGTTGGTTTTTGACTCAATTTACACTATTTCTGCATTGAAAACAAGGCTTCTTATATTTTTCCTTAGTGAAAAACTAATGAAAAATAAACTGGTCTACCCAGAGGTAATATCCTGTTATTTTGTCCTTGGTGGCAAAATTTGTTTCTTTATTTCTGGTCTGAAGCTGAATCAAAGGAATTGCCAAATGTCTTTCACTTTAAGATCTTTAGGGTCAGTAAACTTGAAAGTCCTCTAGTCAAGCAATCGATGGGTGGCATTGGTGGTGTTTAGTAGAACGCATAATTGAATGAGCTCAAGTATTTGGAATCCTTTCTAGGGTAACTTTGTTTCGGCTGCTGTGCAAAGAAGTCAGAAAGGTATTGCTTCAAATAAATGTCTAAAAGGAAACTTTAAACAATATATTTTGTAAATATATTCCCAAAAAGTCCAGGAAGAGGGTGTTGTACAATTGTACATGTCGTTATAAACTTGTAGCAACACTAAAGGTGTTCTCAAATTGCTTTGATTTCACTAAATCCCATACGGAGACTTAACAAGCACCACCTTTTATATTAATCCAAAACATCTCAGATAGTATCTATACCATGAGTAAGATAATAAAAAATGCAAGCACAACATATACTACATATGAGTGTAATAATATGTAAGGAATCATGGTCTTGCCTTATGGAAGATAAATGAGGAACTGTACATATATAGAAGAAGTGCTCTTCATATTGCACCTAACAATTATAAAGGTGTATATGTTGACCCCAACAGGAGTTTAAAGCAAATTTTTATTGAATTTCGTGAATATAAGAGCATTTCTTATTAGTAGGGGAAGATGTTGTGCATGTTATATTTACACTTTTGTTTTTCATCTTAACCATGATAAAAGTTGCTCTTTATGATGTTTTCGGGATGGACGAAAGAGGAAGTAAATTTTAGTTTGAATCTTCATATTGAATGTGGTGAAGTAAGGGCAACATACCTATAGTGTAAGTACAAGTTTATTAAAGGAAGGAGTCAATGAAGGCGTAAATAATGATGTGCTGAATTGAACTACAGCTTGAGAATCACTTGAAGAAGCACTACTGCTACTAAATTTAGGAAACCTTTGGTATAGTTTTATATTCGTAAAAACTTCATAACAACCATGAAGCCTTAAGTTTTTTTGAATAGACAAAAGAGAAAGAGAAAATGATAGCTTTTCGGAAACTTTGTTCATTAGGTAAATGCCTGGATATGTTATTTATTTATTTAATATTCTTCTTCTTTCTCAAATCCCCTTCTGTTGTTTGGCGTAGGCGTCCCTCAGCCTTTTTTCCAAATTATTTCCTGTTTTGTGCGAGACGCTTCACCTCATTCAAGCTCTTTCCGCGCCTGACTGCCAGTCTCTCTCCACATATTCTTCCCATTCCATCCTTGGTCGTCCTCTTCCTCGCTTTCCCTCTGGTCTTGCCTCCATCACCTGTCTTGGCTTCCTTTCCTCATTCATCCTAACCACATGTCCATACCATCTTAAAGTTTTTCTTTCCATCGACTCCACCATCGGGTCTTGCTGTAACTCAACTCTATCGACTCTACTATCGACTCTTATTGTAGTATTTCTCACTCGATATCTTCTAGTGCGTCCTGCTGCTCGTCTTAGGTTTCTCATCTCACAGCTTTGGAATCTACTCCTGTGCTTGTCTAGTAGGGTTAGCCTCTCTGTTCCGTACAACAATACTGGCTGGAAAATGGTTTTTTACACCCTCATCTTTGTCTTCTCCGATATTTCCCTTTTGCCCACAATTGATCTGCTAAGCTGATAATACACCTGATGTGCTTTATGGATTCTGTGGCTCACTTCAGAGTCTGGCCTTCGATCACTAGTAATTTGTGTCCCCAGGTATGCGAACTTGTCAACTTGTTCTACTTCTTGCTCTTCCCACGATATGTTCAGCCTTTCAGGTATACACCTTCAAAGCGACTGGAGACAGACATATGGACTTATAGTTGCTGCATTGAGTAGTATTTCCCTTCTAGTAGATTGGTGCTCAAATATTCAGTTCCCAATCCGCTGGGATCTTTTTCACTGTCCATGTTCTTCTGCATATCTCCCACATCCAATCCATCACTGCATTTCCTCCAAACTTAATCATTTCCGGCGCCAGGCCATCAGCGCCTGCAGCTTTACCAAGGTTTATCCTTTTTATTGTTTCCTCCACTTCAAAACGTGTTATTTCTTCTCCATTTCCTCCTTCTCTTCAATTTAATATTTTTTCCTTATCTAATCAATGCCACTATAAAACATTTGCAAAGATATTTTACATTGGAAATTTCACAATAAATAAATTTATCAAAAAACTAAAAAATAAAAACATGAGGTGGTATCAAAAACGGCCAGGGAAACGAAATAATGCTGACATTTATATACACTTTATGTGCTACTAATATGATCCCTCTTTTATGAACTTGAAACCATGAGGAAAGTTATTAATCGTCAGCAGGATTGCTCAAACCGAGGATTGGCCTACCGAACTCAATTATTTTACCAGTTAGCAGTTTTATGCCTTCGAAATTCCTTTCTTAACATCCCACTGAATTTTATTTAGATATTACATCCTGCATCTTGGTATATTATAATTCCCTATAGTATATTTCTCCTTCCGTAATTTACCCGTAAATTTTACGCTTATATTGTAGTTTTTGTAATCTTATTAATTTTAGAAATATCAAATCATTCACGTCATTTTTTGCAAATCACTCTTTCATACTCTGTTGTTTTACAGCAGTTCACGTGTAAAGAAGAGGAAGAGGAGGAAAACATGACGGTGGAAGTTCCTTTCGGGTCAGACAACATTCCTTGCTTGGAAGTGGCCGCCCCTAATTGTAAGTTGACCTCGCTGTGCTCACATCTCATATTAATGTGTCTAAATGTTCTGCAGAAAGCCACCTAAAAACAATTATAGTGTATAGCATATAGTAAAAAGAACAGTCGGAACCAGTCAATACAAAGTGAAAAATTAGGCGTATGGAATATCAAATATATTGTGTAGTACAAAATACAAAGTAAATACATGGACATTACTTTAAATTAATGAAGAAAAGAAAGAGCTAGGAAGATGGCAGTAAGACCATTCCATCACAATAACATTCCATATGATTATTTTGGAAGGATTAATTTCATGTTTACAAACATTCTTTTGCGTTAATTCGATATCAATTCGACGTAACATACACAACCAATGTTAGTGCTTCAGTTCGTCCGATTGGTAAATTTTCCGTACAGCAGAGCGCAAGTTTATTTCTTCCCCTAGCAAATCACCTGATTAACAAATCACCTGGTTCATAATGTCCTTGTAATAGATAATGTTACCATTGAAATGAGCCTTCCGAATTCAAGGCTGTAGGGTGGCTCTCCCCTAGGTAATTTATTAGACTAGTGTACCTCTTTTTTCATCCGTTTCTTTTATCTTGTCATAAATTTTGATGTTATGCAAATCACCCGCATAAAGCATTCTTAACGTGATTTGCAGATCTTTCTAAACTGTAAACTAGGTGAGATAATAGGGGATGAAATCCATTTATGGTCTGCTGTACATAAATGATCAGCACATACAGTGTTATCAGTTCTTTTGATAAATCTAGACCGTTCAGTGGAAATGTAAGTAGTCCGAGAACAGAACCTTGAGGAGTATCTTAATTTTCCAAACACAATGTTGCCTCCGACTGCTTCAACAAAAATGTTTGATTCAAAGAAATCTTTGATATTTATGTATTTTATATTCTTTACTATAGTTACGTATATTGTTTTAATTTAAAATAAAAAAAACACATTAATTTATATATGTGATAATTACTTCATTCATTAATTTTTGGCTATTTTGCTAATATGTTAGCCTGTTTCAGTGGGCATTTCAAGTAGTCAGTAAATATAATAAATTCATTCATTTAAATGTGTTTGCAGAAAGTGGAAGGGTTTTTGTTATATCTTGGGCAGATAGTAATTCTTGCTCGGTGATGTATTTTCCGGGGCTAATTACTGATAAACTCTGTGAGGGACGGACTTGAAATGAAATATCTGCGCTATGTATATAAGTTAGCCACCATTGTTGATCTTTTGTTAGTTGAAATGTATCCCATTGTCCTACCAACCTTATTTAATGACAATATGCTGACTTATATGTCCTGTGAGGAAATATTTGCTTGAGTAGTAATCACGTTGCATTGTCTTTTGCAGGTGTCCTAGAAATAGATAATGTTACCACTGAAATGAGCCTTCCGAATTCAAGGCTGCAGGATGGTTCTCCCCTAGGTAATGTATCAGACTCTTGTGCCTCTTTTTTCTTCTATTTCTTTAATATTGTTAAATATATTTATGTTATACAGGAGTAGGATTATGATGGGATGGGTGAATAGGTTAATGTTATGTAAACTTAACTAATTTGTTTCGTCGTTAATGCCGTCCCAGGAACTTAAACCGATTATCCCTGCAGAATGTTTGCCGTCGTTTTCAAGGGAAAGAAAGTTTTAAGTGTCAACTTTCAAGCCAAGCTCAACAGGTTTTCCACGTCGTCCAGCCTCAAGTCTCCCGTAGGAAAGGGACGATTAACTCGCCTATCGTTACGTCTGTTGTTTTTTTGTACTTTTTAAGAGCGCCAGTATCTTTGGGGTTTGCATTTCCACTGTATTTGCTATTTTTGGAGCCTTTATTCAGAGGATTCGATTGCTAATAGAATTCGCATTTTGAGATTTTACGACTCTTTTAATACGAATTTCTCTCACGAATACTCTCCGGGTAATTTCAGTTTCAGTTTATTTAATCTATATCTATATGTTTGTCTGTTTGAGTGTCTTTGTCTTTTACACAAACCTACAGTTTTACCTACAGATCGTGCTGAAATTTTGCAGACTAATAGTTCAAGACAGGAGAAAAATTGTAGGGCTATTTTAAAAAGATCTCAAGGCCCCAAAAGGTCCCAAAAAGGGGCCCTTCGGTGGTCTACGCTACGTATTGTGTTTTGTGCAGTTGTTTCATATTTTGCTTTTTCAAATTAAGTACTTCCGCTCAAGATTGAGGGTTGAGATTTTTTTATCAAATGGCTAAAATAATGAAGTTTATAATTCTTTCAATCAATTATCTTCTCCAATCGGTATTTTTCTGCAAATTGTGTTTTTAGCTGCAAAAACGCACATTTTTCTCTGAAATCAACAACAGCATATTTTCTTGACAACCAGATTTTTATTTTTAACGCATTTAAAATTCATGCAGCTAGGTTCAGCTGATTTGGAATGCTAAGCATTGGGTTTTGTGCAGTGGATAATTTTTTGCTTTGTAAAACTACATTCACTCAAGATGGAGACTTAAAATTTATTTCATCAGATACCCGAAAAAATGAAGTTTCTCATTTTTAAAATCGATTTTCCTCTTATATGATGAGTTATTAAGGAAGCAACGCCGGGTAATTCAGCCATTCAAGAATATTTTAAAGCTGTTAAGTACAGTTGAATAACAGGCGTTTGAAGGTAAACTTTGTGGCAGCCATTCCCTAAATAACACAGTATCTCAATCTCAAAGAGTATCAAATATTTTGCAGACTAATAGTTCAAGACCGTAGAAAAATTGTAGGGCTATTTTAAAAAGATCTCAGGGCCCCAAAAAGCTGCCAAAAAGGGGTCCTTTGGTGGTCTACGCTACGTATTGGGGTTTGTGCAGTTGTTTCATTTTTTGCTTTTTTAAATTACCTCCGCTCAAGATAGAGGGTTGGATTTTTAAAATCAAACTGGCTGAAAGAATGGAGTTTATGATTCTTTCAATCAATTAGCTTTTACAATCCGTATTTATCTGAAATTGTCGCGTTTTTAGCTGCAAAAACGCACATTTATATCTGAAATCAACAAAAGCATATTACCTTGACAACCAGATTTTAATTTTTTACGCATTTAAAATTCATTTTGCTTACTTTAGATAACTAGGAATGCTAAGCATTGGGTTTTTTGCAGTGGTTTATTTTTTTGCTTTTCAAAACTACTTTAACTCAAGAAAGAGAGGAAAAATCTATTATATCAGATACCCTAAAAAATGAAATTTCTCATTTTTTCAATTGATTCTCCTCTTATATGATTAGTTGTAAAGGAAGTGTGATCCCGAGCAACGCCGAGTAATTCAGCTAGTTTTCTAAATTAAGCCTTACATCAACAAATATTTTTTTGAGGCAACAAATATTAATTATTTTACTAGAGGCCGTGTGCTTGACGAAACATTCTTTATGTTTGACAAAGTTGGGGTGTGGCATAGGGATTGGAATATCGATTTCGATTTTAATCTAAAATTGATTATCACACTCCGATTTTCGATTTAATCGAAGTCGACTTTTTGTTTTGAATAATCGATCAAAATCGATTCTAGTCCATCGATTTTCGATTTTTAGCTTGCTACAGCATTTTAATTTTGCCAATCGAGCTGCGCCAGTTCGTAAACCGCCCTCCAGTCGACCACAAGTCCAACCCCAATCCACTACAAGCCTGGAAGAAGATTAAGGGAGAATATCCCCACTAGCCAGTAGGATTTTATCTATAGTTGCCTCTACCGTGCCGTGTGAGCGACTATTTTCTCACGCCGGGTTAATTGCAACACAGGTGCGGAATCGATTATCCGGAAAACATATAAATAAGTTAATTTTTTAAGGTCTATCCCTGAGGAACACTGGTTCCACGGCTTTGCAAACAAAAATAAATAAAATTCTGTTTTTCATTTTGTGGTAGGTATGCCCACTTTTCAATATAGTTACAATTCTTATTGCTACTAAACTATATGTAATTATCTGGTATGGATTATTACTTCCCTGCATACCTTATTAATATCTTTATAATAATATATCGTATTAATAAATTTACCCGTATTCAGTTCTTATCCCTAGTGCTTCCACTAACCCATATTTTTCATTTTGTTACAACAGCACATCCGTATTTCAGCAGACAAATACTTTTCTATTTTAAAATATCGATTTCGATTTTTCGATTATTTTGAACAAAAAATCGAATTTTTAGAAAATCGATTTTATAAACCAAAATCGAAAGTCGATTAATCGAAAATCGATTCTCGATTTAAATTTCCAATCCCTAGAGTGGCATTGGAAAAATGCTGCAAAAGATAGGAATCATATTTTAGCGCAGCAGGTTTGCACTTTTTTATTTAGGGCCAGTTATCTTGAATTTTAATCCTTAAGCGTGGTATGGTGAGATATTTTCTCTTGTCATTATATCGATGAGCTTCACGAGTTTGATCTGAATTTTGCGGTCTAAGGTGGGGGGGGGGGGGGTAAATTGAGGGTTAGGGGCTTAGCAACACCATTCGAAGCCATAAATTAGTCAACAGAGTAATATAACGAGTTTGATCTGCATTGTGCGGTCTCAGGTGGGGCGGTAAATTGAGGGTTAAGGGGTTAGAAACCCCATTCGAAGCCATAAATTAGTCAACAGAGTAATATAACGAGTTCTAATAGCCAACCGAAGAGACTTCAGGCTAAGCTCCTGATAGAGTAATACTTTCTAAATGCTGCAATAACATTGTGAAATGATATAATATTTCAGCGAATTATTATGCTTTTATCAGTCTGATATTCACGTAGTTAGAATTTATTGCGTGATTTGTTGCGAAATAATGGATACTAAACGGAAGAAAATGAAATCTTCGGCCCTTTGAAACAATTAAGTCCATTTTTCCCTGAATAGGTATTTATCTCCCACCTGCGTTATTTTATGGCATATTGTTGGCTTCTTGTTTTGGCAAATTCTTTTCATACGATAGCTGTAAAATTTGTTCTTACTGTTCTCTTTTTAAAAGTAACTTGCATGTATGCAATGTGTATCTCATTAGATGTAAAGTTTTTAGTACTCATTCCATAAAGGTATTTTGCTCGTATTATTGTGGCTACGTGTATCTAAATATTTTAAATAAGGCCTCATCAATGCGGAATGTAGTTTATTAGGTAATTTTTTCGCTTTGGAAGTCTGTTTGTTGTCAGTAGAATGCCGAAAAAAATTTGGTGTACTTGGTAATCTTTGGAACAAAATATACTTGGCTATTGAATTGGACCAGTCGAGTTAATTTTCTGGGTGAAAAAGTTGAATGGGTCATGATTGCCCCATGAAGGCATTCATTCGTATTCACTCGGTAATGTAGCCTTGAAGTATTTATGTGTATAATGACCACTTTTAAATAGTTTATTCTTCTTTCTTTGAGTTTTGGTCAGTATTTAAGTCACAATTTCACCACCAACGTTTCTCCAAATTTATTGCCATCCACAGGGCTAATTGACATAAACCATGACACAAAATTAACAACATAAACAGGTATTGATTAATGTAATATTTGAAATAACAACTTAGGAGATAACTACACTGAATATTTTTTCTCTATCGGGAACTCAATGTTTACATATAACAATAAACCTGTGAAATTTAAACTATATTAACAAGATGGGTTAAAAAGACGTCAACATTTCAATATACAGGATAGATTTAAACAGTCTCTAGGCAACTAGAAAACACACACTAGATTGACTAAGAAGTTGGCCATTAAGAAAAATGAACAAATGTCATATTTTTACTTATATAAAGCGTTTTTCATGTTTTTTTCTAAAGTAATCGGTTAATAGTTTTTTGTGTAATCTGGTGTGTTTTCTTGTTGCCAAGAGACTGTTTATATCTATTCTGTGTATTGAAATGATTGTCGTTTTTTTACCCGTCTTGTTAATGTAGTATACAGTTCACAGGTTTGTTGTTATTTGTAACCATTGTGTGCCCGATAGAGAAAAAAATATTCAGTGTAATTATCTCCTAAGTTGTAATTACAATTGTCTTTTTTATCAATACCTTTTTATGTTGTTAGTTTTGTTTCATGGATTATGTCAATTAGCCCTGAGGATGGCAATACATTTGCAGTGAGGTTGACTGTGAAATAGTGACTTTTTATTTGACCAAAACTAAAAAAAAGAAGAAAAATATGATATTTGAATATATTGCTCCTGAAGTGGTCAAAAACTCAGATCATTTTTCATGATTCGATTGAGGCGACTTAGCTATAAGCATGTTTAAACCTAAGATCATGTTTTAAATGCGTATTTTAAATGGAAATTATGTTTTATTTCCTCTTCGGATATGGAAACGTTTCGTTATGTACTTGGGACTTGGGACAATATGGGACAACTTAGGACAATATGGTCGTCATAATAGTGGTTGTATTTGGCTGGACGAAGTTTAATGCGATAAAATATGGGATAAGACATCCTAAATAGATTGATTTTCCTTGAAACCGGACTATAAAATAAAAATTGCCTTGATAAATTTCTCAGTCTCGGTGATGAGGAAAAATACTTTTTTCGTAACTTTTTCCCCCGCTTTGTGACCGTTGTAATCATGGCGTCCAAATCTTACATCACCTCTTATTTCCTTGTTTTATTTATTTACTTACTTACTTACTTACTCCTCGACGCTACAGCCCTTGTAGGGCCTTGGCCTTTCTGACAATGTTAGCCCAGACGTCACGATATCCTGCATGAGTTCTCCATCTTCTTATTCTCATCTTTCTTAGATCATCTTCTACATCATCCAACCATTTTTCCGAGGTCTTCCTCTCAATCTTCTGCCACCAGGATGTCCAAGGTATATCTTTCTCACCATCCTATCCTCAGGCATTCTCTCAACATGCCCTAACCACCTTATCCTGTTACTCTTAATTTCTGCCACTATGTTACGATGCTTGTAGAGTTCCTCCAGTTCTCTATTCCTCCGTATTCTCCACTGTCCGTCTTCCTTCACTGCACCAACAATCTTTCTTAGCACTTTCCTTTCCCATCTTTTTAGTAGCTCTTCTTCTGCAGTAGTCATGATCCATGTTTCTGAACCATATATAACCACAGGTCTAATCACTGTTCCATAAACCTTCGTTTTCAAGTTCCGACTGAGGTTCCGTGTCTTGAGCTCCTTCAACAAAGCTCGATAAGCCCTATTACCTGCTGCAATCCTAGCTTTTATTTCTTCTTGCATTTCATTATCTTTTGTCACCAGCACTCCCAAATACTTGAAGTTGTTACATCTCTCATATTTTTTACCATTTAATTCTATAGATTTATCTTTTACAGTCGTACTTTTCCTGGAAGAGAAAAGATACTAAGTTTTGGCACAGTTCACTTTTAGTCCAAGTTTTCATGCCTCCATTTCTAATCTCTCCAGTCCTTCCTCAAGATCTTTGAGTCTTCTTGATATCATATCGTCATTATTAGCATAGGCTAGGTTTTGCGATTTACGGTTGAACAAAGTACCACCTGGGTTGCTGACTTCTGCTTTTCTCATCACCCGCTCCAGGACCACATTGAAGAGCATGGCGGATAGCACATCTCCTGGTCACAAGCCCTGATTAATTTCAAATTCTCTTGTGAGGTTTCCTTCTATTTCCTTCCTTGTTTTATTTGCGATTCTGTAATTGGGTCCTTTTGTTGTTTTTTTGTCTGATGATCTCTTTGTTAGCATAGGTCTCTATTGTTTATTTTAGCATTTAAGAGTTTTAGGCTTTGAAAGGAGATGATGGATAGGTAAATATAAAAACAAAAATGATTTACTTTGAATGTGTGGGCAATTCACGTCAGAGGAATATAAATGTAGTTATATGCATAACCTAGTATTATAATCCCCGATGTGTATATATATATATCAGTAACTTTCACACAAGAAATAAACGTGAAGCTGAATCTTCATTTATCAGCAGACCTTTTTTTATTTGCAAAGTAAATATAGAAATAGTGGTTTTCAGTTATTGGGAAAGGCACCAATAGAAAGAAAATAAATTATAGATTCTTATCCCTGCAATAGAATTTTGTATTCGGGTCAAAAATTCCGAAATATTTACTAAAACGTAGTGATTTTTCGCAGTATTTGAGCGTCTTTGAGTCGTCGTCCCCATAACGACCATACTTATTGTTGAAGCCGAGATTGCGTGTAATTCATTAAATCAATGATTCTTTGCACTAAATAAGATATTTACGGTTTATTACAATCCATTTAAATGATAATATTCTTCTCGTTGATGTTCAACGGGCACCTTCTATAGTTATCTATAATTATGGGGTTACTTTGCGAGCATGAGAAAGATGAGGAAGAATATTTAGCGTTAAATGGACATGTTGACCGCCAGGCTGACGGATAAACATTGTAATCCCTGCTATAATCTTTTAATCCTGCAGATTTGAACAGTGTAAACTTAGACTTCAGAAAATTGAAGCTATTTTTAAAAATAGCATTGAGTTAGCAACTTCGCGTGTCATTGTTACGTTGAGGTATGCCTTGGGAATGAAAAAGTCTGTGAAAGGACTTGAACTAGACATAGGCTCAGGGCCTTCCTATCAAATCATTCGATCATTGATTATATAAATATTTATGTATAATAGTTAACATCTTAAAGGAAATACTTGTAATTTTCCATGAATACATAATAATAAATTGACAGATTTCGTGCTATATAATCATTACCTAAATTTAATATGTTATCAGTGATTCTTATACATAAGTAGATGCCTGATACTGTGAAATTTATAATATTTATTGCCAATTAACCTTGAGCAAACCATATTTAATAATTAGGTATGTCCTTCCAATGGGCTTCATTACACATAGGAGGACTGCAAGCAATTTGTGTTTTCAGCTAAATGGCCCTGAAGTGTTGATTTTATGTATTTAGAGGAAATAATAATGAGTGAGGCATTGTTTGGAATATTCGCAAGCTATCTGATTAAGGCTTTTTACTCCATTGACCAGAATAATTAGCATGCTTTGCCGTGGGGTATGATTTGCCTTTATTAATCCCATGTTGTCGTCAAGTTCCCGTCGGTATTGATTTATGCTAATTGCCTCAATAACCACGCAACGGAGTTTTTTATCGCTAATCACTGGTGTTACTGCCTCATGATATCTGCCAAGTGAGATAAGTCCTCGTGCAATAGTTAGATACCGTCACATTTCTTTCGAAATTATTTTTCTTAACGAGGGAATATCGTGGAGTTAAACTAAAACTGTAGAAGTTATCAGTTAATTTTCGTTGCAGCTGAGTCTAAAAATATTTAAATAACAATTGCGGTATTAATTGAAAATATGATTTGAATTGTGCTCAACAATATAGAATAAGATTAATGTAATGGTGTATGGAGAAGGCTTTTTGGTTCGTTTTGCTGTGGAATCGTAGAGCAAAAATTATTCCCCGAGTAGATATCTCTACCTTCTAATACAAGAAGTGTTATATAAACATGTCCGCTTTTATCTTGCATTGAATTTAAGCGTGATGATATTGGTTTTAGATCGGTAAAAAATGGTAATAGGATTTCAGAATATGGACGAGGGCCGACATTTTGGGGTGAAGTTTATGAGATATGTCCAGGAAAAAAGTTATCAACCGGCTCTATAATTGAAGACTGGAAATGGAAAACGCTGGAAGTGCCAAACTTCAAAATTACAGGAAACAGGAAAAAAACCATAATAAATTGATTTTCCAAATAATTTTACTCAATAAAAACGAAATTATGGTAGTTCCACACAATTGGTAACATCTCACATAACCAATTCTTCAAAAGTATTTTAAGTTTAGCATACATATAAGTATGAAAATGGACATTTTGGGAACAATGTAAGTGCCATGCTTAGCTTCCAAGAAAACACTGAATGTACACAGCGTCAACTCACTTATTTATGAACAGAGAACAGCACATAAAACATTGGGAACATAAAGTTAGTGTTCATTTCTTTCAATAAAATATTATAATTCTTACATAGATTAGTGTAGACTGTCACATTCAGAGGGAAATATCACTGACACAACGAGACATAGCAGTGTCTGTATTTAACATCAAGAAATTCGATCATGGAAAGTAAGTCCTTTTTTTCAGCACTTATTTTGTTGGTCAGTGGAAAGCGGGGAATATTTCCTATGGAGGGAAGATTATGTAGTTTAAACCCCTTTTTCAACACAACACACTCAGTCCATTCTTCGTCTTTGAATGACGTTTTAAGTAGAAGCTTGCCTTTCTTCTCTGCTCTGACACGTACTGCTGAAGCTTTTGTTATCTCTAGTTAGGTGGTATTTAAATATGTGTTAGCTAAGGAAACCAGATCAAGGAAATCACCTTCATCCATTTTCACTACCTTGAAAGGGTTTCTAACTCTAGCGGTGGCGACCATACTTTCTAGCTCCTCACTCCTCTAGTACCATGCACTTAACATTCTTTTTCCTCTTCTCAATAATACCTAAGTCACGATCGGAAGGCATGTAACTATGACCAGAGACCAAAAATTTCATTTCAACACTTTCAAATATGGCTTCGGTAACAAATTACATTAATGCCATCACCATCATACGATTCTTGTTCTGTCCTACACAGTCATCACGCCATACGATGACATTTTCCTTGTCAGTGAATCCTGAAGTAATGACTTTGAACAAATACGACGCCACTTCATTTCCTCCTCTCCCACCAACACCCTCATGCCACATGTACATGAATGATCTTCCGCAGGCAGTATGTATGCCCAAGTTGTAATTTGAGATCTTTCGTGAATAAAACATGCTACTGTGTGTGAGGTTTGGAGTGACCTGTTGAAGGTCAAGGGATATTGTGCATGTTACGTGTACTTAGGGGCATTTGAGAAGCTAAAAAGTCACTTTTCATTAAGTCCTGGGCATTTTCTGCCTTTTTATGATGCGTATCCAATGCAGATTTTGCAGAGACATCTCCTGTCGCTTTAATTTTCATATGCAGCTTATCGCATACCTGGCACGTGTCAGACCTAGGTTTACTAAATGACATATTTTTATAAAACTTCTTAAAGATAGTATAACAGTATTTATAAGTTACTGGGGAATTCACATGCTTTTCTTTAAAACAAGCATACATGCAACTTACATTCAAGTCAGGGCTGAAATATTCCTTCCCTGATTTTCTTCTGCCGCAGTAACTTTCTTCTCTTGGAAAGGAATCAATTTGTGCTTTACTCAAGTTCATGTACTCATCACTGAACTTTGTTTTGTGTATGTGAGAACTTGCAGTGTCCTCTACCATCCTTATAGGTTGTTTCTCCACGCTTTAGATGTTCTTGCAGAGTCTGTAGTTGACGGAATGATAGCGCAAAAATATACTTGAATGTTGCTGCATACTTGACCACGTCCTCCAGAACCATTAGGTACAGTGTAAAGTATGGTAGCTTGTCTTCAACTTTCACATTGCTGATCATAATTTCCATGGCGTCTTCTTGTAACAGGCGTTACTTCAATACAGCCCATCAAGTACGTAACCTGTTTTTCTTCAGATAGTTGGTAAAACTGCATGAATAAACGTTCTTTATGTTCGGAAGACATGGATTTGCACTGATATCTGCATTTACTTGTGCCTTGGAAAGACAGCTGTGATTGCAATGACGATACTAATAATAACAATCCTTCCACGACAAATTACCAACATGTTGTATTCTATTTAATTATACTGTACAATACACAGTTAAATGCTAAGGATTTCAACTTACATCAGGTTGTGGTGGTGTTTTCGCAATTACACGTGCCACTTTTTTCGTTACATATGGCTTTCCATGAATTCTTAGCTCAGAATTGATCTTTCGGTTTCTCATCTTGCCTTCCGTTTCCATCACAAATCACGGAATACACTAGATACACGTCTAAAATAAGCAAATCAACGTTAATGTACTACAACCTACGGGAACGCTCGCGGGAAACAGATAACAATGTGACCTTCGACAAGCTCGGCACATTCAGCGTTCTCCATGCCATTACTGAAGGCACTTACACACTGCTACATCTTTAGGAGACATTTTGAACTACAAGAAAGCATATTTGGCACTTCCAACCATCCCCAAGTTGTTGGCCTCGGCACATTCATTGGTTTTCATGAAAAATCTGAAAATACGTAATTGTGGCACTTTCAGCGTTTTCCATTTCCAGTCTTCAATTGTTTTCAAGTATATTTTAGTTCTTCTTTTGATTACATTTCTGGTTACTGTTTACTGGTAACATTGGTAACGTAACTTGTCTTTGGCCAAGCTCGCACTTCACCAATTGGCCGATATGTCCGTATCCTTTCCTAAGAGTTTTCAGTTGGCTTCCAACTTCACTAAAACCGGGAAGGCCTGGGCATACGAATGTCGAACGAAATTAGATCATATCATGCCTTCGTAGAGCTTCTTTTTTGCTCGGTCGTTGGATATACTATGTCCATCATTCTCTCGCTACCTTGCACTTGTATTGCTTCCAAACATCGCTTTTCTTCCCTCAGCTGTTTTCACTGTGCACGACGTAATCTTCTCGTATCGGTTTTTGGTTTATGGTGTGAATCGTTATGTTGTAAAAATCGTTCACAGTTTGAAAGCGGGCGTTATTGTAGCAGTAACATCAGCGTCAATTACATGTTTACAAACGACTGATAGTACTAGCGGAATATCAACTCATTTAGTAGAAGTTTGATTTGAATAGTTGTCAATTAGTCGACCCAGTGGAAGTAAACATTTATTACGATAACTATTCTCTGCTGTTGGAGGCAACCTTCCACCGCTTTAATATTATATAGGCACATACATTTTAACTGAAGCAGTTACAGTTATTGGCAAGTAACGCCCTGGCCAGTGCCTCACATTTCAGATTACCGCTAATATACTATTGATGAATTACGAGTCTTACTTCTGACTTTTGCTAAAATACATTGAATATATTGTACGAACTATTATATTTTTCTTCATTGCAGTTATAATTGTCGTCATGTTTGAGCATTTTCTGGTGTGATTTGGGAAAAAGTAGGTCTTGAATGTTATTTTTCTATCCTTTCCTAACACTGTTAAAAATTTTAGAAAGGAAATAAGAGCAAAATTACTCCAGGGTGAATACTAATAGATTTTGTGTACCTATATGTCCTAAGTTCCACAATGAGCATATATATTTTTTATTGTATTCACTTCATTTTTTATGTCATATTCTGAACCGTTTCCACCAGGCCAATTGTCTAATTGTAACGAGCTAATTCATAAATCAATAAATATATATTCCATTGTTTTCTGGTTTAGGCAAGATGAAAAGCATTACATGACACTTATTTTGATATTTTATCTGTATTTTCAATTATAAATGAATTGGAGAAAAAACAAAACTGGAGATTCACTGATTTTTTTACTGTACGACCAGTTTGTCGAATATTAGACCTAATCATATGATTAGAAGTCGGAAGCTATTAAGGTCGGTGAATGAACAGGAATTTATTAAAAAAGAAATCTGAAAAAAGTTAATAGTCTGAATCTCTGTATTGCACGGACAATTAAGAGAAATAGTATCTAGAGGGGAACACACAGGAAGTTTCTTTAACTATATTTTACCTGCCAAATAATGTTTATTATTACTTATTTTAATACATATAATTGTTAGTAGAATATTATAATTTTATAATTGTAACGGTATACAAGTATGATTTAATATCATTATAAATATTTTATATTTTATATTGATAAGGTTAATTTATTGAGAAATTGAAATAGATACATAATTCATTGCAAAATGAGCAAGTATGCAATTTAATCAAATATCTGTGCAAAACATTAAAACATGTGTTATCATTTTCGTGTTAAACAGACATATGATGCTAATGCAAACAATTTACCCAAAAAACAGTTTAAAATATGTACATTTTATAAAACCAGGGAAAAATGACTAAGAGTCCTCCTGAGCCTGTTTATGGCTAATCAGAAGGTTCTAAAATACAAATTAAAATAACCATACAGTGTTACATATGTTTTTGTGCCTTCTCCTTACATGAGTGATTATATTTACTGTAATAGTTTAGTGAAAAAAAAATTTACCAAATACATTATATTTTATTTGAAGCTTAAATTACGCTCAATGTTTATTCAATAGCCACCGTTTCACTTTTTTCTTGACCTCAATTATTGCACCTAAATTCAGGAAATCAACAGGCGATATGTTAAACATATTTAGAATAATTCTAATTAGTTTTTTTTTTCTAAATTTTCTAAAATTTCTAAAAACTAAATTCTTCCTCCATAATAAAAATGACTTAAACAGATAATGTAAATTTTGGGCAAGTGTCCAGACGAGGTCTATTTTCCACGCAAAATGATAATGTTTTCACATTTAATCACCTGGTTCGCAGCGGACCATCCCGAGTTCCGGTACCTGAGGAAGCGACGCTATGAGGTGGGGACGTCTTCCGCGGCGCGGGGCGCCCGAACCGGTGCGGGAGCCGGCGGCGTCGTCCTGGACGACCCGTGCGATTCGGCGCAAGATCGCCTGACGGAGGTGATCAGCCGATTGGCGGAGGCCGTGGAGCGTCAGAATGACGTCACGGAGACGACGCTAGCGCTCAAGCGGCGGGTGGCCTTAGCGCACGAGAAGAGGGCTGAGGCTGCCATGAGGAAGGCGTGCGCGGCCGAGAGGTTCAACAGCCTCTTCGAGATATTCAGCGACGGCATGAGAAAGAAAGACACCTGAGAATAAATTTTACGTTTTTTAAAAAAATTCCACACTTTTCTGTTTTCATTTCGAACCTATCCATTAGTGGTCACTTCGTAACCGTTTACGACTCCTTTAAAAAAACGGTAAAAACTCTTTTTACATTCAAGTATTCTACCAGCTGATTGGTAGGTTCTTGGACAGTCCCAATTCTGCATCCCAACCTCATAGATATTGTCTCGCTTTCCCTCCAAAGGATGTCCCTCCATTAGATCTCTCTTCAATTCTTCATAGCTTCTACCTCCTCTTGTTTTGTCCAGAATTCCTTTCCTCTTCCTTCCTCTTCCACGCTTCCACCTTCTTCAACATGCCTTCTCCTCTCAAAACCTCCTGCATCCATATCTTCTGCCTTCTCCGAACCTCTGTCACAAGCTTCCTCTCCTCTCCGACCATATCCAATACCTCCTCGTTCGTCTTCTTCGCCAACCAGCTCACCTTCTCTATCCTTCTCCAAACCCACATCTCAAACGCCTCAAGTCTACGCACATCCTCCCTTCGCAATGACCAAGTTGGTAAACAATTGGCGTTGATTATTGTAGGAATAAAGTGTTATCGGAGCGAAACGGCTGCAGCCGCAACTGTTTCGGTCAGTCAACTGTTTCAAATGACTGTTGCAAATAACCAAGGAGGTTAGAAAAAAAATGGAGGCGACATACCACTTTATTTTTGAAGCCAATTCCGCCATTGCAGTCGGCACAGTTCAGACCTTCCTCTGGCTTAGGTGTCCAGCGGTTGCGTTCGATTTTCGTCAAATCTCAGTTAAAAACCACCGACAAGGCGATGTTTTGTGACTGGGTTGGCAACACCTACTCGACACAAAGCCTTCCCAAGCACCTCTATTCTTTCGTCCATGAGCGTTCACGGTCATGCCTCCTCCATTTTATTTTAACCTCCTTGCAAATAACAGGTTAGTTTCGTAGTCGTGCCGCAGCCGCGCCGTTGCGCTCTGTGCTGTGCAGCGGCAACTGATAGCTGAGGCTGAGACTGTTTCGTCTTCTATTCTGTTCCAGTTGCGCTGCACGTTTTTGCTGCGTTGCGATCACAAAGTATAATTTGTTCGATTTGAGTCTGTTGCAGATGGTTGCTAGTTTATTCAACCAAAAAATGTTCACCCATCTTTGCATAAAGAATTAGAACTGTGAAGTACCTATCTATCATGTATCCAAATGAAATTGTTACCATATTTAGAGTGAAAAATTTCTTATTACAAAGAATATAGAACTACCAGTTGTTTTGTAACAGCGCCGATCGATCGCCTGTTGTTTGGTGTGCCCATGAATATACATGGGTACATATATACATATGTATATTCATGGGTATGCCTTTAGCCATTGCCCGCAGCAGGGTATTTCACAGAACTGTTTCGTTTTGAAACTATTGGTTGCGAATCAGTTGCAATGAAATTGTTGCGTTCATTAAGTACCACCACTACTATCCAATATGGATTGCTATTTTATAGTTTCGACACTTTGGGAAGTTTTTATTCGCGCTCTATCGCCGTGTTCACTTCGCAATACGCACAACAGCACGACTTCGCTTTTCATTTGTTTCATGCCCTGCTTAACAATTGGCAGCGCACTTCAAAACGGGTCGGGAGCAGCTGAGCGGAGATTGATGTGCGCTGGACAACAAAAGAACTTCGATTACCGCAATCCGAAATTTTGCTGATGTGTCGATTTTCATTAAATGCGTCAAGCTTTTGATGTATTTTTTAGTTTTTATTTCAACTCTGTGTTATGCTACACACCTTTATAAGTATGAAATTTGGACGAATTCTTGAACTACTTACAAAATAAACGATCGCATTGTTGTTTACTCGCAGAATGCCACCTATTGGAAAATTAACGAACGTTTCTCCTGCGAACATCTTCCCATTCATTCGTCGACGATTGGATGCTTTCCTGCTTCTTCAGAAATCTTATCGGACCTAGTAAGATTCCTGCTACCTCCTTGTTTATTTAAAAAATTGAAATTCCTAGTTTAAGGGTCCCAAGTGTGAAATTTTTCATGGATTCATTAAAACTCCGTGATTAGCTTCCATGACGTGTTGCAAGTTCAGAGAGAGGTAAATATAATGCGTTTTGATACGCAACATTTTCTTATAACAGCTACTATTGGTAAAGTGATTGATGCTACATACCTAATTTAAAATAGCGGTTCCTTACCACCAACGTTCGCTTAAAATAGGGATGCTGAAAAGGAAAAATATTCCACGTAAATTTCACGTGTCTTAACCTTATGAAAGTGTATTTAAACTGAATGTAATGCTTGATTTGGGACTTTGTCCTTGTACTAGTCCAGGATTTGAGGATCTTCCAGGGGTCACCACTTCCGACACGAGTTGATCCACTCCAATTGAAATAGTTTCCTCGTCAGAAAGAGGACTGAAGTCGAGCTTCCTATTGCTAGACGTTTTAATGTAAACATTGCCTACCTAAATTTATTGTTTTGCAAACGTTGTATATCTTGGTATATAAAAGACCGTACAAATATCCCTTCGTGACGGGATTGAATCTTGTTTAATGACGAAAATTAAATTTGCATTATAGAGTGTGTCAATGGTTTTGGAGTATAGGGGTAACGAAACATGGTGATATTTACCTGCGCGAATAATATGTCAAGGTTAAGGTTCATTTGAAAAGGGTTACCAAAGAAGCAGATGTTATTAGAGGACAGTAGATGGTGGGCTTAAGCTACCAGCATGATTAAATTTAACATGAATAGCCGAAAAACAGCCAACTGTAAGAGGCGGCCGACATATTCCTTCCTTCATTCCTTTCCCACCTAACCGACACGCTCAGCACCTTACTTCCGACCCCCCCCCTTTCCCCTCACCACCCAGTCCCGTCGGCCGTCGGCAGAGCTTGCATGCCCATGTAAGGTGAATTGCACCTTGGACCTTATCATGCGGGGCATGCGAGCCAATGGCAGCGGGAGAATACGCCGACGGGAGAGAGACGCCGCCACGGGCAGTCGGTCGGCGTATGGATAGCGATGAGTATCTAATAAAAGTGTAAGTGCTCCCGACTTGTGTCTTCTTCCTTTCCCGCGCGACCCCATCCTCCTGCAGCGGACAACGAGAGTGCCATCGGCGACTTACAATTTGGTGTCAGAAGTGGGATATGTCCATCTAGCTGTGGCAGACCGGAGGACGGAATATCGTCGCGGGAAAAGGAGGTAAGACCATAATGGCGGGGCGAGTTAGTGTTGGCGGGAAAGAGGTTGAGTTGCAGCAGGTGATAGAGGACGTCCATGAGAGGCTACGTGAGTTAGCCTGCGAGAATCAAGCCCTTAAGTCCCGGTTGGTGGAACGCGATAGCGCCCCTAATTCGAGTGCTGGCCCCGACAGTAGGAAGTTTTCGTTATTGTCGTCCGTGGAAGTGTTTTCGGGGGGGCCCTCTGAGAATGTGTTTGCGTTTTTCGAGTGTATAGAGGAAATCGCGGAAATTAGTGGGTGGGTAAATGCAGACAGATTACGAGTGGCTAAATTGCGTGTGTCTGGCAGTGCAGCGGAATTCGTCCGCTCGAAGCAGGAGTGTCGTGAGGCCGCCAACTATGAAGACTTTAAACGAGTGCTAACTGAGAGGTATAAGAGGAAGCACGAGGCTCGGTTCTATCGGGAGCTTGTCTCTCAGATGAAACGGGGGCCCACGGAGGACATAGAGGCTTTCGCGGATCGCATAAGGTGTGCTAACGCGCAAACTTACGAGAAGAACGGGTCCGAGGAGTATTTCGAGGCCACCTTATTCGAAGCCGAGCAGAGGGCGTTGGACGCGTTCCTGAATGGACTCTCCGGTGAGGTGGAACGCCGATGCCGCCATGATGCGCCGAAGACACTCGACGAGGCTGTGAGAAGCGCCTTGCGTGCTGAAGCGATAGAAGCGAAGGTGGCATCGCGGGCGCCGCCAACGGCCCCGAAGATTTTCCGCGCGCCAAACGAGAGGAGGTGTTTCAACTGTGACCAACCTGGGCATTTCTCTCGACAATGTAAACTGCCGCGAAAGGAACAGTGTTACGCTTGTGGCCAGGGGGGGCACATTGCTCGTCAATGTCCCCGTCGTGGAAGACCTGCGCCTGATTTAAACGGCAACGGCACCGGCGCGGCCGCAGACGCCGGGTGCCGTTGGTGACTATTCCCGTGACGGGCTGTGATGCGGTGGAGGGGGATCTGAGAGTAAAGGGAGTTATAGAGGGACGCGAGTGTAGACTTCTGATCGACACAGGAGCGCAAGTATCTCTGATATCAAGTGAGATAAGTGGTTGTTATGGGCTCTCGAGGCCGGGGTGCCACCTGAGAGGAATCACGGGAAGGACGCTTTGGACACACGGGCAAAAGGTGGTGTCCTTACGCTTGGGTGATCATGTCTATCCAATGCAAGTTCAAGTTGTTGACAAGTTAGATGGAGTGGATGCTATCGTGGGATTAGACTTTTTGGAACGATATCGAGGTGTGTTGGATGTGGGAAATAGGATTTTGCACTTGGGGGGGCGGGAGATTCGGTTAGTAGGTCGCCGAAAGGAAGAATATTGTGCCCCAAGTCTAAGTTTTCCTGCGGATCAGAAATCAGACGATAAAATGCGGAAGGAGATAAATGTCGGTGGGAGTAAAGAATATCCTGTGTGCCTCGGAAAAGAAATTAGGGTACCGCCGAGTTCTGGGAGAATTTTGAGAATAACGATGGATGCGTGCGTTGGTACCGGGACATATTTAGTGGAGCCCGCATTAGAGACTGTAGAAAACTGCTATGTCGCAAGAGGGTTGTGCACCGTCGATACTAAGCAGTCAGTTACACTGCAAGTCACCAATTTTGGCCGTGATGAAGTAGTGCTACGAAAAGGAACCAGACTAGGAGTGGCTACAAAGCTGGAGCTCAGCGAAACAGGGGCTGACAAGATGCGCGGGAAGGTGGTGAGGACGATAGCGTCGGCCGACAGCGGGGGGATGTTTCGCGAGAAGTTGGCGCACCTGGGTGTAAGTGAGAGAGAGGTCCTCCTGCCATTATTAGAAGAATTCGAGGATCTGTTTACCGAGAAGAATCAACTACCTGTCACCAATCTGACGTCCCACCGAATCAGCACGGGCGACGCCCCCCCTGTCTACAGAAGGCCTTATCGGGTGCCCCATCATTTGAAGCCCGTGGTGGAGACGTTCGTCAGCGAGCAGCTCGAAGCGGGTATTATTGTCCCTAGTGAGAGCCCTTGGGCATCCCCAATTGTGGTTGTACCGAAGAAATCGACTGACGGAAAACCGGCGTACCGGTTTTGTGTGGATTTTCGGGCTTTGAATGCGGTAACTGTCCCCGATGTGTATCCCATTCCGAACGTCGTCGAGTCATTGGACTATTTGGGCAATTCCCGATTCTTTTCAACGCTGGATTTGACGAGTGGCTACCATCAAATACCGATGCATAAGGATGACCAAGAAAAGACTGCTTTCAATGTCGACAGCGGACATTACCACTACACTCGAATGCCGTTCGGGTTACGGAACGCCCCCGCCACCTTCCAACGCCTGATGGATAGCCTTTTGAGAAATTTGAAGCCGGTACAATGCCTCGTCTATTTGGACGACGTAATCATCTTTAGTGCGACGATAGAGGAGCATGCCGTACGGTTGCGTAACGTACTTGACAGATTGAGAAATGCTGGCCTAACCCTGAAGTTTGATAAATGTAAGTTTGCAGAGGAGAAGGTCAACTATTTAGGTCATGTCATTTCAAAGTGTGGAGTTCAACCGGACCCCGGAAAGATATCCGCTGTGCAGGAATTTCCCACCCCCACCAACGTGAAGGAACTTCAATCTTTTCTAGGACTCGCTAATTATTATAGGAGATTCGTTGTGGGTTACGCAGAGATAGCGAGGCCGTTGACGAAGTTATTAAGGAAAGGTGCAGTGTTCAATTGGGATGGAGAATGTGTAGGGTCCTTTGAGAAATTAAAAGAAGCCCTGACTAATAGCCCTGTGTTGTCCTATCCAGATTTTGACAAACCCTTTATTATTTCGACCGATGCGTCCAACTTCGCAATAGGGGCAGTACTTTCTCAGGAGATCAACGGGGAAGAACACCCAATTGCATACGCATCAAGACAGTTGAATTCCGCTGAAATAAATTATTCAGTAACTGAAAAGGAACTGTGCAGTGTCGTGTTTGCTGTGGCGCAATACCGGTGCTACGTATATGGGCGGAAATTCAAAATAGTAAGTGATCATGCGGCCCTCAAGTGGCTATTTAGCCTACGTGACCCGAGCAGCCGGCTGATGCGATGGACACTTAAACTTTCTGAATATGATTACGAGGTAGTGCATAAGCCGGGGGCATTGCATAAGAATGCAGATGGACTTAGCCGAAAGGTGAGACGAATGAAATGCACACCGAGTGTCGACATAGAGAGTGCGCAAGAGAATGACGTCGAATGCGCGGAATGGGTGGGTAAGGCAGGGTTCGAGGTCGTGGACGGGATCCTTTTTAAAGTTGGCCCGCGAGGAAGAGTGATAGTTGTCCCTAAGAGTGTGAGGAATGACGTTTTGAGACAATGTCATGACTACGCCCTCGCGGGACACCTGGGGGTCAGGTCAACGAAAGCTCGCGTGGCAGCACGGTATTGGTGGCCGCACTTGGGAAGAGATTGCGAGTCTTATGTGAGGAACTGTGTGTCGTGTAACAGGAGAAGCCCGTATGGGAAAAGTAAGGCCCCGTTACAAGCTCTACCGGCCACCGACAGACCCTTCGATTTTATTGCTCTCGATGTAGTCGGCCCATTGGCTCGGACCGAGAAGGGAAACAAGTTCATTCTCTCAATTTTGGATCATTTTTCTAGGTATCTGGTGATGGTTCCTTTGCCAAATCAAACAGCAGAGGTGGTTTCCGTGGCCCTGGTTAAAGAATGGATCCTGAAATTCGGTGTCCCTGGTAAGGTTCTGACCGATCAAGGTAGCAATTTCATGTCGGACTTATTTATGGGTGTGTGTAAACTGCTAGGAGTGACGAAATTGCGTACCTCCCCTTACAGACCCGAATGCAATGGACGAATAGAGAGAGTGCATCGAACGATTGCGCAGGTATTATCCCATTATGTGAACGCGAAAAACGACGATTGGGATGAATGGTTAAACTATGCCGTAACGGCATACAATACAAGTGTCCACTCTTCCACGGCCTTCAGCCCTCACGAAACAATATTTGGCTACGAGATGAGTTCACCGTTTGAGTGTGTAAAGAGACCTCTGAGAGAGGTGTGCCACACTCAAGTGGCCCAGTTGCGGGATAGACTGCGAGTGATGTGGCGAAAGTGCGCGAGGAACAATGAGCGGGCGCGAAAACAGCAATTTAAGGGGGCGGGATCAAAGGGACAGGATAGATCGTATTCGGTGGGAGATTTAGTCTATTTAAGCGACGCCTGTGTGAAGGCAGGCGTGGGAAAGAAATTCCACCGACCGTGGAAGGGACCGTATCGCGTCTTAAAGGTGCTCCCTCCCGTAAATTTAATGCTGCAACTCCCTCATAGGACGCTAATTGTGCATACAAATAGAGTAAAGCCCCATCCCCGCCATCTTGGTCTTCCTTCCCCCGCAGTTGCAGGGCCCGCCAGTGAGAGAAGGAGGGGGAGACCCAGGAAGCAGCCGACGCCGGCCACTGCAGAGGGGGCAGAAGGAGATTCCCATTTCTGGGGAAGTCCTCAGCATTCCGGAGGGAACGAGAGAGCGGGGAGTGAGGCTGCAACACCGTTATCGGAGGAGACAGACAGCTCGGCGCCGACATTTCCCCCGTCAAGCGGTCGGCGTTCACTCCGAGAGGCGGCCATCGAGGAGGAGGAGGAGGCGGAGGGGGGTGAAGGGGAAGCGGCGGAGGGTGAGTGGGAGGACGTTGAGGAGAGCGGAGGGGGGGTGGGTGAGGAGGAGATAAAGAACGAAGGACCAGAGTGGAAGCCGCGAGGCGGGCCCGCCTCGCTTCCGCCACCCCTCCCCCAGCGGTCCCCCTACCCCCTTCGCTCGAGAGCACGTTCGCCTCATCCCTCGCCTCCTTCCCCGCCTGGACCACCGCCCCCTCCCGACCCCCCTCGCTACTTCCTCCGCGAGAGAAAATCGCCCCGGGAGACAGAGGAGCAGAAATGATGTGTCAAATTTTGGTGTTGTGTGTATTGTGTGTATTGGTGGAAACGGTGGGTGGACAGGATGTGGTGCCAATAGGCAGTGGAGTGGTGTTTGAGAGGACGCAAGACGTGGTAATTACTGATAAAACATGGGCGTTAGTTATCAATTTTGATTTGGGGGAGGTTCGAAAGGAGTATATTAAATTAGTTGACGGGTTTTCGGAATTGAGGAAAAAAGAAGAATCGAATCGTGGCGTAACAATGGGAAGGGGGTACAAAATTGCACTTAATAGGATGGAAGTAGAGTATTCCCGGGTAAAAGAGGAATTAGAAACCTTGGTGGATTTGGTGGAAAAGAAGAGGTTTCGAAGGGGGTGGATTGATGCCGGAGGATCGCTACTTAAAATGGTTCTCGGAACAGCTGACGCGGAAGATTTGAAACAGCTGAACAGCAGGATCGAGAAGCTTGAGAGGGAGGGAGGAGATGCTCGTTTGGCAATAGGTTCGCAATTATTAGTATTGAAAGGGATGGAAGGACGAGTGGCGAATAATACGCGTTTCCTGAGGAGTTTAGTTGATGAATGTATTGATTACAGGAACAAGTCTCAGCTTCGGCTCAATCAATCAGAGGCGAAGTATAGGGAAATAAGAGAGATGGTGATGACTGAAGACTCTTTGAGGCAGGTGGGTCACGCTCTGGTTAATGCGAGGATTGATCTGACCGGTTTAAGAATTGCATTGGAGAGCAGTGTACATAACAGACTGAGCAGCATTTTAATAACCCCTAACAAGTATTTAGAGTGCCTCAGACAAATTAGAGATAGTTTACGACCACCGTTAAGAATGTTGGCTCCATGTCAGCATGAGACATTGTATGTTTACTATGAGATTGCACGGGCGACAGTCGTAGTGGTAGGTGAGACGTTGAGGGTGATTATAAAGATTCCGCTGGTTGGAGAGGGCGGTATTCTCGAGTTGTATCGAGTGCACACTTTTCCAATTAAATACCCAGACTTAGAGGTCTACGGTCAGTGGAGAGTGGGGGAATATCTACTGGTCTCAAAAGATAGAACGTATTTTGCTATCGCGGGAATGGATGAGCTCCGAAAATGTCGAGTAGGACCTATATACACATGCCCCGGCAATTTCTTACTGCTCAGTGGACCAGGGATAAGCTGTGAGTATGACTTATTCATGGACAGGGGGACTAAAATGTGTATCCGGGAAGAAATGCACCTGGCAACGCCATTTTTCCGCAAGGTCGAACGAGGGTGGGTATTTACTGCCCCTTCTCCACTCTCCGCCACGTTTTTGTGCCATGATGGAATAGGAGAAGCCAGGCCGAGGCTGTTGAGATTGGAGGGAAGTGGTTTACTGGCTAACGTTAGCCATTGCGACATAACAGGTGATAACTTTAAAATGATAGCGGCCTGGCAGGGGAGGTCGGAAGTGTCACAAACTCTTATGGAGTTTGTATCCCCTCAAATTGAGATGTTTGGAAAAGAAAAAGAAATAGTGGGAAACATGGACATGAGCAGCTTGAGCTTGCTAAAAAGGGAAATTGACGCGGAAGTTGCGAAGGGGCCATTGAGGATTGGTTTGGGCGATTTGATCGAGAGGGTGCGAGAAAATTCATCCCCGGGAAATACCTATCATATTTCGATCCCTGTTGGCCTAGGAGCACTGTTAATTGTAATTTTAGGATTGACATATTGGAAGCTTGCTTGGACTAAGGGAAGGTGCCATAGGTTGGACAATAAATCCACTCGCACGAGGACCATCGATGCTCGGAACGTACGTGTAGTAATTGATCAGGGGAAAGATGATGGGGTAGGCGAGAGCATGGATAGGGATACTTAGTAGATAAGGCGAGGAGTGGGTTGGGGTACTCCGAGGCAAGAGAGTTTTGCGTTGCGTAGAAGTAATGGGTAGCTTCTTTTATTTTTTGTTTTAGCAGAGTAGTAGTATTAATCAATTGAATCCCTTATGATCGAGCTAGGGTAACCACCGATCGCGTTAGTAAAGAATGTAATAGGTTGTTTTCATAGTGTTTGTGTTATTTTCATTTTTTTTACATGATTTTAATAATGTGTCTGATAGTTTAATATGGTTTAGGACTAAAATGGTGAGATCATGCATGTTCGAAGTTTTCTCGATGCATCTGGACGGGTGTATTTTGACAGTGATGACAAAAGAGGACGAAATGTCGTGTTGATCCAATTCTTTTTCTGTGTGTGCTTGGGTTGCATTTTTTTTGTGTCTAAGAACTCATAAGTTTGATTTGTTTGTGTTTAAAATTTCCATGAATGTAAATTTTAAAATTTTTTTGGGGGGGAGTGGATGTAAGAGGCGGCCGACATATTCCTTCCTTCATTCCTTTCCCACCTAACCGACACGCTCAGCACCTTACTTCCGACCCCCCCCCTTTCCCCTCACCACCCAGTCCCGTCGGCCGTCGGCAGAGCTTGCATGCCCATGTAAGGTGAATTGCACCTTGGACCTTATCATGCGGGGCATGCGAGCCAATGGCAGCGGGAGAATACGCCGACGGGAGAGAGACGCCGCCACGGGCAGTCGGTCGGCGTATGGATAGCGATGAGTATCTAATAAAAGTGTAAGTGCTCCCGACTTGTGTCTTCTTCCTTTCCCGCGCGACCCCATCCTCCTGCAGCGGACAACGAGAGTGCCATCGGCGACTTACACAACAACGTATTTCACGAAAATGTTAACGATCCAAAAAAGAGCTGGATCAAAATACGTTGATATTGTTCGC
This sequence comes from Pyrrhosoma nymphula, assembly GCA_963573305.1. Taxonomy (NCBI): domain Eukaryota; kingdom Metazoa; phylum Arthropoda; class Insecta; order Odonata; family Coenagrionidae; genus Pyrrhosoma; species Pyrrhosoma nymphula. Next base: position 92,078,913 of record OY754339.1, read on the forward strand.
AACCCATATGAGAACCCAAATATTTGGATTAAGAGCCGATTGGTAGCTAGAAAGTTGGTGCGAATAACGTTGATATTGTTCGCTACCCATATGAGAACCCAAATATTTGGATAAAGAGCCAATAGGTAGCTAGAAAGTTGGTTCGAATAACGTTGGGCATTTTGAAGTGGGTAATGAAGTTTTTGCGAACTTGGGAAGCCTTGGTAGTCAAACACGGATACTACCTTGGTCACCCGAGCGGAGACAATTCGTAGGGAATGGATTCTTCCACTGGAATGAGCCTTCTTCGTGACTGCCACCATGTTTTGCCACCCTCAAATCATAGAATCTATATAATGTAGGTCTTGTGTAATACAGACCGAAGCAGCAGCGTAGTCTTTGGAATCCCCAACAGTTAATTCTCGTTCCCGTAGTTTATTTAAGATAGTTTAAGTGATAAATCAATTCACCTAGAATTTGATGTCCTTTTAAAGAAAAAACTCCTATCATTTAAATTATGTATCAAAATGTTAACCCCTTACTTTTTGAGCAATTTGCCTGAAAATGCAAACTGTTTTACATGGCATAGATAACGGTTGTGCGCTCTAGAGGGAGATAATTGAAGCAAATTGGAACTTTCAACTACAGGATTTCGTGAACAAAACTAACGGTGTGTAGTTTGTATGTTTTATCAACTATTTGTAAAAATCAATCAATTAATGACCGCAGTACTTTTTACACAATCGCAAAAAACCCTTCTATTTTGAAGGCGATTTCACCTTGCGGCGTGAAAAAAATGAGTCACGTAAGAGACTTATGTGGTTATATTAATTTAACATCTGAGAATTTTTGCCATATTTAACTATTGTTGCACCATTAATATTACAATATTTACATAATACTTCTTACAGACGCTGTCATTAAAATATTATATTCTAATGTGGTCACCATTATGACTAGGGAACTATCTCGCTCAAACTACATCAAGGTGATCGCAATTCCGAAAGGTGCTCATGTGATCCGCTACCTTCCCGTCTATTGTTTCTGCTTGCTTCGCGTCCTTGCATTGCTCGCCACATTTTCCGGTAACGGACGCTTCTCGGAGCGCTTTCAGAGGGGGAAGAATACGATCCCGGTCCAAATGACAACGTTTACTTCCGCGATCGTCGATTCTTCCTAGCGTACGGCCGCAAACGTAGAAGAATGCAAAATGTTGGCGACAATGAAGAAACGACGTTGCCCCGAGCCGCCAGTCGATGCCTCTTTCGCTGCCGAAATACAAATAAAGGGTCGAATTTGATTGGTTCCCGGGCAGACGTTGTAAAATGGAGCGGGAGTTGCAAGCGAACGACGTAGTTGCAGCAGCAGAGAGAAGGAAGGTACCATTCCTCTGACCTAATTATTATTCCGAGAAGGTCTTTGAAAACGGCCGTGATGATATTCCCCCTTTGTCGACTGCCGTAAGAGGTGGAACCCATTTGACTCGCAAGATGAAGACACTCCTAATTTTATTTTTGCTATTAGCCAGTTCCTGCTGGCGTCGCTTTGATATCAAAAGAGATGCAGCTGGAGCTAAAAGGCTTGATTATTATGACATGGTCAATGTAATGGAGCCATTCGATGCAGAAAAACGTTGTGAACAAATGTTATCATCAATTTAGCTCCAACATGAAACTATGTGCGTGATATGCTTTGTTCAATTATTACACCTCTCAATACAAAATGGACGAAGCATAGTCAATGCGGTGTTTGTAGAAGGTTATATGAATTACTTTTATTAATATCCATTATAATAAATTACGTTATATTACTATTTATTATCTAAAGGCTAATGATTACATTTCAACGTGAAAATATATCTAACATTTAGCGTTTATGAGAAACTAGAGCATCCTTTTTAATGTTCTCTCTCTTACTTTAATTTCGTCAAAATATTTATATTATTATAATAGCTTACGATTAAAGCCAGTGAAACAATGTAGGTTCCTACATAAGACTGTTTTTTTTACCAAGTTTTTATCTTGTCTCTTCATTGTGACGTAACATGTAAATTCTTTTTTTAAATTATTACTTCTATGAATTTTATTTAACCTTATTATGTAAAATTAAGTTTCAAAGATGAAAATCATATTTTTTTCTCATTCCTTCTTTCTTCTCTTAATTTAATTTTTTTGGTTAAATTTACAAATATAATTTAACGAAAGTAATTATCGAAAATAAAGTGGAAATATATCAAATATAATGTAACGTAAGTTTTATTGCTCGGAACTCATTACAATGTATATGATTTCCCCAGAATTATTTGCATTTATTTGGACATAAAATTGGGATGGGCCATATTTTATTCAGGAACGAAAAACGTTTTCTTGTACATGAACAAATAGGGCATTAAATGTCTTAAATGTCTCTTTTGTGATAAACCTGTGATATTATTCATTTTATGTTTTTGAATTGTGCCATTTATAGTTTTTCAATATTTTGTATTATATTCTTAGTTAGTCTTCCTGCATATTGGTCGGAAATAATAACAAAAACAATTAACAGTACAAAAACAGAATTATTAACTCAACTCACTTATTCGTTGTGAGCGATAAACCAATGCAACAAGCCATTACAACAAATGAGGTCCATTATACAAAGTTAAAAAAAAAGAAAAACATATTATACACAAGATTCCAAAAATTATAATAAGTTCCATCATTGTAACTATAAATAAAATTACAGCCCATCAGTTACATAGCGATAAATCACACAGAGCTGGACCAATTGTCAGAAGAATATTGTATTTAGTTGTAGCGATAACAGCTTTTACTCTCTCTTATCAAAGATATTTTTAAATATATTTTCTAATATATAAATATTAAATATATTTGGCAATAAGAAGTAGGTACTTTGTCATTTTCATTATACAGGATGTTTCAGGAGGAGAGTGCAAAACTTCTGGAGGAGATTGGGGAATTTATTTTAAGCATTTTTTGTTCCGTGAAAATGGGGTCTCAACTCAGCAGAAAAAGAAAGATACAAACCTTTACTGCGACATAGACCAGTATTGTCTTTTTGTAAGTAGTGCCGGATGCCACCCTTTTGGGGGTTTCTATGGTAACTACAGAAAGCTTGTGGCAAAATGTTCGCTTTGCCATAGCTTGGTAATTAAGGAGTTGCGACCTCATGTTTATGGGACAAAAAATGCTTAAAATAACTTTCACAATCTCCTCCAGAAGTTCTGCACTTTCCTTCTGAAATACCCTTTATATTGCTTTGACTCTGCCGGCTACAAGTATCCTCTTGTGTGTACATAAGAGGAAAATCACGCTACTTCTTAGTACTATGGATAATTTTCATCTATTTTGCTCATCGATGATTAATTTTATTCGAACAAATTTAATGAGACGACAGTAAATTCTTTCTCTGTCTGATCCCAAGGACGACATTTAGTAGCTAGTCCCATTATGAGCAGTTCGCCTCGGGTCGCAGGTGAAGCTTCTGGTAACGCGAATAGCTGTAGACGACCTCTTCTCTTCCTAGCCCCAGGTGTTATTAGGCTAACTGCTTGGTCTCGTTGAATTAAGTTAATTACAGCCTGACCTTCGTAACTCATTACGACGCTCGTCGGTGGATGTTAACCGTCATTACGGGCACGACCGGAGCTTACTTCGAATGAGAACATAACTTGGTGCCATGCACTAAATTTAAAATAAGCTGAAACTACCATCTTCACGTTTATTTTCTCCTTGTAGATTGCACTGTTATTAATTCATTACAGCATATATTTTCATGGGGCAAAAAGTAACGCGAAAAATACATTTAACCTTCCATTAATGCGTTAAGTTGGTCGGTTGTTTCTTCAGCCATTTCAGCGTATGTAAGAAGTGCGAAGTAAATATTGTGACATTAATGACGCAAAAATATAGCTTCAAATTTCAACAAATCAAACAGTAATTAAATGAATAAATCGAATTTAGTCCCTAACTTGACTCATTTTTTACGCCCTGCGGCTACAAAGCCTTCAAAACAGTAGGCATTTTAAATTGCGATTTTGTAAAAATAATAAGTGAGTAATTGATTAATTTTATAAATAGTTGATGAAACATGCAAACTACATACCGTTTGTTTTTTAAAATGAAATCTAGGTGTTATAAATTCCTATTTTTTTCAATATTCCCCCTCTGGAGCGTACAGCCGTAATCTATCCCATGCAAAACAGCTTGTATAATTTGGAAATTGCTCGAAAAGTAGTTCGGCAACGGGTTAAGGGAAAATATCAATGGAATCATGGGAGTTTTTTCTTTAAATTGAGGTCAAATTGCTCAAATTCTTGGTGAACTGATTTTTCACTCGAACTACCTTTAGTCTCTCGGAATCTACACGCTAGGCAAAGATTACTTGAAAAATTCAGAACAGACGAGTTTCTCTACGACATGTAGGATATTATTTTGGCCATGCGTCATATCTCTAGAACTGATTGAAGCGATAAAACAAGGGAGACACGCTGCCGCACTGAGAAGTACAAGGGTATTTTTTTCCCAAGCACCATCAGTAGGTACACATAACGAACACCGAGCCCGACACTAACATAAGACAATACAATTCACCCCTCTCCACCACCCTCTAGACTCGGGCCACAAGTTTACAGAAAGTAGACAACTTTCCCTGGCCATCATAAATTTTTTGTTTTCGTTAGTTTTACTCTGGTAGTGAGCACCTCCTTCACTAATGCAATATGTGGGTTGAAGTTCAACGTTGAGTATCAAGTGACGTCTCGATTTTGAGGAAACAAAAGTAAGCAACAACGTATAGTTGCTTTAAGGAATGGAGAATGTGTTCATTTGAGAACTAAAATTAATCATCTAGAGTTTATAATAAATCTTAGATTATAGGCTTTGTTGTAAATCACTTTTTTCAATACTGCCTGCCAATCAGCTACCTATATTTTTTTCCTCCGTTTCAAAATTGTGAGTTCGGGGATGATTCAAAGGAGGACGAAGTCATCATGCAGGTATATGTCGAACTAAGTTCGCTTCGCCATATTGCCTACTGGTGCATTGCCCTGCATTGGTAAATTGACGAACGATAACTGAGAAACTGTTGCAGCTTTCCAATCTCATTTAAAACGTTTAAGAAGCGCAATATTTAGTTTTTGAATCGACGGAGAGCAATTTGAATCTAAAACGCTGTTTAGGAGGTTTTCTCGCGTCTTCCACCAGGGTGAGCTCTTTAGCATACTGCTGACGTTTCGGAGTCTGACTCGTACTCCATTTTCAAGGCGAATGATGATATTTACGATAGACTTCAACCGTCGCTATTGTTTCACGTGGTCAATGGACTTTAATGGTCAACAACCGTCACCGGCCGTAACAGTTTGAATTCTCCAAAAGTTTTAATAACGGCCTCCATGCACCGCTAAGGGAAAAGCCATGGTTTCGATTGGAATTTCTTCTTTTTAGTCGGAATTCAATGGCCTCTTTAATAATCCAATCCCAATAACCTTGTGAGCGGGCGAGCACTTTAAGTCTCATGGAAATAGATGGAGTGGTCTAAGATTATGCTGTGTTTAACAACGGCGGATTTTTCAATTTGTACCAGGCGTCGATGTCGTTGGTGCTCCTTTACCCTTGTTTCAATGGCCCTAATCGTTTCTCCTATGTACACCTTGCCACATTCACAAAGGCACTCGGTAGACGCCTGGTGTCTTGAGACTGATTGGGTCTTTTGCTCGGTCGATAAAAATCCCGGATTTTTTGGGGTGGCATGTGAATTGTCTCGATCTTGTGCCTGGCGAGTATTCTAGACATTTTTCCGGAAACCGTGGCCAGATAAGTTTAACAGGCTCTTGTAAGATGTTTCTTTTTCTCTTCCCGCTAATTTGGCTCCCGATGGTCAAAAGATGTTTTTTTAGTGCCAACGATATTTCATGTCCTCTATATCCATTTTCGAGGAAGGTCCTACGGAGGTGGCGAAAATTCTTGGTGGTGGGGAGTAGGATAATTATCGGGGACTGCATTACCACTAGGATGCAAGAATCTCTTTATAGACTATGGATATTCACGTTCATATTCTTTCAAAATGTCTGAAACATAATTTACACGGTCGTTTTTCACATGCTATTTCAAGAGTAGTGACAATGATGACTTTACGACTCATTCATTTTCAGTCACTTTCACCAATAAAAACCCCTGAAATGGTTGAAAAAAAATATTCAGGGAGTATTCTTGACACTCCCGTCGGATCTTTATTTCGTGAATGCGAAATTACATACGTTACTCTTGTTATTGGGAGATTCTTTTGTTTAGTTTGCAAGAAATAAATTTGAAATGAAAGAAAGAGAAATACGCTATACGTAACATTTATTCATGGAAGTCATTAGTACTATCAACATTATCAATTACCAATTGTTCATAGGTTAACCTATGAACAATTGGTAATTGATATATTTACTGATTTCCAACGTTAATTTTATATTTCTTGTGTTATTAACGTCTAACTCACGTTCTCAGTTCTCTGTAGACACTTTGATCACTAAAATCAACTAACTCGTTCCGGAGATAAAACTGAACTGAGCGCACGCCGCGCCGTGCCCACACAAGCCCAAATTTAGACCCCCACGCGCAGCGCTGTGACGTCACCTCGCAACCCCCCCTGCGCTCGCGACATACTATTTCCAATAGTCGACGAAACGGGTTATCCAGTCATAGTTTTAGATATTCTGTAATCCTCATAGTTTTTGCACACGAGACCCTCGAAAGTACATAAATGTTGGTCGCGGCAAAACCTTACATGACACCGAGAAAGAACCATAAGATATTTATTCGCTTTCACATCAAAAACTAAATCATACGAAACGCTGTTGTTTTGCTGTTACATATCACACCTCCTTCTCATGCGCCTTCTATTTTATTTTATTCGCCCTTCCCACCGCGATCCATATCTCGGTAGGCGTCTTTGGATCCACTTCCTCCGCTCCCGTCTTCAGGGATTTTCTTGGTGACCTCCCTGTCCTTCCTATTTTGTGTGTGCGCGATAGCCCGTTTTATCGCTCCGCGATACACATAAGATAATATGTCGCAAATTTGTTGTGGCCTAGGTAGAGTGAGGCTATAGAGGACGTCCCTGGAGAATGGGGTAGGGTATGGTTGTCACAATAAGGAAGGGTCACATCGGCTCGTATTATCTATGCATGCATTGCTATTAAGGGAGGTTTGGGTCAATAAACCAGTTACATGGTATTGTGTTTTCACTCTTCCTTCTTAATTTACACACGCATATACAAGGTTTGATTACAAATTTCCTGGACTTGTTTCTTTATTTAATTTATCAAATAAAGCGTTACAGCTTATTCACCCTTCAATGTAATCTCCCTGCCTATTAACACACATTTATCAACGACGCTACAACTGGATTGGTTTCAATGTGGTGGCATTGATTCATTAGGAAAGAAATAAATTAGCAGTTTTCAACTTATTTGTATTAATTATAGATTTATAGTATCTTGAAATAAATTCAGCAGTCTTGATCAAATTCCGCTTATGAACGAAAACATATTTAAATCCCACTCCCCTTAACTCTCCATTAAATTCCCAATCAATAGTAGCTACAGCCTTCCCGTCAATACTTCCAACCTTCCTTTTTCACTTTCTAACAACCTTCTTCAAACCATCCAACCAACCAACATCTTTAAATATGTATTTATTATTTGTTTAGTAGGTATTAGATCCGTGATTGACAATAAAGTCGACAGTCTCTGGCGACATATGGTGTAACAGCATTTTAGTACTCAAAGAAAACTGCAGTAATTGTACTGTCCACTTAAATTTTAATGTAAGTATTACACTACACGTGTTTCGACGTTAGGGCGTCATAATCAGGTCTACTGACCTGATGATGACGCCCTAAGAAACGTCGAAATACGTGTAGTGTAATACTTACATTAAAATTTAAGTGGACAGTACAATTACTGCAGTTTTATTAAAGTGCTTGACAATGATGTAAATGCATCAAAACCAGTCGCGATAAACCTATAATTAATATAAAATAGTGAAAAACTGCTAATTTATTTCATTCCTAACGCAGAAAAGGTCTTTATCGGAATCCTGTTTAGTTTCTACAGCTATATTGGTTCTTTCTATTTCTTCAAATCTTCGTCCCTCAAGGAAGTACTTGAGCCTAAGAAATAATAAAATGTCGGAAGGGGCCATATGAGTATGAGGGCTGAGGAAGGACATACATCGCATTTTTGTGTAAAAATCGCGACTGGAAATGACTAAATGAGCTGGAAATCACTAAATGATCCATTGTCGTGCAGCAAAACGGATTAAACAATGAGCCAAAGTTCAGGTCTCCCTATTCGGACAATGTCATGTTATCGCCTCAAAACTTCGTAAAAAATAAAATGTAATAAATCGTAAATAAAATTTTAAAAACATTCTAAAATCATTGTATTATTCTGAATGTCAGCATGTTGTAAAGAAGCGTACGTTAAACAGAACCTAGGAAAATTATTTTTTTCTGTGGAAACACGCTGTTTTTTTTTTCAAAAAGGATTTGCTGAGTTTGTTAAGTTCAAATGTGTTGATGAGAGTAATTCAAAGAAAAATCTGCTCTCAGTACGGTTGGAAACTCATGTTTTTCATGGGAGAAATTGTTCTCGAGTTCAGCTACCATCAAGGGCGACAGGTGTTGCATAAATGTATGATCTTCGTCAGTCTCAAAATTCTATGGGCAGTCTCAATATTTTACATAGGTATATCCATGCACATATCCGCTGGTATGAGCCATGAATCCACTTACGTAAGCGTGCGGTCATGAATTCTCATGCGCCTGTATGATCCTTTATGGCCAGTATCCTTTTTATGGAATGGCGTGAAGGTTTTCGACGAGGAGTTTCCATCCTCCTGACACCATAACCAAACCTTTCCAACACCCTAGTTTTTTTCCGGCGACATTCCTTTTCCTCTTTCTCCTCTTACCCCCAGTTTACATACACTGCTGTCGATTCTTTATAACTTTCAATGGTACACAATTATTGGCTATTTGAAGTTGTGGCCATATAATGATATCATTTCCGTTGTTAAAGTTTCGTGGTTGAGTTGGATTATTTTGGGAGCGAAGGAAGGAAGGAAAGAAACCCGAAAGATAAGGAGAAGCTGTTGTGCATGATATTCCGCGGTCATGGAGAATAAACCCAACATTTTCGCTTTAGAATCTTTGTACCCATGCGCATGACAGAGTGCCACATCATTTGTGCAATCGCAATGATTGGAAAATAGTCAAAAGTTAGTCGTTCTAAAGCGACAATGTTGGGTTTATTCTCTGCGACTGTGGCACTTATCATGAACGTTCAACAACGTCTCCTGTGCTACAATGTAGACTGGGGACAAGAACAATTTAAGATGGCAAGGTGATATAACACCTGACCGGCAATTGGGAGATCCAGGTTCCAATACCGGTCATGCCAAATGATTTTTTCATGACGAATTTCACCCTCTTAGGTGTACGATTTTATATGCCTGGGTATGGTTAGCGGCAAGATGGCGTAGCATTTTCGGTAACTTGATGTTAATTCAGAATTCAGATATTTTTATATTACATCAGACTGTCGATTAGTTGAGCTAGCATTGTCCATGGACGAATGTATTTACACCAGTTTTCTTGCCGAGAAATTATTTAACCTGAGGTTATTAAACCGTGGCTTTATGTATACTGCGAATGCCATCTCCAGTCATGGTGATTAAAACTTTGCCGGATAAGAATTGGGAGAAGACTGATGTCCGATCTGTTTCTCTCCCAGCGATTGTTGAATGTGAATTCTTCTCTTGTTTCACAACGGGTCGGGGGCCTTATTCAGTAAGGACTCGACACGGTCGAACCTCGGGAAATCCGCGGATTTGACGTCACAGCCCCCGACAAATCTCAACTTTTGAATGGCCTTATTTGAAATTTTAGAGGATGTGACGTCAAAATTTAGTCACTTTCGAGGCTCGGAAATTCCAAGAACATACAGAATAGCCCCCCAGGACCTCCCATCTCCGCCGACGTTTCGACATACGACTCCCTCATCGAAACGTCGCGACACGTTGTTAGAGCCTGAGGCCCCGACAACATGAAAAGAATTCACATTCACGGAGAGCGATGTTCGAAACATGAGCAGCATGTTTAATTCTATTATTTCCGCTAAAGGTTTCCCGCTTTAATTCACAACCCGGGTTTCGACACCGTGTCATTTTCTGGCGATAAAGCACGACTGGTAAAATGTCGAAAATCAGGTTAATTTTCAATAATTTCAGCGTTTGCTTGTGCGAACAAGATGGTCTTGTATCCAGTCAACATTGTAGCAAAGGAGACATCGTTAATCAATACGTTTACCAATCGATCTCAGATCAATCTGAACTAAGACCGATCTGAAAGTTCGGAGGCGAGCGGACTCGGATCGCCTGGTTTACCAGCACGGTGTGAAAGTATCGATATTCAACTATCGAATTCAGTAGTCTGAGGTTTTTTGAAATTTCTTGCTTATTTCAGCCACACACTTCTCTCCCTTCCCTTTTTATAACAAACCACGCCGTAAATGATATCGATTATATTTTGTTTCCCATCGGCAACCAAAAGAAGAAAGAAGAGCGCCACGCTCCGACCTCTTCGGATCGATCTGAGATCTCAGACCGGTGAGGGAAAGCTGGCTGACTCGGCTCGCTTCTCAGATTGATCTGGCCAGCCCGTTCCGTTCACCATACCATGTGCCGGTCAGATTGATCTGAGATCGATTGGAAATCGTAGTGATTGAAAAAAAAACTGTCGTGGAGGGTATACCCAACATTGCAGGTTTATATCGATTAAGAACCAATAACACTGGGGAAAATTCACAAATAACATATTATCGCGAAGGGGTGCTCAGATAAAATTTTCCAAAAATCATTTCACCTGACCGTGATTTGAACCCATATCACTCGATTTCCGGTTATGCGTGCTAGCCTTTGTACCAGGTTCTTTAACCAGGTGAAATCCGCTATTCAAGATAAATAAGTTTTATTAAAGAATTGTCAAAGTGTTTGCCAACATACGTACTTGTTTTTCTCCTTATTATTGCAAGAAATTCCACTAAATTGAACCGTATCTATTCTGTGAATATTTTGAATGCATCTAGGTCTTCAAAATGTTCATGCTTCCTATCCTACCGATGATGCGTACCTTTTACGTTCAATCACGGCAAATTTCTCCGGTAGAATTCGACCACTGCATCTAGCGCGATCAAGCGAAGGGAAATTTGCCAATTTCGTAAGGTTCGCCGGAGGAGGATAGTGGGGCTGAAGAGGGTTCGGTGGAGATCACTGGACCCTTTTTACTTCACCGATTCCGCACACACGACCCCTTTAGGGTATATATATATATATCCCCTCTTCCCTCCTCTCTTATCTCCGGGCGACCCACTTTGCATCACCTTATCCCTTCCTTTCGTAGCCTTTCCCGAACCTTCCAATCTCCAAGGATCCTCTCGGTAGCCTCATCTTCCTCCATTTTCCTATTCCAGGATCCCTACCCACATTTTCCTTTCGGTGGGTGTACCCTTTTATCTTTCCACCAGCCTGATCTTTTCCCCTTTTCTCCATCACAAAAACCCAACACTTCTTCTCCCTCTCCCCTATTTGTTCTTGCTCTTTCCTTTCAGTGTCTAGCTCTCCACACCCTCTCTTATCAAGAATAGAAAGTGATGGGGATAATAACTGGAGCTAAGACTGAGTTTTAAACCATTGGTTGATGGAGATCAATAAACCGCGTAGTGAGGCTACGCGTACGTATGCATGATTCAGTTGCTAGGCGTAGTGATTCAGTTGTGCGCCAATAGATGGCAAGCGAGCTCCCATATACGTTCTCCACTAACTGACAAATGACCCGGTGATATATAATACACTCAAGGGATACTTCTTAGTAACAGTTCCGCCTGTTTCATCACGAATGATATATACAAGTAAATCTCTGTCATTTTGACATTATATGTTGTTTACCATAGTTACATTCGTTTTTTAATTAAAAATTTAAAAAATCATTATTTAATATTTAATTATTTACTTTATTCTTTACTTTTTGCTTATTTCGCTAATGTTTAAGCCCATTTCAGCAGGCTTTTCGACTAGTATATAATGAATAACTCGTATTGCTGGAGTTGCATTTCAGCAAGAATTATTTACAAGGGTGCAATACTTCACGATGTGAGCTGTTATGATGATAAGTATTTGGCAACAAGTACAAAAAATAAACCTGACGGTATCTAATTTTTAAAATTAGAATGACGAAGAGTAAAAGATAAGATTTTCCTGTATAAATCGCATTCTACTGAAAAAATGTTAAAAACTTAATGCGTCTTACCTTCCCAAGGTTTCTGTCGAGAGTTACCACCATTGGAGCACGTTGCTGAATAACATGGCCACATGCGGGCTCGTGCCCTTACACGCATTCGCCGCATATTGCTTTGCTAAACTTGAAAAGTGTTGAAGTCGTTTTACACGAGGCACTTAATTGCACAATTTAATGTGCAGAAATAGCGAAAACGCGGGCACAGAATTTGAGCAGGTATTATTTTCCCATCTGTCGTTTATACGTTTGCGTATGCACTCTTTCAGTTCACCGCTTTACACGACGCAATTTTCAATGATCATCCCTGCATTTTATTGTGCAGTTAAGTGACTCTTGTAAAACGGCCTTTAGTGATGGATAATAGGACTATAATCAATGTTATGGCTACAAAGATACAAAGCTGTCTCTCGAACCAGGCGAAGTTCGACTTCAGCATTTCCTTTTTTTGCAGGCGGAAATCCAGTAACGGAACGGCTTTAAGATAGTTTGAGAGAGAAATCACTTCACCTAAAGTTTGTTGAATTTGGCCTCATTTTGAACTACTTTTCGAGCAATTTGCCTAAATGGTAAGCTGTTTTACATGGGATAGATTACGGCTGTGCGCTCCAGAGGGAGAATATTGAAAAATTTAGGAAATTATAACACCTAGGTTTCGTCAAAAAACTAACGGTGTGCAGTTTGTATGTTTTCTCATATATTTATAAAAATTAATCCATTACCGCAGTAATTTTTATAGAATCACAAAAAAACTGCTGTTTTGAAGGATTTTTAGCGGCGTGAAAGAAATTAGTCAAGTTAGAGTATGGATACATTTATTTAATTACTGAGAATATTTTTGTCACATATAACTATATTTTTGTGCCATTAATATTACAATATTTACTTAATATTTCTTACTGTAAAACATAATATAGCAATGATTACTCTCTTTTACCTTATGCCCTGGCTGCTCATTGGGTAAATAAATGATTATTGCACATACATTTAGTTTAAAAAGAACATTTAATCACTAGTCAAAATAAGCTTTAAAAAAATTATCATATGAGACCTTGTGACCTTAGCATTTATATCACAGTTGTTAATAAGTTTACCGGCTTTTTCTTTATGCCGTTTTTACTTCAATTCAAATTCACAAACCATCCTTTTGGACCAATTATGATCGCACAGTATATTTACGGGAGATTCCTGGCGCTGGAGTAGTCCGGGGATGATTCCGTTTCAATCTTGCCCTGCTCTATTCTCATGCAGTCCTCCGCTTCCCCAGCCCTCTGCGTCTAGCTGCTACTCTCTCCGCGGATGGACCACTGCTTTCTTAATCACCGCACCACATCAACGCGGACAGCCCAACTCCCGATACTCCGTGCTGTCTCCTCAATGCCTTGTGCCACTCCTTTCTGTTCACTTATGCCTCTCTTCACTCCTCACTAATCACTGTTCAAAAACTCAATACTCGTATCCAATGGCGCTTCAACCAACGAAACAATCCCCTGTCACGCCACTTTCGTTTGTTGCCGGCCTCTCTTCCTCCTAATAATATGTTCACGAGAGTCTCATGGTATATCACGGTACCACCCTGACCATGTCCTTACCCTCTTGCTAATGTGATCGCGTTAAAATTAACCTAGTGGTACACCTGTACCATCACATTACAGACGCTGAAATTAAAATATAAAATTCGAATATGGTCTTATTTATGACTAGGGAAATATCTCGCTCAAACTACCCCAAGGCTAACTAGCCTATAAACACCGTATCTTGATGCATGGTCATGATGAACCTGCACCTGGTTCTCATCCGACTCTGTGGCATATTTTTGCAACAGTCATACACGCGGAAGACTGCCTGCCTTCGTAATGGTGTCCATTGAGGTTTCCTCAGCTTATCGTGATACATTCCTTACGCAGAAGGTACATCTGATCTAACGTCGTTATAGAGCTAGTACAGAGCTACTCTTCTAGTTGCTGTCATATAAATTTATACGCATTCGTGAATGTAAATTAATCGGAAAATTACCTTTTGGAAATCAACCTTTTCATTTAGTATTTTACTATTGTTTTTGGACGTCTCAGCCCCTAAGCCTTTATGTAACCTTCGACTCTGTATCATAAGAAGGTTTTTCACTATTTTTTAAATACTCGCAATTAAAAATACATGTTGGAATGTAAATACTCATGATTATGTGTTTAAATGTGAGACATCAAGTTAGAAACTTTAGGAGGTCATATTTTAACGCAGAGATGGAGAAGGCTCGTTAAATTGATGGTCTCGATACTGAAGTTACTAGGAAGTAAAGACCGTAGCGTATGTCTTAAACTTTTGAAATTCAACATGCATGTATATTCAACATATAACTATGTAATAATGTGTGGGGCCAATTTAATAAGAAACGTTGACCAAACTAAACCTGCCGACAAACCTTATGAGGTTTGGCAGGACCAAATTAGGTACAAAATATACCATTATCCAATGTAAAACATTAAATTACCCTATATATAATATATAAATAACATTAATTAATTAATAAAAAACACATTGTATTGGAAATCGGAAAGCTGGAAGAGAAGAGAATAGAGTCTTTAGTGCTGGAGGTGGCGAGAGCTGAAAATCAGATAAACGGATAGGATCAGAAACGAGGAAGTGTACAGAAGAATTAAGGAGGAGAGAATCATAAGAGAGCGCTGTACCAGGAAGACAAGGCGTACATGGATTGCACTCACTTTGATAGACAACGAATTTGTTAGGCAACGAATATTTTAAGGCAGTTTAAGCGAAATATCACTTCACTTAGAATTTGATGAACTTGACGTCCTTTTGAAGAAAAAACTCTCATCTTTCCAAATATATCAAAATATTAACCCCTTGAAAAATTACTTTTCGAGTAATTTGCCTCAAAATATAAGCTGTTTTACATGGGATACATAACGACTGTACGCTCCAGAGGGAGAATATTGGAAAAATTTGGAAATTATAACATCTAGGTTTAGTCAAAAAACTAACAGTGTGTAGCTTGTATGTTTTATCATCTATTGATAAACGTTAATGTATTACTCACCACAGTAATATTTACAGAATCCCGAAAAACCTGCTGTTTTGAAGGCTTTTTAGACGTGCGGCGTGAAAAAATTAGTCGTCAGAGAATTATGTGGATATATATATATTTAATTACTGAGAATTTTGGTCTTGTATAACTATATTTTTGCGCCATTAATATTACAATATTTAGTTCACAATTGTTACTGACGCTGAGATTAAAATATTAAATTCGAATATTGTATCCATTATGACTAGGGATAAACTACCTTAAGGGGAGGAATCCAACGAGGAAGACCGGGGCACAAATGTATAGGCCAGTTAGAACGAGATATGGAACAGAATAGTTACTAGGTCATGAAGGAGTTAGCAATCGACAGGTGGGAAGGGAAAGCTGCAATCAACCAATTATTGGATTGAATGACTTATGATAATGATATTTAATATGCGCATGCATTCTTCTACTTATTAATTACGAGTTTCTCCTTGATTTCCTAGACATCTATTTTGAGCAACGTTTGAGCCTTGTTTATAAACTGAGTATCTAGTTTTGGAGTATTATTTAAAATAGTGTGTAATATTATTTGTAGTTAAATATTAAGCCGTGTTTATGAACTGAGAATCTAGTTTTGGAATATTATTTAAAATACGTTATACTATTGTTTATAGTTAAATCTTAAGCCATGTTTATGAACTGAATATCTAGTTTTGGAATATTGTTAAAATTGGTATTTTCCTAACCAAAGGTCACTTTTATTTGAAGCCATTACCAAATTTTCTTTTGATTTTAATTACCATTTTCTTGATTGTGGAATTCCCAGCATCTGTGTTCTTCAATTGGCGAACAAGCATACTTTCTAATGACGTCCCCAAACGTTTTAGCCCGTTTTTACACGTAAAAATTTAGGGTTCTACTATTTTTTCTTGCGTTTGAAATGTTTTACACATTTTAAATTGCAGTTAGTTTATTTCTTCTGAACTGAACCTTTATAAAATCCTTTATTTCTATAGAGATCATATATCATAGATAAGATCATTTTTAAATAACCTGAGATGCTTTATTACGTATGGGAAAATATATATATCTTGATGAAACATTGAATTATTTTAGAATTACCTATCTGAGGTACAATTCATAGACATCTCAAAAGAGGTATAATAAGAAACTTGGATAAAAGTTTAATGTCGTATGAGCTACTCATATATCGGCAGTGGGCATAAATCACCTTGATAATATGATAAGCTACGGGCACGATGCGTCGGAAAAATTTTTCATAATCTTATGCGATGATACCCTGATTATATCAAACATCTTATCATGAATTTTTGTTTTATGCTTTTCGCAGCGATAAGATATACTACTCTCAACCATTTTCGAGTTAACTGCTGTCAACCATCCGTTAAAGATGTTTCGTATTTTAATTTTCAAATTTTGTTTTTAAATATTTGTTTTTTTTTTATTTTTTAAATCGGGTCAACAATGGTCAGTCATCCAACGGCCCAAGCGGAGCCACAGATCTTTCTTCTTCAGTCTCCTGACGACGTTCCCAGCTTGAGGAATGAAACGTTGAGCCAAAACATTCTCCACGCTGCAGTTAAGCCGAAAATGTATACGAGTAGTATATATTATCATGAATTTCGCACGTCAAACACTCCTTTGTAGTTTTTTGGTTTATGTTACAAACTTCGTAGATCTGAAATGATGAATGATTCGAGAATACACCCGGTGGAAATTGTTTAGGAATCACTACGTACTGCTGCGCAAATTCGTCTAATCGCTTTTTTGTGATGTGCAACAAACTCTACTTACATTCACCGATTCTTGATTTATTAAAAAATTAATAAGACCTTTTCAACCTTCACTTCCTTTGAAAATCCAAGACTAAATATGCTGGAATGAAACTTCAATTCTAAATCAGCCATTTTGGTGCTGAATTTGAAATTTAGGATTCGCGTAAATCACTCGATTACTTACTTAATCCACATTTCCTGAGTGGTGTCCCCAGTTGAAATGAAGTAAGACATTTCTTTGTGTTAAATCATTTGAACTAGTGTTACCAGCGCCACTGTAATAACGTTTAGTGAATCGAGTAAAATGTTCAGCGGTGAATAACTCAAGCATTTGAAATACATCGCTAACTATTTTGAAAGTTTTGTTTAAATAGTGTTAACTTAACTCTACCAAACAAACATACTACGAATATAAATTCTTAAATTCGGTTGTGATGGAGGAGTTTTTAAGGTGAAAATTGGATAATGAAATAATGATCTACTTTTTTCAAAGTTAATGCTTCAACGCATCTTATTCTCTGGGTGTATTTATCTTTATATGAGGATTGACGGCATTAAAAGCTCTAGTAGTTGTGTAGTAGACTCACGAGGTCCTATTGCCTTAATGGCTGTGCAGTTGCTTCCTTTTATACTTGTCCTCAATTTGCTCATGTACCACTCATCTCTTCTATAAATCAGCTTCAGTTGTTGTACTCCCCGATTTTTGTACGTGATGTCATACAATCTTCCTCGGAAATGCACTCATTCAGCCTTTACAATCGGATCCAATCAAGCTGATTAATTTGATCCGGAAAGAGCACCGTACCTTTTCCCAATTTCTGCGAGGTGATTACCTAAATGCTTCCGGGTAGATGCTTTTACAGTGAGCAGCCTAGTGAATTAACCGGGAGGTTGTGAGTCTTCTGTACCCTTGAAAGAAGTCCGTGCTTCCAAGTCTTGAGGGATGATATTCTTTCGGAAAACCTATCTATACCCTTTAAAAAAATAAAAACGAAGCTATGCTAGGCCAAAGAATTTCCCGGAACAGCATTCTGTCGAGGAAACTACAGTCTCGTTCTCAATTTCGTCACTGGAAACTTTTTGCTGTGTTATTCACAATACATATTGCGACTTTGACATAGAAAAATTGCTTGTAATACTCTTCGAAATGGATCCTGGCTAGATGAAATTGCTTAGATGTGCAGAAGATGTCGGTACAACCATTTTATTTCCTTTTATCCACCGTTCCGTTTTCCTCCGATTACTAGAAATCATAGCGAAGGGAAGTGTTAAACTTATTTTGCGATTTATTATCAGGAAGTAGTTGTTAGTTTCCTCAAGAGATCACCTGTCTTACTGCCACTTAACATACCGATTCGTTTAGATTTAAAAGTCAAATGAACAGAAGAGTTTTCCGGCTCGATAAATGTTTGCAGATTTCAATTTGAAATTCGCTCCTTCTCTGGATATACCTACCTTTAGGGTTGCCATGCATTGGCAAGCTCACCTCGAGGCATAGCTAAAGTTGGTGCTTGAGAAACATTTGTCGTGATTTAAAAAAAATATATTTTTTGGGATAAAAGCTGGACGTTGTTTTTGAAGATGGAAAATGGCTACAAGTAATTACAGTAGTCAGCAATAATTACACCAATGGAAGCACCCAGTTCTTCTGTGAATAATTGCTATAAGGGACTCTGACCTCTAGAATTTTATCAAAAGATGCTCTTCGTGACCCTGATTTAGGGTTTTAGCAGCGCTTGTACCCAAAGAGAACTTTTAAGTATTCGCGTTCTCCAGCGCATCGCGTAGCATTTTTCAACAATACACGCGGCATTCCTTTCTACCTTGTTAAGTTTGCGAATGTATTGTCTGATTAATGGATCACAAATGGCAGTGCTGTGAAATATCTACATCTACACGCTACCCTGAGAGCCGTCGCAGAGGCGTGTGGCAGGGGGTGTGAGGACACCAACCATGGAAGGGGAGGGAATTGGGAAAAGGAGGGGGGGAGAGGAAAGAGGTGATTTGTATGTCAACGATCCTTTTTTTTCCTTTCAAGGGTCAAAAATATGGTTACCCTGCTAATTACCCTTCCCCACTCGACCGACCTGCCTCTTCTTAATGGCGCAAATGGTCACAGTTGTCGGTCGCCTCCTCAGATAACCAACCAACCATTTTTATGATTCACTAATATATGGCTAACCGTTACCGCTAACGGTACACAATAGTTTGCACAAAAAGGTAGGCATCAGGCGTGATGATGTGGAATTTCAACATAATGTAAAAATAAAAAAATAAAAGGGATGAATAATATTTGAGTATAAGTATGACCTTCCTCCCTCTCCCCCCATTGAAACTTTCCCCCTCCACTCCCTCCCCCTACTTTCCTAAGCTCCCCTCCCCCACCTTCTCTTGTATATATGTATGTACCATGTTTTGCAAACTTAATGTATGTACCTGATGATGATGCAGCGCATCGAAACCCGGGTCGAATAAATCTTCATTTGTGGAAAATTGCGTTTTTTAATTTCTACATTTAAGTTGGCATTCAGCGCATTTGTGCGGGTGGGAGGGTTTTCAATACAACGGAATTTCTCCCGTGGCTAATAGACTTCTTTCTCTCTTCTTTCTCCAATTTATAGGCGAGAGGAGGAAAGGAGAGGCAAGAGATTCATTGTCTCGTTCCTCTCGAGGCATTACCCGGTTGGGGACGCCTCGAGCGGAGATATTCTCCGGCTGACACTCTTCTCACCGCCGAAGGTGGCGCTACCGCACAGAGGTGAGTACATCCGGAATCTGCGACGCATAGGAGCGAGCTTAATCACGTGCATTGTAGTAGAATAACGTAATTTTCAGGGTTACAGTGCCACAAGCTAACATGTATCTCAAATGTGAGGGAAAATGTCACGCTAAAATATCATGATTGAACTATCCCGGTTTTAGCGATTGTTATCATCTTCGGGACCTAACGAATTCTAAAGATTACGAAAATTTGTTGAAACCCGAGTCGTGTGTAAAGGAAGGTTTGATGAATGCATGTTCGAAAATACAAAGTATTATTTTCTAATCTCCCCTATTATAGAGAATTTCCACAGAGCTACATCCATTACTGTGAACTGTATTGGGTTGAATCTCAGAACTGATGCCGATGTCTCCATATTGTTAGACTAATCGTTGTAAAGCCCTCTTCTGATGTCACGATTTTTTCAACTATTTACACTTGTACTTTCTTAGGCAAATGTATAATTTGATATTTTACCAATAGATTGCTAGGTTTCTGAACTTTCGAATGCTAAAATTTCCATTTCGGGATTACCAGTACACGTTCCTATACCTTTCAGTCTTATTGTCTGCCATTTAATTCAAGACCTTCATATTATATACATATACAATATACCCTGCAAGTCACCTCAAGGGTGAGTGGCAAGGGGTGAGTAGTCACCAACATGCATTACGCTATACCCTATAGATAGTGTAACTACGACTATTGATGCATTAGCATAAATAGCTAATGCTTTCCGCGGAGCGAAGCCTCACAAGCATGCACTACATTATAGTTATGCTACCAATGTGAGTGGGACCATTATTATTTATGTATTTTGCAACTTCATAAACGGACAGAGATACAAGAGTAATGCTGAAGGCATACACGCCGTGCTGTAAGTACTAGGTACCATCTAAGGATACAAATATTAGGGAGAACTACTACTACTAAGAGCTACACTTCCTATCGGCAAACCTAGTTATAAGTCTCATTGGCAGCTGTTATGGTCTCTTATCGTTCGCGGGAAAAATGAAATTTTAATCTGTCCGTTTATCAGTCTAGTTCCCTAATTTTACTCTCATTATCTGATCTGCCGTGATATGTCGGATTTCGTAAAATATTACAACGTCGTCAGAGAATAGACCGGTTTGGAATTTACATAATAGAATGAGTCTAAATTTTAATCGAAGGTCTGAAAGCGATTCCCATCCCAGTTGCGGCAAAGGTAAGTACCACTAACGAGGTTATCATTACGGTCTTAAACGTACCTTACCGATCTTCTATGCATGCGTTCTAACCCGGATTTTAAGCTTACCTCATAAGGATCCCAAATACTAACAGCGTATTCCAAGTGGGGTCTAACAATGGAGAAGTAGCTAATTACTCTAACTTTATCGTCGCACTTGTCAAGTACTCTTTTATCAAATCCCAATTTACAATTAGCTTGACCGGTAATTTCCCGAATATATTTACAACTGAGTTTACCATTATCTTCATTCCCTCATATCCTTCAAGAGTTCTCTTTTCTTTATTCCAATTTCAAGATAACGTTACATTCTCCTCTCAACCAATCCCATCAACGTTCCGTACCCGCTCAACAAGTCCCGTTAGCTAACCCTTGTAGCACCTTTTCTGAATCAACATTACAACTTCCTCGTTTGTCTTACTCACTACCCAGCTTTTCCTTACAGATCTTCTCAATTCATATCGTGATAGGTAACCACTCTTCGTAGGTCCTCTTTCTGCAGCGACAAAGTCCCCGTAAAACCACGTATCTCCAAATTATTCAACTAATTTTTCTAGAGGGTTCCCTCTGGGAATTTTACAGATATGCCTTAACTCAATCTGTTTGCAAAGTTAAACTTTCAGCAATTCCCTTCTCCTCGCAATTGCATCTTTGGATAGTGAACTGCTGGAAAAATTACCAAACGCAGGCAGAAACTTGGAGAATTGTCGCTAATATCACTAAGTCGCCTTATTATTCATATATTATGCGTCCAGCAGCAACGCGGTGGCCAATAGATGGAAGTTCGTTTTATATGCTCTAAGTGGCTTATGTAGTACATCGAAGGTCACAATTCCATAAATTTTTTACCAACCGGCCGACGATTATTAAAACCCTCATTTTTTGGCCATTTTGAAAATTGTCAATGAGCACGATATTCATGATTCGTGATTAAATTACGGGTTTTACGCTTGTGCTTATGAATTATTTTAGTCGATTTATACAATCAAATGAGAGAAGATAACGAAGAAACTAAAGATAAAAATACAAAACAAAAAATAATGTATTCCTATATATGGCATCAAATAAAAATGGCGTAATGACAAATTATTGTTCTTCTTTTGGTTGCATGCCTCCCCCTCTTGTTTTGTTTAGTTGTGAGGCTGCCCTATACATTGTTCATTGTCATATCATGTAATCTCTTAGCCTGTAATTCATATTTTATGCTGTGTATTCACAATTTTACTTAGTTATTAAGTTTCCTCTTTCACACAAACACGACATTACACTCTTCTCATGTCAAGTGCGCCACTTGTCAATTGACCGGTTAGGGGTGAGTCTCGCACTCACCGGAACGGTATAATCTACGCGCCCTCGGTGCGATCAGAACTGTTGTGGAAAAAATAAGTGATTAATAATGATTAATTTTGTCAAATAATAGTCCAGAATCCTTAAATAACTATTTTTAATCATAATTTCAGATTACATACTCCTATTTTTTCATTCCTTTCCACCTATGTCATTTCACTTTACTGTCTGACTGTTTCACTGTTACTGTTTACTGTTTCACTGAAGCATTAGCTTCGTTGTTCATTTCACTCTTGTTAGTGAAATGAACAAGTTCACGAATTAAAGAGTATAATTGCGCATGAACAGCAAATAAAATGAACGTGTTCATGATTTAAAATTACGATTTCAAAAATAAAATTACCTAGTTAAGCATTAAAAAAAAACGATTAAAATAAACTATTCTACGGATGAAAAGAGCCATTTAAGCAATGGGATGAATTAGTTCACGTCCTCGCATTACATTTCAAGTAACACTCAAAATCCTGGAAAACCGAAATATCGCTGCGTCAAGTCATACTCCATGTCGAACAGAATCGAGGAATCATGCTTGGTTTTTTCCAAGGGCGCAGATTGGGAATCAACTCTTGCGACATCGATTTGTTGCACATTCACAAGCTAAGGTGGCTAGAGGGAGATACATAGTTCCCTAGTCATGATGGAGACCATATTAAAATTTTATTTTTTTATTTCAGTGTCTGTAAGATGTATGAAATAAATATTATAGTAGGTATTAATAGCGCAAAAATATAGTTATATATGACCAAACTTCTCAGTTATTAAATAAATAAAGCTGAATAAGTCTCTAACTTTACTCATTTTTTACCGCCGTACGGCTGACAACCCTTCAAAACAGCATGTTTTTTTGCAATTCAAACATGCAAACTATACACGGTTAGCTTTTTGACAAAATATAGGTGCTAGAAGTTCCTAAGTGTTTTAATAATCTCCCTCAGGAGCGTACAGCCATAATCTATCCCATGTAAAACAGCTTATATTTTTAGGCAAATTGCTCGAGTAGTAGTTCGGCAAGGGATTGATATTTTGAAATCATTGGAAAAATTATAGCTTTTTTCTTTAAAATGAGGCTAAATTCATCAAATTCTAAGGTGAAGTGATTTTTCGCTCAAACTACCTTAAATAAAATGCTTCACAAATTAAATAAGCTAGCTCACCGATTGAATGAAATGTTAGTCCACATTCTGTTTCTCATTTCAAAGATGATTTCCAGTTAAAATAGAATTATTTTTTTAAGGATTTTATTTATTTTTATTTTTTAGATGCTGTTCACCAATTTAACCCGGTGTATTTCCCGAGAAAATTTTACAAGATTTCCAGTTACATTTTTTAACCTTTGGAAGCCGAAACTTAGATTGCATGTACTTCGCCATCAAAAGCATGAAATTTTACTTGACGTTGAGCTTGTTACTCGTAGCTTATTTTCTTTCGATGGTTAAAAATAAAGGATTACTTGAGGATTCTTGGCTATTATTTGGCAAAAGTTATCATAATTAATCACTTCTTCGTTATCTTCTCTCATTTGATGGAAAAAATAGACTAAATCAATTCAAAAGTACAAGCGCAAAATTAGTAATTTAGTCACGGATGATGAATATCGTGTTCACTAACATATATTACACAAAAAATAGTGTTTTAATAATTGTCGGACAATTTACACCAATTGGATGTCCTCCACTAACGATCCATGTAACACATGATTAAAATGCTGTACAATTTGTTATTATTCTTTGAGCATTTTTGGGCACCTTATGCAATAGGACAGAAATGCTGTAAGGACTGGAGGAAATTTATTAGTTATTAATCTTGTTAAAAATAGTACAATATCGCCATTAATATTGCTTCGCTAACACTACTTTCCAATGATGAAAATGTTAGTCTACTAAACATGGTCTTGATGCCAAAATTTATCGAGTCCTTCATTGCGAGTGAAGATGTGGTTCTGAGACCAAATTACTCACCACGGCAGTTTTGGTAAAGGAACTCTGTCACCTTAAAGTTGAAGTTTAATTAAACATTCCATATAATTGGTGAACTGTAGTTACTTCTACATCTGAACTATTATAATGCATTTGTAAAACTAGTACATTTAATATATTTATTTGTTCATTGTATCCGTTAATTAGTTAATTTATTTTGTGAACTAGTGTGTTTAAACCGTGAACTAGTTTATATCATTTGCTGTTCATTCACGATTGTTCTAATTAATTCAAATCGTGAAATTATTCATTTCACTCACGAACTATTCCATATAATTGGTGAACTGAAGTTACTTGTACGTGTGAACTATTGTAATTCATTCGTAAAACTCGTTCGTTTCATATATTTACCTACTAGTTCATTTCATTCCTTAATTAAGTAGTACTTCTGTTTTGTGAACTAGTATGTTTAAACCGTGAACTACATAATATAATTTGCTGTTAATTCACAACTGTACTCTTTAATTCAAATCGTGAACTTGTTCATTTCACTCACGAGACACTCCATATCATTGGTGAAATGTAGTTACTTACAGGTGAACTATTGTAATGTTTTTTTAAAACTAGCACATTTTATCTAGTATTTTGTTCATTTTATCCGTTAATAAGTTCTTTTATTTGGTGAACCAGTGTGTTTAAACCGTGAACTAGTTCATTTCATTCCTCAACGTACGCAAAAACGCTTCCTCGAATGTCGCTCTTTTGAACGGAATTACCCTTGACCAATTCGTAAGTTCCCCTTTAAAGCGTTAAGGGAATGGCTGAGGGAGGGGTGCAAGGAGGAGGAGAGGGGACCCCGGCGGGTCTGGCGGTGTGCGTTTGTACCCCTGGCTCGTGAGTGCGTCGTCGCCTCCTCACCGCTCACAACGCCCCCAGACTGCTGGGCGCGGGAGAGAGACAGAACTGCCAACCTTACCGGAAAGAAAACAAAGTTTTTTCGAGACTGCCTCAAATTCATGCCTCGGGAATGGACCGAACATCCGAGACCACGTTTTCGGCCAAAGGTGAAGCTCTTGGGATGAACATTTCGTCAGAGTTCTGTGTTGGACCACAACGTAAGCTACCATCATGAATTTTTCCCGGGCGCGTTTAATCATGGACAAGAGAATCATAGAGCTCGGTCAACATTCATTTCAAGAAATGAAGGCGCATCTAGGTTTTACTTATTAGCGCATAGAAATGCACAGTATTTCCATATATCTACTGAAATTTGATGCTATCGTTTTCCGATATCATTCCCATTCGATAAGCCTTTTGTATCATCTTTTTTATAAAGGCTGATCAATTATATTTCATTTATAGATAATTCTCGATTTTATAAGAGCTAGTAAATTAATTTATTTAATGTTATCATATAACTATTATTAATAATATTTATTAGAAGAGAAATTCTATTCGTCTATATGATATCTCATTTTTTAAGAATTGAATTTAATTATTGCAATTAATAAGTAGTATCATTCTCTATGCAATATCTCTTAATGTGTAGTATCATGCGACGCCACGCAAGTCAAATGAGATATTGAATCTCAAGATACCTTGAGGTTTTTTTCATCTTTGATTTGATTCCCTACGATATACGGCGCATTTAGTGAGAAAAAATATTTGCATCGCATAGTGAAAGAGAAATTTTGCAAATACCTTTTGAGGCATTCTGTAGGTTGAGCTTAGACTGTTGGCCATTGAAATGTGGGTTTTGATTATGATCAAAATGATAAGTTTGACAGAAACAGGTGTAGTAAGGAGAGCTAGGAAGGTTTAGAGTGAAGAAAGGAGTTTACTCAAGGACATGAATTGTGAAACCGTGCGATGATCAAATTTTAGGTTCACGCAATGGTATACATTTCTCAACGCCAGAGACGCGAAATGTCACGTGATGTTATTTTAATTAATTATGTTGCATTTTATTAATATATTATCCATCTATCTATATTTCATATCGCTTGGTGTCGTGCTCGATTGATATTCGCAGGACATTGCTGGCTATCGGCTGGCAACGTATCGAATAACCCGGCTGAGTGTAAAATCGCCATGCACTACCACGAAAGTGTCGCATATCTCAGGCGAGAAACCGAGCCGTGAGCCGTGATGTAGTGAGAAAATGTATCTGGGTGTAACATAAGCTAGGTATATTAAAAAACCCTCAGGGCCCCCGAAGAAAATTATATTTACATAAATATTATTTACAATTTTAATTCGGTGCTTGGATTCATTTCTGTGTTGATAAATTGTCATGCATTAAATTATAGAAAATTTTGCGTAGATAAGTAATATCTGTCCTTTTATTGCAACGTTTTTTGTTTGTGGAGATTATGCTTGTTTAAAATTGTAAATAAAAACAGCAACAAACTTGAAAGGTAACAATCTTGAATAACCCATGAATTTTTCTTTTTATTGACTGTAAATTATTTATTTTAACTATTTTGTAATAAAAAGTATTGTAAAAAACATTTTTAACGATCATGTATCATCTATTTATAGCCCTGAAAATGGATCAATAATGATCGGAAAATTTGGCAGAAGTTTAAAAAAATATATTATTTGACCTAAAATCTCCTGATAATAGCAACCGTTTAATATAAGAGTTCGAGAAATAAATACCATTTGAAGTAATGGTAATAATACATTTATTGCTAAAACAAACAGCGTTGTTTATTATCGTTTGATCCTCAGATGTATTATACGTAGTGAACCGTCTGCCTCTCATTACGATTGCCAACTGTTTTTATACCAATTCCCACATCGTAAATGTTACGAGTTATTTATACATGTTAAAAAATGTTTAAGTGTTGTGTTTCCCAAGCATGAAGGAGGACCAGCAGTCAATCACCTTTCCGTGCACCTGGAAAACGGTCAGCATGTCTACGACAACGAACAAAACGTACAAAATAGGTTACGAACTCCTTAAATGACCACGCTGACAGTATTCTTCAGGCTTTGTGGTTTTCTTAAAAAATAAATTCAATGTTTTTCACACCCGTTGAATTTCAACAGGTACTTTTCTCTAGTAATGCAATAATATTTGGTTTGTCATCAGTAATACATAATAAAATTTTAATAAGTTATTAAAATGAGTACTAATTATTTAAATTGATTGGAATTAAAGATGTGTATCGGGGATTTGAATTTAATTGGAAATATTAATGATATTATGTTTATTAATTAAACGATTACGTTAACTAATGCATGACACACTAGAATGTTAAATACCTATATTGCCATTTTATTTAATTATTTAACAGTGATTTTAATATTTTTCTTTCCAATCGGCCCATGAGGCTGCATTGACCTCTCTCAATCAGATATCGACCTGGCGATAATTTGAACACACATGTTCGTCCTATCTTCTCAATTCCATTGTTTCTTCTCAGCTCCCTTTCTGAAGCCTGGCATCCAAAAAAAACCGTATTCCACCCGTCCATACGGCAGATCGCAGGGTTGACATTGATAAATGGAACTTCACTGCGTAATTCAAGTATGCGTTGCCCATAAATTAGCACTTCTGACTTTTAAAAAAAATGTTGCAATACTAGTCATGCCTGAGGTAGAAGGGTGCAGAGAAAATTGAAACGACTGCAGTGGTTGTTTATTTTTATTATTAATGAGAATAGCTCGACGCAGAAATTGTAATACACCGACCTAGTTTTCGCAAATTCGATAATGGCACAAGTAGCCGAGAATTAGGTCGGCGTATTAAAGTTTCTGTGGAAATGTACATACTGATTTTTTTGAAAGATATGCTCTGTCACACATTTCTACTATTTGATATTATTAAACAAGTGCGATTAACAGTCCTAAATCCCAATTTTAGTTTGCCTTAGCAGGAAGAATTATGTAGTGGAGTCTGCAGCCAATACGTTCTTCTTCTTGCTTTCCGCTTTACTCATTCATGGTTCATTATTTCGACAGCCTTCATTTTTCGCTTCGGGTATTCTATCCTTGATATTCCTCTTAAGGAATAGTAAGCACTCTTCTTTGTTTCAAGAAATTATTCAACGTTCCTTCCTTTATAGTTTTTAGGATGCTAGTGGCGCAGAACGTATCTTAAACCAGAAAGAAATATCTTCTACTTTTCAGGAATTTTATTGAGCGTCTTCTTACACGGAACCTTTGTGGACTGCTTTTTATATAATTTCTTTCCATTATTCCCATCTCATATTTGATTATCGTCATTCTTTTATGGCAACACTTTTTCAAAGCTTTCTGTCTTTTCTTTTCTGCTGCTGTCAATTTCTGCTGCTGTCGAGCTTTTCTAGCCATTAACGGAATGCTCTTTATGGAATACGTCCTAATGAAGTGCTTCCTTCTTTTCTATTTGTTACTGCTAGGTGTTCACTGATTAATATTCTGATACAATACCGTCTTTACTTTGGCTGCCCGGGACACTAGTTATCTTTCTCTTTTCTTCCATCACTGGTGATCCTACTTCCTTTATAGAAAATATTTTCTTTAATTATTATTTCTGTTATCCAATCCTGATGGGAACAATGTCTTCTTGAACAGTGTTCAAAAGCTCGTGGCAGATGCGCAGTGGACGAGTTTGAGAGTAATTGTGTCCATTTCCTAAAATCCGGTAACCTCGGGTAAATGCGTAGGTAACCTCAGCTTGCTGATTACCAAGTAAGCAATGTAAATTAGCTATGACTACTATTCTTGCATTGCGTCTACCATTCTAACTACATGGTGCGTTGGCGCATTAGACCGTCAGGGATGGAGACTTGTTTCATTTCAATTCCTCGCGTGGAAGGGGTCTGCTATGGAGCGGATATAGCACACGGTAGGCAACTCTACCAAATTACATACATACTTATAGCATTAGAGGGCGGGAAATTGTCAGTCGCCTTTCATGACAGTTTTAACGATTCAATCAGAGCTGCACCAAGATACGCTGATATTGTTCGATACCCATCCGAGATACCCATATTAACAAATTGATTTAGAGCCATAGAGAGCTAGAAAGTTGTGACTAACAGATTGAACATTTTTAAGTTAGCAATAAAGGTATGGGAAGCATATGAACCCTGGATAGTCGATTGCGAAGGCTGTCTTATGCCCGGTTCAGACTATTATCGTAAGGGGCTATTGAAGCATTACGTAAGGTGATTTTTACCACTTTAAACCCTGCTCCCCTCCCCCCCATGGACATAGATGGACTGGACCATGGTCATAGATAGTAAACTTTGGGGGATTCTATGCCAAAATGCGCAAAAACTGACCTCATCCCGGATATCGATAACGGTTTTTGAAATGTCGCGATTCGCTGCACGCACATCTCGTAAAACATGTGATCTTTGAAAATACGACATCTCCAAACTAATGGACGCAACGAATTGGTTGTACGTTTTTCTATAGTTTAGCATACATTCACGTGTACCGCCGTATCAGATGATCCTAAAAAGTAACATTTTTCCTCCGAAAACACATTTTAAAAGTGATAAAAATACGATTTTGGAAGTGACTTGTATCTTACGTAAGACTGTTTCAGACCCCCTTCCCCCTCCCCCTACGTAAGACAACGTAGGAAAAGCCTAACCCCCATCCCTTCCCAAAATGTCTTACGTAATACTTGAATGACTCCTAAGAACCATCCTAGCAACTCTACGCGCATTCATACTACAATCGTAAATCAATGCTGCCCTCACCAGGAATCACGACGAACAAGTAAAGAGCAAGCGAACAAAATAAGGATTCCCACGTCTCTGTGGCGTTCTGAGACTTTCGACATGGTTTTACATGCAAATGACACCTTTATTTGCTTATTCATCAAAGTAGCACAATCTGCTTCAATATAATGATTTGCATTTTTATTATCGTCATCCATCATTTCCGGTTTCCGCTCGTGACTCCAGCGATGACCACTGGTAGGTGGCAGCTTTCAGAACTACTTGTTACAGCTGTCCGCAAATGTGTTTACACTACGATTTCCGCCTACCATCAATCGTATAGGTGTAGCGAAACTTGGTGGCACTCGCTTGTGAAGATCAAGATGCAAATGAGAGGAAGGCATACATAGTAATTGGTTTGAAGCGGCCGATCCTTTTTCCAGAGGACCTTGCGGGACTCCTTCGATAACTATGCCCGCTCATCAACGCTTGGCTTACGGTCAGTGCCCACGAATCCTCCTCCGGTGAGTGACACCAATTTTCGCTATACCTATACTTACGATACGATACGATTGGTAACAAAGTTTGAGTTATTATCGTAGTGTTTCGTTCGTGAAAAATTTAGACATAGGACTGACATTGAAGTCAGATTTAATATGGAGTTACAGCTGAGCCATTTACCAAGGACGGTATTTACGGTATAATTTTGAAATAAAGTAACGTGTTTAGTCCTAATGTATTATTTTTAAATTAATTATTGTTATCTATGTTAACCATTCATAGTAATAGTCATTGAAAACTATTTTGACGCTCACAGGTCACAATGATCCGACGCAATCGTAAGCGTATTCATTAGATTGTGGCCGATTAAGGGTTAAATCCAGGTGCCTGTTTGTCATTCTCCGCGGCCAACGTGGTTTGAGGAAGACATCGCCAGAAGAACTCCGTTTCATCTGCATTGAATATTGGTTCAGCAGTCAATTCATGATCGTTGACAATTTTTTAAACGTCTCCAGATATTCGTTTGCACATTCTTTGTCAGCTGAGCTACGTATCGTAAGCGTATCGTATCGAGCCTACGTATCGTAGCGTACGTATCGTCTGGACGATCGTACTTATACAAGTACGATAGTAGTGTGAACGAGGCATTACTCTCCCGTGCGTTACCAGTTTGCAGGGAATTGACATTCTATTGAAAAAAGCCTTCTGTGCAACTTCCACCATGTTTCACTACCGCTATCCCCTAAATCTTGACTCCCGTCACTTCCTCCGTCGTTCATCCCCTTGAATCTTTCTCCCCTCCCTCCCTCCCTCCAGTTTATCTCCCCCCCTCTCTCATCTTTTCTTTCTATCTTTCTTCTTTTCCCCCATTCCGACTCTCCCTTTTATTCCCACACCTTCTCCGTATCGTCCCTTTCGTCGGTTTTCATGCAATGCAAGCCCACTTACGGGATCTCATTTTAACTCTACCATATCCTTTCTTTGTTTTTTATTCCAAGGGAAGAAGAACGTTAAAAAAGTGATATCTTTCACTTCCAACCCACCCTTCTCCTCTCTTTATTTTCCCTCGAATTCTTCATCTTTGCGATATCGCGTGTTTCTCCCCTGTTTTCATGTATATGTTTCACTGCCAGAATGATAATTTTTCGCGTTAATTCTTTTGTTGATTTCCTCGTATCTCCATATTTTAATGTAGCGAGCTTATTAAGTTCCAGATACATTATCATGCTGAAAAAAACCTCTTGCACCTCCGCGAGTTGTTGCCAAGGCGTGTAATCATCAAAATGTTTGCTCATTCGTTGGTTGTTCTTTTCATGTATTCACCGTACCAGTTGTTTTTGTCAACAGTTTCCCCCTTTATTTGCTTTCTTCAGGACAGGACGTCGACTTGAAAACGCCCGGTGAAGCAGGGGTGAAACTGTGGTCAGTAGATACATACAGCGCTGTGTACAACAAAGAGCTAATGTCGAGCATAGGGAGCATACTTTTTCTAAAATCGGTGTTGGAGGAAAAAAACCATCTAAAATTACATTTAGCCCTGAACATTAAATTCCGAATCGTTGGTAAAGAATAGCTGATTTTAATTTTTTTACCTAAACTCAATATTGTTTCCCTGCATAGGTAAATCTGAGGTCGATATGATGAACAACGAAATGATAAAAGACGTCACCCATAAGGTTAGTGCCTATTTTGCATTTTTTGCACTCTTTTATTCTCGAGCATGGCTTCTACCATAGCTGTTCTTTTCCATGAAAAAAACAGCATTGCCGATAATGAAAACTTTAAAAGATTTGAATGAGATGTTGCGCTGTAAGGATCAGAGAAATGGACTATTTAAAAGCTGGAACAGAAGAGAGGCTTTCGAAACTTGGAGGTGATTATTGGAGATGAAATGGATGGATAGGATCAGGAACGAGTAAATATGCAGAAGGATAGAAGAGGAAAAAATCATATAGAGCTCTATCAGGAAGATTAGTGGTCCAGATGATGGATAGGTCACACTTTGAGACAAGACGAATTCGCAAGGAACGTAATGGAATGAAATTATAGAAGGGAAAGCCTCACAAGGAACACATAGGGACAAAAACATATTCCAAAGGATACGTAATATGAAACAGAAGAGCTACGAGGATATAAATGAGTTAGCAGGTGAAGGGCAGAATGAAGAGCTACAGTAACATTATTAGGAATGAATGACTACAACCATATCATTCCGTTCATGCCGAGTGCTTTTCCTCCTTTCTGCATGTGGGAGAATGTAAGTGCAAAATGGTCTAAGCTGTCTAAGAACGTGTAATTGATTGAAGTACTGTCACTGGTAAAACTGCTCTGTAATTATGCAACTTAGATGCTGGAATAAATGCTTGAATGCGAGAGCGGAAGGCATAGATTGGCTGATGGAATATTTTTGGGGTTTGGTTCGAGCATTCGCCTGATTGTTTTCTAGTTTGAGGCTATTTTAAAGTCACATATAGTTATGCAGTATATAGCTTATATTGCGGACAGTGAATTAATATAGAATTCGCCTTTTTTACAGTTTAGTCGAGTGGTACAGTGTAGTAGAACGGTGGAGAGCGAAGAAGAAAAACGTTATTGATAAGATTCTAAAATGGTAGAGGAAACACTGTTTATAGGCAAACAATTTATGGGCATCTGAAAATTCCTTCTCATTACGATATTCTTCTCTGCATGCTGAAGTTCTTTTAAGGTACTTTGAGCAAATATCACTTCACCTAAAACTTGATGATTTCATTTCATTTTAAAGATAAAACTCTCATCTTTCCAATGATATCAAAATATCAACCCTTTGCCGAACTACTTTTCGAGCAATTCGACTGAAAATATAAGCGGTTTCACATGGAATAAATTACGGCTGTGCGCTGAAGAGGGAGAATATTTTAAAAAATTAGGAACTTATAACACATAGATTTCGTCGAAAACTAACGGTGTGTAATTTGTGTTTCCTCAAATATTCATAAAAATTAATCAATTACTCACCAAAGTAATTTTTAAAGAATCGCCAACAAAAATTAGCTGTTTTTAAGGATTTTTGGCTGTACGGCGTGAAATAATCTACATCTACACACTACCCCGCAAGCCGCCTCAATAGGCGTGTGGCGGGGGGTGTTAGGACACCAGCCGTTTACATATAAAAAGGAAACGCTCTGATGAAATTACGCCTAGCATTTATTGAAATCCCTTATTATTCGGGGGAAAAACGAATTCCCAAACCTATCCGTTCGGCAAAATATCTCTCTTAATTTATCGTTTCTGTCGGACCTGGAAATATAGTGGGGTTCTAATATGATGTTCTCCGTGTCGCTCTTAGATATATCTATTCTCAATTGTTCAAGCAATCTAAGCCTAGCGTCAGCCTCCGAGTCTCTAGCGGCTCCCATCCTAATTCGTTTAACATCTGTGTAACGCTGTCTGTACGCCCGTAGCAGTTTTTGGCGAATCGCGCAGCTTTCCTGTGTATTTTATTAAGTTCCCGGACTAAGTCTTTCTGCACCGGATCCCATATGCTCGCTGCATATTCAAGGTGTGGCCGGACGAGTGCGAAATAGCACCTCTCTTTTACTTTTTCATCCGAAAATCTTCCCACAATACGCTTAACGAATCCTAGCTTCTTCAGAGCTCTGCCACAAATATTTCTTATATGTGTTCCCCACGATAGGTCCGTAGTTATCGTAACTCCTAGATACTTCACTTCATCTGTCGCCTTTATGTTAACACCATCCACAGCATATACATGGGAATAGTTGGACGACCTCCGCAAGAAATGTACCGCCGTGCATTTGCTCAGATTAAGTTCGAGTCCCCACACTTGGCTCCACACATGAACGTTGTTTAAATCCGATGATAGAGTTTCAAAGTCAGAGTGATCACTAATTTCACGATAGATGACAGCGTCGTCGGCAAATAAACGTATTTTACTGCTATTTCGAGAGCATAGATCATTTATGTATATAATGAACAAAAGGGGGCGAATTACACTTCCTTGTGGGACACCTCCAGGGCTATTCCCATTATCGTATGGCCGGACCATAAGTCGAAATCGACCATAACTACGGCCTCGGGTCATACGTATGGCTTCAAGCGATTCCCATCCGAGCAAAAGGCCATAAGTCGGGCGGTACGTATGGCCCGAAGGCCGTAATATTATGACCTGCCTCGGAGCCCGACATAAGACGGGCCATACGAAAAGAATTTCTCACCTCGGAGTTATAAATTGATTTTGCGCATCAATTATTGATCTTGTTCTGGTATAAATATACCAGATCATTGACCTAAGTTAGCAAAATGACGAAAAATAAGGTTTATCTAATTTATTGCCACGCATAGCGAAGTTATCAATTTCAATCTATGTAACATTCTTTT
This sequence comes from Pyrrhosoma nymphula, assembly GCA_963573305.1. NCBI lineage: Eukaryota > Metazoa > Arthropoda > Insecta > Odonata > Coenagrionidae > Pyrrhosoma > Pyrrhosoma nymphula. The sequence continues at coordinate 92,113,854 of OY754339.1, forward strand.
TCACATTTACCGCGATGCATCATTTGTGCATCTATTCCCGAATTTTGCCCTTTTCCCTAATAAATCTCTTTCGGAACTTTGTTCCGTCTTCCAATACTTTCAACGAGGGCAGTTTTTCGGGGAAGTAATATGCTGCCAAGGACAAGATGTTTCTGTCACAACGCCAAATTGATGACAAGGGAGAATACGACCGTCGGGTGGCCAATCGAGCTCATAATATCTGGTCCTGTAGTTAAAGATTATTAATTCGATATGCCGAAGTGAGACGATACCGTAATTGTTTAAGAAAAAAAGAATCTAAAAATCTTAGAAATAGCATGTTGCGATATGTAATTCGTGTGAAGCGACAGGCGATGCAGGGATCGTGATAGCCCAGTGAATAAGGTGCTCGCCTACGGTCGGGGTGATCATGCGATCGATTCCCGATCACTGACAATGTTTTTGTAGGTTTTTATTGCTTTAATTTTGATATACCTAGTTCTTATCATGGTGACTTCACTGAAAAATATTCTTAGGCAATTTAAAAAATAATTGAGGAGTTGTTAACAGGGTAGGGATTGGAGCAAGGGCGGTTATATATTTCTTTTTTATACTAAAAGATATATTGTTAATTATTGCGATTGTAAATTATCATACCTAGGGATGGGGACAAAATAATGGCATTGGAATAAATGATTGGGGGTGAAATCCACCCTAAACATTTCTATGCTTATGCTTCCATTGGGAATGTAATGCTAGGGATTGGGAACATATAGGATGAAGGGTGGATAGAAACCCGGCATCAGCATTAGCCTAGTCTTTACGAATGGTGCCAAGGGGACCACGATTTAACTGGTTTAACGTCCCATCTGAAGGACGGTGTACTGCACCATGGTGTAATCCACATTACACGCAAGGATCAGAATGAATTTCGGAATGCTCTGCCATTCGTACACGAGAATAGGACGTGGAAGGCCAGTACACTACCTAACCACTTATGTTGCATCTGTATTTATCATTTGCATGATTCAGGATGATAGTCATCGTAGAACAAACATAATATACATTGAATCTCGCAAAGCACGTCGTAGGAGCACGCAAAGCACAATGATTGTCGGCACCTCGAGCAAATGGAGAACGCGTTCTTCGAACACCTTATTAATGGATTAAAATAGCACTAAATGTCACTAAGAAAAAATTAACAACGGGTAACTTACTCCGCTCCTTCCATTTTCAGATATTTTCCGGTCAACAAAAATTCCACAACGTTTGTCTAGGTTTGTTTACATAGAGCTCTATGTTTGTTTACCACGATTTTCGCGATTTTCGCCATTGTGCTTTGCGATCGTCCGTTTTTTTTTCGATATACTTCCAGTAACTGCCGCAAAAATGACATTTTTTGTAGCGCTGGTAGTGATTTCAAAGCATTTCAACGTACTGTACCGCAAAAGATTCTCATACTCACCAGTGAAATCGGCGTTAAGACTTATGGCCGAGCCATACGATATGGCCCCTCGAGATGGGAATCGATGTAGGCCGTAATTTCGGGTCAGGCCATACGAAACTTACGGCCGGCCATACGTATGGCCCCGAAAATGAGAATAGCCCTGCTGATGTCACTTTAACTACATCAGAGCTAATTCCGTCAAGAACTACTTTTTGCTTACGACCACTCAGAAAGTCGCGTATCCAGTTTACTACTGTTTCGTTTAGCCCGCATGACTGTAATTTGTATAAAAGTTTGTTGTGAGGTACCGTGTCGATGGCTTTCTTAAAATCTAGAAAAAATGAAAAATAATGAGTCAAGTTAGAGACTTTAGTACATATATTTATTTAATTACTGAGAATTTTGGTCATGCATAACTATATTTTTGCGTCATTTATGTTACAATATTTACTGATACTTCTTACAGGCGCTGAAATTAAAAAAAAAATAAAATTCGAATATGATCTCCATTATGACTAGGGAAATATCTCGCTCAAAGTACCCTCAGGGTGAAGTGTGAAAGCGCGCATTTTCTGCGTCACGGGCGTCTTTTGTGGGGCGCAGTCTGGCGCCAGGGTACAGGTGCACTGAACCACGCCGTCTCCCAAGCAATCCATCCTCCTTGCCTGCTCACCCCAATTTTCCCTCGCTTGAGCCTCGAACATTCCTCCCTTTGCCCCCACCTTCCCTCGTCCCTTGCGTACATGCGTCTTCCGCTCAATACGCACCCTCTTTCTCCCTCCCTCCCTCCTTCCCCCCCCGCTCCTATCCCTCACCAACCCTCCCCTCACACCCTCCTCCCCTCTCTCATTCTCCACTCACAACACTTCGGATATCGCGTCTCTCTTGTTTGCGTTGCCGCGCTTCGGGCATTTACACAATAGAGGGCTCGCGCGCACGCTACCCGTGCAATGCATTGCGCGTGGGGACACAGCAAGGCGATTGTTGTGACGTCGGATGCTGTGAGAGCCGTGAATTTTGATGACGTAGCCAGAATTTCGTATCCAGGGATAAGAGGGGGGGGGGGGTTGAATGAAAAGATTTTAAATTAAGGAGCAAAGTATTGCGGTTTTACTATTTTAAACAGCCAATTTCAGGCAGTTTGAGCGAAATATCATTTCACTTAGAATTTGATGAATTTGGCCACATGTTAAGGATAAAACTCCCATCTTTCCAATGATATCAAAATATTAACCCCTTGCCGAACTACTTTTCGTGCAACTTCCCTGAAAATATAAGCTTTTTTACATCGGATAGATTACGGCTGTGCGCTCCAGTGTGAGAATATTAAAAGTATTAGAAATTTAATAATTAACACCAAGATATCGTCAAATATCTAAAGGTGTGTGTATTTAGTATGTTTTATCAACTATTTACAAGCATTAATCCATTACTCACCGCAGTAATTTTTACAGAATCACAAAAAACTTGCCGTTTTGAGGCTTTTTAGCCATAAAAAATTAGTCAAGTTAGAGACATAAGTTGATATAGTATATAAATACTGAGAATACTTGTCAAATATAACTATATTTTTCGTGCCATTAATGTTAAAACATTTACTTCTTACAGTCACTGAGTTAAAAAAATAAAATTCATATATGGTCTCCATTGTGACTAGGTAAATATCTCGCCCAAACTACCTTAAGTGACCAAATGCGACTGCAGTGTAACAGCCAATTTAAAAGAAATTTCTCTGTGCCTATGTTTATATTTGAAAATAACTAAACATATCAAATAAAAAGTTTGTTTGGGGTAAATAATAAATGTAATAAATAATGTTCTGCAATAAAACAAATATTAATTTTTCCTTTACTGCCCTTTATGTAAATTACTTCAACATTTCTGGGGAGGGTGTAGGGTTGGCACGCCATGGAACCCATCCTGGCTGCGTCAGTGGGTGGAGTGCCTTAACCATACAGAGCAAAATGATGGAATTACCGCAAAAGAATTTTTTATTTACGTAAATGTCGGTGCACATGTCACAAAATTGTTTGTAAAATTTCAAGTTGATCTGTCGAATAATTTTCTTTCAACGGTATTTAAAATAGACGCGCTGTGTGTGTATCGTTGAAAAGGATAAACTGCAATTTCGTTCCGCCATAAAAGTATTCGTTTTGGAAAGATTATCACCAATGGAAAATCATCCAAAGTTGGCAAGGTTCCATTAATCTGAGACAATGCGTGGCTGAAATTATGCGTGGTCGTTAATCTTTTTATGACGATTTAGATGAAATTCGGCAAAAAACCGCAACCCAATAAGAAAACATCGAGAAGTGGCAGAATATGATCTTCATCTACAAAATACCCTGCAAGCCACCTCAATGGTCTGTGGCAAGGGGTGAGTAGTCACCAACGTGCATTACACTATATCCTAAAGTTTGTGTAACTACGACTATTAATGCATTGACATTGATCGCTAATGCTTGTCAGAAGGGAAAGATTCACAAGTATGCAATACAATATAGGTATGATACAAATGTTAGAGGGACCGTTAGTATTTATGTATTTTTTTACTACATAAACGGGTAGAGATTCAAGACTTATACTGAAAACATACACGGCGTGCTGTATGTACTAGGTAGCAGATAAGGATAAAAGTATTAGGGTGTAAATCAAATAACAAGCTACACTATCTATCGAAAAACCTAGTTAAAAGTTTCATTGGGAGCTGTTATGGCCTCTTATCGTTCGCGGGCAAAATTACATTTGTAAATTTGTCCATTCTGTTCGTTCGTCCCGTCTCGTTGTCCGTCAGCCTAGTTACCTAATTTTATTCTCATGATCTGATCTACCGTAGTATGTCGGATTTCGTAAAATGTTATTTAAGTTTTCTGAAAATAAATCGGTCTTCAAATTACACAATAGATTAAGTCTAAATTTTAATCGGCCGGTTAATAAATAATTGTAATAATGACATCGGCCTATCGGTGATTGAAATTATACGAGTTGGCTGAGGCCGTAGGAATCTCAGAAGAAAGCGTACAGTTCATTTTTCATCAAGAATTAAGGTGGCTGGAGCGATTTTTGCATGTGTAAAGATTTGCGTGAAACTTTGCATACGTGTCCTTATTAGTAATATCTATCGATAAAAGTGAAAAAAACTGCATGCTACCGATTTGGTTTCCTGGCAATTCAATGATATTTTTACTAGTTCTCTTATGGTACACGGCATATATTTTGAAATAATTCGATTGCTGATGTACAGATTTTCTCCTAAATGCGAAATAATACGTTTCATATTACTATAATAGCTGATAACAAATATAAAGGTATCATGCCGAGTAAGAAAAGCGTATTTAGATATGATTTTCTCGTAAATTTCGAATTTCGCGCCGAAAATCCAAGTCAAAACAATGCTTTAATTAAGGCGAAAATTTGAAATAAAACTCTTGCACCATATACATTACTGCATGGTTGGCGATTTCCAACGTATAAACTGGTGTCCTTAAGTGAAATGTGGTCCAAGAATATTTTTTTCGACTTGCTTGAAAAGTTATTAGAATGTGCCTTCAACGACTCACGATTACCGCTCCAGCCACCTTAACTACGAATAAAAATTCAAGGAGTATTCTTGATACTCCCGTCGTATCTTTATTTCGTGAATGCGATGTACATACGTTACTCTTGTTGTTGGGAGATTCTTATGTTTTTTTTGTCAGAAAGAAAGTCGAAATGATAGAAAGAAAAAACGCTATAATTAACATTTGTTCATAGAAATCATTAGTACAAATGGTTAAACCTATGAAAAATTGGTCGATGGCAACTAATATTTTCTGCTTTCCAATGTTAATTTTATATTTCTTGTGTTATTAACGTCTAACTCACGTTCTCAGCTCTCCGTAGACACCTTGATCACTAAAATCGACCAACTCGTTCCGGAGATACAACTGAACTGAGCGCGCGCCGTGCCCACACAAGCCCAAATTTAGACCCCCACGCGCAGTACTGTGACGTCACCACGCAACCCCCCCCCCTCCGCTCGCGACAAACCATTTCCGGCAGTCAATGATACGGGCTATCCAGTCATAGTTTTAGATATTCTGTAATCCTCATAGTTTTTGCACACGAGGCCCTCGAATGTAAACAAATATTGGTCGCGGCAAAACCTTACATGACCCCGAGAACGAACCATAAGATGTACATTAACATTCACATCAAAATGTTACTGGATGGGAGTCGTATTTGTTGAATGATGACCAAAAGCATACGCAAAGACGAATTGCGCTACAATGTTTATACCGTTTTAAGAAGAATGCAACCGATTTTGTGCACCGAATTGCTATCATGGGTGAGAAAAGAGATCAATTTTTTTTCAGCAAAAAAGTGGCTTTAGTTTTGTGCGCTAAAGTTAATCTAATAAAATAAATTTCCTCTCCTTTCCGGTCAATTCATCTTTTACGTTTCCTTTTCCAACAAGCACGTTCACTTGACGGCAGGCGAAGATGATATTCTTTGCTAAGAGAATTTGATTACGTGTGATGGATTCTCAAATCAAACATTTGAATCGTATATGCTTTCGAAAGGTAGTTGAGTCAGACGGACGGACGGATATACGCCGCTCTTTCGTTTTGAGTCCATTAGCGACACGCGACGTCTTCTCCGCGAATCAACATGATATCCGAAGCGGCGGGTGGGCGTCGGGAAATTTGTTGGCATTGTATTACGTAACTGTTTTTATCTGATTCTTGATCTTGAAGTAGCCGCTGGAAAATTTGATTTCACTTATTATTTTCAAATCTGATATTATTTGTTGTCAATCACACATTCCCGCTACTTCGCGGAGTCGCGCGTATGATTTTTTTATTCACTTCCTTCGACGTGAGTTAAATCCCAGGCACGCGAATCCCGGAATACATTTCAATTACTCCTCTTCAGTCACGCGATCTGGAAAATATACGTCAACCTCTCCATATGTGCTCTTTTTTTACAAATCATATCTCTCTCCTCTGCAACAGTTAGAATCGTCCGGGGCAGTCTATTATTTGCCTCCCTCTCTTCTTTGGAAGACAGGAAAAATCAAGCCTATTTAGACACAAGTTGAAATTAAACTTAAACATTATTTTATTACTTTTATTTTTATAAATTTAAATACAAATTTTAAAATGCGTTTTTCTTGTTTGTATATAGTCAATTCACTTATGACATCATTATACTGTATTCTGTTTTAGTTAATGTTGTTATGGTAACATAAATTGAGTCTTAAATATTTATTTGTGATTAAGAGTAACTGTTGACTCTCGGAATAGTTTTACTCTTCTTATTATACAAAATTGGTTAAAAAAAGTAAATGCCAAAATTGACAGCCAGGGAGGGCTGCCTCCTCTTCCCAATGTCTGTTAAGAGATGACATTTAAGGAAAATAATGCCGAATGTGGAACAGTGACAAAAATGTTGGAGACCTTTTTGTTTGCAGTACAATAGAAGTAAATAGTCACTTGGGGAAGACAGTACAGGATGTAATCAACAAAATGGATAACATTAGGATATAGAGTGTAGATATACTCTTTGAGATTGAGATACTTTGTTATTTAGAGGATGGCTGCCACAAATTTTACCTTCAAACGCCTGTTATTCAACTGTACTTAACAGCTTAAAAATATTCTTGAATGGCTGAATTACCCGGCGTTGCTTCCTTCATAACTCATCATATAAGAGGAAAATCGATTTCAAAAATGAAAAACTTCATTTTTTCGGGTATCTGATAAAGTAAATTTTAAGTCTCCATATTGAGTGAATGTAGTATTACAAAACAAAAAAAAATATCCACTGCACAAAACCCAATGCTTAGCATTCCAAATCAGCTTAACCTAGCAGCATGAATTTTAAATGCGTTAAAAATAAAAATCTGGTACCCAAGAAAATATGCTGTTGTTGATTTCAGAGAAAAATGTGCGTTTTTGCAGCTAAAAACACAATTTTCAGAAAAATACCGATTGGAAAAGATTGGAAAGATAATTAATTAAAAGAATTATAAACTTCATTCTTTCAGCCATTTGATAAAAAAATCTCAACCCTCAATCTTGAGCGGAAGTACTTAATTTAAAAAAGCAAAAAAATGAAACCACTGCACATAACTCAATACGTAGCGCTGACCTCCGAAGGGCCCCTTTTTGGGACCTTTTGGGGCCCTGATATCTTTTTAAAATGTCCTATAATTATCCTCCTGTCTTGAACTATATGTCTGCAAAATTTCAGCACGATCTGTAGGTAAAACTGTAGGTTTGTGTAAAAGACAAAGACACTCAAACAGACAAAAATTCTTTTTAATATACGTATATAGATTTTTATATTTTAGTAGCTACCACCTACTTGCTGCCTTGTTCCTTTGTTTTCACAACTTCGTCCATGACAATCCGTTTCCTCTTCGGAATCTGCTTCAAGATTCGCATCACACACACTCGTAACTAATCTGGAAGAGTGGACCCTTTCTCCCGGTCCACAGTCCTGGTTTCTCCTTCTGGGTCTCTGAGAACCCGAGTTCCTTTTCATCCTTATCTATGGCGTATGGCCCTTATCTCACCGGTCGCTATGAAGATCGGCCGTGCTCGCACTGATAGGACTCCCCAAGTTCCTTTCTCCTATAAAATACGGCCCTTACCCCTGCAAACGACTCGGTAATGATGATGTATTTTACTTTAGGAGATGTGGGATATTTTTCGTAGATCGTGACGGTGGAAAAGATCACGTAACCAGCTGACCTAAGTGCTCGTTCTCGCCTTTGATAAATCCTTTTCCGTCTAACGCGGCACCCGGCGAGCTTCTTCAAAGCAGTGTGGCAAAGACTGATTCCACACCAGCCATCCTCTAACCGTCAATCACACTATGATATCTACTGATTTTAGCTATTCTACTCAATATACTTTTATGTTAAATGATCTAACGTACGTAATGACTTCCAATATAAACACCGCAGTTTTTAAGAGCTTTCACCGTGAATTATCTAGACTGAATCAGTACAAACTTTGTAAATTTCACGGTGGATTTTATTCAATACGACCGGTTTCATCGCATAGGTGACAAGAAGATGTCGCCTATGCGATAAAACCGGTCGTATTCAATAAAATCCATTGTGAAATTAACAAAGTTTGTATTGTTTCTGTCAATATGGATTTTCAAAAAGTAACACATGAGAATATCGAGTTCGTGAATTATATAAATGACTAACTAATGTATTTTCATATATAAGTTTCTTGTTCGAAAACGTGCCGTCTATTTGTAAACGTTAGCCATATCCTACCTTTTTAATCCTTGTTCAACTAAAATTTAACTGAGCATGACTTCCAATAAGACAATGGGTGATCAGAGAAAAGTAAACCCTTTATTACCTCATAAATACTTCATACTAGTGAAGTTAAATGAATATTGCATTCATTGAAGGCGAAATTATTTTGCTCGGTATGAATGACGCTGCTGTCGGCGAATCTGAATGAAGAAATCTATTATTGGTTGTTTCGTAATGACTCTTTAATAATTAAGGAATTGATTTAGCTGATCTAAATAAGAAAAACATTCAATTGTACTTTTGTCCGAAAAAGCACCGTTACCTAAATATCTATCTGTAGGCGTTTTTCGCTGAAACCACACTAAATAAAAAACTATCTAATATTTGAAATTTAGTATAGCTATTGATGATAATATTTAAAACTAGCCAGAGTTATTTTATTCTTTTCTGATACACTGTTTCAAAATGGCGGCCAATCAAACTTTTTAATCCTTAGTATCTTTGAACACAGAGGTCGTATGAAGAAAGTGCGACTATGAAAAAGTTGCGCCTTTTATTTAAGAATAAAATGGTACTTATCAATAAAATTTATTTTTTTTGCAGAGGGTGGTGGGACCAAAAATATTATGTATCCCAAAGCACTTGAAACATGTTTTTCAGCTTTAGCAATGGAAACATGTTTTTCAGCTTTAATTTAATACACAAAAAGTCATTGTCTTTCATTTATTTTGTACATGCAAATGTGTCTGCATTGTATATGTGTACCTACTTTGAAAGAAAAAGAGGCATTGCAACGCATGTCGGGCACAGTTAGTTATTTGGTAAAAATGCACTTGACAGGGAAATTTGCATAATTATAATTTTGGTTTTTTCCTGCCACCAACCCGTGCCAAAAGCAAAGAGGAAGTGAGCAATAAAGGACTTAACTGGTATACCGATGCAACCAATCGTTACGCTCCTCTCAGCTGCATGCGAAATATGAGCTCTCAGTTTTTCCTTGATCTCATCACTCGGAATGATGAACCCTTAATTGTACTCAGTAATGAGACCGCTTTATGCATTGGAACGAATCGGACTACGTGGGTAATCCTTTAAATCTTCGTATTACGCGCTTTTTGTTTGCTCTCGGTTTATTATTCGGAGGCCAATTTTAACAGCGCGAATGCGGTGCAAATTTGCCATTATTTCCTTGACGAGGGATCACTTGATATGTGGTCGTAACTCATACTTACTCAATCGTTCAAAATGATTGCCCCTGTTATAAAGCTTGAGCATTCATAGCAGGCGAATATTGCTGACCTAATTCCACCTGATGTAATGGACGACTCGTCATGAGTAGGATGGTATAAATAGCTTTCAGCAATCCGAGTAAGGGCCTTAATGGAATCACGTGGAGTCCGGACACGGGACCCCTGTAGGATCCATCTGATAAAGTTGCTTTGTAACGGCAATTTTCGCAGCCAAGTAAAATATATATTTGTATCAATGGAGAAAGAATGACGTGCTGCATTTGAAGTGCATTGTCCCTACAAATACAAAAACCGCTGGACTTCGATACTGACTAAGAATAATTGATCCATCATAGAGTAAAAAATGTTTTTCCGTCGTTTTGAGGTAGTTCAAGCGAGATATTACTTCATACACAATTCGATGAATTTGACCTCATTATACAGAAAAAGATTTCATCTTTCTTTGATAATATCCATAGCCACTTGCCACATTACTATCGAGATATTTGCCTAAAGGTACAAGGCGTTATCCATGGGAAATGTTATAGGCATGCACTCTACTTACGACTTAATTGAAAATAATTAATTAAAGAAAAAAATCATTTAAAAAACCACGTTTTTGAAACGGACGAAAAAGTATAAAATAATTTCTCCTAGCCCCACACACATTTATATCCCCATACATACTCATAACCTCAAACAGATTGTCCTGAAAATTTATGATTGTGAATTTTAATAGCTATGAAATTACTTGTAAGATTGAAAACGAAAAACGTGGGGTGCATGCTGTAGATAATAGTAAGGGTTGTAGGGAGTAGCTGTCGTTGAGAAAACTCACATAGCAGTTTATATCATTTGCAGTGCAATAAAATTGAAAGTGACTTAGGTAAACTATTCATGCATCTAATCCATGCGCCCCACGTTTTTCGTTTTCTATCTCTGAAGTATTTTCATGACTATTAAAGTTCACTACCACAAATTTTCAGGACAGCCTGTATGAGGTTATCAATCTCTATGGGGATATAAATGTGTGTGGGGAAAGGTGAAATTATTTTATTCTTTTTGGCCCGTTTTAAAAACGTGTTTATTATTATTATTTTTTATATAAATAATTATTTTATGATTTTTAGACTTGTGTTATTATATCTGAAATAGAAAATTGTTATCCCTATCTACCAATAATATACCAATCGGTTTAAAGGTTATTTTCGTGAAAATTAAATTAAAGAAGCAATCAAAATTAATTTTATAAGATTTTTACATCGATATTACAACTTATTCATTATATAAATTAATTATTATATTATACTAGCGGAAGGTACCCGTTGAAATTCAACGGGTGTGAAAAACATTGAACTTATTTTATAAGAAAACCACAAGCCTGAAGAATACTGTCATCGTAGTCATTTTAGGAGTTCGTAACCTATCTTGTATGTTGTGTTCGTTGTAGTGGACAAGGTGACCGTTTTCCAGGTGCACGGAGAGATGAGTGACTCTTGGTCTTCTTTCATGCACGTGCAACTCAAAAATTGGCCACGCAGACTCATTACTACTTAAAAAGCACCCAGGTTGGTAGAAGGTCACCTCGTCCCTCCGCTTCTCTTGAGCCGTCTTCGGAGTGATTAGGAGCTTGATCGCTTCCCTTGTGTACAGAGGCTGCGTGGATGCTCAGGGGGCCGGGCCGCAGCACGTTCAGAGGGGCCCGGTTTTTGTGACTCCCCTCCCCCTTCTGAAAAAATTAGTGCGTTAAAAACGCGTTAAACTACGAGTAAAATTTCATGGGTATTTATGTACAGTATGAGAAAATTGAACTTTCACTCAGAGATGTTTGGTCTGCTGGCTGTTCAAAGTTCGGGACACGGCCCGCCGGGCCCTTCGTACCCGAGCCCGAAATCTAGTGCTAGGCCCGGGCGGGAATCCCGGCCTTCCCGCCATGGCCACGCCGCCCCTTCTTATGTACATACATATATTTGCATTCAATGACTTAATTGAGTTACACTATTCATCTTTGATATGTGCGTTGAGTATCTTAATCAGGATTGGAGAGAAGGGTACAATCCAGTGGTTGACAACGTCAAAAGGAGCATTTGTATCAGCAGCCATGTATATTTGACCTGTCAATCATCCATCACCCGGACTGCACCTTCGGCATAAAGGGTAGTCATAACCACGGATTTCGGTTGCTAAATTAAAAAACCTATGGTGATTCTTAGTGCACTTATCTATTTTCATGAACGGATGTCGTTCATTGCGCAGAATTTCTGTTCTTCTTTCGGGTAAAAAGCATGTAGTGACGTCATTATAATTTCCGCCATCTTAAAATAGACTGAAATTTCGAAACAGATGGGTCTATATTTGAACCAGATTTATAGCTAATTACCCGTCCTTAGGTTGGGTTAGGATGAAATTTGTGCGGTTCTTAGCGTAAACCGAGAAAAAGCACGGGAAGATGCTCATGAGATCGCTGGTGGGCATGTTTCTGAGCATCCAAGTCGTTTTTCTTGCAAGGACTCATTTTATCGCAAAGAAGACCTATTGCTATAGGAAGATTTTTTCGAAAGGCGACTCATTTTTCTATTAGGCATGTTGATGGATATACTTTTAAGTCCAAGGAGGGGAAACAGTGGCGAGTGAGAGTCTTGAATAGGTAATTTGATGATTGAGTGAATGTCAGTTAACCGTACTTTTAGTACTTATAAACATATATAAATAACTCGTAACGTTTGTGATGTGGGAATTGGTCTAAAAACAGTTAGCAGTCGTAATGAGAAGCAGACGGTTCCACTACGAATAATATCTCTGTATATTAAACGATAATAAACAGCGCCGTGTTTTTTGTTGCAACGGAGGTATTATTAACATTACTATTCGCTGCACGTAAATATTCTTACACGTTTAATTCCTTCATGTGTATCGTTTACTACGTAAGTATTCTCTCATTATACATGCAGTGCCACTATGAGAGCTACTTTGAGAACAGTCATTGAAGAGTATACTTGTTGTAAATATACATTGAATTTATCAATTACCCCTCGAAGCAATCTACCATGGGGTCCTTGGGACCCTGGGCCCTTCCTATACAGATTTTCTTTCTACGTGCTATCAAGGGCCAGCAGGAAAATGTGATATTTTCTGGAGGCGTGAATATCCTTTGAAAATAAAATCTCTTGTTGGCATGGAAGTATGCTATTGTTAATTTCAGAGACAAATGTGAGATTTTTCAGCAAAAAACATGATATTCAGACAAATACGAAGCGTAAAAGAAAATCGATTGAAAGAATTAGAAACCTCATTTATTTACCCATCCGATAAAATAATCTCAGCTCTCTATCTTGAGTTAAATTACTTTTAAAAAGTGAAAAATGAAACCACTGCACCGAACCCAATGCTTACTATGGACCATCATGGACCAGCATAGGCGGCCTTTGGGGGCCCTGTGGGCTTTTTAATATAGCCTATGTTACTCCCAGGTACATGTTCCCTATAGATGCCTAATTTCAGCTCAATCTATCCAGTACTATTTGCGTGATTGAGCAACAGACAGACAGACACCAATACATTTATATATATATACTAGCTGAAGGTACCCGTTGAAATTCAACGGGTGTGAAAAACATTGAACTTATTTTTAAGAAAACCACAAAGCCTGAAGAATACTGTCAGCGTGATCATTTGAGGTGTTCGTATCCTATCTTGTATGTTGTTTTCGTAGTAGTACACACGCTGACCGTTTTCCAGGTGCACGGAGAGTTGGGTGACTCTTTGTCCTCTTTCATGCACGGGAAACCCAAAAATGGGCCACGCAGGTTTATCACTACTTAAATAGCACCCAGGTTGATAGATGGTTACCTCGTCCCTCCGTTTTTCTTGAGCCGTCTTTTGGGTGATTAACAGCTTGATCGCTTTCCTTGTGTACATAACTATATGTGCATTCAATGACTTAATTGAGTTCCGCCATTCACCGTTGATATGTGCGTTGAGTATCTTAATCAGGATTGGATAGTAGGGTACAATCCAGTGGTTGACAACGTCAAAAGGAGCATTTTCAGCAGCAGCCATGTTTCTTTGTCCTATGAATACTTCATTACCCGGATTGCGTCTTTGGCATAAAGGGTAGCCATAATTATTGGTTTCGGTTGCTAAATAAAAAATCTATGGTGATTCTATTTTCATGCACGGATGTTGTTCATTGCGCAAAATTTCCGTACTTCTTCCGGGTAAGAAGCATGTAGTGACGTCATTATAATTTTCACCATCTTAGTACAGATTTAAGTTTCGAAACAGATGGGTCTATATTTGAACCAGATTTATAGCTTGTTACCCGTCCGTAGGTTGGGCTAGGAATAAATATATGCGGTTCTTAGCGTAACCCCTGAAACACTACGGGGAGATGATCATGAGATCTCTGGTGGGCATGTCTTTGAGCATCCAAGTCTAATCTTTGTTGTTTTTCTTGTAGGGGCTCATTTTCTCGCAAAGAACACATTCCTCTTGCTCTGGAAGATTTATTCGAAAATATACTCTTTTTTTTTCTTTTAGGCATGTTGATGTATATATTTTTTAAGTCCAATGAAAGGAAACACAGCGGCGAGTGAGATTCTTGAATAGGCAACGCGATGATTGAATGAATGTATGTTTACTGCACTTTTACACTTTTAAACATATTTAAATAACTCGTAACGTTTATGAAGTTGGAATTGAACTAAAAAACTGGTCGCAATCGTTATTAAATTCAACGGGTGTGAAAAAAATTGAATGTATTTTAAAATAAAATCCACAATGGTTGAAGGATACTGTCAGCGTAGTCAATTGAGGAGTTATTAACCTAGTATGATACTCGTTGACGTTCCTTCGTTCGTTCGTAAGACGTGGAAATTGGTCTAAAAAACTATTCGCAATCGAAATGAGAGGCAGATGGTTCCACTACGTGTAAAACATTTGAGTATTACACGATAATAAACAACGCCGTGTTTGTTGTAGCAACAGAGGCATTATTACCATTATTATTCGCTGAACGTAAATATTCGTCCACGTTTAATTCCTTTATGTGTATCGTTTACTACATAAGTGTTCTCTCGTATGCAGTTCCCCAATGAGAGCTACTTCGAGAATAGACATTGAAGAGTATACTTGTAAATATGCATTGAGTTTATCGATTACTCCCCAAAGCAATCTATCATGGGGCCCTTGGGACTCTGGGCCCTTCTTATACAAATTTTCTTTCAACGTGCTATCATGGGCCGGCAGGAAAACTAAAATGCCAGATGCGTGAATATCCTTTGAAATTCAAATCTCTGGTTGTCAAGGAAATGTGCTATTGTTGATTAAAGAGAAAAATGTCTGATTTTTCAGCAAAAAGTATGATGTTCAGACAATTACGAAGCGTAAAAGTAAATCGATTGAAAGAATTAGAAACTTAGTTTATTCAGCCATCCGATAAAAAAAATCCCAGCCCTCTATCTTGAGTGTAAGTAGGTACTTTCAAAAAGCAAAAAATAAAACAACTGCACCGAACCCAATGCCATGGACCACAAGGGACCCCCAGGGGGGTCTTTGGGGGCCCTGACGGATTTTTAATATAGCCTATGTTTCATTCCAATACATTTTCTAACTACCTACAAAATTTCAGCTCAATCGGTTCAGTAGTGTTTGCGTGATTGAGCAACAGACAGACGGATAGACAGACAGACAGACACCATTCAATTTTTATATATTAGTATGATGATATAAGAACGATGATTACAATACAGTTTAAAGTTTCAAGTTGTATCCGTTGATTATTTAATCACCATATGGTCGTTTTTGAGGTGGCCTAGTCGAGGAATATCTCGAGAAATAAAATGTTGAAGTGAGTGACGACATCATTCCGCCATAAGAGCAATGTAATTTGAGGCTGAAAATTACGATTTTCAAATCCTGTTATCAGCACCAAATAGCCGATTACCCCCAATTATTTTTTCACAGGTCGACTAAGGCATAATTTCTCTTCAATATATGAAAATATCAGGGCAAGTTATCGAAGGTGCTTGTAGTAGAGGTTCTACCTTACCAGTGAAGAAACATATGTTCCGGTAAACGAGTACTGTGTACGAGTTTTTTTTTTCCTCAATCCATCAATAACCTGTGCGTAATATTTTCGAGGCCCTATTACTAGGTGATACCACAGCGCGTTAGCGTCAGGAAATAAGGTAAGCTCGAAACGAGGTGTTATTCATTTAAAACTTAAGATTGGGCTTGACTTTTGTAGCGTGGGAATTATAATTTTAATTCTTATGCGGAAATGAAATGAATGTGAAATTCCTGGGGTTTCGATTCAAATCACGCGCCTAAACTTCCTTTTTTCAAAAAAATTTTTTTATAAACCAAATAAACCGTTAATATTATTCAAAGAGCCTTTTTTTGTCCTTGATTTTGCTGTTAATCCATCACTTGCAATATTTACTTGGAAACCGTAAAAAATCATGCTTTTGTACATGTTTATCTGCGTTCGAATATTTTCGTCGCAGTGCTGATAATTTTCTCTGTAATTATAGAGTAATTGTTTTCACTCTGCGTGAATTTAATGCTCGAATATACAGGTCCGTGGTTCGATTCCCGACCGAGTCAATTTTTTTCACTTGGAGTCGGCCATCATTCCATTTTCACGCTAAAATTATGTTCGTCCAGTTTATCTTTTGCCTATCTTTTTTCTTTTCTCCGGTAAAGGTGAGCTTACGTCTCGCACGGTTAACCTTTTCTTTTTGAAAAACGTAGTAAACTGACGAAATTGAATGTGATACCTAAGAGTAGAAGAAAAATGCGCATTTGTAAAAATGTAACAACCATACCCGTGTGACAAGTAGTTTTTAAGATATTAACGTTTGAAAATGAGCAATTTCGCGATTTTTTCGTGAGATTTCGACGCCATATTTGGAGGTTTTACGATCAACCGGTAGGGGGATAGTGACTAATTTCCCTTCTAAAATATTTCCTTACCCCACCCCCTCAACAAGCTTGCGGGCCTATGGAGTGAAACAGGGGTGCTATGGTGGGACGGCACGCGGGCCCGAATTGGCCATTTTCAAAAGTGAAAAAAGCATTTCTGTGAGTTGGAAAAGCAGAAAACGCATTTTTAGCGGGAGCTATAACGTGGAAATGGGCATTTCTGAGAGTGAAGGAAGGTTTCAAATGCAGATTTTTACAATAAATGGCCCAGCCTCGAAAGTTACGAAATTTTGACGTCACAGCCTCTAAAATTTCAAACAGTGCAATTCAAAAGTTGAGATTTGTCGGTAGGAGTGACGTCAAATCCACGGATTTTTCGAGGTTCGACCATGTCGTGTCCTTGCTGAATAAGGCCCCATGCCTATTTCCAAATTCTTTCCTTTAACTTCGCTGCACATGCGATGTTGGTGAAATTTAGCGTATTTTCTACCTCTCCTTTTCTAACGCGACGTGTGATCTCGAGCACAATCTCACTGACTTTCTTTACTTCCGCTTTTTCTTGTATTTATTCTCCATTTTTATGTCTACCTTAATCTTCTGCCTCTTTTTGCTGTTCTCCCCTTTCTTTCAGCTCTGCCCCTCATCTTATAGGGCCTCTCTCTCCATCATTACCCAGAAGGAAAATCCGTTCTTTACCCTCCATCCAGTCCTTTCTTTTACGGACTTCCTTTTCGCCCACCCGTCTTATTGCCTCCCCCGTTACAGTCCTCTCTCCCAGTTCTCTTCATCATCCTTTCGCTCCCAAGATGAGCCCATTTCCTTTCGTAAAATAGGTAGTAGTAAATTGGGGGACGACGCGTCGTCTTCAGACGGAGATAGAAACCCGACCATGAACTGGTGGAGTAGAGGGAATCGATAAGGTTAGCGGGAAATAGACTTAAAGAAATGTTCTTCATTCGTGGATTTTCGCTGTTCCGTTTAATTTGAATAAGTAGTTATCTTTTGCTTTTCTGCGGTATAATTACTTTTTGAGCGACAGTTTTGCCGTGCTATTCTGCCAGCTTCGTCATGCTTTCTGAATCAACGAGAAGAAGAAGCATAACAACACTACAATAATTAACCCTACCTCCAAAGTTCATGGCCATCTTCGATGAGATAAAGATCCATTATCTCCCACAGTGTTTGAAGGTATATTTGAATTTCTCTGTAATTGCAAAAATTCATATGCTGGTCAGACAACGAGAGCCATATTACGATGCAGAATGAAGGAACAAAAACGGGCTATTCGAAAGAAAGATTGGTATCACTCTGCCGTGGCTGAGCACACACTTTTAGAAGAAGGACACAGAGTAGACATAAAAAAGGCGAAAGTTTTATGTTAGGAAAGCAGCTACTATCCACGGGTCATCAGGGAAGCCATTGAAATATAAAAAAAGTCGTAACAACTTAAACAGAGAGGATGGCTACAAATCCCTCATACATGGAGAAGACTTTTGCAAAATTCAAGTATAAATTAATTCTGTTTCATAATAACCGCCAATCCTTGTTCATTTATTTGTGACTAGCAGACCTGCTGCCTGCTGTGCAGGCAGTCTCTGTCTGGTGTGCTCTTGAAGTGAACTTGGTGTTTTTTATTTTTTTTAGCACTACTCAAGTGGAAGCAGTGAGAAATGTGGCTAAATGAGTGTATACATTTCCCAAAAATGAGAAAAACATTAAGAATAATTTTTCTTCCTCAAAACAGCAATTGAATTGTTTTAAGCATTCCCATCCCATGCAAATTTGAGAGAAAAATAAGGTGGCGCGAACTTGAGGCGCGATCGCCGGCGGGGCCCGACATGCGTGTCATTACCTCTTTTTCTTTTTAAGTAGGCACACATATACAAAGCAGACACATTTTCACGTTCAACATTAATGAAAGAAAATGATATTTTGTGTAATAAAATAGAGTTGAAAATTTTATTCGAGTGCTTTCGGATTCACAATATGTTTGGTCCTACCGCCCTCTGCAAAAACAAATTACTTTTTCGGCTGTCCCACTCATGAGCAATTGACCGTGTGAAAAGCATTGATTTTCCAGATTTACTCCACACACTTTAAGCGATTTACCTTGTTCATTCTTGATTGTCATTGAGAATGCAAGACTAACGGGGAACTGTAGTCGTTTGAAATCGAATGGTATGTCTGTGTGAATGATGGGAATACGTGGAAAAAGCGCATCTTCTCCTTTTGAATTTCCATTCAGAATTGTCGCTTCGAACGAATTTAAAAACTCAATTGGATAGTTAAAAATCTCGTCCGCATTCATGACGCTATTTGTAGGTGACAGACTTGCCCGAAATTCGTTCGTATGTGGCGTAGTTGATTGCATTGACGTCGGTGTTTTTTGCTACCAAAATAGCGCGTTCGCAAAGCAATCGGTGATTTTTGTAATTGATGAAAACTTCTGGAAAAACTTTCTGAAATGATTGTTCTATCGATGGAACAATGATATAGAAGTTCAATGGAATTGAAATATTTTTTGTTTTGGCATCAACTGTTACTTTTCCATTACCGATGTCCAACAGCTGTTTTGTAAATATGGTTAAAACATTAACATTGATTTACGCGCATATTTGTCGTTAACGTGAGTTTCTGTACATGTCTCCAGAGACGCGACGCTTTGAGGCAAGGATTGTGTTCATCAGCTGGTGTTAAATTTAGCATTACTGATCTGTCCCACTCGTGAGCATGCAACATATAGTTGACCGTGTGAAAAGCGTGGATTTTGCAGATTTAATCCAACTTGAAGCGATCGACCCTTGCTGATGTCATTGAGAAGGCAAGGCGAACAAGGAACTGTAGTCGGTTGACTACAAATATCAAATTTGTCACTGAACCTGATCTTTAAAGGCTGCAGGAGTGAATAGTCATTCATAAAATCGCTCTTAAATGGGTATTCAAGCTCGGTTTCAAGGAAATGTCTTTTGTTGAAAAGGAAGAAAAATTGATGAATTTCGAGCTAAAAATGCAATACCTGGACAAAAACGAAGCTTATAAGAAAATTGAACGAAAGAATTAAATACTACATTCTTTTATGCGTTCTATGATGCAAATCTCTATCCATTATCTTGAGTTAAAGTAATTAAAAAAGGAAATGAAGAAAAACCTGCACCGAATTCATTGCTTTTCTTATGGGTGTCAATGTGAACTATATTAGGGTAAAAACAACCCCAAAATTTGCCACCTACCAAACCAAATTTACCACCAAATCATTCAGACAGAGAATCCACATTTAATGCACCAAACCTCATTTCTCTAGCTCAAAACTTGAGAGAGATATAAACAAAATGGATACAGAACTGACAGACTGACACGCTACAAAATTAATATTTATAGATTGTTGATTTTGAGAGCCTGGCGGCGAAACTATTGCTCAAAAAAATCATTATACAGCAGCAAACTAAAAGATGTCTATTCAAATCTAAGAAATTATCCCAGTGCGAGCATTGGTGCCCTCTTTCCTCAATGCAATCCACGAAATGGATTTCGACGGTTCAACAGGAAGGTATGGGAGAGATATTACCGCGCCCTGCATGCAGTGACGTGACATTTGAATCTCGATCAAGATAAGAGTGTCGGAACTTTTCCATCACAAGCCACTCCCTGAAACTCATCCTGGGTCATCCAGGATATAATACTTTCTCTTAACCAAAGAGAAGAGAGAGGGCAGCGCTGCCAATCTCAGGACTAGGTCGTGTCCGTCAGTGGCTTCGTAGTTACACGTTTGGCTCAGGTAACTGGAAAAATTCAAATCACTGTAGTTTAAGTTTTACGCGAAGGATATTATATCAGCCCGACATTATATCCATGGAAATAACAAAAGCGGCAATTTAAGGAAGCTAAACTGTTAGAAAGTGATCACCCTTCACCTTTCGCGAATACATAAAAAATAGAGTAAGGCCCTGGTCCATCAAAGCACATGGACCAGGTATCTTAGCATGGACTTATGGCTTTTTCGGGAAAATGCTGAACCACTATGATTCCAAAATTCTAAATAATTTTTGGATGCTCTACTGGAATAAGTCCTAGCGGAAACGTTAGATTAAAAAGAAAAATAGAAGAAAAAAAAACTCATTGATGAAGCATTTTAATTTCTAAACATTTTTACATTTTCTAGAAAAATCTTTAAAATGTCATCATTTCGCCTTTCAAATCTTTCATTGCACGATTTAAGTAGTGTTTTAGTATGCTGAATACTGATTTTTTTTAAATTTTATTTTTACCTATGGCTCTTCCTTCCTACGTAGCACGGTGTTCTTATGCCTATAATTTTTTAGCGATTAGTGACGATAGCAACGGTAGGCGTAGTGAGTCCAACTAACATTAAAAAACCGTGGATCACGAAGGATGATAATGGAGATAAAGGAGTGAAGGAAATTAAAGAGCGTAAACTCTTAGCTAGGCAAGAGTAAGTACCGGAATCTTAATTATAGGCTAAGTAGAGAAACAAAGAAAGTAAGGGAAGTATGGTGGAGAGAAGAGGTCGACTCCTTAGAGAAATAAAAGAAAATAGGTAAGAGCAGATGCCTTGTATAGCAAAAGAAAAGGAACTGACAGGCGGTAGACGGGGAAGAGAGTTGCAACGATATCAGACAAGACAGGAAAGCTGATCGTACAGCCAAAAGAGATCCAGGAGGGGGAGAAGGAGTATGTTGAAGAGCTTTATGGTAAAGAAATTAGGCCAGTACGTTAGGATGGATAGGATAGCGTCGACAAGGATAGCATCGGACCATGTAACTGTAATGATCAGGAAATGGAAGAATTCCATTTCCCAAAATATGTATAAATGTGTTGTGTGACGTCTCAGAATAGCCAGCTATGTCAAACTATACCTCGGGAACTGTACCTTTCCCTTTCGAGAACGGCTAACCTTCCTCTTCTTCTTCCCCTCCCACCCTTGCCATTTTGTCGAAAACATCCTAGTTTCACCTTTCCTATATAATGGCACGGTGGAAACGCTACGGGGAGTACACTCGACACTCGTCAAGCAGGCAATCAGACAGTGATTCACTAGTCTCTCATCGGACAGTAATCGGCTAATGGTTACTCTGCAACCATTCACTGACGGTACAGTCACAATGTAGCCGTCAGTAGGAGTCGAAGCGCGGGCCGTATGGCCCGTGCTGCCGAAGCGCCTCGCTATCCATCCGTGCCATCACCAGCAGCTCCTCTCCTTCCCGAGACA
The DNA here is from genome assembly GCA_963573305.1 of Pyrrhosoma nymphula. Taxonomy (NCBI): domain Eukaryota; kingdom Metazoa; phylum Arthropoda; class Insecta; order Odonata; family Coenagrionidae; genus Pyrrhosoma; species Pyrrhosoma nymphula. The sequence continues at coordinate 92,135,921 of OY754339.1, forward strand.
TTGGTAATATGTTAACATTTGGCTACTCTAGATGTACAAATTCACTAATTGATATTTGTTCATTGAATTAATTATTTTGTGCTTTTAAATAAAATAAACTTTAAGTAAAAGACTTTAAATATTTGTGTGTGATTATTCGTCTCCCGACACCAAGGGCAAGAACCCACGTAAAATCTTATGCTCTCGGGCTCCCCGCCACGCGGATGGTGGGGGCCCGGTCATAACATAACCTCACACACAAAGCTTAATATCCAACGCAACCAAAGTAGTTCTTAGAATTATAAATTGACGGCTAGAGAGCAAGGATAACGAATACCAGGGTCAGGACCAGTTTGAGTTTAGGAGAGGGACGGGAACGCGCGACCCTACGGGAATGACAAGGACGCCAGGAGAAAGACATCCAGAACGTGGCCTGGAATTTTTGCTTTCCTTGTAGATTTCGAGAAAGCGTTTCACATGGTGGACTGGACAAAATTAATGGGAGTGCTGAAGGAATTATGGGTCGATTGGAGGGACAGGCGTCTGATTCGGAATTTCTGTATGAACCAGACGGCGCAGGTTAGGGTAGCCGATGGAGAAACGGGATGGGCCATGATAGGACGGGGAATAGGACAGGATTTCCCACTATCGTAATTACTTTTTGACATGTATTCAGAAGAAATGGTAAGGGAAGAATGGGGGATGTAGTTGTAGGAATAAAGGTAGGAGGGCATCCTTTAAGTGAGTATAATTTGAAAATGAACCAGCATATGTTTTGACTATCAGCCAAGTGGTTACAGGCAATGATGAATGCGTTAGAGGTGAAGTGCAAAAGGTGCGGGATGATGAATCTCAATACGACAGAGGTTCTCAAATCTGGTGAATCGAAAAGACAAGTGGACGCATTATTCTTAGATTTTAAGAAAGCTTTCGACACGGTACCTCACAACAAACGTTTATACAAATTACAGTCATGCGGGCTGAACGAAACAGTAGTAAACTGGATACGCGACTTTCTGAGTGATCGTAAGCAAAAAGTAGTTCTTGGCGGATTTAGCTCTGATGTAGTTAAAGTGACATCAGGTGTCCCACAAGGAAGCGTAATCGGTTATATTAAATCCGATGCGAATTAGCAGTAAAATACGTTTATTTGCTGACGACGCTGTCATCTATCGCAAAATTAGTGATCACTCTGACTTTGAAACTCTATCATCGGATTTAAACAACGTTCATGTGTGGAGCCAAGAGTGGGGACTCGAACTTAATCTGAGAAAATGCACGGCGGTACATTTCTTTCGGAGGTCGTCCAACTATCCCCATGTGTATGCTGTGGATGGTGTTAACATAAAGATGAAGTGAAGTATCTGGGAGTTACGATAACCTCGAACCTATCATGGGGAACACATATAAATAATATTTGTGGCAGAGCTCTGAAGAAGCTAGGATTCGTCCAGCGTATTGTGGGAAGATTTTCAGATGAAAAAGTAAAAGAGAGGTGCTATTTCGCACTCGTCCGGCCACACCTTGAATATGAAGCTAGCATATGGGATCCGGCGCAGAAAGACTTAATTCGGGAACTTAATAATATACAAAGGAAAGCTGCGCGAATCGTCAAAAACAGCTACGGGCGTATAGAACGATAAATTAAGAGAGATATTTTGAGGAACGGATTGGTATGGGAATTCGTTTTTCCCCCGAACAATAAGGGACATAAATAAATGTAAGGCGTAATTTCATTAGAGCGTTTCCTTTTTTATGTAAACGGCTGGTGTCCTAACACCCCCCGCCGCACGCCTATTGAGGCAGCTTGCGGGGTAGTATGTAGATGTAGATGATGAAGTTATGATATTTTCAAGATGCAAGATGGGTCATTCCATGTGAAATCTTGGGCGAGTTGCCCTTACTATCTCAGATTTGCACGACATTTATTGTGTGCTATTCTTTTAAGGCCATTAGTTTGTATATACAATTTTTATGAAAAATTTTGAGTTTTTGCGGAAGTATGGAGGTTTTAAAAATTCTGCATTAAAACAGGTCCCAGAGTTTTCCCATTTTTTCAGATCTAAGAAAAACGGTAAGAATCCATTTGTACAAAAAACGTTAGTGCATCATATTCAACAGCCAAATTTGAAAATTTAAAATGTTTTGAAATAAAAAAAATTGAATGTTTAAATTAAATATTCAAAATGTACACCACCTTCGATCCATCTCAGATTTTAGAATCTTGTAGTCCTTTGTATTGGGAAGGAAGCTGCAAAGTTTCGTCATTGCAATATTTCATATAAGGGAGAAAAAAACTTTGTTTATGGCATGCACTTCACCGTGTCCATTCCCATCTGGTTGAGTAGCTGTTAGGCCTTTCGTTACTTTCCAATGGAGTGAGAAATGAGCTATGATATACTTTTGACGTAAGGTAGAAGTGTTACTTAAAATAAAAATGGCCACTTTGCATAATTGATATTGCTTAAAACAGTTACTTCACAGTGGGGTTTATATAAAGGCAGTGCAACTACCTAAATATGGCGGCTGATGTGGGTGAATCTGCACGGGAGGTCGCACGTTGACCTGGAGCTTGATGCGAATGTGCTATTTAATTTTGATTATTTTAATGATTGTTACAAGATAGGTTTTAGGAGTAGATTTAATTGCAACTGTATACATTACCGACTGCCAGTGCTCTCGTCTCTGTGCTTTCTGTGAAAAACAAAAGCATTGTTGCAATCCGCTGAATATTCATAAAAACATTAGGTCTCGAAATCTTCGTTCTGTCACTGTGGCCTTTTACAACCGTTTTCGGGGCATTTTAGTAGGAGTGATTGAAGTTCAAAAACTTTGTACTCATTGCTCTATTGCTTTGTCAAAGTTGCACGAAGAACCTGAACCTTCTGGACTACCTAGTGATTTGAAAAGTGTTTCCGCTGCTCTCGACTGCCTCCTCCACGTCTGTATTAGATTCCTGACTGAGCTCTTCAGACTCCATCAGGGCTTACCTGGAAAATTTCACCGACGTGAATCTCCGCAACGCAGGCCTCGGCGACCTGGATGTCCTCGGAAACGAGGACGAGCCCAGCGGATGTCCCTAGTCTTTCTTCATCCACGGTAGCAGCAGCCTCTTGCTGTGACATTCTATCAATCCTCCTTAAACGCGCCGACAACAGTTGTAAAAGTCCGCTGTGACAGGACGAATATTTCGAGACCTAATGTTTTTATGAAAATTCAGCGGATTGCAACAGTGTTATTGTTTTTCACAGAAAGTTGTTGAATTTCGGGTTTTTTAATTAAAAAATGAAACAGGTAATAAATATACACTTTAGGTCCTATGTACAAGAAACATCGTTTGAATAGCGTCAAATTCGGCTTGGGTAAGGAACTACGTGCTTTGCGAAGGGTGTAGGGAGAAGGATTTTAGAATAATAAACCAATATTGCCACTTCTTATGTAAAAACTACGTCAAACTTTATAAATAAATAGATGTCTTAAGGGGAGCAGCCCTAGACAACAAGATAAGGGAAATGAACTTTCAAAGCGACACTTTTTTAAGATCACTATAACAATTCTTTTTTGTGGTAAAGCGGTGGATCGTAAAGACTTTTGATAAGCTCCACCAAAATAGAATAATACACCGTAGCTTAGTTTTGTGCAAACAAGGGCGTTATATGTTAATTTCAGAAATATATTGGACATTTATTCTGAATTAAATAAAAATTAGCTATGGTTCGCCGCATACTAGTTGCGACATTACCAATACGTTGCAGCCATTTTAAGCACTCATCCAGAGTTACTTTCAGATACTTAATAAGAAATGTTAAATAATATATGCAGCTATTTTATAAATTGAAGAAGAGGCAGATTTATATTTAGTGGAGTGAATGGTGTGAGTTGGTTGGCATAGAAAATCTTGGGTGAATCGATTGAATATATATATATATATATATATATATATATATATATATATATATATTCAATCGACGAAGTTCACACGTGGTGAAAATATACCCAATAAGGAGTCACAGGCGTGACAAGTAAAAACATAGTGACACAACAGAAACACACACGAAAACAAAAGAAACACACACGAATGGTTGGTGAGTTTCTTTTGTTTGTGTCACTATGTTTTTACTTGTCACGCCTGTGACTCCTTATTGGGTATATATATATATATATATATATATATATATATATATATATATATCGTATGAATGAGTATATATGCGCGAATAAATTCATACAGACAGAAAATGGAAATGGATAGGATTTGTAGCTTCAAAATTCTTGGAGATATGGTGTCCAATGTGTACCTACACACTATTGTAAAATTCTAATTTTGCGACGTTTCAATTTCTCGTAAACGGTTGCATTTTATTACAAAACGGCTTCGGGGTTTTCAATTTGATATCGAATGATGACGATATGCTAACATTTGGCCAAAATCGTTAACTCTAACAGTCATTTTTGCCGATTTTCTGGTCGAATCGACGTGGAATGACCCCTTTCTATTTCATATTTGCACCCACGTCGGCCAACAAGTTTATAAAGCTTTTACCTATTCAATTCTGATCCGTTTTAATAACTTTACTTCTCTATTATCTGCAAAGCGCAATACGTTACACGAGTAGTTGTAGGTGTTGCTTTTTTATGGGTTGTGGTATTTTCTTCGGACATGCTGCTGTGTTTTCTCATAAATTCCTTTTTTACCAGTATCCATACCCTTTCAATCCTCCTAGCTTGTATCTAGATTTGACAAGTGCTTGGTTTCGGTTGCCTATTTTAGAATTTTTAGAAAAGCGTTTTGCGTAATCGGCATTCACACTCATCCTCGTATATGATAGTTGCCTATATTCTCTCCAAAAAGGGTTTGCATTACAAAATTAGTGCTTGAGGTAACCTACTCGTAACCACGAAAATGGTGGTCTCGATTGACGTCTAGATTTCTTACTATTTATTTATCTTTATTACTTGATTCAAGTTTTAACTTTTAGCCGATCCTCTGCCAGCCGTTTTCATGAACATAGTTCCCGACAGCATCCTTATTTCAAGAATACTTGATCTCATAGTTAATGAGTGCTAATGGACCTTAATTATTTTTATGTCACAACTGGGTTGCGCAAACACCTGGGTTGGTTTTCTTTAGCACCCTTGAATCCCGTTCCTGACTGGTTAATTCGCCGGATCAGATCGTCCCATTATTGCGACACTCGTCGGAAGAATGGCGTCTTCCTGCGTGACAAATGCGTTGCGTATTCATTGAGTCCCAAGGTCGGGCGCGTCTCGAAATGGCGACTCCTTCCATCCCCGTCTCAGAAGAAGCCTCTCGTGTTCGATAGGAGCTGGTTGGAATTGAATGCGTGGTGATGCTGCTTCAAAATTGTTTTAGGAAAATAATGCATCATGATGAAACTTGTGATAAAACATGGACGAAATAGTGTTATCAATAACATAAATTTAACTACCTTCTAATTATGAGCAAATATATTCGGTTGAAACCATTACATCACTCGATATTTCGATAAAGATTTGCCTTTCGCACAAAAGAATAGGAAAAAGAGGTGATTGAATTGGTGTGGAAGCGATACAACGAGTTTCCTGTCTCGGGGTCCTGGCTTTGAATCCCAGTGGAGGCGGAGATTTTACTATATAATTCCAACTCGCAGTAAGGGGTGTTGACAAAAGTAGAAATGCAATTAACTAAAATTTGTTACGATTTCGTTTGTCAGCTTAAACCTATGATAATGATCCATTTTGAATAGAAAAAAGTTGTACTTTTCCGCACTTTATTTAAAAACGGCGACCGGTTTCATCTTAATAAGGCATCTTTTGGCACATTCTGAAGCTTTGATCATTCTATTTATATACACAGAAAGTATAGAAAAATTGGTGGGGGTTGATATGAGGGGGAGAGGAGCAGGGTGGTCAGGGCATGACAGAGTGAGGACAAAACAGGGAGGAAGAGCTTTTTTTTAATTGAACATAGCAGGGCTGAGGCCGAGAAGTATTGAGAGTTGGATAAAGATTTGAAGTACACCGATCCCTTACTTACAGAACTTGGAGAGGGGCTGGTGGAAAATTGGGAGAGGAAATGAAGGAAAGTGAATCGGGAGGTAGGACATTGGGAGGAGTAGAAGGTCTCCAAGATACACTGTTTTCTATTTTTTTAATGGGGAAGAGTGGTTAAAAGCCACAGCCCAAAACATCAGTGACTGAAGGGCAAGGAAAGTAGGCTAAGATCTGCCGAAACAAAGATTCGTATTCTAAATAAAGTGTGGAAAAGTACGAATATTTTATTCAAAATGTATATCTATCAAAGTAAACCCTGAAACAATCAAATTTATTCTATGATTCAAAGAACTGCGGAACCGGCCGCGCAGTAACTTTAACGGAGTCATCCGCTAGTGGTCACACAATTGTGTGAAATTCACAGTGAAAAAAATCATTCGTCTGGACTGGGATTCGAACCCAGACCCCCCTACTGAAGACATCTTGCTCCTTAAGGTGGCTGGAGCGATTTTTGTATGTGTACAGATTTGCGTGAAACTTTGCATATGTGTCCTTATTAGTAATATCTATCGATAAAAGTGAAAAAAACTGCATGCTACCGACTTCGTTTCCTGGAAATTCAATGATATTTTAACTAGTACTCTTATGGTACACGGCATATATTTTGAAATAATTCGATTACTTATGTACAGATTTTCTCCTAAATGCGAAATAATACGTTTCATATTATTATAATAGCTTCTAGTAAATATCAAGGTATCATGCCGAGTAAGAAAAGCGTATTTAGATATGATTTTCTCATAAATTTCGAATTTCGCGCCGAAAATCCAAGTCAAAGCAATGTTTTAATTAAGGCGGAAATTTGACATACAACTCTTGCATCATATACATTGCTGCATGGTTGGCGATTTTCAACGTATAAACTGGTGTACTTGAGTGAAATGTGGTCTAAGAATATTTTTTTCGACTTGCTTGAAAAGTTATTAGAATGTGCCTTCAACGACTCACGATTACCGCTCCAACCACCTTAAAGCCTCCATGAAATTCACAGTGAGAGATGACGCCTGGGTAGCTTAACTGGAAGAGCACTCGGCGCGAAATCGGGGGGTGTGGGTTCGAATCCCAGTCGAGGCGAATGATTTTTTTTCACTCTGAATTTCACACAATTATTCTATGACAATGAGTTTTCTTGAGTAGCAGCTTAGTTCTTTCGGTCAACTGGCTTTCATAGGCCCATTGATTTAAAGAATAGGCATTCCGCAGCGTTGTCATGGGTAACCGATGCTGTCTGAGGTTTGGAAATCTATATTGAACTTGGTAAAATTCACAGCTTCAGGCTCTACTTTGTAGAAACTTATAATATTCATTAGAATAAAGTTCGGTACTTTTCTACGCTTTTTATTTTTTTAAACACACTACGCGTTTCTCCAATTTTATGGCATCGTCAGGTGTAGTAGTTTGTTTACATAAATTATATTGTTGTCGTTGTGAGATACAGAACATTAAATTTTATTTTAAAGAAAAGTTTACATTAAAAAATTACAAAAAGGAAATGAAACAAAAATGAAAAGCAGGGTAAAAAAATGTTAACATGAAAATAATAACAACAAAATTTAAAAAAAAATAAAAAGTGTGGTAAAGTACCAAACTTTATTATAATGAATATTGACTTTGGTGTTTAGCTGGAAGTAATCGGTAAAATAACAAGTATTGGTCCCAGTTACAAAGTCCCAGGTCCAAATATTTGTGGCAGAGCTCTGAAGAAGCTAGGATTCGTCAAGCGTATTGTGGGAAGATTTTCGGATGAAAAAGTAAAAGAGAGGTGCTATTTCGCACTCGTCCGGCCACACCTTGAATATGCAGCGAGCATATGGGATCCGGTGCAGAAAGACTTAGTCCGGGAACTTAATAAAATACAAAGGAAAGCTGCGCGATTCGTCAAAAACAGCTACGGGCGTACTGACAGCGTTACACAGATGTTAAACGAATTAGGCTGGGAACCGCTAGAGACTCGGAGGCTGCGCGCTAGGCTTAGATTGCTTGAACAATTGAGAATAGATATCTTTCAGAGCGACACGGAGAACATCATATTAGAACCCCACTATATTTCCAGGTCCGATAGAAACGATAAATTAAGAGAGATATTTTGCCGAACGGATAGGTATGGGAATTCGTTTTTCCCCCGAACAATAAGGGACTTCAATAAATGCTAGGCGTAATTTCATTAGAGCGTTTCCTTTTTATCTTTAAGCGGCTGGTGTCCTAACACCCCCCGCCACACGCCTATTGAGGCGGCTTGCGGGGTAATATGTAGATGTAGATGTAGATGTTACGCCAACAGGAATGAAATCACTATGCCCGATAACCTCTTTATCCGAGAGGTACTTTCGTTGTTGCGGCGAAAATCATCGACCATTAATCCGTGATTCTGCCTGTTGATGCCCTACAAAATACTCAAATAAACCAGACTCATTGATTATGTAAGCGAAGTGGTTTGAGTTTCGATAAATCATCAAAGATAATGACTTCATTTTATGAAGAATCCGTTAATCGATGAAGTGATTGGGTATCAAATAAAGTTGGGTGGAAGTAAACCTTAGAATAATCAATCCTCTATATTGATTAAATGACTTCGAGACGAGTTATAGATGGTTGGCAGTAGGTCAGGTGTGCTGCCACTTGGTATACTCGTCCTATCGTATGGCGTACTTGACAATTATTGACAACGATTTCACTGCGGAATAAATACTTCTTTGCCATCTGGCACTTGTTACCAATTTCCCGTAGCACTAATTAAATCAGACTGTGATCTATGAATCTTCCAGCTGTACCTTATTTAAATTAGGCCGCTATGAATTTGAGCAGGGCCTTCGGCTGCAGGTATGATAATCGACTGTGTCGCTATGGTGCCGCGTGCCGGCTTATATCGTAACCACAAAAAGGTAAAGGCCGGCGCGACGAGTCGTGACGTCATCCCGAGTGGTGCTAGAAATATGGCCGTAGGTTCACTCGTAACCACGACGGAAAATTCACTCCGACTTTGTAAGCATGTTTAGTTATACTCAGCTCCAGGTAAATAATATGATCGATTGATATCTTTAAGTCGTTAATATTGATCTTAATGAAGGTCCATCTTTGAAATACGTAAGTTTATCGCCTCATAAATTAAAGCCAACGGGGAGTCTGTCCTGAGATAAACAAAATTACGAATAATATCCCAAGGAAGTAATGGGAATTCTGACTTGCAAACGTTGCTTGCTGCATGATCTGATGACTTGGAATAATTAGCTTCACCATAACATCAGGAATAGGATACTTGTGAAACTAGTACATACTGTTAGAGAGCTGACTAAAAGCTATTGGGACTCGCAATCCAAAAGTTTGAGTGAAACAAATAGTTTTGGAAATAAAAAGGCATACAAAATATTGATCAACAAACTACTTTCTTTGGCTGATGAATGCAACTTGATTAATTCCATGCAGAAATATTTTTGATTAAGGGGAACAAAATATTGTTTTTCACACTCAGCTCCGTCACAAGCCCATCTCAGTCAACAGCTATACAGATATCATGCTGCTAGTTGAATTATTTAAGGACTGGGTTGATAAAAGAGATGCTCAAAAGATTTTAACTAACAAAATTTTATTATTTTAATAATGTTTACCATCGGTATCAATACAAATGCACAGTAATAAAATTGAAGTGAATATAAGAAATTACACATAAAAAAATCGTTCCCAGTTTTGATACATGAACCTGTTCATTGGACACACTCACGTTCAGCTCCTGGCTCTCCACGAAAGAATACGCTATGCGAGGAATGAGGCATAAAATAACATTTACAAATGCAACACAGTTATTCCTATTCGCATAAAAGTCCATTATTTTCCCAATTCAACAAATCGTAACTTTTCTTCCTACTCTGCCAAGTTGGAAACCATCCTTTCCTGGTCATGGAGCAGCTTTTCTTTTCGGCTCTCTTCAACAGCTTTCTTAAGGGCTTCATATTCCTTGGTTTTCAGTCTTTCACTGAGACCCTCCCGTGCATTGACTTATGAAGAAATATAATTGTGAAAGATTTGGGAACAGACATCAACTGGTGGAGTCCTTCCGTGCTTCTGATCCGGAGTGCAACATATACCTTTCTTAGCTACACATTGCTTGACATTCCTCGCAATGTTTTCCGTAGTCGAGAACTCACTCTGCATTTCTGCAACGGTCCACGACTGGGGAAGAACGGGCAGGATCAGCACTCTTTCAATTACGGTTTTTGCAGCTTAGAATTTCTCTTTCAATTGTTGGATCATCTTCTTCCCTGTTTTTTCAAACCAATGAGAAGTTTCTAAATCCCTTGAAGGGGGTGTTTCCCTAATTTGAGGTTGCACATTTAAAAGTTCAATTGCATTTTCTAGGGATCTTTTCACCTAACTTTTAACTTTTTTCACTTTGTCTTGGCTGTATTTCTTCGAGCGGTACAACTATTTCAGTGTCACTGGAGACTCGCCAAGAGCTTCTAGAGTAACGTAAGTCAGGTTTAATCGAAGCTTTTTTGGAGAGTAAGCACTTCCGCTGCTCTCGAGTGCCTCCTCCACGTCTGTATAGGATTTCTGACTGAGCTCTTCAGACTCATTAGGGTTTACCTGGGAAACTTCACCGTCGTGAATCTCCGCGACGCGGGCCTCGGCGATCTGGATGTCCTCGGAAACGAGGACGGGCTGTGCTAATATCTCCAGTTTTTCATCATTCACGGTGGCAGCAGCCTCTTGCTGCGACAAATCAATAGGCAGTCCAGTAAGTGCAGGTTCTTCGAGCAACTTTGACACACCAATAGAGCAACGAGTACAAAGTTTTTGACCTTCAACCACTCCTCCTAAAACGCCCCGACAACGGTTGTAAAAGGCCGCAGTGACAGGATGATTTCGAGACCTAACGTTTTCATGCAAATTCATCGGATTACAACAGTGCTTCTATTTTTCACTAAAAGGACAGGCAGTCGGTAATGTATAAAGTTGTAATAAAATATATGTACTCCTAAAACCGATTTGGTGATAAAAATTTGAATAATCAAAATGAAATAGTTATTCGAATCAAGTTCCGGGTTAACGTGCGACCTCCCGTGCAGATTCACCCACATCAGCCGCCAGATTTAGGCAGTTGCACCGCCGTTATATAAATCAAACTGTGAAGTAACTGTTTTAAGCAATATCCATGGTGTGAAGTGGCCATTTTTTTGAAGTAACACTTCTACCTAACGGCAAAAGTATTTCTTAGTGCATTTCTCACTCCATTGGAAAGTAACGAAAGGCCTAACTGCTACTCAACCAGATGGGAGTGGACACCGTGAAGTGCATGCAATAAAAAATATTTTTTTTTCTCCCTAATATGAAACATTGCAATGACGAAACTTGGAAGCTTCCTTGCCAATACAAATTACTACAAGATTTTTAAATTGGAAATGGATCGAAGGTGGAGTACATTTTGAAAATTCAATTTTAAACTTTCAAATATTTTTTTTTTAATTTCAAAAAATTGCAAAATTTCAAATTCGACTGTTGAATATGATGCATTAACGTTTTTTGTACAAAATTCTTCTTACCGTATTTTTCTATCTTTCTTAGATCTGAAAAAAATGGGAAAACTCTGGGACTGGTTTTTACAAATGCCGAATTTTTCATATCCCCGTATCTCCGCAAAAAAATAGCATTTTTCATAAAAACTGTTTATACACACTTAGGGCCTCATAAGGAAAACACTCAAAATATTTCGTGCAAATCTGTGATAGTGAGGGCAATTTTTGCATTTTTGTCGGTGCTCTGGCATGGAATGACCATATACCCTTTAGGGAATATTGTAGCACCACTCGCGATGACGTCACTCCTTAAAAAAACATGATTTGCGCAGGCCTTCCCTCTCCGTGGTTACACTTATATAGTCCTCATCTTGGTGGCATTATTAACTATCGGGAAGTTTCTAGAACGCTCGTACGATACGTACTTCCGGCTGCTACAACAATCTAAAATGGCATATGCTCGGCGTTGCGAATGTTAGGTCATATTGTTAGTAGTTCCTCGCGGCTTCCATGTGGCCGTAAACATGGCGGATTGCGCAAATTACAACCCCCAATTAGGTCGTTGTAAACGTCTCATTTACTTTTCGATTCTTAAGTGAATGACTGTTGTATGTTTTCTGTCTACTGGAGAATTTACATAAATAGCATTTAATTACATTGCTTAGCAACTATTCTTGCGTAGATGTTGCCCGTCGCAGAAGTGACCCCTGCTTTCTCCATCCAGATTGTTAGGTTCTGTACATTGTGTTTTGTATTTCGAGTACGCCGGAAGCATTTGGGACTCAGATAAATAAAATTCACTACGCGAAATAAATAGAATGCAAAGTAAAGTTGCACACTTCGTGAAGAACTGCAATTAGCGAGCAGAGCGAGTAGCACAGCTGATGGCAGGACGGGATTGGTAGCTGGCAGAGGCATACGCTCTGGGAATTACGCTGAAAATGTTATTCAGTGAGAGAGCAGGGTGATGCGGATAATATTATTTTAGCCCTGCACTTCATCTCTACAACAAACGGAAGTGCCGAAACAAGAGACATACACTGTCGAGCGGGCAGTAAAAACAAATCTTTTTTCCCACCTGCAATTGCTAACCACGGCAAAAACAGAGTACGACGTCCGTCGGGAAAAAATCTCATTTTTCACCCTTATTATCTTCCAATTCGTCTTCCTTATTTCCACTCCATTCTGCATGAATGGTTTCCTAAAACCCCATGGCATTCGCACTTTTACACGTACAAAGCTCCCGGGTAGTATGTAAATGTATACCCGTTTTCATATCGTGGTCGTTACGCATTTCTTGTAACCAACTTATCCAAACACATCAAATGTTTGCTCTGAAAGGCAACCGTTATTGAAAGCAATTTCAATTCAGGCGACGGAAAACAAGGGTGTGGAAAAAAATGTGAAGGGTTTTTTTTTATTAGTAGTGAATTCAGGATAATGGATTGCAATTTAAATGCTTCCGTTACAGATTGCTTCAGGTACCAAGTATCCTAATGGCATCATTGCCTCAGAAAGATGACTTATCCTTCTTTTTGAAGGAGTCTTCCTTCTCGGTGCAGGCGTCCCTTAAGTTCTGGGAAGCCTGGATCGTGAGTATTATGTGTAATAAATATTTTAATGAGCAACTAGAATTCTATTTTGCAGCTGTCAAATGGAATTTTATGTTTAGCTTGATACCGTGTCCTCCGCCTAATGTTGCTTTTTGAATATATTATATACGAGGGTAGACTTAAAAGTAAGGTCTCCAATTTTTTTGTCATAGAAAATGACATTTATTTACATTGTTGGATACATCGTTGGATAGGTCATGGCTTCAGCTATTTTTCGATGTAGTCACCCTGGCGCTCGATGATTTTCCTCATCCGCATGATGAACTTTTGAATACCGTCGTCATACCAGCTTCCGTCCGCGTTGCGAAGGCGTTGACCTCCTCTTGCACCTTGTCGTCCGTCGCGATCTTCATCCCTCCTAGGTGTTTCTTCAGGGTGAGGAACATGTGGAAATCACTTGGTGCGACGTCGAGGCTGTACGGAGGATGCCCGATCACTTTCCACCGAAACTTCGAGATCAGTTCCTGCGTCTGACTAGCCGTATGCGGTCGCGCGTTGTCGTGATGAAATGAGACCCCCTTCGTCAGCATTCCTGAACGTTTGTTCTTGATGGCGCGCCGAAGCTTTTGCAATGTGTGGCAGCACCTTTCCTTATTGTGCGACTCATTCAGCAATCCACTCCATTAGAAAGAATTATTAATGTATTGTTTCTCATAAAAAAGAATAAACCAAACACGAGCGCACAAAACATTAATAATGGTGAGACGAGCGCCTAAGATTATATCAATAGTGGTTGTTTATGGAACAAAAGACTTCTTATAGAAATGAAACGAGGCTATCTGTGGAGCAACCTGTTTGTCCAGCCTTGTTGATAGTGATTACAACATCTTATTTTTGCAGAAAAATGTATTAAATAAAGGCGTTTTTAACGTCTCTTACTCAATAAAATACAGCGTGGAAATGGGAGTGTTACAGTTGTACCTTTCATATTACCCTTGAATATTTTCAATTCGTTAAGCCTGTGATTGTAAAACTGTCTCTTATTCAGTTTATCTGATATTGAGTACCTTTTACCATTACTTTCTCGGATTTGGCCTAGTCAAAAAGAGGAAGGCTTCAAATTCACGTAAAATATCTAGTCTATATCATAAGCCCATAGTCCAATAGTCTTGTGATGACACCAAGGTTATCATAACGTCATTTTACAAACCTTAGCAACTGTCGCGTCGCTGCCCTAGCTCCAGTTTTCTTAGTTAGGGCTGCCTACTAACCTGCCTCTACCCTAACTACTTAGATCGGATTGTGCAGCTTTGGAGAAAGTAAGAAAAATGCAATGTGATTTGTTTGCTTGGTAATCTAAGGAAGGAATTCTTCTCTGTTTAGTATCTTGGGGGTCGAATGGCTACTTCCGAGAAAAAAAGTTGGAAATCCTCGTTTAAAAAAACATCCTTTTTTTAAGAAAGAAAATGACGTATTCATGGATTCAGTGCCGGGTTTTGTTTGTTGGGAGGATATAGAGAGGGTTTGGACTCCAGGGAAGGGTTTAGGGTAGTGAGAACCCTCTTAAGGGCAGTAATCCTCCGAAATTTAATCCTTTCCCTCCCCCCCCCTAGTAATCGCGTCTCACGGAATCTACATGGTCGAATTAATAAACCCTATTTCTTTCTCTGCTCCTCCTTTTTCCCACGCATTCTTGGTTTAGTTTTTAGAATTTAAAAATTAATATATCTTTTTTTCAATTGACATTAGATAGTTCTATTACTTCTATCTAGTTCGTCTACTTTATTTGTCTTATTTTAACCTAACCCTCATAAATTAACTCACTCAATAATTGAGAAAATATTTTTTAATTGAAATTTTAATTCGTGGATACAACGTTACATATCGGGGAAAATTTGGTTGGGAAAATACCACGGTTGTCAACGAAAGGGGGAAAAAGTTAACATAGCTTATGCACGACCCCTAACGGTTATTCATCTCAAAAATTGTCTCGGACAAAAGTTTCAGATAATATTTAGAAGACGTACAAAAACTTTGAACGAATCTGATATTGCACTTACTAATGAATTAATGTTTTTTTTGTCCGATAAAACCTATTTTTTCCACACCTTGAGTTGAAGGTTGGTGTTATAAAATATTTTAGACACAAGGTTTTGATAGTAGTCTTAGGAAGTATAAAAGAAGACAGGAGGAAATGGAAATGTGGGAAATACAGAAAAATGGTAATGCGGATAAAATGAACGAAAAGAATCCTCCACGCCCTACTGGGAATAGTTGGGGAGAAGTTATGTTAGGCGATAACTGTAATTTATAAGTTACTGGCATATTTGGATGCATTTTGCGACGCAAAAGTCTCCTGAAAGAAATTAATGGAAGAAAACAAATGAATGTTGAGTTATTACCGTAAAATACCATGGATGGAATTCATTGGGAGAATTGTGGTGGAAGACGTTAAAATGAAGACTTATTGAAGGAATATGTCGATTTGCAGAGATGAGAGTGGAGTGTAGAGATGCAGGTTACCAATCTTTAGATTAAGAAAACTTGCGGTTTCAGGGTGTATTACGTGAAAATTTTCCATGTTAGGAATGATAAAAATTATGCGAATTTCACAATAGATAGTTTATTCACATCAATCTTTAGATTGATGATCTCCCGAAGATGGTGATGATCTTCTATCCTTTTCTCTAAGATTGTTTTTGATTACCTTTCTCCATCTATAGTTTCCATCTCTTTTTCTTCACTAGTCTTTATTTTCTTTTACCCCACCCATTTGCCTTCTTCCTCAACGTTTTATCGTTTTCTTCCGAGAAGTTTGCCCGGGAGGACGAATGGGGGCCCGATCAAATCGATCCATTACGGACTGATCGTTGATGGAACCGTCGCGACGCGTCGCTTGCCTTCTCATGTCACGCAATGCTGCATCCACCCCACTTCAAATAGCCTCTCCCCTGGCAATCTTTTAGGCACGGTTCGGCGCATTGGTCTCCCCGGGTTAATATTATTATCCTTATTATTATATACTAGTGAAGGTGTCCGTGGAATATCAACGGGAAAAATATTATCATTTACATTGATTGTAATAAACCATTCATATCTTATTTTGTGCAAAGAATCATTGTGATATGGAATATACGCGGAATCTCGACTTAAACAATGAGTATGGTCGTTATGGGAACGATGACTCAAAAACGCTAAAATATAGCGAAATATCGTTACGTTTTAGCAAATACTTTGGAAATTCGACAGGAATACAAATTTCGATTGAAGGAATAAGAATCTTTGTTTTATTTTCTTTCTATTGGTGCTTTTTCCAATTAAAGAAAATTAATATTTATAATTTAATTTTGCAAATTAAAAAAGGTCTGCAGCCAAATGAAGATTCAGCATCACGTGTACTTCTTGTGTTAAAGTTACTGACACATATTATACACATCGGTGATTATTATAGTAGATAACTTGCTGAATTACCCGGCGTTTCTCGGGATCAAACTTCTTTCATAACTCTTCATATACGAGGAGAAAATATTGAAAAAATGAGAGACTTCGTTCCTTCGGGTATCTGATAAAATAAATTTTAACTCTATCTTGAGTGAAAGTAGTTTTAAAAGGCAAGAAAATAAACCACTGCACATAACCCAATGTTTAGAATTTCTAATTAGTTTAACTAAAAGCAAAATGAATTTTAAATGCGTTAAAGACCAAAATCTGGTTGTCAAGGAAATATGCTATTGTTGAATTCAGATAAAAATGTGCGTTTTTGCAGCTTAAAACGCGATTTTCAGACAAATACGAATTGGAAAAGATAATAATTATGAACTTAATTCTTTCAGCTCTTGGTTTTAAAAAATCCCAACCCACTATCTTGAGCAGAAGTAGTTTTAAAAAGCAAAACATGAAACCACTGCACTAAACCCAATACGTAGCGTTGACCACCAAATAGGCTCTTTTTTTTTGATATATTTGGTTCCTGAGAAATTTGCTAGATAGCTTTTAACTTTCCTCCTGTCTTTAACTATTAGTCTGCAAAATTTCAGCAGGATTGGAGTAAAACTGTAGATTTGTATAAAAGACAGACAGACAAACAGCCAAAAATTATTTTTTATATATTTATATATTAATCCCTAGGAGCGTGGTGGAGGAGGATGAGTGGGTAGAGCGCTTGACTACTGATTGAAGGATCCCGGGTTCAAATCCAGGTGAAGCCTTTGGACGCCCCTGAACAAAAAAAATCCTCGGAGTGCGAGGTGGCCCAGGGAAAGGAACTGGCCCCCCTACCCTGAGTGTGAAATTCACACGCCTGTGGCTTAGTACGGGGTGAACTCTACTCTCACCTATCAAATACCAACCTTCGGGTTGAATCACTGAGTGAGAGTGATAGTAATCCCTATTAAATATGATAATGAAAAACATTAACTTAGTGGTTGATTTAAGTACAATGATCTTTTTATAAGCACGACCCGGGTTTTGACGTACTATAACGTCATCATCAGGTGATGACTTTACAGAACACCTTGTTTATATACTGCTCTCTGTTTATATACATCCCATTGTTTATATACTGCACTCGGGTGGGGGATGGGGGGTGTTTGGAGGGATCCTGCTCTACGCTACTACGGATTAATACAGCTCCACTTTCTTGTCTCATCCACCGCATTCATCCATGACTTACACGGTCCACCCCGTCCTCTCATTTTACTTTCATACATCTGTAAATAGTTATTGGACTTTCATTCATTCTTTAAAGGTTTTTCAAACCAATGAACCAAACTCTTCCATACATGCACATTACTGAATTATCCAACCCTCATTCTTTCGTCCTTCCCTCATTCCTAACCCAATCCATCCTTATGTTCTCCTTTACACCTTTCCCATGGCGTCTTCAATGTCTTGTTTATCCAATGAATATTTTAGGAATAAGCCAATCGTCAGTGTGGGTCAAGAGTAACGTGTTGGCTGGCTTGGAAAGGATTGTCCGGAGAGTAGAGGAAGGTTAGAGAATAGTTTAGTGGGTATCAGCCTACCCTTAACGGAATGTGCTTATTGCTTCGGATTTCAATCTCCTTTCCAACGGACGTTGTTGTCTACCAACTTGAATTGCTGTTTACGTTGCCTGCTTAAAAGGGTTTTTCTATTTCTCGGAGATATTCACCTTTGTTTAGATACAAACCAAGGTACTCGAAATGAAAAACTATTTACTTCGATCTTATCAGTCTTTCACGTCGATATGTCCTAATCATTCTTATGTTGGCTTATGTTTGTAGGTTTTCATCATTCTCCAAATATAAATCTCGAGTGCTTCTCAAAGGATTCCTTCAGTTATTTTGTTTGATTGAAATGTTTATAATCATAATCTCTTTTCTATTCCCACCCCTACATAGTTTTCATAATCCAAATTCTACTCGTTCTTCCTCAACGTTCTCCACTGAAATTTCACCTGTCTGCTTAATCTTTTCGCGACCTCTACCATTTTATTTTAATTTCCGTCTTTTTATCGTATCCCCTCCTGATTTTTTTGTCCTTCCTACCGCGAACCGTCCGCTTTTGTATTCTTCTCCATCATCTCTGCCTACTCACTGCATTTTTATCTCTGGCCATATTGGAAAAACTCTACTCAGCGCTCATCCGCCTTTCTTAAAGCTACAGTTTCGGTTTCTTACCTCGTCACACTCTATATTAGCCATCTACGTAATCTTTCTTTATTTAAGGCCTTATGCAAAGAGATTTAAATTCTACGTTTTTGTCAAATGAATGAAATGAAAAAGAAATCCGTACGCAAACAAGCCCTAAGTAATCCGTAACTATGGGACTGGAATGGCTATCTTAAATATTTTTAAATGTTTCCGGTACTAGGTAGAAAAAATATATCGTGTTTAGGTTCGATACTGGCTCGTAGAAAATTTCTTTTCTCGACCGATATTTTTTCCGAAGAGATTTTTCCAAGTGAGTCCCAGCTTGTACCCATTTCCACGGTTGAAATTATTTTGATGATTTTTAATTTATATTTCTTTGGTGAAATATGACTTTTATCGCGAGTAGTTGATGTTTTAGAACTGGATATTATGGCCTGGACCGAAGAAGCTGTATGTATGGAGTTGCATCATGTCCTTTTGTGGATCTCGAGTTACCTTTAGTAGTATATGAAATAGCGGAAAACATAGAATGATACATGTTTTATGAAGATGCACTTTGCAACATATTATAAATTCTCCTGTTGCTTTAAATTGTATGGAATACACGGATTTATTATCTAGTTAACATGAAAGTTTAACTTGAGTTTTCATTGGTAACATGGCCACTCGCTCCTGCCTCAATGGTGACATCCGTGTCAAAGAACTTTAGATCGATGAATGTATTCATAGTTATAATTCTTTGAATTCCGTTCTGTCGCCTGTCACTCAAAAAGGGGAAGGTAGACGCTCATCAAATTGATTATATTCAGTCTGCACGCTCAGCATTAGGGGGAGCGGAAGCATTACTTAGAAAAGGCCTGCCTTGAGAGAAAAAAGGACACCTTTTCGGTCAGCGGAAGTGCAATTAAAAGCTCGTGCGTGGTGTATAGCTGGCTCACCCGGTCGCTGCAGCAGTCGCGACAAACCTTGCTTTCCCCGGCCGATACTCGCACTACAGCTTGCTTTCCCGTCCACGGCAGCGCTGATACGTGTGCTGGGAGGGAATTGTTGAACTCTTGAGTGGAATGGACTGTAAAAATGGAGGGAGAGAAATGAAAGAGGTCGGACAGTAATGGTGGCATCGTGATGGAAGTTTTAATTAGATTAAATTCCTTTTCCCGTTTCATATCTCTCTTGGGCGTGGCGAACTTTTATATCCTTTTTGCGCAACAGCCGACATTATTTTCCGGGAAAAATGGAGGTACGAATATGCGGAAATATTTTGCCGTACTTGGTACTGAAGTGTATTAGATTTCTGAGTAATTCTTGAATTCGAATGTAATGTAGAGGTCTAGGCTGAACATATTGGATTCTTTTTGCTGTAAAATTAATGAAATAACCTCTATAACAATATATATTTACTCCTTTTTGTCAAAATTGTATTCATTTACCGTCATTTTGACCGGAAAACCGCCATTTCCTTCAGGGTTTGGTAGAATTCAATGCCCTTAATTATGGTCATAACAATGGTCGGCGAGTAGTACTTGTGGGGTCGTAATGGTGGGTGTGGATCAGTACTGCTATCTAGTCGTTATATATATATATATATATATATATATATATATATATATATGAAGAATGGACAAATAAGATTAATCTTTTGTTTGTAATTTGCCAATGAATTCGTAATGAACTGCGCGACAAGAACTTGGTATTTGCATTAGCCATTTTCAATGTAAATATTCATCACGGTTCAAAAAATAAGCACATGTGGATTTGACTTTTTCTGTAATGGCTGACTTCAAAATTGATGATAAATACTATTTCTCTTTACTGTGGTTCCTTAGTGGCTACCATTTCCGCGGCATGATTCCATCCTAAATCTCGCATATAATTAATTAATGCTGCAAACATGATTTCTTCCGCTGCGCAACGCCTCCCGAGCCTTTATTTCATGTTTTATCAAATATGGAAAAAATTGGCTCGACCCTCCGAAACTCCATTTTTCATCCGATTATCGCACATACCAAAATGAATTTTTTACTGAAAACGCGCGCATTGAGTTTATTTAGATAGAGTTTATTTATCTTGTGGGATGTCTCTCAATGAAATGCAATTTTGTGTTTTTGCAAGATTAAACGCTCTCGCAAGGGTACCGCAAGGGTACCGCAAGGGTACCAGATAGGTCTTGATATTTCACGAGTACTGCGTAAACATTATGTGTGGAAATAAAAAGTAACAATTTATCGCGTTAGGTGTAGGAGTTTCGCAAAAATTAGCCGGAAAACTTTCGTTTTTTTGGTGATGAGCATATTTGGCTAACCAATCAATTTATCTGTTAGCATTTCGTCAATTTCCTTCGTCTTTATTTCAATTAGTTGTAAAATCATTGGATTCGATTGAATTTTTCCGAGGATTACACGTGGATGCGAATTCTTGCGAATTTTCGATTATAATCTGCTATGGGGAGGATTCGAAGACATGAAAAAAATCACTCCCTTAACCTTCGCGTATACCTGGAGTCTCCTAGAGCAGTGTTTTTCAACCTTCTTGATTATGTGACCCCCTGCGACCCCCCTATTTTCCTCCTAAAAATAGAACCACGATTCGACAAATTGGTAAAAAATAAACAGGCACAGCCTTTTCACTGAAATTATTGTTGTTTCTTTAATGTACTGTAGGTGTACATTGTAATATTTAAAAATAAACTTTTCTCTGAAATTTCAAAATATTAAACCCTTGCCGAGCTCCATTTTGAGCAATTTGCCTGAAATACAAGCTGCTTTACCTGGCATTGATTACTGATGTGCGCTCCAGAGGGAGAATATATTGAAAAAAAATGGGAATTTCTAGCGCCTAGATTTCGTCAACAAACTAACGGTGTTTAGTTTGTATGTTTTCTCAACTATTTATAAACAATAATCAATTATTCACCGCAGTAATTTTTACCGAATCGCAAAAAACATGCTGTTTTATCCTTATGGTGTGAAAAAGTTAGAGACTTATGTAGATTTATTTATTTAATTACTGAGAATTTTGTCATATATAACGGTATATAATACGCTGAAATTTAAATATAAAATATGAATATGAACGCCAGGAAACCGATGATTTTGAACCATATAAATATAAATTCCTATAACTTAACGTTAGTGCGACCGCAAGGATTGATCACTATGACAGGGGATTTAACCTTACCACAGTATTAAAAAAATGCCGATCGTTCTTCATGTGATTTAAAATCAATCCAGCAAAAAGCGACGAGCGCAAACAAATAAATAAATAAATATTTATTAGCTCTAGGTACAATACCCCTAAGAGCACCAATATTATAATTACAATTGTGATGAGCTTAAACAACCAACATAGTATCAAACATAAACAATGAGTACAAACATATTTGAAAACATAAAAATACAAAGATAATACAAAAATTATTATGCATATTCATGTCACAAAATAACGAAAAAAACTAACAGTAAAAGACATTTTAATGAAGATTGCACAATAACATAGTAGGAAGCGGATGGTGATAAAGATATAACAATGCGAATTAGAGATTTATGTCCATATGTGAAAGGTAAGAAAAAAGTTTCGTTTTGAATGACTGCCTGTTTTTACTGTTCTTTAGATCTATGGGGAGAAAATTCCAAATTTTTTGTGGATTTGACTAGAAAAGAAAACATACAGCGTAAAATAAAATGTATTTACTGAATAGCCGATGTATATTCCCCATGAATATTCATTTAAAAATTCCGCTGGATGGAAATTTTTAAAGGGGGAATAGGGGGAAACTTATGTTAATTTGCAGTTAATTAAAATATTTAATCTATTTAATCAATCACATAAATAACGGTATGCTGGTATTTTTTCGTCGGCTCTACCGGGCGAGTAGTATTATTGCTTTTTAATACTCACAAAAAAATACCGCCCATGCCTTATCCAGAATGCCTATCCTTCCATCGGCTGATAGCGGAGTGAAGCGAATCATACGGTAGGTGACAGGCGGCTCAATAGGACTGTTTCAGCCAGAGAAGGGGAATTGAGAGCGATGTTGGGGGATAGGGGGGAAGTAGCAGAGGGAAGAGCAGACAAGAAAGAGGGGAAACAGTTGAAGCACGGCTCTCAAAATCCCCGCATGAGTTCCATTCCCTGCCATTCAAATCCGAGTGGACGTGGTTGAAAAAAAGAAAGCTTTCCGTTCGATGGAATCAATCGTGATGTGACGCATATCTAACGCTATGTACCTAATTATAACTTTAATGGTTGATGCTTATTATAATTGATTCGTTCTGATTAATTCTAAGTACATCTGCCAATATACTAAATATCATTCCCGAGCTGCTACTAGAGTGTCTGGAGGGGATTTTAGGACACCAGCCATAAAAAGCAAGGATACGGGATGGGTACGAAAATTGGAAGGGGAATGGTACGAAAAGTGGATATGCTCGTGTGGATCAAGTATTGTTAAACCTAGCCTTTTCGAATTAGAATGTATCTTATTTTATCGCCTTTATATCTCCTGAATATGTATGTAGTTCGGAGTTAAAGCCATGACCTTCAAGTTGGCCTGCAAGTCGTGATGTACCATTTTTATATGTAACCCATGGTGTAATACATTTTTTTTTGCGGCTTCAAACCCAGGCCTTTAAATAGTTTTGCCAAACTAACATACTGCTAACTCATGGCAGTTTAAAAAAAACGCATCGATTTGTTTGTGTTTTAGTGAGATAAAGTGCTACTGCATAATAAAGTATCTACTCCTGCGTTCGTTGTTTTTCATTTCAAATATGTCATAAATTGTAACGCTCATAATGCATTCACACTTTCGTAAAATTGCGCCTAAAAATATTCAAGCCGATCCTTAATTTTAATATTTTAATTGTAAATAGTAATGTTTACGGAGTCTCTTACGTTTTCTGTTATAATCTTATTCAAATTGCATTTCTATGCTCAATTAAATGCTCAAAAGAGTTATTAGTGCTTTAGTTTTTGTAAGCATGTATAACTTAACCAAACTTGCTGTTATTTAGCTTCGACAAATATGACACTATAAACAGAAACAAGAGAAATTTTAGGAATGATGTGTTCAATTAGATAGTGTAGTCCTTATGAAAACACAAACTTAAGTTACTTTCATTGAGTCATTCTGTCTGTTAGCATTTATTATTAGAAGGTGTCTCACAGCCAATTCGCCAAATGCACTGAGCGTAGCACCATTATCCGTCGTTGTTCAATTCCATGTATTGCGTATATAGAGATGTGTAGATATAAAAAACATGTCTATGAGTTTTAATTAGGTAGAATCAACTTTTTCTAACCGTTCTATGGAACATTGTTGAAGTAACCTTTTTGGCGATTGGCTTGTACGATGACGATCGCTTGTGCTTAGCCAACTTAAATCCTTGCACTTCGTCGTGATTGGACCATATATAATAATATAAACATGAAACTTCTTATGTCATTAGGGCGCATTGTGACCACCCACATTAAAATGCAAGTGCCAAACTCTAACGTTCTAATATTGTGTGCTTAACTGCTTTCACACCAAAGACGGTGAAATTCGCCATGAAAAAAATCATTTGACTTTAGCGGGATTCGAACTCGGATCTTCCAATTGCTGGTCAGGTGTGTTAGCCAGTTACATCACCAAGGCTTGGGTGTTGTAAGACTTGGTGGGGTGATTGGTTAAGGAGATTAAAAGTAAAGTAGAAAAATGAAGATTATTCCGCGAATTTATTTTAAATTAGCTCATTTTTCGAGCCATAGGAGCCGACTGCAGCGCCATTTCCTACGAATTACCGCATTTTGACTTCAATTGCGGCAGTAATTCCCTAATAACCAAAAGAATAATGCCGTGTTCAAACTCGCCAGTTAGGTACCTAAATCCTGAAATTTAGGGAGGACGCCATCTTGAAGTGTGTCCAAACTCGTTAGGCAGCATAAGGGAGCGGATTTGGGCAGCCAAATCGGTCGCCAGATTTAGGCAACAACAAGTCCTTCCTAAATCTGCCACCATTTTGAATTTCCCATAATTCCGAGTGGTAAAAGCGTGAAAAGTAGTGGAATGAGTGGAATTGCAGTAAATATGGCGGGCGAGGTAATTTTGTTTTGAATGGAAAGGCGTGAGTTATTATGAATATATTAAAAAAATGATAAATATTAGATTGATTTATGTTATAAACTTCATCGTCGGAAGCAACAAACAGACAGAGACCTTCATATCAATGAGTGAGACAGGTGTCATAGCGGGGAAGTATTTTGAGTGTTTACAAATCAGATTTTTTATATTGTCTTGCGCATGTTAGCTATTTTTTAAATTGAAATTTCGTTTTTGGGAGTAACGAATCAATCAACCGAACAGTTAATTATAGCTAGAAAGGAGAAGGCGGATAAACTAACGTAAAACTACCCCTACGTGTCTGAATGAAGTCTACAATGTTGCAAGTTTTTAACGAAACGAAAAAGTAACTACAACACTCAAAAAACGGAGGCCATAATAGTTCTTCCCCACAATAGTTAGTCTTCAAACCCCTATTTACCTACAACAAAAGCCTTAGATAGATAGCAAAAGATAGTTTTATGACTGTATACGAAGCTCCTGTACCATTGGGAAATTGTACATAGAAGTAATTAATATTATTATTTAAGATTTATTTTACATCATTTCCATTAGACATCATTTCGTGGCCTTCATATGGATGTCACTGCATGCAATGAACATCCAAAGGATGCCCAATACTAAATAATTAATGGACATCATGCAGTGGCTGCGTATCACCGTAAACAGACTTATTGATAATGCACACAAAAGGAAAGAACAGTGCAGGGACAATGGAAAATTCGAATTGAAGCTATTACCTATACGATCACAAACGCAATTAACTGCTCAGTCTAACACGAATCTTTATCTGCCATAGCGGCGAAAGTTAATATAAGCACGATGAACAAAAACTAAAAATACGTGCTTTATACTGCTGAAAGACACGGATAAATACACAATCAGAAATTTACTAAACTGCTCAGTCCAACACGACTCGCTATCTACCAAAAGG
Organism: Pyrrhosoma nymphula; assembly: GCA_963573305.1. Taxonomy (NCBI): domain Eukaryota; kingdom Metazoa; phylum Arthropoda; class Insecta; order Odonata; family Coenagrionidae; genus Pyrrhosoma; species Pyrrhosoma nymphula. Next base: position 92,161,684 of record OY754339.1, read on the forward strand.
AAACATTGATACAAACCACGAACTGAAAAAGATACAAACACATTGATCAAATGCTATAAGTACGTGCTATACTGTACTCTGTAAATCACGGAATCTACTATATAAATCTCAATGTTACGAATTAACCACATAATATTCCGAAACTAATGAGGAAATGTATTATAATCGCAATCAAATTTCAAACAGCACAAGTCATGAGGGTCATAAAACTTCGCGCAGAGAAAGTGGGGCTCAATGGTTAATTTCTCTGCAAACATCCATTTAACAGAACAAATAACAATTGTTGTTAACATTCATAGTTTATAATATATTTTTATCTCATATAGCCACGATCTTGAACAATTAGGGAAATGTTTAGGCTTGCATCACGTGTCTGCTGCATGTATTCCAAATGGGAAGCTGAGGGGCCGCGCGAGAGAAAATTGTAAATGTTTAAATATTTATAAAAAACGCATTTATGAACTTACACTAAATTTTATTTTTGGAATAGTTAGCTAGATATGTTTAGATTACGAAAAAAAAGTTTCGGCCGATTCTGAGATGGAGTATTTGAGAAAAGTTTATTAACAATTTTTTAAACATTAGTGATTTACAACAATAGGGTATAGAAGAAAATAATTTTTTATTGATATATTTGCATTCAATAATGATTTAGCTTTAATAAAAGCTATTAAACATTGCTGTATGGCAATTAAAAGCGGAGATATAAGTGATAATATGATGGCACGGATTTTTGCTAAAAATGTGATAAAATTAAAATAGGCATAATTCACTCAAACATTTTTTTTTCACAAATCGGTTTGAGGGTATTCAGTTTGAGTTAATATTGTACCCATACACCAATTTTTATCAAAATCTGAGACCCTAAGGGACAAACGTTTGTTGAATTGAGGTGGAATGACCCATATAAGTCATTTCACGGTGGAACCACCTTAAACCTACCTGACCAGCAATTGGGAGATCCTGGTTCGAATTCCGGTAAAGTCAAATGATTTTTTCAATCTTTGGTGTATAAAATCGCACCCGTGCGCGTGATTGCGTACCATATGAATTGTGCAACCGCAAAGATTGGAAAATTGTGTGTTTATTTATATGTTTTCGCATTGAAAGTTAACCGCCGCCGCGTAAGTTTACGACATTTCTTCAATCCCCGAAACACTTTCTATCTTCCTCTTCCCTCTGGCCGCCACGTTCGAAACGTAGAGATATATTATTTCCTCTTACCGCCAGCGCTCTGAGAAACTTCGACATTTTCCTCGTCTCGATCCGTGTGTATCCAACCCAGCCAAGAGAGGAGAACTTACATCGCCTCAGGATTCCCTCCCTTGCTAATTTTCAATTACAGTTAGCGTGGCCGAGTGAGGAGTGGATTTCCAAGCCCCTCCCTGTCCCCTTTGCTCTCTCTACTAGGGGCCCAAAAAACTGTGGCCTCACCACTCACTAAAGCCTCTTCACTCTCACAACTGGATAGTATATTGTTATAATAATAATATATATTAGCACATCGCATTTACAGATTTAGTAGCCTGTAGCTACTTGTAAATAGGAGCCTCGTCACATTAGAAAAGAATAGCAATGCATACATAGGTAACTGGCATAATTCATTACAACAATCAAAAAGAACTTTTACGAACTAAAATACATAATGCACAGTCAATTCTTGACATCAGTTGTTATCACAATCATTTTATTTCACATACATATGTCAGATTTTAAAATTTGTCTTAAAAATTATTTTATAGAATTATAGAACTTGTCTAATAACATGTCTTTTTTTCTTCTCGTGATATTTTTCGCGAAAGTGCCGTCAAAGTTATTAAATCTTAATCTAATGTCTTAACTTTGTTGCGAAGAACTAACTGAAGGAAAATATGCACTATCTTAATGATTCTGATATTTTTAATCATAGATCCGATCGTCTTTCATCTGTAAATGGCGGGATTTATGGGCTAATCGTAGTGGAAGGTGAGAATATCAACTTTCTAACTAATTATATAATTGCACCTTTGATTTCACAAGCCATTTACGCTGGAACTGTTTTATTTTTTGATGCCGATCTTTATTGCAAAATATGTATTTCATGGTTGAAGTATTCTCCGCCAGGTGGTGTGAGTGAGAATACCCATAGAGAGTCATCTACATGAATTCCGAATCAAACTCATACAAAAAATATATTTTACATTTCTGAGAGAGTATTCACTACTAAATTTCGGAATATTATTTTTCTAAATCTTTTATTGTTATCTGCAAGTGTGTATCGCAGTGCCAAAAATATGTATTAAAATGAAAACTTTCTTTCTTTTGGTCTCTCGCCCAAAAATGGTGTCCGTTAAAAGATTTAACTGAATGACTCGATCCATGATAGGTTTTTTGAACTTTTCGGGTTTTTTTTTACAAGTTTTTCTTTTTTCAGAAAAATGGTGAAATCGTGAATCCGCGTCGAAGCTCTTTCGAATGAAATGTTACTGCTAAAACCTCAATGCGATGGTTCCACGTACCTCAATAGAGTATTTGCGTGAGGTATTTTGTTGAAATTTATTATAGCGAGTAGTGTTTGGTTTCTAAATGCCACGTACGAAATACCAAGGTATAATTCCAACTAATTAATTTAATGAATAGCTTTTAGTATGCATTGTTTTAGCATCGAAATTACCTAGGTCTAAACGCCCAACCATTGGTTCTTCGTAGTGTGACGTAATCTCCCATATTAGCAGAAGCGAAATAGCCTAGCTGTGCGTTGAAAGTGAAATAGTATTTGTATTTTCGAAGTTATGTCGATATTTGCTAATTCATAGCTAAAGTTTCGTGCGCACGCTAAGACTACACAGTCACATAATCTCCAAATCAACAAATGGTCGACTATGGGAGATGACGTCAGAGCCTACAAAACATGGCGGACCAGTGTTTCGGCGAAATAATAATTTATTAGATTTTATTAGCTAATAAAAAATTAACGAAAATCCTCTCGAGCGTCAGAATGAAAGTGTAGTGTCTGAAGTATCGATAGATTTTTTAGATGTCCTTTTCCAAAAGTGTGCAAATACTCTATAGGGTCATATCAACAAATATTTCGCAAATCTGCGTGATTTTACGACTGCACGTTTTGAAAACAAACTGTAGCGACAGTTTCTTCCATTCTCTCAATCTCTCACCTTACACAATGAAATCAATCATGCTGTTACAATCGCCCCTTTGTCATGCATACGTACATATTTTATTATATTTTTAACCATGATTTGGAAACGAACAATCATTTTTCCAAGAACACGCTCACCAAGTTTTCGTCATTATCATTTACTCGAGGGTAAACAAAGGGTCCAACCACTCTCTTAGATGCATCCCGTCCAACACCAGCCCAGCCTAGTCACCTAGAGTCTGATGCTTTCCCGATGTTCAACTTTTCCACCAAAACGTCATTATTTTCCACCAAAACGTCATGACTTTCCGACACTACGTCACATGTTCCACCTTCCACCAGAGAATCGTTCGCTACATCGTTCATCGTTCACTACATCGTTTATCGTTCAATGACTGGTGGAAAGTCAAGCTTCCCTTCCACCCGTCATCCACTTGGTGGAACAGCGCTAGTGTCGTGGTGGAAACTTTCCGACGGAAGTAAGCGTGCGGAAGGTAGACATTTTTTTGTTCGCGGTTTCGAGGTAAGTTGGAAATCGGCATAAGTTTGTGATGTTCGGCTCTCCAGAGGGGGTAATTGAGCCGTTCATTTAACGGATCAAGAGTCGTTCAATGAACGAATGGTGGAACTTTCCACCAGTCAATGACTGGTGGAAGATCAGAATCGGGCCCTTAGTACAATTATTCTCTCACGAGTGTGAAATTCATTCAGTACCTCTCTCAGTTTTCTCCAAAACTCATCTTTCACTCTGTCACTTTCTCCATCCACTGGTGCGTGACATACCACAATAACTACTCTTATAATTTCTACTTTCATACGAACCCAGAGCAATCTAGGGAATACTAACTCGTAATTCTTACTTGCATCTTAACTTTATCATTGAGGAACAAGTCTATACCTTGACTGACTATTAAGATGTTTAACTCCGACCTCAATGCTAACCCACCGTCATCAGTTGTAAAATCGTCCTTGCGCTTGGTTTCTTACTTACTCCTCGGCGCTACAGCCCTTGTAAAGCCTTGGAATCTCCGACAATGTTAGCCCAGACATCTTGATCTCCTGCATGCATCTTTCTCAGATCATCCTCTACATCATCCAATCATCTTGTTCGAGGCCTTGGTTTCACAAACACATAAATCATCCACTCGTATCATTTTCATTTCATTCATTAAATAATTCTCTTTTACATGATTGAAAGACTAATCCAAATTGTTGATAGAATTTTTTTGACAATTTGGATTACTTCTTTATTTAATTTACTTATCAACTGCTCTCTTCTTAAATTACTCTTTTCCATACACACCTCTCACATTACAAATACCAAGTTTCAAGTTATTATTGCCAAGTACGCCTTTTGAAGGGCCAAACCTAATACAGCTTCCGCCGCACATCGCGGCTTCGGACGTCCCGAGACTATTCCTTGATTCGTTGCTGTGAGATGGAATAGAGTATGCAAGGCCACCAGCCTTTGCAGTACCCTTGTCACGTGCTGCTTTTCCTGATAACGGTTACCGGTCAGTTTTGATACATTTTCGCTAGTACGTCACAGAGAAACCAAACCCTAGTAATACCTTTGGCCTTACCATGGCTACTCTAGGCTCTCATCGTAGTCCCTTCTAAAAGAACTACCATATCATTGATCGTGATCCACCACTATGGATATATGCGGTGAACTGACAAATCGGGACGCTTTTACTATTTTATTGGTTAGTAGTCAGTTTAAGTGTTTATGACTACACGAACTTGGGACTTAATGAGTTTAAGAGGAGGAAAATTCTAAGTCTCTTTTATTTATATTGAGAATTGAGAGACCTAACCACTCATTTTGACCAGTCTGAAGTCTGTTTTAAAATATCGCTTGATTGCAGTACAATTATCCTTATTTTATGTCAAAGTAAAACCTTTGATGGGATAAAGATAATTTTTTTTATTCAAATATCAAATTCATTATTTAACTTTAGATGAAACTTTTTTAGAATAAGTTTTGAGTTATATTTGTTTTATGCGACGTTTCTCCCAAGAAAATAGGAAAGGGGGTTGATACTCGATTAATGAGTTTTAATTTGTACTGGAAATTCGTTAACTTAAATCTGAGTGAGGGATTACCCTTCTAACTTCAGAGATAATTTTTCCCTTCGCTCAGCCGTTCTTTATACACTGGTCGAATGAAATGGAAGACAAAAAATTGCATTAAAATATTTGTAGTAGTTATAGCACGGGTTTTGAGATTCGAAACTAAGAATCTCTGTCCCCAAACGTCGTAGGAATAACATTCAAGAGTCTATTTTCCGGGACTTGTTTTTTCTGCATTGCTTTCCTTCATTATTTCCCACCTCTAATACTCTCCGTCATACATTTCACTGCCTTTTAAAAACGTCTAGTGTACTTTCCAACGTGCTCTTCAGTACACAGTGCTAAACGCCTGGAGTGTTGTACCTAAGGGTACCTACTACTTGGTACGAGAACCCTGTTTTTTTTGGGTAATCCCTTGATTACCATTCTTACGTGTTTTCTTTTGATTGAGTGACCGACTAAGTTACACTTTTGACAACTCATTAGGGTTCTTTAAATGCCTTAGCAAACAGTTTAATGTGAACCAATTTTTAATCATCTCAGTGCTTTACTTTAATAACTTAGCAATTCATATCTACATTCGAAAGTTTCTTCATTTTATTATCTGTTGCCCCCTTTGAACATATTGGTTTTATTATTAAAATGTCATGTCTGCATGTATTCTACATTATTGATGTGATATGATAAAGTATTATTTAAATAGCAGACATGGAAAATACATGCATGGATATTTATATGTACTTTTATCTGAATACCTGTAGCCCACATTGGTATATGCTGCGCAATTAAGAATTCTGCATGATCTCAACGTGATTAATTTTGTCTGATCACTGAAATATTCTTTGTTATTTTCCGCGTAAAAAATACCATCACCTTCACGTCTTTCTTGGGGGAAATATGATTCTCCACAAATAAAGAACTCTATTATTAGTCCTCCATCAGAGCAGGAGTTTACCTTTCGCGCGACTAATAGACGCAGAGCGTTGCTCGTTAGATTGCTCATTCGTGTGGATTTTTCGTGTTCTCTAGTTGATGGCTTCTACTCCTTGGCTTGCGTCGCTTGTGCAATCCAGACGTTTTACGCACCGACGCTTTTTCACTCCTATCTCGAATTGATGGCGAGGAAAGGCCTCTCAAGTGAACTGCGAAGAAAGGAGAAGAAAAAAATTCTTTCACTGCATGGGCGGGAATAGAATTCGAATCCGAGCAGAGAGAAGAATGTTTGAGGCGTTGAATATTATCTCGATCTCCTTTGGGAGGTGAGAAATTCAGCTTCGCAGTTGCATTTGGTAGAGGAAGATATATCTCATCGAATTGGGTCACAATGCATTGAACTCACAGTAGAAGACTTGAGATCGAAGCTGGAGGAAAATATAGCCGCAATAGAAACTACTTGATTTTAATAAAATTCCTAACAGTGCAGGCATCTTCAATTGACGTGGTGGTCCTCCATGATATGCATTCGGCTCCCGAACAGATTGATGGCTCTGGGACTAAATAAGGATGAAGGTTCGTTCGTACTCCCTGCACAACTTCAGCAGCGTCTGTTAGCTATTAAGGAAATTGTGTATGGCCAGGGAAAAGAATATGTTGCACTGAGGTTAAATTTGATTATTCTTGCAAATAGTTACGTGGAATGAGTGAAATATCTAAATGTTGAAATTATTTGAACATACGTGAATTAATAGAAAACAAAAATACTTTAAAAAATTCAAAAATGCTTCAAAATCACGCAATATGGGCGGATAGAGAACTCTTAGGTCATGGGTGTATCATGTGTTGACATTTACGCTCGTAATCCTTAAGGCTCATATAAGTTTTTTTAGTTATAAAGTGAGGAATAACTTCAATTATGTGATAAAATGAGTGATATAATTTGAATAAGAACAGAATGAAAGTCCTTGCACTATAAAAGCCCTTTAAAAAGATAAAATACCTATTTTTTTCAAGTGAAATATTTTTAAAGTAGACATGTTTTGGGCCGGTGGGCGTAGTTATTGGACGCTTAAAGACAATGCTTCTCGGGTAAATATTTAGTCTTCAAATTTTGTAAATGCCCACACTTATAGTAACAATCAGAAATAAACGTAGGGGATACGGAGTTTACGTTTATGTTGGAAAGAAGATTAATCATTAAAGGTATTGTGATTTTCAAGGACAAAGAAAGCAAGGCTGGTCATAAAGTTGGAAGGGGGGCACAAAATGAAGCTGGTAGAGCAATAATATAACTTGGGTAATGTGCTGGATAAAATTGGGCATATAGTTACAGACCCCCCTGTGTTTTACAGCCTATTAAACATATTTTTTAGGCATAAGGGTTGTCCGAAATACAAACACTTTGCACCTCTCGACAGAGGGATGGCTAAGCAAATTTTTGGTATAGGTCATTATTACGATATTAAATTTTTGGCATAGTCATTATTACGATACTTGTTTTATGGAATTGTAGTAAGATTTTGCATTGCTCAAATTTTTTTGTTTGGTCATATCTTTGTCAGAATTTACTTGTTGAAAGGGAAATAATTAAAAAAATATTTCAACCTTAATTATTAATTTTTATTGAATTTTCCTCATAAATTCCGTATCTATTCAAAAAAGTATCTATTCAAAAAAGTATCTATTCAAAAAAGTATCTATTCAAAAATTGGAGAAAATCTTATGGCATAAACATTTCTTTTGGAAAATATTCGCTTCAACATTTTCCGCTAAGTTTCCAACAATCTATTCCCGTAGCACTTTCGATGAATCAAGTCACCCATGTCCATTTTTGTGTGTGGTCGATCAAAACCGTTTATCCTGTGGAAGAACTTTTATCTGACAAAGAGTCGGGGTGAAAGTCACTGGAGGCTTAGGGCCGTATCGTCAGTCGCTCCTTCAAGGCTCCTGCAGTCTCCTACGGCTCCTAGAGGAGAGATTTCAGTTCGAGAGACGAGATGAAGTCTCCATTCACCTCCAAAATGGCGCTGGAGGAGACCGTCTGAGTGAAGGTTACCATGGGCCAGCCTTCATGCGAGAAGATCTCCTCCAAAATGGCGGAAGACTTGAATTACATGACGACCACCTCGAGGTGGTGGTGGTTAGCTTATTTGCCTTTTATCGTCGGCTTTTTCCCCTGCACAATATTCTTTTTTTGCAGTAAAAATGTAATTGTTCTGTAAAATTATTTGCGATTTGAATGTGTGGCTACTCCCGGCACCTACTTTGATAAGTGTGATAAACTCATAGAAGTGGTTCTACCAAGTCGCTTTACCAAACATGATAACCCGTTTTTATGGCGTGGGCAAGTTGCGTGGATTAATGATTTTTACAAAACGTGTCACGTATTTCAAATTACTTTTACATGAATAGTTTGACTTTACAGCTTGTTTTAATTCTCACCCTTCATTTTTAGTAAATTAATCACCGTTTCACAGCCCTGTTCGTAAGAAATTGTTTTACCTACTCACTACATCTGTATTTCAGTCACAAGTTTCAATACACGAGCGATACGATTTCGAAGAGATGGGCAAAATGAAAAATGAGTCTTCTTTCCACGCATCAGTAACTCATCACATTAAAAGCAAATTGAGACAGTAATTCTCCAAAGAAAACATCATTTTTCGTCCTCTCCTAATTCCTTTTTGCCAATTCCCCTTGCTTACTTCATCGCTTGTGTCCATGTTCAGACTGCCACACTGCCCTCTTGGCGGTACGTAGTTGGCACTTGGAATTCAAAAAGAAGGAAAAGTTCTTTTCGGGAGAAAGAAAGAGAAAAAAAGTGGAGAGAAAGGTTAACTACTGTTGGATTCCGTTTTTTTCTGCTCTGCGCCTCGAGGGCAACATTAGTTCGCGTTTCTCACGGGCATCACCTGGGGGGTTATTTTGTAATCTCACCTTTTTAGTGACTCTTCGTGGAAAGGCGGGAGATCCGGTTCCCTCTTTTAATGATCGGCTCACGAACGGTTCGTGAATTGTCGAAGCTTCCATTACCTTATATCAAATAAAAGATGCCGAGACTAGCGAATACCCAGATTGCTCAACATCTTACGGAAGATATCTTACACTGTACATACCACGAAAATCTAAATACAGTCAAAACTACAAGCGACATGTAAGCGATCACTCAATATTTAAAAAAATTAAGTGTATCTAATTAGTGTTCGATTCACAAGCACGGGAAATATCTACCAAGAACGTAGATTTTAAGGCATTAAATGTTAAAATTGTGAAATTATGGTATAAATAACTGAATTCCATTCTCCATACACTGGCGGATAGGCACACGAAAACAAAGGTATTACGAACATTGTTTGGGAAATATTGATACGAAATATATACACAGATAATTCAAGCTAATAATAACATAAGAATTTCAAAAAAAGCATACCTTCAAGTTCCCAGTATATTGGAGTTGAAAATGCTGAAGTTCTTCACGTTTAGCAAATTACAACAATACGATTTAAAATCGTTTGTATCTTACGCGCCCTCGTTTATTTTCCAACTCAAGCTTCAAGTGGAAACGATGGTGGCTCCATGCCACGTTCTTTATGACAGATGAGATGGAACTAATGGCAGGCGGAGATAATGAAACGGATCAAGAGTCAAAAGATACGGATCAGAGTGGATGAATCGTCTAAAAGACCAGCACATGACCGGCAGTTCACCGCTTGAGATCCGAAGATGGTCACGCCGCCCGCCTGGGTGGCGGAGTTGAACTACGAAAAAGTGACATTTTATGACGTATTCTCTCTGAAGTGAGATTACAAAATAAAACCCATGAACGGGTGATTGGACAAAACAAAGGGGAAAATACCGCGTTTGAAATGTCTTCAGATGCGCATCAAAGAATCCTATCAATATGAAATCAATCAATCATTTGCATGACCAATTAAGTTTGTGTGTTTGAAATAAAATGACGGATAGCATTACCAAAAGAAGGATTACATAGGAAAAGGAGACTACTCTGTGGGCCTTTGAACAAATAAATAAGGAAGAAACTAGTGCTACAGTCCATATATAGAAGTGCTATATATGGAGTGTGGCACTATTGTGGGCGGAAAATTGGGCAGTTAAGAAGGTGGATGAAAAACGACTGGAAGCACTGGAGATTTGGATATGGAGGAAGATGGAAAAAGTGAGTTGGAAGGATAAAGTGAGAAAGGAGGAGGTGCTGAGGAGAGCGGGTGAGGAAAGGACTCTGATGGAAACGATTTGAAGAAGAAAGAGGAATTGGATTGGACGTTCCCTGAGAAGACATTGTCTGCTGACGACGGGAATAGAAGGAATGGTGGAAGGAAAGCGGGGAAGGGGAAGGAAGCAAATGCTAGACGACATTAAAATAGACGGAAGGTACCTACGCGGACACAAAGCGCCTGGCTGAAAGAAGAGTGGAGAGGAGGAAGAGCCCATGAGGAAACTTGTCATCTGGAGCAGAAAAAACAAGAATGAATGAATGAATGAATGTTGTTTTTGACGTCTTATTCACATTTCCGATAGTTATATAGAATTTAGGAGTCAGTACATTGCAACCTAAATATTAATCAAGGTATTTCGCTGCGATATGTGAGCTAGGGAGGCATCCAAGTTTAGCTGCGGCTCATGAGTCAAAAATACCCAAGCACTAAGACACGAAATCCTCCTTAGCGGTAATGGCGACCATATTTCTGCATTAAGCGCCCACAGTGAGAAATTAATTTCTAAATAAAAATTGTCTTAATTGGCATAATTGTTTAAAAACTTATTTCGATTGCCGTTGCTTTAGAAGATTTTCGAGTTGCAAGGCCCAATTTAACAACATCATTCTACTTGTGGCAGTAGCAATCATATTAAATTTCAACAGTTGTACTAATTAATAGACTGTTTAGTCATTAAATCAATGCTAATGATTTTATCAATAATATGTACTATGCAATATATTTGAGACTTTTCCATTATGCATGGAAAAGATTTCAAAGAAAATTAGCTTTTACAATAATATATAGGAATTCTAGACATTTTCTACACCTTTTAAAAAAGAATTAATTCGATTTCACGAAATAAATTAAAATTAATTAAGGATAAAAAAGGGAACTATTCCGCTGGAAACGTAAGCAAATATTTTACCTATTCGTGTAAAATATTTTACTCTTAAATAACTCCAGATTAATCTAATTTTTTGAGCTTAGGGTAAGAAGTTCCACATTAAAGTGATTTATTAGAAATCTCTTTTTTGTAGAGAAGAATTATCGATGAATCGGGTATTACAGGGGATATGGATATGTCTAACTTACTTGTTAGTTCTTATTTGTATTGGCGGAGGAGCTCGCTATAAACTAAAGTTGCCGATAAGAGTCAGTGCACTTTCGTAGGAAATAATGTACATGCAGATGTGAGCAGGCATCTTTTATTATATGCGCCCCGTAAGAGCATCAGCAGTCCGCAGTTCTCTGGGAATTCAGCAGAGCGGACTTAACAGTTTGTGTTCCACCCCCTTTGCCCATCACCTGCTTCCATTACTGACTCTCTCTCTATCTCTGTCTTTATCTCTTTCCTCCTTGTAGCTTGAAACGTTATCCTCATTCCGCACGCTTCACAAACTCTGTTTATTTTCTCATACTCGCTCGTAGCGCCATCTTCCCTTTCTCTAACCACTCAGCAAACCCTGCCGCTTCCCCTTGTAGCATCAGAACCATTCCCTCCAGGACGACGAGGCGAATAGCAGCCTCCCCTTGGCCGGGAACCCCTCCTCCACGCCGCCTTACCCTTTTTCGCCTCTCATTTCGTGAGCAGTAGTTTACCCTTTTTTTCTTCCACGGCAGAGACCACGCCCCCCTTTCGAGTCCATACTTCGACCCATCTCCCTTAAAGCTGTACAATGTTGGAACTTTAATATCGCGTCCCTAGATCCAGAAATGATATAATAATAATAATAATAATGGTTATTAATGTTCATGGGATTACATCCACTATGAACATAGTGAATAGAAATGTTATAATAGAGCTCACAGTAGATTATAATCATGTTAAAAAAAATAAAGGTTCAAGGAGACATTTACAAAGACATTGGTTACAATATAACATTTGGTTTGGAGTATTGCAATAATTTGGTCAGCAGGAAAAACACAGTGGAAAACAATAGTGATAACATGAAACTAAAGACAAGAAAATAGATAGCACGTTGTCCAGAGACATCATTGGGTACTATGTAACAATAACATGGAAAATATCAATCAAAGTATTACAAACAGAGAGATTTATCTTTTAGGAGCTAGAAAGGCTTTCTCCTGAATATGTTCAAAGACGGACAGTCTTTGATATTTTTAGGTTGGTTGTTCCAGATATATGATCCTACAACTGTGACGGATTTCTGATAGGTCGTGGATAGGAAATCAGAATTGACAGTAGGAGGGCTGCTGAGTCCGAGGTTTAGTTTTACTTGTAGAGATAAATGTGTTTACTTTCGGCTCACCTCGTGCAGTATAAATACCAATCGGTATCGATATAAACGCATTTACTGAAATATTGGACAGTGGGGTATTATCATTCGAATGCTTTTAAGATATTACCGTTGAAATGAAATTTGCAAAGGTTTTCATATCGATTTACGCAGTTGCTTCGAAACATAACCAAAGGCCTCAGGACCAAATAACTGATCGTAGAAAGTTGCATTTTTTTGTTTCCGCAAAGCGACCTCTGACATAATTTCATCCATCAATTAAAGGCCCTTGGTTCGATTCCCGGTGAAGACAGATATTTTTTTCAAAGTATTTTCTAAATCTTTATAGGTATTGTATAGGTATAGTGAAACTTGGTGGCACTCACTAGCGGAGGATTAGTGGACACTGACCGTAAACCAAGCATTTATTAGGGGGCTAAATCCAGAGGAGTCTTACAGGGTCCTCTGGAAAAAGGCTCGGCCGCTACATCCCACATCTCATGTTTGTTTTCCTCTCCTTTGCGTCATGATCTTCTCATGCGAGTGCCGCCAAATTTCGCTACACCTATATTATTTCCAGCAGAAGTGGACATATTCAAAAAAGCCTTTTTAAGGCATATTTTAGAATGTATCGGGAAGAAGCGATGGATGAAATGACGTCACGGCCGTTGTGGAAAGGTTGCCCTTCCATTTAACTTTAAGACTCCTATATCTCTGTCAATTTTTGGAAGAGATGATTTGCAAATGATCATTTGTCATGGTACCCTGCTCGCTAAAGTAAAAGGAAAAAATTGTGATAGGCCCCATGAAAAGATCAGCAACTGCGGATTACAACGCGACCAAGAACGAAGTTTTACGATGCCACAGTTCTGAAATGCTAGCTTTTTACAAAATTGATAACGACTTTTATTTTGTTAAAGCTACAAATCTGAAACTTATAACATGTATAGGAAACATGCCTATCTAACACTTAATGAACTTCTGTTTTAATAAAACTGCTTGTTTTTGAATCATCAATTTACGTTACACCCGTTGTAAAAAATATTAAAATGCGTTTATAAAATTTAAATTTACCATTTAATAATGCAGAACTAAAAAAGGAAAATTATTTTACGATTAGATTTTCTGTAGCATTTACTTTGAAGAAAATTTATTGTCCTGGAGCAGCAGCTCCGTGAGAATAAAATACAGTGAGTAAATGAACTCTCCAGAGGATTAAAATATTGAAATTACATACAGCTATGAATAATTAAACAAGTAAATATATGGAATAAACAAACAAGGAATAGAAAAATAAATTGTCAATCAAACAAAACAATCATGATTATAATACTCAAACAATAAATTACAATTTACTCTAAAATTATGTAAAAAAATAGAAGCATTTATATGTTATTTCATGAGATTTTGTTCCTCCATTAATAAATAATAGTAATTAGATTTGAGCAGGTGAGGGGTGGTGGAATTTTTTAATTTTACAGGTAGGGAATTCCACAAGGATGCAGCCGATACCAAAAATGAATAATGGTATGAAGTCAGTCTATGCCCAGGATAATAAAAATTTATGGGATCAGCTCTGGTACATACTGCCGGATTATTTGGTTTTGTTACAAGCATATCTGAAGGCTCATTTGCTAGAAAGAGACTATACAGAAAAGTCCCCCAGAAAATATTTTTTTCGTCATTCTGTTTTAAGCCATCCAAACTCCCTGTATAAAGGAGAAATATGCTCATCTCTACGGATCTCTAGTTTTTATGTAGACCTTTTCGTTTTTTGTTTATTGGTACCCAAAACTCAAGTGCTCCGTTAGTAGATAGATGTTTCATCGCATTCAAAAAGTGTTTTCTACTCGAACATCGCGCCCTATTGCCATAATACTATTCTTGAAGAAATATCAGTCCTTTCTCAGTTTGCCTACACATTTACATATGCTAATGAGAGCCTTCTATTCAAGGTGTTGGTGCAGATTATAACTCAGCGGCGTACTTCAGCGCACATGAAGGACGATGATTTAAAATGATGTACGCTAGCGAATATTTCGGTAACCTGCCAGAAAGCAGCTTTTCCTGGGTTCACAATGGTATTACATGGTTCTAACTGATCCAGATAAGATCTATAACAGCATTGTCGACAACCGCTACCATTTCATTCGATGGTGGTATCGTACAATAAGTTCCGTAATTGATACTCAGGTCTTGTTTTGAGAAAATGGAATTCAAAGATATAGTTTTTTATGGCCTGTTTATTTTTTTTATAAAAGTTTTGTACTTGAAACATTTTTTGGTTTTTGTATAACTAAGCTTTTATGCCGAAACAAAACGTTTTTATGATAATCAACCTTTTTCTGTCTCAAAAATATGAATATGAAAGCAGTTGGTTATTATAGTTACGGCCGAATGTTTTGTGCGTAGTAACCGAATTTTCCCCAAATACGTGCCTAATAAAAAAGTACGATTTTTACCGTAAATTTATTAAAAATTTTTGCTTTATCCATGATTGATGCCTTTACTGAAAATCGGTATGAAGACCACAAAGCGTTTTTCGAAGGTCAATGATAGTTTAACCGCACATCAACTCTGACCCGGATCTGTTTTGAAGTTGCCTTGGTCGCAGGGTCTGAAACGAAGGGAAAGCAAGTGCCCTGTTATTACAAACGTACGTGCAGTATTATTATAGTAACTTAACTTGATAATTTTCTTTGTAAAATCCGCCATTATATTTGTTTTTGGATTTTTTTTTGTTTTGCAATAATATCTGGAATGGTTTTTAATTTCCAGTAGTTTAAGCAAGGTGACTTGTAAACTTTTCCATACCACACAGATTCCTTTTCCGTATCAACTCCAGTCTTACCATCATCTCTTTCTCCAACCCTCACCGCACTTATTTTCTCTCCCGTTTATCGATTAGCTCCCATCCACTCCCCTGACTCCTTAGCTATTTTAAAGGCTCAGCTCGTCGCCCTACGTGATTCCTTCCTTCCTTACCCCTCTTTCTTCACACTTCATCACTCCACCACTATCTCGAAGACCGCCCGAAATAAATATTGCCTCCTCCTCGTCAAGAATAATCACATGTAAAAAAATGTTTTTTTTTTTAAACCACGCTTATATTCAAGTGAACTGAAAAGTAAAAAAATAAATTTTTTATCACTCGGAAAAGCACTATCCAACCTGTCATTTATAATAATATCTATTCTACAAGTTGGGTGGGGGCTCGTATTTATCTCCGCGATATTCTTCACCGTCCCGGAGAGCGGTACTCTCCACAACCGCTGTGGTGACTGTCGAGTGTAGGGGTAACTGAGGAGTAGCAGTGTTGTTTGCGAGAAAGGAGGAATTATTACGACTAATTTTCAGAATTGTGAACAAGTAATGAATAAAAGTAAAAATTTAAATAAAATAAAAGAGAAAAAAAGGATATGACTTTCTTAATTTTGTTGGATTTACAAAAGTAGCAATATTACAGGCGTATTAGTGGATTTAAAGGAGGTATTATTTTTTGAGTGTTTTTAATTATGTATTTTTTTTCTTTCCTCTCCTTCTAACTTTTATAATTTTGCAAACGTGTTTTTTATACATATTTTTTATTTTGGTTGTTTATAAGGTTTTTTTTCATTATTATATTAGTTTTTTTTAAATTACATTTTATTATATTTTTAAATTATAACACATTCACCACATGACTCCAATGAAATAATTTGAAAGGCTTGTTGATGACAGATAGCAGTGCTTTGAGAATTAGGTAAAACAAGCGACAATTTGTTGAGAAGATGACTTAATTCTAATAAAAGGCATATGATAGAATCATAAAAGAGTTATTTGTTTAGGCAGTGTATATGTCATGGGAATATGTTCATCTTAATACCATATGGCGATGAGGAGGGGGGTTATTTGTTGCCAGTAGCCTTTCTTCAAAGTTGTTTACCAATTTTCTGATGAATTCTATTACGGTAGGAATATTGTGGGCTATTCTGACGTGTTCCATTTTGGTAAGTCTACTCAGAGGCAGCAGCAAACGGAGGGATTTATTTTGAAATATTTCCAGAGAATTTACTATTTTATTTATTTTTTATTTTTATTCAAGATCAACGCCCTTTTAGTACATAATATACAAAATTAATAATATAAAAATACATGGTATCATTCAAATTTAAACTAAATCAATAATTGAAAATTAAGAATTAGACTACATATATGTATGTTTACAGTATATAAATATCTGGTGATATAAAGCTCTCTTAAAGGCTGATAATGTATTTCAGCTCGAAAATTCGTTGGTAATAAATTCCAATTACGTCTAAGCCTATTTACAGGAGAATTAAATAAATAATTTCGTTGAGAAGTCAGCTAAATCACGTGGATACCTGAGAGAGTATTTAAGTGTTCGTGCACTAAATAAATTACATACTTCAGTACCATTAAAATGATTGATGATGATTGAATACTATTGATTTATTTTGGGCAAAGATTTCACAGCCGTAGAGCAGGATTGGTCTTATCACAGCGGTGTATAGTTTGGTACGGGTGGAGTGGGAGAGGGTGGAGTTGGTTTGGCGATAAGCGCTTTTTGACGGGCGGCGTTGAGATGAGTCTGGAATGTTAATTTGGTGTCTAAGATGATGCCGAGGAATCGATGGTGGGTTTTGATTAGTATCGCCTGTCTGTTGAAATGTGCGTGGGATTTGTGGTAATTGTTTGCGTGAGTAGTGGACGTGTGTGCTTTTTGTAGCGTTAGTTGATATTTTCCATTTTCGTGTCCATCGGAGTAACTGTTGTGTTTGTTTAATTTGCGGACATTTGTGTCTCCTGAGTATGATGTGGCTGATAATTTGGTGTGTCGTCCGCGTACATGTGGAGTTGTGTGTGAACTGATGTGGGCGAAATTGTGGCATTGACGAAAATGTTGAAAAGCAGAGGACTGAGGAGAGACCCCTGAGGAACGCCTGCTTCTGCGGGTCGGGCGGACGAGAGGATCCCAACCGTAAAAACTCTGAAGGAGCGGCGTGAGAGGTAACTGCGGGTGAAGCGGATGAGGGGGTTAGGGAAGTTCAGTTGCATTAACTTGAACAGCAATCCGTCGTGCCAGACGAGATCGAACGCTCTGGCAACATCAAGAAAGATGACGTCTGTGCATTATTTCCTATTAAATCTGTGTGAATTTTTTTCGACTATGCGGAGGGATCGATGGTTGGCGGACATTCGGGAACGGAAACCAAGTTGTTCAGGACGGATAAGGGGATGGGTGTGGGCGGGAAAGGATGAGGCGTTCAAGAATTTTTGAGATATTGGAAAGGAGAGAGATGGGTCTGCAGGAAAGGAGAGGGTGTTTGAGACGCCATCCAGACCTGGGGCCTTTATGGCGGGAGGGAAGATAGGATTGAACGGAGTGGGAGGGGAGAGGAGATTTGGTCAAGGTTGTTGGGAGGAAAAGGAAGTTGATAGAGAGAGCTTGGTTGACTATGGTGTTGGTTTTGGTGTAGGAACAGTCTCGGGACATGGTAGTTTGGAGGAAATCAGCTTGGATTTCTGATTTTTTTCTTGGATCATAGATTAATTTGTTATCGGAACGGATGGGAGTAGTGGTGACTTTGAATGGGCGGCGAAGGGATTTCATTACTTTCCAGAGGGAACCGTCTTCAAAGTCGAGAGAAGATACGTGTTCCGCCAATGCGGTTGATGAGATGAGGATGATATCTTTTTTAACGGAAGATGCTAGGCGGTTGTATTCAGTTTTGAGAGCGGGGTTCCTGAATTGTTGCCATTGTCGGCGAGCAATATTGCGTACTTTAATTAAATTTACAATGAATAATGGGAGGTGTTTAATGAATTTTTCGTTTCTTTCTTTACGGATTTTTTAATGCGTGACGAATTGATGAGAGGTTAGGAGGATTTTGGTAAGAAGTCGAGCTCGGGAATCGACGTCATTTGGAGTATGATGGTTGAGAGGGGGAATTTTGGAAAGACGATCTGCAAGAACATCTGGAAAACGTTTCCAGTCGGTTACTGAGATCGTGGCTGGAGGTGAGGTTACGGGAGTTAGGGGAATATGATATAGTAGAGGAAAATGATCTGAGGTGATGGAATAGTTAAGTGAGGAATGGGTTTAGAATGGGAGGTTGTGAAGGATAGTGAAGTCAATGACGCTACCGCTGGAGTTCTTTTTGGGAGGACAGTTGGTAGGTTCGGTTGTAGCTGAGATGGTGATAGGATGGCGGGAAAGAAGTTGTTACGGTTTAAAAAAATGAAGAATTATAATAATATTGTTGTCTCTATGGCTGTCGAAGCAAACGAGATACCCGTCCCTAATCAAAATAAGTACCGTGTTTATCAATTTTTAAAAGTTGTCGCATCGCATAATTCCTCGCCTATTATTGTTTAGAATGTAAAATTAGTGATAAATCTTAAATTTGGTGACCCTCCGACAAAAACTGACGAATCGACGAAACCCTATTATCACCAGTTCTTCAACCTAGCTTTGGCGCGATTTTTCTCTCGTCTTTGAATTTCCAATGATTCAATTCACTGTCATAGTCCCGAACATCTAATTCCTTACCCGAATGATTTTTTTTCCAATGAAATAAATATTTTATCTATTTTCCCGAATGCTTTTTTCCGGAACCAAAATTCTTGAATTCATTCATTCTGACATTTCCGAAACTTTTTGTTTACAACAACATTATAATAGCATAGCAGCAAACAAATAAATTATAAAATTAATCTTTTTATTACTTTCGGACTTGTGGTCTGAATGTCGTATTTGGCTGCGTCTCCCAGACTTATATTCGTAATTTGAAGAATTTCAGTCAGAATGTTCGGGTGCAGGTGCTGCCGTAACTGAAGTGATTTTTGGTAAAAGATTGTGAAGCTGCCGTCCCAAGAAAAAGGATTGAACTTCAAACAAGAATTTAATCGGTAACCTCCAGCTTTGCCACCCACAAGGATGAAGTACGAGAAGTAGGTACCAAGGGTCTGACACTCACATTACTCCAATGGCTATATTTTCACCCAGAGCACTCTAGCGGTCAGGCGCTAACTATCAGCGCAACAAGGTGACAGGTATACACTTTAATTTAATATCTTGCAGATTTAAGTGGGAAATTACCTATTTATTTCTCAGGGAAAACTTAAAAAAGTAATTGTATAATCATTTATGCATACTGAAAAATTATGGAACTAGATTGCATCGCAATAATTCCATCCAGTCCTTCCCTTGGCGTTTTCGCAGTGTACTTTCTCGGCCATCTTCTTTGTTTACTTACGGTTGCGATGGCGATGTCTCGTGTGGTCCCAGGCGTATTTTAAATATACGCTGATAAACGTTTTTCAACAAAAGGCTGCTGCATTATTAAGAAATATTATTGCAGCAATATTGTTGCAGCAATATTGTTGCAAGCAACAATATTGCTGCATTATTTCACAAAAAATAAAAGAATGATGGCAAAACATACAATCTTTATGTTTTTCACGCATACTTATTTTCCATTTGCGCCTGAAACAATTGGCGCTAGTAGTAATCCATACGAGATATCGCAATTCCGTCAGTCCCTTGGTAGGTACATTTAAAGCCATATCACATAATATTGCCATTTAAAAATGTTGCGTGTGAAAAATATTTAATTGAAAATAGAATTCCTAACAAAAATGTTCGGGAAAAATAATATTTGGGGAAAAACATTCGGGAAAATGTACTCGCGTTTATTTTTTTTACGGAAAATATTAAGTTGAGTTTTGATGTTCTGGAAAATGGACTCAGGAAAATGACCGGGAATGCCATGAACTAGTTCATTTCTTTATCCTCGCTTCAACGCCAACTTAGGGGCCATTCAAGTATTACGTAAGACGTTTTGGGGAGGGAGGGGGGGTTGAGCTTTTCTTACGTTGTCTTACTTAGGGGGGACGGGGGTGAGGGGGTCCGAGATAATCTTACATAAGATAAGGGTTACTTCCGAAACCGTATTTTTATCAACTTTTTAAATTATCGTTGGACGAATAATCTTACTTTGTAAGATTACCGCTGCGGTATTACGCCTGAATTTATGATAAACTATAGAATAAGGTTTGATCAATTCCTTGCGTTCATTTGTTTGCCGACATCGCATTTGTGAAGATCTAGTGTTTTACGATTCCCGTCTACTGTGAATCGCGAAATATCGAAAATCGTTTTCGATATCTGACTAAAAATGCATACTTCTACGTTTCTAAAAAGCGCCTATGATTTTGTACCAAAAAAAACATTTTAAAACATGGGGTTGTAAGGTCAGTTTTTGAACACTTGGACATGGAATCGCCCATTTATTATTGTCTTTGTGAATGGTTCCAAAAATGTATGACAACTTACGTAAGATTGGGTGGGGAGGGGAGGGGAGGAGTTCATGAAACCTTACGTTGTCTTACGTGTGGGAGGGGGGTCTAAAAGTTGCCAAATCACCTTACGTAACACTTGAATATTACTTAGTCGATCGCATGGTCTGTAGTGTTTCATATTTACCAAGAATATTTTAATGCTTCTTCATGAAAGTAGTGTTGCTTTCGATGTCACTTATAAACGGGATAGTTATTGCGGATTAAGTTTTTCCTTGTTGGTTTGATCGCTGCTCACCGCGATACTAGAGTTTTGGAATGATGAAATACAAAAAAGTTTTGTCTTGCGGAAACAAGGTTACTAGTTGAAAATAATTTGCAATTAAAATAAAATACTTCTCGCTTTAGCAATCCATACGTATTATCATGGTGGCCTATGATTTTGGTAGTGACTAAATATGCGTAAATGAACGAACTATGTGTGAAATAAGGGATGACTCTTGCAAATTGAGTAGGTATCGATAAAAGTAAAAAATGGCTTATAGTTTAAAGCATAATACCTTCTAAAAAGGATAAAGCAGCTCTTCAACAATGCTTAAAAATATCAATCAATATTATTTAAAATACACTTTGCAGTATTAATTATCTTTGGATGATCTACATCATTTATTGACGCGGTTTAACATTTATTTTTGTTTGTGAAAACAATTGATTTTTTTCAGGATAGACCAAGATAAGGAAGTAAATTGAATTTATTTATGTTTTCCAATTTATTATCCCTGAATTTGTTTGTTTAAAAATTTAGTAAACTTGGATAGTTTAGGATGTTGTTGTGTTGTTTGTAAATTTGTTGAAAAACGCAACGTTGCACTTATAACGGTGAATACTCATATCGAAATATTATTTAACTCATATGCTCCAGCTCAAAGCGTTACACATGTTACGCTCTTATTGATAAAAATTGAATTTCCTCGTAAATTGCCGCATGGGTAATCAGGGAGAAACTAGGGAGTGCCTCGATGTTATGACGCCTCTTAACCACCGGTCTTCCGTTTTGCCGAATATTTCGCCGGGATTTTGTTTCAGGGTTGCTCGCCTGAAACCATTTCGCAGTAAAATTTCGCGCCTCAAGGGCTGTGCGAAGTCACCATTTATTCATAAGGTGCTCGAGTCCAATCCTTTCCGGCTTCGTGCCCTTTTGAGAGTTTAGTTGCTCGAACTGCGGGCTAATCCGTCGTGAAAATTGCGTCAAAACGCTTCGAATTCGGGGCTTAAATTCCCCTCCTTGGGGAAGATGTTGCATGGAATCGTGGTTTAATTCGTGAGTACGTGGGAAAAGTTTGCAGTTATTTTTTTCTTTATGTAAAGAATCATAAATTTATGATAAGAGAGTTATTTTTATCCCGAAAAGGGAAAGCTGGCATATTATCACCCTCTTTTTTTGTGTTGTTACCACGAGAATCGTCAGACATATTTGTCTTCAATGTTTATTATTCATTACTAGTTGACATTTCTTATGCCTGTCGCTCACGGTAAAAGTTTCCATAAAAGAGTTTTATAAAAATGTTTATTGAAAGTTTGATGAATTGCACGTAAAACGTATTTGCTTGCTCACGGTAAAACGTTTCATAAAACTGCAATGTTCTGCCATCTATGAGACGCTTTGTGAAAACGTGAAGTGATAAATTCACTCTCTTTTGGATGAATGTTAGGTCAACAACTATATGTTTTGTTTATTTACTTACTTTCTGATCACACTCAACGGTGCTAAGGCTCTAACGCATTCTTCTGAAAAGAAGGATACTGCCTCAACGTTCCATGAACTTCCAGCCATGTTTGTATAAGTTTTCCTTGTTTGGCTTCCCATGGATACGTGTGACCTTGATAATGATTGCCCTGCAGTCGAAACCTGGGTCGATAATAAACATTATCAGTGTGGAATGTACTCAGATATTTTTTTCGTCATGTCTGCCATTATTTTTTTGTGTAAATCCAGATAATTCTCCATTTTAGAGTAGCATTCATCGCCTGTTTCTTTAATTACCTTTTAATGTAAAAACGCTAATGTGTGATGATAATCTAAAAGGGAAACCACGTTTATCAGAAAATACTTATGTACTTCTATGTACCTATATACTATCTACTCTCTATAGGCTTCCCTACTCTCGTTCCGTTTCAAATACGTAATTCAGTAATGAGAAAAATATAAGAACTCATCAGGGAGTCATGGAATTTTGACTAAAATTAAAAAAAAACGCATTTACTGTAGACCAAATCTTTGGGGAACGGGTTGGTTAGGTGGCTGGAGTTCTTGGACCCGGATTCGAACCCCGGAGGAGGTGGAGATTTTTCTACGGATATCGTTGTCGAATGGAGAGAACTTCAACTACTTCGTCTGTTGGATGATAACGTTGAAGTGGCGCCTTTCGCTCAGACTAGATTAATGCCGACGCCGGGTTTCTCTCCTCCGTTCCACGGATAATCTTTCGTGAAATAATCGTCCCACACGTTCTTATTGGTTGCCATTAGAAAAACCTTCTGTATCAGTGTTGTTAGCTACTACCAGAGGGTGCCCGTTGAAATTAAACGGGAAGAAGAAAAAAATATAACAGTTTCATTGGGTAAAAAGAATCCCCAATCCCCATGATGTGACGTGCAACTTGCAAATACCATTAAGTATACAATAAACAGTTCATTAAACGCCCATGGAGAGAATGAAGTGAAACATTCACCTTAATGAAGGCAAAATAAGAAACCCTTGCACCGAATAAAATCACTTTTCTCATGAGAGTAAATGTTATTGTGTAAAAACAATCTCCTTAAATTATAGTTCACTGTTTTAACAATTTTCGCTCGTCTGTGATATCACGTGCTTCCTCTCGTTCTTGTAGTTAAGTCGGAGGAAGTTAAGTTTAGTGTATTTCGTATTTCATATGGTCATCACAATTTCCTTGAAATATTATGCGTGAGCAATTTATATCAGTATATTTTTTTAAAGTTTATCACACTTACCTTGTTTTCACAAATTTTAACACCGTTATTCAGGTAAACTTTCACGACTCACGAACTTGAAAGTGTCAGTTAATATCTCAGTAAACATTCGGTTGCTACAACATTATTTAGTAAGTGTAGTAATTAATTTATATTCCTTAATTAGTTCAGAGTGAAAATAAATATACGGAATCTCTGCTTCAACAATTAGCATGATTGTTATAGGAACGATGAAATTATAAGAATTATAAAAAGATATAATAATCCAAATTCCCCCATCAGGTGATATTTAATTCTTCTTATGAATACAGTACTTCAGGACGCAGGTTCCTCCTTAATTAAATGTTTTGCAATTTTGACTGGAAAACAACATTCTGTTATAAAAATAAGAATCTCGAATCAATTTTCTTTCTATTGGTAATTCTCCCGACTTTTATTTCAAATTACATTTTGCAAATGAAATAAGGTCTGAACGAAACGAAACATCAGATTTACGTGTTTTTCTTATGAGAGCCACTGAAAAATATATATAAATACATACATAACTTAACATATTTTACCTAAGCAAACATTTATTATTTTTTCTGAAATCAGCTAATAAAGATGAATAATTTGAGTATTAGTTGATGGGTGTCCGACACCTTTTTCCTTTATATATAGAGGTTTAGTTCCGTCTATGGGACTCAAGAAATTAGGTTAAGTTAACGACTAAAATGGATTAATTATCCAGTGCAGCCTGTTATTTAAAACTCATCGCATTGTAGCAAACTACCACGTAATAATAAATGATTCACTCCCTCTAGTACCTGCGACAAAATTGTTGTCTGAATTTGGAAGTATATATTAGCGGCCATTTTTCAAATCCAACAGCTGGTAAATTTATGCTTTAAACTCTGTTAATGGCGATGGTGTTTAATTGTGAGTGAATATTTCCACAGAGGTATGATGTCACAAAACCTCCTCCTGCCTTTTCACAGCTGCTTCCTCCGGGTTTAGTATCGGTAGAGTATTAGATAATAACAGCTCATATATTTATTATCAAAAATAGAGAGAGAGATACACAATACATCTCCAAAAAATTTACATATTGATTTTTTTGCTTTAAATAGCGATTAAGATATAAAATTACATTCAAATTTCATTAAAATTACGAAAAGAAATTACAATAAATTGGCAATAGTAAACAAGTTCAAAATGTTTGTTACAAAAACACAAATTTATCATCCAATGACAAAAGAACCGACAATTACATGTATTTCAAATTTTTGTATTTCCTTATGAGTCCTTCTGAGCCTTAACAGGCTCATCAGAATGTGTTCTATTTTAATCTATAAATTACCATATTACTGTGTCCATAGATTATACTAACAAAAAACTAGATGGTAATTTGGGCACAGCGGTATATTTTATCTTAGCAATGGAAAGCTGGGGAGCGTGGTGGCCTAGTGGGTAGAGCGCTTGGCTACTGTTAGTAGGGTCCCGGGATCCGGGTGAAGCCTTTGGACGCCCCCGAACAAAAAAAAATCCTCGGAGTGCGAGGTGGCCCAGGGAAAGGAACTGTCCCCCCTACCCTGAATATGTGAAATTCACACGCCTGTGGCTTAGTCCGGGGTGAGCTCTACCCTCAACTTTCCAACTCGTGGGTTGAATCACTGAGTGAGTGAATAGAAAGTTACGTGTATAGATTGTGTGCAGTGACACAGAAGTCACGAGTCCTGCTTTTGACCCCTTATGATACAATTGACACAGAAATGAATTAATATATGCATCTGAAAATTGTTTGACCTACAATATCTTATTTGTCTTATTTTATCGACAGATGTCGTGAGTAAAACCTCTGGCCTTCGGGATGTTTTCCTTTCCACTTTCCTCGTAGTTTACTCTTCGCCCCTCTTCACCGGTACAGAACTTCTGTCTTCATCAATATTAAAAATCCATTAGAAAGGGTGAAAATGATAACATTTCTCTGTAGTCTCATGAACTTCAATTTTGCATCGCGATGCTCTCGCTCACAATAGATTTGCCACCATCCATAAAATGTTTTCCATATACGTAATGCGATTATAGTAATAAAACTGCAGTATATTCTTAATGAACGACGATAGGTCGTAAGTTGCACAGATTGCATTGGATTACCAGATCCAGATATCAGGGAATGATAAACTCATGATTCGGTCACGACGTGTCAGTCATGTAATGTCTATTCGCCACCTCTTGCTTGCTTTTTTTCAGAAATTCAGAGCAATTTCAACGATACTTTGGGAAAATGTGATTATAAAATTTCTTGAGGGTCCCCAAGTTTTATTTCAATGTCAGTTTGGGTGTCCCTTTGCGCTCGCAACTCGCTGGGCAATAGGCCCTGGTTAATAGACTTAAATTTCGAATGACGCATTCGATGAAATGAGGGAAGCTAAAAACCCAAACTCGTCTGGAAACTGCAGCGGAGTAGTACGGTAGTTTTCCCTGAATTGGAACTGCCTTAGGCTACGTTTTCAAAACTACCTTGATAAATTCGACCGTATCTGGCGTTATGTGGTGGAACAGCATTTTAAGAGTTAAACTAAATTGCAGGAGTTGTGCTGTGCACTTATATTTAATGCATAATAGTACACAACACGTGCTTCAACGCTTAGATATTTATTTATTTATAATTACCCGTTGGAGATATAACTAGTGTTTACCTGATGATGACTACTACGGTAGATCATATCATGAGAATAAAATTGGAGAACTAGACTGCAGAACGGACAGATTTAAAATGTCATTTTTCCCGCGAGCGATAAGGGACCTTAACAGTTGTCAATGAGACTTTTAACTAGGTTTTTCGATAAGTAATGTAGCTCTTAGTAGTAGTAGTACTCCCTAATACTAGTATCCTTATTTTCTACCTAGTACTAACAGCACGCCGTGCATGTTTTCATCATAACTCTTGAGAGTCTGTCCATTTGTGTAGTTGCAAAATACATATATAATAACGGTCCCTCTCCATTGGGAGCATATCTATAGTGTTGTGCAATAATTTGAGGCTTCGCTTCGTGACACGCATTAGCGATTTATGCTAATGCATAATTAGCCGTTGATACACTAACTTTAGGATATAGTGTAATGCATGTTGGTGACTTCTCACCCCCTGCCACACACCCTTGAGGTGGCTTGCAGGGTATTTTGTAGATGTAGATGACGCTCTGAGCGTTAAAACACGAGTTGTGTATCATTGTGCATTGAATATAAGTGGATGGTACAACTCTTGCAGTATAATTCCTACCTTGATGAGAATAAGGCTGTAATTTGAACTAACGGAAGCACTTCTTATTGATTTTTTACCGTCATAAATCTCTTAAAAACTGTTGAGGGTGATTGTGCCAATGACTTCATATAAAAGAAAAGGTTCGTATTTATTTCCAATGAAAATATAGTGTTTAGGTGCAGCTTTGTATGGCACCTGGCCAGCATTAGGGGTGAACGGGCTTCAATTATAGACAGGTCAATGGATTTTATTTCACCCTTATGCGATATTTTTAGGCTAAATTTTCTTGCTTAAAAATTAGGTTGCGGTCACTTTTAAAAATAACGTGGAGGACATTACGAACTGTTTTGTTCTGCCCCAACGCCAGCTCTCGAGTGCTCAAGAGATAGGCATGAGAGGAGGGAGGGACGGGCCCTTGATATCTCTTGTTGCAGTTGGGAAACTCGCTACGTGTTGTCTTTCCTCTTCAGTCCTCATAAGTCCCTTGGAGCGTCCGTGACCAAGGGCCCGCGGGGCATCTTGTGCAAGCGCACGTCTTGGCGATACACTAAGGAAAGGACTGTCCGCTTAAGGGTACATCTAGTCTTTCTCATGCCTTTATTCCCAATCCTTCCTCGATGGCTACATTTCGAAACAAAAATACAAGTGGGCTGACCGATCTTAGCACCTACAGACTTTGTGAACTTTTTAAAGAATTTATCTGCCTGTGAGGATAGTGGCAATTTTTGCATCCATCCTCACCCACCGTGTACCCTAGGGGTGCCGATTAAATAATGTTTTCCTTCGTTCTGAAGCTAAATAATATGTTTTGCACCAAGGATGGTGAAATTCGCACGTCTTGGCGATACACTAAGGAAAGGACTGTCCGCTTAAGGGTACATCTAGTCTTTCTTATGCCTTTATTCCCAATCTTTCCTCGATGGCTACATTTCGAAACAAAAATACAAGTGGGCTGACCGATCTTAGCACCTACAGACTTTGTGAGCTTTTTAAAGAATTTATCTGCCTTTGAGGGTAGTGGCAATTTTTGCATCCATCCTCACCCACCGTGTACCCTAGGGGTGCCGATTAAATAATGTTTTCTTTCGTTCTGAAGCTAAATAATATAAGTTTTGCACCAAGGATGGTGAAATTCGCCATGAAAAAATCATTTGATGTGACCGGGATTCGAACCCAAACCCCGCTCAAATTCGGCTTGAATTAGGATGGCTTGGTGGTGTAACTGGCTAACACACTTGACCGGCAATTGGGAGATCCGGGTTCGCATCCCGGTCAAGTCTAAAAAATATATATAATGAAACAGCAGATTGGTTAAATTCGCCATAAAATTGTTCATGGCACTGTAACGGGATTCGATCACCGATATCCCAATTACCGGTCATGTTATCCGGTTACAACACCTTGTCTGGGTTCGATGATCCGGGTTCGAGTCTTGGTGATATCTAATAAATAATTTACATGGTGATCTTCATCACCTTATTTCACATCTTTGTACACGTTCGCTTGACTGCATAACAAGTCGTTTGTGCATTTCTCAATACATTGGTTACAAATTCTGTGGTATGATGGCTAAATACGATGTGTCCGTTTTTTTTTGTTAAGTTGAGTTATGCATGCCATTGGATTCGTAGTGCTAGTGCTGTTGGATTTTTAAAGCTAAAAAAGATATTTAAAATGACCGTTTTTTTTACATCTATTACGAAAAAGATAACACCTAAAACATTGAGATTCTGATTTTTCAGAGCCTAATAAACTTTAAAATTGCTCACCTGTAAAATTTGCAAAACATGACATATCATATTTAGCCATCTTCCCACGGAATTGAAACTCCTATTGTTGGAAAAAAACTTGGAATTAAACTTTCAAATAATTCTTGAAAACCATATAAATTGCTTTTGCATCACTTTCTTACTGTTTGAAGAACAAATTTGATTTTGTCTTCTGATTCCTTTCGCTGCATTCAACTTTGATGAATATTTATGCGTAACTAACCATTATACATCCCTTGAACGCTGAGTTAATTATTTTTTTATTTTACGGGCAAGAATGTAAAGTAGTACCTGAATAAAAAACGACTGCGAATAAACCCTGACTAATTTGAAAAATACAATTGCGCATCGATTTTTTTATTTTCTTTTAACCGCATCATTCAGGATGTTAGAGAAAACCAGCCACATTCGTTTTATCTAACAATAAGTGGGCAAATAACTATTACCTTAAGGTGGTTCCACCGTAAAATGACTAAAATGTCATTTTATTCATACTTACAATTAGTATACTTGTAAAAAAAGTTGTCCTCTATCTGATATGAGCAACAAAATAATACCTTTCCACGCTATTTTATTCTATAATTGAACTTGAAATTACATTGTGTTCAATGGGGGAATCGAGGAAAAATAGTATTTTTCCATAAAATATAAATGCCATTTTCGCGGGAAACTATTTATATGAAGGAAATAATCCGGAGAAATTGAATAATAATAAAATATAGGCATCTTACCACCTTATTGTTTTTAGTTATTACTGCCGTAATTGAAGTCTAAATGCGGTAATTCGTAGGAAATGGCGCTGCAGTCCAATGGCTGGAAAAAAGTGCTTTTTAAAAATACATTCGTGGAATAATCTGCATTTTTCTACTTTACTTTTGGTTTTCTGTAGGAAACGTTTTTCATCAGCGAAAGCAGGATTTTTTGGACAAAATGTAAAAAATGTTGAATTTAGTAGGTATTTGTTTTGAATCACACAGTCGCGGCGGAACCTCCTTAAGTGTTTGCTAACAGAAGATGCAATTTTCAGATCTTATGATCAATGTTGGTTCATATTTTAAGCTTGAATCTGGATATTCCTCTGCCTTCAACCAGTTGAATAGGTCGAGGAGAAGATTTTTATCTGCATAAGTTGTTCACCTTACGCAATTCCACTTTTCAGCTCCTGTGTACCTCGTCACTCGTTTTACCAACTTCTTTTCTCATATTCATGACTCTAGCATCTTATTAGCCTTATTTCTTTCCACAATCTACGGTTTACGCAGCCGCTAAATTTCCCTTTCTGGCGTTTCCCCTTCCATGTCATGACAAATTTCTCTGCAAACGTCTTCAATCTAGACTTTAAAAAAAGAACCTGAATATAGGAGCTCAAAATCTACCGTTGGTACATTTCAGTACACAAATGATCTCATTATGTTTGCGAAAATAACATGAGACAAAGCAGTAGTCACCTTTTAATGAAAATGTGAAACACGAAGGTTTTAATCTTGGCGCAGACCAAAAAGCTCTTAAGCTACGTGCTTTTTTTAAAAGCTTTTTTCGAATTGTTAGCCGTACTTTATCACGAGCTAAAACTAAACACATAATAATATCCTCAGTTCATTAACCAATCATTTTTCTCTGAGCAAGGCAGCTTTTGTTTTAGCAATTGGTTATTTTTAGGTCGGGGAAAGGATTACCAGAAGTACATATATTCCAACACCTATGGTATTCATACAGTAGTTTTTTCCATGTGTACATTGTTCCTCTCATTTTATGTGTTAACTGTAAATCATTGAATAAGTATTCAAAACTGTTTCAGTTAAATACCACAACTTTAAAATACCTGCTTTAAATATTAAGGACATTTGCTGATTTTTTTAAATTTAGTCATCGCTTTCCATGAGCCAAAATTTATGATATTTTTGCTTTTTCAGGATGCATTACAACCCTACCTCAGCTGCATTCATATGTATTGCTTGAAGTTGTCATGGTGAGTGATGATGCGTGTCACTGAAAACTGGCTGGCGTTGCTGCAAATCCAGATACCCGGTGAGTCCGTTAGTCAGCTCAACGT
Organism: Pyrrhosoma nymphula; assembly: GCA_963573305.1. Classification (NCBI taxonomy): domain Eukaryota; kingdom Metazoa; phylum Arthropoda; class Insecta; order Odonata; family Coenagrionidae; genus Pyrrhosoma; species Pyrrhosoma nymphula. Next base: position 92,192,647 of record OY754339.1, read on the forward strand.
ATTTAAAGACACTACGATCTGCTAGAGTAACGAAGTTGGTAGAGATGTGTAAATTGTCAGTATAATTAAGCCACATTTTCTCTGGCAGTTATTCTAGTCATATTCAAATACAGAATTGTTTTAACATTTCTTGGCTTCTGCGTGTTTTATGATCCGTCGTTTTACTTGACCTGTAGACGCCTGTCAATCCGTTTTTGGTGACGATGTATAACCGGGTCATGATAGCAAACATAAGGTGGTCGTAATTTTGTGCATAGACTGTTCTGGAAAATATCGCTTCGAAGTTTTGCCGCATGCTGTCTTTCTAGTGATGAAAGTAATTTTTCCAAATTATTTTGTTAAGACTCGAGTTTCTTCTATCTTGGGAAATACGTTCGTTATTAGCACAAGATTTTGTTAAATTTTTTATTTCAATAAATTATATCTACCGTTTCTTTTAGAGTCGTGGGCACAACAGCTGCCTCTTATCCTGCATACCGATGCATTATGCTGATGCTCCCGGAGGTTGATTCCCCTAAGAGTGACCGAAATATGCTCATCCGTAATTGCTAATCGTCGGCTTATCGGATGATTGACTGATGTCGTCCCTACGACCCAAGCCTCAGGTCGCTGACCTCATTGCCCCGAACTTCCTCTCTGCAGTTGCTTGGAGGATCTCATCTTCCCTAGTGGTTCCTTGCGTGGCGCAACACTGTCTCTGCCACCGCAGTGCTTAAAATGTCATTTTTCTCCGTTCCATGTAATACGTAGGTAACACTAATGCCTGTTGCTAAACGGTAAAATTTTCCATAAAAGAGTTTTATAAAAATCTTTATTGAAAGTTATGTGAATCGTTCGTAAAACGTACTTGCTTGCTCACGGTAAAACTATTCATAAAACCGCAATGTCCTGCCATCTATGAGATGCTTTGCGAACACGTGAAGTGATAAATTCACTCTCTTTTGGATGACTGTTAGGTTAATAACTATATGTATTGTTTATTTACTTACTTTCTGATCACACTCAACGGTTATAAGGCTCTTAACGCATTTTTCTAACAACAAGAAGGATACTGCCTCAACGTTCCATGAACTTCCAGCCATGTTTGTTTACGTTTCCCTTGTTTGGCTTCCCATGGATACGAGATTATTATCAACGCGATGAGCGGAACGTCTCATTGGTTGTTGTGTGAAACGGTGAAATGGAAATTGAACCTGTCCTATTCCGTAAAACGATTTATAAAATTAGGTTTTGTAAAACGTATTTATCGTTAGCAAACTCATTTTTATTAAACTAGTCGATTTTAGAATACGTTTTAACGAAAATTTTACCGTGAGCAACAGACATAAGCTTGAATCCTAGTCCACTAGAATGATTTTTTCACTGGGCATTTCACATCGGTGAGTGACTCGGTTCAAAGTTACCACGCGGCCAGTTCATCAGCTGTATGAATTTGTCTTAAGCATCATTGATAAGTCTCGGAACTGAATCATAGTTTGAGAGTGTATGCTGGTACCCACACCCTCCGTCTATGCTTTAGCGCCATTAATTACATTTTCAATTTGCACCAAACATATGCGCCATTAATTTCAAGTCTAGAGACCATTGTCCATTATTGTCAGCTAATTTGTTGCGAGATGTTTTTTTTACATTGATATATCTAAATTATAAATCGATTTCCTCAGCAGTGTTTTATTTAAAACCTGGCACAGGAATGAGTCAAAGTGTTTGGTTCCGTTCATCTGTCATTGAGTTCCGAACTCTTGTATACATGTAAAATGGTTGGTAGAAAGAAGGATTGGTAGATTGGTACGGATCAAAGTGCATGTTAAGAATATGATACCCAAAGCGTTATGTGTAGGTAACATTCCCATAGCAATGTTATGCGTGATGTGAACTATTCCTAAATAAACATTTATGTTCGAAAATTATATTAGTTATATTTTTTATTGGAAATATACGGATATCAAAGCTTAAAAAAAAAGAATGAAAAAAGATTTTTGTATTTGTTTGACCTAATCAATACTGGGGAAAGTACTAATCTAGTGAGTAAATTATTTTTTTATTTAAACAATGTAAAAACAAACTATTGTGCTCAGCACTACACAGATTGTGACAAACCTTTAACAAACATTGCCATGAACTTTAATTGTTTCAAAAGAGAAGCCATTTCTGCTCTCAGCTAAACAAAATTGTTCTATAAAACATGTTGAAAAACGTCTCTTTCTATGCATATGCATTTGTTACATTTGATTTTATGTAATTTGTGATAATGTTTGCCCTGTAATTTTTTTTTGGCGGTCGAACTTGAAGCATAATCTACTAGAAGTATTACCAGTAACTTTCACACAAGAAATATACGTAAAGCTGAATATTCATTTGGCTGCAGACCTTTTTTAATTTGCAAAATTAAATTAGAAATATTAGTTTTCTGTTATTGTGAAAGGTACTGATAAAAAGAATATAAAATAAAGATTCTTATTCCTTCAATGGAATTTTGTATTCCGGTCGAAATTCCGAAATGTTTGCTGAAACGCAACGATTTTTCGCAATATTTTATAGTTTTTTAGTCATCGTTCCCATAACGACCATACTTATTGTTTACTTCGAGATTCCGTGTATATATCCATTAACTCAATGTTTATTTGCACTAAATAAGATATGAATGGTCTAATACAACGTATTTATGTTTTTTTCCTTGCCGTTGATATTCAACGGGCACATTCTCTAGTAAATAAATAAATAAAAAGCCGTTATCTTTAGAGGCTCCAGTAATAAGAAAGGTGGGGAAGGGCACGTAAAACGGAGGTAATGCACGGGAAAGGCAATCAATTAAAATAAAACCTTTTGTCACAATAGAGTATTTGCGTGAGGTATTTAGTTGAAATTTATTATAGCGAGTAGTGTTTGGTTTCGAAATGCCACGTACGGAATACCAAGGTATAATTCCGACTAATTAATTTAATAAATAGCTTTTAATATGCATTGTTTTAGCATCGAAATTGCCTAGGTCTAAACGCCCAACCGTTGGTTCTTCGTGGTGTGACGTCATCTCCCATATTAGAAGAAGCGAAATAGCCTAGCTGTGCGTTGAGAGTGAAATAGTATTTGCCTTTTCGAAGTTATTTCGATATTTGCTAATTAATAGCTAAAGTTTCGTCCGCACGCTAAGACTACACGGTCACACAATCTCCAAATCAACAAATGGTCGACTATGGGAGATGACGTCAGAGCCTACAAAACATGGCGGACCAGTGTTTCGGCGCAATAATAATTTATTAGATTTTATTAGCTAATAAATAATTAACGAAAAGCCTCTCGGGCGTCAGAATGAAAATTTAGTGTCTGAAGTATCGATAGATTTTTTAGATGTCCCTTCCCAAAAGTGTGCAAATACTCTATTGTAAAAGGAAATAGGTGGAAGAGGAAAATGAAATAAGTAATCCGTGTTAACTCACACAGGTTGTGACCTGTTCTCAGTGACCCTTTGAGACACAAAAGGCGACGAAACACGAAAGGGAAATTACTCACTACTAAAAATTCAGTAAAGAACCACAGTAATGTGAGCCACGGTAACCATTAAGTTACTCAAGCACTTACACATTCAGGGGTTTACGATAGAGTTAACCTCGTGTCAGGGCCCGTCACACTTGCGAAGGGAATATGTAATCATGCTTATAAAAAGAGCCGTTTCAGGCGTGATATGGGGAAATATTATAATGAAATAAAATTGCCAATATTCTTTTATAATCATACTTAATTTACCAAGCTTAATTTTAACAAAAGAAGAGAAAAAGTATTGATTTTACAACCATTCAACTATGGGGAAGACGCTCAGCATTTCCAAAGACAAGTTTGACCCTATGGAGACCCTATGAAGTGGTGTGCACGCTCTATCTTGTAATGTGTGTCAAGCAAGATACGTGGGGCAGAACGGCCGCAATTTTTGGAATAGAATTAAAGAACGTTTGAAGTGTGTGGAAATAGGTGACATTTCGTCAAATTTAGCGAAACACTTCTTAGAAAGTAGACTTACTAGTAACTTTAAACCTAAGTTAATTAATTTTTAAAGTAAGGGCGAAAAATCTAAATTTTCTGGTGCTTCAAAATAGCAAATTCTACGGAAAATTGTTTGTTCAATAATGATTTGTTGAATTACCATTCTCCTTTGCCTTCCTCCTTTTCCTCTATGTTGTTTACTGCGTGTTTTTCACCCCCTCCCCCCACTCCTTGACTATTACCGCATGTTTTTGCTGATTCTTTATCTGGTGTGCTTGGTTTACGTGACCCCCACCCCAAAATTACCCTAGAAATTTTTTTCCTCTTTCTTCAAACTTTCCCCGACCTCCCTTCCATTACTAAATAACTCCCTCCGATTTTGCTTCCAGCTCCTAATTTCCTACCCCATTTCCAAGAGGCACTTCTGTACAAGTGCATTACTGGTTTTCTACACCTTAATAATGACGGTGACACGTCTAAACCTTGGTCCGGAGTAAATATAATTTATGTGGATCAATTATATTGTGTTTTCTATCTGTTTGTTTTGAGATTAGATTTGGAAGTTGAATGTGTGAGTATTAAAGGAGATATTTTGAACACTTGGTCAGTGAACGCGAGCTTTACATTGTGAAAGGAACTTTTACGAAACCATTGGGACGACTGCGATCTCCTTAGGGTTTTTGTTTCCTAGCCAAGTTTATCGGACTCATTACTCTTACTAGTTAATTTTTTTTAAATATTTTAAACATTTGAGACGTTTTAGGATTGTGTGCCTGACCAGTCCTCTAAAATAAAGCTCAGGGTCTGAGTACCATTGGATCATTCTCTAGTGTATTTATCTCTAGTTTATCTGCCGTAAAACCATTTAAAATTATTTTTACTCCTCATCAAAAAGTTCCTTGAACTATTTAACTTTTTCTTCAGGGTGGTACTTCAGGCGAGAGGCACAATACCAAAATTTCTTTTTGAAACGAATCATTTTCTCCGGGCTCTACCCTGACCGACATAGCTTTCCTTAGCGGCCTATTTCACGGCTCGTTATATGTACATCTCAGGATGGCACACATTTTCTGCTTCTCCTTTAAGAATTAAGTTTCCTAGTGTTCTTTTAAGCCCTTCCGCACCCTATTTGTTTAATTCCTAAAACCCTGCCCGTATCCTATCGCCGTCAATTCTTTCCCGATCATTTCGTAGTCTAAATATCTCTCGGACCCATAACCTAGCTGAATAGTCTCATCCCGCATAAATTATCAATTTTTTCAGTCGTGGTAGCCACGCTAGATAGACTAGCGCTTTTTCTGCAGGAAAAAATATTGCAATTGAATAAGAGATATTACTACGGGGATGGATCGATGAGTAGATAGAGAGTATGTACACCAAGGGCCATTGGCAAGTATACAAAGTATCTAAATCCGAACATTCCTCGTGTTATGGTTAACTTAAGACAGCATTATTACAGAATAATGTGAAATTAAATCCTGCAGCCTTGAAGAATCTGTTTGATAGATACCAGTCTATTAAGAATGGAACATATAGAACTATGGGACTGTGGAACATATCAGAGTAATACAATAATTAAGTGTGCATTACCGATTTTATTCAAGGATACAAAAACATTTCATTCGTTGATGGCTTTTGCACTTCGTCCATATCCTCTATGCTATCTTTGGCGAATGATCAAGAATATGAACATTGCTTAATACTTTACCCATAGATTTTGATGATATTCAAGTTGAATGGTATGACACATTGATTACAAGTATGGAAGGAAATAAATTGGTGATGAAATAACCTTTTTGAACTTATAGTATTACTATGATTCTACCATATTGTTACGGTGATGAAATAACCTTATTGGTATCAAAAGACTCCAGTATAATGCGATTCTTTCTAATACTGCTGATTTTTCAAAGATGCTCTGAACACGTCGCATTATCTATAAAAGCTGTATTTTTTTGTTTTTACAAAAAAATCACTTTATTACTCGGGTTTCGTCCGCGTTTTCATCTTTGGTGGCGACGTTTCACCCACTGTGCTGTAGGCGTGTTCAGGCTAGGCTGAAGTCCAGTCCAACTTCAGCCTGGTCTGAGGACGCCTACACCACAGTAGGTGAAACGTCGCCACCAAAGATGACAACGCGGACGAAACCCGGAAACCTGCCTAACTGCAAACCTGAACGACGCGAAAACCTACGTCAGAAAATATATATCTTTTGTTTAATAGTACATGCTTTCCGAACTTGCCTGTGACTTCAACCTGTGACGTTTCTCGCGGCTGAACTTCTTCCAGTTTCAAAGAGAATCTTGAGCATTGTGTTTCCTTTTTTAAAGAGAAACGTTTTGGGCGGTGATGATGTTGCAAGTGCACGTACACTGGTGTTATTTCTTTGAGTTTGGGTTCGCATACAGAAACCTCATTAACGCGCCGGCTCCTCACGGCTATAATGAGAAAGACAAAGAAAAGTTGTACCTCGATTTTTTTTTCTTTTTACTTGAACAAAAAAAATAAAACGAGCGCGAAGAGTCCTGCGGTGACTCCGGAGGGACAGTTGTGGCTTCTTCACATCCTCCCCAGTCTTGGTTTCATCCCCTCCCCCCTCCTGGTTACCTTATCTCCACTTCTCCACATACGAATCTTGTGTTCCCTTCCCCTTACTTCACCCACGTTTCCCCTCAACTCTCCCACTTTCTCCCTCCTTTTCAACTTAGGTCACGAGTGTGTTCGCGGTCCCTAATTTAACTCGCGCTACGAGCTCTTCAACTTTTTATACATCACCTCCCTCTCCCGTTCTCGCGTCTCTGCACCCAGGAGGCAAGGGTGTGGATACTCACCGAAAAAAAGGAGAGTTTTTGACCTTTTCATTTTAGGAAGGAGTGGGAGAATTAATTTCGCAAACAATCCGGGACTATTTTACCACGCTTGTTTTATTAACTTCACCAGTTAGTTCGTTTGTTTGTGTGGATGGGATCTTGTAATCGAAATGTAACCCACTTCCAAATGTTCAATCGAGCTGACATTTGACATTTTTACTTACTCTCGATCACAATACATGAATCAGTCATTAGATTCGCTAATTACCAAGTAAATCTAATAAAATTAAATGGTTTACATTTTAAATGGAAAAAAGTCTTTTGCCAATAGATGGCGCTGGTAGAAGTTGGCATTTATAGTGAGAAGAAATGCTAACAATGTAAATTTATAAGAACCGTTGCATAATTAATATAAAACTAAAAAGTACAAATTTAGTATATACTAGCTGAAGGTACCCGTTGAACTTCAACGGATGTGAAAAACATTGAACTTATTTTATAAGAAAACCACAAAACCTGAAGAATACTGTCAGCGTGATCATTTGAGGTGTTCGTATCCTATCTTGTTTGTTGTAATTCGTTCGTTTTCCCTTTCGTGCACGGAGAGTTGAGTGATTGTTTGTCGTCTTTAATGCACGGGAAACCCAAAAATGGGCCACACAGGTTTATCACTACTTAAATAGCACCCAGGTTGATAGATGGTCACCTCGTCCCTCCGTTTTTCTTGAGCCGTCTTTTGAATGATTAGCAGCTAGATCGCTTCCCTTGTGGACATAAATATATTTGCATTCAATGACTTAATTGAGTTCCGCCATTCACCGTTGATATGTGCGTTGAGTATCTTAATCAGGTTAGGAGAGTAGAGTATAATCCAGCGGTTGACAACGTCAAAAGGAGCATTTTCAATAGCAGCGTTGTTTATTTTTCCTATGAATCCTTCAATACCCGGACTATGCCTTTGGCATAAAGGGTGACTATATTTATTGTTTCCTAAATCATAATCATTGGTTACAAAATTAAAAATCTATGGTGATCAGTCTTAGTGCACTTGCCAATTTTCATGCACCGATGACGTCCATTGCGCAGAATATCCGTTCTTCTTATGGGTAAGAAGCATGTAGTGACGCAATTATAATTTCCGCCATCTTAAAACACATTGAAGTTTCGAAACAAATGGCTCAATATTTGAACCAGATTTTTAGCTGGTTACCCGTCAGTAGGTTTGGTTAGGATGAAATTTGTGCGGTTCTTAGCGCAATCCGAGAAACACCACGGGAAGATTATCATGAGATTGCTGGTAGGCATGTCTTTGAGCATCCAAGGATAACCTTTGTCGTTTTTCATGCAAGGACTTATTTTCTCGCAAAGAAGACATTCCTCAAGCTTTAGATAATTTTTTCAAAAGGTTACCCTTTATTCTATAAGGCATGTTTATGTATATATTTTTAAGTCCAAGGAGGGGAAACACAGAGGTAAGTGAAAGACTCGAATAGGCAACTCGATGATTGAGTTAATGTAAGTAAACTGCATTTTAACACGTTTAAGTAAATATTAATAACTCGTAAAGTTTATGTGAGAATTGGTCTAAAAAACAGTTCGCAATAGTAATGAGAGGCAGACGGTTCCACTGCGTGTAATTCATCTGAGTATTAAAATATAATAAATGACGCCGTGTTTGTTGTAGCAACGGAGGCATTATTAACATTATTATTCGCTGCACGTAAATATTCTTCCACGTTTAATTCCTTTATGTGTATCGTTTTATACATAAGTGTTCTCTCGTATGCAGTTCCCTTATGAGAGCTACTTGGAGAATAGACATTGAGGAGTATACCTGTAAATATGCATTGAATTTATCGATTACCCCCCGAAGCAATCTATCATGGGGCCCTTGGGACTCTGGACCCTTCCTATACAAATTTTCTTTCTACGTGCTATCATGTGCCGGCAGGAAAACTTAAATGCCAGATGCGTGAATATCCTTTCAAAATTCAAATCTCTGGTTGTCAAGGAAATATGCTATTGTTGATTTCAGAGAAATATGTGAGATTTTTCAGCTATAAACATAATTTTCAGAGAATTACGAAGCGTAAAAGAAAATCGATTGAAAGAATTAAAAACTTCATTTATTCAGCCATCCAATAATAAAAATTCCAGCCCTCTATCTTGAGTGAAAGTAATTTTTAAAAGCAAAAAATAAAACCATTGCACCAAACCCAATGCTTAGCATGGACCGAAAGGGACCCCCATGGGGGGCCTTTGGGGGCCCTGACAGATTTTTTAATATAGTCTATGTTTCATCCCGGTACATTTTCTAACTACATACAAAATTTCAGCTCAATCGGTTCAGTAGTGTTTGCGTGATTGAGCAACAGACAGACAGACAGACAGACACCATTCAATTTATATATATACTAGCTGAAGTTACCCGTTGAACTTCAACGGATGTGAAAAAAATTGAATTTATTTTATAAGAAAACTACAAAACCTGAAGAATACTGTCAGCGTGATCATTTGAGGTGTTCGTATCCTATCTTGTTTGTTGTGATTCGTTCGTTTTCCCTTTCGTGCACGGAGAGTTGAGTGATTGTTTGTCCTCTTTAATGCACGCGAAAACCCAATAATGGGCCACGAAGACTCATTACTACTTAATAAATAGCACCTAAATTGATAGATGGTGACCTCGTCCCTCAAGTTCTCTTGAGCTGTCTTCTGGTTGAATAACAGCTTGAGCACTTCCCTTGTGTACATAAATATATTTGCATTCAATGACTTAATTGAGTTCCGCCATTCACCGTTGATATGTGCGTTGAGTATCTTAATCAGGATAGGAGAGTAGAGTATAATCCAGCGGTTGACAACGTCAAAAGGAGCATTTTCAATAGCAGCGATTTATATTTGTCCTATGAATCCTTCAATACCCGGACTATGCCTTTGGCATAAAGGGTGGCTATATTCATTGTTTCCTAAATCATAATCATTGGTTACAAAATTAAAAATCTATGGTGATCATTCTTAGTGCACTTGCCCATTTTCATGCACCGATGACGTCCATTGCGCAGAATATCCGTTCTTCTTATGGGTAAGAAGCATGTAGTGACGCAATTATAATTTTCGCCATCTTAAAACACATTGAAGTTTCGAAACAGATGGCTCAATATTTGAACCAAATTTTTAGCTGGTTACCCGTCAGTAGGTTTGGTTAGGATGAAATTTGTGCGGTTTTTAGCGTAATCCGAGAAACACCACGGGGAGATTATCATAAGATTGCTGGTAGGCATGTCTTTGAGTATCCAAGGATAACCTTTGTCGTTTTTCATGCAAGGACTCATTTTCTCACAAAGAAGACATTCCTCATGCTTTAGAAGATTTTTTCAAAAGGTTACCCTTTATTCTATAAGGCATGTATATGGATATATTTTTAAGTCCAAGAAGGGGAAACACAGAGGCAAGTGAGAGACTTGAATAGGCAACTCGATGATTGAGTGAATGTAAGTAAACTGCATTTTAACACGTTTAAGTATATATAAATAACTCGTAAAGTTTATGTGGGAATTGGTCTAAAAAACAGTTCGCAATCGTAATGAGAGGCAGACGGTTCCACTACGTGTAATACATTTAAATATTAAAATATAATAAATGACGCCGTGTTTGTTGTAGCAACAGAGGCATTATTAACATTATTATTCGCTGCACGTAAATATTCTTCCACCTTTAATTCCTTTATGTGTATCGTTTTTCTACATAAGTGTTCTCTCGTATGCAGTTCCCCAATGAGAGCTACTTTGAGCATAGACATTGAAGAGTATACTTGTAAATATGCATTGAATTTATCGATTACCCCCAGAAGCAATCTATCATGGGGCCCTTGGGACTCTGGGCCCTTCTTATACAAATTTTCTTTCTACGTGCTATCATGGGCCTGCAGGAAAACTTAAATGCCAGATGCGTGAATATCCTTTGAAATTCAAATCTCTGGTTGTCAAGGAAATATGCTATTGTTGATCAAAGAGAAAAATGTCAGATTTTTCAGCAAAAAAGATAATATTCAGACAATTACGAAGCGTAAAAGAAAATCAATTGAAAGAATTAGAAACTTCATTTATTCAGTCATCCAATAAAAAAAATTCCAGCCCTCTATCTTGAGTAAAAGTAATTTTTAAAAGCAAAAAATAAAACCACCGCACCAAACCCAATGCTTAGCATGGACCACAAGGGACCCTCAGGGGGGGCCTTTGGGGGCCCTGACAGATTTTTAATATAGCCTATGTTTCATCCCGGTACATTTTCTAACTACATACAAAATTTCAGCTCAATCGGTTCAGTAGTGTTTGCGTGATTGAGCAACAGACAGACAGACAGACAGACACCATTCAATTTTTATATATTAGTATGATTAGTATGATTTATATATGACTAGGGAAATATCTCGCTCAAACTACCTTAAAGGAAATAACTTCGATCCACTCCATATTTTGCTTGCATATCTCAACTTTGGTTTTTGTAATAATTTTTAAATGGCAAAGTAAATATTTACATGCTAAAATAAATTCATTTAAACTATGTGAAGTATAAAAGTAATATCTATCTCGTAAACAATACCACATATTAGGTAACCGCATGGATAATGTTTTATATTGTCTAATATATGTTTTATAATGTATTGTGTAAAATATGTTACGAGTTTTGACATGTTTTAGAACTTTAATTTTATATTGATAGCAGAATTATCTATAATTATATGTTCTCTACGCCTGTCTATCCCTTATCGCCGCTGCTGCGCTTCTCACATATAGTGCGCAATGATTAGCAATACTGTGATTAGGGAAAAATACCTAGTAGATGGTAAATGATGATGGATGATGCTGGACGAAATGATGATCGATGGTAAAAAATACCTAGTATATGGATTTTTACCTTGTTATGTTAGTGCTTAGCCTTAATTAGACTTGTGGTTGACCTTGAAGATTATTTTTGTTAAATTGTGAAGTCTGGGTAATATACGAAAAACACATAGACGTACAGATGAGTATATTTTAAAGACAAATTACCATGTCATATCCTTAGATAACAATATAAGGTTTTTTTGGATCATAAATTTGTTAAAATGTTCGTAAATTAAATGGCATCTTGATCAATGCATCTCCGTAAAAACTCGAAAAAACCTGTGGGGCAATAACTTTGGCCAAATCATTCGCCTTCAGTGAGTTGCAGGAGTATGTTTTCTGTTTCCAATCTCGATTTAAAAAAAATCTTTGGCCCCGCCATGCTCGCTATTGAATCCGTCCACAAAGGTTAGTTTCATAGAAAAAAGACTTAATTCACCGAGGTGAAATTCGGTCATTACCTTTTTTTTCCAAATATCTTCACTGAATAAGCCTCGCTTTCGCAAAAATTAAAGGTCAACCTTTCGTGGAATAAATGGCCGCGCGTCCTTTTTATCCCGGTTCCACCGGAATTTATGGAGGCTAGCTCTTTTGGCTCGAGCGGCATGGACCGCTGCTCGTTAAGTTTAATCCTTTTTTCGCTAATTATCCATATCAATGGAGTCATTTTACGAACCGTGTTGAAGTGCACTTTGTGCATATCATCATATTATGCATATTAATTTATTAACACCGGAGTAATTTATATCTCGATGTTCGCGCCCTACGACTGTTTTTCTCCCTCACTTCATCAGTCCATCGTATCCTTCTAGAGATCCCACTGATCTGTAATTATTACCCTAAATATTTTTTCCTCGATTTTGAGATATCTCCCGGAGAGATTTTGCGCACCTTTACCTTCTTATTTTTCTCAGAACCCTTTTATTTAGCTCTCATTTTAAAATTTTCCAACACGCCTTATTTTCTCTTCCTAGTGAAACTCAATTTTTGAATCACGGAACTCTATCCTCCTATTTAACTCTTGACTTATTCTTCTCAAGTTCCTAGTAAACGAACTTAGCGTTAAAACTTTATTCTATTTTAGTATATATGTTACATGTGCCTTGAGCCTATTTAGCTTTCCAAGTCGAATGTCATATGCGATGTAGAAGTTAATATGTTTTGATACATGTCCATTATGTTATCAATTTGAAATTATTTAAGTGCGAGATAATTCTCATGGATTTCAGTTTAAGATCTCTGACTGCACTTGTTGCATAACCTTTGTTCTCAGTCTCAAAACATTACTTACATTGGCTGTTTATTTTCCTTTTACTTTATTCTTCCGTGGCATAAGTTCGCGGTTTGTTTTTCACTTGATAATGGTATCACATATTAACGTTACATTGCATATCACTGGACTAGCACTCAATGTGAAGACTCAATGTGCTCTTTTTAAGCTCGCAGATGGGTTGAATGTAGCCGCATACGAATATTTTCACATGTACGCAACAGTATGTGAAAACATTTGTGTGAATCGTGGCAATATGTCGATTGGAAACATGGACTATTAGAAAAGCAGACTAGGAAAGATTAAAAGTTTTCAAAACTTTGTGTTGGAGTAGGATGCTGAGGATCAAGTATACGGATATAATAAGAAATGATGAAGTATACAGGAGAGTGGAGGAGGAAAGGACCATTTGGAACACTATGCAGTAAAGGAAAACCAGATAGATTGGGCGCACCTTGAGGAACAATGGGTTTATAAAGAATATATTTGAAGGAAAAATAGAGGGAAAAGGTTCAAGAGGGATTAATACATAAATTGTCCAAATAAAGAGGAATAGGATCATAAGAAGAAGAACTCACAGGAAATAAAGGAACTAGCATTAGATAGCGTTATTCCTACCCGTTATAATGCTATTCGTAGGAAGATTGAAGACATTTCTACACTAGAGATAAATTTTGAAAAGATGGAAAGGTGATGGATGCAGGATGATGAGAATTTCAGATTAACTCTCAGTTACAATAAGTTTTATGTTCATCTCGCAATTACCACAATGTCTTGGCACAACAATTGAAACAGCATATGTACTAATTCATTTGCACATTTTAGCAGTAAAAATATATATTAGAAATTATATTTAATGAAAAACTTTGGCCATTTAACTAAAGAATCAAATACACTAATAGCTAACCTTTGGGTATTCAGTAAATTTTATGCCGTTTTGTGCAGTTATTAGATAAGCCAAAATCGATACAGTAATGCCATCTTCACTACTTTCATTTGAAAACACACAAAAGTTTGCTCTTCCACACGTTAGTTTGCACTGGCTAACAAGACCGAAAATGACGGTTGGCATCAATTGACCAGCGCTCAGCTAATAGAGTAGCTTTGCTCTCTGCCTTGCTGTGGGTGAAGACGGCATTGCTGTAACGATTTTGGCTATTCTAATAACTGCACATAAGGGCATTAAATTTACTTAGTACCCAAAGGTTAGCTATTATTATGTTTGATTCTTTAATTAAATGTCCAAAGTTTGTCATTAAATATAATTACTCAAAGATTCACAGGGTGAAAAGCCGATGGTAATTGCCCTTACTTTATAACATGTGTATCCAGGCCTCAATCGTCTATCTCTTGCCTAGGAAGCTAAACTGGGTCAAACTGACTCTGATGAACAGTTCATATTTGGCTGATTATATTAAAGTTTTTCTATAATTGTAAATTAATTGTTATTACTGAGTGAAATTAATAACTAGCAGACCTGCTGCCTGCTTTGCAGTCCAGTCTATTGGTTAACCTACCTCAAGAGATCGATATAAGGCCGATTATTAAAAACATCCTGGGAGGTTCGCAAAATGCGCCTGGGAGGTTCGCAACCCGCGTAAAAATATAAGATTTATATTTTTTGGGCGGGAAGGAGGGACAAAGAAAATATGAAACTACTACCAAATCATGAAGACAGGAAATCTACACTCAATGCACCAAACCTCACTATTCTAGGTCAAAATTTAGGAGAGAAAAGAAACAAAACGGAAACCAACTGGACTGAAACTAAAAACATCCTGAAAGGTTTGCAACCCTCACACATTTATAGTTTTTATATATTTTGGGCGGGAAGGAGGCACAAAGGAAATCTAAAACTACTGATATATTGTGCGCGGACACGTTTTGAATTGAACGCACTTTTCTCCACCTCCAGAGCTCTCGATCACCGCGAGAAAACACAATAAAACCGACTGGACTGACAGACACCGCTACAAACTAAATTGTGCTAATTGTCTCGGTTTCCCTATAAAATTAACTCGGGTAGGTGGTCGGAAACGAGATACATCGATAATTCCCGGGAACGGACGAGAAGCAATTCCCACTCGGAAACTCCTGATTTCTCTTAACGAAATTGACGTGGTATGTATTTTCATGGGATGACTGTGGTTTTATCTTAAGTTTTACTTCTCGCTTATCTAAACTCAATACAATAGGCTATATCCCCTAGTCTAGCACTTTATTCCACCCTCGTATACTCTTTTTTAAAGTGTCTATTTCCGTGCTCCGGCAATTTTCTCACCTGTGACGCTGTCCAGAGATAATTTCCGCATTAAAAGGCTGACGTGCTCTCATGTTTTCTCGATGATCGTGTGCTCCGCCGAGCGCAAAGTGCGATTAATATTTACTCGGGCAATCAAAGGGAGTGAAAAATGATGCTCAAAGCATTCTGGCGTTTTGTTAGATGGCATTATCCTTTGCGAATGTCGACGTACGATCATCATGGCGAAGAACATTAGCTGCTGCTCATTAAATTATACATTAACGTCATTACTCTGGCTGACATATTAATGGTTTTTTGTACTCACAGTGCCTATAACTTTTACGTCATACATTTAACGCCCTCTTTAGCATTTTCAATGGAGTTTGAATTATTAGTGTAGAAAATTGACCACTGGTGGCTTTTGAATATATGACTTAATTGATCGAAGAGAATGTCTCCCTACCTACTTGAATGAATATCTACCTGGAACTAGACTAAATATCAAGAAAGGCTACGTGGTGGTGTACTTGTAGGGGGAAATACTTTTACACAAAAGCTAGTATAGAACAATAATCACAACTTAAAATATTTGACAAAGAACTAGAGTAATATGCTTATTCCTTAAAAAAATTCTCATAATCACAAACTAATGATTTCCAATTCGAGCGATGTAAGCAATTATTTAACCTTAGTAGTTTTTTCGCTCAAGTATGAGAAGCATTTGGTACTAAATTAATTAGCATCAATGGACTTCATAATATACTTTCCATATCATTCCAAATTCTCATTGCAGTATTTAGGGTAGAAAAATGAAAGATACATTTTTTTCTGCATTGGGAAATTATGAATCGTTTTCTTTATCTTACAAGTTCGACTTCATGGACAAATATTTGGAGCTAATATTCGTATCAACACAGGTAACTCTCAGTTCAATTATCATTACGGAAAAGAGATGGTAGATGAGTTCAAATGTGTTTCAATTACATCTCATTTAATATGAGGTGTGCCGTTATTTTTTATTAAATGCATAATACGGTGCTTTGATGGAAATTCCATTTTTCCATAAATTTTCTTGCATTTGTTTTATTTCGTGCTTCTAAGGCCTTTTGAGACTTTTTGTGATGTTCACCTCGGTGATATTTGCGAATTACGGAGTCAGGGGTGGTGGCATGAGTCAAGTTTTAATTTGTACGCTAGAATTCATCGCTTTATATTCTTCATTTACTTTCCAATGACACATTTATTTCCTCTGTCAAATGCTTTATTCTTGCTGGCAATTTTATCTGATTCTGCCAATACTGTGCTGCCCTCCGCGTGCAAATTTTGAAAATTAGACTAAAAGCCGGAAAATGAAGCTTAAAAGCATTTGAGCCCTATGGGAAAATATTAAGTGTGTTTTGAATTTCAAAAATTATTTATTCGGAATGAGGAATTCAAATTATATCATTGTAACATTCCGTTTTATTGTTCGTGATAGATATCCATCCGACTTTCCCAATCCTTCGTGTGACATTCTTAGCTTTTTTGTTGCTGAGTCAGCCATGCATGATGACTCCATTGCATCGGTTTATTTTACCTATGACTTTGCGGTTGTGACTATGTCGCAATGTTAGTTCCCTTCGTATTGAAATAGTGTCAATTACACTCTTACGCCCTTTATGTAAGCCTTCGCGGCGCAGTCACAGAAGTCTCATGGCTTTGTTCTAGACATGAGTTAGTTACTGTTATGTTGTGAGTGTTACGTAGTGAGTTACGCTGTTACGAGTGAGTGAGTAAGTGACTATTACGTTGAGTAGCAAGTGCATGCTAATTTACCCGAAATGTTTTAATATTTCATTTTCATTTATCAACTTCTGCGTGAAATTCCTCATTTAATATACCATTCAAGATCTTAGTATACCATGTTCGTGATACTACCTACGGCATCAATTGCTCTATCTCATAATGCACCTTGCTTCCTTCCACTGTACGCTATCTCGAACACATAAGCAGGCATATGAAGCACTGATTTAAAAAAGTGGAGATCGCGCAACGTCTGGTAAAAGCTGAAAGAGATAGGTCGACGGGTACTAGGTCCTACTGGGAGTGAGTAGCAAACTAATACCCCCTCAATAATGAAATCAAGTAGGTCAGCGAGAATGATGGTGATCATGCTTGCTAGCCAGAATTCTGGTCCGGTTACACGTGATACTATATAACTATCATACTAGCTAGCATCCTTGAACTTGTGGTGGATTATTCATTGTGTGATATGGGCTTAACAGTATTATAATGCCCAGGAATCCGAGACTAATACGGGTTGGCCAGCATTGGAGAGGCACTCTGTAATCTTAATGACTAGCGAAAATACCCGTTGATTCTCAGCGAAAGGGATAAAAGTTAGAAATGATAGTGTAGTGATGTTCTTATAGATGATGAACTGAAATACACTTCGTATCCTTTTACCTAATGGAAATTGCCCGTATAATGGAAGAACAAAATCAAAGCCCATATGTCCGAACTAAAAAGAATTTTTTTGTGATAGGCATATTTTCCCCATGAATTATAAAAAGAAGCAAGTTAAATAATGCCCTTGGTCGTCAATCAGATGGCGTAAAGTGATGTTTGGCGCAATTTACAAATTTTACTAATCACCTGTAATTATGATTTCATATTTCGATTCGACGATAACAGTAAGATTTTTAGTTACATTTTATCACCGCTGGTGTATCCCTCAAGTTTGTTTGATGATAATTTACAAATGTATTTAGCAAAGGAAATAGTGCCTGCAATCGGTAAATATGAACATTGAAAGAATTTCTTTTACGAATGTTTTGACTTGTCCGGGGCCGAAATCTTCCATAAGAGACGAGGGCAATGTCACGTCAAGGCGCTGAAATGAGGGGTATGGTGCCCGGATGAAGGAAGAAAAACATGATTTAGTCTTCTGGGTTGAAAGTCGAAACAAATTTTTCCATGGAATGTACTAAACAAACACATGCTTGAAACATCATCAAACCCTATATCGTTAATACCATCATTAATTCGTGTTTTATTTATATTTTGTTAACTGAAAACCCAGCGTTGCTCTGTCTTTTTCACACAATTACCGAGTGAGGTAGATCAAGGAAAATGCGTGACAATTTGCGAAATCCTATGTTATCATTATTATACACCCCCCGGAGGACTCACCTATACACTATCACAATGATGTGCCATTGCCTAAATACTCAATAGTAGTCATTTATAGCCTCGACGATGTATGTTAAGGTAGTGGTGAAGAATATCCCATCTAAAACCTCATTGAAATTCCGTAATATTAATGATTTAACGTTAGGCGTAAATGCCTTGGCATAAGTTTCTATTCCATGTATATGGTGCGGTTTCCAAGTAAATAAATTCTATTGTTGATGTAGGGGAAAAATTTAAGATTTTGGAGCTAAAACCAAAACTTATAGGAAAATAATCAGCGCATACGAAAATCGAATGGAAGAATTTAAAACTTTGTTCCTTCAGTCATCTGATAATGAACATTTGAAATCTAAATCATTTGTTTAAGAAGTTGACAAAAGCAAACAAAGAAACCTCTGCACCAGGTCCAATGCTTTTCGTATGGAAGTAAAGGCCCAAAGGGTCCACCCACACAGGGGCCCTTGGGGCCTTTTTAACCTAGCCTATCTTTGTTCCAGTGCTCTCATGTATATGGGTACCGAATTTCATGGTAATCGCTTCAGCCGTTTGGAAGATTTTCTGGAACATGTAAACATACATACATTGAGTTTTATATGCATAGAAAATTTATTGTCGTTTCTTGACAATAATATGGTTTCTACATACCTACCTACTTCCGACATGTTTCATGTCCACCCGTAGGTATATCACCGACCTTTTATTTATTTACACTGCGTTAAATGGACGTTACCGATCCACTGAAATACTCCCATACTTTTCACTCCACATCCCCACCCGTGTCTTGAGCAACAATCACCTTATACTCCAATCAAAATTCCGTCTTTCTCTCTCCCAGCGATCCCTTTTTTACAGGTTTCCTGCCTTGTACAACATCATTTCATCTGCCTACCCTTCCCTCGATCTCTCTACTCCTTTGGGATCATTCAAGCACCAGCTTGGAATAGCGTTTTCCTGCTGATTCCCAAATTCTCCATGTTGCTGTAGTTTATTAAATTATGTTATTATCTCTTTGTTTTTATTTTAATAATATTTCCCAACCCATGCTTTTTTATTGTTTATTTTGTAAATTCTGCAGATTCTAAGTTGAAAATTTTCAATTTAAAGGCTGACATCGGCTTTTTTTAATATTTCAAATAAATCAAAACAAATGAAATAGTAATTTTCGGCGCCTGACGCAGATTTCTCGGAATCGGGTTGGTTTATTGCATGAAGAGCTGTCTTCCCATCTCGGAAGCCCGGTTTGGAATTACGGCAGTAGTGGAAATTTTCCAGTGTAATTACGTGCCTTCTTAGGTACCCTTTGGAGTGTAGTACACGAGCAGTACTCCGTCCGTCGGATGGAACGTAAAACTGTGTGATCCCTTGTGCGCCGTTCGCTAAGAGTTGGCTAGTGCCGATGCCATGTTTATCATCACCCTTCTTCGTTTCATTTCCCTATCGATCTGTTCTTTCGTCTCTAGGAAGAAAAAAACATCCGAAAGTTTCTCTATGAAAGAAAATCCTCGCTACTTCTTATAAAAAATATAGAGGTTTTTTTCTGTAATATTCATGTAATAAATATTGAATTAATTATAAAAAAATGAAAGCTTTTGAAATTATTTTGTTATTGTTTTGTTAATGTTCTACAACAGCTAATCATGTATGTAGCTATCTTACTCATAACCACTGTTATCGGTGTTTTATCGTTGTGTCAATTCCTCTATTACTGTCATAATTTTCACAGGATTCTATAAATATTTGTTTGTGTACAATTCTACTTATGTATATTTTGTTAGCATTTTTGCATGGATAACATGATATTAGTCCCAATACAGGTGAATTCCTTAGGGGTTACCCAATCACTGTTTTTGTAATAATAGATTGAAATAAAAATTCTCTTCTATTCTATTTACCATCCCACCCACCTGTTCCACATAGAGCGAATACCTCCATTGTCTGTCGACTCCTTAAATGACGAACCAACCCAATATCTTAAATTGTCCAATCTGCTCTAGCAAATTCTCGGCTAATTTTGTATTTATCATAGACTTCTTTTCCTTCGCATTAGTGGTTGGAACTAAAAGAACACAACAGTTTAATTGCAACTGTTTCGCAACCGAAGCAGTTTCAAAACGAAACAGTTCTGCGAAACATCCTATTGCGTATAACTGCTGGAGGAATACCAAACAACAAGCGATAGATCGGCGCTGATAGAACATGGCTGTTAGTTCTGTTTTCTATGTAATAAGAAATTTTTAACTTAAAAAAGTAACATGAAAGATAGGTATTTCACAGTTGTAATTCTATCTGCAACGACGGGCGGACATTTGTTGGCTGAACAAACCAGCAACCGCCTGCTACAGATTCAAATCCAACTAAATGTAGCTTATAAAGCGCAATGCAGCCACACGTGCAGTGCAACTTGAGCAAAATAGAAGACGAAACAGCGTCAGCTATCAGTTGCCGCTGCTCAGCACAGAGCGCCTATAGATTTCACCTACATACTTCACACTATACTCCTAGAATAATTTATGAAACTACGACTATTATTGTATCATCAAAATCTGCTAATATCTCTCCTGAGGTGAAATTGCACCAATATGATCTGCACTATGCACCAATGTTATGGGGAAACTATGAGTACCTATTTCATATTTTATACTATATAAGTGCTGTGGGATATAATAGTTTCATAAATAGAATACGAGACGTGCTGCTATTACTAGGTAGGTTAAACCGTACAATTATTGGTCACATGGTATTTTGAAGAGCATAGTAAGAGTACAGTTAGACAAAGTTTACAACAACCACTATTTTAAATTTTGCTATAATTATTGTATTTTTTTCAACTGTACTCTTGGGTACTCAACTGTATTGAACTTTGCTCTTCTAAATACCATGTGGCCAATAACTATACGTATTACCCTGGGTAGCAAATTAAAGTAAAAGCATTTCGGAGCAATCAAATAATTATCTACGCTCCTTATCGAAAAAACTACTTATATATTCTCACTGTCAACTGCTATGTCTTCTTACGTTCTCGAGAAAAAAATAGATTAAAACTTGTCCGTATTGCAGACAGTTTCCCTAACTTTATGACGTCAGAATTTATATATGTGCGAATGTGAACAAACAACCACCGCAAGAAGGTCACTCGTTCTCAGCTAAGGCACCTTGGAGGGCAATCACGAGGATGAATTAAGAGTGTAAGACTTTCAAGGTGGGATGGAGGGCCTCGCCTGGCCTCAACCCTCTTCCCGTCTACCGGACCTCCCCCTTCCTCCAGGGGTTTGGAGGTCAAGAGTGTGCAGAGGTTGCTTGGCGAAGGAGAGAGAGAGAGAGTGATTTTAGTAACGCAAACAACTGATGGTAGCCGGCGATAAACGACACGAAAAATGGTTGTAGGACCCCGAGTGGTTGCAGGCACCGCCCCGCTGCACGACATTTCATGAATATGAGTGGATCATTAAGTCGGGAAAGGGCTGAGTCACTGCCGTTGGTGGTAGACTCGAGAATGAAGGCGAGTCGGTAAAACAAGGTCTTCGAAACCATTAATTCATAGGTTCTCGCTTGTGGACTTCTTTAGAATTAATTTTCGGCGTCGGTGGTGGCGGAGTGTAGTCTTCGTTTGTCAATCCGCGGGTAGCAGGTGGTTCTCCAACATCCATGGCACGGCTGTTTGTTCGTCTAGTTATCATAAATTGGTGGCGATTGGCGATAGCTGTTATTAATAAATAAATTTCAATTACTACGTGCGAGCCGCAATCCCCGGATATTAAGTCGCTTTTGACGTCTAATCACCATACATGCCAAATTAACTGACGCCTGAGAGAGTGTTATCAAATATTAATGTACAAAGCAACATTTAACTACTTAACATGCCATAAATCTTGATATATGATGATATCAGTCAAGTGATTCTTTCCCTTAATACGAGTAAATTCCATGCAATTACAAAGGAAAAGGTTGTAGGCTTGATTTTGTGGAAGTTATCCATTACGGAAGAAACCAAATAACTTAGGTAACTCTAGTTGTAATTAGAAGTGGAGTTAACTAAGTTATTTAATTTTTTCCATGCACTTATTTTTTCTCCTTCAGGCGTAACTTTGTGGAAGGTCATGTTAATATGTAAAACATACTTTCTACCCATATTATACAATTTTATTGACAACCAATCATGGTTTTACCGCAAGAACTTCATTTTCAAGAACTCACTTTAGCTGCAACTTGTAAAAGAACCTCCAAACAACTAAAAATTTTCTACATCTACGAAGTAGCGTGCAAACCACCTCTAGGTTGTGTTGAACTGGGTGATTCCACACCAGGTATGAAGCACTAGTTCCTGTTCAAATCAGGACCTCGCACGTTCCCCGGCCGCGAGGTGCAGACCAAAAAGCAGTCAGGAGAACAGTGCGCAGTCAAACAAGATACTGGGAGAGAGATACTTAAATGAACATGCAAACATGAGGCACTGTGGTTAAAAGACAATTACTGATTAATATTACTGATACCATTAATTTATGAATGCTGCAAGGTACTACTTTATGGAGAAAACAAAATAATGCCTGACATTTTAAGAAAGGTGGGGTGTCAGCAATGATGTTGTTATTAAACACAAGTAAAAACTACACCTAATGAGTGTGGGAGTTTCATATGATTGATCTATAGCAAATATTGTGATTTCTTATTGTACGTGGAAAAATGAAATTTTAAATCTATCGGTTCTGCAGTCTAATTCCTTTATCTTATGATTGTGGTCGTTTCTACCGTAAAAGGTTGGCTCTAACAAAATGCGTTGAACTTCTGGAAAGCAATTAAACTTTCTTAAAACTTGCGCAAATGTTGAACCTACATTTTCGATCAGTTTCGATCCCTCCCTAATTCCTTTAACATTTCGGCAACACTGCTAGGATAATCGTAACACCTTATTACAAATCTTGCTGCTCTCCGCTGTATTCGAGATATTATTTAGACTAGTCCTGCTTCGTAAGGGTCATATTCTAGCGACATACTCCAAGTGAGGTCTCACGAGAGAAAAATAACATCGTTTTTTTAATCTTCTCGTCACATTTTTCTAGTGTTATTCCAATAAATCCTACTTTGCAACTAGTCTCCGCAGATTTTTCGTATGTGTTTCCACCAAGACAGGTCCTGAGTAAGGGACACACATAATTATTTAACTGCCTCTACATTTGATAATTTAGTTTGATTAATTGTGTACTTATCGTTGACCAAGTACATAATTCTTTTCTCATAAATTCATAACAACACACTTTTTAAAATTCGGTTCTAACTACCAAGTATTGCACCATTCATTTAGAGCACCTAAGTCTTTTTGTAACGCAATCCTGTCATACTCATGGCTTAGATCCCTGTTAAACACTGCGTCGTCTGCGATAATAGGAATTTTGCTCGTTACAGCGGTGGTGATGTCATTTATATACAAACTCAAAACATAAATATAACAAAAGGAACAAGGCAAGGCAGTAAGGCACCGATGACACTTCACTAGTACTCCTGTTGTTACTTTCACTATATCTGAACTAACACCATCGAAAAATACTCTCTGTTCGCGGTTGGCTAAGAACTCTATGATCCAATATATTACATCGTGGTGTATTCCATAAGCTTTCAACTTAATGAGTTATTTTGAACGAGGGACTTTAAAGAAAGATTTTATTGAAATCTAGAAGTTAGAAGAAAATTAGCCAGACAATGACAAGACCACAACGAATAACATGGGGCGCGACCTCATTTATATTTCGCACCTTAACTTTAGCTCATTTAAAGATTTCCTAGAAATTATATATTGAAGCTCTCTATTCCATTGAATACCAAAATCTTCATATTTAATGAATGCTATGTTGATATCGAATATGAAAGAGCACCCCATGATTTTCGTTGTGGTCTTGTCATTGTGTGACTAATTTCCTTGAATTGAATTTTCAGTACTAGGCTAAACTTTCATTCACTTGAGAAAATATTATTTTTCTTTTTAGTACGATTCTCAGATATTTCTTTTTTTTTTAGATTTTTTATACTTACATTTTTTTAAGAAAAGCATTCTTAAAAAATGCGTTTTTAAAATTTTTTTTACTATCGTATCCTTTTCCAAACCCCAGATGGTTGGACCCTGGGGAGAGTTAAAATACGCTTCGAACGCTTCTACTGTCATTCAACTCCAAAGTTGTTGCGTTAGAAAGTGAAGTAAAGCGAACAAGGATATCTTACATTTCCAAATAAAAAGTGAATTTGAAGTCGAAATGAATGTTGTGTCGAAATTTAGCATTAACTTTCTTATTCTCATCCGAAAATATTTTTCATTATTTCTACCTGGTAAATATCAAATTTTTCTTTACTTCCCCTGGGGTTTTATGAACTCTCGTCAAGTTCTTGCGGAGGTACTTCGAAACGGATACCGAATCTATTGCGGGCTTCGAGGAAATACATTAGCCCTGAGCTACGGCTCCTCTCCCTACTTCGTTCGTTGCTTGTTGACCTCAAAATTTCGGGGGTAACTCCCTTAGCTGAAGAATGATCCATGGTTCATTCCTGGGGATTAAGGTCTGTTCGTATCTTAGTGAGCTGATAGTTGAGCTAGTTTGTATACAAGTAGCTTTACAAGCTAGGGATGTAGCGGCCCTAGAAATTCCGAGTGAGTGGACGCGGTTAGGAGCCATTACATTTGCTTATTTTGAAGTTTGCACCGGCAGGAAGTCGATAAAATTAATATGTTGATAAATGAGGAAACTATAGACCCTGATTTTTTGAATTTTTATTTTATTTTTTGCTAAAATTATAAGCTTTATGCGGATTTACTTTTAAGGTTTTAACGGGATTTATTATTCGTAACAGGAAGAATTATTACGGCTTATCAGCGTTTTTTATTGTCTGCGAAATGCTTCGCGTCCTCTGCACCACAATGCCCATTATTCCCGACGAAGCACATAGTAGAGGACGCTTAGCGGTGAGTTGAAATAATAAAAAGAAGCCATAAAAAATATTCAAACTTTTAGATGAATTTGTGCTTTTATTGTCTGCTCGATTTAACGCAAGAAAAATATTTTCATTAAATATTGATCGAACATATAAGCTGAGCTGAAGTTTTTGAAAAGGCTTCATTTAACTGAAATCTAAATATTTATGAATATATTTACCCCTTTCCTTATTTCACCCTTACGAAATAAAATCGGGTATGAAAAGCTTGCTGTGGCTTGGTGATGAACAATGTCGCTCTGGGATTATTTGAATTAATATCACGACTCGATGTTGAATTATATGCCAACGTTAAGTTTCCGTTTTAAAATTGAACTCCTCTTTCCCGTTGGAGGGCGGGTTTTTCAGCCTGTGTTTATCTCTTTCGTGATTGCGTCGCACGCAAAGCGAGAACGATGGGGTCTGTTTCCTCACCGTGTCGCTCCGTTGCTAATTTCCGATTCCAGCCCATCCCAAGGACGGAAAATTCCGCGGAAACGGGCGTTAATTGCCTCGTGGACGCGGAGGATGACCTACTACAATCAGGTCCCTTGCTGCCAACTTCAAACGTGATTTGAATTGGTACTGGGGGAGAGGGAACAATATTGATCCCGAGTTAGGTAATGAGATAACTGGTTTTCTAATCAAAGGATAGGGTTAGTTTTAGAGAGCACGTGCCCCTAATGAATGGGAACAAGTTTCCAACTATTCATTTCTCTCGTACGAAGAGGTATACTACGCATGTGATTATTAATTAAATGGTATGAAGGCTGCTCGGGTGCTCCACCGGGTAATCTCCTCCATGGCTGCCGAAGTTTCGGGGTACGAGTCGTACTCCATCCTCAGGGCTGAAGTCATCAGATATTTTTTCAATTAAATGGCATGTTCGGGTATAGACAAATGCGAGAGCTTCATTTTTCCATTAAAATTGATTTTTCATTCCAATCCTTCAGCTACTAATCTTTTGTTTCAGTCTTCATCGTGCAGATTTTGTTGTTCAGAGTATGAATATCTATTTTTGTTTTAACGGACCCATACAACAGCTGAGTGAGGGGGTATTTTCGGCTGCCATTCACTTAGTGTAAATATTTATTCATTTTGTGATTGTTAAAATACATCAGTCCGATACAATTCTATGGCTTTTTACCGAAACTTTGAGCTTTTAGCTGCTTTACTGTAGGTAGGGTGTTAACATAACCTACCACAGAAACAGCACTAGAAGCTGCAGAGATGAAAGCTCTGAAGCTCAGTGAGGAGCTATTTTCGGCTGCTTTTTTATGATTATTAAAATATAGCAGTCCGATGCAATTCTGTGGCTTTATACCGAAACGTTGAGCTTTTAGCTGTTTTACTGTAGGTAGGGTGTTAACATAACCTACCACAGAAACAGCACTAGAAGCTGCAGAGATGAAAGCTCTGAAGCTCAGTGAGGAGCTATTTTCGGCTGCTCTTTTATGATTATTAAAATATAGCAGTCCGATGCAATTCTGTGGCTTTATACCGAAACTTTGAGTTTTTACCTGTTTTACTGCCGGTAGGATATTAATATGGCCTACCACACAAAGATCACTAGAAGCTGCAGAGATGAAATTACTGAGACGAATGATAAATAAGACGTTAAGAGATAGGCCAAGAAGAAGATTCCTGGGACGCCCCAGAAGGCGATGGAGATGCAATCTAAACGCTTAAAGGTCGTTTTACACGGTACATTTGTTTGTACAAACTCTTCCGTGAACTCTTTCATGAGGCATAATGTATCGTGCAAAGTGGAAAACTGTATGAACGCTTGTGCGAATGTCTGAAATGCCTAAACGGGAAATAGAACCTGCTCTAATTTCATTGAGACAAACGTACAATCTCACGTACATTCGTTGGTACAAAATCTTTCATCGTGTAAAACGGCTTTAAGAGGAGACTACCGTAGTTGAACAGGTAATGTGCCAACTAGAAAGAAGGAAGATAAAGAAAATATGAGTGCGTTTCAATTCACTATGAAATAATTACGCCTTGATCAGGGCAAAAATTGCTGGTCCAGTGTGTCAGTTCGTTTTTCCAAGACTATTTAAGACGATTTCCCGGGGAATATAGGAAAAGTAGATGTTCTCGCATACCATCCACTCTGGTGTTGTCTTTGGTTGTACCCGATAAACTACGGTTACAGGAGGATAAACTCAAAGTTATCGTTTTAAAGCAGCAGCAATCTTATTTTTAATCGTCAAATCATTTGCAAATTGTACAGATGGACATTGTCCGCACTCCCGCTTACGGGTGATAAAGGTAACATAAATCTGTGTCAGGAAAAAAAGTCATTTGACTCGACTGCGTTTTGTGTTCGCTTGTGTATTACGCAAATGAATCGTTGATTGACGACAAAAAGGTTTTAAATATTACTTAGAAATACCGCGATCTGGGACATTAATGCGTTATACTCGCAGAAACATTTTGAAACCCAGAAGTGTAATTTCAAGTTATTTAAATCTTGCGCAAGAGGAGTCATTGACGCCTCATTCCCTCCCACTACGATAAAACATGAGTTTCCACTTAAATCGTCTGCCTCTTCATTCTCCCCTCGTCTTTCGTAACATAAAATTCTCGGAAAAAATGTCACGGTATATCTAAGCTTCATGTACACCGTTTTATAGCCTCTTGTTACTCAACTGGTAGCTCAAGCGGATTTGAAAAGAGTTTTGATGTATCATTGTAACACTCATTTACCGCACAGGAATAAAACATTCCTCAAGCAAGGTATTCATCACCACTCTCTCATGACACCTTTAGTACTAGAAAGATTCAATCATAAATTATCATAATTAGATCGTAGTGAATACTACCGTGCCGTCCCTAGCCCTTTAACTGCTCCCATCGTCTATTGGCGATTTGAAGTATGGTTTATGGTTTTAGTAAAAAATAGTTCAACAATTCTTATTCAACAGTAAAATCAGACGATAATTACTCACTGAAAATTTTAAAACTAATTTTCCTTAAAATAAAAAGTGACTAATTTTAAAATTATGCAAAAATTTGGGAAAAAATTTTTTGCTTTTGGAGAGAGCTATATTTCAGATTATTTGCGCAGTTAATGGGCTAGGGTAGTGCGAAAGGTGTCGCTGCACTGGGCCCCGCGCCTATGGGGGCCCCGTTAGGGCTTGCCTTGGTGCAAGTGCCAGCAAACACAAAAAATTGGATCTTTACCTAATACTTGCAAATAATTGCGGATCATATTAACAATTCCCATTCGTGTTACGAGCACTGAAAGAAGCTTCTCAACTTAAAAATCAATGAAGGCATATTTGAGGTCTACTATGTCCCAAGACGACCTAACAGATCTCTGTGAATAAAAAGATAGCAATTTGCTTCAATGAAAGCCAGGAAAGTAGTTATCATAATGTGTACCAATCGCACATCTTTGCCATTTTGTATGTGTTATGTCATCAAGGTTATCTTGTTGTAAACATATTTTTTCTTTCATTTTTATGTTAAAATTTTACCTGAGGCATGAAAATGAATGTGCCTTTAAATCGACATATTTTTCTTACATTTACCTCATTAAAAATAGTCAATATGTATGCAAACATGTTAAAATAATTAGCCAATATTTCTGATGACTTCCTTCTTTTAAATTATATTTAAAAATAGGTAATATATCAATAAGGGAATGCGGAGTTATGGGGCCCCCGACTATTTTTTGCAAAGGGCCCCTCAATCCCTAAGGACGGCTATGTACATACATACATCTCTGAGTATGTGGCAAATGTTATGGAACGCCCGTTTGTGAATACCTACCCTCCAGCCGAGGTTGTTTTATGTAATGATATTTTTTAATTTTCATGATTTATTTTTGCTACGTATGTAAATTTTGCGTATACCAACTTGGCTTTCGATGAAACACTTTCGATAGCTTTCACACTTTCGATGAAACTGTAAAAGATTTGTTTATTAGATTTCAATGGGTTTATTATAAATATTTGTGACTATTTAAGCAGTTTCATGGTATAATGCTGCCTGTTTTATCCCTCTGAGAAGGCATGCGCACAGCTGCCATTTACAGAAGTACCCCCTGTTCCTAGTTCAAATCAGGCCGGCAGTAGTCTAATTATGCGATATCCGAGAGATATGGTTTAATTAGAGGAAGATTTCTCGCTACGCGCGCAGGATTACGCCCAGGAATCACAAAAGCTTGTGGCAGACGGCCGGACATGATGCCTCATTATGTTGGGGATTGGTCTAGTGGAAGGGGAAGATGGAAGAGGCAGAAGAAGGAGGTGAGGATTGAACGTGAAAAAGTCTTTTCTTCTTTGAGTTTTATCTTCTTCACTCCACGATAAGAGTCTAAGCCTGTTCCGGCTTTACTTTCATCTTCATCTGTTTATCAGTCTTCCGACACTTATCTTTCCTATATGCTTGCTTTCCATATATTTCCTTGCAATTTTGCAAAAAACGGACCTCCCACCTTCCCGAAAAGTGTCATCAAAAAGGTGAGAAATACCTATACTGCATTACACTGCCGCCTTTGCTAGACATTGTAATGTGAGACATTATAGCCGGGCGCCTTCCCTCGGATGGTCCGTCGCTTCTGCCATCTACATTTCAACCCCCACGATGATTCGTGGGCCCCGAATCGATTTCTGGCAATCGCATTACCTCCTTAGCTTGTTGACCCCTTCCACCCCCTCTCCTCACATCTTCGTGCCCTCCAGCCCATCGGGGAGAGCACGAATTCAAACAGGTTGCGTGAGGGAGTGACCCTGGGGGAATGATATCTAAAGGAGTTTGAGCCTCCGATATAATTCAGGGGGTCGCTTCCTTTTCCTTTATCCCCGCTGGAAAGGAGTGCGAGGTGGGGGAAGGGTCGAAAGGCCGCACGCGTGACACGTGATTCATTGACGCTGCGACCTGATCCTCAACACGAGTGCTTTCTCGCACTATGATTTCCCCTTCCCTGAGTTGTCGTGCCATCTACAGTGTAACCTGCAAACCCACCTCAATGGTGTGACACAGTGGGTGAGTTTTTGCCATATCCTACTAACATATTATACAAAATTTTTGGGGACTCCGAGTGAACTAGAGCAGTGTTCCGCAAACTTTATGTGTTCAAGGTACACCTACCAAATCAAGAAAATTTAAAGGTACACCAAAGAAAAGAACAATATTTATTTAATGTTTATTTATTATTAAAATCAATGTAATATAAAAAGATTTTTAATGAGAAATGTGAGTCTGCTTAACTGAGCACAGGTGATCAAAATTTGGAGCAATCGTTGATAAGGCTGCTCTCATCTCTTCGTCGGTAGTCCTCAGGCGTTTTCTTTTTTTATTCAATCGTAGTGAGAGTTTAAAACCCCGATTCCCACAAGTAGGTCGTGGAAAATGGTAAGAGAATTGCAATAGATCGCTTTGAAAGCAGTGGATATTAATTTTTATATGCAGCCAAAAATGTGCTAACTAGTTAGCACATTTTTGGCTGTCAGAGCTTTTTAACAGAGCTCTGTTTCGAAAAATTTTAGTTTTAATGTCCGATCAGTTTTTAGCTCCATGAATTCTTCCTGCTCGTTTATCGGTAAGTGTCCAAGGGAAATGCTATATGATAATGGATTTCGTACCCAGCCCATTGGTTGTAGGTCACACTTAGGAAAATAATTTTGTTTTTTCTGAATCGGCAGCCATGACATTTGGGAAGATTTCATTACCACCATTGGTAGCGTAGCAGATCCATAACACCAACTTAGCTCGAAAGCTTTCAATCTTGTCCGATGACGTTAAAATATTAGAATTCCTGCCTTGCTTTTTTTGTTGAGCTCATTTAAATGAGCAAATATGTCCGCCAGATATGCAAGTTTTGCTACCCATTCTTCTTTTTTAAACAGAGAAGCAAAATCTGACCCCTGGGCTTCTTTAAACGTCTGGATCTCATTTTTAGCTCGTATATCCGAGAAAGCACTTTTCCGTTAGAAAGCCATCGTACTTCTGTATGAAACAGAAGTGACTGATGATCTGCTCCCATTTCCTAACACACTGCATTAAACAGACGAGAGTTCAGCGGTCGCGACTTGATGTAATTGATAATTTTGACGACATCTTGTAGGACAGATAACAATTCATCAGGGAGAATTCGTCGTCAGTGCTTTCCTGTGTAAAAAGCAATGTAAAAATTTGATATTAGGGTTTTTTTTCAGAAGCCCTGGTTATAAATCCCCTAATTTTTCCCGTCATAGCTACTGCTCCGTCTGAGCAAATACGTATGCAGTTGTGCCATTCCAAATTATGCTCACTGAAGTACTGGTCTATTACTTTGAATATTTCTTCTCCATTGGTATAACCAGGTAGTGGTAGACAAATAAAAAGTCCTCTGTTATTTAATATCCGTCAGTGTACCTCACATTTGAGATGAGATGTGCGTGACCTTGATATCAGTAGATTCGTTGACTTTTAGAGCAAAAACTCCAATTAGCCTTAATTTTTCAATTAACGTTGTTCAATGTCGCTAGAAATATCATAAATGCGACGTGAGATTGTATATGCTGACGAAGGTATTTTTTCGATTTCCTTAGCGGATTCTTGGCTATTCATAATCTTGACAACTTCATTGCAGACAGGTAAAATTAAAGTTTCAGCGAGAGAATGAGGCTTCTTGGATTTAATTAGCATATTAGCGATCACGTAGCTTGCTTTTTGCGCTTTATTTGATGTTTTGAAAGACGTACTCACGAGAGGTCCGTGTTTATTAGACTGGTCTTTCAAATGTTTAAAAAAGGCCTTGTCTTTTTGAGCCACCGATGGGTGTTTAGTAGTTAAATGTCGTAAACGTTTACTGGGCACCATCGAATTACTACCCAAAGTTTTTCCAAAAACAAGACATTTTGGGATTGGGCATGATTTGTCTCCACAATAAATAATGCCAAAACTTACATAGCTCTCATCATATTTTCGAATAACAGGCTTAGGTTTTTTCTTCGTTGACTGCTTCTTCTTGGGAATCATTAGTTTCACTTGACAAACTTGTGGTACGTTTAACGAATTTATCGATTATAATCACGTATTATGGGCTAATTATTTGTAATTAAAAAAGTGAATTACGTTCGTGACGACACAAACTAGCAGCTAGTAACCGGCGAATAACGTTTGTTTTTGTTTACAAAAGGGCGCGACAACGACGACTGCGCAGCGTCACAATGCCTCTTAAAGTAGCAACTGACCTAGCAGTTACAGCTTTTGTTTCTTGCAGAACACTGAAGAATGAATTAACTGTATTTGCGCGTACATACGAACCACCTGCGGAAAAAGTAAACTCTTCACCAACCGCTAGTTTAGAGGTACAACACCACCAACCAGACCACCCTCCCCGACACAGGCAGCCTCTCCACCGCCTGAGGCGAGAACGGCACTCATGCCTCAGTCTTTGCCAAATGGGAAGGAAGCTAGTCAGGCTGTCTCTGAACTACGATCGCGGTTATTAAGCACAGTATCATATGATGAATGACAAACAAGGCAGAGAGATATCCACCTAAAGATCTCTCTGCGGGGTAACCACCTTCATCGGTTGAATGGCCTCATCGACGAAATCCTGACAGAGACGTCGGACCTATGGACGGTCAATTGCGTGGTCTACGCTGCTGCCAAAATCATGGCTCACTCCCAAAAGAACGCCTCTTGGGAGGACAAAGCAGAAAAAAGGCTTGAACAGTTGGAGGCCAAGATCACTCAGGCGAGACGACAGGAGTCGAGAATTCAGTGTGTGATGGAACACATTGCATCTGGGCGAACTTTCACTCCTCAAGTTCGGCGCATAGCGAACAGCCTCAGATACAACCATCACACACTGAATAAAAGTGTGCTGCTCACCATTAAGCAGCACGGGGTCGATAGAGTACGCGCGCTCATCACGGCCCGGAAAAAAACTCCTCAAGAGGAGTAGGGCCGTGAAGGAGAACGCCACCTTTCTCCCTCACCCATCCCGTTTCTTTCGACCACCTCCGCCTGTCGTTGAATCTCTGCCACCCGTCCAAGAGGTTGAACGTTTCTGGAAGGAAATCTATGAAACGTCGAAGCCATTCAAAGGAGACACCCCTAGACCTCTTTAAAGAATTCTGTGACCGCCACCTACAAGATGTGGATGGACCTCTTTCAGTCACAGAAAGTTACGTGAAGAAGGCCTTCTCTGGCAAGAACTTCTCGGCTCCAGGAATGGATGCCGCAAATAACTTCTGGTGGAAGAAGTTTACTTCCACCCACCAACACCTCGCCAAAATCTTCACGTGCTTTCTAAATGGTGGAGAACCAATTCCACCTTGGCTGACTGAGGGACTCACGGTTCAGATACCTAAGAAGGGAGACTTGTCCGATCCAAAGAACTACCGCCCTATAACCTGCCTCAACACCGTATACAAGGCGCTCACCTCTGTTTTGAGCGACCTTATCCTCAGCCTGTGTGGGAGGAGGTTTACGAGCAGAGGGGCTCAAAGCTGGGAATCGCGGGATGCAAGGACAACCTGCTTATTGATAGGTGCATATGCCAGGATGCCATCTGACGTAGGCGAAACCTATCAATGGTCTGGGTGGACTGCAAGAAGGCCTTTGACACCACTTCGCATGAGCTTTTGATCGCCATGCTGAAGTTGATGAAAGTCCACTCAGAGATAGTGTCTTGCATCCAACGCCAGTTAACACTATGGAAAACGCGCTTGAGTTACAATACAACTGGGCAACATTCAGCAAATTAATCGATTTAGACATTCCACATCATTAAATACGTGAACATGCCAAATGTATCAGCTGTTATAGAATACAAGTTTTAAATTTCATCAATTAACCATGATTGTACTTTTTTCTTTACCTCTGGCATTCCTTTTAGGTCTTTAAAATGTTTGGGTATACAACTGAGTGTTTGGTACACAATATTTTGTAAACCGTTTTACCATATAAGTTATAATAATTATGTTTCCATCACATGAGAATTTCTCTTTAGCATGCAATGAGTGTTTTTACAAGGAATTTGAAACCCTTTTTAAAAATAATTTTCCGTAATAATAATTATCCGTTATTTTAATTTATCAACAGATAACACTTTATATTTTATACATAAACGTCTTGAGTCAGTATTAACGTAATATTTACCTCTATCCACATCAATCAATTTCAATATTTTCTTTTGGTTTCTGATTATTGAGTTAAACTGCCATTAAATTATACTCCAATTTGCGTTTTAGAGTAGTGAGCAACTCACAGCCTTGAACACAGCACAGAGAGTCAGAACACATCCTCATTCTACGAGCGTCGGCGACCTAGATATATCCCTTTCATTCTCCTGTTTGTAGGCTACGTGTGACTCTTGTGTAGTCTTAGAGCGTTTTCGTGTATTAACTTAGTTAAAATGCCTGATATCGTTAACAGACAAATTTGAAGACAGAATAAAACATTGTCATAAAAAAATTGCATAATAAATTATTGTTACCATTGTTACAATGGTACCGGGTGATAGGATAAACTAAAAAATCTTGATATCCGGAAAATACATCTCTTCAAAGGAATATAATCACTGAAACTTGATGGTGGAGTGGGGAAAAATCAAAACTACTCGAGGTACAGATAGAATAATCATCAATTTTTCTCAGGAGAAACTGAGTTCTGGGGAGGCCATACTCCTCACCGGACCAGGGTGTCCATTATAGGAATTCTGTCGTAGTAACGAATTAGGTAATGAATTTTTATCATGATCTAGGTTTCCCCTTAAGAACAATACAAAAATTACATAAGTAGTTCTGCTTTCGAATAAAAAACAGTTGGGAAACTAGTCATCAATTTACAAAAGGATAGCATCAACAAATATATGAAACGCCTAAGGTAGAAGGAAATGGTCATTTACAGTGACAGAAAGAGAGAGAAAAACAATATAAAAGAACCAATATTTAGGTAAAGAAAAATACTATAAAATGAGATACGAAACTAGAGAGCAAAAACAAAAAAAGTAAGTTAATGTAAAACTGGGTGTTTGGTATGCGATAACTGTTAAATGGATGTTTGGTATGCGATAATTGGCCGAAACCGTGCGATAATTACCATGGCGTTTTAAGTATAAAACCTCAGGGCACACACAACAATATGTCGATTCCTATACAGGTAGCATATGAGCCTCCAACTCGCAGTTGCTCTTGGCATCCGTTCTGCCTCGTGATTTATCAGTCTCTTGTTATCCCAGGACCTCTAGGTTATCTCTCTACCTACGCCCACAATTTGTGCTTCAAGTTCAACCCTGCTCTTAACATTGTGATATTGTAGTAGCGGAACGAATAAGTCACCCCTATTGATGTGACATTTCAAATGATCGACTTTAATGTTTCATTTGTGGCTCTCTGCTTGATACTTACTTGAAAAATGATTACAAACCTTACTTTTCTTCGAGGACAAAGCCATGAGTACGGCGGAGATCCATTGATGCAATGGAGTGTATTGTTTTGAGACGCAAGTAGGTGGTCGAAACCCTCACACTCCTACTTCACCGCATCGTCTCCCAAAAATAAATCTCCAGGGCCACCCACATGCACGCCCATCTCATTTTCCTCAGGAAAAAAAAAGAAAATTATAATAAAATGAAGTGATTTTTTTTTGTCTTTCGACCTCTCCTTTTGCGTGTCGCTTGCCAGGGTAGCTCCAACGCTGGGACAGAGGGAAGGGTTCGTGTGTATGGGGAGGGAGAAGGAAGGGGTGGGAGGTTGACAGGGAATCATTAGGGTGAGAAAAGAACCCTTTCTTTCCCCACAGTAGGTACTCTCCCCCTCCTGTTCCTTTTTCCCATCAACCCACCAACCCCTCTTCTTCTCTCTCTCTGCATTGTTTCCGGCACCTGACCTTTACGATATTTATTAAAAAATATAAAATAGTTAAAAAAAAAGAACTCCCAAGAAGGAAAGGAGGGGTTGACCGAATGAGGACCCGTTGAGGGTACACTGAGGGAATTCTCACAGTCCACCACACGCCTTTTCACCGTCTTATCTCCTTGTTTTGCGTTTTATTTTCATTTATTTTCTCATTGACCCAACGGTAAGGTGTTCCTTCTCTTCATTCCAACCA
The DNA here is from genome assembly GCA_963573305.1 of Pyrrhosoma nymphula. NCBI lineage: Eukaryota > Metazoa > Arthropoda > Insecta > Odonata > Coenagrionidae > Pyrrhosoma > Pyrrhosoma nymphula. The sequence continues at coordinate 92,229,022 of OY754339.1, forward strand.
ACACCACCGCATCTCCTTTCTCTTTCTCCGAAAGTCTTTCTCTCTTTCTTCTCTTCTTGCACACACTTTTTTTTAAGTTTTTCTTTATTTCTTACCTTTTTCCTTCGCTCTCACTCTCAGTCTCTTTTCTTACTCTGTTTTCACTTCGCGGGTTCACAACAGAGGAATTTCATTCCCGAGGGACTGTGTGGGAGATTTCTTTCTCTTTCTCATCTTATTCTCCTCCTCGGGTGAGATTCAAGCGTGAATTTCTTGAGTGACGACTCAGTTGTAGGAGTTTTTTCATCATTAAGTTTCATAACTTTTGGGGTGAGAATTATGTTAAGCTGGTGATGGACACTTCTTCTTGTTATAAAACTTGTTGTAACTCCGATGTGACTGCATTTATGTTGTCATCTTCTCTTTATTGCAAAATAATGATGTTACGAATATGTACCTCATTAGGTTCGTTATGTTTTTTCAGTCAGAATATTATTGTTTAACCTTCTTGTACCGTTTCGTTTCCTGGTGAACTTTAAAGCTGATGACACGAGTTGCTAATTAACGCAACGTAGGACTATTGGGTTATTTGAACCTTTTGGTACATTACTGGTCAAAACCTACGAAATAATACAACATCCTTTGACAACTTTATCAACATAATATTTTTATTCTTCTTCTTTCAGGAGATATAGGTAAAATAAGTTGGAATTTTTTTTATTATTTACTAGTCGACCCGTGCGAAGCATTCGCACTGTATCCTCCTCAAATCCTACTTAATTGAAGTGCACACCGTATAGTTAGTACCGTGTAGTTAGTGCGTCATTGATGTAGGCGTGGATTGAAGTAAGGAATATATGTGTGTTTAAATTTTAGATTATATATTATTTGAAACATAAAGTTTAGGTATTTATATATTTACAGCATATTTACATGTTTACAGGACCTCTTTGAACACTGTTTGAGGTGATGATATGGTCATCTGTGATTGTTTGTTGGTGGGTCTGTTTTACACAGACATAGATGTCACTGAAAGAGCGCACCCTGGAAAACACCACATACAACTGACCGTGTGAAAAAACAGGGTCAGGCAAGTACAATCCTGCCTTTGCTAGCGTCTGTCCCTGTGCCTTATTTATAGTAATGGCCAAGGCAATTTTTATGGGAAATTGCTTCCTAGTCAGTTTCAAAGGCACGGTAGGATCAGAAGGGGTGAGGTTAATGCGTGGTATGACGACAGTTTGACCGGAGTCAATCAATTTCGGTGTGATAGTGTAGTTGCCCAAGTGAGTTACAACTAATCTGGCGCCATTAATTAAGACCTGCTTATCGTTTAGGTTTCTAATCAACATGATAATAGCGTTCTTTTTTAATATGAGTTTATGAGGTGGCAAACCTGAAGGGCTTAATGAGTTCAGAAATTCTAATGTATACAACTGAGCGTTTTCCGTCTCTTCGCAGAGAACCGAATCAGAACTGAGATAAACCGTTTCCTGTCCAGGTAACAAATTCGAAATAACATAATCATTGATTGTGGTACAATCGTCATTTTTTGGACATATTATGGCTGTTGAATAAATTTGGTTAACATTGAGTTCATTGATTTCTGTGTCGATATATCTCGATATTCTCGATAGAGGATCGAAAGGTCGAGGGCGGGATTTCAAAAAACCGTTTTTTTCAATTGTAATTTTTCGAAAAACAACTGAAATGTGAGTAATTTGTATATTTTTCAGGTGTAGCGGTTAAGAAAAGCTTTAAAATGATGACTCATTTATGAAAATTAATGAAGTATTAAGGAAGTTATGGCGTACCGACAAAAAAAAGCCCTTGAGAAATAATATATATGATGATGATCACTCTTTTCCAACGATTCGCATTTTTATCCATGCTTCATGAAGACTACAATGAAAATATGAGGCGTTTTTACATCAATGGAATATAGTTTATAGTTTTTAGTACACATTTATGTTAAAAAGTTTATAAACATTTCATTTTCCAATTGACCTCGGAGAGAGTTCCTTCCAAATTAAATGCTTGGTTATATTTTCGTTGCTATTTATTGTTTGTTTCAATTGTTGTATATTTAGGTTTTTTTAAAAATCAAAATCGAATTAAGTGTTGTTAAAGCATATTAGATTATAATAAATTTTGCTAAGTTTGGCAATGTCTGTTTGTTTATTGCAGGATGTTTTGTTTTTTATAATGTGCACCATTTCTTAAAATAATCTTTTACATAAGTTGTTCATATTTTCATTGTAGCCTTCATGAGGCATAGATAAAAATGCGAAACTTTGGCCAAGTGTAATAAGTAATTCCAACTTATTTGACCTATATCTCCTGAAAGAAGAAGAAGAAAATAAATATAATAAAAAGAGATCATGAAAAGGAATCATCTAGACAATATCTATTAAAAGCCTCATCGCTAATATAAGGATGCTTGCTGTTTTCATTTAATGCGGTATTTCTGGGTGCTTTACTCCAAATGTTTGTTTCAATATTCCAGTATCTGGAAGGGCATAGTACTTGGATCTAAGCAAATGTAAATTATGCCATCAGTCCATGTGTTTTGGGATATTTTTTGGGCTATGAATTCTATGGATTTCAAATACTTATTTGTACATTACTCGCAAAAACATTATGTGTATTGCGATAGCTCTGATGTAGCTCGAGTGGGCCCTGCGTGATAACCAGTGTCGACGGCTTTGATGTCTTTATTTCGGCGTCCAAGATGAGCTCGTGGTGGAATCTAATCTTTTGCTTTTCAATACTTCTAGTTGTGAATTTTTCTTATCATCCTTTCAAACCTCAGAATAGTCCTTCCTTCCTTTTCATTTTCGCTCCGTAAACCGTCCCTTTTATTTATTTCTTTCTTAACACGAATGGAGAAGGAAATACAGGGATAGTATAGTGGAAGGTCATTTCTGAAGTTGGGCGGCTTTAATATATATTTTTACAGGCTTTTCTTTAACTCGCTTCTCCATGCATCCATGGTTACTTACATGGTTACCACTTTTTTAATAACTAAGTAACAATAACGTCTTGAAATACGCTTTCTAAATTATGATTCGAGGTGGAATAGTGGTCAAACATCCGACTCTCGTCCCGATTATAAGGTCAGTGATAAGAATTCAACGCATTAAGTCCCCAACCTGGCGATTTTTTTCTAGTAAAAGGTCCTAGTTTTTTTGCCCTACTTAATAAAATGTTTTTAAAGCAACTAGTGATGTTTTATAAGCATTTTATTTACGAAGACTTAAAATTAAAAAATATAAAATAATAAGCATGCTTTTCTAAGAAATAAAATTTGTATAGAAAAAACCTAAAAAAAGAAATATCTTAACATCGTTCTAAAAAAATAATATTCGAGGCATTTTCTTCTTCGTAACTCTTTCAGCATTCACCTCAATAAATGTAAAAACAATGAACGGAGGCTCTAGCTTGTTTTTCACTTATTCTGATCTCTGTTTTCAGGATAATTTACCTAACATAAGGTGTTGTCTTCCGTTCAATGAAATTCCATGTTTGGCAGATCAATTATTATTTTATCTTAGAGCTGCATTTTTCAATTTACTCCTAAATTAAAATTTCTCCAAGTTTCAGGCCAATATTTGCTTTTGGTTCTATATATCTCCTTGTAAATGAAAAAGTATAATATACACAATACATAAAAATATAATAATAATAAATGGGATTGAACCTGTCGGCGAAATTACAATATAAAGGTACCTATAATTCAACCCCTTCTCTTCCAAACATTGTGCTCTTATATCAATTATTATATTTATGCCAGTTTTACATCAATGATGTCGTCAGTTCTTAGTAAGCTCTTATATTCTTTTTCTCTTATCATTTTCTTTTTTATAATATTTCCTGAGTCTTCACGTTGTCATTATAGCTTGTTATATACATGTCCTCTTAAGCACCTTTGCAATTCAGCACTTTCCGTAGTCAGTCAGCTCATTCACATCACCAACCTTCATATAATCACAGTCTCCCGTGCATCCCTCACACCGTTTCCAGTATTTCCGGATAGACGCATCTGCCAATTGCTACATCTTGAACACCACCGCCGTCTGCTCTCCATATATCACATTCACCATGTCTAGATGTACAGTCGCCGCATAAAGTCTGGCGACATCGACAAAAGCGCCGAACATGCAGAACTACGTTTTTGTGTGGCTCCACTGATTCAAAAGTGGGGGGTGGGGTGGGGAGATACAGAGGAGGGGTGTGGGAGGGAGGTGAGAAAGTTGCCAGAGTAGTCGTGAATCGGAACTTCGTCCTGGGGGCTAGTGAATTAAGGTGGCTGGTCTAAAAAACCAAAGTGAACAGATTTTCTTAAACATTTCCAAATATGTTCCTTTTTGGATATTCTATGGAATATCGAAGAAAAAACGGGGGATCATCGACATACTTTTTGCGATAATTTAGATTCTTTTAACATGGAGCCTTAAGGCGCTCTCCACTCCAATAGGATAAATTACGCACTTTCTCTATTCCTACTGAACAGATTTTAACCAAAAACTGATATAATGTAGCTCTAATAAATTAAAATCTATTCTGAAAACATCATTTAATACTATCGACTGAAATTTTTCATAAATATGATTAAAAAATATGGATGCGAGAATTTCAAATGTCGCGCGTGGCTATGTGGTGTAAAGTTGGCAACGTGGCACACGGAAGTACGGGACATGCTAAGCAGAGACACGTGTTGCAGAATGGACGCTGTTGCCGGATTAAAAACGAAAGATTAAATAATTGATAGAAACATATTTTTTTGCATTCGAGGGACAATACATCTTCATTAAAATACTTATTTTGAATCCTATGGCCACGGGTGTGAACTATTTCGGAAAATTAATTTCGCAAGAATGACTTACGAAATGAATCAAGTCTGCATTTAAGCAAATTTTTATGGCAATGTGTATATTTAAAGGACAATATTTCAGAATGTACTTTAGACATAAGTCATTCCTACAGAATATAGTTTTACTACGACCTATTAATTGAATTTTAAACGAGCATTAAAATTTAAGTATCTAAATTTCTCAATGACTAACGATTACCCGACCAGCCACGATAAGGGGTTTGAGTTGCCGATGTCGCCAGACTTCATGCGGCGACTGTACACTCCCGTCTTCTGCTACAAGGATATGGCAGTGTGAAGGAAATTATTTAAGTAGAGTCAGCTATTACAGGCGTGACACTGAGGACTTGGCTTCTTGACTGTGCCCACCCCAGCAGAGTGATGGGCATTAGGAATGGGTAGTACTAAAAAAATACCCTAATTTTTTTGATGAGTACTAAAAAGCAATAATACTAATCGCCCAGTAGTACCGAAGAAAAAATATAATACCGGTATTTGTTTGATTGATTAAATACTGTAATTAATTACAAATTAACATACGTCTCACCCTGATTTTTCCATCCAGCGGCATTTTTAATGAACATTCATGAGGAATATACGTCGGCTATTTAGTAAATACATTTTATTTTACGCTGTATGTTTGCGCTCGTCGCTTTTTTTTGGAATGATTTTAAATCACATGAAGAACGATCGGTATTGTTTTAATGTTCTGGTACAATCCCCTGTTATAGTGATCAATCCTTGCGGTCGCACTAACGTACAGGAATAAATATTTGTATTTATACGGTTCAAAATCATCGATTGTCTGGTGTTCGCCAGGCGTCAAAAATGTATACTTATCCATTACATCAATAATGCAAAATCAAACACGTAACACATATCTCAACTTCACGTTTTTGTAAATATGAAAAAATACAGACATTAAATTAGTATAGTTAGTAAATTTTCGTAGTTAGTTCCGTTAGTTGACACAAGATGGCATCGCTGTGTAAATACCGCTATTTTTAGTACCGGTACCGTCGGTAGTACCGATTTTTAATATGGTCGGTACTACCGGATTAAAAAAAATATAGTATCGGTACTACCGAATACCGGTATTTTTTGCTCATCCCTAATGGGCATGTACGTGTGGATTCGTTTCCAGAGATGTTTCATTGAGCATCGCGTTTCTTTTATGAATCCTTTATTTCCTTCTCAATGCTCGTTATTTTAGTTTCCGTTCAATCTCTTACCTTCCCATTCCGCTCGTCGCTTCCCTTTATCTTCCCAGGGCCTGAAAAAAATTGTGGAAGGTAGGCAGTGAGAAAGAAGTGCTCACAAAGGAGTAATGGTGGGGTTTTTTATTGGTTCCTCTCTGGAACTCCGCAAAGTCCGCTGATATTGCCTTTGTGTCCCGGGATGGGTTTCCGCAGAAAGTTTTATTCTTTTTTTTTAATCCGAGTTCTTCCGTGATTCCACTACGTGCCATCGTCACTGTTTACCCAACTGCCACAACTTTTTGACAATCTCAAACTTTTTTATTTGTCTATTCCCATCGGGATGTAAGATTCCATTTCAGTTCCATCCCCACGTCTCATTTTCTTTCCTCGCTTTCCCATTATCGCTGCGTCGGAATGAAAGCTGACGGCATATATTTCAATCCCGTATTAACTCTACCAAGACTAGGGCAGGTTAAACCAATGTCACAGCGAGAAATTCACGTATAACTTGGCACGCAGTCACGCGTGTTATAAATGATGGTAATCTCTGATTTCAGCTTTTCAAGACGTGTTTTTATTAGCGCGAAGGCACATGTCCACACGTGAACAGCTCAACACCGAGTCTCGTGCGCCGTAGTGACATTGCTTATATATATATATATATATATATATATATATATATATATATATATATATATATATATATATATATATATATATATATATATATATATATATATATATATATATATATATATATATATATACATATATATATATACAGAAAAGGTGGTGACGTCGTATCTTCTTTTGACGGCACCACTTCAGGCAACACCTCCAGTCCACGCCGCTAGACCGTGTCGTCTTGGCCACCATTTGACGATGAAGGCGAAGGGATTCTCAATCTAATACGCGCAGGGGTGCAAAGAACTACACCCACCCGGCCAGGATTCGAACCCGGATCTCACAAGTGGCTGTAAGATGATTGGTAAGCTTGATGGTGTAACTGGGTAATGCATCCAACTTTCAATAGGGAGATCCGGTAGTGAGAATATTTTCCATGGCTAATTTCATCCCTTTGATGCATGTCTAAGGCATGTTTCTTAAATCTCGAGTTTTATGGTACGGAGGTTTCCGAGGTGATTTAGGGCCGTTCAAGTATTACATAAGACGATTTATGCCATTTTTGACCCCTCTCCTTCCCCTATGTAAGGCAATGTAAGATTTTCCCACCCCCCCCCCTCCCTGAGAGGGGGGGGGTGGGGTTGGGTCTTACGTAAGATGTTATATATTTGTATCTACTATGTATGTTTTCTTCTTTCTTCAGGCGATATAGGTCAATTGACGTATATCTACTGAAATAAGAAGAAAATAATACAATGAAAAAGAGGTGATGAAACGGAATCATCTAAATTTTGTACCTACTCTTCGTTAGATGCTCGCTTTCTGAAGTTTCATCTTACCATGGAAGCTATCGTACAGCTTTGAGCACTGGATATCGTATAATTATGCAGTGTTGGAGTACCACATTCATCTACATCTACGATGTACCGTGCAATCCACCACTAGGGTGTGTGTCACGGGGTGATTCCACACCAGGCATGCAGCACTCGTCCCATAACAAATCAGAACCTCGCACGCTCCCCCTGGCGCAAGGTGCAGGCCAAAAGCAGTCAGGAGAACAGTGCGCAGTCCAACCGGAAACTGGGAGAGTGATACGTAAATACATACAAACATGCAGAGCAATGCTATAGACACATCTAAATTCATTGAGCCTGGAGGTAATGCAGCTAGCCATTCAGGCGACAGAAGGAGGAGAATTGGTGTAGCGGTGAGATTATGGAAAATACGTCATTAACGAGCGGATTCTCCATGTCACTACTAAATTTCATTTGGAAACTCTACAACGTTTGAAGACGGACAAAAATCTTACGCAAATTGGTTCCAGACCCACTGCCCTCCCCGACATAAGACAATGTAAGATAATCCCAACCCCTCCACCCAAAAATCGTCTTTCGTAATACTTGAATGGCTCCTTTGATGAATTCCGTTTCTTCGGGTTTTTCCCGCATTGATTCATTCTAAGGGACAACAATTTCGCTTGCGTTACAGCTAGCATCGTCAGGTCCTGATTGAGGTAAAGAGATTCTTTTTCCGTTATATATATACATATACATATATATATATATATATATATATATATATATATATATATATATATATATATATATATATATAACGCTTGAGCTAGTCAGGCGGCCACTGATTGGCCGGATGGACCTTTGAATTTAATTGCTGAAAAAGGCGTTTGAACGTAGAGGAGAGAGGATGGTCGTCTTCCCTGTTGAAGTTTTCTGCGTTTTTGGCTATTTCAATCACCTCTCGTATCAGCCAAGGGAAACATTTAGTTTCTCTGATGGTGATCTTGCAATTTTTAAAGTTGATGACGTGGCCGGGTTCTGACCAGGCATGCTCTGCAACCTCGGAAAGGCGAAAATGTTTCTTTTCGGTCGCCATTTGGTGTTCCTCTATTCTGAATTTCAGGGGTATCGATGTTCAGTGTTTGAGTTTTCTGACCCAGAAAAGGAATACTACTCTGTTGAGGTGGATGTGTCTTTAACATCAGGTTTGCAATGTTGTACCGGGAGGGAAACAGCGATGTAACGTTTCATTCGTACACTGTAACTTCGTGAATAATTACGCGATTGAAAGTAATGTGTTCTCCGGTATTCCACTACGGTGCGAGCGGGATCTTGAGTTGACGCATGCGCCAGGCGGCAGCTAGCCGCCATTTTGGGCGTGGGTGATGAACTCCTCGCTTTGTACCTCACGCCTCTGGTGTGCCTCCAGAGTAAGAACCAAAATTAGATTTTTTGCAGACGATGCTGTCGGCTACCGATAAATTGCCACAAATGCAGACTTAGAAATTCTTTCATCAGATTATAACAAAGCTAACTCGTGGGTTATTGTTTGGGGGATTGAGCATAACCTCAGTGAATTCGCTGCAGTACATTTCTTACAAAAGTAATCACACCAGAATCTATACATATTTAAAGCGGGAGGGGTAAATATAATGGAATCAAATGTGTTTTTATGTCAAATTCTGGTTATTCGGCCCCTGAAAAACCTGATGACAAGCCAATGGCTTATCGGGATCGCATGGGCATACGAACCACTAGATTCATCCGAGAGCAAAAAATGAAATACCTGGGAATCACCTTGACTTCTGACCTAACTTGGGGGAAACACATACTAAACATTTGCTGCGCTCCATAAAAGAAATTATGATTTATCAAGTGGATAGTAGAAAGGTTCTCTGATTAAAATGTAAAAGATAGATGCTACTTTGCTGTGGTTAGGCCATATCTCGAATGTTCCGCGAAAATTTGGGCCCTGAAGTGAAAAATTAGATTGTCAAAGGAAATAAAATAGAGAGGAAACCACATGATTCGTTAAAAACTGCTTTATGCGAAGAAAAAGTGTTACACAGCTGATGGAAGGACTATGTTGGGAGACTTATAGATTACACACTAGGCTTAGATTACTTGGATTAATGGACGGACGAAGTATCATTGATGATATTAGCGGGGTAATTACTCTGCTATTAACTAGTTCAGAAAATGTTTTGTTCCGGATGGCCACTGATCAAGAACGTTTCTTATAATTTAGTGTCAAATACACTCTCAGACACCGTGGTGACTTCTCGTTTTATATTGCTGCTACCTTGATTTCTTCCTTCTTATCTTCTTGACTTATATTCCTATATACTCCGTGGCAGTATACAGAAACACAGCATATGCATCGTTTAATTTGTCCTCGTGTTTTTTGCTAATATTTTTAAAAATATTCATGAATTGCCGTATTTTCCTTCGGACGGATAATCATTTGTTTTCGTTTCTATTCCTGCAAGAGATAAATTTAATAGACCTTTTTTCGCAGGAAATGATTCTGCTCGTACAATAAATCGTAACAATCTAAATTTAAACGTTCCATTTCAAGTTTATTTATTATCTCTTCTTCCTTGTGGAAATACGGTTGTCTCTACTTTTATTATTGTCTCCTTGGTTTATGGACTGTGAATGATTAAATTGGTTCCATGGGTGGGCAATGCCAGGGATCCAGGGTTTTGGAACAAAGACGAATCGTCCTCGCATTACCGACCGGAATGAAGGCCCTCTTTGTGCTCCCCTGTCTTCCATTCCCCTCCGGCCGTATTTTTCTTCTTCTCTAACTCCCTTGACTCTCTGGAAGGAATGTCCCTCCTGAGTCGTTGGCAGGGGTTGTAGTTGTTTCGTTCCATTGTTTTTAGAGGGGAGCTAAGATGTCAGGCGCCCTTAATCCTTTTCCTTGACCAAATCCTGCCCACCAACTCCCACCTTTCCTTCAGTATTTTCCTTCTCCACCCACGCTTAAAGTCTTAATCCTATCCCAGTTATCCCTGTCTTACGTTGTTGAAAATTGAAATATCGGGAATATTTTTCTTTAATTATTTGAGGACTTAGAATATTAATATAAAAAGACACATGGAAATCAATCTCAGTTTTCTGCTCTAAAAGAAAAAAACGTAAAGGTAGAGTGAAGCATTGATCTTTATTTTTTTGAAACAACGCAGTGGTATTAGAAATTATATCGGGAATTAATTGTTTCCATTTTTACAACGATTCGTAAATAAGTGCTGTAGCTATGTTGAATTTTTTGGTTATTTATAATTTTTTTAGAAATCTAAGACAGTTATTTCATGTATTTTAAAAATGAGTATGAGGTATGGTTTCTTGGTACCAGTGGTATTTTATTGTCTTGATATTTTTGCCCTTAGGAAGTCAAATAAATTTGACGAAACATCGGCAGTGACTGCTTGAGATTTTTTTTTAATAGACCCTTACTACTTTATTGTATAACTAGTCGCTGACGCCTCGCTTCGCTCACCGCAGCAGCTAGCCATGGGGTAGAAGTCCCCCTGGATCCCCCCATGCCGGTAGCTTCGCCCCCGGATCCCCACCAGAATAAAAAAATATAGAGTTATGCTGATTTGCCCGAGTCAGTTCACTCTCCGTCCCTCTCCCCCTCCCTCTCTCTCCCTCTCTCTCCCTCCCCCTCCTTCCCCCTCTCGTCCCCCTATCCTTCCCCCTCCATCCCCCCTCCCTCCCCCCATTCCTCCATCCCTCCCCCTCCCGCCCTCCCCCTCCCGCCCTCCCTCCCTCTCTCCCTCCCTCTCTCTCCCTCTATCTCTCTCCCTCCCTCCCTCCTCCCCCTCTCCCTCTCTCTCTCCCTATCTCCCTCTCAGTAACAGATGTCACCGCTGAAAAATATTTTCATTCCAGTTGGTGCATTTTTGTTCATGTAGGACTCGCATTCAGTGCATATAAACATTTTCAGTTAGCTTCCCCCTTTTTCCCTGGAATGCACTTTCGTCCCATTTCCACAATAACTCTGGTTCCCACATCCTGATTCAGGGTCTCTGGGCCATATGGCTTCTCATGCCCTCATCGGCTTTCCGCAATTAACCCTGAGACTCCAATCCCTGCTGTCCCCAAGGTCCACTTTTCCTTATCACTTCTCTTCTTCGTTGCAATTTCCTCGTTATTCTCACCCTTGCGCCCAGCTCAGCAGCTAGACTTAATCCTCTACCTCCTTGCTTTCCGTCCGCTGAAGTTGACCTTCGATGACCGTCTTGATTTCCTCCTTGGTAGATCCATGAGAGAATATTTCTTTATTCTGAATTATAGAGGTATGAACGTGATATAAGTTTGATGTCAGTTTTTTCATATTTGGTTAACACCTGCGAAAAGGTCTCGTATGTCTGATAAAGCCGATAAAATCTTACTTGTTGCCACTATGTATTACCTGGAAATAATCTTGAAATCACAGCGATTACGGGCGAGGTCGACAAAAAAACTTTGAAGAATTGGTATCTAGGAGTCAAATAGAAATATGATTTCCGCAAACGGCAAGCTTAAAAGAACATTAAATATGAACTGAAATTGCAATGTTAAAAGGCAAAGTTTAATTTGGTAAAACGTGATAAGAATTTAAAGCACTTTTCTCTCTTCCCAAAATTCCATTTATTTAAACTCTTTCAAAGTAAAGAACGTTTAAAAGTTCATATCTATATAATAGAAGAATGCTGTTCCTATGATTCATCCAATTCTGTCTTCGAGCTTATTTAAATATAAGCTTTTTCTGTGAAAGAATAGTTGGGAAAGTTATGATCTTTTTGGTTTTGTCTCATAGAGGAGACGTTTAAAATAATGATTAAATATGAAAAATCACAGCACAATAGTTATCGATAAACTTAACAAACTGAATTATATTTTTGATTCACAATGTGTCTAAATTAACATCTGTAAAACTTTTTATTGGCTCATTCATCCCCGTGAAAATAATACCTACGACATTTTATGACAAAGGATTAATTTGGTTCGGCTTCACGGATATATCGCGGATAAATGTGGCTTTGGAATATCCGCTTTCGAAGTTATTTTTCCGGCTGCTGCCTTCTCCATTTTATATCGTTGCTAAATATGGCTGCTGAATATTGTGCTTCAAGAATCTAAATCTTTTCCGTCACATAAACCAACGCAGAGTTTTCATTTCACCTACACACAGAAGCTGTCTGCATAAATGTCAACCCTTTAAGTCGTAAAACGTCTCCGCGATTGGAAATTGGCTTTCGTGATTCTCTCGTCGACTTTTGGCCTTTCCTGTACCTTTAAGCGGATGACTTACTTTTATTTGCCTCGAATTGAGCGCGTGGGCGGAATTCTCATTCGAACGGATCAAGATTTAATTAACCTTCAGCTCAGGTGGCGAGGATTCTGCCGAACAAAAGCATGGAAACTTAGATTGTGATCGCATTTGCGTCGTAGCGTTAGAGCCTATGGCTGGTGACGTGCGGCAGGGAATGTTGGAATCGAATCGTTTCATTAGTTTTTTTTTATATAGCCTTCTTTGAATTTTGAAAAAGTTCAAATGGAAGGAAATCAAATTTTAAGTCTTTGCATAGCATATATTCCATTTCTTAATTTTCATAACGTTCGGAACCCGAATTTTGTGAGGAAAATTCAACGTTTAAGTCGATAATGACAGAGAAGTGTTCTTTTGAGAATATTGGTGGACCTTACCCCTAAAAAAAAAAGAGAAAAAGATTTATTGTTTCTATGGTACAAGATCGTGCTGCACTTACGAGGTATTCGTTTAATTCTTTAAAAATAGCACATGAGATGTAGAAAAAATGAGAAAGATAACGATTATTATAATAAAACAAGAAACAAAAATTAGCTAAACAATTAGACTACAAAAAATATAAATTGAAAACAAGCATGCTAACCAAATGAACATAGTCTTGACGCAATTTAATAACAATTTATTCAATTACACGACAGTTATTTATCAATAAAAGTTGTCTAATTATGATTTTTACAATCTTTTTTGAGTAATCTAACAGTTATGTAGAAACATGACTTATAATTTTAAAATCATGTACTAACTTTGGTTCATACATGTATAACAAAAAAATCGAAGGAAACAAGTGCAAAACAATAGTACAATACATGTACAAAAGATGATCTATGAAAAAAAAGTAAAAATATATGTAAATAAAAAAATAGCACATTAGAAGTTCTCCTGAGCATAATGCTCGTCAGAAGTTGATTACTTTAGCATACTCCTTTTGGATCCGATACACAAATTGAAATGTACAAAAGTAGATCAAATGCGGATAACAATAAGTAAAAATATACACCAATACAATTTATAAACATTTTTCTACTTTCAACTTTTAGTTTAGACATGCTTCGAATTTCTTAGGAATTTCTATATAATTTATTTAATAATTTAGGCATAATATTACAAAGTCATTGTATGCTCTAATATTCTTGGTAGTATATATTTATATAAATAATTATATATAATAATTATGTGTTATAACAATATATATAATAAATATATAATTATGCATTCTAACAATATATATAGTAAATATATTATAATAATGTATTCTAACAATAGTTTTAAAATATATGTACCGATTTTAAATTTTTAATATTATGTAGTATTGCAACAATAGCAAACTTTCATAAAAAATCATTTATTGAGCATTATTATGAGGTATAAGAAAATTTTCTTGAACTCGCGCTCATATGATTTTTTTGTCTTTCATCAGAATAATATCTTATCTATAAAAATAGCAATTTCCTCATTCTCATTTGCTTTAACATAAATAGACGTGTTAGGTTTAATCTATGAGTCCTTGCTTATCAAGTGTCAAGTCTTTTTGAAATAAGATGAGACATACTCCATGTATCCAACATTAAAAATACTTCTAGTTCCGGCATTTTTTTTATTTTTTTTGTAATTTTTATGGTTGCTCATTGTTATTGTCTGCAAATGGCAGGGTGCTAATTGAAATGAGCATTAAAACGGAGTTGACGATTTTGGGCCATGTTGAAAGCGATATCATGTTATGAAAATGCTTTGCTTGGTTGATTGTAGTACTGTGGAGTCCTGATGAAGTTATCTCTCCGTTCTCGTAATAATGTACTCTTCAGTAAAACCACAATGGCCTTTTTCTCTATTTCAGTAATGGAGAAAGTGACCATTCTTCTTTATTGAATTGAACTTTCACTTCCATTTTGCTCCCAGATATTTCCCCAAAATGAATCTTGGAATCTTATGAATTTAAGCCAAGTTTATGATACATTTCTCTGTCAGTGAAATATGAGAAAAAGGGAAGTTTCTGAAAATTACATTAAGACATAAAAGAACCTGTGTATTGCCAAAATGAACTCATTGATGTCCATAAAATCAGCTGGCTAGGGTAAAAAAATTGCAGTGGAGTAATGTATTTTCGACATCTGTGGAAAATTTCGTATATAAATTATTTCGTATTTGTGTCCCATAACTGTCTTAGTTTATTTCCATTCTTTCCTCAATTTGTCACTTCTCCGCAAAATATTTTTTATCTTTGAGTTTGGAGTGTTTTGTGTATTTCCGTCATATTGGAAAGAACAACCGAATATTATACAGGGTGTTTTAGTAAGGACATGACATCTTAAAAATGATAATATAACGATTAAGAATGGCACAATTGACTAAATACAAGATTTAAATAAATTTTGGAGATTTATGCTAAAATTCAAAGGTTTCCGAAAAAAGGAAAGGAAGAACAGAAAGTGCGAGGACGAAAGAATGGAAGAGAAAAAAAACGAATGAATTGGTAGAATGCGTAAAGTTATTTTAAAGGTCGAGAGAAGAACCGAATTGACGCCGCCATTAAAAAGGTGACACCCGATCTACTAGCTGCCTTTAGGGTGGAGATTAACTTTAAGGGGGGTCTAAAATATCACAAACGGCAATCACATTGAACATTAATAATCGTTAGATAAAAAACACTTTGTGTTACTTTCTAAAATGACAGTTTAAATGATTTTGTAAGTCATGGATAATATATTTTTAAATGCTTTTAATGATGCAAAGTCCTTATTGAAACACACTGTATTATTATACGTGTGGAATACACCTTTGTGTCTTCAAGAATGGGGTAGCTGCTTTAGGGTCCCGACATCCGCCCAGGAGGTGGATCTCGGTGACTGTGAGGGATTACGACGGGTCGTGGTGGAGATGATGAGTCAAGTGATGTTTCTTCTGGAGGCGTTTATAGACCCTTTAACTGATGTACTGAATACGTCCTTCGACGATCGTTGGGTCTTACGTACATTACTGAAAAAACCCGAAAACAGTTTATACCCGAATTACCTAGTATTAACTAATTAGTAAATTAATTAGTTAGTAAAACTAGTACTATCAGAGCCCATTCTTTAATACTAGCAGTAACTAGGCAATACTGAAATTCACTCATAGGTTTTAGGAAAACCTAGAATTTACTAAAATTAGTATTATGATTTCCGTCGTTCACAGTGTTTACTAGTTGAAACTAGTTTGCCTAAAGTTAGTCAGTTAGAATTGGTTTTGAAGGTCAACACTTAATCTAACAAAAATTGTTATTTCTAGTGTTGACTGGTTGCTACTAGTATTGTATTAACGAAGGGGCTCTAATAAAACTATTTCTATCCAGGTAATTTGGGGTATTCACTGAATTCGGCTTTCCACGTTAACACATACTAGTTATCACTGGTTGTAACTAGAAAACATTTAGTGAAAAATATATAGTTATCTAACAAAAATGTGAATATAGTATTGCCTAGTGTCTGCCAGTATTAACGAAAGGCTCTGATAAAACTAGTTGTAACTAGGTAATACGGGTATAAACTGTTTTTGGATTTTGACGGTAACATGAACAACACTCCATTCCCTTTCGGGTTAGATGATTTCAAAGAGCATAGTCATAGCTGCTAGGTCTTGGAAACTTGCTCTTTTTGATAATTTCCCCCATAATGCCTTATCCTTGCATACCTTTTTTGCTATTACATTCATGTCTATCTTCATCACGCTCTCTTATTCTTAAGACTCCTAATATTCCTCGTATTATGAGTCTCTTCCACCAAATTTACCCTTCGGCTTTCTCGGATTGCCCCTTCCTCTTCACACCACTCATTCATTCCTTCACCATATATCAGTTTCATTATTCGAAGCTCATCCATTCTGCCAACATGGCCTTAAAAATGCTGCTCACTCCTTTCACATTAAGTGAAATTCATTGCATTTAATGTATAAGGATGAATATTTGTTTATTTGTACGTCTTCTATGCGTTACAATACCATTCATCAGATTACGATGAACATTTGATGAGTTATTGAGCGCCCGACCGCGAAGGTTTCTAAATTATTAAATCCATTGCACAATAGGTGGAGCGCAAGTCATTTCAACAAATGAGTGGTGGCACGCAAGCTTCTCAAACAAGCGAGGAACAATAAGATTTGATGCAGTGGTCTCTTTGTTTGCTTTTTTTAATTGCTTAGACTCATGATATGGATTTTAAATGCTTATCATTAGATAACGTAAAGAACAAGGTTTTGAATTCTTGAGTTCGATTTTCGTATACACTTCGCTTTTTCCTTAAATTGGATTTTTAAGCTCGTAAATCTTAAATGATTGCACTACTTCAACATTAGAATATTCTTTTGACTTGGAAATCACAGCATAGGCATGGAATGGAAACTCATGCCATCATTTGTGCGCAACGAATTAATTTGTTCAGTACGTGCGATTTCTTCACTAATTTAATAATTGAAAAATTACAACCCGATCAAAGATCGGTGTCCAGATATTATTCTTAAATATTTAACAATATTGTTGCTTTGCTTGCAGTTGCATTTGTTGCTTTCTCCGTCAAAATAATCATTCCTCCTCTACCAGCATCAATTGGTAGATATAACAGCGGAGCACGAAATAAAAAGCGAATGATTGAATACACAAAAAATCATTGTCTTTCATTTATTTTGGACTTTTGTGTCTGATGTGTATGTGAGAGACAGTCAATACGAAAAATAAATGAAAAATGAGACTTGCACAAGTTACTGTGCTTTTTCATTACCTGGCGAGAATAGTATATTTTCTTTATTCCTTTTGCTGCAGGAATGTATGCGTAAATTACGAGTGAGTATATACTACATTTACTCGTTAATTTGTCGAATTGCATATTCATTCTGCAACTTGTCTCTTGCTTTCATTCAGCCGTGGTGAATGAGTGAGCATGGAGCATTCGCGAGGTATCACTCTTGCCACGGGATGATAATAGCGACTTTCTGTCCACTATTTTTATGTGAATGCGAATGAGCATATTATGGTTCGTTCTCGGTGTCATGTATGGTTTTGTCTTGACCAATATTTGTGTACTTTCGAGGGCCTCGTGTGCAAAAACTATAATGATTACAGAACATCTAAAACTATGAATGGGTAGCCCCTTTCGAAGACTACTGGAAATAGTTTTCCGCGAGCTGAGAGGGGGTGGGGGTTGTGAGGTGACGTCACTGGGCTGCGCGAGGGAGGTCTAAATTCGGGCTAGTGTGGGCACGGCGCGCGCTCACTTCAGTTGTATCTCCGGAACGAGTAGGTCGATTTTAGTGATCAAGGTGTATACGGAGAGCTGAGAACGTGAGTTAGACGTTAATAACACAATAAATGTAAAACTAACATTGGACAGCAGAAAATATTAGTTACCATCGACCAATTGCTCATAGGTTAGCCATTTGTACTAATAATTACGATGAATAAATGTTATGTATAGCGTATTTTTCTTTCTTTATTTCAACTTTCTTTCTGACAAACAAAACTAAAGAATCTCTCAATAACGAGAGCAACGTATGTAATTTCGCATTCGCGAAATAAAAATCCGACGGGAGTATCTAGAATACTCCCTTTATTTTTTTCTCGATCCTTTCGTCCTCGCATGAGGAGATGCAGGAAGTGGCACAAAAGACGGTCGTATTCAAGGACGCAATATCGGAATGTTTTCATACCGCTTTCTTGTGGCCCGTACACGTGGGGGTCATGTTTATGTCGGGGGGGGGGGGTGAATGGAGGGAGAGGTAGCGTTCGTAAGTCGATACGTGATCGCTTCAACCGCAGAACGAGAATCGGTCTTGATTAATCAGAATGGCAACATCGCTCGGTCTCTTGTGGGGCCTCATTTCTTTCTCTGCTCGAAGGAAGACACATTGGAAAAGTTATCCTTTCTCCTGCTTCAGTCAAGGTTGCAATCTGGGCTGAGGTCGATTTACCAATTGCTTCCGTGTGGTTTAACCGTTTTGATTCAAGTGTTCCGTGCTAAGCTAAGGGGTCATGCATAAACTACGCTACTGTTTCCGGTGATTTTCTTTCCCCCCCCCCACCCGCCCTTCGTTGACAACCGTGGTATTTGATCCCAGCCCCTTCACCCTCCCGACATGTAAAGTTGTCTCTACAAATGAAACTTTCAATTCAAAAATATTTTCTCAAATATTAAGTGAGTTTATTTTTAGGGATAGGTTGAAATAGGACAAATAAAGTAGTCGAACTGGATATAATAGAACTATATATATCGCGAGTATACAGCTCTTTGTTCCTTTTTAGATTTTTACAATTAAGCCCTTAGCTTTATGGCTATAACTCTTGATCTAATTGTGCTAAAAATATCCAAAAAAGCTTGTTATAATTGTTAAAAGTTGACAAATGATATTATAGGGTCAGATTAAAATTTATAAATATTTTTTGAAATTTTTCGAAATGTTTAAAAGTTTGAACCTGATTTGCAAAAATACTTACTACCCCCTCGATTTTCCTAGTTTTTTATGGATCAAAGGACTATGTGTCCGCTACCGATTGGTGAATTCAGATTAAATCGCCATAAATTAATCACTGCGTAAAATGTAGTTCGTAGTTCAATGAGCAATTCACTTATAATATTTTCCTTACCCCTGCAATCGCAGTGAAGGTCGCTGAAGTAACAACTGCAAAATCTACTAGGAAGATTTCCTGTAGGAGGTGATTTAACCGTTACTCTATGGCACCCGGTACACTGCACACATTCCTTTCAGAATATTTGACTCGTTACTTTTTCAATCTCTAAAATAGTTTCAACCCCGTCTCACTTCCTCCCTTACTCTCGGAAGGCAGGAGCTCTGAGCAAACAGAAAACAGATGCGCCGCTCGGTACACTGCACGCGATTCTTTCGGAACATTTGACGCAGTGATTAATTCTTTGCGCATTAATCTGAATTTACCAATCGGTAGCGGGCACATAGTACTTTGATCCATAAAAAAAACTAGAAAAATCGAGGGGGTACGTATTTTAGAAAATCAGGTTCAAACGTTTACCTTAACATTTCGAACATTTTCAAAAAATCTTTATAAATTTTAATCTGGCCCTATAATATCATTTGTCAACTTTCAGCAATTAAAACAAGCTTTATTTTTTAGATATTTAGCACAACTAGATCAAGAGATATCGCCCTAAAGCTTAAGGGCTTAATTGCAAAAATCTAAAAATGAACATAGAACTGTAACTCACGATATACTCAATATTTGGGAATACTATTATACACACATACTAATACAGGATCAGGAAACATATGTACCAATTTCGGCGGAAATAGGAGGTGCTCGGGGAAAAACTTGTCGTTTTCCCGTTTTTTGACACGAAATGACCCAGTAGCCGAACTAGATATGAAAGAACTATCTTATCTCAAAAGGAGCAAGTAATATTAATTTTGAAATTCTAAAAATCAACCATTAATCATGGCGCAAGGTGCTGTGCTCATCTACATACTTGCTGCCTTGAAAAGTGTTGTCACGAGGTCGCTATTTAACCCGGGAGAGGGTTAAAATGTAAGAAATTTGATGGTATGTAATTTGCAACATTGTATATGCAATGGTTCAGTTACAATGAGTTAAAGTAGAAGCTTGGGGTGCATGAAACACACCGCGCGCCATTCCTCATGTTAAAAACTCTCTAGTATTGTAGACGCGATGTTGACGAGTAATAAACGTAAACAGACGCATTGTAACAGCTACGTTACTTTTTAATGACCCCACTCCCCCCTAAGTTGGTAACGTAGTATTTATGCACGAACCCTAAGTAGCGCCTCGTATTCTGAGTGCCACGTAGGCTACTCTGTATGTTCTCGGAATTTCCGAGCCTCGAAAATAACGGCATTTAGACGTCACAGTCATGAAAATATCAATTAGAGTCATTCAACAGTTGTCGGAGGCTTTGGCGTCAGACCCACGGATTTTCCGTTGGTCGACCGCGTCGAATCCTTACTGAATAAGGCCCCTGATATTGGTTTGGTGCTCATTTTGTGTTGATCGTTTTCTCGCAGCTGATTACAATACCTGCCAAACCTCCGGACTTCACTTTAGAACATTGTGTGTTATTAATTTTTTGGTCCATAATCCATTACCTTTTTCATGCGGGCGTAACACCGGTGTAAGTGGAAAACTCACCATAAGTATTTGGTATCTGTGATTTTCTACTTGTTGCCCATTCAATGTTATCCATAAAACTTTAGCCCAGTTGGTGTTATATTCACTTGTCCAGTAGTCAGTTGTATTGAGGGAAAGTTGGACAGAGCCAAGGGTATTTCGAATAATGAGGTTTTTTTTAGTGAGAGGGCTGATTGAGGAATCGATGATTGGGGTAGAGACCGATTTGAGCGAATAACGCCAAGGGGCCAATAGTTTTGTGTCCCGTCCGACGTACGGATTACACTGAACTTGAGGTTCTCCCCAAATAGCACTCAATCAGGAATAGGAAAATGAATATTTTAGTTTCACTCTAGAAACTAGAATGAAGAAAGACGGGTTAGTGTGTGTATTGTTCTTCTACTTATTGCTATGCCTGTCGCTCACGGTAATATTTTCGGTGAAACGTTTGATGCAATCGACTAATTTTTGTACGACTAAGCGTACACTGCTACCGTCATCAGGGTGCTGCTTAAACGTCGGTCATGGACCCAATCACCCGGATGTAAACCCGAGAAGCCTTCATCCAGTCTGTTAACCGGGAAAGCCTGAAATCATTTATCTACTAATTTTATAAAAATGAGCTCGCTAACGTTAATGTACAATGTTTTATAAAATATTTTACAGAATGGGACATGTTCTATTTTCATAAAACCGTTTTATTTTACTATCAATGAGATGTTCCGCTTATCCGTTGATAATCTCGTATCCATGGGAAGCCAAACAAACAAAAAGTAAACAAACATGGCTGGAAGTTCATGAAACGTTTAGGCAGTTTCCTTCTTATTAGAAAATTACCGTTAGAGCCTTAGCACCGTTGAGGGCGGTCAGAAAGTAAGTAAATAAAACATACATATAGTTTTTATCCAAACAGTCATCCAAAAGAGAGTGTATTTATCACTTTACGTGTTCGCAAAGCGTCCCGTAGAAAGCAAGCTGGTCAACATTGCGGTTTTATGAACAGTTTACCGTGAGCAAGCAAGAACGTTTGACGTACGATTCATGAAAGTTTCAATAAAAAGTTTCATAAAACTCTTTTATAGAAAATTTTACCGTGAGCAAGAGGCATTAGTTTCCTGCGGTGCTAATATATTTTTGTGATCCATTATATTTTGTTGCCTGGGGTAAATGTTTTGGTAAAATATTTAGCGATATTTGGGAGCTTATTTAAGGGCTAAAGTTATGAACTTTCTAAACTTTGACTAGTCTGGCATTACTGTCCGGTGTGCCTTTGGACTCCATCTGCATTTCGAAAACAGTCTAATGTTATTGCCAAATATATTTTGTGAAGACTCATGCATCATTCGGCAAAGCAAAACTCAGTGGGGTAAAGGTGAGCTTTCGTCTCACACTTTCAAAATTTGTTTTTGAAAAATGTAGGAAACTGACGAAATTGAATGTGATACCTAGGAGTAGAGGAAAAATGCGGATTTGTATAAATGTAAGAATCATACCCGTGTGACTAGTAGTTTTTGAGATATGGATATTTGAAAATGACCAATTTCGCGATTTTTTCGTGAGTTTTCGACGCCATATTTTGGTTTTTTTACGAAACGTTCGCCGATTAAGTGTTTTATTTTACGCATGAGTGTTATTGTGGAGTAATATGGCTCTTATCACTCACGCTTATGTTCATTCAACTTACTTACCTCCTCTCTTCTTCCTTTGCAGGTGTTTCGTCATTTCCAACGTTCTCACGTGCGAGTGACTTCGCTGTCCATCGAAGAGGAGGGCTTTCACTTGTGCTGTCAGCGGAGTGCAGGTTCTTGTAGCGGCTCGAATTTTGGAAAGACGGGAGGAGATTTTGGAAGTCAGATATTTTACGTCGGTTCGTAGCAAGTGACCGGAAGTGTGAAGTGTTCTAGTTCATTACGGTTCGGGTTACTCCGTAACTTGATCGCAAAGCGTTCTTCATATCAGGAGTTGTTATTTCTTCATCTCGTGTGCCATCAAAGGAAGTAAAGTTTTGGATTCGTGCCGTTGGTTTTTACCTTGTGGATTTAAGATTCTCTAGTGAAAATTGTGCTCATGTTCAATCTATTGTGTGTTTTGTGAGTTTGCCTTTGGGGCTATCATTCTTAGGAATACGTCTTTGTGTTCCTTACCCGGTGAATCACTCTGTGCGAAGTGAAACAGGAATCAACCCTTTTCTGTTATCTTCCCCGTTTCAACTGGAGTTCCACCCCCCTCCCCCTTTCCGAGCACCTGTACCAAGAGATCATCCAATGACAGTGAAATGGGCTGTGGTCAAAGCAAGATAGGGAGCTTATACTCTCGCAGCAAAGCGAAGCACAAGAAAGCTTTGCACCCGCCGCCTAATTCCACTACTGGTGAGTTGAATAAAAATATATCCTCTACTTTTATCCCAGCGAATGTTTCATTTGCAACTTTAAGGGCCCCATTCTCAGTCGTCCCTGCATTATGGCAGCAGTAGGGGCGGTAACAGCCCTACAATCCTTGCAATGATATTCTCAATCGGTCCTACAATGACTTCTCCGGATTGGTTGGGGTGGTTATGTTGTCGGACGTCCTGTGATGACGTATGCGATGAAGTTTGCGTACGTAACGCCATTTTTGCTCACTGATGGAGGGATTGGACCGAACTAGAGCTGACAAATGAAATCCGAATTGCTGTACGCAATCTCGTCAGCGGGTTCGTTAACAGCATTAATTTCCCTCTAAACATTCATTTATCGGGCACATAGTGGTGCCATAATAGTTCTAATAGGTTTTAGCAAATAAAGCAAAAGTTACCTTGACGTTATGTATTACTATACGCAATAAAAATGTTAACTTATGTGAGAGAGGAATTGGTGCCATCAGCAGGTTCGTTGACGGCATTAATTTCCCTCTAAACATACATTAATTGGGCACATAGTGGTGCCATAATATTTCTAATAGGGTTTTCTATATTAAGATACCTTGTTAGTGGATACTGTTATACGCAATAAGAAAGTAAATTTGTGAGAGAGGAATTGTTGCCGTCAGCAGGTTCGTTCATAATATTCTCTTTTCTTTCATCATTCAATTATTGGACCTATAACTCCATGAGAAACCTTTTCCATGTTTTAATAAATAACGTAATGATTTTCAAGAGCGTACCTTATGTCACACGCGGGATAACAAAAAATATATAAGGGAGGTGACAAAGTGCAAGTACACCGTATTTTTTACTTCATTTGATTTTCCTAACATTTTACTTATTTGGTACAAAGCAGTATCAAATACATTTTTGCTACGTTTTTTACAAAATATGTAGGTTATGATTTTCATGAGATTAGTTCACATCATAGTTATTCTAACAACTCTTTTTTCATCGAAATGTTCAGTAGACGGAATATGACAGCCATATTTATATAGGGAGTGCCGTGCCTGAGGTACCCTACAGGGAACCTTACAGGAGCGAGAGTCTGTTTGTTTTAAAAATGGCCGCTCTGATGACGTATATAGGGTAGTTTACACACGTTTATTACGTCATTAGGGCATATACAGACTTGGCGAGCCCTACAGTGGTGACTGAGTATACGGCCCTAAGTCATATCCTGTGTGTTGTCGGACATAAGTTCAGTCATTGACGTGCAGAGTGCGCGGTTGAATCTGTTGAATGCATGTTTCAAATTGAGCGGAACGAGTGGCCTCTCAAACGATTCATTTAATTATTTTTATTTGAGGAGACTGTATCTTATCAGTCGAAAAAAACGTTTATATTCATATATTATACTACCTTAATTCTTGAGAAGTTAACGAAGTCAGGCAGCTTCTCATTGTATTTCTCCTCTTGGTGAATTCAGCTAAGTTTTTGATATCTTTATATATTATAGAATAATATTTACCTTTTCAGCTAACAAATAGAGATTATGGAAAGTTACTTATATAGGTAGCTTAATGAAGAACGTAGGTTTCAGTGATTAAGTAATTCACCCAAAGAATATATGCTGTGGAAATGAATATAAGTGGTATGCTTAGAGAAGTCTCAAATCAGTATTATTTAATCAGTAATGTGTACATAATAAAGTATGTAAAGTTATTGCTATTATGTTTTCGTATTTTACCTCTTCTTATTTTCACTGACTACCTTCTGATTCTGCTAGTTTAACATAAACTTAATTTCCCTCTGAGAACATATGTACTACTCTTGAATTTTTATATGGTATAATATACCTGTGAGTGTATAGAATATACTATAGCTAATAACCTATTAGTTAATGAAGTATAATATCTGTTACTGAAATTCGATTTAGATTTATCAATTACAGTATGCCACTGAAACATTCAAAAGACTAATAATTTTCACATTTCCTCCCATGCTGTGCTTGAAAGTTTCTTAAGCCGTTTTGTTTTGGGTTCATTTATTCAGCGCTGTTTTTGCCAAATCATTAATTCAATTGAGAATATTAAACTTTTTTTACTTTTGAGTGACTGTTCCGGTTGAAGTCACCCAAGTAAACGCGGGCTACTTTGGCCCACTTTTTATAAATTTAAGTTCAACTCCGAATAAATTGCAATTTTTACTAGTCTTTATCTCCGGCAACATCTTTAACACACCTATCATAAATTATCATAAATATCATAAAGTATCATAAAGTATCATAAATTTCATTTATTAAGAGATTTTTGTTTATTGAAGTCAACTATGAAAAAAATATTTTTTTCAATTGGGCCAATTGTTACCCTTATGTTAGGGCAACTTTAGCCCAACTTGTTTTTACCTTCTTTTAAGCTTTGCACAAAAAGCTATGTCCAAAGAAAGACTTGTGTTTAAAAGAAAGCATCAACATTTGAAATTAAAACGTTATAATTCAAAGTAAATAAAACATATTTTTATAAAAAAGTTGCAAATGTCGAAGCATTGTTAGGGAAGTGCAAGTCTTACAATCGCTGACCATAAAATAACCTCATTTAACAAGTTTTGGGTGTTTTATAATTTTTATAATTTTTATAATATAGTTCCATTCGTAAAACAACAAGACTTTTTCTTTCGGCCACTTCTTAGTGCGTTCTATACACTCGACAGTTGAACCTTCTTCTGTCAAAGTAACCACTATCCCTGGAAACTGTAGACCATTCCAATGAACGATAAGAAAATTTCCTCCTTGCAGAGTTCTCTTTGAGTTTTCTACTGAACTTCTTACGGGAAGGTTCTTGCTTTAACTGGTTTTAACCGGAACATCATTTTTGTGAACAACATGTAGGTTCTCTTCGTCATCGCTTGAAAAAATCATATCGTTGTGGCCTTGATGACACGAGACTATAGTTGCCACTATCTTCTTCTTCTGTTGATGAGAGGTCCATGGTTTTCTTACTTTCTTTTTTTCTTCATGGATTGTCCTTTGACTTTTTCTTTTTTTCCCAAATCATTCTGTTATCTTTTTTTAATGTTTCTCACTTTCTCTCTCTTCTTTGTGACCTGCTTTGGCCCAGAAAAAAGCTGGAACAAAGTATGTAGTACCTTGGAGGTTACCAGAACGAAAAAAGAAAAAACATTAATGATTAAAAAATTATTAATTTTAGATAAACCATAAGGCTTAACAAAGGAGCAGCCACACTACCGACTATAGCATTTATATCTGTTTTAAATGAAGTACTCACTAAACTAGTGA
Source organism: Pyrrhosoma nymphula (assembly GCA_963573305.1). Lineage (NCBI taxonomy): Eukaryota > Metazoa > Arthropoda > Insecta > Odonata > Coenagrionidae > Pyrrhosoma > Pyrrhosoma nymphula. Next base: position 92,255,572 of record OY754339.1, read on the forward strand.
AATATATGGAACAGTTTCTTCAGTAGAAAGTTTGCTAAAAAAATACACGTGTTTGCGCAGAGAAGTAAACAACTGGTGCTGCTTACTATCGGCCAAAGATGAATCACTTAGTACCTTACGTTGCCTGCACAGAGCTGCTGCTTAGCGAAAACTACCAAAAGTAGTTTGAAATATTGTTCCTGGAGGTCATTAGAGAATGTTCTGTTGTTTTTTTTATTGTGTGCCAATGAAGGACCCCAGGGCCAAAGTAGCCCGTCGGTACTGAAACAGGTGTTAATGTAGCTATATAATCGAAATATTTTGAAGTTTGAAATACTTTTGCGGTAGGTAGGCTGTAAAAGTATATGTACAAGCACAATCCAATATTGAGTATTTTAGAATTTTTAATTATTGTCACCAAGAAAACAGCATTGATATTAAAATCATTAAATTCTTGAGAAACATATACACTTATTGAAAGACAATTTCGTGACTTTGACTTCCGTTTAATTCATGAAAGAAGATCATGAAAGTCCGTTTACTCTGTTGTGCCCGCATTTCTGTCCATCAACTGGAAATCAATCAGGTTCAATTATAGTCCCGAGTGTTGACATGAAAAAAAACCTCATTGGTACCGGTGCACCGCGGTGCTTTCGCAGTTTGTTTTTCTCGTTCAGTCAGTTCGACGATACATACCTGACAAATGTGACTCAACGGCTGTGGATATTAAAATGAGGGCCGGCATTGATTTTAACCCGGTCGAATAAGTATACACGAAAGGACTGCTGGGTCCAAATGTGCCATTTGAATCACCCAATGGCCTCTAAACGTCCTCAGGTCGTTGTGGATAATGGCCAATTTGACGGTCGTCTATGGAGGTTTAAGGTGCGCATTCGTCGGAACTTATGGGGCGTCAAATTGATTCCCTGCTAGTTTTATACAACCCGAGTCGAATGGGGGCAATTGTTGATATAATACTTCCTCCCATTGTTGTGGAGGCGAAAATGGGTGAAATTTCAATGGGTGAAATGACCCTCTTTTATGTCGCGGACAAAGTGCTGCAATGCGGAAGTTGTGGCAGCAAATGAGGTGCTTGTGAACCGCAGAGCGTGTATCCATCCGCTGCGTAGGACCATTACCGTTCGGGTGGGCGAAAGTTGTTTCGCAATATTTCATGGGCGACCTACCTAATTTACTCGCCTCCAATACTATCCCATCATGCGCTTTCAACATTTCAAAACGGATTCAATATTTTACTGGGTTCACTGATATCATTTTATAGCTCAGGATTTGCCATCAGAAGAATAAATATTCGCATAGAGTTCGTAAATATGGAGTGGCAACGAGATAGGGAGATTAGGATATAATTTTTAAATGATATTTTGGCCGAGAGATGGAAGAGGTGTATCGAAGTAGCAGTATAAGCTGGAACAATCGAGCTCGGCTTCAACTTCGGCACACGGACACTTAATTCAGTGTCGCTTCATTGAAATAACGTTGTAATGATGCTGTCGGTATCAGTTTGTTTACTAATCGACACATAGCAACATATGTGAAGCCCGTCAAGCCGTAGCCTCCGAGCGAACGCTACGGTGGCTACGGTCAAGCCGTCTGGGCAAATATTTTAATTTTAATTTCAGAACAGATATTATCGTGAGTGTGAAACTAAAGGAAACATGAATTCAATGTTGTTTTTAATATGAACTCGTAAAAAAAACACAAAAATATTCAGAGGATATTTAGAAGCCACAGAATTATTATCTCATTATATTTATTGTAAACCATTCACTGAATCGTAAATGAATTATAAAGAACGCCTTCTTTCTCTATATTGCTTCATAATAAATAAGAAAAGGATGATTTGATAAGTTGTAGTTGTTTTGGAAAAATCCATTGACATATTGCCCAAATATTTATAAAACGGCAATCATCCGCAAAACTTTTATATGCCATTTAACTCTATACTTATCAACTACAACGGGTTAGAGCATAAGGCCTGGTAAAATGCCCGGGGATATAGGTGTAGCGGGTAGTCACATGTGCGAAGCTTGACGTCAGGGAGAGTAAAGTACCTAAACAAGAGAGGTGTGACAAAGGGTTCCTCTAGAGGTCCATGAGGATGTCCTTCAGTACACCTGTCCACCGATTAACGCTTGGTTCATCCTCCGCGGTCGTAGAGAAGAGGTCCAAAATGGCCTTAGTCTCCCTGCTGCCAGGTACCATCATGTTTCGCTATACCTATACGTTGTATTCATCTCATAGAGCAGGAGTTGAAATATTTTGGAGATGGAGGAGCCAAAAACAGTGTAAGACTTGGTGCTTTCCTGGCGCACGATGTGAATGAATTCTTCACGGGTTTCCCACCAGGTGAGATATTCAGCCAGAGCCGACGCGACGTTTCAATGGCTAACTCTGCCATCTTCCTCAGGGCGTTGAGTAAGGAGGACGCCCTGAGGGCGATGGCTGACTTAGCCATTGAAACGTCGGCTCTGGCTGAACATCTCACCTGGTTGGAAACCCGTGAAGTATTCATTCACAAGCCAATGTAAAAAACAACAGTGTAAATATATTTCAAATTCCGTACGTATATTTAAAATGATTTTGATAATTTGCATTAAATTATCGTAACGTGTAATATTTATCATCAATTAAAGAAAATAATAATGTTATGAATAGACTCATTCGAATATTCAATTAAGTCAAGTGAGGTGGTTTCATTATCATTTTCAAATTCACTTCATATCCATATGTAGGTAACCAAAAGGGCTGCATATGGCTCGCTCGCTGCAGTTTGTTGAAACCCGTCATCGGCCAAATCTAAAACTTTGAACTCGAAGTATACAGCCCTTAGCACATTTATCTGAGTCTTTTAAACGTAACTATTGCGCAGAAGTGAGAGGACGAACGATTAAGCTTGCTGAAGTAATTAACTTACGCGCTATTAGTATGCTAGTTTTACGTTAGATCTCATATAGCCCACGAGTCACCTCAGTTTAATGCACATTTAGTAAATGCCATTCTATCGAGCAAGTTTCCCTATAGCCACACATAGTCTAAGACATTGCAGGAAAAGGAAATATATAGGTTAAAACCTGAAAACTATAATGATAATTTTTTTCTGTTAGTGGAATTAAACAAACGTATTCTGCCTTTAGGGGCTTCTAATATTATGATGAGTAGTTCAACAATCTTTCCAGAACTATCCGCTTTTCTTTCCACCAGCTTAGACCGCGGAAAAATTGGCTGTTGCCATTGACGTTTCTAGAAGCGTCTGAAGGGGGGGGGGGGGGTCACAACCACTGAAGGGGGTGGGGTTTACATGGAAGGTATGGAGGTATTCCATTCCCCCCATGTTAAACGGGGGGTCCGGGAATTTTGAAAAATATACGTCTTAAAATGACGTTTTGAAGGTGTTCTATTATCTTATGGAAGGTGATCTATAGGTTTACTATTAGCATGTGTTAAAACCATCATTTTTATGTTTTTTTTTATCAATGGTGGGGGGGTAACAACCCCCAAACCCCCCCTGGATACGCCTATGGTTGTTGCAATCCTTTTCATATCGCTGAATACTATTCGATGACAAAATTAAAATAGCAACGTGGTGAGACTGGGAGCCTTCAGTTAATGTCCGAGGAATCGTTCTATATTGCACCAAATCCTAATGCCTTTTGCATCGCTGTGTCTCAGCTAAGTTCTTCCGGCATTAATTTTGTGAAGCGTGTGAATCGAATTTACTACCAGTGACGGATGATCTTTAAAGAGTGGATTATGGTTTTCAAGACATAATTTTTCAAAAGAAAGTTCTTCCCTGTTTATTAGTGAAGTACCATCACATGAGATCTTTCAATGGTCATTGAAATAGTTCAGACAGTGCAAATCAAGGTGCAATTATCACTTTACGTGCCATTATCACAGGGAGAAACATAACACATTATTCCAAAAGCTCTCAACAATTGATATCCATTTTTTAACATTGCGTTGCCACTCTATATATACTTACTCTATGATATTCGTAATATGGCCTAGCAATAGTTGATTTGACCAAATGCCATTACTGATTAAAACAAACACAACCCATAGTGGCGCCTTTCGTGATTTTACGAAATTAGCACTCGTGTCATCTTCAATTAAAAATTTAGTATTATTTTAAAATTAGAAGAAAGTAAATCGAAACTAGCAATTCATGAATTGTACTGTACGTTTTTTGTATTTTTCACTCTGCAGTGACGCATATATCGTCAATAGATGGTTTCTTATATCCTTCCTTATCGCTGTAATTGAAGTTTTCTATAATGCGAGCTTGGAGATTAACCAATGAGTTTTCAGGTGCATTAGCACTAATTTCTTCCCTTTAATTTTATTTTAACTGAACTAATTTCCCAATTCCTTTAAGTAAGCATTCATAAATGATAAGAAGCTGTGGTAATTTGAACATGAAATATACTTTTCACTTGTGGAAAAGTTGAAGCAGTCAATACTTTTTTAAGGTTTTATAAAAATATTGTTAATCTTAACACAATAACATTTTTCGATCTTATGACTGACTGGCTATTTAATACTTGTACCATAATTCCATGCATTATTGTTACTGAAGCTCTAGTGTCTTGTAAACAAGTTAGATGCCCTTCGTTCGCACAATTCAACGGCAACTTTGCTTCGCGGCGACAAGAAATGTGAGAAAAATGATGCAATTGAAAATCTCCCCATTGCACTTTATTCCGATAACGTAGTCAGCTTCCGTTGTTTTCACCAAAGCGTAGTCTCATGAAACGAATGTAATGTATGAAGTGTATTACTCGGCTTTCCATTGTTTTTCCTTAGGGAGCATAGATCCTTGGCTGAAAACAGTTTCCATTTCGCTAATCAGTGACAAGTAAAAGGAGAGGAGAGGCTGTTATATCCGTCTATGCTTCGTTGAAGTAGATCGTATTCATAATTGTAATGAAAAACACTTTTACTGTCATAACAATTTGTAGAAAGGTACAAGTGTTTTTCATTGGTATTATGAATGAAATCAGAGAGTTTTTGTAGCAGAATATTGGACGCTGAGGCAATTTAATCACCCTAAAGTGGTATGCTACCAGCTAAGCTGAAAGGATAAAAATTTTCTTTTGTTCTCGTCTGACCCATGACATTTAGAGACAATACATCAAATCCAAGTGCCAATTTATATATATAAATTAAAAAGCGGGCGGAATTTAAATATTAATCCATGATAACTCAGTATTCAAAATGCGTATAAATGTGCAGTGGATGGAGAACAACAATATTTCCCAAGGGATTTCGTGACGTGGATGCAGTCCAGTACAATTTTGCGATCAGCATATTTGAAGGACAAAAATAGAAAATGGTATGAAAACAGGTTGGGTTGATCCATTATTTAATTCGCCGTATCCTTGAGTAATACAATGAAAAGCTGACAAAAACATTTCTTGAATCTGGGAAAGACAAAGTAGTTTCTACTATGATCAATTAATGATTCTGAATAATAATATATATCCTCGGTCATAAATAAGTAGTGAAGTAAAATTATATCTTCCATATACCTGAATTTTTATAATAATTTATTTGTATTTGTGAGATTTTACAAATAGGGAATTAGAACCCTCGCAAAAACTCATTAGGGGCCATTCAAGTATTACCTAAGACGTTTTTGGGGAGGAAAGGTGGGTTGGAGATTTGGATTTGGATTTTCTTACGTTGTCTTACGTAGGGGAAATGAGGGGTCCGACACAATCTTACAAAAGATTTAAGTTACTACCGAGATCGTATTTTGATCAACTTTTTAATTATCGTCGGACGAAAAATCTTACTTTAAACGATTACATCTGCGGTAGTACGCCTGAATTTATGCTAAACTATAGAAAAAGGTATGATAAATTCCTTGCGTTCATTTGTTTGCCGACATCGCATTTGTGAAGATGTTGTGTTTTGCGAGTCGCATCTACTGTGAATCGCGAAATATCGAAAATTCGTTTTTGATATCTGACTAAAAATTCACATTTCTACGTATCTCAGAAGTGCCTACGATATTTAAAAAAAAATTAAAAAACCGAGGGTGGCAAGGTCAGTTTTTGAACACTTGGACGTGGAATCGCCCATGTATTATTAGGTACCTACATGAATGGTTCCAAAAATGTATGACAACTTACGTAAGATTGGGTGGGGAGGGGAGGGGTTCATGAAATCTTACGCTGTCTTACATGGCGGAGGGGGGGGAATCAAAAAGTTACCAAAATGACCTTACTTAATAATTGAATGGCCCCTTACCTACCTAAATTTGCAAATATTATTACCAATGGACCATCAATTTTATTTTCTTTAATAGAGAATTTGTTCCCGACATCAACGTTGTTGTCGTCTGACCGTCTCCGATGGGCCCCTCAAGTTATTGTTTATCCTTGGACAGCTCTTCGTGGGGGCCTTACTGGTCCTGAGGCCCCCGATAGTAAAGGTGTCGTCTGTCTCAGGGCCCGTGCGAATAAAGGGGGAAACCATTTTTGATCTCACATTTTTCAGAAAATTACGGTGAATAATACGATTTATTTTTTTTCGTATCATAAATAGAGTCTGCATGTAAAGAGTTGGTTAATATTCCTTTAGGAGGTCAGCATTATTTTCCTAGAATTATTTTTTGGGATGCAAGGCTTTTCAAAGAATTCAAAATGCTTACGAACTGCATTATAACGATCGGCTTCATCTTTACTCCTTAGTGAGGACTCATGAAACCGGAATTCGATGTCAGGGGTGCTTAAGCGACGTGATTTCGGGATATTTATCTTGGGCAATCATAAAACGACAGCTGGTTCCAAATGGCTGATCAGATTTCTCCGGGAAGAAATTGTTTTCGTGCCTCCCAACGATTGCAAGCTATCCAGAAATAAAACCTTTTAACCTGCTCACCGCGAGAATGTTGGGGGTAGCCGTTGTTCAATCTGTTCGTGGACGAATGCCAATGTAGTAAGAGCAGAATTTCTTCCATCCCACCTCCTAATATTGCATTTCCTATTTGTCTAGTCCCAAGGTATATGTTCCCTGAAGCGGTATTGTATCGCGCCTAATTTCTCGCACGAATACCTACTCGTATCGTGCGTTAAGATTTATGTGATACATATTTGTAATGTAATTGACGACTTACATAAAGATAGTTTAATTTAATTTAATTTTTAATTTAATGAAAAACGTTACAAGTTACGTGAAAATTAACATAACAAGTACAGTATTGTTCTATCGACCTCTTAAGGAAGTTCGGCGGTTTCACTCAACTTAAAGAGGAGTCGATGAAACTTGCTGGAAACATTAATTTGGTTGTCTTAAAGCTACCTGATTTTTTTCAGTATTATTTGCCGCAGATTTCTTAAGATATTTGAACGAGAAGTGGGCATGAAAATACACGGGTTGTTATGGGAACGCTAGGCATTATTCATCAAAAAGAACCTTATATATTTATTCAATGTATAATAATTTATATCATCGATAGAAAAATGTATATGTAACAGATTTTTACTCCGAGCGCTTGAAGAAATACCTCGCGCACGTTGCAGATCGTGTGAAATTGGTACCACGGGTCAAAAACTTGAACGAGGATGCATAACTTGCAGGATGCAGAAGAAAAGACATAAGAACATGTAATTTCATGCCCAATTCTCGATCAAATATCTTTAAAAACCTGCGGTAAATAATTCTGAAAATTTGCACGTAGCTTTAGAACAATATTATTAATATTTTTAGGAAGTTTCATTGAATTCTCTTATGTTGGGTGAAACCACCGAACCTCCTAAATATAGAACCACTTTTAAAGTATCGAGGAACAGGAACAATGATACTTTATGATGGGTGCATTACACTCCAAAACTTTGGTAAGGTAATATTGCTTAATTGTTCCTGATCAACCATCGAAACTTTAAAAGTGCTTATAAACATAAGAATATATGCATGAAATTTCCAAAACACTTCCAAGTGAATCATTGAATCAAGGAATACTTATTCTTTTATGTTAACGTTAACGGGAAAGATCTAAAAAAATACTTCAGGCTACTAATTCCACTCCTTCATACCTCTATTTAGGAAATATTGCTTCAAAATGTCCGTTTTCTGCTTTCTAAATTTACGTTTTGAATTCGTACTCAGAAAAGAGGACACAAGTAAGAGCTAAAATATGGAATTGAAATGTTGACACCATGGCCTCGGCCAATGGTGACGTTTAAGAAGCTTGAACTTGGGGGAGATGATATGACTAGGTAGGTTTTCCCGCGATTGGGGCATAGCATGCACGAAAACATCTCCTGTACTACTATGTAGACTAGGAACGAGAACAACTTGTTCGTATAAACCCCCGCTGAAATTCGACATTAAAATGTTGGTGTTACTGGCTAACACACCTGACCGGTAATTGGCAGATCCAGGCTCGAATCCCAGTCAAGTCAATTTATTTTATCATGACGAACCAGACCCTATTTGGTGTATATTGAATCAAAATCCCTACTTGGGTGCTTTAAAGACTACTCTTAAAGTGCAATGCCCCGTACCAAAGGGCATATGCACGTCGTATGGAACATTAAATTGTGGACCCCTTTTCGTTTGTTGCCGAGGGTAGGATAATTTAAATCTTCCCTTCATCCATTGCCCTATACTACTATTTCTTCCATTATCGTCGACCACCCACCTCTCCTGCTGGAAAATGTCCTCAGGTACCGGTCGAAAACCCCATATAACCGACCAATATATCGATTGGACTCAATTCGCACTCACTGTCCAGTTTCGGCACGTTCAATGAATTCAGGAAGATTGATTAGCAGTCGTCTTTAAAGAGAACAATGATTACATTGATTTGAAACACAGCTTATCTTATACAGAAGTAGTGGGACGAAAGACGATATGAAGTGGTACAAAACATTAAGAGATATTATGGGGAGCTATGGGAGTGCTGCATGAACTGAGCTGCTTAAGACGATCCAAAGAAGGAAGAGGTATTTTACGCAGGGAGAAGGGTCTATTCAAAGATCTATTTTTATCGACAGAGCACAGATTATGATGATCGTTGCTTCGGCACAGTCCTTATTCAGGATGGCTTCCTCCCAGAATTTTAATTAGTAGCCGAGATGAGGAATATAGTCACCTATTGTTACCATCAGCGTGACGATTGTTCAATGAATACTTTTATTGCCCTTTGAAACTTCACTCACCATCGTTAACTGCTTCGTTAACTGTTAAACTGCCGTTTTCCTTTTGTAGGGGATAAACAGTGTGGCGTTTAAATGCTAAATAAAATCCCTTAAAGGGATTAAAATGGATATGTCGATGCGAGAGACAAAATTGAGCCTACTAAACATGCTTTTGAGGTTAAATGTCATCGTTGTTTGTCTCCAGTATTCTCATCTTAGTCATAAAAGCTGTTGGAACTTTGATTAGCTACCTGAATTTGACTTTGGTGTTTTAGTTTAGTTTAGGTTATATTGCGCCGTATCACCTAAGGTGTTAAATCTTTATTTATCTACAATACAGTCGCAATGTGGCAGTGGAGCCCGCCTAGGGTTACTATACGATGAAAATTCGGGATTATCCTAAATTTTTGCTCGTAAAAAAGCATTCTGAATTAATTTTTAAACTCGACAAAGGGCCCGAATGTTTGAAGTAAAGTAGACCAAAATTCTATTACATTTAATTCTAACGTTTCCACTTATTTACCGTTCTTGGTACATTGTACCAAACTGTTGTGGAGAAACACTTTTACGAATACCACAGTATTGTGGGTGTGTACATCTGGCACAACCCCAAAATCTTGTATTGCTAAAAAAGGTGCCATACTCGGATAAATATGACAGGTTTTACATCGTAGCCACTTGTAAATTCTTCATATTTTACTGAATTTAATTATACTTACTCTGTAAACTGTACTTTATATATTTACAAGTTTGCTTTGTCTATATTATTTTCTATTTGAATATGCGAGTATCCGAAAACATATATTTGTTACTGTTATAATATTTCGTTATGGTTAAGTCCTCAAGTTTTACCTCAACCTTATGTCAACCGTAAGCACGTCTCTTTAATCAACTAAAATATATCCTAATGTCATAGTAAATAAAAAAGCTTCATTGCCGTGCACTGCGGACATGCTGCAATTGTTGCAGCGTGCTATGCATTTTTAATGTTTAGGCCCAGTTTGACCAACAAAGATAATATTCTCTGTTAGTGGCGTTTACGAAAACTCAGATAAAATAATTATCCCAGTAATCTGTGGAATGTGTTTCACCAACGTCATTATTATCCGAGTTTTTGAAAACCGAATTTATTGAAAGAAATCCCTTGGCTAGTAAATTTTTCATACTTCTCTGGTAATGAGTTGAGGAATATATGTTACATATGCTAAAGTCTAGTTTGAATTTATCCAATTACACCTTACTGTAATATCCTCAGGTCATTGTAATTATTTAATCTTATCCGATATTACATTATTATCATTTTGAAACAGGCAGATAATAATTCTTTTCGTCTCTCCGGCTATAATATGGATTTATACTCACTGGAGCGACCCTTGATTACGTGATTTTCTATTCTGTGATGGAGTTGAAATCACAAACGATGGCACGACGAGTGCAACTAATGATCTTACTCTGATGTTTGAAGTAAAAACACACCAGACCTGCACTGGACTTTTTCCGGGGAAAAAGCCATTCTTCCTTCTACTTGAGCTTCATAGCAACCAATATAGACATTTTATTTTGTCAGAGGCTACACTTTTGAATGATCAAAATTATATGATTATTATAATGCTTTGACATCAATGCTACATTTTGCAAATGACACTTAATAAACTGATGATAACATGAGCATGCCTTACCTGTCTGAGTAAAATTCCAAGTCACGTTCGATGAGAGCGAGAATAGACATTGCAGATGCCTTCGTTAGCCGGAAATGCGTGACGAAATCCACATAATCATGCATTGCATAATAATCTGCACACACTCATATCCATCTTGGGCGTCTTCTTCGATTATCCCGTTTAAATTTTTCATCACTGTCACTCGTTTCTTCCAAGAGCTGATGAAGCCGCCTGCGCGCCATATTGTCTCTACGTTCGGGTCATATTGGATAATAAACTTTTAATCGAAGAATACCGCCAGTAAAAGTTTTCATCGAGATAATTCCCCGAAACCGAGATAATGCTAATGGTGAAACAGGAACATTGTATTATCTCGTTTTTTCCCAAAAATTATCCGAGTTAATTATTTTATCCGTGTTGGTGAAACTGGGCCGTAGTATAAAATCTTTAGACGACCCTCTTTCAGTTCAGGTGTTCATGGCGTGTGAGCTACGGTCACGTGGACTCCCACCATAAAGCGCTCATCGCTCGTCAACTTTTTTTTTGTGTTGGTGGTGCTCCTTTTGCGGTCGTCCATTGGATGAGCACGGCCGTGCGCGCGTGAGCGCCGTTTCTAATCGATTACGAGCGTACGCGTGAGAATTTAAAGAGATTCGTTCATTTCGTGGTGCGTGAATTCATGCACGCACCCACGCCATCTACTACCTATCTCTCAATCAACTTTCTAATACATTGAAGTACGTGAAAAATCGCGGAAAACTATTTCATTACCGGCTGGATAAATTGCTGAGCGACATCGACAGCTAAATAGATTATACTCCGCGAATTACTGATAAAAAATGGAAACACTTGAAGGATTTCGCTTAGTTTTTTTTACCGTGGTACTAACAAACTGATTTACATCGCCAGGCACGGATGTCATCACTTAAGTGGACTCCTTAAAGATGCTTAATTTCTAAGCGTATTTTATATTTCAATGTGCATATCACACGTCCGTTCAATCTCTATGGAGTCCGTTTCAAATTTAAATATGAGACTTCATTGGAAGAATTAGATTTGATTTGCAGTTTCAGATCAGCCATTTTATTTAGGTCCTATTGCGATAATTTATTATCCCGTACCGCTATCCGCGTAGAATTTACATAAAAATACGCTTTGAAAACTATTTTTGCAACTTCCGAGACATAGTGATCCGTCGTGACCATATGTGTTTGTGCTTGAGTGCGTCAAGAAAGTGCCATTAAAAATCTGCGCGAGGAGCGACCCTTCAGCTTAAGGGACCGAGAAAAGAAAGAGCGGAGACATTTAGTTTCTAATAGTAATTATTAACACTGTTTTCTTGACATGACTGACGGTTGAAGGAAAAACCTTGAAAATGACGTTTAAATCAATAAAACCGTGTGGACAAAAAATATTTTGTTTCTTCTTCCTTTGATGATGAATGATTTTCACAAGTTCAAGCCTGAAACCATTTGTTTAACTCATTTAGTTTCTCTTTAGAGTTCTCTGTGTGGACGAGTGGTGTGCAGAATAATTATGCTGTTCTGTGGAGTATCTCCTCGATCAATTCACATCCGAAACGAAGAAAAAGAGAGAGGGCAGAAGTTGAGAAGCCGTGAATGACGGTGTTCAACGTCTTCACATATTTTAACCAATTGCTGAGTGTCACTGAAGCCTGCAAAAAAACTTTGAAAGCCACTGGGTGCTCCAAGTATACCATTTACAGGTTAAGAAAGGAAGCATCCCGTGGTGCTTTGGTAACTCCTTCGAAAACGACAAAAAATAGACAGCCGTATAAGAAAGCAAGGTCAACGGTTTATGATGTTTTCATGAAATCGGGAGTTCGAAGGAAAGTTCGTTAACTGGTCGTGAAAAATGCTTTTCCCACTCCGAAAATCATTCTTAACTCTGTAAATACGGACAAAGATCTTCCTAATTTCAAGAGAATTTCGTTATACCGTCTTATCAATCACATAGGCTTCGTTTACGAACTTAGGGACAAACGAAGCATACTTATTGAAACGGGCAATATTATTCTTTGGCGTCATAGTTATTTAGGACAGATGAAACAATATTGCCGTGAAGAAAAGGATATTGTGTACTCTGACGAGAAGTGGATCAATTTTGGCCAAACAGTAAACATGGCTTTGCGCGACAAATAAATTAAAACTCCACGTTAGGCTTCCCTTGATGGCCTCAGTACTCTGGACTGAAGGCTCTCACCTCCCGAGGAGGTCGTTTTGCCGTGTTTCATGCAGAAACAGAAAAAGGGTTCCATAGCAGGCGCTTCTTCCTTTACAAGAAGAACACGATGGACGAGCATGATGAAATCGATAGAAAGTATTGTGAGAGTTGGTTTCAAACTTGTTGGTTGGTTGTTTTGAGGTCTTTGTTGGTTGGTTTGATGTCTTCTCTTATTTTATGGTCGTAGAGAGAGTATAGCCTACCAAGGGTCACATATATAGGTTCTTAACAAGTGTGAATAAATGAACTCAGAGTTAAACTTGATTTCAAGAGCAGAACATGACTAACCTCAAATTTTGAAAATACGGTTTGTATTGTTACACACACCGCAGAGGGAAAAATGGCACGGTGGGCAGGTGATTATCATCACATTGGTACTGAAATAATATATTGCTTATTGATAGGCCTACCACCACATTTGCACTTTTGCTGATATATTCGGTTTCAGAAATGTATTGAGCGATAACTGGAGTTACACATGGAGTTGATTTTTATGCGGTGATACGTAGATAGTCTGTCGTTTTTAATTCAGCAATTTAAGGAAGAATTAAAATAACTTAGTTAACTCCACTAATTATTTATAGTCACGACCCGGGTTTCAAAACTTGGTGTCATATTTAGGTGAATTGTCACCTGAATATGGCACCAACTGTTTAAAACCGGGTCGTGAAAATAAATAATTAGCAGAGGTAACTAAGTTAAATTTAATTATTTCAGGCTTGACTTCGTGGAAGTGATAGATATCCATTTTTAATAAAAAACTTTGTACTTTTCCACAAATAAAGTGTGGAAAAGTACAAAGTTTTTTATTAAAAATGGGTAACTAAGTTATTTTAATTCTTCCGTCATGTATAACTTCCGCAAAATTTAGCCTACAACCTTTTCCTTCTTCAGCAATTAAAGTTTTTAATTAAATAAATAAAAATCTAAAGGCCTTTTATTACTTAAGTTGAAAATATACTTGAAAAAAAAACAACACCATCATGCAGTATTTTGATGTGAGACGGGTATACAGACACCATGAGTATGTTTCATAACTCTCCCCTCTGTATTTTTTCTGTAACCGCGAGTGTGAACATAAGAAGATGGTAATCCATTAATGATAACCTTCTCTGCGTGTGGAATCAATCCGGCTGCCTCTTGCAATGTGTGCGCAAGGGCTGGGAATTAAAAGAAGTGACGCCTCGTACTACGCCGTACTACCAACCGCGCGTTTATTCGATTACAAAATCGTGGGATTCAGCGGCGTGAGTTGAATTCGCTTAGCCTCGTTGAATTTAGGTCACTCGTCGCGCGCGTCTGCCATCCGTGTAATGTGTAGTACAGACGGCGCAAGCACCTTGAATGAAACAAGTTGTTGCATTCATCTCCGTACGTAAATTACTGCGCGGTATTCAGCTTGTCACAGCCTTGAGAGATTTGTCCACACGGGGTTGTATCATGAATTCGCGGATCAAAACAATGACAAGTTCCATATTTTTGATTACGCCGGTTCTTAAGATTATCCATTCGCTGATGAAACTCCTTTAAGTATCGAATAATAATTGCTAGAGTAGCCCAAGCAAATAATGTATTCTATTGGAAAAGGATTCGCAGTAAAAGCAATGCTTATTACTTATCAGCTCTCATGTATGTTTTTACAATACTATTAGTTTGATGCAAAGGAACGCAGCGTTTTTATGGTTGAGATGAAATATTTTATTTGAGATGAATGGCATACAGGATTTTATCAGCTTTATATTGTCCTCCATTATCTAACATTACGTTTACCCTTTCATATCTGATAGATCTGAACTTAGAACTATCTCAAAGCTCCAGCGCGAGCTGACTCGGATCACCTAGTCATACGAATCCACGTGGAAGGTGGTCATGGACGTGTATCATATCTACTTCTATAGGAGTTCGCCATCGATAGTGGAGGAGTTCGATACTTGGACGGAGTAGCCGCCATCCTAGTTGTGGTTCCAAGTGGAGTCAAACATCAGTCGACTCGATATAAATGTATCAGATAGGAGTCAACTCCTGTGTGCATCTGGAGCTTAACACAGAATTTAAATATCGATATACGAGCTGTCGATCTCAATGTCGGAATTAATTTAAAAATGTTCCCTTCTTTCATCCGCAAGTATTGCACACTTTACTCTCTTCCCTTCTCAAAACATACCACGCCGTTACAGATATCGATTATATTTTGTTTTCCATCGACAACCAAAAGAAGAACGAAGAGCACCACATTTCGATCTCTTCGGATCGAGATGTGAAAGCGGGTCTCGACTCGCTTCTGTTGATCCTATCATCACGTTCCGTTTACCTGAGGCGGTCAGGCCGATCAGGAATCGATTAGTAAACATAGTTAATGACTCCCTCCCAAAGCTGGGATAGTTTCTCTACTCTTAAGAAAATATGCTGATTTGTAGTTGATGAATTCGTAAAAATACGTTTGTAAACAAAAAATAAAGCTGCAAACTCTTGAATCGACCCAATTTGTTATATAGTCGTGGATAATAGCTAAACTTTTGGTTTTATTATGATTTGGTTGCGCAAAGTAACGGCTGAATCAGTCTCAGGCATAAAAATGCTGACAGCTAAATACACTGGCCTGGAAGTAAGTAGTTCTTGATCTTAATTAAATGTTGATGCTCTGAGTATGATCTTAATTAAATGTTAGTGATGCTTGGACGATGACAATATCGGAACAAAGAAATTTGATACATATGACAATTTTGCACATTTTTTGTTGTTGATACCATAAGTTCGTTATATTTATCAAAGAAAAAAATACATAAACATTTTGCTTGTTCTAAAAAGTTATCATTTCAAGCTATTCATAAAAAAGTTATATTTTTACAGGAATTGTATCAATGTATTATAAGTGAGATGGGCCGTATCAAATTTGAAACAGAAGTACGCGCGTGGCTTCTATCTGACGCGAAAACGAGAAAACATTTTAACTTTATTTTATATCTGTTAAACATTTTATAATAAAACTTTATTTTGTTTCTTATGAAACCTCTCCCAATAATAATCTGGTAGAAAACCTGATTGTAATGATTAAAATGGGAGGTGGGGTAGTATGAGTTAATTAATAAAGAAAAAATAAAACTGCCTGTCGTCCACCCACCAAACAGCGTGTGCTGAAAGGTTCTTATGGAAGGACAAGGACGGGATACATCTGCATGTTATGAGACAGAAGCGAAGGTTTGCAGGGATAGGCCAGCATGGAGGGCTTTGCCAAATCGGAGCAAGTTTTCTCGGTCTATCACTGAGTATTTGGGTCTTTTGAAGGTGTCTACTCGGTTAGGGCAAGGCGTGATGGGTATATATGTTTGTTTGTATTTATGAGGGATGTCAAAAGGACATCTGAGAAACTGACATAATGAGGCATAAAACGCTTAGCTGAGAGGAAATGGTTAACTGGTACAAGACGGTCTTCGATGATGACTGATCATGATGGTCTCCAAGTGATACAAGAACAAATGCTCTAGGTTGCAGAATACCTATTATGGTTTAGGAATGTGTCAAATATTACTTTTTAAGTACTGGGGTTTTAGGACTTCTTGGCTTATTTCCGTTTTTCTTAAACGATTGTTGTGTTTCCACGACAGATAGCAATTTATATTAGTTTGGTACCTGTAATTCATTGCCACTTAAAATGACGTTCAAGCCCGTCCTCCATCAGCATTAATAAGAATAACAGATAGATTTATGTATCTAAAAAAGGTTTTTACCAATTCATTGGAGCAAAAGTGAAGTTTTTTTTTACTGAAATGTCCTTTGGCTCTACTGAGTTGACTTTTTTCATCGTGATAAAAGAGGAAATTGACTTTACTCTTGGCATAACGATGCCTCTATCCTCTTACCTCTCTTCTTTTACGGAATAAATCTCATTTTGCATCATGCATCTTACTTCAACGAAACAATGGAATTTTAATGCCGTCTGAAATGTCTGAGCTGAAACTACGTGCAGGCGTAATTGTAAAGCAAATTAAAACTGCTTGTAGATGCCATCGTATTACTTATGTCAGTCTCTGTCCCGAATTTTCCTTCGTGCTATTCAAAAGAATGCTCTGTAAAAAAATGCGCCTCTTGACAAAGTCTTTTCACGTAATACATATTCAGTGCGGCGGAAACAGGATTCGCGTTCTTTCTTCGAAGAAATTAGTTTGGAGTCATTATTTTGCGCTCTTAATACCCGTGTCCTTACAGAGGAACGTTTGCGTAGCATTATCAACATTGTTATGAGTTTCTCATAATGTGATTCAAGGCTGAAAGAATTTGATGAGATATTCGTAACTCACATGAAAACCTTACCTTTATTTCATTAGTTGCTTAGCCGTTTAATTATCTTTATGCATTTAAAAATAATGAAACTTCTTATAATGGAGTTAAATTTGTATAACCAACCATATCCTGCGGGTACAATAAAGGTATTTTATGATATTATAATATCAAGTTTAGGCCTGGTAACTTTGAGAAATGAAAGCATTTTTGTGTGATGTCCTTTCTCCCTACCCATGATAAGCTGTTTTTAGGTTCGTAAAGTATTTTATTTTGTGCAACAGAGGTGTAAGTCATAAGTGGTGAAGTAAAAGTCGTTATTTCCTATTCCCATTCGCAAAATGTCAAGGGACGTTGAAGATTTAGTTTGGAAAGAAGGACGTAATAGAAATTGGAATGCTTCAAAGATGAAGCCGTAGTTTTATTTTTTATTTATTTTATTTCATTTATTTTCCATCACCACCGAAAACAGCACTCATTGGCCTTTACATCGGGGTATTAACAGTATTAACAATGGACGATCACACACAACCATGCCCTGGGAAGTGAAAAATCCTCCCCAGGCGGGATTCGAACCCGCGACCTTTGGGTTAGCAGGTGAGGACGTTACCACGCCGCCACCGAGGCCGGAAATGCATCTGTTACCCTATTATTACTCCCTATTGTTGATATCACCCTAAAGAATAAGCCTATTACATTGAACTCCTGATCGCGTAGTGTAAGTGGATGAACTAGTCATGTAAAAGTACTATGAAAGGATGCTTAACCTCAATTCGTTTAGTGCAAATCGATAGTAGTACAGACTGATTTTGGCATTGGTCGAACATAATCGACCTTTGTTCGAGATACTTATCTGAGCTAACTAGCTCTAAAGATTATAAGTGGAATGATATGGCTTCAGTTGATAGTACACCCAAAATATTTTATTTAAATCAGTCGACATTTCTGCTATCTTTCTGGGAAGCCGCTAAAAGCAACCGCAACTGTTTCAGCGAGCAGGGATCTCCAAAAGCCTCTTCACTATCAACCCCTTAATTAAAGAATATCTCAATATTTTATCGAACCCCTTCATCTTTGCTTCTAAAGTAATTATAATAGGAAAAGCAAGTTTGAGTTTAGGGTTGTTTACATTACAGTGCCGTGGTATTTATATAATAAAACAAAAGGAGTGAATACGGGATCTGACCTAACTGCTGATAGAAATTCTGATGCAATGATCTGAAATTGAATCTGAGGTTTAGGTTCTAAATATATAACATTTGTGAGTTGGAAATTAAATGAGTGGTTATTTTTCATTGCATTATCTGCTAATGCAAGTAATTGGATTTTATTTAAACGTTGGCCAAGAGAATAAATAATTTACAAATTAATAGACCTACATCTCCTGAGGGAAGAAAAAAATATAAAAAATAATTAAATAAAATTGGTATTATTTTTATGAAGCTGAGCTTCCGGGATTCGCTTCGAGTTTCGTTGACCTTTGGCGCTGACAGTTTCTTCAGGCATTCCGCCGGCGTCTCCTGGTCAAAGCCATCAAAGGACGACGTAATGCGGTGGGGATTCCGAAATCAGGGCTTCATACTCTTAAGACCACGCGGAAATCACAGAACCAGTATTGTTAAGGTGGTTCCACCGCGACTGTCTGAGTCAAAACAAATACTATGTGCCAACTCTTGGATTATTTGATTTAAAAAAAAAATGCCACTTTCGCTGATGACTTGCATTAGCTATTGAAAACCAAAACTAAGGTACAAAATTTGCAGATTATTCAACGAATATATTTTTTTATGAACGCTTTTTGAAAACGATAGACGCCGACTGCAGCTCCATTTCTATGGAATCATCACATTTTGACTTCAATTATCGCATAAATGAGCTAATTACTCGAAAAATAAGGTGGTGAGATGCATCCATTTTATTTTTATCAGTTTCCCAAGAGTATTCGCTTCTTACAAACAGTTTTCCGTGAAAATGGTATTTATTATGGATATACAAATACTATATTTCCCTGAGTTTCTCCCATACAATGCCATGTAATTTCAAGTCCAATTTGCGAGAACAATAGCGTGGAAAGGTAAAATTTTATTTTTGATATCAGATAGAGGACTTGTTTTTCTACAAGTATT
The DNA here is from genome assembly GCA_963573305.1 of Pyrrhosoma nymphula. Lineage (NCBI taxonomy): Eukaryota > Metazoa > Arthropoda > Insecta > Odonata > Coenagrionidae > Pyrrhosoma > Pyrrhosoma nymphula. The sequence continues at coordinate 92,275,027 of OY754339.1, forward strand.
CAGAATATGGATGGAATGACATTTATGTCCTTAAACGGCAGAACCACCTTAATGTTTAGTGTAAATTACTTGAAACACCATGTGAATCACACTTGGAGGATATCCACAAATTCAGAAAAATGTATTAAAATGTGAGAGGACCATTACATTTTCTTTCACGAACCCTTGTCTTTGAACAGGCCATGGCACTTGAGTGTAATAAAGATTTATTGAGGCACGGGGGAGGCTGTGTCGAAGAGAATTGAGGCGGAACCAATGCTCTGAAATGATGATTGCGGTGGTTTTTGCATGGATGGCCTCCCACGATGGCGATGTGTTCATTCTTCCCGTCTCATAAGCCATTCCGAGCGTTGACCAACGACCACGCCGGCGAGACGCGACCGAATGCCCGTACTTTCACCACTTCTATTCTCCCCCCGCTAGCATTTCCTGCTCCCTTTCTCCCCATTCCCCTTATGACCTCAAATAACTCTCACTCCTTCGTCTCGGAATAGAGTAGAGAAAGAATTATTTTAGATTTCTCGACCTCTTTTATTATATGATGTAATTATCAGGAGTGTAGATCAAATAAAAAATGCAAAACTTCCGCCTACGTTTCGGATATATTATTTATCCATCCTCAGCACTATAATGAATGATGCTACGTAATGAAAATGTTTCTCTATAACCCTTTTTTGAAATCAGTAGGTATGGTTTAAAATATATAATTAACAGTCATTAAAAAGAAACATATGTATAAATCTTCAAGATTACATAGCCTATACATTTATTTACATTTTTAATTTCGTCGCTTGGTTTATTTCTTTGTTGAACAATTACGTTTCATTTATTAAATTACATTAAATTTTTCTTAGATTGGAGATGTCTGTCCTTTTATTGCAACGTTTTTTTGATTTTGGAAATATGAAACATTTCTTGGAATATTCTTTTCCAAAAACAGAAAAAAGTTGTGACAAAAGGGCAGACATCTCCAATATAAGTAAAATTTACAATAGTTTAAAAAATGTAACAATTTTTCAACAAAGAAATAAACCAAACAACAAAATTACAATTGTAAATAAAATGTCAAACAACTTTAAATGTAATGTAATCTTGAATAGATCTACATATTTATCTTTTTAATGATCGTTAATTGTATATTTTCAACCATTCTGTTTTCGAGAAAGCATTTTAAACAAAATATTTTTCTTGATGTAACATCATTCATTACAGCCCTGAGGACGGATAAATAATGTATCCGAAACGTTGGCGGAAGCTTTTGCATTATTTATTTGACCTTAACTCCTGATAATTACATCATAGAAGAGAGTATGTATGGGTAGTGGTACAGAAACATGGAGGTAGGCGCCTGAGCGTAGCATGACAGCATGGCGTCGAATACGATGAATGAAGAGTGAAACAAAGAAGTCAATGAAGAGTGCAGAAAATGCGTTCTGATGCTTGTCTGCGATCTGTGTTTATTCCTGGGCTAGCATGGTATGTTGTGGCTTTTAATTGAAACTCTATGCTGTTCCCGTTCAAGTTGTATAAAGCATATTATTTGGCTATGCGTGGCTGCACGTTCATCTGGCTATCAAATCCTGTCTTTCTCCACGATACATTCTCCTTAGGAGTAGAAGGTGGAAAGTAAAGGGAGTGTTTTTTTATTTTTGTCGTTGCTTGCATGGAAACATCTCGGCTGCTTATTAATAAAAATTCCTTTGCAGAATTTTCCATACCGAGGTAGTCGGGCTACGTTGCAAACGTTCATGTATGTTTGTCTAGTAAAGGGTATAATTACTTGGGAATATCTAATTAGGTAAAGGTAATGCATTCAGTTTGAAGTTTAGGGTAACTCACTTTTTATTCTTGCTTCAAAAACCACCAAATTATATTAATTCAAGTGAAATAGAAGACTATTACGGGAACATTTCAAGGAAGGTAGCTAAATAAATAAGATTTCACTTTAGACTTACCTACCAATGCTACAATGCATGAAAACCCTCTGAAATTCCCTCCACCTTTCACGTTCTTAGAGGCATTGCAATTCTCCGCCATTACTTAAAGAATCAGTCTGAATGCATTTTTCATATATTTATGTTTTATTGCTATTTTGTCGTTTTTAGATACTTTAAAAACAGCCAAAAAGTAACTGAAGTAGGCTAAACATAACATTAAATTGAAACACATTTGCGGAATACGCCTGACTATATTTATGAAATTTGCGATTACTATTGGGTGGGAAGTTGGCAATTTGGAAAATTTTCTTCAAATATATTGTTCTTGCATCTATCATATGACTGATTACGTAGTGAAATGGTAAAAAATAGGTAATTAATGAGATTTAGAAATATAGGATAATTATGCTGAATTTATTAAATAATATTGTTGAAATATTATTTTTAGTACCTATTCACAATGTGACTTGCAAAAAACACATCAAACGGGTATTTAATAATAGCTTAAAAAATTTCAAATGAAGCTTGTTTATTAGATAATGCGAGGTGAATCTCATAATATACCGAAGGTTATATGTATTTATACGGATAATTGAGTATACGGGTTGAATTTCGTTTTTTTTACTACATAAATACGCTGGATTATTAAAACGATAATAGGGTGGAAAACTAATTTACCATGCATATTAACCCTAAGGTATAGCGTAATGAGTAGTAAACCGTTGATGAAGATACCTTTTCTTCTGTTCTAACAAACATTTATTTTGCAATTGTTTGTTCATAGATATTGAAGTATTATTAACAAAGAAAAGTGCTTCATCTCCACAAATCATTCACTTCTCCGTGCATGGTAGGGTAAAGTTTTCTAAACGAAGCTTTCTTCCAAAACCAAGCCATCAGAAGGGGCACATTTCCCTTTCATCATTTTCTTTATTGGTTCCTTTTTCGTCCCCTGTCATTAATTTCGCCAGCGGCGACAGGCCTTATTTTTAATGATTGATCCATGTTGCGAAAACCCCTCCTCGTTTTTCCCCTCGTCCTTGTCTGAATTTTACTCCTGAACAGGGGCGCAACAACGGGGCGGGGAGGGCAGGGGGGGTATTTGCCCCCCCCCCAAGCACAATTGTGGGGGGGGCAAGCCCCCCCAGAAATCAGAGGTTGGGTGCTCAATTTTAAATGGACACTGCCTGATTTGCAAAATTATTTGCGCCTTCATCCCTAGCGACTCCGCTCTGATTTTGAACACTGCACAAATTTTTTATGGAGAAAATGAAAGTCCCTTATATAAAACAGAGTTCAGGAAAAAGTTTTAGTTTCCTATTTATATGATCTATAAAATTCGAAAATGGTAAGGAACTGTGTATGTACTTACATAAATGAAATAATTTCCTTATTTGTCGAGAGATAATTCAAATAAACTCGCCTCTAAGCCCAGCAAACACGCCCGCTTCGAAACGTACGAATATTTATTTGCAGACTCTTCCCCCCCCCCCCCCCCCCCCCCAACGATTCGGGAGGTTGTTGCGCCCCTTCTCCTGAATCCAGTGAGACATTTCATCATCGCGTGACTCTTTATCCCCTGAAAGTATACACTTTCCCCGAATACTTCGAAAAATATTGAATCACGGATAAAGTCAGTCATACTTGTCCTCTTTTAGTTCACCTATTTTTCGTTTTGACTACCTACGGTTTAATATACATTTCAGTGTCTCTTATACAGTAAATCAGATTTCAAAATCAGAGTAATCAATTTCCTGGAGACATAAGTTATTATGAATGATTAGTTAATACTCCTTTATTGTAAGCATTTCGTATATTTGTTGTAGTCCATCAGGGCTATATCAGGATTAATTATGTATTTTATACAAGATTCAACAATATTCCAAGTTTATATATTATAGCTTATAATGTTTTATAGCATCAGATCATTCAAAAAATATGTATTCATGTTTAAAACATTACCTTAGAGTTCCTTTCTATTCCTTTATATGTGATAATGATCTTTGGTTGCAATTTATTTATTACTGTTTGTTTTTGAAAATTTAAAGGCCTTTCAAAAATTTACGTTATTATATTACATATAAAATTATTTTACATTTTACTTAGTTTAGCAATGTCTGTTTTTCATTGCAGGTTGTTTCATGTTTGGCAATGTGTACCATTTCCTTAAGCAATCTTTTCGATACGTTAGGTTCTAAACGATAGAAAAATACGAGTATTAACTGATCATTCAAATTGGATCTTTATCTCCAGAAAAGAAACTATTAATTAATTGAGAGGTCAAGAAAATCTGAATAATCAGAATTGCCTCAGGAAAAACCCTCAGATACCGCTTCACGTCAGAGTACTTACTAAGGGACTTAAATATAATGGAAAAATTCCCTCGTTGTAAAGGTCCATCGCGCCAGGATATTTGTCTCCATTCCAGTTGCTGATAGAGATTAAACAGCGCTGAAATGGTTATTATAAGGACAAATGTCTGATATGATTACAACAACATTGAAGCCTTACCTGCCGTTCCTTATTTTACGGAATTGTTATAGATTATGTTGCTGAGTATAGCACAAGACCAGACAAAGACAGAAGCATCAGGGGTGATGAAGTGGGATTTCAACATAGTGAAAATGGCATGCGTCATTAAAACAGCTTCCATTTTTGCGAAACATCTGATGGAGATCCATCACGCCTGCGACTTTCATTTCAAAGTTTTATATATACTTAAATAATGACTTTTGAATTGACCAAAACTCAAAAAAGAACAAACTATTTATAAGTGGTCATTATATGCAATATTTATTAACGAATAGCATGGAACTGACTGCGGATAACATCATTTGTACAACCAATTTAACATAGAACAACACCAGGTATTATTTTATCTTTGTCTTTATATACAGCGTTTTTCATGATTCTTTCTAAATTAATGGGTAAATAATTTTTTGGGTTATCTGTTGTGTTTTCTTGTTGCGAAGAGACTATTTAAATCTCTCCTGTATATTGAAATGTTTTTTTTACCTGTCTTGTTAATATAGTTTAAATTTCACAGATTTCTTGTTATTTGTAAACTTAGTGTGGCCTGTAGAGAAAACATTCAGTGTAATTATCTCCTAAGTTGTTATTACAATATGTTATTTTTATCAGTACCTGTTTATGCTGTTAAATTTATTTAATGGTTTATGTTAATTAGACCTGAGGATGGCAATAATTTTGCAGAAACGTTGGCGGCGAAATAATGACTTTTAAGTTGACCAAAATATTGATAAGTAGTCATTATATACATTAAATACATTAAAAAATCAGAAAGACGTAATGGTGGACCGGAAGGAAGAAATCTTCCAACGGAGGAAATAGAAGGTCCATCTCCTCAGCGATGTACAGTTCCACTCATCCCCTCCTCCGGGCCCGTAACCTTCTCTTCTTAGTGCGGGTATTACTGTGGCAGGGTGTTTTAAATTTTCTCCTGCTTTGATTTCCCCTCTCCCCTCACTGTTATAGTGTATAACTAGGGCTTCCTCAATGTACCTCGAAGGATGTCGACGCCCCGCGGGAGATTTCCCCTACGAACTTAAGGGTTTTTTTCATATTTTTAAACATATTGTTGTGCACCCTAATATCCAGCCCTTTCCCCTGAAGCCTTCGATAGCTTATACTTTCTTCCCCACCCCCCCACTCACCCATTCGTCTTGTTAAACCTATTACGCCTTGTTAAACGCTTTCCCCTTTCATGTTAATAGCGTAAAATTGCAATTTCTGTCTTTATTACAAGAACAGACCTTTTAACAGCTATGTAAATATTCCTGCCGAGGCTATGCATAAATTTATCATTGTTTTCCATAATGGAATCGTTTTTCATACCCGAACCGATCACATTACATAATGAGTGACGTATTTTATTCGTTATTTTTGGCTGCAGCTCCTTATTTTGCCTTCAATCAGGAACTTTTCTCGTGGAAATGGAAAATCTGCAATCTCCTAACAGCAGATTCTGGGTTATAAGGTACATGTATTACTCAAGGTATCCTCATAACCCTGATGATAAACCGTGGACTCTGCTTCGTGCTTTGTCTTTTGTCATTCCCTGGCACGATATATTGTCACAATTCTTCGCTTACCCTTTCCGTAGCCGTGTGTTACCCTGGGGGACAATCGGCGACATTTTTTCTCGTCCCAGTCGCATTCAGGTTGATTATTCATCTTTGCTTTGACTCGAGGGGATGAATCCCAGTTCTCCGGCTTCTTTCCCGAACCCACAATCCTACCAATCATTCATCAATCGCTCGATCATTCCTGTTTGCGAGCCAGCTTTGACGTTTCATCATCAGAGAGCTGGGATATACTGTGACGGGAATGTGACAAAGGGAACGTTGCCTGGAAAGGGAGGTGCGAAAGTTTTGTCTGATTGCTTATCCTTAGAGGGGGATGGGAGGTTAGGAAATGAAAAAGGATTGAAAAGGTGAAAAAATATTGCGTATTCAGAGATAAGTGAGAATTAACAATTATTGGGCCGAAGGAGAGATTGAGGACGACAGGGGTGGGCCAGAGCGATATTCGAATACCACTATCACTTTGCGATATAAATTTTATATCGTCAAAGACCCCACGAGTTCTTTGCATGGAATATCGCATGACATGGCATATGTTGTGTTACATCGCATATCACTTGATATCGCGTGGCATAGACTTAGAATAATAGCATTAAACCGTGCATCGCAGCTGATCACTTTACGCCATATATTGTGCTGCATCGGATTACATCGCATAAGGCATTTGATTTCACATCGATAAACATCTCATTGCGATGTATCGCTATGCCCGGGTGATCAATTTCGCATCGTTATCAGTGATTTTCATTTGAGTACGGTGATAGCCGATTTTCGAACGCAGGTGCCGTCGATCGCCGACTCACCTCGGAGCAGAGAGCCACTGGCAGCCGGCGATAGTCGGCGATTCAGCTAAATCGAAAGCACCGCGGCGTGGCGATCGCCGTCTATCGCCGGCTATAGCCGCAAATCGGAATCACCCTATATCTGCCACGTATCGAACTAAGCAATCGATTCATTTCAAGGTCTTCCAGACCTAGAAAGGGAATTGGGAAAGCGGACTATCGAGCGTTTTCATAAGGCAAGCGACTAGAAAAACAGATCCAGGGATGTGTTTTTAAGATATTCTAAAGTTTTATTAGATGCTAGTTAAAGATTTGCGTATTTTCACTTGTGAGTGTGTTTTAAATACCCACGTACTCGTCTCATATCCTAACATTGTGACGGGAGGTTACGTCGGCCGTCCTCTTCTCCGCTCCCATGTATTACTAATCTGAATAATTCATCGTTGATGAAAATTTAATAACGGTATAAAATTAGTTGCACCAGGTTTGCAACAATATTTTTGCAAAAAATAATCTTTGGAGTTATTATATCTGAAAATTAGTTGGATTACCAATTCAATAAATTTAAAAAAGCCAGGTAAACACGTAAATTCATAATACTTTGATGGCTATGCTTTAAACTTTAATTACATTTAACAGATTCAATCCGCCACTTTATCACAGGGTTACCAAGAAATGTGATATCCTATCCTAGTGCGTGGGAAACTACCTCTGCCAGCGGCTAATTGCTCTTCTTTTTTCCATCTTCTGCTTTTCACCTATCCTTAAACGCATTTTTCTTCCGTCTGATTTGTTAATCCGTTATTTTACATTATTAATAAAGTGATTACTATACTCTGCTCTTTATTGGAAAGAGGTAATGGTCAATACTAGTTGAAGACTTCACTATGATAGAGTAGTAATCATTCAATGTTCCACACCACCCATGTGACGCTAAAACACCCAGTGGAAAAAAATTAATCGAAGATTGTGTGGTCTTTATTATAGGATTGATTATTTGATTAAACATTGTGCATTTTCATTCATTTTATGCATAAATCTGTCACTTCTGGCAGTATTTTTAGCTAGTTATGGTCTTACAATTGGATGTGCAATGTGCATCCTATTTCCTTGGCCTTGAGTGGATTTAGGCTATGAGCTGATATCTACATTTACGTTCGCCTTTTAAAATCTTTTGCTTTGAAATGAAAATTGACTTCCTAAAAATCACCAGTATTTAGTGATCCATATCAGTAAAAAATGGCATCACTCTTTTCAACCTCATGTTTATGAACAGAATGAGATTAGATCTTGTATAAAAGTGACATCGGTTGCGCTATAAACTTACGTTTATTCAATACTATCTGAATTACTCGGCGTTGCTTGGGATCACACTTCCTTCATAACTATTCATAGTATGTGACAAAACATAAGTCGATTGAAAAAATGAGAAACTTTTCTTTCTGGTATCTGATAAAATACATTTTAACTATCATTAGTGAAAGTAGTTTTAAAAAGCAAATAAATAAACCACTGAACAAAACCAATGCTTAGCATTCCTAATCAGCTTAACTAAGCAAAATGAATGTTAAATGCGTTCAAGACTAAAATCTGGCTGTCAAGGAAATATTATGCTATTGTTGATTTCAGAGAAAAATGTGCGTTTTTGCAGCTAAAGACGCTATTTTCAGACTAACACGTATTGGAAAGGGTTATTGATTGAAAAAATTATCAACTTCATTCTTTCAGCAATGTGATAAAAAATCTCAACCCTCAATCTTGAGCGGAAGTACTTAATTTTAAAAAGCAAAAAATGAAACCACTTCACAATACTCAATACGTAGCGTAGACCACCAAAGGGCCCCTTTCTGGGATCTTTTTGGGCCCTGATATCTTTTTAAAATAGCATATTATTTTCCTTCTGTATTGCACTATTAGTCTACAAAATTTTAGCACGATCGGAGCGTAACTGTAGATTTTTATAAAAGACAGACAAGCAGACGAAAATTCTTTTTTATATAATATATCGATGCATGTCTTAGCGAAAGGATATACCCTCCATAGAAAAAACTTGTTTACCGCATACGCCCCAAAAATCAGGATCAGTTCTCCGTGTTGAGAGGCTTCCTTCGACGTAAGCTTTCACAATGACTCAAGACTTCCCTTTCACTCGTGAACCTGACGAAGGCTGTGTTCTGAAGGTGAATTAATGAAAAGAAGCCTTTTCCTCTCAAGTTCACACAGAAAAAAACCCGGGAATATACGTTTCAGCTATTATTAGTTTGCTACAGTTCATGATACTGTGAGGCTAAAGGCTTTTGCTTCACTGTCATTAAATTTTGTGGTTTTATGTTAAATGTTCTGGAGTTTTGGTCAATTCTAACAATGGGGAACATGCACTATTTTTTATAACCACTTATATCCGAAGGACACTATCTGAAATGGATGTAGCGAAAATTTCACAGATGGCAAGCGGTTTTTTACTGAGATATCAGTCTTTAAAATAATTCTTTCTCGCCAGCTTGAAAACACTACGTCATCGGGGAATGGACGCGTGACGTCACGGAACGGTAACGCTAGAGATTGTTGTTTACCTTCAGACGAGAAAGTAGGCGGATGTTATTGATGGAATGAGCATTTGGCGTAAATGATTGCTTTTATTACATATTTACTGATATTCACTAATCTTACTTGATCATTTCATTTGAGCATAATGTATCTAAACGAGAAAAAACCGGGAAAGGTTTATAAATCCTACATCGTGCCTTGTTGCTCAAATACCTCAACTTCCACGCCGGAAAAGGTTTTTATTTACGTCCCGAAAGACTCGAAGAAGAGGAGAAAATGGTTGATAGCCTGCAGAAGAGACGGAAATTCTCTCTCTAAATTGTCGACGGTTTATTGCTGCGAAGATCATTTCAACGTAAGTGCCGGTACCACGTATTGCAACCCTTATTTTTGTGAGGTAAAAAATGTTATAATTAAGCCAAATTATGTTATTGCCACGGAATATAAATTAGAAAGTGAAAAAATATCACATCAAAGGCAAAATATTATTTATGAACGGAAAGTTATGACTTGATTTCAACAAAAGTATTATTATTTAAGTATTCTACCGCCTAAGGTACGTTTACATGGACCTTGCATACTTCCCTTTTTCAATTCATCCATACATATCCATAAATAGAATAAAAAGGAATAAACCTTATATGAATTGAAAAGGGAAGAATGTAAGCTGAATGTAAACCTACCTTAATATATTTAATACAACTTACGTCTCTAAAGTCACAGGGAAAGTAAATTTCCAAGCTTTGAACGTTATTTATATGCGAGCAGTAACATTATGGCTTTGAAAATCGTTAGTTAACTCATGAAATACCTATTATATCTCACTATTAGTTCATGATTTGTCTGTTACACGTTTTTACCATTAGTTTGCGAACTACAATTGATAGAGAGTAAGGGTAGGCGTAAGGTTGTAGGCCTCGATGAGATCTATAAAACGCCGTCAACAGATTGGAGGTGAGAATGTTAGTTTAGAAGGTTTCGCCGAGAAACTGGGTCTTCGGAGTTGGGCATTCGCCGTCATTAATGAAAATTTAGGGAGTAAAATAAAGCAAAAAAAAGTTTTAAAAGGTATTGCGATGATGAACCTATAATTTCCAAAGATGTTAGTGAAACTTGCTATGATAAAAAGAAGAAAAATAATTTCGCTATTATGGATTCGTACTCCCGACCTATTACTCGAAAACCCACAACCTAGGCCACCGATTCCTTGGGCGAAATATTGTGGAAAATTTTGTTTATATTCTGCCTTTCTTATATCTGACTATCATAATTTTCTATTTCAGATGATTGTTTTATGGTTATCGTGAGGTCTATGAAGAAGCGAAAGGTATTAATCTTTAGGATATTTTAATGGCTATACAATTAAATAGTCGAAAAAGGACAGTTACTAACCGTTTAGGAGTAATTGACGACTAACCGCAGGCTTGCGCGTCCCAGCGGACGAAAAATCCGAACTTAGGGGCAGCAAAACGAAAAATACATAAACATTTACGCCATTTCAATAGCTACTAGAGGAATTCCTAGCATTGGAAATCCGTTTCATACTTTAATAACTACAGGCTGAAAGCCGAAATCTACAATACAGCAAATATACTGCTTTGCCATGGACTTCCCTAACATAGTCTTCAATAATAATGTAGGTAATACGAATAAAGATTTATATCTATTCAATAGAGGGGGAAACATTACGACTGCATGGGTTAAGTTTCGGTAATAAGGAAATTTGAAAATCAATAGATTCAGATTATGAGACACATTGAGTTTGCTACATATTAATGCAAAACTTAACATGCCGACTCTTATTTTTGGCGACTGAAGCCGTTGCGATAATTTCGAATTATTTAGACAATCATACTTGAAAGCTGTTTGTACATCAGTTTATTGTTTCCATAGTTGTATTTTAACCATGAATATAGATATTTTAATGATTTTAACAACAAAGCAGCTGATATAAGAGAACCGCATAATGTGTCGCATAAAAAGTTAGGTATTAATACAATTATGGGCAGATGATAATTTACCGCAGTCGGAGGATAGTTTATAATATTCTCAAAATAAACATTTATAAATTTATATATTTATATATTAGAACTTAAAGTTTTTCTTATGCATATAATAGTTTGCTTCCTGCTCGCTTTTACTCCACGCATCTCGGCAGCGACGAAACAATCGCTGTTTTTCAGGAAGGCGGCCTCCATAAGTGAGTCAATCGTCGGTAAATTATCCGACTGTGCCTTCTTAAATCCCACTTCAGTCATTTCTTCTATCGAGAAATTACCAGAATAATTTTAATAGCGAATTTGCTCCGATAACTTCAACGAGGCGCCTATCTCTGCAGCTGCGAGGACTTTAGTACCGTTCGGTGACGTCAAGCCAATGAGAAAGCGTTTCGAGTCACGTGACTTTCGTCGATTTTTGCTAACTTTTAATTAGCATTTTATAGCATTTGTAATTGACGGAGACAGCTTTGGCTTAAATATTCGGATTCGTGAGAAAATTCTCTATATAGTGGGATACAGTAACGGGAGAAACAAATTCCATGCATGTTCCCCATTACAGCGTGTCTGCCAACGTTACGTCAACTTTTATTGAGATCGTCAGGGCTAAAAACATCAACAGCACCGAGTTAGGAGTATTAGAACAATTTATAATTACATTTTTTCTCATTTTGAATCTATCAGCAAATAATAAATTACAATTAATTTATAGTGCCACAATACAAACCTGAAACTTTACACTCATCTTCAACACTCTTTCATTAAGTATGAAATGACTGTTAACAGCATGAGTGTGTGTTGATTGATAAGACAAGCAGCAGAACAAATAATATTTCAATAACTTACAAATTCACATAGCAACACAAATTTTTGTTTTTGTGATTAGAAAATGAAGTAAAAATTGTAAAATTAAGCCACTATAAATAGCACTTAGATTACGTATATCACTTCTTTTGTTACATGAATTTCAATCTCTTGCTATGAAAACCATTTCTTTAAGAAGTCTTTTATGTAAAATATATTCACTATCAATTATTTGAAGTTAAAATAATACATGTTTGAAACTGCATGGTCAGCCAATGCACAGGAAGTTTTAAGAGATTTAATTGAGCATTTTTGTCGATTTAATGTCTTCAAAACATTGCGCAGTTTGACCAATATAAATACTATTGCAATCATTAAAAGGGATTTAATACGCTATATTACTTCCAAATTCTTTAGGTGTTCGTGTCTTCAGATAGGTGTATAAAAGTTTTTGAGTTTTACGGTTTTTAAAAGTCATTCTAAATTTTTTATTGACGAATATCTTGGCAGTCGGTTCTGACAATCCTTTTACCCATTGTGGTTTAATACTAGATCGGCATTTGAGATGTGAGCGTGGAGGAGAATGAATGTGTTGCGATGGACGGATAGGAATACAAACGAGTAGGTGCTTTAAATGGTGGGTGAGGAGAGGAAACTTCTGGAGTAGGTCAGAAGCAGGCAGAGTAGGTGATTGAAGGTGATGAGGGGTGAAGGGTTGCTTAAGGCTGTGATAGAGGGGAGGAGGTTTAGTAAGAGGAGAAGGTAAGTAAGAGAATAGGATTATGGATGGGATGGAGATAGATGCTGAGATGAAGCGAAGTAGATAATAAAAATAAACCCAAATAATAATAAGAATGGGTCCACCTATAATCCTATAGAACCGTGGATAGGTCACAATTGACCCATCATTTTCTGGACACTATTGGTCCACTGATAAAATAATGTAGTTTCATTAGATGCTTTTTTTACGTAAGTAGGCTCAGTTTTTAATGAATTTGGTGAGAAAAAGATGCGAAATATTTTTGCTTGGACATATCTATCAGGATAATAATTATAATATTAAATGGCAAATTGAGCTTCCGAGGGCTTTTTCTCTGGACGTGTCATAAAATGTTGCCATATCTGTCTTTTGTCCTTCGTCGACTTCAGTTAGCACATTCACAGCGAATTCTTTCTAAAAATGTGATTGATGTATTCGTGTTATATAAATCGCAGGACTTATGAAGAACGAATGCCGTGAAAAACACGTGAGGTTTCAGGTGCAAAGGGGACGTGGAACATTGAAAGGTCGCCGCGTTGGACGTCAGGCGTCATCAGCATACACGCCTGCCTGACCTCCTAATCCTTGCTTCCTCCCGTCTCGGTATCCACCTTTAGCGACAGTAATAATCGTTAAGTGCCCAAGGGTGCCGTATCCGACGGATGATGCTTAGCAATTTAGAGGCCCTTAACACCTAACCTAACCCCCAAATTGGTATCGGAATTCCACGTTTTCCATCGGAAAAATCTCCGTCATGATATGAATGTCCTAACAAGGATTTCACGAGGAACTCAATAATGTACGATAGGTACATAATAAATTAAGTGACTGAGCCGAAAAATGATTTCAAGGAATTCCTGCAGAAATTCTTGATGAATTTTCTAAAGAATGTAATGAAACATTTATTGGGAATGTGCAATGGAGTTCGTATAGAAAGTTACAGGCAATTCTATAAAAATTACGTAAATAAGTATTTCAGTATTTTGAGTCAAGTGTGCAGAAATGCTTAGAGGATTCTGTAAAAATATTTCTAAAGAAAGTTTTAGCGAAAAATAAAACTTTTACAATTCATAATTTTTGGTCAAAACATGCATGAACAATCCGGATTTCAATGCTTTTGAATCATCATCAGGTGCTTGGTGCCTGATGTTGAAAAAGCATTGAATTCCAGATTGTGCATACATGTTTTGACCAAATTTTTGGGTTGTAAAAGTGTTATTTTTCGTTATAAAATGGAATTCCACCGTCAAACCTGATCTTATTTCTTTTAAAGAAAGTTAACAGAATTTTCTTGCAGGGTAGTTTAAAGGATGTAGTGAAGGAGGAAATGTATAACTCTTGATTCTTAGGAGATAGGAAAATGGACACCAATTTTTTGCGTAGCACAAAATGAAAGAAAGTATATAGTGTCAATAAATTCAATTTGCTGATCTCGAAGCTGAACGTCATTATTTCTGAGTTAAATGTAGTTGAAGTTTAGAATGTCAATATAAAAAATAGATTATTGTGCTATGATTTTGCGTGTCGATAACAGTAAATACTTTAGTAAAATGATTTTCAGATATTTGTGTGTATGCCTCATTTATATGTAGTATAAGTTTGTATTTGTTCAATTGTAAATTAATCTTTTTTACTCACTCTACCTACCGGAGAATGCTACTACAGTAATAATATTTGTATTTTTCTGTAAAAATCGGCAACAATAATGAATAACATGACCACTGTTAGCGGCATGTAATTTATAAGCGGAATAAAATATTTAAAAAATTGGTATTCTCAACTAAACTACGTTTATCTATGAACTTGCTGGATGAAATTTATCTCTCCTTCTGGAACTATCTCTCTGGCGTAGGGCTTTAAATATTCTTCTAACATGCCGACATACTCTCGTGCGTTCATTCTTGGAGAGGTTTTAGATAAACTTGCAGGTTATAGACGATAAGAATAAAAAAATAGCATATCTAATTTATTAAGAAAAATTCCTCTTTTTTTCATTTGGTCCTTCGCATCAAAATAGTGTTCATTGTAAGACTGTTGAAAGGACTATTGTGACGTCTTCGCCTCGTCTGGATGGATGGAAACTGGAATGAATGGGAAGCTGGTGGTTCGAGGGAGGACACTGGGATTGGAGCGGTGCGAGATAATCCTGCAACAAAAGAGTGGCCACTCACTCTTCTCTCAAACCCAAATCCGTCTGGAATAATAGAACGCTATGAGCACATTTTCGGTGCACCCGTCGTGAATTTGTTTTCTTTTGTTGCGAAAACATTTCCCTTTCTTTAGACTACAGCCATGACGCGGTGGAAAGGCTTACACACTCCAATAACCCCTAGAGTTACCTTGGCAATAGACGTCAAACTCGATTGGTGAAACGGGAACTATATTTAGTGATTTCTTTTCTCCACGCTCCAACTTTGTTGTTTGCATCTCCAGGTCAGAATTACCATTCCTGTGAATTTGTGTACCTTTTTAAGCGTTATTGTCTTCTCTCTGCATGTTGCACTACTTGGAGAAGAGACTGAGAGGACAGGTAAATGCTACAACGCTTGGTCTATGAGGATTGGCCTAATATTGGAGACTTTTGAGACAGCTAGGGCAGGTGGGAAATTAATGGGTGTACGTTCGCGTCGTCTATGGTTGAGATCAAGTATTGTGTACCTTTTCTACCGCGAGATGAATGCGATATTTTTGTGCTTGAGTATGTCTACGCTTTGAAAGCTCTGCATTATCACATCTGATCTGACTCTGACAGGCTTTGCACAGGTTTTGATATTTATTGGGTGCAATGGGACAGTTGTTGGTGGATGAGTCTAGTAAAGGCTTGTGAATGCCTTATATTGTACGTTCACTGGCTACTTTATGGTTGCGCCACAAAAATCACCATCGATAAGCACCAAAAGGTGGAGATCGAAAAAACATTGAAAGAAGAAAGAAACTTCGATTGACACACAGTTTCCTATGCCAGTTCGGTAACACTTGAATGGCGACATCTATGGCAGCGAAAAATATCGCCTCAGTGATAGTTAGGAAATAATTTCACTTGGTAGTAATCCACAGAATGATTTATTTCTTACCACCCAAGGTTTCGACTATTAAACAGTGGCAATGACTGTGTTATACTCGAAAACCCTGGGTCGGAAAAAAGAAAACTTTCTATGGAATATTACAAAGTGAAATTATTTCTAAATTAAGTATATGTGGTTCCACCAAGTTAAACCTGAAACTTTGATATATATAACCTCAGTGAACATACGAGACCAGGCAGTGGTCAAGTGTGAAATCTTGTCTGTTTTGTTAATTGGACTTGATGATCGAACGACTGCGAACTTTTCATAGCTCTACTGACACTATCTATGCCTCTATACAACTCTGCACATTATCTTTATTTTATCATTTCAAATTCCTCCACCTTGTTTCTCACCTGAGCGACAGTGGTACCAACATGGCTGAAAAAATAGCACACCTTCTATTTCTTACCACTTGGATGCGATTACATTGCATTCCAGCGGGAAGAATGCGATTCAATTGTACAGATGACGGCATTATTTCTTGTAGCCTTGTGAGGAATTCCCGTCGCCAGAAGGGTCTCTTGTGTATTGGCCTAAAAATAAATTGTTTAATACTTTTTTTCAGGAATTAGGTTTTACCTACTTTATACTGGTGTTTAACTTCCATTTATAAAACTTTGGACCTTTTATTTTGTCTCCCAAATGGAATAAGGCTGTTGATATATATTATCTTTAGTACAGATATAGGGGTGATCTGTCATTTTTCTCTTAAAATAATCATTTGAGTCGAAATAATGTAGCCATGTTACCAAAATTCACTGCGAAAATGACACAAATAAACATTGAACGTGGCCACAGTCACTGGCGTAGGACATCAATAACGTGTGTACATTTATGGGGGATAACTCATTAAAACCGATCTGGGTTGAAAACCAATTCTCCCGAATTCTTATCATGTCTGGTATACGCAGAAAAGGAATTTTGGCTCATGGTATATTTGTGAGAAATTAAAAACCTTGGAAAAATCTCAGGGAAATCCTAATTAGATAGAATGAAAACATCATTCAGGACTCACGTGTCGAGAATATCAACGAGTGGGTATATTGACGGAAGCATGAATGGGTTGGAAGACGGGAAAAAGGTTTATATTGACAGAGATAAGGTTCAAAGTGGAAGAAGAGACTGGAAGAAAGGCGGGGCAATGTGAAGATGGAATACTCTGAGAAATAACTGAAGGAAATAGGCGCAACCCTAGGAAGAAACTGGAAAAAATAAGAAGAATATTTCTGATACCGTTTTTTCGAAGTTGGTGTTCTCGTGTACCGGCGTCAAGATCACACGGTAGTACAGTTAGATAACACACCCGGCATGAAATTGTGAGATCCAGGATCGGATTTTGGAGAATCAAAATGATTTTTGTCTGCCTCGAACAGTCTCACATCATTGGTGTCGTAGGCATTTTAGCTAAACATTTTACGCAGAATTGAGAAAAAACACACGATAAACGGCCGCTTAAAAGCGTAGATTCCATGTCAAAAGAAGAATTCTGTATTGTAGAAAAATTATAATGTAACCGATAGATGCTTGTAATCCGTGAGTAGAAGCTCACACGCAGTTCTGATCGCGCCGAACGCGCGTAGATTTTACCGTTCCGGTGAGTGCGAGACTCACCCCTACCGGTCAACTGACAAGTGGCGCACTTGACATGAGAAGAGTGTAATGTCGTGTCTGTCGTGTTTGTGTGCAATGCAGGCCACATCTTCAGATCAGGTCCGAAACGTTATCATCAAGATACACTTACGCAGTAGCTGTACCCAAAAGACATGAAAATACTAGCACAACAGCGCTGCGAAAGTCTCAAGGAGAAATTTGGAAGCTGTTTGCGTTTATCCGGTCAGTCAGCCCCATCTGTTGGGAACAATTCTCAGGGAGAAGGCCCGAAACCTCACTTGCTGGCTTTTCCACTCTCAGATGTTCTTTCAAACACTTTCTCCGTACTGCCTCGCACCCATTTTTTATTCGATTTCCTTCCTCAGACCCCCATCCCGTCTCTCCAGAGAGAGCACTTTCCGTAAGAGGGAGCCTCGGTCCCACTCCGCCGTCCGCTCTGCTTTGCTCCATCTCCAGCAAACACACGAGACACTTGGTCCATGTGGAAAGAAAACAGAATTCTGTCGATACTTAAAAATCCAATTTACGTAAAAATACTTTCGTGTTGTTTAAGATAATAGAATAAAGTAAATTTAATTCATAATTAAATGAAATACTTTTACATTTCTTCAGTTTTACTATTAAATTGCACCATCTATTCAACGAACAGTCATGCCCTCTCTCCTCTCCAATCCTTTCCGACAAAATTACATTGAGAAACAAAAGAGAAACATTTCTCGCATCACTAGTCCTTGAAGAGGCGCTGTTAGTTTCTCTTTGTTTCAGACCTTGCACTTTAAAACAGGTGTGAGGCAGTTTTGAGCTGTGTACAACTGCGCTTGAGAATAAAAGAACGCCGATAATCGTATCCGAAATTGCTGTAATTGTGTTGATTTTCGCTACAGGGAGAATAATTAGTAGATAGTAGATTTTAATTACGATGTGGAAAAAATTATTTTTCTTGTGCATAGATTAAAGGAACCCTATAATTATCAACAGAATGTGTGGCCATGACTTTTTTTGCCTATAGAAAGCACCCACTGGCAGATTACTAAACTATTTCGCCAGCGCAAATCGTTCCTTTCATCGCCGTTCTTGTTCATTGAAGTGCGCTGATGTGTTTTGAACTGCGCTAACTTCAACATCTTCAAGCTTTCTTCATGTTTATCCTATTCATCATATCTGATACATCAAATTTTTAATGTTACATCTGATCTTGTTTTTAAAAATAACCAAACTGCTTTATACTATGACTGGAATATCTCATATCGTTCGAACAGCAAACAAAATATTAATTTCTCTTAATGTGCTTGACCTTAATGTCTCATTGGTTTAAATTATTTGGATTACGATATCGTCCTTCTCCCACGTCTACTTAAACCATGAATCGTGCCTTCAATGTGTGGGAGACTCTGTTAATGCTGGTTATAATGTCATTATTAATGCTTGATAACATTTTAGCGGCTATAATGAAATTGTAATAGTGGTGAAAAATTATTTCTATTTCTAAAATATGCAAATACATAGGTTAGTTTAATTGATAATCTTTATTTTTGAAAAATGACTCCTCACATTCAAAACAACTAATATGGTTTTTTTGCTATGAGAAGCATTCCTACTGCAACCGAAATGAGAAAATACTAGGTGTCTACATTTAACTGTTAGTCGACATTTGTCCGAAATGTTGTAAATTCCGCTGAGCTTTAGATTTACGTTCTCCTGTACTTCTTTATGAATTCTTACTGAATAAATTATTATTTCAAAACTAATAGGCATGGTGATAGGAAAAGCAGACCGAATTAAATGGTATTAGCGTGCCTTTGAAGATATCAATGCAGTTCTTTTGAATGCTTTTAATTTCTGAATTTCTTTCTTGAGTCATTCGCACCTGGAGTTGCATCCTATATGATTTTTCTCAACCTAATAATGTTATCTTTCCTCATCGTTGTCAGGCACTTAAAAAGAAACTAGGATAATTAGTTCCTGCCCCTGGATACTAAGCTACCATTTAGTGCGTATAACATGTGCGGGTTGCGTGTACTCAGGATACTGAAACATTCTTGAATACCTAGAAGCAGTGTGAAGTTAGTGGATATGTCGATCATTTCCATGGTTTATCACCTACTTAGGGGATACCTTTAGGGTTTATTCTGTCTCTAAAGCCATTTGTTACACTTCTTGCGATTCAATATTTACGTAACGCACCTCCGAAAATACATCCTGTTAATTACTAGTAGGATGAAGTTGGTTTTATGATTGAACCCGTATATAGCAGCCATTCATTGTTTCACCAACGATTGAAAGGAAAGTGTTGTGTACGCTATACTGAGTAAATTAATAAGTAAATTACTCTATCATATCAAGGGAATTTCTACTACCAAGTTTTTCCATAGTTAAATATTTTACGTTTCATTACAGAAACAGCTGTTGGGCCTTCAGATGGCAATTATTTCAGTCTTTCGAGTAAATTTAATCTTTGTGTTTAGCAATTTCAATATTTTCTGTCCAAATGAATGACAAAATGAGACATATTGCTGTTTTGTAAAAATATATTACGTGAAAATATTGCTCAAAATGGAAGTGTTCACCCGTGTGTACATTTGACATGGTAAAATTTCAGAAAGGTTTTACTTTTATACCAGAATTCTTATGCCAATGACCTTGTCCTTCGTGCGTACGCTGTTTACGTTGGGAGTTTTAAAATGCATAGGTGTTATGGGTTTAAAATATCGGTAATTGATTGTTCATTTGCATAATTAGTCAACTTTTCTTTTGGTGCGATATTTCACGGAGCGTTGACCGGGATCCGGGTTCGAATCCCGGCCTAGGCGAATGATGCTTTCCTCTGTGGAATATCACACTAATGTGCACTTCCGGATGACTCCATAAAAGGTTATACCGTGGCTAGTCCCGGTATTCTCCTAATTTTTCTTTTAATTATTATTTTGCTACGGGCAAGAGAACTCTCGCTCCTTGTATTAATTTAGTATTTTATTTGGAACTTAAAAGATGTAAAGAGCCGATTTCATAAAAATGAAATCGTTCGTATTTTTGACTCACACACTCGAATATGGGATTATTTTCATCTCTTGTAAGATTATGCCATGTAAAATACATTTATATTTTTTTTAGTGAAAGGTTAGAATCAATTTCGTAAGTTATAAATCAAAGCCTTAGTGGTTTTATGCTTATTCTTGATGGTACACTATTAACACATCACTAAACGACAGTGATGAGTGCTGAACTGTAGATCAATCGTTGACGGGTTTACTTTGTGGAAATTCATTTTAATAAAAGATGCCCACACTGCTTTTAATGCATCTCAACCGGTATCGACGTTTTCACGTCATTTTTAAGAGAAACTGTAGCCCTATGAGGAAAGCCCATGCGGAATATTGGGATGAAGATTGAATTTTTAATGCTATATCGCTCACCTTTCTTTATTCACTTGACGTAATCAAAGGCCATAGCAACGACATTTTTTCCGGCAATACCCGTAATACAGTTCGAGGTTGATTCGTTTGTCGCATCTCACAAAAAAAAACTCCAGCTACCGTCCTGGGTCCTGATGCCCCGTTAATTATCCAATCGGAACGTTCAACTTTGATGACATTCCGCGTTACGGAGCCTCCGTCTTCTCGTCTCTCGGCTGCTGAAGGACACAATCCTCGGCGCCGAACCAGTTAATCCCGCAAATTGGGACCCTTTTGTGTTTGTGTTCATCTGGAAACGGGATTCGCGAGAGTGCTAATGCCGGTGTCAACCGATTTAATCCGTTGGATTCTGTACATATTGGTGCCCTCTCCATGCATGCCGCTCACTGGGTACTGTAGCCTCACCCTTCAGTGCACCCACGCCTACTCGAGAAGATATATCTATCCCTTCATCCATTCTCAGAGATTTTTGCGCTCCCTTTTCGTACGGGTATTCTTCCTTAGCGGAATTTTCATCACCTTCAAAGACAAACAGGATTTTTTACTTTGATTTTTTGTTATATTTTATTAAAGTTTCGCTGCTGTAGCCTCACTCTTCAGTGCACTCACGCTTTCTCGAAAAGAATTCTATTTCTTCATCGTTTCTCGGAGATGTTTGCGCTCTCTTTACTTGCTGGTATGCTTCTTCGGCGGAATTTTCTTAATCTTCAAGAACAATCAAAATCTTTTTACTTTGATTTTTCGTCATATTTTATTAAATCTTTCGCAGTCCATATTTATATAGGACAGTGTCTTCTTTGAGGAGGTTCCACCGCGACTGCGTGAGTCAAAGTAAATGCTAAATTCCACATTTTGATTTATTTGTTTTAAAAAACTCTGCTTTCGATGAATACATGCGTTACCTATTGAGAACCAAGGTAAACGTGCAACATATGGAGATAATTCCGAGAGTATATTTTTAATGAGCACTTTTTTAAAGCCATAAGTGCCAACCGCAGCGCCAGTACTATGGAATTACCGCATTGTGACTTAAATTATCGCAATTGTTGGCTGATAACTCACAAAATAAGACGGTAAGAAGCCTATATTTTATTTTTATTAAACGTATCGGGTGTTTTAACTTAATATTAGTGGTGAAATAAAGTGTTGTCCGAGTGAAACGACTGCAACCGCAACTGTTTCGGTCAGACAGCTGTTTTAAATAATTGTGGCAAATAACAGGTTAGTTTCGTGATCGTGCCGCAGTTGCGCCGTTGCGCTTTGTGCTGTGCAGCGGCAACTGATGAAGCTTAAGCTGACTGCTTCGTCTTCTATTCTGTTCAAGTTGCACGGCACATGTGGCTGCGTTGCGCTTTATAAGCCTCAATTAGTTAGATTTGAATCCGTTACAGGCTGTTGCTGGTTTATTCAGCCAACACATGTCCGCCCTATGTTGCAGATAGAATAAGAACTGTGAAGTACCAATCTTAATCAAGAATCCGATTGAAATTGTCACTTCATTAAAGTAGAAGATTTCTTATTACATAGAATACAGAACTACCAGCCATGTTATAACAGCGCTGATCGATTGCATGTTGTTTGGTGCTAGGTGCAAATATCAGGAGATTTTAGGTCAAGTAATATATTTTTTTTCAAACTTTTGCCAACGTTTCGGATCTTTATTGACCCACCTTCAGGGCTATAAATACATGATAGTGAAACATGTTTTTACAATTCTTTTTTATTACAAAATTCTTAAAATATATGATTTACAGTCATAAAAAATAAAAATACATAGACATATTCAAGATTGTTACCTTTCAAGTATGTGGCTGTTTTTATTTACAATTTTAATTTGGTTGCTTGGATCCATTTCTTTGTTGAAAAGTTATAAGTCATTTATTAAATTATGGTAAATTTTACTTATTGTTAGATAAGTAATGCCTGTCCTTTTATTTCAACCTTTTTGTTTCTAGAGATATGGAAGATTTCTTTGAATAATCTTTTTGATATATTTTGTTCCGAATCTAAAGTTTTGGCTTCTTCGAAATTAAATGAGTGGCTATTTGTAATTGCATGATTTGCTAATGCACAAAATTGAAATAATTTAAATTTAAATAAAATTTACAAATATTCCATAAATGGAATATAACTTTTCAACAAGGAAATGGATCCGAGCAACTAAATTAAAATTATAAATAAAAACAGCAACAAACTAGGAAGGTAACAATCTTGAATATGTCCATGTATTTTCTTTTTTAATGACTGTAAATAATATATTTTAACAATTTTGTAATTAAAAGAGGATTGTAAAAAAACATTTTTCACTATCGTGTATCATCTATTTGTAGCCCTGACGATGAGTCAATAAAGATCCGAAACGTCGGCAGAAGTTTGATAAAAAAAATTATTTGACCTAAAATCTCCTGATATTTGCACCGAATAGTATAAGAGGTCGAGAAATAAATACTATTTTAGTTGTTTGGTGTGCCTCTAGCTGTTGTCTGTAACAGGGTGTTTCGCGGAACTGTTTCGTTTTGAAACTGTTTTGGATGCGAAACAGTTGCAATGAAATTTTTGTTGTTCTTTTAGTGCCACTACTACTTTCTATAAACAGTTTCCCGCAAAATGGCATTTATATTATGTGGACAAATATTATTTTTCCTCGTGTTTATCCCATTCCCCCATTTAACTCAATGTAATTTCAAGTTCTATTTGCGAGAAAAATAGCAATGGAAATGTGACATTTTGTTGCTCATATCAGATTAGAGGACGCGTTTTTCCATAAGCTGCCCGAATGTGAATTTTAAGTCATTTTACGGTGAAACTACCTTTAGAAAACGTTGCGTCATGATTTTAATGTACCTAATAAAATAATTAGATTGGTATTTAAAATTAAAAACTACGAGAATCCCAAAAGAAAAAAAACCTGCAATTTAAGTCTTTAAATCTTACAACATCATAATATTAACCTTAAAAATAATGTCACGTAAACCCCTTCACATTCTGCTCATATCCTACAAAAAACCCATTTGCTGCATCCCCATCAAATTTATCTTTATCATCAATCCTACCTTTAATATTAGGACATGGGGTTTTCTATATTCCCTCAACCTGCAGGTGCCCTAGCCGTTAATGCCATGTGTCTAAAGATTCTAGGGCAACAGCATCAACATTTTCACAATCCTTACCTGCCTCAGTATTGTGCATGTCATCAATATCTGTATAACTAGCCATAGCAACATCGTTATTCTCCTCTATCTCCAAAATATAACAGCCACTACTTTCAAAGGCAGTGAATATAGTCTCATCATGGTTCCAACTGTCCTTACCTATTGCATATTTTTCTCGTACTTCGGTGACAATTCCTTTTTTTGCATGACAAGAACCTGAAAGCAAATTGTATGAGAAACCGGGCACAAACACCACGTCCGATTAGATTAGTGTTAAGCCACCACATTTTTCTCTTCTCTTATTTTTACTATGACTTTTCCACATCCACTGACCCTTAGCTAATAATAACCGTTCCAGTGCATGTTGAAAAATTTACCATCCTATCTCTCCTATTCGTTATATGCCGTGATGTGGCAGAATCAACCAGCCAACAGTTTTTCATCTCTGTCTGAGATGCAAGGCCTAAAACGCTTACACAGACTCTTAAGCTTATTATTCTCAGTAACATATTTTGCGTGGATATATTCTAAACTTGGCTGTATACCTTCAATACCTTTAATAATGTTATTGTAGGTCTATTTCAACTCTCATCATTTCTAAATAGGAAGGAAGAGTTAAGGATACAGAACATATCAAATGGGAAAACTCAGGTAGGAAGGATATTTTGTGGGATTCTATTTTTATGAGGAAAACTTCGCTTTTTACTGGTGCAATTTTGCGATCAATTAGTGGTACAAATCTCCTACGGTTGGAAAAGTATTCAGATCAGCTGGATAGCTAATTGGTGAGTGAACCAAGTGAAATAATTGTCAAGGGCATGCACTTGAATTCTTTTCATTTGGAATCCGTATGCATTCACCTTCCCTTGTTGACTTATTTTTACTTTGTTTTATCCACTCCATCACTATTCTCGTATTTATAGTTGCCCAACGGCTGTCTTCACCGCAAAATGATTTAGGTATTTATTTTTAAATATGTAACAACCTCCTGTGAATATAAAATAATTTTCTTAGCAAGGCGATGAATCAACTACTAGAATGCGGCATGACTTGTTTGTGTTCATTGAAAATTTTGTATGTTTTTTATATTCCCGATATTTTTTGCTCAGAATGTGAATATGAAAATGGATGCCAGAAGAGAGACAAAAATCTCAAAATCACTCAGAAAAGTGAGGGCATTTCTGTGTTTCTCTTTCTCTCTCTTCCCTTGATGGTGAGATGGTTGAGCTGGTGAGAGAAAGAATGAATATTGAATGAGCCAGTAAATGGCATGAAAGCTCACGAAGTATTCTGCCTCGGATCGGATGGGTTAAGGGAGGATAGGGGTTCTAAAATCACGTTTCCGGTGTGTCAACTTGTATTTCAATCCTTTTTCGCTGACGATTTTATTATCATTTAAATAGAGTGCTATGGTAAAATATATGTGAGCCGATTGGCGATATAACTGGCTGACATGCTTGATTAGCGATTGGAGGATACGAAATATAATCCTTATTCAGTTATTTATCTTTTGATTACAAGTGTTATTTGTCCCTGAAATATAAATTTTCTATTCTATAATTCGGAAGAATTAATATTTAAATTTTACTGATTAATCGATAAAAGTTCATTCGTTAATTCACTCCGTCACAAGTAAAAAATATTGCCCAAAGTGGGGTTGAGAATATTCATCATCCGAAAGAAATCGCGAAGAATAGATTGGAGATTTTCAGTTCACATGCACAGGATCGCATCGTCACCCATTGTTCCCAAGTGCCACGATGCAGCGCCTGCAGCCCTGAATCTAATAATTAGGCGTAAATATCCATTTAATAGCGATTTAATGAATGGCCTTTCACTCCTGCAGCATTTAAATACCAGGTTCAGTGACTAATTTAATAGTTGTGGTCAAACGACTTCAATTCCCCGTTCGCCTTGCCTTCTCAATGACCATCAATAATGCACAAGGTCTATCGCTTCAAGTGTGTGGATTAAATCTGGAAAATCCATGTTTTTCTCGTGGTCAATTATATGTTGCATGCTCACGAGTGGGACAGCCGAAATATTTTTTTTGTTTATGCACAGGGCGGTCTGCAAGCACTTGAAGAAATGTTTTCAACTTTAATTTAAGTCACTAAAACTCGTTGTCTTTCATTTATTTTGTACATGTAAATGAGTCTGCTTTGTATATATGTGCCTACTTATAAAGAAAAATAGGCATTGTAACGAATGCCGGGGACTGCTTGTTCGTTTATAAAATTTTATTTCGAGAACAATTCACTGTGAAATACACGTTACTTAAAATCGACGCTGAAAAAGTTATTTTAAAACTGCACATTGATTGTGCATAGAAATTGCTCTATAGAAAATCCAGCTTGATACACATTGATTAATCATGGTTAAAAATTAACTGCATGGCCCGGTATCAGATCAATTTTAAAGCCACTTAGTTTCCAATTGGTCGTTTTGAGTGACCCAGTTATGTAGGTAATACATAAGGACCGTGTGCAGAGAAATTGCGTTAAGAGCTGTCGTTGCACGGCTATGATTAACTGTATCATACTCCAACGGAAAATAATTCTTCAAAAATATGGCATTTTATTAAACTTTGATCGACTACTTTAAGTAGTTTGAGCGAGATTTTTCTCTATTTAAAGTACGTATCCTAATGTTATTTTTAAAATTCAAGCAATTGTACGAAGCACGAAGTAAACTTGCAAGTATTGATTGACGCATAAAATTTCTTATAGCTATTATACGTTATTATATAAAGCGGATTCAAAAACGAATTATTTTGATATTTTATGGTCTTACGAGCAATAAATTATTAAGTATTTAAAGAATTGAGAAAAGAAATTAACTACACAATTGTACAGTTTTGATGCGATCTGTGTATCAGAGCTTGTTTGTTTTTTTAATGTCTCTCTAGAGCACACAGCCATACCTTATCCCGTAGACAACGGCTCTATTTTTTTTAAGCAAGTATCTCGAAAAATAGAACAGTCAAAGGCTAATATTTGGCATCATTAGAAATATGAGATGTTTTCCTTGATAATGTCACGTGATATCTTGCTAAAACTAAGTACTATAATCGCGAGAACCTTTTTGAATAGACAAGTCTTCGCCAACAAACCTCACGCTTCACTTTCATGTGGAATGACGTCTAAGTCTAAGTCTAATAAATGGCAGCGGTACGCTTAACCAAAGGAGGTGGCGCTTTTTGGTTTAAAAGACACGCGAAAAAACCGGGAAAATTCAACGTTGAAATAATAGTAAGAATGTCAATACTAAATATTTTCCTTATATAAAGGTTATTATTTTTGCTATAGAATGTTTAGCATACAATATAATATTTAAAATTATAAAACAAAAAAATATATTTAATATACAATATAATACAATTAAACAAGGGTAAAACCAAAGTGAGGTTTGGTGAGTAAAAATAGCGAAGAGTTGACTTAACCCTTGGAGATCAGGTACTAGTTAGTGTGAAAGAGTTTCAGTTCCTGGGAATTAAAATAACATCAGATGGTCGTAGCCAAAAAGATCTAAAGAGACAAATCAACCAGGCTAAGGTAGCCTTTTACAAGAAATCCAAACGCCTCACCTCCGGTAGCATTATATAGAATTAAGAAAAAAACTAGTCAAGCCCTTTGTATGAAACATTATAATGTATGAAAGTGAGACCTGGACACACGGGGTAGATGAGAAGAGTAGAAACGTTTGAATTATGGTGCTACCGCAGGATGTTACAAACACCCTGGGTGGACCGAGTAAAAACTGAAAAGGTGCCACATAGAGTGGGGAGAGAAAAAAAGCCCGCACTATATATTATGAAAAAACGGAAAGCAACTGTTATCGGATATATATTTTGAAGCAAGAAATCTTTGTGAAGAACATCTTGGTAGGCTCAGTTGAGGAAAAAAACTGCAGAGGAAGGCCTAGGCTGTCCTATGTGAAGCAGATCGTCCTATGTGAAGCAGAGCTAGGTTGTCGTTCCTATGCAGAGTTGAAGAGGCTGGCTCAGGACCAAATAAAATGGAGGACTGCTGCAAACCAATCCTAGGATTGTGACCGAGGGAGAGAGTGATTTTTGGTAAAGGTTGATTTAGGGGTGCGAAAATAAATATGTTGCGAACTGCTTATATGTGGTGTATTTGCATAGGTGCGGGGACGTGATAAGGTGTGAGGCATGAGGGTAGAGCTGGCTGAGAGGCTGCTGTGAGGTCTGAAGCCGCCACCTGGAGACCTGGATCGTTGGTGTGGCGGAGTGGAAGAAATTGGCACAGGGGGGAGGGGGAGGGAGGGTGGGTAGAAAGGGGAAGAAAGGATGAAGATGACTTCGCAAGGCGCGAAAATAGGACCGAAAAAATATCTTTAGAAAATAATAATAAAAAGAGATGAGAGGTGTGGAGGCGGTGCTTCGTGGATGGAGTTGCTGGAAAAGTGGATTGAGTGGATAATCGATCCAGTCCCTTACACCGGAGCCTCGAGGGTAACCACGCGACCCCCTTTTTTTGCTTCTCTTTTCCATTTCTGCCAGGTCAGGGTCCTGGATAAAGCTTCGTGGAGGGAAGGAGATGAATATGACGAGGGTAAGGACCGCTTTTTTTTGCCAATGCTACCGCGCGACTTATTCGCAGCTCGCAGTGAGGAAATAGAAAAAGAAAATTATAACGGACCGAGGGCATGCCCCTGTGGCGTGTGGGATGTCGGGTATTCCGTGATATATGAGATAAGTGAGATACGAATATTCTCGAATACGAGAGGTAAATTTTCCCTTTCGACCATGAGGGAGATTGGGCTGATGTACTGGTTAGAGCACTCGATGTCTCTTACGGTACTTTCGCTTGTAGGAGATATTTTACTTCACCGCTTTCATACGAAATTGTAGTGGTTTTCGGCAAAGCTATTATCAATTTCTTCTTGATATTTTATGATAGAGTTCGGCTAAACTCGGGAATACAGCGTGTGTCTGCGACGTTAAATTAAATAAAAGAAACTTCCTTTTTCGCAAATCAACGGTGAGACTTGCAAAGGAAGAGCGAATCTGGTTAAGCGGCGAAATTGACTTTGACTTGAAGAGGAGAGTGTCCTAATAATTTTTTCTTTGAGATAAAATTCAAAATAATATCTTTGTTGCCAATACGCGATAAATATAAAAAAATGAACTGAAATAATGTGGTTGCTATACTCACAAAACTCAAAAATGTCAATTAATGATACATCCATTTCTTCCTTTTTAGTGATTCTGTGGAATTAATTACTAGTAGAATGGTTTGATACATTTTAAATCCAATGAAATTCCTTCAAATTAGTATAAATTGTTAGTTTAGGTACATTAATAGTAAAAAAGGCAGTTAATTTAGCTAGGTGACCTTGTTTAAACCTTTAACGAGGCAGTGCAGAATTGTTCATAAGGCATCGAAAATAGAATTGTGAAATGAACAAAATGAACATGCAAATCCAATTCGTGTTGCGGAGATGAAATGTAACTTAAAATCATTCCAAAACAGCCAAATACCACAGCTGAGCAAGGATTTATATGCATTAGCAACATCTCAGCCTTCAAATCCAAGTTTGAGGAAACCGGAACTAGCCACGGTAGTAACCTTTACGGAGTCACCCGCAAGTGCACATAAGTGCGATATTCCACAGGAGAAAAATCATTCGCCTTGACCGGGATTCGAACCCGGATCCCTCGTTTTCGCGCCGAGTGCTTTACTTTAGTGCTGACCACCTTGCTCCTTTAAAGCCACCAAATAATCCACAGGGGAGAAGGACGTCTCGGTAGCTTAACTGGTTAAAGCACTCGGCGCGAAATCGAGGGATCCTGGTTCGAATCCCGGTCAAGGCGAATGATTTTTCTCCTGTGGAATATCGCACTTCAAATCTAAATTCTTCCATTGCTATTCTGAGACAGCCGTTAAATTAAACTGTACAATTCAACTCACAATAGCGAATAGAGAAAGATTTCTTGGTTGGATTAAATTTCAAAGTGATGCGTGAGTTCTATCGATATGTATTGTGTTCTCCTCATTAGTAATCATGTATGTTTATCTTAAATTTTCCTCACCCTAAGGTGAAAATCATACTTTACGATTATCCACCCAGCAATTGACTTATCGTACGATATGGCTTATAGACATCCTGGTTTCTCATCCCGTGGGATCCAGTTCGAGTCCAGGCAGTGGAGGGGATTTTTCAATGCAACCCCTATTCTTTATTAGGTTCCACATCGAGAGCACTTCAAGTACAGTACTACCTCCGTCGAATGAGACATTTAGCAGTTTAACCCCTAGAGTAGGGTATGTGCCGATAGAGTAGGGTAATACCGGTCGTATTAAATACAATTAATTGCGAAATTTACGAAGTTTGTATTGATTCTGTCAATATGGATTTACAAAAGTTACCTACGCCTGAGAGTATCGAGTAATGCCGATGTTGGGTGTCGGCAGTCTTCTTCTAATCCTCATGTCATCCTTTCACTATAGCCCTGCCCGACCATTCCTAATGACACAAATGACGTAATTTAACTCTATGAATTTGTTTGCGAAGGTTTGAGTGGCTTGTTGGCTGTGAAAGTTAGTATCTCTCATATCGTTGGAGAAGCGATGGAAACAGTAAAATTCCCCTCAAGTTTCAACAGAGAAGATGCCCCTCTCTCTGTGTCGTATCGGAAAAGCTATTTCGGCGATTTTTTTCAATGGTTTTCTTCGATTTTTATTCATTTACTTCCATAGGCTTTATCGCTACTTGTTCTTTGCGCTAATTTGATTTTTATTTTTCATCAGTTGCGCAACAATTTCTGTTGGGTCAAGCATAGTATATTGAAACTAGGAGACACTTGGATGCGATGTATACGTTTTTGAAATAATGTATTTACTCATGTTTAGTGGAGTCAGTACACTTGCACAATTCTCACTCTCACACAACAAAATGTTTGAATTTCTCTATTACCTTTAGAGTGATAATACGAGGTGAGCACCACCTTCATCATCGTTGAAACTTTTTGTTTAATCATCAAGTGATCTTTCAGATAAAAGATATCAGCTGTTTCTCCAACTCCAAATTTGCATTTTACTTGAATCTTTAAAATTTGAAAGCTCGTAAATTATTAACCCCAAATGATTGAATTGTAAATACATTTCATCGATTGCATTCTAACTTCTCTACGGTTTTAATACTATCACAGGAGTATCTATGCACCAATTTGTGAGAGGCTGTGTGTGTGACATCTTAGGAATTTCTATTCCACCCATTTAGCCCTTCAGCTTTTGGCACCGTTGGGCCAATTCAAGGCTGAAGCAAACTTATCATTTATATCAAATTCAGTATTAAGCTTATTTTTCAAGGTATTTGTCTTTTCTTACTTTATTTGAATATCCTACCAGCTGCGCTAATCCATATGGTTTTCAGACTGATAGTTTCGCTCCGCAGACGGAAAAAAGTCCTTTTTTTTCATCTTTGCGAAGCCCCAAATTTATGGGCTTCCTTCGGTGTTAATCCCTTTGGCTATCCGTCCCGGAGACCGTGAACTGCAATTTATCACGGCCGAGCATCGCGATCCCTGCTTATTATAATCCAATTTAGGCTCCGGAAGGATATAAATTTTCATCCTATGGGATCAAAAACCGATGGCTGCAAACAAATCCACCCGTAGAAGTCGAAAAGAGTGGAGGGGAGCGGAAGAGGAGGAAGCTTGGAAGGGTAGTAAGTTCTTTATGGTCCATGACTTCCAGGGGAGTCATGCCGACCGGGTGTCGATGATTTACGGCTAATTTCCGACGCAGTCTGGGAACTAACTGTATTCTTTATCCGGTGATATCCGTCAGACCTGCTCGCTGATAAGTCATTTTTCGCATTCTTACTTAGTAGGCCACCACCTGTGGTTTCTATATCTCCCTTAAGCGAATGCTCGGATTTGAATGCAATGCCTTCTTCAACATCTGCATTCTACTTTGCGAACCAGTGGAGGAGCATAAGGTGGTGGGTATTAATTATACCAGGGGGCTATATATATAAATATATATATATATATATATTGAAATTTCATCTCACGGATCATGGCGTCCCGGATCGCTCCTTATTTGGAGAGTATTACAAAAAGCGGAGTTATAAACCGTGCCCGCCAGACGGCACGGCGAGACCATCGACTCGTTCATTTCCGCCGAGAATGGTTCATTTACAGTTATTGCGGTCGTGGAATTGAGCTTCCAAATGAGTACTTCGAGAGCGGAATAGCTCAAATGGATCGTTCATTTGAGTTGGTGCTCTTCCGAAAGTGCTATTTCGAAAGTTGAATTACAAAATAACCCTAGGGAGAATTATTTTGTAATCTCACTTCCAGTGAGAGTACGTCGTAAAATACGGAAAATTACGTCAATTTTTCGTAGTTTTACTCCGCCATCCAGGTGGCGTGACCGTCTTAGGCTCTCAAGTGGTGATCAGCAGGTCTTTTCTTTGACTCACCCGCTCTTTCAACTCTTTATCCGTATCTTTCGACTCTTGATCCGTTTCATTTGCCTCCGCCTTTCATTAGTTCTATCTCACCTGTCGTTAGGAACGTGAAATGGAGCCACCATCGGAACTTGGCCGATCGTGAGCCGATCATTAGAAGAGCGAAACGGGTCTCCCGACTTCTCGCTAAGAGTCATGAAAAAGGTGAGATTACCAAATAACCCCCCTCACGTGTAGAGGGTAGATAATCGGGAAATGGAAGGGGTAAGATCAAAGTTGAATGTTGATTGATGGAGTATCTAAGTCACGCTGGTTTTTTTGTGATAGTAGCTAATGATACTTTACCGTTCTGCATTTTATCTCTACTATTTTGTCGCTTCTACCTATTCTAGGAATGTATAGTGGGGTCAAAATAATAGCTTCCGTGTCATCCTGAATTACGCCCGATAGGAATTTTTCTAGTAATTTAAGTCGAGCCTTCCAAGTATTTTTGAGTATTTTTACAATGCACATGAATTTATGACTATCCGGTTTATTAAGTCGCACCAATGTTTAGGCAACGAATGTTGTAATAAAAAGAAAATCATGTATTTCTACTCTAATTTTGGCAGTAATACCACAGTTTAATACTTAGTTGGGACTGGGAAATTTAAGATTGACCCACGTTGCCAAATTTATTAGCCATTGCTTTCTTGCCGCTTGGAATCACAAAAAATACACTGCCAGACCTCTGTTGGTTAAGTACTATAATGCTATAGTCGTAATGATATTCAGGATGAATTTTCGTGCACTTCTTTGGCATGTAAAACGCATCTCATTCTCCGCAATATTAATTGGCCATTAGTAATATACCCGCTGTCGCATTTATTTCTTTCTCGCGTCTCATCGTGCATTGATATTATATTTTTTTAACTTTATCATCAATTGAATAGGATGGTCGTTGATAAGAGTAAACAATAACGACTAAAAACTTTCAATTTGCGATTGTAGATGACTCATTTTTAATTAAGTGATTGAAATATATGTTTCTTGCATATTACATCCATTTGATGATTCACATAAGATTTTAAACGTGTACATGCACCACTGTCACCATTTTACCACAGTTGAATTACCATTTTCATAATCATCCTTTTACCCAAAATTGATCTAGACAGTTTCTAGACATGACAAGGCTTACATTCCAATGTTTTGACTCCATTCATATGCCTCCGTGCTAATTTCCCACCTCCCTGTGAATTGGTAGATTTCTGTTCGTTTTATGAAACACTGCAATCATGTAAGATGAGTTACGCTATCTCGCTATAACTTTCAGGACAGTCTCCCGATTAGTTGAAATTTCCATTTAGCTACTATTTGTATGAATTGGATTAAAATTACCGAATTAAAATTTCTCTAAATAGAATGTACCTATATCTATGCATGAGTATTTTTCCTAGGTATATGATATCAAGATTTGATGCTTGAAAAGCCGGATGTGATCCTTAAAATATCTGAGATGAAAAGTCTTAAATATTTGATTTCCCTCTTTGGCAGCCTCGTTGATGTGTATCTCAACTGTATCGAGCGAATGAGACGGGATGCTTTTAGGCGAAATGAAGGACCGATGGACATCCTAGTTGGGTCCCCTCGATTATAAAATTAGCACCAATAACGAATCATCGATGGACTCCCTAGGGTTCAAGTGTGGCGCTTTTCATCATACTGAGCGTCGGCATTTTTTTCCACTCCCTTCCGATCCTTAGAGGGGGGCAAAGGGCCTGGGAAGAGGGCAGGAAATGGGGCTTGGAGTGGTTGGAAGGGATGGTGTAGGCGGGGCAAAAGTGGATGTAGTGGGCGTTGCCTGTCCTCTCTTTAATATCATCGGAGGCTCTTTCTCTTACGCAGGCACCCAGAGTTTGGAGTTCGAAGGTCTCGCATATTTTGCATGCTTCCGTCTGCAACGTTTTAGACGTACCTCATATTGCTGCCAAGGACATTCCAGAATTAGAGGAGGCAAAGTAGCAGAGTCCACCGTGTCTTGTGCCTGCATCAATACTAGACTATCTCAGAAGCATTGCTCAGTGGGATAACGTTCTAGGCTTTCATAATTCAAATACATTTAATTCGTTATTTAAATAATATTTTTTTGCGTCCCTCTCCAAAAAACATGCGAAATAACTACGATTGGGAAATTTGAATGCAAATCTTTTGTCGCTACAACTAAACTGAAAAAAAAAGCTAAATTGAAAATAATGATCACCTCTCGGACTTCTCAGCGAGTTATTTTCCCCTTTCTAGCCGACGTTTATATTTGAGATTTTACTCTCACCCTCACGGCTGTTATTCGACAGTCAAGCCCAGTATGGGGAACGTAACATGCCGGAGAAAAGTTCACGTCCAAAATTCGCATCGGAAAGCATAAAATATTTCACAAGTTACGAAATATGCGTAGACATAGACAGGACTTCAACTGACTGTGTAAACCATGGAGATAACTCGAACGCTTTCCCGGCGAATAATATGTGTAATCTACTATAATAATCACCGATATGTTTACATACATATGTCAGTCACCTTCACACAAGAAATACACGTGAAGCTGATTCTTCATTTGGCTGCAGACCTTATTAATTTGCAAATTTAAATTAGAAATTGTGATTTTCTGATATTGGGAAAGCTACCAGTAGAAAGAAAATAAAATAAAAATTCTTATTCCCTCAATTTAATTTTGTATTCCGGTCGAAATTCCGAAATTTTCACTAAAACATAACGATTTTTCGCAATATTTTAGCGTTTTTGAGTCATCGTCCAGTACAACGACCATACCTACTTATTTTTTAAGTCGAGATTCCGTGTATATCCATTAACCCAATGATTCTTTGCTCTAAATAAGATATGATTGGTTAATTACAATCAATGTAAATTATAATATTCTTGTCGTTGATATTCAAATAGCACCTTCTCTAGTATGTGTTATAATATGTTTATACCCGAGAAGAGCTTAGATAAATTAGCTTTAGGAGTTCCTCCAAGGAGAACCTGGGGAACTTAGACCTAATGGTCCATGAACCACCACGTCTGTATTGATCCTTAGAGTCCAGTCACCCTGATTAAGACTAGCATGTCCTCTACGGGGATACCTCTGTATTTATCGAGTTCCAAAAATGGTGAGCCATGATGCCTAACTCTAGTCCTCATCAAAGCGTAACATTTGCAGAGTACGTGTGATGTTGTTTCATCCTCTTCCTCGCACCATCTACATCTCTCCGAGTCTAATTCTCAGGAGATGGAGGTGCCTCATAACCTGATAGTGTCCGGTGAGCAGTCCCATATCGTCCGAAGTTGTCCTCTGTTTAATAGGAGAAGCCTTCTTGCAAGCCCCGGTCTGGGTCCTCCCATCAGAAGCTTGGATTGCCTGAGCCCCTGTGCGTTCCGCCAGATCTCAGTGTTGAGCTAGGCTCCACTCTTTGATCTTTGTGATCCCTGACGAGGGTGCGATTGGGATGAAAGGCTCTGGTCCAATTGGGTTCCCGCTCGAGCCTTCCTTTGCCAGTTCGTCAGCTATCTCGTTTCCGGTTATGCCTATACGGCCAGGGACCCAGAAAAATTCTACGTTGCTCTGTCTGCTAAGGGAATTGAGTGCCCGATAAGAGCATATACATGGTGATAATTATTTTCCAATAGACAGAGGGTATTAGGGTGATGCGGTATCTCTAGTTCTTTTCGCCTCCAGGGAGAAGGGTAGCATTCGACAGCATATTTTGTATTGAATGGGTAGGCACGACATCGGTGGAGAAGGATGACGAAATAGATAAGAGGCAAGTTGGAAGGGTGGAATGGGAGAGAAAGAGATATCGGGATGAAGAGGAGAAGGGTGGACTGGGAGAGTTTGAGGTGAGGGGCGTAATTGAATTTCAACTCGGCTGCACGTTCCAACACACTCTCGCACATTAGCATACCAAACCACATCTCCACCAACCTCCTCGTCGTCCCACCTTCTCCAAACCACCTCGGCAACTATGCCTCCCGCGTTCGATATTGGAATTCCCCTTTAACTCCATTCCTCACTTCTCTCATTCTTCTCATGAGAATCGAAAAGTAGTAAAGAATAAAGGGGCAGAATCGTCGATAGCGCGAGGGAAAAGGAATAAGCTTTGAATAAGAAATAGGTCTTTGATACGACTGTGACCAAAGCACTTAGTGGATTTGTAGTGGTTTGGGTGATAAAATTGAATTATAAGACACTGTCTCTGGCGTTACTCGGTGGAACTCCTTCATAGTGAAAAAACAAGTAATTGGCAGTGAAGGCTTTTCGGGATTTCTTCCGCGTGCTTCCACTGTCGTTGACGACAGTTTCGATAGCATTGTAGCTATCTTCTTCAGGTCTGAAGTGAAGATGCAGGTGTCCGTGAACTTCTTATATCGGGCTGTTTTCCAAAAATTCAGTCGCGTGCGCAGTCGTTGGTGGGTGTCCTCTTCATTATGAAAACTCTCTTCCAGGTATTAGAGATCGTGTAACCATCGTCCATGTTGATGTTCTCCGTTTTTTTCACGATTTCAACTCTGATAAGTCTAGGGAAATAGCGGTTCTCTTTTGAAATTAATTTTGCCTCTTCAAAATTCATGTTGTGACTTGGTCCACTCCAGGTGCGTTCGGCCAAATCTGATTTGTATAGCTGCCTGCTATTGATTTCCCTGAAACGAAATCGAAGAACATCAACAGGGAAGATTGTTAAACGATTTCTAATGCCTGGAAGAGTGTTTTCAAGCTTTCCCTAGTCCAGGGAGCTAGTGCTAAAAAGGGACAATAAAGGCTGTAGAAATGAAGCGGAAGCTATCTAAACTGTCGTCAACGACAATGGAAGCACGCGGAAGAAAGCCCGAAAAGCCCTCACTGCCATCGGAACGACTCCGCGGAAGCCTACGAGTTCAAACAAGTAAATGGTTATGATTCCACACATTTTTTTAAATGAAAAACGACCTAGGTTTCGGCATATCATGCCATCATCAGGTATGCCTGATGGTGCAGAATTTAAGTAAAGTGTGGAATCATGACCAAGTACTTGTTTCTTCATGAAGAAGGAGTTCCACCGAGTAACGCCAGACACAGTGTCTTTTAATATAATGTTATCTCCCCGACCAATGTAACCCCACTATGTGCTTTGGTCACCGCCGTATTGAAGATATGATGGCATGATGTAACATGGCAAAGATATGATGGCATGATATAACATGGCAAATATATGGTGGCATGATATAACATGCAAAGATATGGTGGCATACCTGATTATGGCATGATATGCCGAAACCTGTACAAAAATGCTTGTCAGGAAGCGAATCATCACAAGCATGCACTACAATATAGGTATGCTACCAATGTTAGAAGGACCGTTAGTATTTTGCAAGTACATAAATGGGCAGAGATAAAAGAATTGTCCTGAAAAATGCACGGTGTGCTGTGAGTACTAGGTACCAGATAAGCATACAAGTAAGGGAACAAATCGACTAACTAGCTACACTACCTTTTGACAAAAAGTCTCATTGACAGCTGTTATGGTGTCTTATCGTTCGCGGGGAAAATGACATTTTAAATCTGTCCATTTTACAGTCTAAATCCCTATTTTTTTCTCTTGATCTGATCTACCATAGTATGTCTGCTTTCGTAAAACATTATTAGCGTCGTCCGAGAATAAATCGGTTTGGAACTTATATAATAGGTTGCATAAATTTTAATAAACGGTCTGAAAGCGATTCCCATCCCAGTTGCTGCTAAAGGTCATTAACACTAACGAGATTATCCTAACGGCCATTGACTTCACTTCTCCCCACTTGAAATGTCCGGCATTACTTTGTTCTCTGCATGAAGTAGTATCTCTTAGATTCATAAATTAAAAGTATTAGTAATATTAACCACTAGTTGTTTCTTAACCAGTGTACTACATATTTGCATGTTCATTTTCGTAGCACTCTCCCAGTTTATAGTTTTACTGCGCACTGTTCTCCTGACCGATTTTTGGTCTGCGCCTAGCGGTCGGTGCGAGGTCCCGATTTCTATTGGGACGAGTGCTGCATGCCTGGTGTGGAATCACCCCGTGCCACACACCCTAGTGGTGGCTTGCACGGTACTTCGTAGGTGTAGATAATTTTTTTTCTGTATTAATTTTTTTCTTGGAGAGCCTGCCTCAGGACGGCAGTTATATTCCTGTGTAATTTGGACCGGCCGGCGTGTAATTCGGACCGAAGACTTTACTTAACTTTAGTCCAAATTATAGGGAACTAAAAATTTTAGTAAAATGTTTTTAAAGGCCATGCCTGTAAATAATTGTAAATTATATACCCACCAGTGCTATCATCATTGGGTATAATTTGTGGGGAAAAGATACCGTTAATGTAGTGCAATATTGGAGTTAACTATATACAATCGAAGTTAGGTGGTCCAAATTACACGGACTTCCCCTAATTTTATTTCCCTTATGCCTTCCCGTGTTCACGCGGTGAACTCTCATCCCCATTTCCTACCTCTCTTACCTTACAGGATTTCTATTCGCTCATGCACTGCCTTCAGTCAACCTCCCCTCCTGCCTCCCCGCACCCCCCCCCCCCTGCGTCTCCCTCCCCTCCATTCAGACCGAAACCCACTTACCCCTCTAATTCGATTGCTGAGGTTTTTGGATGTTCTGGAGGCGGGGGAAGAGGGGGGCGGGGACGGAAGGGAGAATCCAGTCGCTATGGGAGGGACGCCGAATGATGAGACTGTGGGTTTGGGGTTAGGAAATGTTTTAGAGCGAGAGAGTAACGAATGTAAAGAGAAGGGCAGATGAGTGCGTTGCCAGTACCAAAGGAGGAAGGCTTCGCGGAGCTGCAATGAGTAGCCCAAACCTGAGCTTCGTATAGCACGAAATTTTCAAAAAACAAATAAAATAAAGGATTTTAGGTTTCGTTAGGCCATAAATGGATATCAATACTATATGAACTGATTCATTCATCTTTAGAATTTTTCATTATCACCTCGGTGGTTTTTCGCATCAGATGAATGAGATTTTGTGGACCAACAAGAGTGGGAATTTACCCTGGGGGGTTATTTTGTAATCTCATCGTTTTTAATGACTCTATGTTGGAAGACGGGAGATCTGTTTAGCTCTCCTAATGATCGGCTCAAGATCGCCCAAGGTCCGATGGCGACTCCATTTTCACGTTTCTTACGGCAGGCGAGATGGAAATAATGTTCGGTGGAGGCAAATGAAACGGATCAAGAGTCGAAAGAGCTGATGAGTCAAGGAAAAGTCCTGCAGATCACCATTTGAGAGCCGAAGATGGTCACGCCGCCTGGGTGGCGGAGTGGAACTACGGAAAATGACGTAATTTTCTGAATTTTATGACGTATTCTCACCTAGTAAGTGAGATTCCAAAATAAACCCCCTTGATGGCCAAAAAAATAATTCCTCCCCAGATATGTATTACTGTTGATCAGCATCAAACCACATCATACTTACATATAAAAATGTGGTGTTTTCTGTGTGTGTGTATCTGCTACTCAGTCACACAAGAACGGCTGGACCGATTACTTTGAAATTTTGAATGTGGGTAATTAAGGGCACTGGAACGAACATAGGCTATATTATAA
Organism: Pyrrhosoma nymphula; assembly: GCA_963573305.1. Classification (NCBI taxonomy): domain Eukaryota; kingdom Metazoa; phylum Arthropoda; class Insecta; order Odonata; family Coenagrionidae; genus Pyrrhosoma; species Pyrrhosoma nymphula. Next base: position 92,315,246 of record OY754339.1, read on the forward strand.
CTTCCTCAAATCCCCAATGACCCCGGAACGGGCCTCTAGATTCTACTCCCTTGAGAAAAGCATGGAAATCAGTGCAGAGGTTGATTTATTTTCTTTTCTAAATTACTCGCACTCATGATGCAGAGTTGAAATTTTGACTATCGGATGGCTGAACGAACGAAGTGTTTTATCCCTGCATTCAATTATGTTTTACGTTTCGTCTGCGCTTAAAAATTAGGTTTCAAATTCCAAAATTATCAAATTTTCTCCGATTTGAACAATAGTACATATCCTTGGCAACCTGATTAATGGCTATCGAAGAGGAATTTCATCCGGGCCTTTCATGACTCTCATTATATTGAATAAATAATTAAAGCAAATTACAGTGAGATTTCAGTTGGCTTTTTTTATCCCAATCGCTGTGTGTGCAATTATCGGTTTTTACAGAGTATCTACATTTGGCACGTGACATTGGTTCACATAATCACATACAACGGCTTTCATGTTTTCTCTCTACCGCTGAATTTTAATGGGGACCCTCATCTTCCTTTTATTAACATTATTTATGATCTATGAGTGGGATCTAATTACCGAATTATACCTTAGGTTAGTTTCTTATTCTAGGATTTCTATAGAATATACAGCTAAAAATATTCTGGAACTCTGAACTTAAAATCTTGTTACATGGGAGCATTTATTTTTTCAAGAAAACCGAACTGTAAGTGGTTGAACCGGAGATCATTAGTAACATAAAATGTAGCCAATGATTTGTGCATGGAAGACATTTTATAATCTTAAAGTTTGAAAGTTGAACTACGTTTAGTTTTTTAGTTTTACGTCAGCATACATCCACACACATACATTCTTTGTACATTATTTATAATACTATCAATAAATATAAGCTAATTTCAGTGAGAATGCATTAGGAGTACTTTTCATTCCGAAGTCATCTCGTGCCATTAATGGCTGACAGATAGTATTCGGATAGATAGCACGTCACATTGATTCTTATGCCCTCATAGGTAAATGACTTCTCCCGCTGAAATTCATCGGAAACCATCATTTTCCCCTTATTGACGTTATTAAACATTATTTCTGGACCCAGATTGTAATAATCGTACCAAATAGTCGGTTTTTTCTTCCTTTTGTTATTTCACTGCCTCTGAAATATCTATTGAAGATGCCATGCAAAATATTTTCGAAATTAAACCTCAAATTTCATGTTGCATATAAACGTTTTTTAGCTCAGAAAATTCTAATTACTCAACATTAGCCTGGTTCCATTATACATAATTGGTGCAATTAATTCGGTAAATTCCCGGGTGAACCCTCGGCTTGTGAAATAATAAAAATGGAGCAAGGATGTATATCTTTGAGGCATGAAGTAATCACTCAAAACGAACGTTATTTTGTAAATAACTTCACTTGATTCCTGAATAAATGAAGGTGAAGCTGAATCCGAAGATGACGTTCAATCTTAGTTATTAGCTCATGATTCGAAGATACATGAGTGCCTCAATTTTCAATATTCTGTCGTATATCCATGAGTGCCCACAGCGATTGTCTTTTGCTTCAGTGTTTTTCTTTAGTATAATCATGTAAGACTCGTGTGTCACTCAGTCACTTGCTTCACTTGATCATTTATGGTTGTTTAGGGAGGAGTTAAGATTAAAATAAGTATTGAGAAACACCAAATACTTGATATGTATATTTTTAAATTAGTTTTTTTAAATTCATGTTAGTGGAATAACAGTATAAAGTGCTTGAGTGGAATTATTCACGAAATATTCATTGCAGCTGTTGACGATTGTAATGTTGATTCAGATCTTGAGAATTTTCATTTTTTATGCATTTTATGATATGTACAGATGACGCAAAGATATCCTGGTTTTCTCGGTGTTTCGAAATCCAAGTATGGGGTAGGGTTGATCATTCCTGTCACCCTTAAATTCAATTGGAGTAGACAAAGAGGAGGATTGGCAGTCAAAGGATTGACATTGTAAAAGGGAGGGTGAAAGTGTCGGTGATGAGTGATATACAGAGTTGTGAGGTGTGCAGAAGCAAGGAGGTTAGAAAAGAAATGGAGGCGACATACCACTTGATTCTTGAAGTCAATTCCGCCATTGCCGTCGGCACAGTTCAGACCTTCCTCTGGCTTACGTGTCCGGCGGTCGCGTTCGATTTTCGCCAAATTTGAGTTAAAAAAACGCAGACAAGGCGATGTTTTGTGACTGGTTTGGCAACACCTACTCGGCACAAAAAACTTCCCAAGCACCCCTATTCTTGCTTCACTTTCGCCCATGAGCGTTCGCGGCCACGCCTCCTCCATTTCATTTTAACCTCCTTGTGCAGAGGGGGGGAGGAATGACGTGTCATCGGGCTGGAGGCGCTTTTGGAGGTGGTGAGGGGAAAGAGAAACAGGAGAGAAGGGAATTTGAGGAGGTTATTCAATGACAAGAAGAGTGGCGGTTTACGGGTAGTTACCCGTCCCATATCGCTTTAATGCTCATGGGAATACCCGTCGTGCGCATGTAAATGTATTCGTTTGTTCACGGAGGAAGGTCTCCCACATTAGCGTAGAAGTAAGTCCTTTACACCACGAGCTTTAGATTGATATTGTTGGCATGCATACACACGTGTCAACTGTTTTGCCGAATCGCTGAAAATTACAGCTGGGCGGTTGGGTGTTTCAATTCTTCTCAATGGCCGCTTTTAAAATTGGTTGACTGAATTGTCACGTGGTAAAATCTGAAATAAGTGCGAAAGGCCACTGCACCACGATTGATGGAATATAGGTAGCCCAGAGAAAAACCTGTTTCGTGGTTACCATCATGAATAATTTTAAAATGGTTGAGCAGGTGCTAATTGTTGCTTATCAGTTACATTATTATACAAGTGATACAGTGATTAAATTTTTAAGTAATTTTGTGCGTACATATTCATGAGAACCCCTTGTCTAAGCACGTGCAGAGAGATCTCTCGTGACTATTAAAAAATAACATAAATATATACACACCAAGTTAAATATAACTGTATACTCATGGGTATATTCACTTACAAAGACATAATTACAACTCTTTATCATAATAATTATTATGATAATTACATTTAACTCATGTGCCTATATACAAGTTAACATCATTTATCGCATCATTATAAAACCTTTTAAAGCAAAAAATAAACTTCCTCATTGCACATAAGCCATTGTTTAACCACATTTAATGAATCCAATTGCAGTTTCTGCCTTGGCCACGTCATTTTACAGTAAACGGAAATTTTGGCCCTAAGCATTGACATGATTGCCAAAAAATTTCTTTGTTAGGCCTTGGTATTTCAAAACCCCATTTTAAACTCGTAGAATAGGTTTTTGGTTTGGCCTTTTTGACACTTCGGCTATAAAATAAAAAAAAATAAAAAGATCTAATTGTAATGGGTACAGTAGTTATCGCTACAGAGTAGCTTCCTTTTCCTTTGGAATCCTTCTGTAGCTAATACTTTTTGTCTTCTGTTGTAACACTCCCCAGATATTTGATTCTCTTCACTCGCTCTTTGCATTCCCCTTCTAGTTTGATTTTCATTTTCTCCCCTTTTCCTCCGATGACCATACACTTGGTCTTCTTCTTCTTCATCTTCATTCCATATTCTGTACATTTCCTGAGATAATACATAAATTCATTATTCAAAACATTTATTCTCACATTGGGAAAGCATTAGTGTGCATTGCGTCTCGCAAGCGGGAGGGAAGAATCATTACGCCTGGCGTCTAAGTGATTGCGTCGAGTCGATGCGTAAGGATTCAGATCCGCTCAGGGTTCTCTGCCAGTCGTATGGTTTTCAAATGCGTTCCTTCCTAAACTCCACACCATTGATATAGATTTGTCGAACACCTGTGCCGGAAAGGCTGAAGCCTCATCGCCAATGTTTGACTGTCTGATTTAGGGGAAAGGGTCGAAAGGAAACAATCGATTGTTGGCATATATTTAAATACCTTCGGAGCTAAACAATCTATGATGAGAAAATATCGATATTGAACCATCGATCATATCGTTTTTGCTCATTAAGTTTTTGAATAAGTTTTCAATACGAATATGATATGCATTATCGTAAAATATGTGTTTTATTGTGTATTCAAAATGTGAAATTTCGATATCCAGATTTGTTATTTTTATTACTTGTGCTATTCATTTTTAGTTATTAATATTTTTTATTATTTTTTATTATTATATTTATAATCAAATGTTTAGCATTGTTTCCATTTTGGTTTTGATGTTGATGTTTTGTTATCAAGAAGAAATATTAGTTACCATCGCCATTATCCATAACAAGAAATAGATTTTCAACACTCTCATTTTCACCGGTACTAAATTATGTATGATGATAAACTTATTTATGTTTATATAATTATAACATATAATTAGTGTTCCCTTACGTTGTTTTGTTATAGCCCTGGTGATAGTAATATTAAATAGTGAAACTTTGGCGAAAGGAAATTAATATATTTTTTAAACATTGACCAACCCTCCATAAAATATATGCAATTAATTAAAAGTGGTCAAGAAGAAACTCAACTAATTTTTCAATGTAATGACCATATGTGAACAAAATAAAATTTAAATAAATATGAAATGGTCCATTCACGCGATACTATTAGACGATAATTCATAAAATTACCGAAAAAATACATTTGATATAGAACTTTTAGCGTAATGCTGACTCCGTGGTCCTTAAACTATTAAAAATACTGAAGCTTAGCACGCATTGCAACAAAAATGGACTTCCCGCAAGCACCGATGAATGTTACTGTCATCAGGATTTGTAGATACTATGCAACAGCGCAATCTGAAAATACTGTTATCGTGACTTTAGGTGGCATTTATATAAAACTCAGAAGGATATCATAGGAATAACTTATTGTTAGAGCCTGAACAGCAATAAACAAAGATTAAGATATTCAGCTGAACTTAAAATGTTCATATTTTTCTTAATTTTAATCTTAATAATACAAAATATTGGTGAGAAACATCGAGGAACATCTTTGAATAAAACCATCGACAGTGTGAAAACATCATTGAAAAACTATAAATTGGTAAATATCTACCATCGAATGTCGTCAATGTATGTATAATATCACCCTTGCTGGGCTGATGCACATTTTTACTGGTCTTATTTTAACTTTCTTCGTGAGTTTAATCGCATATCTATTACCCAATGTTTGAACCCCTTCTCGTTGTTCAATCTTTCCAAAATTGTGCGTACATGTTTAATTTTGGTGACAGAATCTTGGTAATTTTTTTTCAAATTTTTCACATAGTCAGACTTAATATAATTAAATATTTTTGATTTAAGTACATAGAGAAAACATTAATAAAGCATTACGCATTGAATTGTAATACATTGGAAGCATTGCAAAACATTGAGAAACACAGATAGCGATCACTAAGACAGGAGTAGTAATGGAATTTAAAAAAGGTAAAGAAAATTTCAATGATTGTTAAATTAATAAAAGTGTGAAGACTAAAAAGTATAATATAGTGCATTTTTAAATAAGAGCAGTTTTAAAAAAGTGTTTTTAAGGTATATTACTTATTAATGCCTATGGTTGTGTCGTGCCCGAGAAGATAAGATACACTCCTTCCTTCCTCCGAGACGCCATTTAAACCGTGCTCTCCTCTCCGACGGACTGATCCAGGCCATTGCTCACGTCTCCCCAAATGACTTCCCCAGGGAGAAAAAACGGTGCTTCCCAATGCACGGACGCGGAACCCGACTGTGCGTAGGTTGTCTCATGAAGAATCTGAGTTATTTCAAGAGGTGAGAGGAAGTCAGCCATTCCATTGCTTAACGGGTGTGACTTATGAGCGATTAATTTCAAATTTTCACATCAAATACTTCAACTTAATTATACTGGAGTACATATTTAGTTAGCCATAGAAGAAGGTAATTTACAACTTAATATGCTATTTAAAAAAATAACTAGCACCGTTGTAACTGGAATGAAACTGGGGTTCAGTGTGTGACTCACACAAATGACACTCAATAACATAAAATACTTTAACCTGTAAACTCTGTGAATAGCTTAAACATTAAATATTTATATTAATATGAATAAGATTAGAGTAATTGTTATTTAGTTTAAACTAATGGAGAAGTATCCAAAAGCATTATTTCTCTAGTCATACATTTTTTAATAAGTTCCGGGTGTGACGTGGTAAATTTCAGGGTGTGATCTAATTACTCTTTCTGCTCTCCATGATGAGTAAAATTCAATTTTTCTTTCAAATTTTGGCAATGGCCCAGTATTGTTGATTAAATAAGCTACATTATACCAGACTAAGTCAAAATTTAAATTTGTAGAACAAAAACACTTGTTTTTTTTCCATATTTGGGCTCACTTTAAATGGAATGGCTGAATTGTATGACTTCGAGCGTTGTTTCGTCCAATGGGTATGTTCGTTAATTTTTTGAAATGGTTCGTAAAAATACCGGTCAGAGTGCGTTTATATGTGTTAGTGGAAAGCGATACAAAATAGCAATGAAACAATAGTTTAGGTATCGATATAATGCTAATATCGATGGTATGCCTTTCAAAAACCACGAAAAAACAATAGCACCATCACTTCTCGCTGCCAGTGAGTTTTACACAAAGTTAATTATTTGTGTAAAATATATATTTGGTGCATTCCTTCTAGATAAAAAACTATGGATTTCTGTTATTTTCCATATAGCGAAAATCTAGAAAATTTTCCTTGAAGTACGAGTCTGAATCCGATTATGACTTGGAAACACTGCCTACAATATTGATGGAGCAATGCATATCTAAGACAAGTTTCAGACCTTTTCAAAAGTTACCTATTGGTTATTCGTCATTATGTGGCAACTGCAACATGTGCTGGATAAAATGCTTGCTTTGCAATAGCACCGTACGTATGGTGTTCCGTCTCAGTTTCCATTGCTTAGAATTTAAACTATCGTAATAACATTGGTTTGGTAATTGAGCCAGTGATTATTTCCTCAAAAATGTGTTGCTACTTGCTGTTTCTCTATTTTAATACTTAATGATTTCATACTGCGTTCACTACGGTACCAAATATTGATATGGTGAGATATTGTGCATCTACTTACTTCCGCTGCCGTGAGAGCGCACGTCAGGAGGGGTTGTCAGAACTAGGGATTGGAAAATCGATTTCGATTTTGGTCGAAAATCGCTTATCACACTCCGATTTTCGATTTAATCGAAGTCGACTTTTTTTTTAATAATCGATCAAAATCGATTCTAGCCGATCGATTTTCGATATTTAGCTTGCTACAGCATTTGAATTTTGCCAATCGAGCTACGGCAGTTCGTAAACCGCCCTCCAGTCGACCGCAAGTCCAACCCCAATCCACTACAAGCCTGGAAGAAGATTAAGGGAGAATATCTCCACGTATACAAACCAGCCAGCAGGATTTTATCTATAATAGCGTCTTCCGTGCCGTGTGAGCGACTTTTTTCTCACGCCGGGTTAATTTCAACACAGGTTCGAAATCGATTATCCGAAAAAGATATGAATAAGTTAGTTTTTTTTAAGGTCCATCCCTGAGGAACACTGGTTCCACGGCTTTGCAAACAATAAATAAATAAAATTCTGTTTATCATTTTGTGGTAGGTATGCCCACTTTTCAATATAGGTACAATTCTTATTGCTACTAAACTATATGTAATTATCTGGTATGGTTATTACTTCCCTGCATACCTTATTAATGTCTTTAAAATAATATATTGTATTAATAAATTTAACCATGTTCAGTTCTTATTCCTAGCGCTTCCAATAACCCATATTTTGCACTTTGTTACAACAGCACATCCGTATTTCAGCAGATAAATACCTTACTATTTTAAAATATCGATTTCGATTTTTCGATTATTTTGAACAAAAAATCGCATTTTTAGAAAACAGATTTTTAAAACCAAAATCGAAAGTCGATTAATCGAAAATTGATTCTGTATTTAAATTTCCAATCCCTAGTCAGAACACAAGGCATGAAAAAGGGAGAGACTTGGGAAATGGGCATTTGGAAGTTAAAAAGGATTCACATCGCGACATGTCTTCATAGATAAGTGTTTTAAGTGTTTTTCTGTATTTATTAATGGTGCTTGAGAGAAAGGAAATCCCGTACCAATCAATTCGATATTTTAATCTCTCGTACTTTTTCTGCTCTGGAGGGAGTTCAATTTTATGCCCGGCAGTGCATAAACGCGGCATTTCATGCACTCTAATCCATGAAAGCCGCCACATGTTCGTAAGATAACTCCCAGAACCACTGTGCATTAATTATCATAAGTTGTATTATTTAACTGGCAGAAGAAAGTTTTTATGGGCCATTACTAACTCTTATGTTTACTACTATTTATTTACTAGAGTTTTTATGACTCTTTTTGAAATGTAATGGAATGAAGCGGTTCCCTTAATTATGTTTTAGATTGTTTTGTACAATACGTATTCTCAGTGCTTTAAACTGAACGATTTTTGTGCATATTTAATTTATTATCCATTGATTAAACGCTACCAATGGTCAAATACAAAAATGATAGACTGTGATATATTGAATTTTGGTGATTGCATTGATCTTTCAGAGATGGAATACTGCCGTGCCAAGAAAAGATTTTACGGAATAAGACCCCTCATTGAAGATGATCCTTACCACCCATTCACAATACGGGCTTATTTCACTCTAGCACTCATCATTGTTGATCCGGATGACCTGGAATCATATCTTAATGCAGGTGAATGATTTTATTTTAACAAAAACCACTCATTTATTTGTCTCCCAGTTTGTTATGTACATTGAAATCACAGTGCTCATAATTCACCAGAGTGTATGGGACCAAAGCCCTCTCTCTGGCACCTTGCACACAAAAATGCAGTCACTTCGTGAAACAGTGTACTTAGTACCGCGCGAGGACATTTAAAATCCTCTTCGTGATTCACAGTAATGAAGGTACTTGGAGAGAAATCCTGGATCTAGTAAGTAAATTATTTATTGATCGCTCTGGGTACAGGCCCTTAATAGCAGAAAATACAAACATTTGCGTACACACATACATGTTCATATGTGACACAATAAGTATAATCGAACAGTATACATGAAAATATATATTAATTACGACAAAGGTGCTATTACAAATTTTGAAAAAAATCATAAATTTTACTGTTGACATTTTCAATTGATTTAGTGTTTTTAACATTTACTGGCAATGAGTTCCATATTTTTATTGATGTTACAACAAATGAATCACTGATTTTGGTGTTGCGATGAGCAGGAAAATAAAGCAATGAGGACTTCCTTTTAGCTGCGACCCTAGGGGCAGAGTTAACAAAATTGGAACAGTTAGTCAGGCTCCTGGAATGAGAGCAGCTGATGCAAAATCACGCACTGCAAATACAATAGTCTATTTTTAACGGTTAGCCACTGTAATTGGTCTATGCAGGGGGAAATATGATCTTGGCGGCGTAATCCAAAGATGTACCGTACACATGAGTTTTGTACACGTTGTAACATGACATTTAGTTTATCAGGCAGATCGTTGAATATCAGAAAACAATGATCCATGTGAGGAAAAATAAATGTAGAAAATAATAGCTAAACTAGTTTAAAATCCCTGTACAGGCAAAGGATATTTTTTTCATTGTAAGGTTTGGACTCCCCTAAAGTTATTACGTATGGGAAGTTGGTAATGAAACTAATATATTTGCCGACTTATCCAGTGAACAAAACGCTATTCCAATCACTTCACCATTTATATTCAAGTTCTTTTTCTATATAGCACAATTCTTTTACGATGGTTCTTGGAAACCGGGCCAAATATATTTTGGGTCGCGTCCAGGGCTCCAAAGCGGAGGAAGATTAAACGCATTCTTTGGAAAGGAAAGGGTTCAAGAGAAAGGAGGAGAATAGATATAAAAATGAGAAACTTAATTATATCAGGGGTACCAAAGGGTCCAAAATAAGAAGAAAGTGGAGTTAGTGCTTTCGGAAGAGCGAAAGTGAGTTGTGTGAGCGTAAATTGATGAAAGAATATGAGGAAAGATGAGCGTTGAAGGCAGGATAATTTTTACGACACGTGCATATCAGATAAAGAATAATATAATTTTTCGTTCATTCGTCATAAAGAAACATCACGATAAAATAAAAACACCAACAAGGAAATAGATACTGAAGAATGACTGATTTCGGGAACAACTTCATATTTTGCTTTAAAAAAATTAAGAAGTTTTAGCCGTTCGCATAAACCTTTCTTATTAATCTTACGGGGGAACCATTTGTGATTTAATCATCGAAACGAATAAAACTCCATAAATAAAATATTTGGTGTTGACTCTGCACTAATTTGACTCCAGTTGCTCTTGTGATGATTACAGTAAAAAAACAACAGCTGGTGATTTTAGTTATTTCTCTCAGCTTGCGTTGAAAATGAGGTAGAAAAAGGTGATACTAACATAAGTTTAATGCTTTTGCGTAAGTGCTCTTCTAAAATCATTGCATTCACTTTTGTTGTTTTATAATTTATAAACATAATTACCGTTTTACTTCGCTCGAACGAAGGCCATCTAGTTTAATGATGCATAATTACCCGGTTATTCTCATCTTCATGCTCAAAGCTTCTTGGTGGTCTATTGAAAGGAATTTTCCTATACAAATTGAATTTTAAATATTTTTGCCATTCAAAGTTGCTTAAGCATACTCAATTAATGTTGTTGGAACTTACACCGACATGAGTGTGCATACCCTCGAACATGGGAATTACATTCCTTGTTGTGGGTATATCTCCTGTTCTTTTAAACGCCTGTGACGACAGGCAGAGTGATATAGAAAACCAAAGGGACGCAGTTGTGCCAAACTGCGCGTTGTTGGCCATGCGCCTAGCCACACGACATTTACGTGCGTACCTCAATGCCGGTGAGCAAGCATCCTGCGCGATCAGATTGCCTGCGTTACCGTAATCCGTTTCCAGCTGCGCACCTTTGTATCCACAGGTTGTCAGCTTTGACGGTTGAAGCGACGCAGCGTAAATAAGTCTGAAGCTATCCTTTTAGTAAGTAGTAGTATTCAAAGAAGTTTTGTTTTAAGAATATTGTTTAAGAAATTTGTTCGGCCGCTATAACGAAGATATTTAATTTTCCAAAAATTAAATATCTTCAATTTAACTCCAGTCTTATATTTGTAGACTGAACCATAAAATAATAAGCCTAATATACCATTAAATTATTTCATGTTTCACGGCCGTTTCAAAACCAATTCTGAGGATAACAATTGGTACTTGAACACATTTTGATGCAATGAGTGGCCATCTGCCGTTTCTGGAACGTATTGAACTGAGGAGAGATCTGTCTGTAGTTTAAGCGTTATTTTCTTGGTATTTAGCTGAAATAGTTTTAGTTGTTGATTTTGTGTATTTATTGCTTACAATATAATAATTAATTGTGGATTAATACTATTATTTACTAAAATTCCTCTTCATCAAATCCTGCCATTCCGCCTGACCATTCCCCCTCAGCTAACACAAACCTTTTTCTAACCTCCGTACGGACAGATATACGCGAGGTTTATGAATACCTTACTAGAATTCCTCTCTATCGCTCTCCCGGCTCCGATGGTCTTAGCCCCAAATTCATTCGTTACTGTGCCTCCTCTCTCTCATTACCTCTGACCATCTTGCTAAATCGCTGCTTTTCCATGGGAAATTTCCCCCCCAATGGAAAGCAGCTAACATTATCCCAATACACAAAGCTGGTCCTAAAAGTGATGTCGCCAATTACCGCCCTATCTCTTTACTTCCTCTCCTTTCTTCCGTTTGTGAGAGAATTATTCTCAACCGAATGTATTACTTCACATCTCCTTTTCTATCCCCACATCAACATGGTTTCCTCCCGGGCCGATCTTGCTTGACCAACCTCGCCGTATTTCAGCGCCGTCAATGCCATCGAAAAGTCGTCTCATTTTGATGCTGTTTTCCCAGACTTTTCTAAAGCTTTCGACTCCATCAACCATTCCCTACTTCTTCACAAACCTAATCATCATTTTGGCATCCACGGCAACTGTCTCAAACTCATATCCAGCTTCCTTTCAAACAGAACCCAACGCGTAATACTCTCCGGTTCCTCTTGATCTTGGTCCACGGTAACATCTGGATTACCCCAGAGCAGTGTCCTTGGACCATATCTTTTTAACTTATTCATTAATGACCGTCCATCTCAACTTCTTTCTTACTAAACTCATGCCTTCCTTTACGCCGATGACTGCAAGATTTTTAAGCAAATAAATAACTCCTCTGACTGCCATGACCTTCAAGATGCATTGAATAAGACCTCAGATTGGTGCAATGCCTGGAGGCTAAATTTAAATCCAAGTAAGTCAAATATTATGTGTATTTCCCTTAAAAAATCCCCAATTCATTTCAACTACTCTATCAACTCTACCCCATTGAACAGAGCTGCATCAATAAAAGATCTTGGCTTAATAACTGACCAGAAACTCATTTATTCAGAACACATTCAGGCTATTAAAAGAAAATCTATGCCCCGTTAGGCCTACTTTACTGGTTCACTAAAATTAAAGATCCAAGAGCATTGCAATCTTACTTCACATCTATTGTCCTTCCCATTATCTCCTATTGCTCCCCTATATGGTCTATGTCTGCCTCAACACATCTTAAATCTCTGGAACAAATTACTCACTATTTCACTAATATTGATAAAAACAGAGTCACTCATCTCGACAACTTATCCTCCGATGCTGTCTTGCGTTCACTTTCTGTTTCCAATCTTAATAATAACTTCCTTAAAACTGATTTTAAACTCATACACAGCGCTGAACTCGACCATTGACTGCCCTGACCTTATTTCCTTCATTAATTTCAGAATTCCTACCCGATCAACTAGGGCCCACTCATTCCTCCATATCCCTACTCCCAGATTATCACTCACCAAGCTCGTTCCCTTATTTTTTGCTTCTCTTCTCTCCTGAATTCCCTTCCTGACAACATTGACCCTTTCTCCTTATCCTCCAACGCCTTCGCTAACCAAGCCGTATCTCATTCGCAAATAAAATATTATTTTCTGCCTTGCCATTTTGTTATATTATTTGTTTATCTTCTTCTTGTTGTTTTTGCGTATGTTGTTACTTGTATCACTGTAAAATGGCATCATGCCGTATATGGTCTATTTTTAAATAAATAAATAAAGTGTAGAAATTATGGTCAGTCTCTATATATAAGAGAAGAATGTTACTTGTAGTAGAAGTTTGATTTGAGATTAAATGCTTTAATTAAAATTGCTTCAACTCGAGTGAAGATTTTGTGCGAAAGTTTTGTATCTCCTGAATACCTACGAAGGACTGCAACAAATAGAGTATAAACTAACAGGGTGCCTAAGGAGTAGGAAACTTGGAGGGAAAGTAGGTACAAGTTTGACACAATGTGTGGCAGATAATAGGAAGAGAGGTTTGGAAGGGCAGGCAACAGTGCCTATGAGAAACGGTTTTAGCTAGCTCATTAGTCATTCACGGAGGTGAAAGGAACTTACAGGAAGCCACGAAAGCGGTATGGTTGGAAGCGATTGTGAGTGGCCTCAGGGAAGTAATATAAGGATATTTAAGGTGGTTTCAGCGAGATAATTCCCTAGTCATAATGGAGACCATATTCGAATTATATTTTTTATTTCAGTGCCTGTAAGAAATATGAAATAAATATTGAAATATTAATGGCGTAAAGATACGGTAATACATGACAACAATTCTCAGTAATCAAATAAATATATCTACTTAATTTTATAACTTGGCTCATTTTTTCACGTCGTACGTCTAGAAACCCTTCAAAACAGCAGGTTTTTTTGTGATTCTGTGAACATTACCTACTGCGTTAATTAATGGATTAATTTTTATAAATAGTTGAGAAAATAACCAAACTACTCACCGCTAGTTTTTTGACGAAATCTACGTGCTATAAATTCATATTTTTTACAATATTCTCTCTCTGGATCGCACAGTCGTAATCTATCCCATGTAAAACAGTTAAAATCTTTCGGCAAATTGCTCGAAAAGTAGTTCGGCAAGGGTTTAATATTTTGATATCATTGGAAAAATGGGAGTTTTTTCTTTATATTTAAGTCAAATTTATCAAATTGCAGGTGAAGTATTTTTTGGCTCAAACTACCTTAAGGAAACTGGTATTCATCAAGCAAATAGGAGTCGAAGATGCTTCTTTGCTGTGGTTAAGCAATATCCATGGGTACTAAAACTTAAGGATGGGAGACTCACAACTTCGGCGTGGAAACTTTGTTGAAGCTGCCAACCGCGGCGCTACTGGCATGAGTGAGTCACTTGAATCAGATGATTCCTATGTATCACACGTATTTTCACTTTTTTCAATTTCGACTTGAGGAAAATTACTGCTTGTTAGGAAAAAAGTAATTGTTTTATTCGTCAAATGATAATCTTAGAACGATCACGACTAAAAAACAAAATCACTAGCGTAGTTATGAGTAATGAGCGTAATTCATGAGTACTTGAGTTCGGTAATACATACTTTCAATGATCACATCAAAGATATTTACATCACATAGAGAAGAAAAACCAAAATCTGTCAAAATAATAAGACGTCTGCAATGGATACATAGGCATAATCATCAGCACCGACCATGCCTAGCTATTATAAAAAAATATATTCATTTTTCTTTCAGAACTCTTTCTTTTATTTTTAAAGCATCATGGTTGAACCTAGTACAAGCAGTAGTACTGAGACTGAAGAAAATTTATTACTCATTTAAATCCTTTTTAGTTCATCAAAAGAACTTTTTTATACAATTTTTAATAGAGGGGTTGTTTTTAAGGGTTGAAAGGGGGTTAAAAATATGATAATTAAAGTAGAGAACGTAAAACAATATTTACTCTCTATTTAAATCTTTTTAAGTTATACAAAAGTAATTTTTTGTAATTTTTTTCAATTTAGGGGTGGTTTGCAGGGGTTTTAAAGTTTTTTAGGGGTTGAAAATGGGTTAAGCATGAGGTAATTGTGTTAGAAAACACTTTCCGATTTTACTCCTTATTATTGAATACGTTTTCTAGCGATAAAATGGCTCAAAGTCAATTTTTCCATTAAGGGGTGGTTTTCACCCCTTGAAAATAAAGAACGGAGGTCGGGTCGATATCACTTTTGAAGTTAAGGGTAAGATAAGCCTAATTCCAAAATTTCATGTAAGTCGGTTCATAGTAAAATTTTTCGTAGGTAAGAGCCTATTTTTCGCTTCAATGACTGGACTATATACGGTACCGTTTAGAATACAAGAGAGTATTTACAATAGCCTTAAACAAGCTTCTGCTCTTCACACCTAAAATTTTTGTTCTTTGTCACGGTTGCGGAATACCCTGTGGATCATCCAGGAACAGAGCAAGATCTTTTACCCATTTTTAGTCGAGTAATCAATATTTTTCTATTCCAACAATCGGAAATCCCCACATGTCGCCAATCAAAAACAAACTGCCAGTGTGCCTCAGAGTCCTCACTAATGCCACCTATTGAACGGCTCCAAAATATTAAACAAAAAAAACATTGAAAGCGCACTGAACTTGGCCGGGCTGGTCATATCTCTAAATGCGCCGGGAGCATTTGGGGCCCTGCACACAAAATATTCAATCCGCGTAGTAAGTAAAATACAATGAATAGCGAAGCGCTTCGATAAAAACTGCTACGAGTGAAAAGAAAATCATACCACAGCTGATGGAAAGATTAGATTGGAATCCGTTTGAGACTCGGAGGCTACACACTAGGATATGATTATTTGAAAAATTCATATCGGGCGAGTGCGACTCGGAGGATATTCTTTTGACCCATCTCTTGAACTGATAGTATTGACAAAGTAAGAGAGAGATACTTGCCGAATTAATTGGTGCAAAATTTATTAAGTTCCATTAGCATGCAGTAACTTTTTCCTTAAAGCAAATAAAAATCTGAAGTTGCTCCCATTATTGATAATATCTCCATAATTTATTTAAATGATGCACGTAAAACTATTGGCTACTACACCTATGTTTCAAGACTTCCACTTAAAGGTGTGTTGGATATGAGTATAAAATATCCTCAGAACTTATATTAATCTTTTATCAGTCCATCCAATCTATTTTGATATTACCTTAAAGTTCAAAGAGTCTAAAATTATAACATATCAACAAATCTATGAAATCATGATTCCATTGTAAGTGGGAAATAACAGCATCCATATTTGGATAATACATTGTTTTTTGATGATTGACTTTTGTTGATATTTAGCACAAGACCATTACTGTTGAACCAAACCAGAGCCTGCCTTTGAATTTTCTCACATTGCACCACAATCAGTCTGGCACTATGTGTAATGTGAGGTTTGGTTGAGGGAGGGGAAGGTTGAGTAAAACGGGGAGAACTGCACCTTGGAGAAAGGTCGAGTATAAGTTGTAGGTGAAGATAGGAACATCCCTTTCTTTCCTACTCCCTTGTGGTGGCCGTTGCGGTCAAAGAGCTAGCTGGTCGATTTTCGGAGAAACGGACAGCGAGCGGGTATTTGATACGGATTCCATTAATGGCATTACGGTGAAAAGGAAAGTAGGATTGTAGACAGTTTGCCGGTTGAAAATGAGGGAGGGGAAGAATGGGATTCGCCTGTTCAGGGGCCTTATTCCGTAAGAAATCCACATGGTCGAACCTCGGAAAATCCGTGAATGTGGCGTAACTTCCCCCGACAAATCTCAACTTTTGAATGGCCCTATTAGAAATTTTAGAGTCTGTGACGTCAAATTTTCGTCACTTCCGAGGCTCGGAAATTCCGAGAACATACAGAATATACCCCCAGGGCTCGACAGCCCACCTGGCTCTTTCCTGAGTATTTGGAATAGAATATAAGAAACCTTAATTTCACTCTTGGACAGGTTCCCTAGAGTAACAATAAGATACAATGAAATAGCAGCGAGGTGATTAACAAATGATTTAGTTCAAATCAGTAAATGAACGATAAAAAGTAAGCAAACAATTCAGTAACAGACTCTTTAAATAGCACTCTTAAAGATAATTTGTCATTATAAGATATAAATGAAATCTGTTTTTATTCATATTTTCATTCACGTAACACGAAACTGCTGGTGAACTACCACCGCGCCTGCGTTGCACCCTGGTTGCATACGGAGTACAACGTGGATGCAGGGTAATAAATGTTTTTCTCTAAATTACTACCTTGCAATCAAAGGCATCGTGACGGTACATGATAGTTCAGTATTTAAGTATATTTATAATTTCGTGCTGTATCATTACGTTCATGCCTGCGTTTACTACTAAAGGTGTGCCCTCGCTTATTCTATTGATAACAAATTGAAAATACGCTATTTTTGTTGAACTACTAGTTGGCGTTCATCCTTTGCACAATAATAAAACGATTTTTTTCAAAAGA
The DNA here is from genome assembly GCA_963573305.1 of Pyrrhosoma nymphula. Taxonomy (NCBI): domain Eukaryota; kingdom Metazoa; phylum Arthropoda; class Insecta; order Odonata; family Coenagrionidae; genus Pyrrhosoma; species Pyrrhosoma nymphula. The sequence goes on from OY754339.1 coordinate 92,332,678, forward strand.
GCTCATATAATGAATTATTCGTTTTTCTTTACGCTGAAAATCAAAGTGATTCCGAAAAGTACACTGAATCAATTTCGTCGTACTTGATGAAAATTATCCCGGCAGTGTAATTTGTACTAATTGGTCAGACCATTCTCAACTCACCAACCGATGACAGTGAAAAAGCCTAATAGTCAACCTAAGCAATGAATTGCGTCATTTTTGCTCCCAATATTCATCATGTTAATTGTGGTAACTGATTGATTAAACGTAATAGTACATGCTAGAAGAAAAATACGAAAAAAGCCTTATTATTTCCTAATAACTTCCTTACGGAAATGTTTCTTCGTCACGTGTATATTGCATCCCAAAGATGAATCGGCAGAGTCCACAAGAATTCAATTCCTTCCCCGGAGTCCAGATTCGATAAATTCTGTGCGAGAGACTAATAGTTTCAGAGAACCAATTTTCATGGCGACTGAGCTAGCCATACGCCTTATGAGAGAGGGCACAGTATCAGAAGAAGCATCTACTAACAGCTATCAACACAAACTTATAAGTAAGAATCTCTTCATTAAATCATATGCATGGAGCATATATGACAATGAAGTCTATGGGATCCTAGAAGATTGGAAGAAATGTGGCGTTATCGAGGAATGGTGAAAATCAAATAAACGTGGAGATTCGCGGAAGAAGATGTCTTGCAAAGTGCTAGGGAGAAAAGATGTCCGTTGGATCCTCAGCGAATTAGAGGAGACTAATTGATTCGATAAGATAGCAGGGACATAAAATGGAACGCAATGGTCTCCTGAAAACAGGTAATGGAAGGAGCAGCGAATTTAAATAATTAAATATAAATACCATAGATAAAAAAAACATGAAAATATTATGAAATGAGTGGTTGAGAGCTAAACAATTGTCACTTTTTGGTAAGGGTAACTCAAAGTAGAATATATAAAAATTTAAACCCAGAGTGCTGATTTTCTAGAGAGAAAAATACATGTAAGTTTCTATAGTGAACTAACATCACTCATGCAGCTCATGCTCAACACAGAATGCGTTCAGAGGAATGCTTCCGCGCAAGTGAAGTTAAGTGTGCCTTAAGTAATAATTCGATACATATTTTCGGAAATTGTTTCATTATTACACATCAATTCACATTCATTATTCACATCAATAACTTGCACAAGTTTTGATATCATAGGTTCAAATAATGAATGACCGATAATGAGTGCATGAGGAATGATGAAATGAGGAATCATGGAGTGAATCTGTGAAGGTGTAGAGCTGCAGCAAACCAATCTCCGGTTTAATGACTGCTTATGATTAAAAAGAGTCGTTTCAGGCGTGATATATTTTATATTATCTTTGGAGATATTTAATTAACTGCTTATGATAAGGTATTTTTTCTTTCCATTTTATTAAAAAAAATTATTTATTTCCATATTGGTATCAGCTTTCGTCAATTGCTACTTATTTATTATATATTTTGACGAACACCTTTAACCATGTCCTGGCTGATGGATAAAGCCACCCAGACGGGATTCAAAACCACGGCCTATGGGTTTGGAGGCGAGGACGCTAACCCGCTCGAAGCTGGCATTTTTTTTCCAGGCCAGCTATCCTTCCTCCGAAAGACACTTAGCGTTTACTACCCTACACTAAAATACTTCCGGCGGAAGAAATCCCGTCTGGGTCGCGGAAACGAGACTTGGCTTCCTTTATAATGGGAAGCAATGCTTTACGTTTCATTGCCTGATTATTCGTTTCTCTGAGCAAATGAGACCATTCTAGCATCCGTTGAAGTCCAAGCAAGGCTTTATACGTATCTCAGTCATTTTATAATCTCTTGCTTCGTCCCAGAAATCCTCTCTGCCCCAAATTAACTCTGTAATAAAATTAACGTTCATTCTCAAGTCAATGCTCTCAATGGAGTTTAAAGCAGTGATTTAAACTTGATTTTTTTGGGATATTTGTCTGGGATTTGTATGTAAAAAACAGACATTTGTCGGCCCCAGTGGCAATGGGGAAAAATTCTCACCTGATAATCCGAGGGTCGTAGGATCGAGTCCCGCCTGGTCTGATTTTCTCACCACTCAGGACATCAGCGTTTGTATTCGTCCTTTGTTACTTGTTGAAACACCTGATCTAAAATTCCAGTTGAGCTGCTTTCGGGACTGTAGAAATTAAATAAAAAAATATTAATATTGTTAATAGTTTGGATTTTTGTACCAAAGAATGATATTTTGCAGATGTACAGACAATGAAAAGGCGAGTCCCCTATAAACACTTCCGAGAGTTATTACTGGGGAAGGTTGCCTAAATCGCACCAGTTTTGGAAGAAAACGACGTAACTGAAAAATAAGTGACGCAATATAAGTTTTTAATTCTGTTTTATATAAGGAAGTATGTTTGCTTCTCTCACAATTTTTGGGGATATTTAATTCCAAGTTTAACACATATAAAAATTCAATTTCAAACCTTTGCAAACGGTGCGATTTCGGCAACGGGTTTCCCAAATCGCACCACCGGAGGCCAAAATTAGGAAATGGTATGTTTAAACGACAATGAAAGACAGATAGGCAAGTATTTTAAGTATATTTTTTAGAACCGTAAGCATAGAAACATATGTATTAAAATCCGTGGAAAATAAGGAACGAAAAAAGTAAAAATAAGGCATATCATTGACATTAAGAATAGATGTAGAGTTTTTCTGCTAGATGAAAAAATATGTAATCATTGAAAATAAATGTACAAGTCTTTTGGAGAAGTGTTAATGCTTTGGTATAGTCTTTTCACTGCAGTTTTTTTTAAGAGTTCTTAACGTATAACTTTAATTACACATGTCGCTAATGAAAAAAAGAAGATCCTCATGGGAAAGTCCAGAACACGATTCGTGTACCTATTGTTTGCACTTAAGGCACTGCACCGTGTTTTCCTCAACAGATGCTTCACATAGGAAACAGTACCATGCTGGGTCCCTTTCAGGTTTTATTTTGTTTTCTTCTGGATTTACAAACTTGGTACTTTGAGATTGTAATGAATATCCTTGTTTAATTTTTTTAATCTGTTCCTTATTGCCCTTTCAAGCCTGTGGTGAGGTTGACGGATCGCTGCTTAGAGCAAAATTCAATCTTCTTAGCTTTTTAGCCAATTGTTCAGATTTTTTTCTTCTCTGTTCCCTATAGCTTTTTCTTGTAGGGGCTGGAAGTTAGTAGTTCCGCTCTTTGTGGCCCTCCCGACCTGCGCCTGGTTTTGTTTTTCCGGGGTTTAAGCATCGGTAAGGGGCTTATTTCGGAAATTTTCATAACGAGACTCCGGGGAGAACTTCCTTCTCTCATTCCAGGAATTAATACCAAATTTTCAGCGTTTCCAGCCGATTCTTCAGAAGGGTCATTTTTCTGACTCGGGTCGTCAACAGCTTCCTCATTTTGCTGAGTGTATAATTCAGCAGTGATGAAATCAGCAAATTGAAATTGAAAACAAATCGGTCCGTAGGCCATACACCACTGGCTTTGAAACCACGTATCGCATTCCTCATTGTCGCAGCTCGGGAGTAGGCCTCAGCAATGATGGCAGATGCGTGGCACTGGCGTAGAGGAGGCTAATTACATCTGTTCCACTTGGTAACAGCCTCGTCATAGTAGAGCTGGAGTGGCTAGAATACATCCAGGTCGAGTGGCTGGAGACGATGGGTGGTATGGCCAGGAAGTTGAAGCAGCAAAACACCATTTTATCTCGCGATGCTGACCGCTTCTAAGCTTTTGGAATGTGTAGTGTGTCTATCTAAAAAAAGAAGCACTTTGTCCTTTACTGAGGACCTGACATGTGAGATGAAGTTTTTCAGCCATTTGATTAACAGTTCCGAATTGATATACCCGGATTCCGAAACTTCCACCAAACTCCCGGGAGGAGCGCCATTACCAAGCGAGCAGTCCATCCTTAATCTCTTTAAAATAATCATTGGGGGGACATAAAATCCATTGGTCTTCGTGCAGCATACAACAGTGGTGTTGACGCCTCTTTCTGCGCTGGAAATCGCCCCAACATGTCGTTTTCCCTTTTCTGCTAAAACTTTTGGTGATCTCTTTTGAACAGTTTGAAAGCCTGTTTCATCCATATTAAAGATACGAAAACGATTTAGCTTATTGTCATTAACAATCGTTTCAAGGACGTAAAAAAATGGTAGACACTCTTTGTTAAATCCTTTGACTCTATGAAGGGATATATTCTCGGGCTGCCGAAGACTTAGTTTTGGGTTGCGTGTAAGAAATCCATAATACAACTTTTTACCGGCCATTTGTCTTATATTTGTTGAATGGGTTGGTTAAATGAGTGCTGGCTTCAAGAATTTGAATTGCTAGCTTCCTAACATCTATTGGCGTTAGCCCAAACAATGAAGCTTCATATTACAAAATAACCTGAGATAATTCGTGGTCTGCTTCTATTGGTAAAGCCGTCTCTCTTCCATTGACCGCAACATTAACACCACGGTCCAAGCTCCTACCAACTTCTCCTCGGCAATTCCGTAGAAATGTCTTTTTTTGAATTCTGTATTTCCTACAAGATTCATTTCATCTAATTTTTCCCGCCCTGTATTCATTCAAGGCTGATTTCATGTCCTCAGGGGTCCATTTGCCATATATCCTTTTCACCTTTTCTACTAACTTCCCTTCCTACATTTCTCTGGACTCTAGATAAAAGAACGAAAACAAAACCTGAATAAGCCAAAACTTGCGCTTTTCATTTGAGTCACTCACAGTTGCGCAAATCTCACCGGTACAGAGAGACATGGTGCGATTTGGGAGCGGTCATTTTGTAAGAAATCATTTCCACTGCCTAAACACGTGATTATACCACGCTGGTATTGGTGCTAACTGAAACAAAATAGACTTCAGAAATATGGTATGTAGCTAAAGCTATGTAAATACAACTTTCCTGTTTTCAATATTCTTGTGAAAAGACGAAAAAAATAACAGGAGAGACACTACTATTCTTAAAATCCACGCACAAGACTTGTCTCTACACCGGTGGCCTCAACTGAAGTGTGGTATGCTTGAGGATATAGGAAATTCCAAATCCAGCCGTTAGATTGCATATAAGTCCAATACATTGGTTTCTAGGATGGTGGTGCCATTTGGGAAGTGGTGCGATTTAGGCAACTCTCCCCTATATCTATTGGTATCAAACTTTCCCGTTCAATCTCAAATGGAAAATTTGTAATAATATGCTATTAACTGGTCCATTGCCACCTTTATTTTTTCAAAACCAAATTACGAAGAATGGTTTGAATAGATCATTAGACTACTGGCTTTACAAGGCTCAAGTTCTAATCCCGAGTGAGGCGGAGATTTTATAGTAGAATCGTGATCCTTATTTCGTTGCTTGGCGGAGTGCACTCCTTGTGGAGACAGTACGTCCGTCCGATGGAGCTCAAAGCCATGGATCCCTTAACGCTTTTGGTTTTGAATTGGCTAATGTTGACCCAAGGCTTCTCTTCCCTCTTCATCCATTACCCAAACAATAATCCCTTGAAATTAACTTGTTTATAAAATTTTACTATGAACAACGGGAACTGGACTGGAGAACAGCTAGAGATTGTAAAATTTATGAATGACCTAGACATCACCCTCATTAATGAGTACCTGTACCCATCCTTCTCCCCTATCCTGGCCTCCGTTTCGAACAACCTCATCTCCTCTCCTCATTTACCCCCTTACTCTGACGACACATGACTACAACTACTATAGTTACACAATCAAAACATAAATAAAAACACCTGATGATGATGACTACTCATCGAAACCCGAGTCGTGTATGTTATTAAATGAAAAAGTGGTTTTGTAAAAGTTTAATTATTTAAAAATAATCATCCCATAACCAGCATACCCACCTCTCCTTAATGGTGCAATGAAACTATATTTTCAGGTGCTTCCCTACTACTTTTATGTTGCAGTTGATTGACCACGAATTCCGTCGTTCTTTTAGAGCTTCCGGATTGTTTTTTCGCGATTAGCAAACGAATGCACAATCCGATCCTGAATGATTAAATAAATGATTCATGAATAGGTAAATGTTGAAAAGTATTCATCATGGGGCCAGATTCAGGTTCCGATATACTGGTTTAAAGGGGATGACGCCGTAGCTGCTACGACTGTATAAACCGACTGGCCCCCAGCGGCGCGGCGCCCGAATTCAACTCACGATCTATCTCGCTTGAGTGAGCGAATATTGGAGCCTTGGGTCGGGAAGTTAAAAGAAAATCCTTTCTCCAACGTTCTGAAAGCCTTTGTGCAATCCATTCCACTCCTTCTCCAAGAAGAACGCCATGTTACAGCCATTATCTATCCCATTTCGTGAGAAATATGGCATAAAACGAAATGCAAAAATCGTATTTCAGCAGGAAGGGCAAAATACGTAGGAAACTGAACAGGAAGAAACTTAAGGAATGAAGAAACATTACTGGCATATCAATCGAATGTGGTGATGGGGAGGCCTACCCCAACTATAATGTCCTGAAAATGGAGGTAAATCAATGATAATTACATCCTGGCAACTACTGGACGCCGCCCACTGGGGCGGGTATCGTGCCCGGTAGCGGGGGAGGCAAGGCCTCAGCGGTCGTCATCAAACGAAATCCTTGCGCAACAACAACATCTGAGGATATAAGGGCTACGACAGAGAAAAATAAAAAGAAGAAGACCTGAGAAAAGTTCCGGTAAAAATAGGAACTTGGATAATGATGAGGGCCGGGAGTTAGAAAATATTAAAAAGGAAATGGTGAAATGGAACAAAGATGCTTTGGGGCTGTGCGAGGTGAGATTAAGGGATGGGGGGGAATGTTGGAGTGAAAGTTACAGGGTAATCTATTACGGGAAGATGAGAGTAACGTGGAATGGCTATGGTACTGAAAGCAAAACTGGGGAAGAGGGCACTAAATATTGAGCAGGCTAGCGACAGCATAACAGCGGTTGAAATTAAGGCCCGCCGGAAGAACTTCGTACATGCCTAATAGTATCCATATGGAGGAAGAGGAGGATGGGGTGTACGAGAAACTAGAAGAGATGAGTGAAGTGCAGAGGGAGGGGAAAAAATCTGATAGTGATGGGCGACTGGATTGCAGTGGCGGGGAAAAGGAGGGATGAATTGGAAGTGGGAAGATATGGAAAAGGAACAAGATGTGACCGCGTTGAGGAAGCAGTGTAATTATGTAGGGGAAATAAATAAGCAGTATCAAGTACTTGGTTTTAACATCACCCCAGGAGTAGGCACACATGGAAAATGCCGGGTGACACCGGAAGATATCAAATTGATTATGTGCGTCATGGTAAGACAGAGGTTCGGTTTTTTGGTTGTTTACCCTCGTCGTGTTGTTGTAAGGTGACAACCGTTTCGCAAGCACTCCTGCCCGCATCATTAGGGTATGTATTGTGTTCCAAAACAAAATTGTGTTGTGATAAGCATTACCTGATGATAATTTCATATGACATTGAAACGCGTCGTTGTTTAAAATACATCTGTGGAAAATTTACGAATTTCTTACATCATTTAAGCAGAGTAAATTCCGAATAAGTGACGCTATAAAGTATGCATCTTCCTTCAAAATCAACAAATAAGCATTTTTTGGACCGCGTTGGTCGAAATAAATAATTTTTGCGAAACACTTTTGTTTTTTTAAATATTTTTACATTTTCCGCCACAGAGAATTTCCACTTTTGTTTGTCTCCTCAATCATCGCTCAGAGGGAAAGTGTTGCAGTCGTTTGTTGAAACGCAGCCAATGGGAACGCGGGGGGAATAGATGAAGTGGGGTGGGGGAATATATGAAGTGGGGTGGGGAGAAGATGCTTGGGAATCCATGCCTGGGTCGAATATGGAAATTAGTGATGGCTAGAGGTGGAAATATTGCGTTGCTCAGAGGGTGGGACTGAGGTGGTGAGGGAGGGGGTGGGCGGGAGGGCTTGGGGATAAGGACCCGGGCAACGTTAGGGGTAAGGGAAACGAAGGGCGAGGCCACATCTTGTGACGCATTCATCCAGGGGTGTTACAGGTGGATTAGCGCCGCGGAGATGTCTGGCCGAGTGGAAGCTAGAGGACTGGGACCTTAGACCGGCGTTGATAAAATAAGCCTCGCTATTGCTTTCCTATCGAGTCCCACCTTCTTATCAAGAAGCCTTCTGATTAAAAGGGAAGCTGGAACTGATCACGTTGCGCGTTACTACTTAATCTCGTCCAGGTGAAGAGTAGCAATCTTCCTCAGTTAAGTGAACGGCCTTCGAACGTGGAACCACCGAAAACAGACCTACGCAGTACCTACATGGGAAGATAGAACAGAATATAAAGTTATTATTCTAGGGCAGAGTGCCCTATGGAACATGCACTTGATACAAAATCTCTGTGGCATAGAAAAATTCACAAGTTAATTCCCTTTGCTTAAGCAAAATGAAATTAAAAACCATTCCAGATATTATTGCAATATAAACATAATATGAAAAAATAAGACAGATTTTACAAAGAAAATTATCAAGTTAAGTTACTATAACGAGTACAAAAATGCGAGAACATTTTTAATGAAAGTTAAATTACATTCTGTGATAGAACACTGTGGTTTGGAATATACACTCAAATAGGGAGTGTATATGTTCCTCCGGTAAAAAATACTGGCAAGCATTTAAGTAAGATTGAGGCATATTATGCTGTCAAATGTGATGTTTTATGCAACATATCGTCCCCAAATGCCTCGGTTTTCGGCATCGACAAAGTAAAAACGTTGTCCGCAATTTTCTGATCTAGAGCTGTATGATAATGCAGCCGAGCGCCCTAGTTAGTGATTGCTGAAGACAAAATTATATGGTAAAACTAGCTCGACGGCATCGGATTTCTCTCATCCGGCTTTCTTCACCTTAAATTTTGTCTAATGGTAATTATAAGAAGCTATTTTTTTAAATGTCATTTCATATTGAGAAAAAACCAACTTTGCAATTTCCACAAACTTTATTTCGCTGACGCGACTCGCGTTTCACCACACTATGGCATAGTGATGTGCATTTAAACGGTTGGTTGGTTGAGATTATGTCGTCAGGGTTCTAGAAAAATGGGGACAATTTTTACAGACGTCATTTTTAACATTCTATGGCTACACATTTTAAAAGCTGAAGAAATTTCAAATTATGATGAAGTTGTCACATCAAAATCAGTCAGTTATATTAAATACCTGTGAAACATTACAAAGTAATAGATTCTTCAACTATATCTCGATTCCACAATGTTACTTCGCCAACCATCACGTTTATACTCATCCGACAGTTAAATACTATTTTTCGTACTGATCCGTGTTAAATAAAATTGAAGCAACCAATTACATGTTAACTCCTAGGTATTAATGCTCACCTTCTACTTTTCTCAAAATAATCCTTTCCTAAGAATCGATAATTTCAACCTCTTTAAAAATATACAAATTACCACAGTTGCTGTGTCTACGATTACCATAACATGAGTATTGTCTCGTGAATTCAAGTCATTTGCGCAACTGGGGTCTACGTTTTCATTTCCAGCCGTCTGTCTCTTGTATGTGTGGGGGGCCAAGACTTGACCTCTCCCTGTCGTGTAGAGGGGAGATAATCGGTAAAAGGAAAAGGAAGGGGCGTAAGGTCATAGGTGAATTGTAGATTGATGGCTTATCTAAGAGCCACGCTGGTTTTTTTGTGTTAGTCGATAATGATACTTAACCGTTCTGCATTATATTTCTAAGATTTTGACGCCTTCTAGGGATATTTTTCTGCTTTTTGCTGATATTCTTTCTTTGCTTTCTGCTTTTCGAGTATATTCGAGGGAAGTATAGCGGGGCCAAAATAATATATTTTGTGACATCAAGAAACACGCCCGATAGGAATTTTTCTAGTAATTTAAGCCGAGCCTTCCAAGTATTTTTTAGCATTTTTAAAATGCACATGACTTTATTACTGTATTTTCCGGTATATTAAGACGTACCAATGTTTAGGTTACGAATGTTTAATAAAAAGAAAATCATACATTTCTACTCTACTCTAATTTTGGCAGTATTACCATAGTTTAATACTTAGTTGGGACTGGGGAATTTAAGATCGACCCACGCTGCCAAATTCATTATCCATTGCTTTCTTGCCGTTTTGAATCACAAAAAATACTCTGTTGACTCTGTTGGTTAAGTACTATATGTATATTATCGTAATGATATCCAGAATGGATTTTCGTGCACTTCTTTGGCAGATAAAACGCCTTCCGCAACTTTAATTGGCCTTTAGTAGGTACTATACCCGCTGTCGCATTCATTCCTTCTTTCACTCTTCTCATTGTGCCTAGATATTAGTCTTTTTTCAACTTTATCATCAATGGAATCGGATGGTTGTAGATTAGAGTAAACAATAACGACTCAAAAACCTCCAATTTGTGATTGTAGATGACTCATTTTTAAGTAAGTGCTTGAAATAGATGTTTCTTGCATTTTTAATTGGTCATTAATATTTTACCCCCTGTCGCTTTCTTTTATTCTCCTTCCTCTCTTCTCATCCTGCCCAGATGTTAGTCCTGTGAAAGGCGTTGAATCAGAAACCCCTTCTTCCTCCCCTTATTGCTCGCGATTATCGCCCAATCTCAAACTTATGCTCCCTTTCTAAATGTCTAGAACGGATTGTTTTTCAACAAGTCACTTACTACTTAAACCACAATAACCTGAACGATCCTTTCCAATCTGGTTTCAGAAAACAATTTTCTACGCAGTCAGCATTACTCAAAGTTACTGACGATATACGTCGTGCTGTTGATGAACATAAAATCACCATACTTGTCTTATTTGATTTTACCAATGCATTTGGCCTTGTGAATCATGCCTTACTTCTCCAAAAGATGAAAGATCTTAACTTCTCGAGTTCCTCACTTAATTGGTTTTATTCATATCTAAACGAGCGACAGCAGGCTGTAAAGGATAGAAATGGTAATATATCGTACTGGACTAATGTGCCTTGTGGAGTCCCTCAGGGCTCTGTCCTCGGCCCTCTCTTATTTTCTCTGTATGTCCTTGATCTTCCTCGTTGTATTAAAAACTGTAAATACATGATGTACGCTGACGACCTGCAGATTTACTATCATTGCCATTTGAATGACTTGTTTGATGCAATCGCCAAAGTAAACCAGGATGTCAACGCTATCAATGTATGGGCTGTAAACAACCATTTCAAACTGAACTGTAGCAAAACCAAGTCAATAATTCTGGGAAATTCAAAGTTACTCAGAAAAGTCGACGCTAATGCTATTCCAAAGATATTAGTTGGTGATACGGAAATATTGTATTCAAATAATGTTAAAAACCTTGGGGTCACCATGGTGTGTAATTTTTCTTGGCAAAATCACGTGTTAACCATCTGTAATAAGGTTAATATGATCCTTCATCAGCTTAAAATTCAGAAAAACCTCATACCCCTTCTCACACGCCAGCAACTTATCTCCTCACTCATTTTCCCCCACTTTGATTATTGCTGTCTTGTGTACCATGATATCACTGAAGAGCTAAATGTTAAGCTAGAACGTTTACTGAATATGTGTGTAAGATTTATCTTTAACCTCAAGAAGGATGATCATATTTCCCCCTATTTTACCAGGCTTACATGGCTGAAGGCCAAAACCAGAAGAAAATACTTCCTTGGTTCTTATATGTATTCCCTCTTTCAAAATCAGCAACCAGGCTATCTGCAGCAATTTTTTCCTCCTAGAGTAAACATGGCTAACGTTACCACCCGAATGACTCCCGATTATTTGATTCCTCCTCTACATAGGACCACTACATACCAAAAATCTTTCTGTGTGGCAGGGGCCAGGTTGTGAAATACTATTCCTATCGACATAAAAAAATCAAGTTCTGTATTTGTTTTTAAAAAAAGATTTTTTTTGTATCTATTCAACCAAGAAGGGTGTTAATTTAATAATTATGCAAAATCTCATTGAATTGTTACCTCTCATGTTATGTCTCATGTTATATGTATCATGTTATATGTCTCATGTTATTATTGATTATGATAATGTAACTGTCTTATTAATCAATAATTTATAGAGCTCTTACAAATATGTAACTTTATTGTATGTTCTTAGTGGATGAAAACGTCCAAGAACAATAAACTTATTCTATTCTATTCTATTCTATTGCTCAATTCTCCACTGCAAGGAGCCCTATTCCTCCTCCTCCGCAATTTCCCGCGGATTCCGCTCGCGAAACAAAGGAAGGACGAGGGGCGCTCGTTCTACTGGCGCAGATGGGACTTCGCCCCCTTTACTTGGGGTCCAGATCGATGCGTATGTGTTTCTCGCTCTGCTCTGCAATCTGTGCTAGTATTTACGCCGTACGCTGGAGAGAGAGAGAGAGACGATGTGGTGGTTTTATTCTGGAAAGGAGCACGCTACTGATACTCCCCAAAAGGGTTTTGTCTCTTGCGAGATCTTGCAGTGCAGTGAAGCTTGAACTAAAGATATCGAGCGGAGACTCGTGCAATCAGGCAAAGGTGTCGCGGAGTTTAAGTGTAATCATTACGGCTTTCTCTCAGCTGTAGAGTAATTTAAATGGGCGTTTTTTTACTTTAACAGGCGGCTTTACGATTGATTGTGCAATTGTAAGGAAGTAAAACTGAGCAAGAGACGAAAAATAAATCTTATGTTCATTTGCGGCGACGCTAAAACTTCGGCCTGCAGTTATTTTAAAATTTCTATCTTTAATTTGCTACCCAAAATACTTCCAACTAACGATCATTATTTATTGTCATGGGGACAGCCAACGCTATGCTTGCTGTAGGAGAAACAATTGAAATTTCTTACACAAAGAGAGGTGAATTCTCTTTGAAGGAGAGAGAATTCATTTTTTCATGTTGTTTATAACTTGCCTAGACCAAAAGGTATCGAAGTACTTTGAATACACATTGTAAAACAAGAATTCATTGAAACAAACTATTCACTCATAACCAGTTCATTTTTTTTTAACAAATATCATTGTATTATACTTGGAGAAAAATTAAAAACCCGTGAAAGGGACTTTTGAGACGAAAATGTAAGTTAAACAGCGTCTCGCTGGGCTAATTTAATATCCTATATATCCGCGAATGGTGTTTTAAATGTTTTTTTTTAATATTACACTACGCCCGTAGATATTTATTCTGACGTAATATTTCAGTCCCACGAAAATGATAACATACATGCATGTCGACCACGTGATTGCATTGACTTTGCATTTATATAATGATGAAACACTGTAAAATGACTAAACATACAGTCGTCAGTTTGTAGAATAAATATCTAGGCGGTTTCAAGAAAATAGGAATTCCGATAAGGCAGCAGTGCTTGCAGAAATTCTCATGGAGTGTTGTAATATGTGGCTCAAGGGCATGGGACTTTTGGAACCTGGATCAAAAGAGAAATGAGGAGGAAGAGAAGAAGGTTGGTGCTAGAGTCGGACGCTGAAGATCAAATGGACGGATAGGATCAGAAACGAGGAAGTGCACGTAAGAATACCTTATCTTACCTCCTTGGCCATTCTAACCTCAGAAGGATTTTGGCCTCGTCAACAACGTGCCTCCATTCTTCTCTGTTCTAGGCTTCTTGTGGTTTCCCCCCATTCTCGCTAGGTCTTTCCTAAGCTGGTCTTGCCATCTCAACCTTGGTCTCTAAGGTGGACGTCGTCCATGCGGCTGCCCCTCACACAATAAGCGACTCTTGGCTCCTCCACACGTGCCCTGCCCACCTTAGTCTTCTACTTTTTATTAGAGCCACTATATCTTGGAACTTATACAGAATTCTTAGTTCTGTATTTCTTCTAATCCTCCACACTCCATTGCCGCTTATTGGGCCGCATATTCTCCTAAGCACTCTATTTTCGAACACTATCAGCTTCCTTTCCATATCTTTACTCAGGGCACATGTCTCAGCTCCATACAGTAAAACAGGTAGGATTATAGTATGGTATATTCGTATATTTATCTTCGTTTTCCTTGATAGCATTCTTGACTTTAGCAGTATTTCAAGAGCCTAGTAGCTTTTTGATGCTAACACAATCCTACTTTTTATTTCATACTCTTCTCGATTGTCGGCTGTCATTTTCACTCCTAGACATTGAAATTCTCTGACCATTGCAAATGCCATTTCCCCAACCATCAAGTTTTCTTCCCTCACAGGGTTTCTTAAGACAACTATATATTTGGTTTTGTTTTGGTGTACAGAAAAGCCTACTTCCTTCGATTACGTTACAATGATTTTTGATAATTCTATTAAATCATCCTTCTTATACGTACCTACGTAAGAATAGAAAAGAACAAAAACCATATTGAGCTTTTTGAGGAGCTCAAGTTCCAGATGGATTTGGCGACACTGAGGCGTAATGAATTTGTCAGGAACATAATGGGAGGGAAAATGGAAGGGAAAGCTCTAAGAGGAAGGCCCGTGGGACATAGGTCATCTGAAACGGATTGTAAAGCAGGAAATCTATAAGTACATAATTATATTTATTTATTTAAGTAAGTCGTTGCAATTAGGCAATTGGTGCCTGGTGGCAACGGTCAAGAATATAACATAAGAAATGAAGTTGAATGCAATCAAAACAATATAGTCATTGTGAAACTCATGACGTATACATACAAGCTCTTAGTTTGCACTCTGCAGTAATTTAGCTCTTATTTCCTCTCTAAAATTTTAACTGTGTCAGGAAAGGTCTTAAAAATATCTTCAGGCAATTCATTCCATTCTATAATTCCGCAGTTTAGGATGGAACTCTTTAGTACATCTGATTTCTGTAACTTGTATTTTATTTTTAAAATGGGGTCCTTTCTACTTATGTAGTTGGTCTTTTCTTACCTTTGTGTGAATTTACCCAAAGCCTTTTCTTCCTTTATCGATTTTTAGATCCCACACAATCTATTTAACTTCCTCCTCAATTGGAGTGAGCATACGAGTACGAGTACGAGTTTCCATGGAAAATATGTAGTGGAATTGAAGATTACAGTCAGCTTATCTTAGGATTGAATGTCAGATGAAGATATTTAGCCGAAAAATGTTTATGATAAGAGGTTCATTTAATACATTTTGGTGGGCGATTAGGCGTTGATGAGAATAATTCGTATTTTATAATCTAAAAAATTCCTTCCTTTTTCGTCTGGTTGCTTAAATTCTTAATCTATTGAAATACCTGAGTACTTGAAATATTTTAGTGCTGAAATATTTTTTTTGTAATAATGAAGGGAGCAACTTCTTGTTCATTTGCTTGCTAAAGAAAAAGAGGCAAGAAAAAAAGTGCATTCGAAATGCTTGAATTCATTTAGTCCCTTGATGAAATGGGAGAAAGAGGAAAAGGAGTCCATGTTAGTCCAAGGCGGACCTAGGACTGCCTTTCTCTTTACACACACGAATAATACCACCCTGTTCCTTCCACGGGGACGGAATGAGCTGAGGGGTAGCCCTGGCCGGAATCCCCGGTCATATCTTTTTAAATTAAGGGTGGTTCTCGGAGGATGAATCAGAGCTAGGCGTTCCCCATGCTTTTCTACGTACTCTCCTTCATGTTCATGCATACGTGTGTAAATAACTTTCCTTTGTGGCCTCAGCATGAATTACTGATTTCCGTTTCTTGTTATGTTACGTTTGTTCTTCCTTTTCCTGTTTCGTAAATGTGGAAATGAACACATAATTGAATTGAGTTGGACTTTCAAGCCGACTTTTATTTGTTTATGTCTTCCTCAGCGTATTATCCTTGCATTCCACGTTCATCTCTGTCACATTTATCTACAAATGTATGCATATTCTAATGTTTCTTACTTTTTATTAAAGAATTGATACTATTTTACTTTTGTCAAGGTCCTTTTTTCGAGCAATATTTCAAGTTTTTGGGCTATACCATAGCCCCTTATCCTCTTTCTGAGGCTCCTAAAAATTTGAAAAAAAAAGGAATGGATATAATTGAAAATATCCAGTCACATCATCGTCTCATATATAAAGTTGTAGTAGATATTCTTGTTGTGCTGGGACGCCATTCCGGGCTGTGAATACAACGTTGGATTTTAAAAGAAAAACATCGAAATGTGTGTATCGCTTTACAAAAAACTGGTATATATGTCACACGAGTAGTAGGGTAGTCCAAGGACGTTTATTTTCAATCTTCCAGTTTTGTTGGATTTTTACTGTAGGTCATATATTGATTGTAGCCAATTTACAATTTCATCTGCAGTCTCAGCATCAGTAGTACCTACTGGATGAATGAGCAGTGACTAATCGTTTAAGTGGGAGATAAATAAAACTCATGCGCTTATTTGCAATTTTGCCATTTCCGATAAGCCAATTATTCCGGATCAGTGGATGTGAAGTGCGTTTTGAATCCGCTTTCTGTTCATCCTAATTTAATTTTTGACTCCTGGAAAAGTGCATTGAAGAGGCATGGGAGATGATGGTTTTATGATATCGAAATACGAATTCTGTTGCTCCGATTGGATTGAAGCAGGCAGAGAGATGATTTAATTCACAGGCCCAGCTTAAAAGTTGTGACAATGGGGATCCGCCAATTAGGCCCTATTTTATGATATATGGTTCAATATTTTCTCGATGCGAATGAAAACGCTTGTATGAACCAACCGAAAGTCTAATATCATTTGCACAACCTCAACCTTAAGTCTACATGCCACCTAGCAAGTTCAGCTCAAGGTCGTGTGTCAGGGAGTGATTCCACGCCAGGCATGCACTTACCGTCAACCACAGCGTCGTTCTGTCATTAACTTATTTACTAAATATAGTTTTAAATTAAGCTTAGTAGCGTACGCGGGAGGGACTTAACATGCAGTATGACCTATAACCTCAATTCTATCCATGAGGTACAGGCACTGTACTCATGCATTTCGGAGACAATTTGTTAGCGCTCTGTCAAGCTGGCATGCAAAACATTGTTACAAACAGTAGACCTTACTGCTCGATCGGGCGAATGCGTAAGTTGACTTAAATTGTTATTCATTGAATGTACCTAATATTAATACCTCTGTATTTCTTGTGCAACAAACTAATCCCAATGAAGAACTCTTCATATTGTTCTTAATATTGAATTAGTAGAATTTTGTACAGTATGTGCGCTTCTCAAAAATTAAGTTCAATTCAATGTTTGCCGTCCTTTAAGGACATGTATTTCTTCATCATGATATGATAAATGTATTTTAGTATGCCTACGTACTCTCGTGAATCGAAATGTGTTTCCGTTCAACTCGTTTCTTCGTACATTTAATCGTGTGCGAGTTAGATTTATACTATTATATTTTTTTTTTCAACTCTCAACGAATATGCAGAAAAAATAGGAAGGGTTAATATATCCTCGTGATTATGTTTAAAGATTTCGTTATTTCATTATGTGATTCATATACTACCGTGTAAAAAAAAACATTAATCAAGAATGATATTAATCAAAGTTAATAAAATCTGTAAAATAGTTGACCTGATCTAATGAATTTCTGAACAAAAGAAAGTAAAGAAATGGCATGGCTTTACAATGGTACTTCAATGGATTCATATTCATTGAATTCACGGAGGAGTTTATTTACGACGAATGCATCCTTCAGTATGAAGGTTTGTTTGATGCTCTTTATTACATCCTCTTCTTAGCTAACACCCTTCATTTTCTCTGGGTTTTTTTACTTGTTGCCTGAAAAATACCTTTAGCTGCCACTCGTTTAACTAATTACTTGATATAACATAATAATTAGTACCTATGCTTGTCGGTACTTGGTACTGAGGACGGAATCCAGTATTCTTTGAGCTGTCCAGGAATGTTTCACACGATCATTGAACGAGGAAACGGTATTTTCATTCACATCTTTGTACTTACCTACTATAATTTTTAACTAACCAATCTATTTTAGCAGGTGACAAAAACAACCGTCGAGAAATTTTAATTTATTGTTGAATGCTGGACCAGAAAATTATAAATAGGCACGTGAGGTACAGATGGCTATGATTTCCGAAAGAGAAAATCGAACAGCGGCTGTGAAAGCTGACGTGATAGGACATTGGCTAATATTTCTAGTATTTTAGGTGTTTGTTTAAGAATTAAAATATGTTAGGCGGTGCCATATCATCTACATCTGTTGTAGCACCGGGAAACTTATGCTTACGATTACTAGCTGGGTGGTGAATTCTTCCTCGGTCTCCCCACGTGGTTAGATTATTCATTTCGGCTGACGTTTCGATGGAAGACTTACCCATGATCTTCCTGAACTATTCTTCTAGGGCTGGGAGCTATAAGCCCTGAAGATGATGCTAAAGTCTCTTGTTGAAACGTTGCCCAACATGATGAACGTAACACGGTAGGAAGACCGGGAAGAGTTTACTATGCAAATTAACCGGGGTCGGTTTTCTAAATTCCATAATAATTATCGCACGCGAAATAATTAAACTGTCGCATGATTTCGTAGAAGTGTCCCATGCTACATATCAGCTTGATACTTCGCATTCAATAGTTCATGCGGAAAAGATGCGACGATTTGATAATCGAGAATCGACCGTACCATGCGATAAAATTACTATTTTTGCATGCGATAATTATCACTGATTTTTTTTAATAGAACCCTTATCTTTCTTTTGGAGCTGGTTGGTAGTACATCCTTTTGTCATCTGAGAAAAACTTACGAAAATAATAGTTCTTCGGTGATAGGTAACTCATTCTTCAATTGGGTAACAATAGTTAAAAAATACTTATAACAAGCCAAGCTTTTATAAAACTGTACTAAAAAGTGAAAAAATAATGTTTTCATCACTCTTCTAATAAAAGCGTGGGCACTTTTTCTTCATCAATTTCCAACATCCTGTCATTTCTACTATCAGTATTTGTTCTACAAGCGCCCAACTTATGTTTTTTTATGTTTTACATTATATTTTTACTTTTTAGTACACTTGAATATAAGGGTGGATTTTTAAAAAGTATTTTTTTAATATTATTTTTTTCTACGTTTTAGAATTTATATTAATTGTACCATGGTTCTTTTAAATTTAAATTATTAGCAATTCTTCTTACTAAAAAATATGCTAACTCCTACCACCGACACCGCCGGCTGGAAGGAAAGCTCCAATTGCCTCCGTTAAGTTTTCAATGAAAGGAAAAGGACGCAACGAGTGCCAGAGGTCCCTAAACCACACTGCCTAATTTGTGCTAGGAGTCACATTTTTCACTCTAGGTGCTAACAAAACGGGGCCACACGACGCAACCCGCAACGCATAATGTAAAAACTATTTAATTTTAGTAGATTAACTTTGTGATTAGTGAATTGTTATGGCTGATTCATGTATTGTCATTGAGAGTAAGTAGGTGTGCCTAATTTCAGCTCGATTGAACGTTGGGAAGTGGGTTATATTTCGATTACAAGATTCCATCCAGACAAAAAAACAACAAACAAACGGGTGAAGTTAAATTAAGCTTGGTAAAAATGAAATATAATGAGATATATCGACAGATAAAGAAATAAATAGTGCTCCAATGGCTCCGATGCGCTTTAAATCCAAATCCCAGAGATCAATTAAAGACGAGAAGCCATTCCCAGTGAGATCACATGCCTCCAGTTTGATCCTGTTTAACCCTTCAAGGGATAAACGATGGATCCTGGGGGTTTGGGTTGTGATGGGGTAGACGGGAGAGGGGTTAATTGCCCGTGGGGAACGTATCCTCGTCAGGGTGCCCAGATCCAAATTCTCAGCACGTCGCGTCGGCGAGAATGCCTCGCGAATTGAAAGCTATCTGCTGCCATCCCTTTCTCCTCATCTCTTTCGCTCAGGATTTTGATCCAAATCCTCGTTGTCTTCCCAGACTCATCATCTCATCCCACGCTACCCCCATTGCCCTTGGCATCCAAGGGAAATGGTTAAAAAAATTCCCACAAAATTCATTGGTGACGTCCAACCTCTCCACGGTTATAATAATCGAGATGAACGATTATTACTTATTTTTGGTAAGTTTATTTTGGATTTCTGCGATATAATTGCACTTTTTTACCAATAGTTTCGCCGTGCCATTCTTCCTGCTACGTCAGGCTTTCTAAATCAACACTTAAAGAATTCCACGTATAGGTAAGGAAATTTGTATCCATCTTCTCTGTTCAGGTTGTTAGGTATTTTTTTCTATTTCAATGGCTTCCCTAATGATCCGTGGATAGTAGCTAATTTCTTTACATAAAACTGTCGCCTAAGTTTTGATGCTTATACTGTGACCTCCTTCTAAAAGTGTGCTTAGCCTCGGCAGAATGATACCAATCTTTCTTCCGAATAGCCCTTTCGTGTTCCTTCAGTATGCATCCTATGGCTCTCTTTGTCTGGCCAACATATGATTTTCCGCAACTACAGAAAATTTCGTCTATGCCTTCGAACATTGTGGGAGATAATGATCATCAGGGACGCCATTGAAATAGAAAAAAGACCTAACAACCTAAACAGAGAAGATGGCTACAAACTTCCATATACGTGGAAAAGACTTTTGTAAAACGCAAGTATTAATTTATCGTGTTACATAATAACCGCCGAAGTTTGTTTATTTATTTTTTATTGTTGATTTAGAAAGCCTGACGAAGCAGGAAGAATAGCACGGAGAAACTGTTGCTAAAAAACTATAATTACATCGCAGAAATCCAAAATAAACTTACCAAAATTAAAATAAACGGGCGAAAATCTACGAAAAAAGATAATAACTTATTATTGAGAACCCTCCCAGTTTCTGGTGTGGTCGCGAAATGCTCTTCTGACTGCTTTTTGGCTCGTATCTAATGATCGTTGTAGCGTGAGGGGGTTGACTTTGAACCGGAACGAGTTATGCATTCCTGGGGGGGGGGGCGCAGGGGGTTATTCTGTATGTTCTCGGGATTTCCGAGCCTCGAAAGTGACGAAATTTGACGGCACAGCGTCGAAAATTTCAAATAGGGCCATTCAATAGTTGATATTTGTCGGGGGAAGTGACGTCTCATTCACGGATTTTCCGAGGTTTAACCATGTCGAGTATTAACTAAATAAGGCTCTTGGTGTGGAATCCGTGCCACTCGCTCTGGAGGTGACTTGTACGGTACTTCGTAGATGTAGAGATTATTGTTTTCTGACACATTCTATCTCCCAGATTTGGCGACTTTTTCGTTGTGTTTATAACTAATTAACTAGAGAAAGTGTAAAAAAATGCATACACCTGATTCCATTTCTTTTTACTTAATCTTTGTAGCCTTTCCTCATATCATGCAGCTTAACTCGTTCACATAGGGCAACCTAAACAAAGCCTTTAATGGCCAATTGTACTTAACCGACTGAATTGGGTTATTTTCCAATTTAGCATGTTTACGCCGGGATTTTTAGTTCTTATTAAATATTTTCTCTTTCGAAAGTAAGTTAATGTGCTTTCTCCCATCGATGACGCTGATGTCAACAAACCAATAGTCTGATGTAATTTGCATAACCGAAATTTTAAGTTTACGAAAATACTACGAACTTTTGTGGTGAACGTTAACCAGAGATTATAAAACCGGAATTTTAAGATTGTTTTAGTTAGATTAGTAATCGGTGAAGCTTGTATTTCTATGTGAAATTTATAAAAATAGGCGGTAAATATTAACAAAATCTTTTTCTAATAAAATATTTTTGAATGTTTTAAAATTCACTTTAGAAATAAATAAAAGTTTTTTTTAACACGTCACAACACTCATCCGTTTTCACTTTACGCTGCTTCAGGGTTTAAACTGATGACAGGGCTTAGTGAAAATTGATATTGAAAGCCGCTGTGCAATTCTATCGAATTAATGATAAGTTGACGGAATTTGCATCGCAAGGTCACGTGCAATTGTAGACATTACCGTATAAACAAATACACCCTGCAGTCACCGTCAATCTCATACAGTCGCATAGTACATTCAATACGTATTTTCTTCACTTACTGCTTGTTGCATCATGATTTACCTATTGATGCACATGAAAATTGCAGCATGAAAATTAATTTTATTATTATTGTTAAGTAATAATATCTTCTCTGGAGATACTGGTCCATTTATCAATGGCAAGCTGAATTACTCGGCGTCGCTCGGGATCACACTTACTTCATAACTCATCATATAAAGAGGAGATGGGCTGGTTAGTTGACTATAGTGTTATTAATTCTTTTATTTATTTAAATAATTTGTTTTGGGAGAGATCCTATCCAATTGTGAGAAAACAGCAAAGTATCATGGCAGTATGAGAAGAGAAAACAGCATGACAATATCTCCCATTAACAATATCAATAAAAAGTCATGTAACTCAATGTTGGACCGAATTAGGAAAATGAACAGGGAATACGGGTATCTGATAAAATACATTTTAACTCCCTATTTTGAGTGAAGGTAGTTTTAAAAAACAAAAAAAAATATAATAAAGGAATGCACAAAACTCAATTATTAGCATTCCAAATCAGCTTAACTAAACAAAACTAATTTTAAATGCGTAAAGACCAAAATCTGGTTGTCAAGGAAATATGCTCTTGCTGATTTTTGAGAAAAATGTGCGTTTTTGCAGCTAAAAACGCTGTTTCAGACAAATACGAATTGGAAAAGGTAATTGATTGAAAGTATTATAAACTTTATTTTTTTTAGCTATTTGTTAAAAAAAAATTCAACTCACCAACTCAGCCGAAGTAATTGTAAAAAGCAAAAACTGAAACCACTGCACAAAACCCAGTGCCGTAGATCAGTGTTTTTCAACCTTCTTGAATATGCGACCCCATGGGACCCCCCTTTTTGCGTCTCCAAAATAGAACCACGATTCGAAAAATTGGTAAAAAATAAACAGGCACAGCCTTTTCACTGAAATGGCTTTATTTGTTGGAAATGGTTGTTTCTTTAATGTAGTGTAGGTGTAGATTGTAATATTTAAAAATAAGCTTTTCTCTGAAATTTTTGTATTTTTATTGTATTGTAATACCTATAGCCCCTGCTTTTTATTGTACCTGGCTGGCGACCTCCCTGGGGGTCGCGACCCACAGGTTGAACAACACTGCCGTAGACCACCTAAGGGCCCCTTTTTGAGACCTTTGGGAGCCCTGAGATCTTTTTAAAAAAGGCCTATAATTGTCCTCCTGCCTTAAACTAATAGTCTGCAAAATTTAAGAACGATCGGAGTAAAACTTTTGATTGATATAAAAGACAGACGGACAGTCAAATATTCCTTTATATACATTTAAGATTAATGGCTCATTACTCCGTTCTGACGACGTTGTGCACATGTAATAATGTTCTAAGAGCTGTGTCAACATTATATATATATATATGTTTCATACATTATTTAGCAACAAGGCGATTAGGTTCAGGTTTGGTGGATGAGTAATATAAAGGACATTTATTGGTTTATAATCAATGACTACACCGGTGTCCACTGCTTTTGTTAGGTTTCGGGCCAAGGACCCTGCGGTTTTAGTGAATGAATGAATGATTGTATGGCCGGAATGGCTCATTTTCATCTTAAGCTCTGCGTGCCCCAAAACGCCTGTTCCTTATCTTTTTTCCACTGATTGTGTGTTTGAGACAATCTTTCATTTCCTCTTTTGTACACGTCATTCCTTCTCTGATGGTGGGTTAAACACTACCCTTTCGCCATCTCTCGGTGAACTCTACAGGCTACTCCTGGGGGGTGTTTGTCCATACAAACCCCCTGCTGTTTCCAGTGTTTCTTAGACGACTAGGTAGGTGCTCTGTGCATTCGACGTGACATCTAAAGGTCCGTGGTTATATTTCCGGCCTAGTCGAATTTTTTTCACTTGGAATCTGCCATCATTCCATCTTCATACCACATTTGTGTTATCACATCTTGTGCTTCCTCTCCTCTTTCTTTCACCCTCTGTTTAAAATCTATTATTTTTTCTGATGGAAATGAACTAGGTATGTGATTGGAGTTTTTTATTGCGTGAACTGCCAGTGCGCAAACTGAATTATGGATTTTAATCATTTTAATGATGTTTTGTGTTGAGAGATTTTAATTTTAACATATTGAGATGATTGGCCTATGTTGATACTATCACAATTGTAACATGGAATAAACAACGTTAATTACTAGCTCCCGAGGGGTTTCAGATTTTATGTATGAATATATGAGTTTGTCTTTTTTTTATGGTTTTTATGTTCCATTATTTATCAAAATGTTCTATCAAAACAAGTAGCAAGTGTCTTAAAAAATACGAATTTTAAAATAGCACACATATATTTATAATTGCAGGACGCCATCTATCGACACAATATCTTTCTTCATTGCAGTATGTACTATGGGGGAAAAACGTTTCCCAACAAACGGAGCGTCGCCACTAGCGCTCTGGAGAAAAATAGGCCTTCTCTCTTATGGCATAATATTCCAAGGCAACGACGAGGGAAATTCGAACGCAGTAATGTGATGGACTCATCGTCGAAGCCAGTGACGGATTATTACTGGCCGCTTGCCTTCCCCGAGTGTTATTCGCGCTGACTTCCAAATTGAGGCGCATTAGACAGCCACGTATGCATTTCAAACGTATCATTGAACCCATTGAACGCTCTCGTTATCGTCATAGCTTCCTCTGCATTCTTTACCTTTCCTCTCCTTTTCTTCTTGGCTTCGCTCCAATTCTCGCACTATAGCAAGGTCCTGGGATTCACCCGCTGTCTACTATTATCCTTACAACCTGCGATATTTAAAGAACACCGCATTGAATAAGAGTTTCTTCTTCTAATCGTGAATACAAACGTATGTTCAATGCACATTTCAAGCATGGCGATAGATTTTCAATGAATAGGCAAATAAATAAGCTTTTTATGCGCAAATATGTATTAATGAATTAATAAATACACAAATAAACTAGACTCGGAGAGACTCAGAGGCTGCGCGCTAGGCTTAGATTACTTGAGCAATTAAGAATAGATATCTTTAAGAGCGACACGGAGAAAATCATATTAGAACCCCACTATATTTCCAGGTCCAACAGAAACGATAAATTAAGAGAGATATTTTGCCGAACGGATAGGTATGGGAATTCGTTTTTCCCCCGAACAATAAGGGAATAAATACTAGGCGTAATTTCATTAGAGCGTTTCCTTTTTTATATGTAAACGGCTGGTGTCCTAACACCCCCCGCCACACGCCTATTGAGGCGGCTTGCGGGGTAGTATGTAGATGTAAATAAAAAAAACAAAAAACAGTAAGTAAGATAGATATTACATTTTGCTTATGATTGATTGCCTTTTTGAAATGTTGAACTATTTAAGCTTCTAGATGTAGTACGAAACCACTTTAGATTATGTAACTGGAGTTATCATATTAAATTCCAGCATATCAAAAAAAAATATTTAAGGCATTTATTCAAGATGGAAGTTACTTTTTTTAATACCTTAGTATTCGTAAATTAATATTTTTACAGTATTTTAAAGTAACTAATTTTAAATAAACGCAAAGAGAATAAATAAACTCTTGGTAGATGCACTGTTGGTCAAATTATCTGTCAACTTCATAAAGAAATGCAAAGGAAACAAATTTTCCAGCCACTGAAAATGGAGATACATAGCAGAAGTCCTGACGAACGGTTTAACTCATACTTTACTATTAAACAGTATTTAATTTCACCCCCATCACAATCAATGACTCCTTGAAGTCTTTGACTCAGTGACCCTATGAAATAATGTAGGGCGCCAACCCAAAGATGCCCATACCTCCCAGACGTGACCTTTCAGTGTCTCTTGGTTCTTCCCTTTGCAATTCTCCCATTCCTTGACCATTAAGTCGCAAATATTTTGTATCGGATTAAGGTACTGTGAGTTTGGAGGGAAGGGTTACGCTGTACTGTGCGAATGCTCCTCGAAAAGTCTCCTGAGTTTCGCGCACTGTGGATGGAACAGGTGTCCTGAACATATATTATTTCTTCGCATTATGGTACTACGTCGTTTATGTAAGGAAGTGATGAAAATACGAAAGATTCGGGCGAAGGTAATCCTTAGAGGTCACTCTAGGTGGTGTTCTCAACAGCAATCCCGGCCCGACATCAGAAATAGCTCTCCAAAAACGCAGACATTTATGCCCAGATCTATTTTTCCTAGTTGTTTTTTTGGTGATACGTGACAAACAGGAGGAATATAACTTTTTTCTAAATAAGTAAATGGTCTAAAAAGTACTATCAATTAATAAAGTGATATTTACCATCAATTGCATGTTCTAAATAGCTAAATATGTCCATAATCAACACTTCTAATATTTAATATTTGATGAAAGTTACGATATTCTAATGTGATCCCGTTACGAATGATCGAATTCTAACCTCGCCGTTTAATTAGTTTCGCTAATTTCTGGCTTTCTTACTGGACTGGAACTTCTCATACCGGCTTCATGGAGGCGGTTTCTAATCATACAGGTGCTTTTAAGTTTAATGTCCTCTTTATCACGGCCACCCCGCCAATAGTAAGAGAGTTGTCAGCAGGATGCTAACGAATGCTGCCATCATCATCTCGAGACGTGCATCTTGGTCTTCGTTTCTTTGTCGTATTGTCATCATCTCATCCCCTCCCTCTAGCATTTTAGCCAGCAATATACTGTCTTTCTATTCCAATCCATTGCCCTCGATATTTGAGCGAAGTTGAGACTACCTCAACTGTCTCATCGATTTATCCCCTCTCTCCTGGACTTAATGGAATGTTTTGAATATCCCTGGAAGTTATCACAGAGAAATAGTGTCTTCAAAAGCAAATGCTTTCAAATCCACATTCCACATAACCTACCGATCAACTGCCATTCGTCTTTTAGCGATAAGCTTCCTGTGGTCTTACCTTTATCACTACCTGGTTTTAGTTGAGCCGTACGAGAGAATTCAAAGGAACGTTTCAAATGCATTCAAGGTTATCTAATGAACCTCCGTTCTTGGGGCCAGCGCGAAACCCACTCGGGTCATGCGAGCAGCCGGGAATCCATCACCGATTCGGACGATAAGTCCATCACCTTACTGTGTTTGAATTTCCCTCCTCGTGGCCCGAGACCTAAGAATAACATGCCATCAGAAAGGAAAGCGATTTTCCCCCGAGAGCGATAGTGGCGACGCTCCGTTTGTTGGGAAACTTTTTTCCCCCATAGTACATATACTTCCTACCCTTCTTCATCCCCTCTCATAAATTTAGCAATTTATTCTGATTTTAATGCGACATAATTTGAGTCTGTCAACTGTGGAACATTTGGGACGGAAGATCACCGGAAATTCACTGAGATCAAATTCATTGGATCCTGATTTCTTTAGCCACTTAATATTTATATATTAATTGACTATTTTGTTTTTAGGGGAAGTGCAGGTTAAATTGAATAGTTAATCTTTACTTGATAATTGATGTAAGTATACATGCTCTGACAGAGATGTTTTAGCTACGCTGTAAACCGTAGGTTATCTACTGTTATTTGAAAATAATAGAAAATGAATTTTTAAACAATTAATTATTGAAGCGTAACAGAAGTTCATTTTCACATTATGAGAACTCTTACGAATCTAATTTCATGTAAAATTCATATCGTTATTCTTTTATAAGATTCATTGTCAATTATAATTTTAAGATGCTATGGGGAAATTGTACATTAAATACCCACATTTAAAGAAATTCTATGCAAGTTCCAAAACTGGCTCCAAATGCCAAAACATTTTGAAACCTGTTATTGTTTTTGTTGACGTAGTTTTTAAATTTCATGGAGAGTGCATTGCTGATTTGAAATTTACGAGAGCAGTTCACTTTACCTGACCATTTTGCTTCCCTCCCTCTTTCCCCTGCTGTATTTTAGTGCCCTTTCAATCATTTTATCAAACCTTGTGGATTCATCCCTACGTTCATAGTAGATCAAGGAAGAAGGATGGACGAAGAGCGCTACCCTTACATTCCAATTAAAATCGAGATGAATCCTAATAGAAGCAGAGGAAATTGGATAGGATGAATTTGGAATAGGATTAATAACAGGATTTGGATAATTAGATTAATTGCCGGCCCCGGTGACGGCGGGGCAAAGTCCTCGCCTGCTAATCCGAGGGTCGTTGGTTCGAGTCCCGCGTGGGTCGGTTATTCACTTGCCCAGGGCATTGGCGTTTTTGTTAAGTTCTAGTGGTTCAGCCCCTGAGAGACCTGATGACAGGTTTTTATTTTATTTATTTATTTATTTAATTTTAAGTTCACCCAACATGAAACACAATAACAGAGTAAACTATTTTCACAGTTATAAATAAACATACACAACCACATAAATAATACAAAAGAACTTTGCAATAATAATACAAATAATTAACAAAACAGTCTAGGCTGGCTGCACTTTTCATTCAAAATTCTGAACAAATTTATAATGTCGATAACATCGACGATATCCGTCCGCGAAACATTTCCTTAGTTAGATTTATATTTAACTCATTTGAAAGTGTGTTGAATGAGATACATAACGTATTAATATGATTGCATTCATACAATAATATGTGTTCACACTTTTTATGTAGAATGTCCTTTTTAGCCTTACTTTTTTTTGGGACTAAAAAGTTCAATTTCCCAACCAATTCAATACAATTACCTTTATTAATTACATCATGTAGAAAGAGTAAATCATTTATGACTCTTCTATTACTCAATGTTTCCAATTTAAATACATTTAACATAACTTTGTCATGTTGGAGTCGAAATTAACACCAAGATCTTTCACTTCAGTTTTTCTTAATATAGTTTGCTCCTTCATCACATAGTTATATTGAAATACATTTTTACTTCTTGTATAGGATACGACTGAACATTTGTCAATATTAAAATAAAGAAGATTTCTCTCTGACCACAAAATTAAATTATCAACATCCATTTGTACTTAAGAACAATCTCTCAAATTTATTACATGAAGGTATATTTTAATATCATCCACTAACATTAAACACTTCGTATTGCACAGGCACTGAGGTAAATCATTAATAAATATAAGAACAAGAAAAATTTAAATAAATAAATATAAGAAAAAGAAAAGGTTAACGGCTTATCTGGATCGCAGGGGCATACAGGCCACCAGAATCGTTCGAGAGCAAAAAAAAAAAAGAAACTGACATATTGGATTAATCTTTAATTACGTTTACTTGTATATTACTCTCTTCCTTAATTACTTAGAGGAATATATTTATCTGCCAATGGGAAACTTTGATGACGTTTTTGCTGCAACTATCCCGCTCCTAAAAATAATATGTGGCCGTTCTGTTTTACTCTGCAGAGATGAAGATGAAGAAAAAATACCGTGCAACTTTCCGTAAAAAAATATAATTTACTTTCGATCCTAGTTTACATGCTTGCAAATCATTTTCAGGTGGCTTACACATCATCTTCCGATTCATACTCTGTATAGAGAGTGTGAAACCGACAATGTATATTGTGGCGAAAAGGAAGCATCCATGTTTTCGGATGTTCTGATGATTCCTTCCTAATGAGATTTTTCTTACAAAACTCCCGTTCTCCCGAATTGCTGCGGGGACTTTCCACCCCCTGCCACTCTCCTCCCTTCTCCTTTTCCGGGTCTCCTCCGACCGGAGATCGGCCGTTGAAGGCTCGAGGTCAGGATGTTATTTCCTCGGATACACCCCCGGAGCGCTGTTACTCCCTTTCCCCTTCAAATACATTTCCCCTCTATTCCCTTGAAAAATGTGGAGACCTCCGCCAAAGGTCGTTCAAAGTGTGTCTCTATGTGTTCATCGCTAAATTTACTATTTTTCGTGTAAGACTCGTCATTATAAAATTTTAAGATAATCACAATACGATCGCCCGTGCCGCGAAGGGTATAAATCCATTTTATGTAAAGTGCTGTAAATCTAATATACCGTATTTCTCCGAATATAAGCCGCATTCGAATATAAGACACACCCCGTTTTTGGGGTCTCAAACAGGGAATAAAGTTAATACGCGAATTTAAGCCGCACCCTTTTTAGTGCATCCCGTACTTTCTACAGTATTAGGCATTGGAATTACATATATGTTTTTACATTACCTTTGTAAGTGTGGCTCAATGTTACCTACATTATCCTTTAATATATGAATAAGTTGCGCACCAATTTGACCTTTTTCAGCGTTATTTCTTACTTTCCCCGTGGCTTAGGCGAGTTTAGCTGGTGTGTCCGCGTGAATCCGAATGGCTGGTTTGCTCAAATCGGTCATTTTTACGAGTTTTTAAGGAAGTTCTCGAATTTAAGCCGCACCTCAAACATAAGCCGCACCCCGATTTTGGGGCCCCAAAATCGGGAACAAAGTGCGGCTTATATTCGGAGAAATACGGTATATAAATGAATATTTGTTTGTTCGTCTTCTTTGCGTTCCATAACCATTCATCAGATTACGATGAAACTATGGTGAGCTGTTGAGCGCGCGCCCGTGAAGGTTTCTGAATTATTAAATCCATTGTAGAATAGGTGGAGCACGAGTCGTTTCAACAAATGAGTGTTGGCACGCGAGCTTCTCAAACAAGCGAGGAACGACAAGCAATCAATGAAGCAGATCGTTTACGAGTTTCTCAATCACGTGCATCTGAATCGTATCAGTGAGATATAATGTAGCGTGCGTCAGAATAATATCAGTGAGACATATTTGTGTTAAAAGGTACTGGATTTATTTGTACGTAGAATAAGATTTGGTGCATTGGTCTCATCGTTTGCCTGTTATATTTGCATATATACTCATGACATGGATTTTAAATTCTTATCATTTGATAACTAAAAGAACAAGGTTTTGAATTCTTACATTCGATTTTCGTATACGGCTCGCTTTTTCCTAAAATTTGATTTTTGAGCTCAAAAATATTAAAAATTTGCATTAATTCAACAATTGAATATTTTATGTACATGGAAACCGCAGCATAGGCATGGAATGGATACTCATGTCATCATTTGTGCTTTACGAATTAATTTGTTCGGTACGTGCGATTTCTTAATGAGTTAACTTTAAGCAAAATTGTAATCCGATCATAGATCGGTGTTCAGATATTATTCTCATTTAATTAACAATATTCTTGCTTTACTTGTAGTTGCTGTTGCTTTCACCGTCAAAATAATCATACCTCCTGAACGAGGATCAATTGGTAGATCTACCATCGAAAGCACGTGATAAAATGCGATTAATTTGATACTCCAAAAATTCATTGTCTTTCATTCATTTTGCACATGTTAATTTTTCTGCTTTGTATATGTGTGCCTACTTAGAAAGAAAAAGGAGGCATTGCAACGCATTTAGGGCATAGCTAGTTGCTTATAAACGTAATATTACAGCATTTTTATGGTTCCCGTCGAATTTCATGATTTGTTTAAATCATCAGGCGAGGATTTAAATCCCGCTGCCTCCTGTTCTTGCGTAGATGGTGATAATGAAAAAGTTAGAAGGCTGCGGAAATTGATTTTAGCCTAAGGGCAAATTTTGAGAGCATCAAGTTTAGGAATTCATGATCGGAAAACTATTAAAAAAGGTGTGAGAAGAAAAAAAAAGAGTTCAAAAGTTGAAAATTTTACTTTGTTGAAGGTCGTCATATTGACAGTAAAATGAACTTTCAAACTTCCACAGTTTATTTAAGAATGAGCAACCTGTTTCGGGAATTACGCCATTTTCAGGTACATTCATTACATTTATTCATGTACACTCAAGGTGGCGTAACTGCCGGAACCGGTTGTACATTCTGTAACAAACTGTGGAAGTTTTAAAGTTCGTTTCACTATCAAAGAAAAAAGAGCCTAAACGATGTCTGGCGAAATGTGGTGGAGCAGCATCTTTAACTTTAAATAAATGAAGAATTTATTCTGTCCAGTGACAGATTTATTGTACAATGAGTTTTAACTTCTATGCGTCATTCACGTGCACAATGTCCTGATGCGGAAGGCGTTCCCGTAGACGCTGACACGCGATGTACGATAAAACTTCCAGTGGACAGAACTAACTGTAAGTTTTTTTTATTAAAAGCCAGGTTATTACTACAGAGTTTTTTATATTCTGTGACTCGTAGAGGGTGTCCGCTGAAATTCAACGGGAAGAAGAAATAATGATAACTGTTTCATAAAGTAAAAAGAATCCTCATGATGTGACGTGCAAATTGCAAATACCATCAAGTATTACATACACAATTTATTAGCCGTCAATGGAGAGGATGGAGTGAAACATACACCTTAATAAAGGGAAAATAAGGCAACCTAGCACCGACTTAAAGCTTATCTTATTAGAGTAAATGTTATTGTGTAAATATAATCCCTTTACATTATTGCTCACGGTTATAACAATTTTCACTCGTCTGTGATATCACGTGCTTCCTCTCGTTCTTCTTGTAGTTAAGTAAAAGGAAGTTAAGTATAGTGTATTTTGTATGTCATCTTTACCTTGTTTTCACAAATTTTTTCTCACGAATTTTAAAGACTTATAGTCAGTTTATATTTCGGTTAACATTCAGTTGCCATAAAGGTATTTAGTACGCATAGTTATTTATTTATTCCTTAATTATTTCAGAGGGAAAAAAATATGTGGAATCTCGGCTTCAACAATTAGCATGGTCTTTATAGGGACGACGATTCAAAAACGCAAAAAATCTGCTAAATATCGATACATTTTATTAAATTTTTCACAATTTCGACTGTAACACAACACTCGGTTTTAAAAATAAGAATCTCTAATCAATTTTCTTTCTATTGGTACTTTTCCGGATATCGTACGGCTTTTATTTGTAGTTACATTTCGCAAATGAAAAAAGCTCTGAACGAAACCAAGCATCAGCTTTACGTGTTTTTTTTATTGGAGTCATTGAAAAATATATAAATACCTTTAAATAAATTAACATATTTTGCATAAACAAACTTTTGGCATTTTTTCTCAAATCAGTTCATCAGGACGATTACTTTGAGTTTATGTTTATGGGTCTCCGACACCTTGAAGAGGCTTATGCATTTTGAACATCCAAACACATAAACGCACTTTCTCCTTTATATACAGAAAAGAAACAAGCGTTAAGTAAAACCGCTTTCATTCGCATGTACTCGTTTGCTCTTTGGCACAGATGGAAGCAACCTAAGTCTCTTTGCCGAGAGTAAAGCAAATCAATGCCCTCTCACTTCTTCGCTTTGCTCCGTTCGTTTCCCTGCTTCTCAACCACCTCCGACTTCACCAACTTCCCCCAAGAAACTCGGTCGTGTGTGTTTTTTTTTAATTTTCTTTGGCCACCGGGAAGGGTGAGTATCCGCCCTCAGGCTACCCCTGTCTTCCTCCTTTCACCCTGTCAATACTCCGTCCGGCTCTCTCTCCCCTCTATCTCCTCTCCCTCTTTCAAGACTCGAACTCTTCGCTGCACTTCGCTTGTTTATGTTCCTTTCATCTCAAGTGATACACCACTCCGTCTCTGTCTCTGACGACGGTCTTTTCTTTTATTATTCACTCTTGCCCCTCCACGGAGGGTAGAGAATGAACCGTGCACTTTAGTTTTCTTGTCCTAACAGCACGAGTACTTTTCCCTGTTTTCCTTAAATATACGCCACTACATTACTCCTGTTCATTCTGTCAAAGTTTACCCTTCACCATCTATTTTTTCATGCATGGCAATTTTTACATGTTATAAATTTTGGAACCCTTTCCCCATTTTTCCAAATCAATTGTTGAAATTTTCAAGAAGTTCATAAGGTGCTATAAATCGGTTATTATACTAGAGTAGAACACACAATACTATCTAGTAGTAAGAAAATTTGCGGTTTCAGGGAGATTTATGTGAAATTTTTCCATGTTAGGAAAGATAAAAAATTATGCGAATTTCACAAAAGTTGGTTTATTCACGACCCGGGTTTCAACACATTATGTCATCTTCAGGTAAACTCAGGTCAGGAAATAAATTGATTCAGTGGGTGGCACAACTTGTGAAAAATTGTATGGAAACAGTTATTTATCTGTTTCTCCATTCTTATGTATTTTTGTGATGCTTTTATTTTTAACTACATTTCTATGGAAGGATAAACACAAAATAAGGTAATTTTTGAAGGTAAATATATTATAGTTTATGAATTTTTTTGTTTTGCTAGTGTTATTTCGGACAGTTATTTAAGAAAATGCATCAATTAACACGTTGCTGTTTCAGTAAAAGATAAGTCGCTACTCAGGATCGCTTATGTAACTATCCAGCTCTATGTGAATCGAACTTCTCTTCGCAAGCGTCAAGTAAAGCGCTAACAATTGTAAGAGCAATTTGTTAGCGTGGTTGTTGGTCGCTGTCACTCCCGCTAACCTCAAGCCCTAGAGTGGCCCAATGTCGGCCCTTCTTCTCTTATTCCTCCACGCCATAATTACACACAGTTGATGATGAGGTACAAATGACTTCCGCAGAGGAAAGCCACGCGAGCAATAACTCCTCCAGCCGTGGGAAAGGGTTTGGAAAGAGTTTAGAGGTGAAGAAATCCCTGGCGGCGGCAAATACGGAGCAAAGGGTAACCCTAACATCCCAGTATTACCCAGGATACGACCGAAGGGGTTTTTATACTCATGCCCCCCGTGGAGATTCTCTCTAGAGCTACCCTTGAAGCCATAAATTCGTTGCGACATTCTTCTCTTGCCCCTCGGCGTGATCTACAGCGAGAGTAACAGCGGAGTCAGTCTGTTTCCAAATGACGAAGGGGTGTAATGTCGCCTCCGGGTCCTCTTTAGGATTCCCGGCTTGGAAGTGAGCGTAGATGCACACGAACGGTTGTGAAACATTTCAGCTTCCTTTCTGCACCAGAAGAATCTTGCAAAGAGCGCATGAGCAAGTGTGGAAACCTGTTTTGAATGAAAATGGCGTAATTAAAAATATCACGAGTGATAAAAAGCAATATTTTCCTTTTTCTCTCCCTAACGGCGTCAGCTGGAATCATTCAGAGAATTTGTTTGTTGTATCTCTCCACTTCATATTCCTACCAAATTATAGGTTTATTTGTTCGTATTGCATTATACTGATATCCCTCATAATTTATCGATGTATTTGCCCTTAACTTTCTTTGCCGTTTCTGCAATATTCCATTGATTTTTCCGATGTATGTCAGGTCTCAGAATGTGACCAATAAGGTAGTGTAAGTGTAAGGACCAATAAGTCTCTTACCTAGCATAGTGTTCGTTATACATCTTTTTTTCTCAACTTTTCCGCGTAAGGATATCTTCATTTGCGAATCTCTCCACCCATTTAATCATTAAGTACCACTATTCTTTAGCCGCTCATTTCCATTACACCCTATCTTCTGTTTTCTGCTGTGATTATCATTCAAGCTTCATTAACATATTAGAGCGTGTATCTGTCCCTAGATCAAGAAAAAATTACCATCTATACTAATTTGAGATTTACTTAGACCCTAATTCACCTCTTGTGATTCAAAAAAAGCATATCGTGTGGGCACAATGGTTATGATGCCGTATTTAATGATTCAATGCACTAAATTACTACATAATTAAATTTTGTTCTACCTTCATATTGCTATTCCCTTGATGTTTTCTGTCAATAAATTTTCACGTCAATAAATTTGCAACGCTGATCAATCACAACCATCAGATGAATAATAATTGAGGATACTATATGGAATGAAATATTGTGGTTTTTTTAACTTTTTTCCTTAGTAGCATTGGTTCCGTAGTATTTACTTATAATATATTCACATGGTTATTCGTCTGTCAGATTCTTCTTCCAGTCGCGCCTGGGGCAATATTTATTCGGAATTCATGAAATTAATCTCTGAACGTCACCTAATTTTGAATTAACGTTATTATATCATGAGGCACACCCTATTTGCTGCCTAAACATTTGTCCAAAAATTTTCTCTTGCTGATGGGGGTTATAGTTTTTTCAGGCACTTCAAAGGCCAAAGACCCAGCTATACGTTTAATATCCATAATTATGTATAGCCTACGTTTTTAGGTGAACATCTGAAACTTTTGCATCAAAACCCTGTTCTTGTCATAATTTATTACGTGAAAATAGGTGCCATTAAAAATAAGTGATATTTCATTAAATATCACCTTCATAAAATTAACACCCACAACTTTAAGTATGAAATAATTCAATCTGCGTTGAGCATTTTTTTCATTTATAATTACGTTAATATTGGTGTTTCCCGCACACGCTTTACCACACGCCCTCGTGGTGGGTAACAATAGTGATAAAAAAATCATAATATTGTGTAGATGTACATTAAGTTCCGGCAAGGGTAATGAGGAAAATTCAGGCAGAAATAAGTTTTTTTTCATTTGACATTGAAAGTATTTTGTGACGTTGCGCTTAAAATACTTTCAAGGATTTGCTAATGCATATTCAGGAGACTTCCGCATTGTATACAACTTCGATTACTCTACAGTTTTCTAGCTTGGTGTTGTGGAACCCTTTCATCTTGGATTGAAATAACAATTTTTCGTCTTTTTCACGTCAAGCGTATACAACTTTATAGGGCTGGTGAGTTGCCATTTTTCCACGCTTATTATTACCATGCTTATTTTAACTTACCTTTTTTTGTTTTATGGTTTGTCTGGATGGAATCTTGTAATCGAAATATAACCCACTTAACAATTTTCAATCGAGATGAAATTTGGCACCCTTACTTGCTCTCGTTGGAAATACATGAATCAGTCATTAAATTCACTCTTTAACAAGTTAATCTATTAAAATAAAATGTTTTTTTACATTTTGTATTGCGGGATGCGTTGTATTGGAGGTAGAGTGAAAATGTGACTCCTAGCGCAAATTTGATACTGTGGTTTAGGAACCTTAGTGCGTCCTTTTCCTGTCATTGAATACTTTACGGAGGCACTTGAAGCTTTGCTTCCCGCCACCTATGGCCGCCGGTATCGCTATTACAAGTTAGCATTTAAAATAGTGAGAAGAAATGCTATTAATTTAAATTTCAAAGAACCATTGAACAATTAATGTCAAGACTAAAAAGTAGGAAATAATTATATGAAAAAAATACTTTAAAAAAAAACCACTACTAAAGTGTACTAAAAAGTAAAAAATCATGTTTACATCACTCGGACGCTTTTTCTTAACATCCAACCTCTGTCAATTATATATTAATATCTAATAAGCGCTTGTTGTAATTGATATTAATATAAATATACAACTGTATAGGGGTGGTGAGTTGGCATTTTAATTATTCAATGACCTTCAGTTGCTATATCTGAGGTTCGTATAATCTCCTCTGGAGGCGGCTCGTGATTCTTGCTCAGGGCACTGGAATGTTTCCAGTTTGCCAACCCACCCGGCTTGCAATCTTCGTGCGCCGATCCCATTATTTGCCCGAAACCCCCGCCGAGGGCGCCTGTGTCTCGGCCAACCACCTCGACCACCCCCTGGCTCATTCTCGTTGTCTCTACGGGGTGCCTCACTCATAACGTTCTTCCTTCCCCATCGTGAAGGACAGAGTAAATCCCTTTCCTTTCTCTCCCCAAGGCCCGCCAACCGTTCCTCTTCCATACTCTACCCCGCCCTTCTGAACCTTCTAACGGCCCCTTTCTCATTTCCTGCAGACACGTATTCCTTTCCGGCCACTTGCACACCCCCCCCCCTCCCTCCCTGTGCCTGCCCTACAGAAAAAGTATATCCCTACACATCTTCCCTTACTACCTGTCTCTCTCTCCGTCTTATTTTACTTTCCTCTCCTATTCCTCCATTTCCTCTGCCATTTTCATTTTCTTATTTTCTCTCTCTTTCTCTCTCCCAGTTTCTCCTTCCATTTATCTCTCTCATTATTTTTCTTTCTTTCTTCTTATTCTTTTTCTTGATTATTTTAATTCTTTCCCATCCCTCTCCCTCGCTCAGGTTCTCATATTTATTCTCCCTTTCCCACATTCTTTCTTACATTCTTTAATACATTCATATTCAGATAAAAAAATGGATGTAAGTCTAGTAGTAGAAACTGATCACAAATCAATTGAACAGGTCTACCGTATAAAATTTCTTGGTATCATGATGAGTGCTAATTTATCATGGAATGCACATGTAGATCTACTCATGAGGAAACTGAACTCTTCTTGCTACCTCATTCGTTATTTTTTAGGTATTCAGTCAGTTTAGATGTTTTGTTAACTATTTATTATGGCCTTTTTTATTCCCATATGTCCCAAAATATTATTTTCTGGGGCTCATCCCCACATTCATTCAAAATATTCCAAATTCAAAAGCGAGCAGTGAGAGTAATCACTAAGAATTCATACCGTGCCCCTTCCAAGCCCGTATTCAACTCTCTTAAGATTCTTCCCCTTCCATGCGTATATATACACTCTATAGTTATTTTTATCAGGAAAATTCTTCATGAGTTTCATCTAAACTCTGAAATTCATCAGCATTATACTAGAAAATCTTATCAATTGCATTTAAATAGCATCAGAACTAATATAAAAAAAACTTGGCCCCGTGGAAATGGGAATTAGAATTTGTAATAAGTTGCCAAAAGAATTGAAATATGTTAAATCCAACAATGTCTTTAAATCTAAGGTGAAGTCTTTCCTCAATGAAATAGAATTCTATTCAGTTGATGAATATTTAGGCAATAGTTGATTTATTTTATATTGTGTTTATCTTACTAACAACGTTGTAAATATTGTATGTATATTTTTTACCCTACACTTGACGTGCCATATACATGTATGCAATTTACTTGTCCCTTGGCAAATAAAATATATTATTATTCTTTCTTGCATCCTTTCTCTCACTCTTATTTTTGGCCTCTTCTTTTTATATTTTCCTCTCTTACTTTATCCTATTCCTCCTTGCGCTGTCATTTATTTTCTCCTTCCCTCCTATGCTCCCTGATTTTATGCACCAAAGACGGTGAAATTCACCATGAAAAAATCATTTGATTTGAACGGGATTCGAACCCGGATCTCCCAAATGCCAGTCAGGTGTGCCAGTCATCCAGTTGCACCACCAAGCCATCTTAATTGGCAAACACTCTTGACCGGCATTTGGTAGATCCAGGTTCGAATCCCGGTCAAGTATAATGATTTTTTTTCATCGTGTAATTCACCGCCTTTGGTGTATATCTTCGCACCCGTGCTCGTGACTGCGTACCACGTCATTTGTGCGACCGCAATTATTGGAAAATCCATGATTTTCTTCTCATTCTTCCTGTCATTCATTCTTTTTTTATCTCTTTTGTATTTCCTTTCATTCTGTCTCTTTTTCTATCTCAATTTCTCTCTTTCATTCTTTTTTATTCTTTGCTACTGTTTGCTACATCTCTCATTTGTTCTCTCAATTGCTTTCTTCTTTCTAATTACTTTTCTCTAATTTATTCACCTATCATTTCTCTCATCACATTTCTTCTTATTTTCTCCGATTTATTTCTCTAATATTTTATTCAATTGTATTTTGCTTTGTTTCTAATTTTTATTTTCACGCTCCAAGCATTTTCCTCATCGTTTTTATATTTTTTTCTCGTTTTGTTTGAACTTCAATATCCATCTTAACTACTTTCTTTTCCTTTCTTTTCCTCGTTTGGATTCTTCTCTCCGTCATGCCATAGGCGTCAGGGTCTTGCGTTAAGTTTCTCCCACCACTCCCGATAACCCGTCATTTTATGCACCTCCTTCTCTGCCTTCCCTATTTTCTTTCCATACGTTTCCATTGTTTGGAGCCATAACTCTCTCATCAACCTCAACTTTTTTCATCTAATTTATGCATCGAATATTTTCCTGGGGATCCTATTTTGGTCCATTCTGTTGAGATGCCCATGCCATCCAATTGAGTTACTCTCTATTTTTGTCATCAACGACACCTGCTGGAGTTTTTCTCGGATTGTGACGTTTGTTTTCTGATCCTTTTTTCCTACTCTTCTCTAGAATTTAATTTCTGCCGCTGTTATTTTCCTTTCTGTTCTTGTTGTAATAGGCCAGCTTTTTGAGTCATACGTTAGAATAGATATATTTATAATAATAAGGGGAGAGATCCATTCCAATCTCTCCCGTTTTATTTGAATAAATTGTAGTTGAGTGTATGTACCGAGGTTTACACCTCATTTTACAAAAAAAACAATTTCCCCTTCTCGTCTTCTTCTCCAGGCCGTCTTCTTCTTCTTCATGCCATCTTCTTCTTCTCCAGGCCATCTTCTTCTCCGGGACTACCACTTTTTCCTCAGGTCATATTTACTTTTTAGTACGCGATAGATCTGCCGGTTAGGGTTGCGCTTTGTTGGTTGAATTATTTTATATTTCTATTTCTATTTGTTATTTATTTTCCTTGGTTTCTTCATTAAGGCTAGTTTAGTATAGAATAGATGTATGAAAATTTTTATATACTATGTCTTTTTTGTTTTTATCTACCTTTTCCATACGATTGTGTTATTTATTTTGTAGAATACATTGCTGCTGGCTTGTTATATTCCACTCCTACATTCTTTCTTTCCAATTATCATTCTCTCTCCATTTAAGAGTACAGGAGAGGCGCCCAGGGAAGGAGAGGAGATGTGAAGGGAATTGGAGGAGGTTAGAACGGCGAATATAAGGAGGAAGGAGATGGGATGTGAGAGCCGTACATGCAGGGGTGGCAGAGGGGGTCCCCTTATCTGAGTGCGGGGCACGTATCTGGCCTCGTCCCCTGGTGATCTACCCTTCCGCTAGGGGGTGAAGTCTGAGGCGAGGTGGGGAAGGTTTAAGAAGGAGGAGGGTGGAGGGGGACGAACAGGGGAGAGGAGAGACGACCGATTAGATTAGTTTGTTTGAAGGCTCTCGCCCTTTGCGGCGTTTATTTCCACGCCCACTTCGTGACAGAGGGACGCGTCGCTTGAAACCATTTTCCTAATCTAGTGACGGGAAGAAGAAGCGTGGATGAAATATGACGAAACGTCGAAATCTCTAATGAGAGCGAAGCGGTGAGAAATACTGCTGTCACCATAAACTTGATAATAATTGAAGTAATAATATGTAAAAAAAAATACTTTTAAAAACCACGCTTATATTCGAGTGTACTAAAAAGTTAAAAACACTTTTTTCATCACGCTTCTCGTAAAAGATGGGCGCTTATGGAATAGATATTGATAATATAAATGACAGAGTTTTGATGTTGATGAAGAAAAAGCGCACTCTCTTTTATTTTCCCAGTGATGAGAAAATTATTTTTTTACTTTTTAGTACACTTGAATATAAGCGTGGTTTAAAAAAGTATTTTTTAAACATATTATTATGTTCTACCTTTTAGTCCTTATACAGGGTGGCGATCGTCAGGGAAAACCGGGAAAACCTGGAATTGTCAGGGAATTTTGAATTTCTGGAAAAGTCAGGGAAATGTCAGGGAATTTTCGTAACAGTCAGGGAGAAACTGGGGTAGGAAATTCTCATTATTTTTCTGCCATTACGTTTATTGGCCAGTCTTTCCCACCCTTTATTTCAACAAAACATTTCACCAACTAATTTAATGTCCGTCGCTGACGTTCATGGAATAAGCCCCATCAATTCGTGGCTCATTCAGTTGTGAATCTTAGTTATTTAGTAGTGAATCAGACGTACAATGTATCCCTTTTGCATATCCTTATTGCGGTATTTGCCTAGTAATGTCAAAATTCATGATCACAATGTATTACGCTAATCACAAGGAATCCGAGGCTATGCTGTTCGGAAAATTTTACCTCGCATTTTTTTTATCTTCCGAGGCTTAGCTTGAGAGGTAGCTGGAGCGGCTGGAGCATACTAGCTCGTAGTAAATACATGCTTACAGTTGTAAAAATACGAGACAATGATTATTAAAATGGTAATACAAGTACGTGTAAACAAAATCTTACGCAAGATCATCTTCGATTCCCATATCGCCCTTCGTGAAACAGTAAGAAGAGCCCTCCTCCCCTCCCCTCCTTTCACGCTCGACGTAATTGTTGAATAGCCCCCTTAGATCCCTCTCGAAGCAATTTAGTCAGGTCAAAAACCACCTCAAACATGATATTCCTGAATATGATGCTGCCGTTGCCAATTGCCTCCTGTCTTCGCTCGCAGTGGCGCGCTTACGTTTTGTTTGCTTATCCAAATAGTTTTACATCGCAATTGATTTGCAATACTCTTGCAATCAAGAGGTTATAACCACGTTAATCAAATTGTTATTGTCTTCTGAAAGTCACTCGCGCTATCCGATTTTGATCCAGTCCAACAACTTGGCTTTGTTTTGTATTTTTCGCGCACCCTAGTGATACATTTGCCGGAGTCCGACAGTAAATTGGCCATTGACTTTTCCTTCGATGGCTTTTCACTAATTCTGAGCTTCCCAGAACTACCAAGACGCGACTATAATTTGGATGAGAGTTTAACTTATGAAGATTTAATAAATTTTTTTTCATTAGGATGTACATGTAGCTTGTAATGTACTGATTTAAGCTTTTAACATTTTCTGAGTTTTGACGAAAATTTAATTCAACAGAAATAAAATATTCCAATAATAGGTGACCTTTTGGCGATTGGTCAGGGAAATTTGTAAATCCATCAGGGAATAGTCAGGGAAAAGTCAGGGAATTTAAAAATTAGATATCAGTAGCCACCCTGATTATATTAATTGTGCTGCGGTTTCTTTCAAATTTAAATTTATATCATTTCTTCTCACTATAAATGCTAACTTCTACTAGCGACACTGGTGGCCGCAGGCGGCAGGAAGGAAAGCTCCAAGTGACTCCGTAAAGGATTAAATGACAGGAAAAGCGAAAGGACAGAGAAAAGGAACTCCCGCCTTCCCGAAAAAAGTCCTTAAGAAGGTATGATTACAAAATAACCCCCCTGAGGTCTGAAGCCAGCGGAGCTCATCACGCGGAGGAACGCCCGAAAGCTGCTCCACTGATATGTTTGACAGATAATCTGATTCCTTCTTGGCAGCTATGCAATAACATTTCTAGGGCAGTACACGGTCCTTTGGATAGGACATTAGTTAACGACCCGTTGTACCCTGGCCCTATTTTATTAGGAACAGACTATTACCAGCATCGACATTATCTCCTTCCTTCTTTCACTACCTTTCACTCCGTTCCTTATTGATTTCCTTTAGTTCTAAAGCTGCTATTCGTGAGGAACAGACTTCTGCATCTACGAAGCACCATGCCAGTCACTCTCAGGGTGATTCCACACGAGGCAAACCTCACTCATCCCAGTTTAAAAGGTTGAACCCCACTCGCTCCCCTGCCCTCTAAGCGAGAACCTGTTAAAGGTTAGGGTAATAATGCACTGGTAAACCACAAACCAGGGGCCTTATTCAGTAAGGACTCGACGTGGTCGAACCTCGGCAAATCCGTGGGTGTGACGTCAAAACCCACGAAAAATCTCAACTTTTGAATGGCCCTTCTTGAAATTTTCATGACTGTGACGTCAAAATG
Organism: Pyrrhosoma nymphula; assembly: GCA_963573305.1. Classification (NCBI taxonomy): domain Eukaryota; kingdom Metazoa; phylum Arthropoda; class Insecta; order Odonata; family Coenagrionidae; genus Pyrrhosoma; species Pyrrhosoma nymphula. The sequence goes on from OY754339.1 coordinate 92,375,977, forward strand.
TTGTCGCTGTCGAGACTCGGAAATTCCGAGGCCATACAGAATAGCCCCTCAGGACTGTTCTACGTTGACAAACAACTTAATATGTTGTGATTGAGTTGAGATGCTACTACTATTGTTTTGTTTCTTATTTGCTTTTGAATAATAGAATAAATATTATCTCACATTTATTTCAGTTTTAATTTAAATGCCGTCACTCTGGGTATTATCTACTCTCTATTCTCGACACTGCTTCCTCGAGCTATCGATAAAAATATATATACAGATCGATTTATGTCACAAAATCGATATTAAAATCCACATAAGTTAAAACACCTCCCTTCTTCACAGTAAACAAAAATGTACAATAAGCAATCAATTATCAATGAACAAGAGTTACAACAACTATTCAGTATTATTATCACAACTTATAATCCTTGATATACTCTCAGAAACCTTTCACAGTTAAAGGTCTAAGTCAGTCTAAACATTGTTTTAAAAGTATACTCGGGCATGGAATTAAGAAGACATGTGATCAAGTTGATAAACCCTAACGTTAATTCTGGTTTGAAATTCATTACAAACTTGCAATCTAATTCCCGAACGAGTTACACATATAAATACATACGACATAATATAAGTCTTATACACTGCTAAGTAACATCAAGTGCATTCCGTTTTGCGTGGTACAGGCGGAAACACTAGTTGCACGCATGTAGAAGGCCGTCATCCTGGGGTCACTCCGTCTACTGCGGACAAATGACCCGACCGCAGCTTAGCCACTCCGATGGGCGTCGGACGTGGCTGTGATTACTGCACAACCCCTCTCGAGTCTCCGGCCATTATGACGGTAATGGAACCTGATGCTTGCCGGGGACTCGGAGAGGCGTGTTACAACTGTAACGATGAAATATATACTATTATTGTTGATAGGACGCTCATCATTTTTCGGTTATTGATGAATTCACTGTGTCATTTTGTGTTGTGTCTTCACTGTGTGTGGTAACTCGTGGAGGTGAAATCTCTGATAACAATATTCCTACTTCCCTACGGCACATTTGACAATGCGGAAGCTTTCTTTTGCCCTGAAAAATGACTTTATGGCAGAGGCTGGTAAATCAATCGTATTACTATGGGAAATTATAGGCTTAGCTTTGAAATTAGAAAAGTATTTAATTGAACTTTATAGTTTGTGAATAAGGCTTCAAATTTAAATGTTCAATTGTTCAGTTTCAATGCGAAAATTAATCCCTTTTCTATCTGAAATTATATTTTTATCATGTTATAACTCGTTAAAGATCTTTTATTATAATTATCTATGAAAAATATCATCCAGCTTATGTAATTATATTCATCTTTATCCCAATTTCCTAAGCTAAATTCATCCAAAAATTTGTCACTCAAGGATGTGATGCAAATGAATTAATACCCTGAAATTTCGTTTTAAATGTCATTAAAAGGTGGTGCGATATTCCACAGAGGAAAAATCACATGGTACTCCTCCACAGTTATGTTTAACTTAGATGCATCTAAATGAGTCCGTAGTAAGAATGTTCTATTAGTTGTGACTTTTATAAAGGTCAACTGTTTAATTACCAGTCTCAATCCATTTCAACTCATAATGATCTTTCAGAGTGACGAACAGTTCGAAACCCAAGGCACTACTAATACATATTGGTAATTTAGGGGGCTAGTGTTTCGAAAATTGCGTCCAAGTCATTGGAAGATCGTGGATCGAAATAGAGTATGGTTTGATTTTGAGTGAGGGGCAAACCTTTGCCCTCATTAGACATAAAATGTATTGCAATAAGTTTTAAGCACGTGAAGGTGACATTCAAAGTAAAAAGTATTAGGCATTATTCAAAAAGAAATCTGAGTCCCTCTTTCTCTCTAATTTACTCCAGTTTTGTTGTCACTTCGAATATTTCTAACCTGGTGCGGAGCGGGAACAATGGCAGGACTCTGCAGCCCAAAGTGCGTCTAGAGTCCACCTCTTCAGCGGGGATAGTAAAGCGATTGCTTAGAGGGGGAAATGACGAGTTAGTGTACAGGGATCAGTGTTACCTTTCCAGTGTTAGAAGTTATAAATTGTTCATCCCACTTCCTCACCTACGATACGTGGTATGAACGCACAAGTGCACAGTTCAAGGACCGAGCAACTTCGAATGAAGGAAGAGGACGGAAATCTTTTACGTGGCTTGGTTATATATTAATCCGCAACGGGTAGCGTTTTTCGATGTGTAGCGCATAGATTGGCAGTTGCGAAACCAGTCAGAGGATGGGACTGTGTCGGTCGCCTGAGACACACATCTTTCTTCCGGGGACCTTCAGTTTATGATTCACGCGGTGTCGGGGGAATTGGTTCTCTAACTTTCCTCACCGCGCGCCGTCCTCCTGTGTACCTTACAAAATATTTTCTTTATTTTATCCTTAATGATTAAGGAGATAAATTTACTTTTTTGTATGCAGATCAACTGTCTACTGCACAGTAAAAAGAAGATCTTGTTTTCATCTACATACTACCCCGCAAGCCGCCTCAATAGGCGTGTGGCGGGGGCTGTTAGGACACCAGCCGTTTACATATAAAAAGGAAACGCTCTAATGAAATAACGCCTTGCATTTATTAAAGTCCCTTATTGTTCGGGGGAAAAACGAATTCGCATACCTATCCGTTCGGCAAAATATCTCTCTTAATTTATCGTTTCTGTCGGACCTGGAAATATAGTGGGGTTCTAATATGATTTTCTCCGTGTCGCTCTGAAAGATATCTATTCTCAATTGTTCAAGTAATCTAAGCCTAGCGCGCAGCCTCCGAGTCTCTAGCGGCTCCCAGCCTAATTCGTTTAACATCTGCGTAACGCTGTCTGTACGCCCGTAGCAGTTTTTGTCGAATCGCGCCGCTTTCCTTTGTATTTTATTAAGTTCCCGGATTAAGTCTTTCTGCGCCGGATCCCATATGCTTGCTGCATTTTTTGAGACCAAAATAATACGACCAAACCAATACCAAAATAATATCATTTTTTTTAAGACCAAAATATTATCATGTTTTCAGAGGCAAGGTTATGTAGACAGCTAGTGCTGAATTCCAGAGCAGTTGATTGAGCTGTATCTAAGGGAAGGAGTACGGCTACAACATACCCACGAACTATCTTGTTTAAAAGCGTATGTGAATAGAGAGTGGGTGTCTTAATTCAAGACGATGCTCCCCTGCTAAACCACCAGTGAGTGTCTTAATTTATGACGATGCTCAGCTGCTCTGCAGCAACTTGAAATCATGAAACAAGCTTAAAATTCCCTTAATAGAAACCACAAAAAATGCAGTTGCGAGAAATTAAATTAATTATTTATTTTAATACACTTAATAAATGAATGCAATCAAACAGTTTTTTACAAACAATATCAAACACAATCTTCCAAACATGAAAATTTTAAGATTGAAATAGGCCTCATTATAAAATGTAATGCCTTCATATAGGACAGTTGGGTGCTTAAGCATTATAGTACCGGTGAAAAGCTATCCTCCCCTCTTTCATATATTTAAGGGGAATTAAAAAAAGGGAGACATTTTATTGATGAAGGCCACTCCCTTGGGTACGATTCTATTTAAACATATCTACCTATGCATACTACCCTGCGAGCCGTCGCGTCGGAGAGGCGTGTGACATGGGGTTTTATGACACCAGCCATAATAAGGGAAGGAAAAATGAAGGGGACGAGGATAGAGGTGAATTACATGTGTTATGTGAGTATCACGCTGTTTTTGTTGTATTCAATGATTGTGCGTGAACTAAAATAATTTTCGCACGTATCAGTTCGAAAATGTACTCTCTCATGTTTGTAATGCCCTCACTGCACTTTTACTGCAATATAACTATATTATTTGGAATAAGTCACGGCTTTTGGCACGTAAAAACGGATTTCTCATGTTTGAGTGCTTGGTATTCCGTTAGTTTTCAATTGATATGCTTGAAATTCTTAAGCAAGAAAGTCAAATGTCTTGAAAATAGTTTGCAAAAAACCATTAGTTTATATCACTGCAATCACAGAAGTTGTAGTAAAAAGTGTGAAACTCCGCTAACTTCGAAATTAATGGTTCGATAGAAATTTAATTGAAATCGTTTCGTGCGCTGAAATGTCAGCATGACGGAAACATTAAAGAAAATAATAAACAATTACCAGTGTTGCCAATTGTGATTTTTATTTATGATAAGTTTGAACACTGAACGCAGCTTACGAGCCAGCGATTGAAGGAGCCGCTAACAATAGATTTCAAAAGAGAAAGTCTCCCCTGTCTAGGCCATGTTGCCAGGTTGTGGTCATGTGCTTTAAACTGGTCCCTTTGACATGCATGTTTTAGTCTTCATTAGTCATTATTGCTGTACAATGACACTCCTCCAGTGCATCAAGTGCCATAGACGGTGTTTACAGACAGTAGGTTGGGTTAAGAGTAATATCTTCCGTGTCGTACAGAAACGTGATTGATATTTTTTCAAGTAATCTACGCCTAGCATGTAGGACCACGAGTCTCTAACGGCTTCCAATCTACCCCTTCCAATAGGTACCTGTTTTACTCTTTCAATTTGATCGTAGCAGTTTTTGAACGAAGTGTGTGGCTTTTCTTTATATTTAATTTACTTTGCCAATCAAATCTCTCTCTGTGGTGTTTTACTGCATTTTCATATACTCTCGCATGTTTTGAAATGCACTTTCTGTATTAATTAAAATATTTAAAATTCTAGATTTTAAAAATGAGTATGATGTAATTCTAGGCACTAGGCGTATTTTTTCTTCAGTCCTAGACTTTATCTTGGGTATTGAAGAAATCAGGAGTTACTGAATGTGACTTACTTTTTGTTTCTTGGCTAGCAACTAAATTCTTTTTGGGATGGAAAATTTGACACTGCTTGGACTCTTTTACGCTCCAGATCCTTCGGAGTTTGTCGTTCCTCTCACTTTGGTCGTCGAAGAAAGCAAACAGGTTTTTCGGCGTGGGTCTATCGTTTATTTGTTCCAGATAGACCCTCTTACGAGGGCAACACTGTAGTATGTATCTTGAGGCATTAAGGGTTTCCTCCAGGGATTTATGAATTGTTAGTCTTACTCTCACCTCTGTCTATCGTGTACCGCAAAGTTTGCCTCGTGGGTAGAGCTTTCCGATGGCTCTGTGACATTGTTGACCACGGGTAAAGGCAAGTGCTTAATACCGGGACAATTTAGATACTAACGACGTTGCCCGAAATATTTTGTTGGTCTCAATATATCCTACATGCTAGCTAAATGCACCTCTGTTTATCCCTCTCTCAGTGATGTAGCCATAGTCGTGTAATGGACTTTTAAAATCAGTTAGATACTAACGACGTTGCCCGAAGTATTTTGTTGGTCTCAATATTTCCTACATGCTAGCTAAATGCACCTCTGTTTATCCCTCTCTCAGTGATGTAGCCATAGTCGTGTAATGGACTTTTAAAATCAGTTAGATACTAACGACGTTGCCCGAAGTATTTTGTTGGTCTCAATATATCCTACATGCTAGCTAAATGCACCTCTGTTTATCCCTCTCTCAGTGATGTAGCCATAGTCGTGTAATGGACTTTTAAAATCAGTTAGATACTAACGACGTTGCCCGAAGTATTTTGTTGGTCTCAATATTTCCTACATGCTAGCTAAATGCACCTCTGTTTATCCCTCTCTCAGTGATGTAGCCATAGTCGTGTAATGGACTTTTAAAATCAGTTAGATACTAACGACGTTGCCCGAAGTATTTTGTTGGTCTCAATATTTCCTACATGCTAGCGAAATGCACCTCTGTTTATCCCTCTCTCAGTGATGTAGCCATAGTCGTGTAATGGACTTTTATAATCAGTTTTGTGTTTTATCAAATTTAAACCAGAATGGACAGGTGGACAAAATGGCAAAGCGAGTTTGGTTCGACCAATTACCACACGTTTACTCTTCCTCCTTGTGAGAAAAACCTGCTGCAAAAAAGACCGTAGAAGTGAAGAAAACGATATAAACGCACCAATTTTATACATTGTTTGATATCCCACTCTACTATCACGATTTCAACTCTTAAAGGAGCTCGCCCACCGTTTATTTAGGCACAAGCAAATTAATTTTTTATGTTTCTCGCAACACGTGCGCTCTAGTGACATGAGCCTTTGCTGTTCTATCCGTAAATTGTGATTACGAAGAGATAAGCGAAAGTATTTCTCGAGTGTTGCTGTGCTCCATTTATTTAAAGAACGTGACAAAAAAGTAAAGAGATTCAGATCGATTGGAAGTTCATTCAGGGGGAAAGAGAACTTTGGAAATTTCCTTATATTCAATCGAAATGTCAAATGATTGCTAGGTTTATTTGAATCACTTATTTTTATTGGAATTTATACCTGTTTGAAATATACCTACTCTAGTCACAAAACGAGTAGGACGTACAGGACAGTATAGTTTACGAATATGAAGTCATCAAGAGTCCAGAAAATATAAAAAGCCAGATGGAATAAGCTATTTTCATCCTTGGTTCTACTTACCGCCGAAAATTTCGCGGACGACACTATAATTAATCATTTGATTTTCATTTTCAAAATGCACGGCTGTGTATGAAGTGAAGAAAGAAAAGTGTTGAGGAAACATATGGCGTACGAAAGGAAAGTAACTGAGGCAGGCGAGATGTAGTGGAATGACATCCTGATTTAATGAAAAGAGAGATGGCACTTTTCCACAAATTTATTGAAGTACAACGCGTTTCGACCGTTAGGTCATTTTCAAGTACACTGAGTGGTTTTGGAAAATAGGAGCTGTATTTATACAGGTCGGATGAGTGGGGGTGGGAAGTGGAAAAGGGTGGATGAGGAAGGGGGGGGATGAGGAAGATGTGTCATGTGGTTGTGCACTTGGAGAATGGAATGGCAAGGAGTGGGGAGTGGCTCATGAATGTTTTTGTTCATTCATTAAGTGAATGTCTCCTTCTTGCACAATTTCCAATTTTTCCAGAGCGTCGAGTCTTCGGCCTTTCCTCTCCACGTGGACGATCTCCGGGTCAAAATCACACGAATGATTCTCTATAAGGAGATGTTTCGCCACGAGTGAGGTGGTATCTCCTTTCTCCCAGCATTTTTTGTGTTCTTTCAACCGGGTGGTGAAGCTCCGGCCTGTTTGACCGATGTACACTTTTTCGCAGTCCTTACATTTTATTTTATCCATCCCCTTCAACAGTCTGGTGTATACAAAATAAAATGTAAGGACTGCGAAAAAGTGTACATCGGTCAAACAGGCCGGAGCTTCACCACCCGGTTGAAAGAACACAAAAAATGCTGGGAGAAAGGAGATACCACCTCACTCGTGGCGAAACATCTCCTTATAGAGAATCATTCGTGTGATTTTGACCCGGAGATCGTCCACGTGGAGAGGAAAGGCCGAAGACTCGACGCTCTGGAAAAATTGGAAATTGTGCAAGAAGGAGACATTCACTTAATGAATGAACAAACATTCATGAGCCACTCCCCACTCCTTGCCATCCCATTCTCCAAGTGCACAACCACATGACACATCCCCCCCCTTCCTCATCCACCCTTTTCCACTTCCCACCCCCACTCATCCGACCTGTATAAATACAGCTCCTATTTTCCAAAACCACTCAGTGTACTTGAAAATGACCTAACGGTCGAAACGCGTTGTACTTCAATAAATTTGTGGAAAAGTGCCATCTCTCTTTTCATTAAATAAATATGGCGTACGATTTATGAATTCAACCTAGCCTACGTGTGGGGTTCAACTGCTTAGCTGTGGAGTTGAGGGCTACGACTTCAACCAATCCAATTCAAGTATCATCAGACAGATGAATCAACAAAGCCTAATTGCGTAAATGGAGATTCCCATGCAAAATCCTCAAATAAATGTGAGCACATTAACGCGCACCTCTACTTTAACTGTGATTTTTGAGATTGAGACAGATATGAATCGAACCTGGGCGTCTGTTTTGGGACATTTTGATCGATAAGTATCCGGTGAATTGACGTCCGTTTCTACCACTTTTTTTTTTAAGGATAACACTCATGAGTTCTTCAAGTAAAAGACCATAAAATGTGGCGTACAGCAATGAGAGTACCAGGTATCAAGAAATTTCAATTGATACGCTTGTTTAATGTAACAATTTATTCAAATCATCGAGTCTATTTTATCCAAACATTCGTGCATGAAATTTTGATCCAGCTATAGTTTTTCCGGCATTATGTATGTTATTCTGTTTCGCTCTCTACTTCATTCTGTTAATTACTCACGCTTATTAGGACAAAGGTATTCAAAATTGTTACCTAAAATGTTTGTGCTTTATCATGTTTACATTTATTATCCTGGTTTGGAAGATGTCAATAATAAATGATGGAACGTAAGTGGTGTTAATGTGAGCGGTGATTTATTAAAAAGAAGACCAATATACTTTAAACTATATTCTGCTATAATATTGTTGTCAATTAGAGAAGAGGTTCTTACTCGTGCATAGAAATATAGTTCAGTCATGTTGTATTGATTTTCAAAGCCTGTTAAGTGCTGTATATATATCTGCTTATTCCCCCACCCCATACCCACAAGGGATTGGTTCCTCCTAATTTTCCTCTCGCACCACAAATGTAAAACATGACCCTCTCCATTCAGCCTCCTTCCAAGCCCACTACATTTAATTAGAGACCAGCCCGACTGCCACTTTGCCCTCGCCCGGACAAGGGAGACGAGATGAGACGTTGCCTTTCCCTTCTCCTTCCCACTCCCAGGCCCTCGTCCATTCCTTGGGTTTCCCGTCTCCTCTGTTGTCGCCTTCTCACGAAAACATTCCTCCCTCATCACTATATATGGCACGCAAAGTATGCCGTCGTTATGGCTTTCCGAAAGATTAGCAATCATAATGAAGCCGCGTCCGAATTCCTTCAACCAGCGAAGATAAACGAATATTTCCATGACTATAATGTAAATGCGGTGACAGCGATGAACGGATAGAACCAAAAAGGTTCGTACCGCCTGACGCTTTGTGGGAAACGTCAACAAGCAGCAATTCGCGTTTGCCTAGAATAAACGAAAAACGAAATGTCTATTCGGGTTTTTACCTCATGCTTGTTTTTCAGACAACACTTTCAACCTTATCTAGCGGGCGTCTTCCACCTCAAGGCCATTTCAATCTGAAGAATTGTAGAAAAATATGTGTATACTTATATAGGTATGTATTATATTAGATTCCAGAAAAAATTCAAGTGAGCACTCTCGTCCTCGTAGTTTTAAAAGCATTCCTTCAAGACCTGTATGAGTCATGCTAAACTGATATCCTAGAATAGAATTGATTTTGTATAGGATTGAAGCATTACGTTCCAGGATCCTCGGCTTCGGAAACTCGGTGAAATTTCCCGGTGAAATTGACCTGAAGTTCTCTTTTTTCTATGAAGTTCATTAGTCTTGAAGTTCACGGAAAAGTTAGTTTTTTCCTCCATTCGATCTGATCATTAATTTTTTTTTCGGTGACATTACATGGGAATGGATTACGCCACGCTTGACTTATGAACGAATGGGCAGATGAAGTGATAACGATTTTGTAAGACGCAATGCGTATTACTGAGTAGCTTCCTTCAGTACTATGCTAAAGGATAAATATCTAATGGAATTTACTCTTCTGAAACCTATGGTCTCACAAAGTCACGAAATGCAGAATTTTGTTTCGGCTTCCGTAGTCAAAATCTTATAATATCTTCGTATTTTTCGCTCATTTTTATATTTCCTCTTGGTATTTGCTACGTTGACAGCTCAGTTCAATAGGCAAGGAGTTTCTTTTTCTCAATTTCATGAAATTTTTAAGATCAATCTTTTTTGTCTTGTTCTACCTTTAAGTGTCATAAATCCAAGAGAATAATGCCGTCAGTTCCCATTATCGTGAAATTTCGTCCAATATTACTCAAATGGCGCCTTAATATTTCTCTTCTACATTACTTAGATATAATTTACGGATTACTCTAAGGCGACTAATCCGACTTGAGCTAGTTGAGGGAAGTCTCAGAAATTGCCCCACTGCGTTTAAACAAATGTATACTATAATATATGCTCTTTTAAAAGGTGAAGGAAGACCGTAGAACGAAAAAAGAACAGCGTTACAATCACAGTAGCATGAATCTTCAAGTATTAATCACTTACCGGATATGAGGAGGAATGTTATCGAATATTGAGAATAGTATTAATAATGTATTATTGCTTCATGCCTTGCTGAAAAGCATTAGCTACCTAAAAAGTTTTCGTATCACACGCACGCGAAGTTTGAAGTAAAAGAAAATGAAATGGATCTCTTCCATACGATGTTAAAATTGAAACATTTGTAGGAAATAAATTTCCTCTACCAGAGTGATCAATCCATGGTCTGGAATCGGATAGCATTATTCCTGGACTTCTAAGATCTAATTAATAACAATATAACCCGGTTGACTGTTTTAATGAGAAACATTAAATTGTTTATATTGATTGTATCATGCTACGGTATTGTTCTTTTACTCGTGCCTTTCTAAAAAAATAAGAAATTATTTGACAATTGTTCGGGAGGAAAGGAAGTTGCCAGTGAAAATTAAGTATAAAAAGACAGAGCTGGTGGTTAAAGGAGTTATTTAGGGTGGTTACTCTGTAAAATAACTTAAGTGTTATCTTTTTCATATTCTGTCAACTTTTAGGGAAACATTCCATCTGTTTCATACGAACATAAAAAGTCTAACCTTTTCATGTTACAAATTTTTCGCAAATTGAAATTGAAGTTACTTAGGCGGTGTTGAGTGTGACAACGAGTATAAAATGGGGAAAATAGTATTTAAATCTAATATAAGTGTCAATTTTGTGAAGACTATTTACCTATTCCAAGTAAATGTTTCGAGAAAATTCAATTCAAATAAAATTTGAGCCTCTATTTGAATTATATTTTTGAGTTATTGGTAAAATACTTGAATAATTGAAGCCCAAGTACGTTAGTTCAATTGAATAGGCGCGGCAGTTGGGGCCTACGACTAGAAAAAGCATTAATTTAAAATATATTCCACGAGTAGTCAGCATATTTTTACTAAATTACTTTTCTACTTAATTAAAAAAAATAGCTAAGAATTAGCTCAAGTGAAAGCAACATATTTTGGTAATACATAAAGAAAAGTGGACTGTAGTTCCTTTGTTTTACTCTTACAGTCGCGGTGTAACCTCCTTTAGGGCGAAGGGATTATTAATCTACATCTGCAAAATTCCCTGCAAGCCACCTCTGGGGTGTGTGGCAGGGGGTGAGTAGTCACCAACATGCTTTTCACTAAACCCTAAAGTTATTGTAGCTACGACTATTGATGCATTAGCATAAATCACTAATGCTTGTCACGAGGCGAAGCATCACAAGTGTGAAATTCCGTTGTTCAAGGAAGTATCCTGGGACAGAGGATAAGATATGGAAAATAGTAGCCGTGTTAGAGTGGGGAGGTTTGCTGAGATTAAAAGAGGAATGCTGTTTTCCAAGAGACGTTTGGAGATCATATCATAAATGGTACATCAAGACCTACCCTTTTTGGTAGAAAACTATTTGTTTTAGTAGGCTTAACTTCCCTCTCCAGTCCATGCTTCTCTCGAACACGCTCAAGAATGCTCCCGTGAAAGACTGAAAACGTGTTTCCGAACCCTGACTTTAATTTAAGGATCGTTTATCACCCGGTGTCCACGACGAAGTGGGTTGCTCTCGGAATTTCGAACGCTTGTCGGCGATGGTAACGGACTACTATACTACCCCTTGAGTTTGTTAAGGCCGTTGTGCAGAGTGAGAGGGTGTAGCCCTTGGACCACGTCGGACCAATACAAGGAGTGGCAGGAGAATGTGGCTGTGTGGCAACTGTGAAGTGTTAAGAAAATCCTCACCTCTCCTTGGGAAAGTGTCATGGTTGGGAGTAAGAGTACCGTGCTAGTTCCAGGAGTGTTAAAATGGCGTGCTATCTTCGCAACCCATTTTTATTCACTCTTCGTGCGTCTCAATAATTTTAAAATTAAAAGAATTAGTGTCGTATGTTCCTGTTTAATGAAGCACATATTCTGACATTCCCATTCCTGCGAAGTTCTTTACGTGGCGTTCATTGTATTTACTATTATTTAGAACTAATTTCATTTTCTAGGTAGAGGATGCAAAGTTTCATCAAAAATGTTAAGTATTCCTTGCATTTGCATGTTAAAAACAAACGTATAACTGAATCATATTAAACTTCTTTATAATATAAAATGCAGACTGAACATTAATTGTAAAAACAAACATGAGCATGACACTTTTTCTTGTCAAGGAAGTCAGTGACATAGGGCCATTTTTTTCAGAAATTTTCAGAAATGTTGAGAGCAACTTAAACTTTGTTTTAATTTGATTATTGTAGACTACTTTCAATATAAAAGAGCCTCTTCACCCTTTCACTGCTATGCATGCATATATGCGTTTGAACTGAGCTATGCCAACAGCGCTACGCACGCATATATGCGTTTTACGTGCAAAGGAGTTTAAATACCAACACATAAGTTTGCGCGCTACGGTGAGCGCTCTCTGGGATGAAGCTTAGCAGTGAAAAGGTTAATTAGGTACACCTTGTTCGGTCTAATTGCTTCTGTAATGCTTAATGTTAAGATGGCTTTGCACTCTAGTTTAATACCCACGGGTGGAAGACCTACCTTCGTACCTACGTATGTCTATAATCCTGTATTTAAGAGAAATAGAGTCATAAATGAATAAAAAGTGAAGCAGTTGAATCACTTAATGTCAAATTATGATTTTCTCATTTTTTTCAAAGTTGTGATATTATTCGAGCTATTTTTGCGTATTGAAACCATTTCGGTGCCAAATCATTGATAACAATGAATATGTGGCGTGTGGCGAGAAATAAATACGCCAACTTTCCTTGAGAAATATCATTATTCTGTCGAGGCAGGCACAAGCGGAGACTGAGTTAGACTGAGCAAGAATGACCGATCGTAAAGGACTCATGTCGCTTATATATATCATAGACAACGGTTCGCGAACGTTCTAGATGTTTTCGTTTGAAAACTTCTCAGGTGATATGGGTCTTTTTCCTGCTTCATCGCCATGTCAGTCAAACGGTGCCGCTCGGGAGGCCGTTCGATCGCCTCAAATAATTACTTCAAATTTCTTCTAATAACCGGAAAATGAAGTGAATTCGGGCAAGTTTTTGGGTTAGTTTAGTTCAGATGTCTGCAGTAGCAAACCAATATCTTATTCGTAATATTTGAAGTGGTGTCTGCTTCTTATGCTTGGAAACGCTTAACGCAATGGTGACTGACTTATTAAGCGATATATCAATTTATTTAACTAATTTTTTTACTTTAAAATCCATTAGACACTATTCATTAAAATTATAATATTTTTCCCTGCGATTTCTGTAAACTAATATACAAAAATGAATATTCATTTGTTCGTCTTCTATGCGTTCCAATATCATTCATCAGATTACGATGAAACATTGTTGAGTTGTCGTGCGCGTGCCCGCGGAAGTTTCTGAATTATTAAATCCACTGTACAATAGGTAGAGTGCGAGTTGTTTCAACAAATGAGTGTTCGCACGCGAGCTTCTAAAACAAGCGAGGAACGACAAGCAAGCAAAGAAGCAGATCATTTACGAGTTGTTCAATCACTTGCATCAGAATCGTATCAGTGAGATATAATATCGCGTGCATCAGAATCACATCAGTGAGACATATTTGTGTGAAAAGGTACGTGATTTATTTGTACTTTGAATAAGATTTGGTGCAGTGGTCTCTTTGTTTGCTTTGTTTAATTGTTTGCACTCATGATATGATTTTCATTAGATAACTTGAAGAACAAAGTTTAGAATTCTTGCATTCGTTTTCGCTTTTTCCTAAAATTGGATTTTTCAGCTCGAAAATCATAAATTTTTGCACTACTTCAACAACATAATATTTTATTTACTTAGAAACCGCAGTGTAGGCATGGAATGGAAACTTATGCCATCATTTGTGCGTTACGAAGTCCTGTGTGGGTACGAGGAATCATTGTCTTTTATTCATTTTGTACTTGTAAATGTGTCTTCATTGTATATGTATGATTGCTTAGAAAGAAAAAGAGGCATAGCAACGCATGCCGAGCACAGCGTGTTTCTTATAAAACTTTACAAGAAAAAAATGTAGGGACATGACTCTAGCCTTGCGATCAAAATAAAAGTTTTTCTTTAACTATTCATCGGGAGTCAGTCCAAATTTCCTGCAGGATATATCTTTAATTTTTCCTCGTAGTTAGAAACGAGAAAATACTCTCTTTTTGCAGATTCAAAAATGTAATCGCCGCCCAGAGTAAAGGGAGGTATTTCGGCCGATGGCTGCCATTGAAGCCTCTCTCGTTCTATAGTAACGAGGTCCTGCGCAAACATAGGGTTTCAATGATTTAATACTACACGCAACTGTCCATTGAACGGATGTAGGTTCGAATTGGGACTCTGAAAGCATTGCTGATAATTGAAAGCTTAGCTGCCAGGCAGAGAGCATTTCAAAACACGGGCTTATTCCTGAGGAACGACAACGTTTTAACGATCCCAGCTGCCTTTCCAATGCTTTCTTTTCGAATCCTATCCCCTTAAAAATTGCGAAACCTCTCCGCCTCGCCGTCTCTATGAAAAGGACCGTCTGCGTGGCTAATTTCGTCCCGTGTTTCGGTGCAATGCAGTTTTACGGCGTTTCGTGGTGCGTAACTGGCTTGATTTTCAAGAGGGTTTTACTGTAGATTGAAAAAGAAAAGAGATGACGTACGAAACGTATTAACGTACGAAAGTGGAGTCTTTTTTTTCGAACATTGATCCACCTAACATGGCTATCGTGCGCAACTTCTACGCGCACTTTCTTAGCAATACCAGCCCCGACAAGATCAGTGCGCTTTCATTGTTCTTTGGTTTAATGTTTTTAAGTCGTTCGATAGGTGGCATTAGTGAAGACTCTTAGGCACATTGTCACTTTGTTTACGAATGGCGGCTTGTGGGGATTTCCGATTGTTGGCGGAGAAAAAACTTGATTGCTTGACTGAAAATGGGTAAAAGATGTTATGTTCCTGGATGCTCTACAGGGTATTCCGCAACCGAGTGAAAGAACAACATGTTAGGAGTTAGAAGAACAGGAGCTTGTTTAAGGATAATTTAAACGCTCTCTTGTATTCTGCACGTTACCGTATAGCAAGGCAAAGATCGATGCTGATGATTACCTATGTATCCATTGCAGATCTCTCATTATTTTGACAGATTTTGGTTTTTATTCTCTATGTGATGTAAATATCTTTGATGTGATCATTAAAAGTGTGTATTACCGAATTCAATTACTCGTGAATTACGCTCTTTACCCATACTGAGGCTTATGATTTTGTTTTGTAAGATTGATCGTTCTAACATTATCATTTGACGAACAAAACCTTTAGTTTCTTCCTAACTAGCCGTAATTTCCCTAAGTTCGAAATAGAAAAAAAAACGAAGATACGTGTGATGCATAGGGATCATTTGATTCAAGTGACTCATTCATGACAGTGGCGCCACGGTTGCCAGCTTCAAAAAAGGTATCACGCCTAAGTTGGGAGTCAGCTATCCTTAAATTCTAGTATCCATGAGCAAGACACCGCTGTTTTGGAATTGTTTTTCCATGTTGAATTGTTCTAGGCAAATCAATGCTATACCACGACGATTACATTACTGAAATCTATGTTGCCTGTGTATTATCAGCACAACTGATCCATTCATTGTGGCCTATTTCACATTGAAATTTATTCAATATTTGTAGTGCCTTTGTTTCTGTGTCTTATGGATCTATCAAATTCTCTTTTTAAATGTATTATTCTCTGATGTTTTTAAGAGTACTTGGAGAAAAGGGGGAGAAATATTTGAAGACAAACATCTACTAATCTATGCCTCTCTTCATCTCAATTTCTACATTACGGTCGGCTTCCTTAATAGCAAAGGAAATTCAGACTTTCAATTTGGCTTTAGAGTTTTAAAAATGGGGATTAATATAGGTAGTACCATTTTCCGGATCCATGGAGCGCAAGCCATTTGCTATTATATAAGAAACTAGTAAATAAACCTATGAGTAATAAGATCAATGACGTTCCCCTCAATGAAAGCAAAATCATTGCTCTAATTGCTTTTCAAAGTTATATTGACCTAAATCTCACTCAGCCTTTCGCTTGTTGTGGCATAATCATGTATCCTGCCGTAGCATGAAGATAGTCGTGCATCCTAATCATATGCGATGACTATTGGGTGAATCATTTTGCCCTTCCTATGTGAGTATACATCTATTCCTTTTATCCAAACCTTATTAAGGCATTTTCACTATTAATTTGAGTGTATAAAAATGGCTAGGGGTCTGGATCAAGTTTTTTTCGTGATAATGCATTCAGATTGGCATATGCAATTATAATTTGTTCTCCATCTCTGTGTTCTATGATACCCCGAAATATCTCCCTGCCTGAAATGTCTCCCTGGTTATTGATTTGTAAGTTCATTGGCCTTCCAAAGGCGAGCGGAACAAATGCGCATCTGATGCTGGCAATCGCCGTACTTAAATGGATAGTACCATTAGTATTTAGTGTTTAAGATGGCTTAGGGCTTGAAGGCTTAGGAGTGGTCGATAATTCTGCGGTGGGGAGTTAGGGGGAACTTTTCCTTGAACTTGCCAATGCAATACCAATGGGATTATGACATTTGCGTTAATCTACTTTATGCATGAGAAATTCGGAGATAATATTTATTAATTCAACTATTATTTGTGATGATATACCAGTTAAGGTAGGTTTAGATATCAGTAGGTGCACCTTCATTAATATTTTACATTTCTCCATTAACTATTTCATTCTTCAGCTCAGCTTACGGCCCACCTCTCTTTATCCCATCCATAAAGCCTATTTTTTTAAAATGTGAATGCGAATGAACATAGTATGGTTCATTCTCTGTGTCATGTAAGGTTTTGCAGCGACCATTTATTTGTGTACTTTCGAGGTCCTCGTGTGCAAAAATTATAAGAAATACAGAATATGTAAAACTATGACTGAACAGCCCGTTCTGTCGACTATGGTAAATGGTTTGTTGCGATCGGAGGGCCGGTTGTAAGGTGACGTCACAGTGCTGCGCGTTGGAGTCTACATTTAGGCCTGTGTGGGCACGGCGGGCTCAGTTCAGTTTTACCTACGTAACAAGTAGGTTGATTGTAGTGATCGATGTGTCTACGGATAGCTGAGAACGTGAGTTAGACGTTGATAACACAAGAAATATAAAATTAACACTGGAAAGCAGTAAATATTAGTTACAATCAACCAATTGTTCACAAGTTAGCCATTTGCATTTATGATTTCGATCAATAAATGTTATGCATAGCGTTATTTTCTTTCTTTCATTTAAACTTTCTTTCTGACTAACAATACAAAATAATCTCCCAATAACGAGAGTAACGTACGTAATATCGCATTAACGAAATAAAGATCCGAAGGTAGTATCAAGAATAATCCCTGTATTTATTCTTCCCGTTACTCAACCTCCTTCCCATCCAGCACGGCCTTCATAATCCCTACACCCTCCATTGCCTATTAAAACCACCTTCTCTGCCTTCTCCCAATTTCTTCAAGCATTTTCCTCTCTTCACCCACTAACCACATCGAGCACTTCTTCGTTTTTCTTTCTTTCCGTCCATCGCACATTCTCCACTCTCCTCAGCTCCCAACTTTCAAACGCCTTTAACTTATTCTCATCCTATTTCCACAGAGTCCATTTTTCTGCACCGTGCAATCCTGTATTCCACGCACGAATCTTTCACAGTCGTTTCTTTACATTCTTACACTTGATCTACGTCATTATTTCTCGCCTATTTTTGAACACCTCTTTTGCTATCGCGATTCTCCTCTTAATATTTTATTACTACGCCTATTTCCTCAGGCATCCTGCCCAAGTAATAAAATATTCTTACTGATTTAGTTTGTGCTCTTCTAATTAAGATCAAAATGTGAGCTAAGCGTTTTCTTTCCTTAGAAAATCATCTCATTTCCAGATTTATATGTTGGTGTGGTGGCCGTTATTGAAAGGATATTACTTTCTCGTAAACGATTTTCAGTGCACGGGAAAATGAGCATAACCACCATTTTGGAAAAATTTCTAGTCGTGGTGGAATAAAGTGTTGTCGGAGCGAAACGGCTGCAGCCACAACTGTTTCGGTGAGACAAATGTTTCACATAACTGTTGCAAACAACAGGTTAGTTTCATGGTCCCCCGCGTAAAATATATGTTTGCTCCAAATTTGGGCCAAATTTATGTTTGGATTAAGTTTAGCCCAAACATCGGCAATTAAGACTCCTAACTTCAAATAGCGTCTAAAAATTTATACTTTGCCGACTTTATTTAGGAAAGGTATTGCGCAACTTCTCCCAAATATTCATAAATTTTCCAAAAACGTTTATGTAAATATTCACGTTAGTTAACGCTTATTTTGGAAAAATGTGGAGTGAATTTGGTAAATGAATCAGCTTTCGAAAGTAGCACAAAACTAGATAAATTTCCCCGAATGGTGTTACAACTTTGTAGTAAGTTTATTTAAGTAAATTGGGCTAAGCATAAATATTTTGACGCTATTTGAAGTTAGGAGTCTCATTGCCGATGTTTGGGCTAAACTTAATTCAAACAAAAATTTGGCCCAAATTTGGCGCAAACGTTAACATTTTTACGCGGGCCTGCTGCGTCCCCAGTTGCTGTTGCACTCTGTGCTGTGCAGAGGCTTCTGATGTAGCTGAAGCTGACTGTTTCGTCTTCTATTCTGCTCCAGTTGCACTGCACGTGTGACTGCTTGGCGGTTATAAGCTGTAATTTGTTGGATTTGAATCTGTTGCAGACGGTTGCAGGTTTATTCAGCTAACACATGTCCACCCATCGTTGCAGATAGAATTAGAACTGTGAAGGACCTATCTCTCATGAATCAAAATGAAATTGTTACTTTATTAAAGTGAAAGATTTCTTATTACATAGAATGCAGAACTACCATTCATATTGTAACAGCGCAGATCGATCGCTTTTTGTTTGGTGTGCCTCTAGCATTTGTCCGCAAAAGAGTGTTTTCTGGAACTGTTTCGTTTTGAAACTGTCTCGGTTGCGAAATAGTTGCGATGAAACTGTTGTGTTCCTTTAGTGCCACCACTATTTTCTACGCATAATGCAATTACATTTGATTGAAAATGATGCAGTCCTAAAGATGCTAAGAGTTACCTTCAAAGAGATGTATCGCACATGAGTGTGTTTATGGCCTCGGTCGTCCAATGTTGTTTTTTTTTAGCTCAGAGGACGCATGTTTTTGATTCCGTAGATAGCGCTATCCTCTTCTCTTTTTCCACTGCTTCAAACATCTCCCTCTCATTCTTTTGCTCCTTTTCCCCGAAAAAAAACCTTCAACCTCCAAGCCCTCATTTCCCCTCTCCTCACCACTCGAGAAACTGTGCTTGTGCGATGCCCAAGAGAGAGTAGTGTCGCCTGCACCTAATTAATTAGCGCCACGCGTCTTTGGGCGCTTCTCCTGCCAAACGATAGCAAGATAGAGGGAGTAAGTCGGCGTGACGTGCGCCGTCGACGGCGGGAAAGGGTCCATTCGGGACCACGTCCACGGATGTTAATGTGACGGAAAGGATGCTGTATGGACTCTTGGCACTCCGTAACGAAAAGATATTTGTTGGCGAATAATGGTCGAATCAAGATGGGTATTTGGCCCACTTACCCTATAAAATAAGATACTTTCGTTGTTTGCTTTTTCGCAGGTTCATTGTAAATAATTGAAAATAAAAATCATCATTTCCCATCGAGTCTTCCAAAAATACCTCGAAGTATCAACTTCTAAAGTGTTCACTCCAAAATGGCTCATGTTGATGTCTTATGGTGAACCTTAACTTTGGTAACTTTTGCGTTTGCACGAAGACGCAATCCTTTTAATCTCCACTTTCGTCATTTATTCTGGCTTCTTACATATGTTTACATGGAATTCGTAAATAAATAAGAAATACCTAACACAAGAACTCTTTTTCGCGAAAACTATTTTATTTGAAGGGTTTTTACTTCTTCGAGCTGACTTAAATAATTTATGATTTTCATATATATCTGCTACGTGAGTTGAGCCGTAAGTTGATAAAAGAAATTGCCTTAGTAAATCATAAAATATACGTTTAAAGAAATCATAAAATATACGTTTAAAATATACATAAAAATATACGTTTAAAGCAACATTATAATATTTTGCTGAGAAAGTAGCAATTTTTTTGACCATTTTTGAGAATCTCTCAAAGTTATTTACCTACATTCTAATGTGTTATGATAAAATATTGTAAATTGAAAGTTCCATATAAAAGAAAAATTTTAGCATGATGCCAATTTTTTATTAGGAAATGAAAAATTGTGTTCATTTCGTAGATAGTAGACTTACCATTATAATTAACAGTTGGCGCTTTCTCACTTTTGGCACAAAAGAAACTCACAACCTTGAACATACCTTAAGTGCCACAGCCTAAAAGTTACAAATGTGGGACAAATGGCTTTTAATTATTTCATATAGCATTGACTCGGTTAATTTTTTTATAATTGTAAAATTAATATGAAATAAAAAATACTTCTTGAAAAAAACACCCTTATACTCAAGTGTACTAAAAAGTAAAAAAGAACTTCGTCATCACTCTCATAGTAAAATTTGGGCGCTTTTCGAAGAGATATTGATATAAATGACAGAAGTTGGATGTTGATTAAGAAAAAGCGCCCACCTTTTTATTTTCACAGTGATGTGAAAAAAATCATTTTTTTACTTTTTAGTACACGCAATATAAGCGTGGTTTAAAAAAGTATTTTTTTACTTATTATTTTCTACTTTTCTGTCCTTATTTTATTGTGCAACGGTTCTTTGAAATATAAATTATTATAATTTATTCTCACTATAAATCACTTCTACTGGCGCCATCATTGGCAAAAGACATTTTTACATATAAAATATAAACAATTTATTTTTATTTCAGTCATTAAATTCACTAATTACCAACTTGGTAATTAGTGAATTTAATGACTGATTCGTGAATTGTCATCGAGAGTAAGTAATGCCTGAATCACACGATCATTGTTAACGTACAAGTTCAGGGATAATTTGAGCAATGCTTTTCAATTATAGGGAAAATGACAGCTGAAGCCATCAATTTTCATATCACACGGTCATTTGTGTCGTAACTACGATCATCATTTCCGCACTCGGGATTTTGTTTCCATATTTATCGGCCGTAGCGACCGTGCCGTAGTCGTTTACTATTTTCTTTAAGTTATATTGGTTATATCAAAGCTCACTAGTGGTGCCACAGTTTGTATTTGCTGTTGTGCGTTCTGATTGGTTGCAGCTGGATATCACATACGTATTCAGGGATGGAAAATAGAACGGTCGCAATGATGGAAAAAGGGATAGGGATCCCTATCATTGTCGCTACCCCTGAAAATTATTGCGTCAGAGAGCCATCATTTGAGCTGTCATTGCCGCTATCCCTGAAAAATGATCGTGTGTTTCAGGCTTAAGTGTGTTCAAATTTCAGATCGATTGAACATTGGGAAGTGGGTTAGATTTCGATGACAAGATTCCATCCAGACAAACCAAGAAATAAACAGGTTAAGTTAAAATAAGCGTGGTAAAATCACGGCATGTTTGAAAATGTTCCTATTCACACCAACCCACCTATTACTTATTATTTAATGTGGACGACGTAATGGGATGAGTGTGTGTACCTTATGGCGAGGCAGAGGGGGAGCGGGGGGGGGAGAGAGGTGCCGGGGAAAGGAGAGGGAGGCTTTGGAGGAAGTGGACTAGTTGGACGTCGCTTGAATTGGGTCGTGACTGTTCTGCTCCTCTCCGTTACACAGGACTCCCACGTGCCCCCACCTCCCGCTCTCCACCCCCCCCCCCTTCCCTACGACCCCTCCACCCCCCCACCCTCCTCCCGTATGGAGAAGTTGTATTTTTGGACGCGTCGGATCGCGAAGATTTTTTTTTGGGGAATGAATAAGACTGAGGAGGAGAGATGTAGGATAGGAAGTAGGTATCGGGGAAGAGGAACTATATTCACGCTGTACATTGCCAATGCATTCATTTTTTTGCCTGTTTTCACTCATAAACTTTCAGTTAGGGCATTAATCTACGTATATGAATTGATCATGCTGATATCACTGCAATTGTTGAATCTATGGTGACTGAATTTTATATTAGCTTTGTACTTAATTACGCTTAATGTTATGTCTCTAGATACCTTCTTGTAATTAATTACGTTGGCACTAGAGAGTAAATATGCTAACTACGGTGACCATTATTTATTTAATTTTTGTCTTTATCCGCATTACCATGTTTTTTATGAAAATTATGGTGGAAGCTTGTTTAAACGATGGGCATATCTAGGGCATCTAGTATAGGATATCTAGACCCTTTTGGTTATTGATATGACTCTTTTTATCTATTGTTTTTCCAATAAGCTCTTAATATTAATGATACATCTCTTTCTTCTCGAAGTGCACAAATCAGTAAAACGACCGTATCTTAGTAGAATATAAATTATAATAGCATAATATTTGTTAAATGTTTGGGTTGCCAATACTCAACTGTTTTGGATATTACAACCGAGGTATCTCAGTTTATCATCAATGTTCTACGGGAATTTCTTATAGAGCAATGGTTATTGTTTCTCTTCATTATCAAGGGTTATTAACTCTTATAATTGGTTGACTGCAGCCCTCCCCTGATAAGTCCTTTGTGTCCTTGTAACTCTTCTGTTTCTTATTCTGTTTTAGCTGGATTTTGTATTTGTACATTGATCTTTCTCTTGGGTCTTTTCCTACCACTTTACCTCCTATTATGTCCCTAACAAATTATTGTGTCTCAAATTGTATTTAATTGTCGGCCTCATATACTATTCGCTAACACTAAATTCGAATTAACACTAAATTTCAACTTTGTGCATCAGCAAATCATGCAATTACAAATAGTCACTAATTTAATTTCGAAGAAGCTAAGGTTTTAGACTCAGAACAAAATTTATCAAAGAGATTATTCCAAGAAATGTTCAATATCTCTAGAAACAAAAATAGTTGCAATAAAAGGACAGACATTACTTATCTAAGCAAAATTTACCATAATTTAATAATTGACTTATAAAGTTTCAACAAAGAAATGGATCCAAGCAAACAAATTAAAATTGTAAATAAAATTAGCAACAAACTTAAAAGTTAACAATCTTGAATATGCACATGTATTTTTCTTTTTAATGACTGTAAATTATATATTGTAACCATTTTTTAATCAAAAGAGGATTGTAAAAGATTTTTTTACTATTGTATCATTTATTTATAGCCCTAAAGATGGATTAATAAATGCTCGAAAAGTTGGCTGAAGTTTGAAAAAAAAAATATTATTTGACCTAAAAACTCCTGATATTTGCACCGGATTATTGTGTCTCATAGGGTGACATATCCATCTGTACCTTGTTTTCTTTATATAATGTTCCATATTATTTTCTACAATACTTTATTTCTGCACAATTCGTCGAACCTATCCATCCATTTGATCTTCAGCATCCAGCAACAATTTTCGAAAGCTTCTATTATCATATGTTCCATCTTTCCAATGATCCATATCTCTGAGCCATGTCGCTCAACTATACACACGAATAGTACTTGTCTTACAGATCATTACATTTAATTTGAACACTACTGAATTAATAAATGCAAGGCGTAATTTCATAGAGCGTTTCCTTTTTATATGTAAACGGCTGGTGTCCTAACACCCCCCGCCACACGCCTATTGAGGCGGCTTGCGGGGTAGTATGTAGATGTAGATGTAGATACTATTGTTTTTTTCATCATTATATTGTTGGTTTGAGGTATTTTTCGTTTGATGTTGAACTTCATCCATCCCTTCTCATGCAGCTTCCAAGGTAGGAGAACGATTCTACCTATTCTTTCGCCTTTACTTACTGCGCAATGCCTGCCTTCAGGTTCTGACCTCTTCATCCTAATATTTTTGTTTTCTTCTCGTTAATCATCATATTTTATCCTTGTAGTACACTATTAATTGTCTTCGAGGATGCTTGCAGGTATTCTGACTATGATATAATAATAATGATAAATTTATTACTTAAAAAATACAACATTCACCAAAAAACAATGATTTCATGCATACATTTTAGGAAGCTTCTAAGAATAACTGAGCTGAGGCTACCTTACCAGTTAAGCATAGCTGCATACATCCATAAAGAACAATACAAATTGTCAATTTTTCAAATTCTAAGAACAAATAATTACTACAAAACAAATTTGCGATTAGCCAAATATGATGAATATATTAAGCACCAGAACTTCACACAATAATATTAAATAAATATTCTACATCGGTCTAAGTAAGTAGCCATTCCTCCACCATTTGAAGTAATTTGGTTTCATTATTAACCTTTATATTCTCCGGTATCAAATTATACACTTTAGGTCCCACATACAAAAAACATCTTAAAAAAGGAGTTTGATAAATGACTGCGATGTCATCAGTGAAACGAAGCATGCTTCTCCATTCCTTCGATTCCCGTTTCTTGGGCTTCTTTGAACTACGAATTTAAATGGGTTAAATTAAATTTAAATGGGTTAAATTGCAAGCAAGGAGGGACATTCATATTGATAGATAAAATTTAATATTATAGCAATCAGTCAAGACGTTTAGGCTACCTGCCGAGAAAACTTTTCATTTAACCATAATGGCAGTCATTTCGGTCTCCCAAATGCTCGCAGAAAAAAAAACTAATTTTAAACCTATCCTTTCTTTCCTAATTTTATCTTTATGATCTAATCAACAATAATATAAAGTGGTTGGCAAAAAATTGCTCTCACCATCTGAAAATAGATGAGCTTTGTGCGTACTAAAATAATTTGGAATTTTGACCTACTTTCTGGTGATATCTCTCCTAGTCGTTACGTAAAACCTTTGGCAAAGATATAATTATTGTAAAGGTGTTTAAAACACATTTTTCGATCTTTTAATCGATAAGAAGGAAAGGAGTCAAGGCTAAAGTTCTCTGGAGCTGTTTTCTTGTTTTTGAGCGGTCATTTTGTTTGTAACCTGTTGTCGAGCCCAGCGTTTTTCCTGCATGGACGTAAACAAAGCTTTACGGCGATCGCCGTGCTTGTGTATTTCAACAAAAGGATGTTCTGCGGAAGCGAAGGAGATTTCGGATGTCTTACCATTATTCTTCGCTCATTTTATGGAACCAAAAACAATAGGCTGTTGCTGGAAAGTTTAATTTACGATTCACATGAATAGGAGAGGCATCCGTGGTGGGTGGTCGTGAATTTTTCCTGCGGGTAATCGCTATCCGTATCCGCCAAACTTTCGTCGAAGTGGTCTGTAACACTATTCAGTAAGATTATTCATAAGATATGTTTTTTTCGACTTCTTTATATTTTATGATTTAAATATCAGGAGTTAATAATTAAATAACTAAACTTTGTATATTCCACACAAGTATTTAATGGTATAAACCCCGACTGGTTTCAACACTTTCATACCATTTTCAAGGGATAATACTATGTAAAAAATGTATATCCCTTAAATATTAATTTAATTAAATATTTAATGATTAAATATTTGTGTGTAATATACAAAGTTTTTTAATTCA
The DNA here is from genome assembly GCA_963573305.1 of Pyrrhosoma nymphula. NCBI lineage: Eukaryota > Metazoa > Arthropoda > Insecta > Odonata > Coenagrionidae > Pyrrhosoma > Pyrrhosoma nymphula. Next base: position 92,401,673 of record OY754339.1, read on the forward strand.
TTATGAACTCAAAGTTCCACTAAGTTCACTCGCAAACCATGGAATATATCAGGAGTTTAGGTCAAATAAAGACAATAAAAACAATAGTCCCACATTTAATTTCGAAGAAGATTATAGATTCAGAACAAAATTTATCAACAAGGTCATTCATAGAAATGTTCCATGTTTCCAAAAACTAAAAAAAATGTAATAAAAGGACTGATTCAATCTAAGTACAATTTGCTAAAATTTAATAAATGAAACATAATAGTTCAACAAATAAATTAACCAAGCAACTAAATTACAAACGTAAATAAAATACCAACAAACTTAAAAAGTAATGTAATCTTGAAGATTTCTGTATATTTTTCTTTTTAATGACTGCTAATTATATATTTTAAACCATACCGTTTTCAAAAAAAGGATCCCAATTTAGTCATTTCATCGGCTGTGTTACCCTCGCTGTTTGCTCGAAGCAGTTTTTAACGAAGTGTAAGGCTCTCCTTGGTATTATTTTATTTTGTGAATGAAATATTTCTGTGCATAGTTCAAAATACTTACGGAGTATTTGATATATTACCTAATCGAAGCGAAATGGCGTCTTAACTTTGCGGTAATTGCAGTGTCTGAAAGGAATTACCGGATTATATGCAATGGAGAAGGAAATTTCTGATGCCGTTAATATTTCGACTCATGTCCAATGCTCTTTTTTCAATGCTGAATAATTTCCTGCGTTGTCTTATAAATTTGTTTTATGGCTCACGTTCTTAAAAATATGCCGGTCGTGGTCATTATTTTTACGGGTTGCCATAACCCACTGCGCAAACTTTGTTTGCTTAGAGGGCGAGACCAGAGAGACCATTGTAGACGGCCAAGGAAACTCCATTGAAAAACGTTGGTCAAAAAACAGATGTCATAGTCCTAGTGCAATGACGGGTCATCTCTCTTGAAGCTTTGACTTCAATTTTCGCTTGCTTCTCTATCATTTTTCAGTTGTTTTCCTAAGATCCTCTCCTTAAGAAGGCTGGAGTGGGTCATCGAGCGCACATTTCAATAATATTTTTTAAGGAAGATGAAAAAGCATTCCTTCGCGTTACGTTATTTAATTATAAGAAAATGGTTTGGAAACCACCATACACGCAGTAATGGAAATGATATAATAATTATATTTTAATTTTTCCCTTAATTAAAGCACGTTATGAATAGAGCTTTCGGCGCAGTATTCCAAATTTAGATGACATTATATTTAAAGAATGCAGAACTCGGCGTGACGTCTCAAATTTTTTTGGAGCAATTATTATAATGATAAATGTATTATCTCGCGTTTCGAAGAAAATACGTTCATATGTAATGGAATTATTACGAAATATATGACATGTGTCGTAAGGCTACGTGTTAAAATAGCATTGAATTTACAAAAAAAACAAATCATGCAAGATGAAACGGTGAAAATAAACTGCATCATGGTATGATGCAGTTTTTTTTCACCGCACTAATTAATCCGAAGAAAGGATTATTTTTGTCGGGGTTTAACGATCATACAATCATTTTAAAGATGGTGTGCAGGCATGAGTGTTGAATTCAAGGTCGGAAATATATTATATACCATAAAAGTTTGTTCTCATTTTTCGATTGCTATTATCTATCTTGACAAATTCTTTGTGTGAACAAATGATCAATAGATGATCAGTGAAAGTACCCTTGGGGAAAGTTGAAATTGGCATGAATACACTATGTATTTCTTGCATAAGATAATGGCATATGTGTCTGCCTCGGAATTGTAAATTGTTTTTAAATCAACCCCTTTTTCTAATTCATTAAAAAAAGATGAGTTTTTACCGGTAATTACTATTTTTGCTTACGTTTTTAGAGTTTATTATGTGCTTAAATTCCCTAATAGGTGGTAACAAAAACACTTTAAACGTGAACTTAGCAGTTTGTGAAGTGAAAGAAGGTTATAAAATACAATTGTCGTGATTGAAGGTAAGCATGAGTACCATTTTTCGTCTCAATTGGGTTTGAAAACACCTTTAATAAAGGTATTATCGTTCAGTCTTATTTAAAAGCCTGATTTACTTTGAATTAACCATAACCTTACAAACCGAAAATTCCTTTTCTACTGCTACGCATCTGTTTATATCAATCGTGGAACATATAGTCATCTTTGAAAAATTTGTAACTTAGCATGCTATTTCCATCTCCATTCAATTTTGACTTTTTCAATTTGCTTCATTTTATTATTTCTGGGGCAACTTGAGTTTTGCAGAGGAGTTAGGGCAAAGTTGATGAGGATGAATGAGGGTTTTGAGTGAGTCAAAACTGAAGTCAATGACCTCAAGTGAAGCGAGCTTTTTTTAGTTCATCCGTCGCCACAATTTCAGCGAAAACGTACAAGACAGGAGGATGTAAATACTAAAGAGAGAGAAATTTTAAATTTATTGAAAAATTACGAAATTTTGACCCCGCTCAAGAAACCTTTGTCTACCATAAGTATTTAATTTTGGGTCAGAGACCGGAATAAACAGTCTTCAGTGGCGGAAATTTGGTCGGAAAAAATATGTATTACTGAATAATTGCGAGTGTCAATGGTATGCCAATCTTTAATGATGTGAAGGCAGTGTGCCGTCACATCGTCCGTTCCCTGGTTGTACTTCATATTTTACTCATAATTTTATCATGCTTTTGTTGCGTCTATAAGCAATTGGCGATATAATTCTCCTTCGGCTCTTAAGTTATATCTATGGTTGAAATACCTCTGACACCGGCAATCGAAATTTACGGGCACAGTTAGAGACTCGCCGTACCCTGCATTTAATAATTAATTATATTATCACACAATATTAAATAATCAACTGTGCATGCACTTATTATGAAATGACAGAAAATGATACATTTTTCCATTTTAAAAGTACTTAATTTTGAAAATATATCAACTTAATGTCAAGTTGATATTTCATGGCTATAATAGCATCAGCTTCCCCTGAATATATTTTCATTCCCATCAACGATTCAACGATTGCAAAGATCTTGCAGATAGATAAGCTCGATCCTACCCCTACCTCCAATGTTGTAGTGCCATGTACTACTGAGCAAGCAGTTCTAAGCATCTAATTTTCTTGTCATCTGGGTTTAGTTGGTTGGTATCAAGGTATATTTGGGCCCTTTTCCTGAAAATCATCACCCGCACCTCATCGTTTTCTTCCATATCACTTCCGTAAGGCGTAAATTTTACCAGAAATATTTCTCTTTTCGTACACGCACGCGCTTCTTACCCTTCTACAGCCTTTTATGCCATCCAGCGTGTTTATTTTCTCCTTCCATCCTGTTCCCATATCCATCGATCAGTCCACTCACCCCTTCTATCCCTAGCGTTCAGAGCCCCTCTCTACTACTCGATATATGTGATCCATCTACCTTCTCGGTTTTATCGAATTTAACCCTGCATCGTCTCCGCCACGTGATACGCGTCATCCTGTGGCTTCCTATTGATAAAAAAACATTGATTTTTCTTCATTTTTTTTCAATAAATAAGTCTCATATCCTTTCCATTCACCCTTATCCACTTTCCACGAAGAAACTTGTCCCGTGCAACACTTCGTTGGATACGAGTCGAAAGTACTCTGGCAATATTTTTACTCATGGTTTTACACATTCACTTCTTAGGGAAATTTTGTACTAACAAGCTCTGTGCGATATTAAAGGCTTAGGCATGCGGTGGAGAAATGGACCATTGAAGGATGAACGCCAATCATCTAATAATCTTATAATCACGCTTCAAGCCAGCATTTGAATCCTAACCCAAGACAATTTGCCATGCCGTGCCAAATGTTTGCGGAAGAGTGGGTCTGCCTCGCGCAGCTGTGCAGCTGTCTTTGGCTTATTTGCTAAATAAAGGCAGTTTCTATTGGCAGTGTCGCGGTGTAGTCGTTGCCAAGCAAAAGGAGGAGGGGGTAATCTGTTAGGGGGTTGGGATTTGGGTCGAGATAAGTGCAGTTTTGGGGTTTAATGGAGACGGACTGTGTCCTCATCATACTACTACGACCACTAGGCTACTGAGGATCGAATTGCGTCCTCGATGAATGCTATTTTTAAAAGTTGTTACTCTTTTATTTTTTATTTTAATGTTTGTATAAGAATTATGTTGTTTATGACATTTATGTGTTACTGTCACACTTAAATATATTTGTTCACTTTGTTCGCTAGTGTTACTAACCTTATCCTTGGCTGCTCATTCGGTAAAGAAACTATTATTACACATTTACTTCATTTATGGCAAATATTTAATTACATAGTCACTTTAAGGTATTTATCAAAAGGTCACTTAATAACAATGGAATTCACAATTTAATAACTTTACCGGCTTCCCCTTTATGCAATTAATTTTACTCTCTCAATAACTTATTTATCCAACAGACTTAATTACTCTTACTTATATGCAATCCCTAATTCTAGTTACGATCATGGCATTGTCAAATAGGACCAATTTTGACAGCGCTAGTAGATATAGTTACGGCAGACGTCTGGTGGGTGTCTCGAGGGTGATCCTATGCAGGCTTGCGGTATTTTATCTCCAACCCTTGACGCTCTGCTCTCAGTCGTGGAGTAGTCCCCTGGTTGTCCAAGTAACCTCCAAGTCTGCTCCCCTTCTGACTCCGTACCCCTTCGTCTCCGCGTCTCCGTCTGGCTGCCATTATCTGGCTGCAATTATCTAGCTACGGTTATCTCCGCGAATGTCTGAGCACAATATCTGGGTTAATAACTAGCTGTCAATCTCTTGAGTGAATCCTCGTTTTAAATTCCACACTTTTGAATGAATGCGACTCTGTGCGCGCCTTAGATACGTTTCCCAGTTGTTGTTTTTCCCCCTTCCTCCAAATATCCATAACTCTCTCTCTCCAAACACACGCTAATTTACCATTATTACAAGTCTCTCTCTCTCTCTCTCTCTCTCCAAACATTCGCTAATTCCCCCATTGTTAGTACAGCGGTGTGTTGTTTACTTCTATCTTTAGCTAACATTGTTTCCCCCTTCCTCTTAATAATGGCTTCACGTGTTCTACACGATCCTCCGCGGTGCCAACCTGAGTAAGTCCTTACCCTTCTGGCCAACGTGATGACGTCAAAAAACAATGGTAGGCATGTTATGTTACAAAGTGATGACTTGTGCCTTAAGGATGTTCAGAAATGAGTGGAGATGTAGATCGTTTCTGATATGGTTTCGAATGAACTAGAGTGTTCCAAGAAATTTACGTAGGATGAAGTGCTCGGCAGGCTGACTCAGTAAATGAATGAAATAGATGTAATAGACGACCTTCATCTAAATCTAGGAAGTACCGGGCCAGCCGCCTCAAGAGTGTGTGGCCCGGCATTATTACACGCCAGGAATGCGATATTAGTCTCACATAAAGGTCGATCCTCATACACTCCCTTGGCCGCTAAGTGAGGACCAAAAAGCAGTCGGGAGAAGAATTAACGAGTCAACCATAAACTAGTTGGGTGCTACGTCATTACTCAAGCTTACATGGAAGACTCGGGTTTATTGTCAATACTGCGGAACTCTTTTCTAATTCGGCGTAAGGTGATTATAGATAAGAATGGGTCTCGTTCAGAAAGCGATCGCCACTTGTTTTTTTTTGTTAGAATTCTTTATATGTTAGTTCCAGTACACAAATACACTTAAAACTACGCTACAGAGGATTAAAAATAGTTATGATTAGCATAATTTGCTCGAATAAATCCTTTCCAGCATATCTTCGGTGCCAAATAAATACATACATATACGACTCTGGAACGGATCTTGGCGTCCCAGCTTCTTTACCTTGTTTTTTTTTCGTTTTGCAGTGGCCCACACAGTACTTTGTTAGTATAAGTGTGCGCCCCAATAGCTGGATCTCGAAATTTCTCAGAGTTTTTTTTTCTAGTTATATGTATGAAAGTCTAGCCTTGAAGATGAGGAATGCCGTAATAACTTGCCCAATAGTCAGATATTATTAACTCCCCTGGATGGATATGAATTCTTAGATAGCAGTCAATAATGAACTTGCTGTTCTATTGGGCACTCTGTGCATAAAATACTTCTTGGTATCCTCCATATATACAATCTTTGAGATACGAAAGTAGAAACAACAAATGTTAACCAAGACACTTTGTGTAAGATACAATTGGCGTCCGCTTTCTGAACAAAACGACAAAAAAATGAGAATCATCATCAGCAGTTATCGATCCGTAGATGTTTTTTCTGAAACTCTCCGATTCATTCTTCCCCCAGCCAACCGATTAATTCCCACGAAGTTTTTCACTTGGACGCCCTTCATAATTTGCCTGATTTATCCCATTTTTGGTCTTATTTCGTAATTATTCCCATTCATTTCTACTTCCATTATTTTTTTCAACGGACTATTGTTCCTAAAAATGTGTATAATATGCTTGTTTCTTCTTGTCAGAAGCAGATGTTTACACTTCATCATATGTATTAATGGATTTAAAATTATTTATAATTATAATTTCTGTCTAATACGGCCCATGTTGGCTTCGGGAGATATTGCATTTTACATCTCACCGTTCTGTAATCTATTTACTTCCTTCTTTTTACGTTTGATGGTTTAAACCATTACAAGTTAAGAGTTTATAATATGCACTGAACGTCTTATGAGGAACATTCTGCTTTGAACGTAAGCCAAATTTTCTCTTTAACCTAAGACAGATCTCATTACCATCGTCTTGTTATGCTTTATCTTTATTTCACTTATTCATCATGTATCCTCCTGTATTCTACAAACAATCTATCTACAGTGTGATTTATTTACTTTGCAATCACTTTGCACTCATGATGGAAGCTTCCATTCAGGAATAAAATATAACACTTTGTATTTTCTACACTACTTTTAATGCTACTTCAACCTGTTTCGACGTTTTCACGTAATTTTCAATAGGGGTTCCTTTTTCTTAACTCTTTCGAAGCAACTTAACCCTTTGGAAACTAACGGTTCTCATTTGTCTCAGCTAATGTCTCTGTTACAAACGACTGATGCACACAGTAGTGACGAAAGTTCGCAGAAAACATGCTTTAAATATTATTTAAAACGTGCAAAGGAAAAAAAATAGTTTTGAAAGGGTTAAAGCTCATGTTGCTATTGTATTTTTTCTATAGCATTTTTCAAGTTGTAAATGAGCAAAAAACGGCTATCTTTGTTTCCGAATTTATCCAGTTACCGTATATAAAACGGACCGTGGGGGGGGAGGGGGCGGGCATCTGCTAAAAGAGTACCATCTGCCAAGTATTCGCCCTCATTTAGCGCAATAACCCCCCGCTCGCACCCCAAGAAGGTCAAGATCCGCGTCACGTTCCCTCTCTCCCCCGTCCGGTCGGCCATATCGCCCTATTTTAGCGAGCAGATTCGGGACGCGTCCACTCTCTTCATTTGTTTACCCTCGCTCTTCTTCTTTTTTTGTTTGGGCGGCCTGTCACCTTTCGAAGGGGGCGTTGGAGAGCACGAGGCGAGCAGAAGCGACGCCGGGTTGAGAGAAGGAGAGTAACATAAGATTTGAAGAGGATGCGTCTGAAAGGGACCGGCTCTTAAAAGCGTCTAGCTGTGTCGGGAGGGGAAAGAGGTCGCTCAGGTCGAATCATCCCGCAATCATTCAATAAGCCAGTTCTGGCTTCTTTTTCGTCGTTAATGCCAGTGTGTCGTCCTTACGTTTTCACTACTCATGCACATATTTCTCACACTTCATGTTTTGTAAAGCTACGCATATTTACATGGAAAAATTGGTGAAGAATCACTGAAATTATGATACAATAAGGGGTGCTTTCCATTTCCTCAAATACGCTGATCATAGATATCATCCCATTTTGTGCAAATGAAATAAGAAAAGAGTAATTGGAACGCCCAAGTCCTCCCACCAGTACAAATCAACATTTTATCTGTAGTGAACATTTTGAATCGGGAAAGGAAATCCATTATTTTATGCTTAAACTTATGCTTTTGATTAAAGATAAAATTATATTGGTGGGATGGATTACTGTGAATTCAGACGTCCTCTTAATAAAGTTTGAGAGCAAAATTGGATGAAGTCGGTCGCAGGTGAGAACTGTAGTAGTTGGGGGTCAAGAAGAAGTCACCTAATACCGTGAAAGTCTTCTCTCAAGCTCAAAAGGATTAGCAGTGATAAGTAAGTGTGGACTCGAAGAGAAAGTCTTAGGGTAGGATGAGGGAAGCCAAGTTAAAAAATAAAAATATATAAAAAACACTTTTTTTAAACTGGTCTTATTTCAAAATGCACGCAAAAGTAAAAACTAAATTTTAGTTAGAAGTTGACAAAATTAAGAGACCTTATATTCCAAATTTATTACTATATTAGAGTTGAAAATGATAATGAATATTTGTGTACTTTATCTGTGCAATTTGTCGATGATTATGAGGCGAGAACGTATAATCGTACGTCTAATTGACCATCTAGTTGATCATCATGATTATAAGACCAGGGTGCAAAGTAATTTACTAAGTTGAATTTGAGCACCCTGGTCTTTTAATCATGATGAAGATGATCAATTAGTCGTACGATTATACGTTTTTGCCTCATAATCATCGACGGATTACACAGATAAAGTAAACCAATATTCATTATAACTTTCAACTCTAACATAGCTATACATTAGGAATAGAAGGTCTCTTAACTTTGTCAATTTTTAACTAAAATTTATTTTTTACTTTTGCGTGCATTTTATTTTTTTATTGCATTTTGAAATAAGACCAGTTTTTAAAAAGTAATTTTTTGTATATTTTTATTTTCTACTTTTTGTCTTCACACTTTTCTTTATAGCGGTGTGTACCTCCTCAATGTTCTGCAATGCCTTAAATGTTTAACAATTCAATGCGTTATGCTTTATTAATGTTTTCTCGATGTACTTAAATCAAAAATATTTAATTAAATTTGGCAACGTGAAAAATCCGAAAAATATTTACCAAGATTTTGTCATCAAAATTAAACTTGGATGCAAAACTTGGGAAAGATTGAACAACGGGAAGGGGTTCAAAAATTGGGTAATAGATCTGCAATTAAACTCACGAAGCAAGTTAATATAAGACCAGTAAAAAAGAGAAATAAAGATCTGGGTTCCATAAGGAGAGTGAGGGTTCGCGGATATGCCCACACGGATATCCCACACGGCCCGTAGTGGGTGTTTATTGGCAGCGGAGAGGCGTTAAAGAGGGCAGGGAGGAGATAAGAAGCGATTTATAAAAACCATTTTATGTACGCGGGAAAGAGGAGTGATGGAGTGAATGATTCCGCTTATACGAGGTCTGTTCAAAAAATTAGCGGACCTACATCATAAAACAAAATGTTCTTTATTTAGAAATTACATGTCTGGGTTCCCTTCAAAGTACTCTCCTTCCCAACGCACACACATCCCAACGGTGTTTCCACTTCCTGGTACGCTTCTTTTGTAATGTCCTTATTCTCCTTCGTCGCATTTGACTTAATCTCGGAAATCGTCTAAAATATTCTTCCTTTCAAGGATCTTTTGAGTTTGGGGAACAAGAAAAAGTCGCAAGGAGCAAGGACAGGTGAGTAGCGGATGTGGGGAAGAACAGTAATCGAGTGTTTGGTCAAAAACTCACGAGTTATGAGGGTTGAATGGGCTGGAGCGTTTTCGTGATGGAAAAACCAGTTTGGTCGTCCGTCATCACGTCCGTCGCACAAAATTCAATTTTTTTAACACACCTCGTAGATATGAATCTGGACGCTAAGTCGTTATTATTTCTTAGGAAGCTGGTTGTTTTTTTTATGTCTTCGTCAACTCTTTCCATCCTTCCTTATGTAATAGAAATGAAAATGACTTTATTAGCCCCCATGGTCCTCTTCAGGCATACGGATAATCAGAAGAAGTACATCTTGAAATATTGAACAACGTTTGAGTACAAGAAAACGTCAACATGAAATTTGATAGAAACAGTCAATCGATATAATTCATACACAATTATGACATATTATACACAATATATGGGATATTTTGTACACACAACGGTGGAATTTTATTATACTCAGTTGCTCAGAGAATTTCGTAAAAATTATGCATGAATAAATATTTAGCTATTTCCAATGTTGAAGTATTCTGACAGTTTGTACTATGGATTTTTTCGCAGGTAGTTCTTTATTTGGGATTTGAAAGTGTTTCCTTATCAGTGTTTATCAAATGGTTGAGTAGCTTAATATAGGTTAGTATTTAGGTTATCATGTGGAAGGGGCTCTTATCTGAGAGGGAAATATATTTTATTTTGTGATGCATGTTTTTATTTTGGTGGGTAAAATTTTCGTAACATTTATTCCATCTTGCATCAGCTTTTTTCCTTCTCTTTCATTCATTCTCAATTGGTTTGGTGCTGCTGTGAACTCCAATGGATTGTACTCCAACATCACTGTATTTCAAAGAATTGTTGCAGTGTATGAAGAGATATTCCGTTTAATTTGAAATCAGGCATATTTATGTAAATTTATATGAGCGTGGTTGAGGATAGATTTTGTGAAATTCCATCGCAAAATGAAGAGAGGTTAAAATAAAAACTGCGATTTCTCTTTAATTATTTTCAACCATATTCGTTACTCTGTAACATCTTCAGGAAACAGCCTTTTCTCTAAGGATTGTTTGCTGAAGATACTAGTTTAAACAATAACAAAATCAATATATTGGAATCGCAAAGTTTTTAATTGAAGTTCTCTCAATTTTATTAAGCCAATTGTTAACAAATCCGAGGGTCTGGTGTCGTGTCCTATATTTTTTGGAGCCGTAGTGTCTTAGAGCGGTCATTTTTAATGCTCAAAAACCGTTACTATTAAAACAATTATTTATACACCACTGTTGTGAATTCTTAACCACTTTTGTCATTCAAAAATTGCTAATACTGAGCATTTGTTAGAACTGAAGTTTATTAATATTCGATCTTTCAGGTCGAATCGATGATGAATGACTTGTATCGCCCTGCGAGAGGGCAAGGTATATATTATTTTGATTTTGTGGAGGCTCGACCTCCATGGGCTGACCTCTCCAAGAAACTTTCTTTCCCTCACAATCACGAGTGCATACAAACATATCGTCTTGCTACGAGTTCGAGGCTGTTCTGCTCCTCGAGAGGGGGAGAGTACAAGCTGTTTACTACTCTCGCGAGCAACCCAGAATAGACAAGGTATCTAGTCAGGTCTCCCCCTCCCGTCCTCTTTTGGCCGCCAAAGGTAAGACAGGCAGAGAAACTCCGCGGGGCGGCCCGAATGTCATTTCATGCCCAAGTCGACCTTTTCACGAGCGGAAAACCTTTCCGCCTCCTTGTGGTTCACAAACTTCGCATTTGCGTCCTCTTTTGTTCACCGGAGAAATCGTCGAACACATTTACCCTGGAGGTGGCGCGATGCGTATCCGAAATATATAGTTCGTGGAACAGGGTGCACACAGACGACAAAGGATACAGTGGCTTTAATCATTTATATCACCCTGGTCTCTGCAAGGGCCAACCTGTCCAGTCATTATTAAGCGGTGGTTAAGGTAGTTTCAGCGAAAACACCTATAATTTGATGAACTTGGCCTCATTAAAATATACTCCCATGTTTCCTATTATATCAAAAATAAACCCCATTGCCGAACTACTATTCGAGCAATTTGCCTAAAAATACAAGCTGTTTTGCATGAGGTAGATTACGGCTGTGCGCTCCAGAGGGAGAATATGGAAAAAATTAGGAAATTACAATACCTATGCCAAAAACTAACAGGATTTAGTTTGTGTGTTTTCTTAACTACCTACTTATAAAAATTATTCTTTTACTCACAGATCAGTAATTTTTTCAGAATCACAAAAAACCTGCTGTTTTGAAGGCTTTTTAGCCGTACTGCGTGAGAAAATGAGTCAAGTTAGAGACTTAAGTAGATATATTTATTTAATTACTGAAATGTTTGTAATATATGACTATATTTTTGCGCCATTGATGGAACAACATTTACTTCTTACAGATAGTAAAATTAAAAAATGAAGATTGAATATGGTCTCCTTTATGGCTAAGGAAATGTCTCGCTCAAACTACCTTAACGGTGAGAATTATTGGTCTTGTTTTGAGAAAAAATCGGCGATTTTCGGAGGAAGTGACGACACATTCACGGATTTTCCGAGGGTCGACCATGTCGAGTCGTTACTGAATAAGGGCCAAGGATTCTCTCCAAACTCAGGCAAATTTGTCTCACACGTGTCGGAAATTGAAACGATTCGAATCGTTTTCCAAACCGACTGCTGCGATCTTATTTTGCGGCCGAAGTCGAACTGCTGGAGAAAGTGATTCACAGGGTTCGGAATCCTGGCAACTTCTAAAGCGTCGTGAATGAATTGCACTGCGGAAAGAGGAGAAGGGGGTCTCTGAACGCGCGTTAAAATTATGGCCCCCTTGTGGTGCGCAGAAATTTTAAAATTAACCGCCCGCGAAGCAGCCGGACTATATATAAAGGCCTGACTAGTGTCTCTCTCGTCGGCAGTACGTCCCCTCGTACGCCGATTCAGAAATGACTTTTCCAGAGTGCAACCAGACTCGGAATCTCAGAATCACGTACGTTTTCATTTTCATTTCGGTGGTTCCACCATAAAATTTTATTTCAAGCTGAAGTGGTTAAAACACAATGATAGAAGAATATTTCAATTCTCTAATTTTTATGTACCTTGTTATCCTGTAATGTGCCCGAGTTTACATGAAAGAGCCTATTGTTAACTTCAGAAAAACCAAAAGGTTCACAAACGTACACGAAGATGTTTAAAATTTCAAAATGTATAACCAAAACGTAGCAGTTATCAGCGATGAATGTGGTGATGAGAGGTTGGAATGATATTCCGGATTCTATCGTTAATTTAAAAAAAAATGTCCATTTCTTCAAATATTCCATGTTCCATCATTTGTATGTGAATTTTTGTCGCAGTTGCAATTGAAGAATTGTTACAGTTTATCGTAAAAGCTTTATGTAACAGTTCCATATTTGTTGTATTAATTGTATTGCATTATTTCGTGGTATATTATCATTTTTTGCAGTGCATTTATTGACTTAGTGGTGTGTTCTCAATATCTAGGTCAACAGAAGCGTCTGCTCAAAGCATGTACTTGTGAGAAAGGTTTTTTTTAAATTATTATTGCTTTGTATGTTGTATGTTGTTCCAAATGACACAAGTCCTAGAACAATAACAATAACATAACAATAAATATTATTACTATTATTTTTATTATTAAAATATAAAACGCTTCTAGACTCGGTGAAGGTTGAGATTTATCAGTAGAATCCAGATGCCAGCATGTAAAAAACTTGGGAGCGATCCTATATCCCAAATATTATTGTCAAGTGAATGAAATATGAAGAATTTCACATGAAAAAACTAAAATAAATGTTGGTTTGGCCCCATAAACTGGTTTACAATAGAAATTTCAATATTAATTTGAGCAATATTGTCTCAAAAGTCAGAAGTTTTCGCCGCATAATTACTCTTCAATAGATTAAGTTAAAGCTCTAGATGGGAAATAATTATTGATTTTTTAAAAACTAATTAACTCAACTCACAGACACAGGCCAATATAAAAAGAGATTTAATTTACATCACTAATAACTCTTTTTGGTGACTGTTTGAAGTGAGAGTTCCAAGAGTTGTGTGAACAAACTTGCCCTCCGCGACAACTCCATTTTTTTCTTATCTAAATTTAAATTGACATTCTAATAATTATTTTTATACTTCAACAATAATATAAGCGTGCAAGAATACCAAATAATTTTGATCCCAAGTGCAAAGTGTAGTTTTAATGAAAAATGGAAAGGACGAAAGAAAAACATAAGAAAACTAGCATTATATTGTTGAGTTGCTAAGAAAGCTCGATTATCTGCCCACCATCTTGAGGACCCGCGTTTAAATCCCGGCAATGACGGAATAATTTAAGGTACTTCGAGCAAAATATCTTTTCACCTAGAATTAACTAAATTTGACCTCATTTAAAGAAAACACTCCCATCTTTCCAATGATATCAGAGAACTAACCCCTTGCCGAACTTCTTTTCGACCGTTTTTCCGAAACATTTAAGCTGTTTTACATGGGATAGATTACGGTTGTGCGCTCCAGAGGGAAAATATTGAAAACAATTAGAAATTTATTACTCCTAGATTTCGTCAAATTAATGCCGGTTTTTTTAATGCTTTCTCAACTATTTCTAAAAATTAGTCTATTATTTACCGTATTAATGTTTACAGAATCAAAAAACTCCTGCCGTTTTGAAGGCTTTTTAGCCGTTTGTCGTGAAAATATGAGTCACGTTAGAGACTTATGTAGATATATTTATTTCATTATGAGAATTTTTGTCATATATAATTATATTTTTGCACCATTTATATTACAATCTTTGCTTGACACTTATTACAGACGCTGAGATTAAAATTAAAAATTCGAATATGGTATCCATTTTGACTGGGGAAATATTTCCTCAAAATACCGTAAATGAAATCGAGGTCTCTCTTGGAGCTACGTGGAGAGCAATTCAGATGTATTACTCCGTCCGTCGGATGGACGTTAAACTGTGTCACTCTTGATTTCTGCCCTATAGAGCGACTCTCCACTCCCCTTCCATTTCCCCAATTTATCCTTCCATTATACCCACTTTCAAACATGTCCTTAGTTGTGCAAACATTTGGTCTGCCTCCCAAAACAACCAATCAACCAACTAATTTCCACATTTAGTTCCAAAACATGCGTAGTTTTGCATCCTCTGAAATATATTTCTCTTAGCTTGCAATTAGGTACAACTAATTATGCTAAGTGACTCGAATGAATGGCTCATTTGCGTTTATGTTGATTATCCATGATGCTGACGATGAATGATTCAGATTTTCTCTTCTTATAAAATTATTCAAGTCAGAGCCAGTTTTATGATTATTGGGTGAATAGTTTTATCCTTACCCCCTTTTTTCACGGCATGGAAGTTCAAAAAAAGTATTTTATCGATCCTTAAAACTCGCTTTTCATTGAAAGTGCGCTCTTCTTATTTTTCAATAATCCGGATGAAATTACTCCCTTCTTTTTAAAAAGGAAACGTGAAGAGGGATCTCGTCATATACCATGAAGAAAGAATTTTTCAAACTTTTTTTTCAATTAAACATATTTTTCTTTACTCTGCGCGCGATTATTAATGCTTACGTGATTTTTTTTTGCCATGAGCTTTTCGGAAATATTATTTGCTCTAACGTTTCATCATTCAACCACCATTCGCTTCACCGGGAGAAATAACCACGTTTTTCGCGAGCATTATACCGATGAAAATGAGTAATTGGTACGTAGATATGGTAACTAACAAGGGTCTGACACTCACATTACTCCAATGGTTATATTTTCACCCAGAGCACTCTAGCGGTCAGGCGCTAACTATCAGCGCAACAGGTATACTCTTTAATTGAATATCTGGCAGATTTAAGTGGGAAATCACTTATTTATTTCTCAGGGGAAACTTAAAAATGTAACTTTATAATCAATTCTGCATCCTGAAAAATTCTGGAACTAGATTGCAGCGCAATAATGCCGTTCAGTCCTTCTCTTGGCGTTTTCAAAGTGTACTTTCTCGGCCTCTTCCTTGTTTACTTACGGTTGCGATGGCGATGTTTCGTGTCGTCCTAGGCGTATTTTCAATGTACGCTGATAAACGTCTTACAACAAAAGGAATAATTACTGAATTTTTTCACAAAAAATTAGAAGATTTATGTAAAAAACATTCAATCTATGTTTTTCACGCATACTTATTTTTCCATTTGCGCCTGAAACAACTGGCGCTAGTAGTAATCCATACGAGATATCGCAATTCCGTCAGACCCTTGGTAACTAACACACTTGGTTGTTTTGGGATAGACTTCGTGGAAGTGATAGATATCCGTTTTAAATAAAAAAGCTTCGTTCTTTTCCACTATTTATTTAAAATATGAATCTTTGTTTCGGAAGATTCGGCCTTCTTTCCTTGCGCTTCAGTCACAAATGTTTGGGCTGTGGATTTTAACCACTCGTTCCCTGCACCCCATTGAAAAAATAGAAAACAGTGTATATTGGTGACCTTCTACTCCTCCCACTGTTCCCCGCCCCCCCCCCAAAGATTCTCTTTCCTTCCTTTAATCTCCCGATTTTCATCCACCTTCTCTCTACATTCTATGCGTGAGGGGTCGCTGTACTTCAAATCTTTGCCCAAATCCCAATAGTTATCGGCCTAAACCCTGTTATGTTATTTAAAAAAATCCCTGTTTTGCCCTCACTCTGCCATGCCCTAACCGTCCTGCTCCTCTCTCCTCCATCACAACCCCACCAATGTTTTAAACTTTCTCTGGGTATATATAGAATGTCCTAAATTTCAAAATGTGCCAGAAGATGCCTTATTAAGCGAAACTAGTTGCAATTTTTAAATCAAGTGTGGAAAATTACGAAGTTTTTAATTCAAAATTGATACGATAAATAACATTCACTCATATTTCTGGTGGCCCTTCTACGTGTTGATAAATATAGTCGGTTTGAGTAGAGCTTTAAGGCTTCAGGAATGTTGGCTTGTTTGTCAAAGGAATGAAACGTTGTTTGAAAGTGGATTAGACAGGGAATGCAATGTTGAAATATATTATGTGACATATTTTCCCATTCTTTCAATATCTGTTGCCCCTGCATGCATAAGGCGGGTGGTAAGTTTTCAGCGACCCAAGCTGTTGAAGTGATGTTAAGGACGTTTCACAATGATTGCGTGTGTCCAAACAAATTTTATACTTCACCTTCTCGTTTGAGTGGCTTGGAAAATACTGCTATTTCTGGTAACATTTCTCGAGTATTAGAACACGGAATAAAGGTACAGAATATTGAGATGAATGTATTGTAATGAAAACATTTTCCGGCAATACGAGCAGACTGCAATGCCATTTCTTTTGAACTAAGGCATTTTTTTATTTTTTTTCAACAAATTCACATCATTGCTCCGTCAGGAGAATTCCTGCGTTGACGGAACATATCTACCGAAGTAAAAAATGTTACAATATGTTTTATTTAAACAACTCAACTCATCAGCAGCTCAGGTTCATTACATTACAATACTTAAAACAAAAAATGCACATTTTTTAGTTTAAAACATAATATTTTACAATTACAATAGTATCTGTCTCTGTAGTACATTTGTAACAGTTATTTTAAAACTTAATAGATTTATTTCCGTTCCTTTCTCCATTCTTATGTTAAGATTGTATCCTCTTGTGTTAAGATTATTTAGTTAAGTTCTGCACTATTCCTTGTCATAATATTTACATAGTTATATAAAATACGTTATTTATTTAGGTAACAAAACATAACAGCTTTTGTACAATGTCTGCATATCGTTTGAAACCTTTCAATAATTTACAATTTTTAATACCTTCTTTTGTAATGCATTTACTTTCATCATATGGCATTGGGATGCAAAACCCCCAAACTTCAATACCATATCTAACAAGCGACTCAAACAATGAAAAATAAACAATTGTCCAACAACGCCAAGGTATTAAATGAATAGTATGTTTGAGTCTCATTACCTCACTCATTTTCACATCAGTTGTTGTATTTATTTATTTACAAATAACTCATTTCCTTAGATGTTTACCGTAAAGTTTCTTCTTACCTTACATTGAAGTTAGATCAAAGAGTGGAACCTGACTCAACACTCAAAGATCTGGAAGAATGTACAGGGGCTCAGGCAAGCCAAGCTCCTAATAGAAGGACCCAGACCGGGACTGGCAAGAAAGCTTCTCTCACTGGATAGAAGACAACTTCGTATGATAGTGGAACTGCTTACTGGACACTATCAGGTTATGAGGCACCTTCATCTCCTGAGAATTACAGATTCGGCGAAATGTAGATGGTGCGAGGAAGAGGACGAAACAACATCGCACGTACTCTGCAAGTGTTCCGCCTTGATGATGACTAGAGTTAGGCATCTGGGCTCACCATTTTTGGAACTAGATGAAGTTAGGGGTATCCCCGTGGAGGACATGTTATCCTTTAGCAGGGCGACTGGACTCTATGGGTGATCACAGACACGGTGGTTAGCACAATGGATCATAAGGTCTAAGTGCCCCAGGGCCTCCTTGGAGGAATTCCACCAAACTCTAATCAAATCTAATCGACCTTAAAGTTTCATCATCACTCGATTTCCAGAGAGATAGCAGTTTTTGTGAACATTTTTTCGCGAAATTCGCAGTTTTATTAGAGAGTATAATTGTAGTATTTTTCCTGTGCGTCACCCAATCTAGCCTTTTATGCCGGATTCAGCTTTCGATAAATGTAGAATGGAGAGGTCGGATTTTGTTAATCTTATGAAAGAGAGGACACGTTTTCAATAATCTACTAGAATAGGAATGAAATAACATGAGTCATCTAACGACGAAAGCTCCTTAAACTAATTTACTGTTAATATCCATGCGACTCATAGGTATTTAATTTACCTAAGATTTTAAACATTTTGCTATCTAGGGAGTGATATTAACAATGATAATACATGCGACACCGAGATTAAGAGAGGAATATCCTTGTCAAAACAAGTAAATCAGAACAGGAGGAACTTACTAGTCAGCAATCACATCAGCATTGGAACGCGGAAAAAGTTCACTAAAAATTTGCTTGTAGTGTACTGTTATATAGATGCGAGACATGGGAAATCAGGAAAGCGGAGGGGCTCAAGCTGAAGGCGATGGAAATGTGGGTCTGGCGGACAAGAACAAGCTGGGAAGATATAAAAAGTAATCAGAAAGTGCTAGAGGAAGTTGGTGAAAGCAGATCACTTTTAAGGTCAATAGGAGAAAGACGAGCTAAATTGATTGGGCATGCGATGAGGCATAATCCTTTCCTGACGAACATATTCGAAGGTAAAGTGGTGGGAAAGAAACCAAGAGGTCAACCCAGGTTGGCATACTTTAAGGGCACGGAACATGAGATGGAACTTACATCATACGCCCAGCTGAAAGAAGCAGCAATGGACACGGCTATCGCGACAAGGCTGTGCCTTTAGAATATGATGATGATGAAGTTTTTATATATTTTTAAGCTAAAAGTTGCATGAAGAACGTTTTAGCATCGATTTTCTCATCGAAAAAATATTTAACCAGAGGTTATAAAACCGGTCCCAAGTCAACATATTCGGCATTAGGAGAGGGTATATTCACATCCAGTTACGGGAAAAAACAAGAGTGAGGTGGGAAAATGCTCCTCGTTAAGGAATCTCAAAAGCACCGCTTTTATTGACCCACTCAAATGGGAAATCCAAAAGCGTCCGTATTCACGTGCGCCCGTCCCTTTAGGCGACTCCGTTGCATTCACTGGAAGTTAATTAATCCTGAGAGTTTGTCGGATCTCGCGTTGAGAGTGTGAGGTGTAAAATCCAGCATTGCCTCTTCGGTGTTCGTTGACGTGGAGCCATCACTGTTGAGTGGAAACCAGAGTCTCGTACTTCTTCCATCCCTCACAGTCCAAAAAGGATGGCGTGTTAATTTGCGTCCAGAAATGAGAGTTGATGGAGTTGACGTGTAGGCTAGACTGTCGAATCAAGGTGTCCCAATTTCCGACTCCTGGCGTTCCCATATCAAACACCCTTTTAAACCATTTCTATCCTTCCATGAAGAGAAAAAAAATGGATGCCGCAGTGGTAGGGCAAGCTACCACCATCACATCATCACAATAGAATATAGTGATAGCGAAACATGGTGCAGTTGCGCTGAAGACAATTTTAAGTGGTAGTACTAATTGATTACAAGCTGGCTTCACATGGGGAACAAAGGTACAGTCGCCGCATAAAGTCTGGTGACATCGACAAAAGCGCCGAATAAGCGAAACTACGATTTTTTGTGGCTCAACTGATTTAAAAGTGAGGGGGGGGGGGAGATAGGGAGGAGGGGTGTGGGAGGGAGGTGAGAAAGTGGCTAGAGTAGTCGTGAATCGGAACCTCGTCTTGGGGGCTAGTGAATTAAGGGGATTAAGTTGCCGATGTCGCCAGACTTTATGCGGCGACTGTACCTAATATTCGTATGTAACAACAAGGGTTCCCAAGGTTGCAAACATTCGTGGCCAACTTTAAAAATGCTATTTATCAATTACTCTTACTCCTGGGGCCATTGAAAAGCCAGTAGGTCTCTGACCTTGCCAACAAGCCGTTTCCAAGCACTTCTAGATAGATACAAATTTAATTGATCTAAGGCATGCCCTGCTAGACCAAATATGTTTAGGACAAATCTATGCTCGGTTTTTACAAAAGTTTTTTCATAATTTAAGTACAATACTACAACATTACAAGTCAGTATTGACCAATGCCATTTTAAATACATATTTTTGATTTATTCATTACATACATAATTTTGATTGACTTTAGTACACATTTTTACGCAATCGTTTTACATTAATAATTAATATTTAGGTGTCACGTCTATATAACCTGCTTCAAGTGTTCTGTGGTTGCATTAGATATTCGTATACTTTGTTTTTAAAGGAGGTAACTGTTCAGGTTATTTGGAATGAGTTCTGTAAGGTGGAGGTGTGATGACTGGGGAAATAGATAAGGTCTGGATTCGATTGAGTGAAATAATTCAGGTTCGGAGGTTTTTACCAAACATTTTAGCAGATAATGAGGATTTTTCCTTTCGAAAAGTTTATATTAAAGCTTGTCCTCTGCCATCTCCAATTCTGCTCCCATCTTTCTCAAATCCTTTGCTTGTCCTTTCCAACTCCATCTTGTTCTCCATGGTGGTCTCCTTCCTTGAAGTCTTACTTCCCATGCTCTTTTTATCATAGAATTTTTCTCCCTTCGCAGGAACATCTTAATCTCTTGCTTCTGACTTTTGCG
Organism: Pyrrhosoma nymphula; assembly: GCA_963573305.1. Lineage (NCBI taxonomy): Eukaryota > Metazoa > Arthropoda > Insecta > Odonata > Coenagrionidae > Pyrrhosoma > Pyrrhosoma nymphula. The sequence goes on from OY754339.1 coordinate 92,422,529, forward strand.
ACAATGACTAGGCTGTTATACAGCCTTCATACTTCTCGGTTCCTTTTTATTCGCCATTTGTCTCCTTCTAGGGTAGGGCCAAATTTTATTCTTAATACGTTATTTTCTAAAGTAATGAGTTTTTTTGTGACTTCTTTGTATGGGTCGAAACCTCCGAGCCGTATATCAATAATGGCTGTACCATCGTTTTATGTGTTCATATTTTAGTGCCCCTCGAAAGAAGTTTACTTTTAAAAAGCTTAATTAGACTCCAGTATGTTCTGTCTCCTGCTGTTATTCTGTTTAAAATGGCAGTCTCCTCTCTGTTGTCATGTGTTAAGGTTACTCCTAAATACTTTTTTTTTTAATTAAATCCATTACTCATATAAACTAAAATGCTCTCTATGGAATCTAGTTGCGTATAGATGGACTTCTTCAATTGGTTGCGAGCAAAATCTGCCTACTTTCAATCCAGCTTAGATCGTAAATATTGTCACATTGACAAATTTTCGTCTTCTCGTTAAGTGCAGTTGTGTTGGCAGCGTTACCTGCCTTGTTCTCATTTGCTCCTTTTCCAATACCGTCCCCATCCTTGACGTCACGCTTTGCGCATGCGCAATTGCCGCCGAGTTTCGTTACTGCACTGTATCTTCTCTCCAACTGACTCACGCGCCTTTTGCGTGGTTATGGAGATATTGCCTTGAAATGGCAAGCTTTTTCCCTCTGGACCACAAAACAAACGTGGAATGCCTTGTGAAGAACACCTGAAATTCTCTACGAATATTAAAATGTTTAAGAGGGTATTATCGTGACTACTCGAGTATTAAAAATTGGGATATTCCTCCTTTCCTTTTTTCCGTTCAAAATACACTGCTTTCACTGATGAAAATCTACCGGGAAGTATATTTAAGGCATTAGATATTGAGATTAGTCAGCTGAAACTTATTTTTAATTATTAACTTTTTCCACCCGAAGCTGCTTACTAGTGAAATATAAACCTATTTCCCACTACATCATCTCTATCGAAATAACGCATGTTGACTTAAAATACCGCAATGATGACTCAAAAACTGAAAATATTTGGAACCGGCATTTAAAAAAATGGATTTCCTGGAAATTCTGGCTTCTTACAACAGTCGTTCACTAAAAATTTCATTATTATATATTAGAAAAATATATTTATCCTCAGCGTTACCTACATCTACCTTTAAGTCTATCATCTTCTAATTAAATATGTTAAAAACAATGTCAAAAGGTGGGCTCGAGTTGAAGTTATCAGAGGGAGGACTCGGGACATATTTTCTAAAAAGCAAGGATTTAAAATAGAAACATATTAAATACGATGTATTTTCTTTCATGTCGTCCCAACATAATTTAGGTATCCTGTCATGATGATGTTATTATTTTTCGTAAACGCGTAGAATGGTAATTATATATTAGAGTAGCTTTCAAATTGACGTTTCTGGACAAATAGCCATGATGGGTCAATTTTCTTAGTAGACACGTTTCGGATAGTAACGAACATAAAGTTTTTCCAAAGAAGACTTTTTCAGTGTAGGGTAGGCACGACTAAAATTCTCTTCGAAATTTTAACATTTTACATGCAATTCTGAATCATGAAATTTCATATTCTATCCGCGGTGGTGGTTGGTTATGAATGACAAAAGAACATGGAATTTCATTGCAACGAGAACTTGTCGCTTGGATATGAAGCTCTGTGGATCGTATTCACTCCGAGAGGATTATTTTTTTCTCACTTGAAAAATATCACCACTCATTCCAGGTAAATGCCGAATAGTACTATACTGTGATACCTACATTGTGTGTGGCTTCCATGCTTCATATTGAGGACTTTCGTTTTAATGTCATGAGGATTGAGTTCCTCACAAGGACTTGTCTTGGATTTAAAAAATGAATGCATCCCAAGCAGGATATTTTGCCTTGTTTCGCTCTATTTTCCATTGTACGCTCTGCGAGTATACTTTTTTTCAGTATTATTTATTACTAGGTAACCCGTGCGAAAATTTCGCACTTTCACGCTATCAGGGAATAAATATGTTAAGGAAACGGTGTACTTGGGTTTTAAATAGAGAAGAAGGTTTATCATAAAGTCAGTATTAACGGAGCATATACGGAATGACAGAAAAAGACCTTTCTGTAATAATATATATGATGATGTGTGGAGTCGATATACCTCGAGCGAGTAATCGACATGGAAAAATCGACATTTTTAAGTCAAATTAATGGGTAAATAGTGAAATTTGAGATTGAGATTGTATTTTTCGTCAGAAGCCGGTGATTCAACGTTTAAAATGATACCTCATTTGTCACTGTACGTGCAGTATTAACGGAGCATATACGGAATGACAGAAAAAGAGCTTTCTGTAATAATATATATGATATTTGACTGGAAATGGTGCTCATTGAATGTCAACGGGAAGAATGATATCAGTTACATTGATTGTAATAAACCATTCATATCTTATTTCGTGCAAAAAATCATTGAGTTAATGGATGTACACGGATTATCGACTTATACAATAAGTATTGTCGTTATGGGGATGATGACACCAGCTTTGTTCGTGTCGCTTGTTTCCTCTGTGACTTCTGTAACCGAGGGAGCAGGAGAGAAAGGCTGACGTCAGAGAGGTTAAAGGCAGTCGACGCGAACGCTCTTTGCTCCTAAAAACATGGCGGACGATTTATTTTGCTCCAGTATATTACTAAATGCTTTTCGAGAAGAGTTTCTCTGGCGAAGATAGTGCAGAAAATGTATTAGCATACTTCATCCACAACATAGAAGTTATTAGATAATATCTCACACGTCAAATTTTACGTCACATATTTATTTAATTCAGCTGTGCAGTTACCCCTGCTGAACAATCAGTTTTGTATTACTTTGGTCTCTTAAGTCGTAAAAGCAATGGGAGATGCTCTTTATTGTATCCTGCGCGTTATGAGTTCCCTGTCATGCATTGACTAGCTGTGCTAACTTCATAAGCGCCGATCCACTGCCACAAAAGGCCGATGTAAAAATGAGTTGTCGGTGATTTAGAGTGAAGAAAATGTTCTGCTTAAATTGTGTTTGGAGATTATTATGCTTTCGTATATTTTGAGTGCAGTGATTTAGGAGAATTTGGCTACACGTAGTAGTAATATCATGGTTGTTGTTATCAACGCTAATGTAGGAAGGATAAAGTACCATTAAATGTCGAAAGCGTGATAAAGACCGATGCAAACATGAGTTGTCGGTGATTTAGGATCAAGAAAATGTTCTCCTAAAATTGTGTTCTGTGATTATTATGCTTTGATTCATTGTGAGTGCAGTGATAAACGAGAAATTTGGCTTGACGTGGTGATAATATCATAGTTGTTGTTCAACGCTAATGTACGAAGGATAAGGTACCATTAAATGTCGAAAACGTGATGGCTTTTGTGGCTATTATTGTGCTCATGAAAGCAAGTGTTTACCCTAAAAGTATTGCATAAATGCGCAAGGTTTTCATGATAAGTGAAGTGATTTTTTTGTGATACCGATCTGTTGCAAGTGGGTGAAAATTGCGTTTCAGCTGGCAAGACGAAAGCTCACCTTTACCAATGTTCTTTTCGGTGTTTAAATAATTGTTGTGAATAAGCTATATAAAACGATAAGGGACGACTATTGAGAACTTAGCAAAATTGCATTGAAGTCTCACCTTTTACTTAGGTATTTGATGTGTTTCTACTTTGGTTGAAATAAATTGTACCAAATGAATAAAGGTCATCATACTCGAGCAAAGAGAGTTTTATCTTCTTCGGAGCATTTACTCACTCCCTTTAGTTGTAATCCACGGCAGAAGTGTACATAACGTTACATTTCTTGGCCTACTTATAATTGTGACGATCTCTGCTGAACTATCCATTTTCAAAGTATAGCCAAATACTATCAACAGGCGTGTTTGTTTCATAGGCTACATTAAACACCCTAAAACTGCTATACTTTGCAACTACATTTACACACCTTTATTTCGTATGGAGTCATGTTTTGGGGACAAGGGAGTATGCAAAAACGTTCTATTGATCCAAAAGAAGGCAATATGTAGAAGAAGGAAAACCACTATTTATAGGAGCCCTCAGATATTAACCTTACCTTGTTTATGTACATATAACACTGTGATATAACTCTGTGTAATGTTTGTCATAAGCAGTAGCCTGAACTTTATTACCACTAATGAATTAATTCACTCATTATACTCAGCATAAATATTACACCATGTCACAGATTAAAGGCTGAGTACTTGCAAATAGGCGCATAGTGCTGTAAATTATGTTACACGCTTCAAGAAGCATTTGAAAACATATGTATTGTAGCTTTTGCTTACAGCATCAAAGGTTTCCATGAAAGCAGTATAACTACTTAATGGAAGAATATTTTGTGTTTTTTATTTATATTTGTGCATTGAGGTACCTATTTAATTTGTTTTTACTGAGGTATTCAATTTAAAGCAGTTTTTTCATGTCTAACGAACTCCATGTTGTACAGCAAACGCTCGGGGAAATAAAAATATTATTTTGATGACAGAATGTAGACACCTTTCAATAAAATTCCAGCGGAGTAATGGGAGTAGTCATTGTCCAGTTCGTGTAACACCTAGCAAGAGCAATGCAAGGAATCAATGTGAGAACCCATTTCAAATTGTGTGGTTTTGCTGATCAACGACTTCTTAAAAGATTAATGTGAGTTTGTTTACCCCAAAACTTCTCATTTTCATGGGTTGAACAAAATATTTTTGGTGAATTTCAACTATTTCATTTCGTGCACAGTATTCTGGAACTACGACATTGTACAAAACTTTCTTGGCTCGAGTTAATTTCCAATGCATGACTCATCCAAAAACAAATCAATCTAAAAATTATGCCGTTATTTAGAAGTTAATTCATTCGACTTTGTGGAACATCTGTGATGAAATTGTTGAGGTAATAATTGAATAAGTCTCAGGATTTTAGTTGGGCTTTTCTTCACAATTCATCGTTCAACCAAGGAAATAGACGCTCAAAATGCTTATAATTGAGCTAACCTTTCGTCGATCGCTGGTTTCATGAGATGCACAGCAACTAATTCTAACTAATAATCAGCAACTAATAATGCGAGTGCCTACCAATGGCTTTTCTAATGCTATTAGACAGTGAACTAAATGCTGAGAGATTTTTTAAATGTCAGCCTAAACTCTTAAACGTCGGTCTTTTTGATTAAGGCAGCAAATATTCAATAATAACCACGAGAAAATTCCCTGTATATTATTCTAATTTACTCCCTGGACCGTATAGCAGACCCAGCCAATTTTCATGTTATTTCCCATGATTCTCTGCGCTGCTCCTTTCTACAACTTTTGCTCCACCTCGGCAGCAGGAGCAAAAGGTACAGGTTCAAGTTGCACCTGAACTTGCGACGCGAACGCGTTCGTTACTTGCACCTTTTGCGACGCGAACGCCAAAGGAGCAAAAATGTGCAGAAAAGTGCAAAAGGAGCGGCGACGCGAACAAACCTTCAAAAACGCTAAAAATATTGCGAAAAATCGTTACGTTTAAGCGAAAATGTCGTAATTTTGACCTGAATACAAACTTCAATTGAAGAATAAGAATCCTCCTTTTATTTTATTTTTATAGGTACCTTTTTCAGTACCAGAAAACCGCTAATTATAATTTAATTTTGTCAATAAAAAAAGATCTGCAGCCAAATGAAGATACAGCTTCACGTGTATTTCTTATGTGAAAGTTACTGACTTATAAATATATATATATATACACACACATCGGTGATTTTTAAAGTAGATGTACTTATTTGTTTTTATTTATTCATTGCTTTAACGTTCACCTTACTTATACATATAATTACTGGGTGCATTAAACGTCATTCGAGAGTTAGAAAAATAAGTAGTTTGGATAAGCCCTGTTACTTAAGCTGGAAAAACCATGGATAAAAAATAATAAAATATAGACAGCAGAAAACCAGTATACTAAAGGTCTTTTTCTTGAATTGAGGAATTAGAGTATGGAGTAATTAACCGGAGAAATTTTTAAGCTCTTTCTTTGGAATGCAAAAATCGTTAGAAATAATTGGACTTCATTTTTTTAATGGGTTTTCATTCAATTTACTTGCACTTTTCTTGTTTATGTAATGCTGCCATCGGGTTGGTTACCTAATTGTAACGAAATTTTTAAAATAATTAAATAAGGAATAATTGTTTTAGCTCATTATTCAAGGATTGGAAAACCATAGACTAAGAAAGATAATATGGACGTTAATTAAGGAAAATGTAGAAGCCATTAAAATGCGCACGAACATAAGAGCGTATGAATAAATCATTAAATGCAGTTAAAATAAGTTACAAGCAGAAAATAATGACATCAGATAAATAATTTTTGTAGTACCATGACGATGTTTCTGAACACACGTCATTATCTAAGTGACCATAAGCAGTCAACATTGGTTTGCTATAGCTCTCCACTACTCACTTTTGAGCTTTCTGCTGGATTTCGTCGTAGTTTATTATTTTTGAATGCATCATTACTTGCTTAATTTATTCTATTCTGGACTTTAATTTAGCCACATACAAAAACCGGGATTTGTTCTTAAAAAAATAGAATCCCAGGTAACGCAAAGGTATGAATTTCGCACGAAATCCAAGTTAGGAGGGTAATGTTTTGCAATGAAACTGGTTTAACTTTCGTGAGTCATGAGACCATTTATTTATGTCCATATAGCACATTAATTCATTGTAGTTGACTGTTGTATGGCTGCAATGATATTCGATTAAAGAAAAATTGAACCTATGAATTAACAAAATATAATATCTAAATTAAAACATGTAAAAATACGAATGCTCCCCTTTATTTAATGGATGAGTTATGATTTATATACGTACAAAATAAGGCTTTTACTAAGTTTACTGTCTTGTTGCATTGATATTGTTCTAAATACATTTAAATTACAAAGGATTTGTTAATGCAGGGAATTTTGCGAATGCGATCATAGCATTGCGGTTCCTCACTTCCGTAGCGCTTTTCTGCGTCAAGTTGCCATCTAAGCTCTCTTCTTTAAGTTAATCGGGAAAACAGATGGAAGTGAGGATGGAGGAAGGATGGAAATAGTAGTCCATGAGGGGGTGCATGAGTACTTTCGCGATAGGCCGTAGAGTTTCCCTTGGACGTTTTTCTTTTTATTTCCCGAATACGTTCCCCGTCTTCCTCGCCGCCTTTTGCCCTGCAAACTCTCTGCCCCTCGAACGACTGGCGTTAAAACGCACCCACTGCATAGTTCTCATCGCTGTTCGCTCGCCTCGGGAAATTTTTTTCCTCGACATGATTTTTTTCTTCCAACATTTCCGTGGGTTCTGAAATGGAGAAGGATGTGTAGAAGAGATGGTTTGTGTTGAGTGGACTCCGAAGTCCGCGGAGACTAAATCCGGAAACTTTTAGCGTGCTTCCTGCACTCAAACGTTCGCTTGAATTCCAGATGTGGACGGGTGTCGGGAGAACGTCTATAGTGTATACGAGCCATGGGCCCTAGATCTTTCATCGTTTCTCTTTTTCCTACGTCACTGCGTATGCATCCTATCCTTTTCTATCTAGTACCCAGTAACCAAACATGGTTTAATGTTTTTTTGAAAGAAATAAACTTTCTAGTTTTCCACTCGTTCTTTATTTTTTCCCAACTGGTTTTAACGAATACCCAAGTCATTTTTAAGAGGTTTATAAAATTAATAATTATTTAACCTCTTGAAAATGACGTGTATTCGTTGAAATCGGTTGGGGAAAAATAAAAAAAAAACTTGTGGAAAACTACAAAGTTTATTTCTTTCCTGATATGGAAAAGTTCCACAAAATAAGCCCGTCGACGATTAATTTTATTTTATTAGTTCAATGCGGTTCTATCGGTTGATTGAAAAGAAAAACTTTGTGTGTTCCACGTAAATAGATCTTTATTACGACCTAGGTTTCGTCGCTGAATGGCATCACCTGATGATGTCGCTCAGCTCGGTGTTTCTTGATTATCTTTAATTCTGTTTTTTATTTTCAAGAGAAATTATTATTATCTGTTTATTCAAGTTTAAAAAGACGAAGAAGTGGATCATAAACCTAATCTAGTGGTACCTACTTTCAACTCTAGGTAAAGGCAATAATTTTACAATATTAAAAAAATTTTTCATCCCTTTTATTCACTCATATGTTTTAAAATATTGATGAGGTAAAGACATTGTAGTTTCCTATTATAGATTTACGCTCTTTGCAAAATATACAGTCAGATGCCATCATAGTTTTACGCCTTTTCTTATCTTAACTTTTTTGATATTACATAGCCACCTCGTTTTATTACATTTTAATAAAACTGAATTTCACTCCGGGAAGTGCAGAGGATTAACGTTTAAGATTCAAAAATTTAAGTCATTTATTTATAAATATATGCATTTTTATCGTAACAATTTTCCATATCCATTCTATCTCTTTCTTTGGCATTTAAAGCTACGCCGATGGACATTAAACTCTTGAAAAAACATTCTGCGTTTAAGGTAGTTTGAGAAAAATTTCACTTAATCTAGAATTTGATGAATTTTACCTTACTTTAAAGTAAAAGTTCTCATCTTTGCTGTTTGTCTAAAAATATAAGCTGTTTTACATGGGGTAGATTGCGACTGTGCGCTCCAGAGGGAGAATATTGTGAAAATTAGGCATTCATAACACTTAGATTTGTGAATAAACTGATGTTGTGTAGTTTGTTTGTTTTATCATCTATTTATAAATATATTATCTATTTCTCACCACAGTTTATTTTTACAGAACCCCAAAATAAAACCTGCTGTTTTGAAGGCTTTTTAGCCGTACGACGTGATAAAATGAGTCAAGTTAGAGAATTATGTTAGTGTATTTATTTAATAACTATTGAGATTTTTGTGACATATAATTATGTTTTGCGCCATTAATATTACAATATTTAATTCACGCTTCTTACAGACACTGAAATTGAAGTATAAAATTTGAATATGGTCTCCATTATGACTAGGGAACTATCTCGCTCCAACTACCTTAAGATAACATTCCCTCTCAGAAGCTGAAGTTATCTACGATTTTTCTTGCACGCGTCTTTGCTCTGGGCACCGTTTTGATGGAGGGGAACATGGAAGATCCAAGGAGTAAAAAAAGAGGGAAAATCGGAAGAGAGGAAGAACCAGAATTAGAGGAAAGACCTTGAATGAGGGAGTAAGAGTGACCTTTGACCTTTCACACTCTCTCCATTTACCCCTGTTTTTTTTAACGCTGAGGGAATCCACAGGGGACGAATTAATCAGGCGGAGTTTTTTGACTAGCGTGCCGCGCTCGCATGATCTTCGTCCGTGGATGAGGTGCGGGTATGCTAAAGCTCCTCCCAAGTGGGCCTTTGCAGCGTGTGTCTCTAGAGTCTAAACAAATAAGACTTTTATGCGAACTTTTACTATTTTACGATTCGCCTGTCATTTTATAACATCTCATTCATCCTCTCAACAGTTTTTATAAATTGCTTTTGCTCCGTTTACATTACTAGGGTTGAATGATAGTTAATATGGCGGCCAAAAACTAACCTGCGTTTACTCCACCTTACCCAAGGTGTTACCTGCTGTAGTATTCTATCACCTTGCACCTTACCAACAATCACGGTTCTGACATCTGATGGCGAGTTAAAGTAAGTCGAAATAACAATCGAGCAGCGGATAGCGTCTTCGTAGTTTCAGGACATGGTTTGAGTTACAGGAATAACTGTAAATAATTTAGACGACATCCTGATTAGCGAATGCCATTACATATTTAAAAATATGATATCTAGTTAGAAGCCTTTCTATATTTTAAATATTGGCGAAGTCCCTGTCATTGGGAAGAAATGAGTTCCCTCTTTCAGGAATTTTGTGCGTAATTTTCTGAAATCGATATGAATGCATTGGACAACATATATTGGTCCAGTATCGTATTTTTGTTTTGTGACGCACAGTTTTCTGAATAAAGTACAAGTTCAGTCGTGTCAGGGGAAAGTGCACTGTTTACATACCAGTCCATGTAGAATATAACTTTTTCTGAACCGTTTTTTGCCATCACAGTCTCTGTATACGTTAACTTGTGTGCCTTACCATCTTTGCGAGAGAGTACCTAAATAATTAACGTTATACATGCATAGTTGTGCCCACAATAGGACATAAAAATCTGTTTGGGGGAAGCATATGAAGTCGCAGATTTGTCAGTACAATTCAAATGCTAAACATTCAAAATATTTATTTTCTTTTGTCATTTTATGTAGCTTCTTTTCTCAGTTATGTTTTTTGCTTAGTTATCAATTCTGTAACATTTCCGTTTGTATAGATAAGAATTGTTTTAGAGAGTCAAACCCCTTTCAACCTTTTAGTATGGGTTATAACCATTTAATAACGAAAATGTAACTGAAGTGATTTCATTCAAGCCATTTTCTGTGATGCACAAAATATAGGGCCCTGAGACATTTTTTTATAGAAACGGCCTTTTGGGGCCCTGAGCTCTTTTTAATATAGTCTATAATTTTCCTCCTGTCTTGAATTATTATTAGGCAAAATATCAACACGATATGAGTAAAACTGTATTTTTACATAATAGACAGACAGCCGTCTTTTTTTATGAATATAGATGCACGCTCGAGGGTCTCTCCAATTTTCCCCTTAGCGTCTAAGAGACGTATCCGATGCAAGGGTAATGCAAGGGTACATGAAAATGGCTGAAGGGAATTTGGCGGTGAGGGGCATTGCTCACCAATGCAGTCGGACAATGGAAATCCAGGTGGTGTCGCAGGGAATAAAAATTGCGCAGCGACTCGCTGCTTGTCTTTCTAACAAGTCTATCGCGTCTCGCCGAGAATGGCGGAAATGAAACTATGGATTAAAAAAAAGAGACAAGAGTCGCTTTTACGGCTCACACGAGGGCAATGGACGATTTAATAGTCACTATTCTCTGTCGCTGTACGAATTGCAAACGCTTTCACTCGTCTCGAAGTTCAAAACTTTGCCCGTAAAAGATTACACACCGGCATAGGCATAAATCCTTTGGATAGACGATAAAATAGGTCGAAATTTCGCATTTTTTCCTTTCCTTAGGAAATTATTCGTTTCCGATTTTATTCTCGGGTTGATTAGTAAGGATGTGTCTCTGAAAAAAAAACTTTCCCTAGCATCTGGAGGAATAGGACCGATAGTTTCAGTTATGCTCCTTAAAAATTCACGTAAATGGATAAAAATAAGTGACCATGACAAAAAACAACTATTTTACTCAGTTGTATTTATAGGAAGTGGTTACTTTCCTCGCGGAGAATGAGCTCTTTACAGTAATTTTGGCTGAGGAAACACTCAGGTAAACATTTACTTTTGAAATAAGTAGGAGAACGTTTTTTCTCTCACGTCGGTAGTCCATGGAAATAAAATTGACTCAAACCCTCAAATTTCCAACACTGAAATGTGTTCATACGTGTTGTGATTTTAACCCAATACATTCCGAATGGAGTTTGTGTCCTTCCGATGGAAATAAAACTACGAAAGATGATTGGGGTGGTGTGGTGAACACTCCACGTGATTATTGTTAGTTTCGCAGATAATGACTGAAAGCTTTTAAAACGAAAATTCAAGGCCGAGGTTCGTAACTTTTTACAGCTTTACTGACATGTGAACGATTTTTCTACCATCATTCAAGTATGTTGTGAACTAGAGGAAGACACTCAATGAAATTTAACGGAAGTGGAAAACGCTGAACATGATGAGTGAGGATAAGACAATTTCCTTCGAATTTCCCGTTAAAAACATATTTGAGGGAAATCCACAAGTCATAAGACTCGGAATGGTAACTAAAAACAACCGCAATATAGGAGGCAGAAGAATTTTGAAGTTCTCTATTTTTGGGAGAATATACAATATTCTTTTCATTATCCATAGGTACGCATATTACCATCAATTGGCTGGCAACACCCCACCTCAGCCCATTGACAACCATATGATATTACATCCCAATTAGATGGGCAAAGTATTTAGCTTGGTTTATATCTGAGGATACATTTACGGGACCCATTAAATTTTTCCACGCTAGTTTGAACTGCGTACGGTCAGGCTGGTACGAAACTCACCCAATGAAATATTTTCAAAAGTTCAATCAAACTCAATGGTATCTACTATAGGTCCTGAGCATTGAAGACACCTCTTGCTCGAATCAATCAATGCCTTTGAGATAAATTTAATTAGCAATCAATCAACTGTATTGATATTAATTATCACGCATTTTGGCATTTATTATTTGTGGGAATTTGCTTATACTTGACAATACATACCGTCATTTTCAGCGAATAGCATGCGACTCGGCGTATAAATGACTAAACCACTAAAAGAAATTGTGCTTTATATGTATTAGAAGATTATTATTTCGAGTTAAGTATACAATAATTATCCTATTGTTATATTGTTTTGGTCAATTGACGCATTATGCAGTGGAAGAATTTTGAAATTCCCTTTGAAATGGACACAGTTTTATTAAATGAAATACGGCCCAAAATGCTATATATAGTTACCAATTGTGGTTGCCTTTTTGTGTTTATATAAAGATATTTTTGTTTTTATATTTTGGCATGAAATTCAAATAGATTACTGCCCATATATGCCCGGAAGGCATATGCGGCGTTTCAAGTTGCGTTTCATTTCATTAGGCAGCCTGATGATCGCTGACTGCTTTCATCCACAGCACCTGTGCGTCGTTATGTTCTAGCGAAAGACACGCCAAGGAGTTAAACCACTCAAAAACTATAATTCGAACCCTTGACAGCTAATTTGTATATTGATTAAGTGGTTGACCCAAGCAAATATTCATTTCAATAGTGCTTACATTCTGTATTTAATCCGGGACTTCGATTTTGTGTCGTGGAGTAAAATTAAGCCCATGTTTTCCTTGCTTGTACGAAGGAAACGAAATATTTATAAAAAAACAAGGTACATACTTTTACAGAAAAATAGCATCCTCGCTGAACACGATAATTGCTTCCTTCTGCATTTGAATGCTATCGAGTGAAATAGAATCCATAGTTGTTACATGTGGGCAGCTCTTGGCGATAGCGCTTCATTGTCAGAGGTGCTGAGCTGCGAAATTTGGCAACAACGCTGCCTTCTCGATGTAAACGTGCCTGTTGAAAAGTTGTGTTGTCCAGTGTTCCACGGTACTCACTCGGCATCATCACCCTTTCCGAATGGTGGTGGTGGTTTTCTTCAATTCCTTAACCTTCGTCGGCGAAACCGTATTCAGCAATCGAGAAAAATCTTAGCCAAGGGGATGGAAGTAGTGTGGAGGGCGTCTAGAGAGGAAGTTGTCTCTGGAATTGAAGGAAACCTTATAGCTGCGGTTCTCTGCTCATCTACGCCCCCAGCAGCGTGTTGTCCTTTCACAACTTTCATCACCAAGGTCGATTGGTCTCTTGAATTCACCAACCCCCAACTGCTGTATCTTTCTCCCCTCTCCTCTAAGACGTGCCATGAAATACCTAAAATAGGTTATGATGGCTACGTATCATCATACTACTTTAATCAGGGCTTTGCAGCCGAGGTATATGGGGAGTGGGTCCAGCTCCGGTTTATTTCGTAGCTCAGGCCCCGGCTCCAGCTTTGGTTCCGGTCAAAATTTTCGGTTTCAAATAACGGTTATTATTTTGACATTTCCATATTATTCAAGTGTTTTTAATAAACTTAACAAAATATGTACCATGTGTTAATCAACTTGCGTTATTTTTTTAAAATCTCAATCTTTAACAAAACATACATAGTATGCACCAGATTGAGTGTAACTATAGTTAAAACATTATGTGCTAAAATACGCAGTGAGCAAGTGTAACGGCAAATATAAAATCACTGCCACTATAGAAATCGCAAGTGTTCCTTGTTTCTTATCTAATTTTTAATTTAAATTGCTTCTCTTTAAAAAATTCACAATGTTACATATATTATGTCCTGCTTTGAATTCTATTGGTGACATCATATGGCTTTCTCAGAATTTCACAGAGGCACATAATTTATTTCTTACATTTTTAGAGATAAACAATATACAGGATCAATTTCAGCAGCATGCTCGCAGAATGGACGTTTAGCAAAAAAGTCACTCAACCATGTGAAATTTTGAGCCCCACCGGGTTTCACAATCCAGCATTGGAACAATTTTACTTCTGCTTCTTTGCTAAAGAAAATCGTACGTGGCACTCAATAGTATTTTTCACAAAAGTTCGAATTTCCTCCAATAGTTTTTCTGCGTACTTTGCTAGCATTTATCCATTACAAATTGTTAGTTGTAATAGTAGGAGTGGACCATGCTGTATACGAGACGACTGCAGCGGAAACCACTTCGGTTAAATAAGACAAGGCTATCATGGAGAAAATGACAACCGAATACAAACGTTAGATAGAAAGACTTTGAGATTCTCAGACTCGATTCGTTAATGGAGAATTATCATTCGAATGCTTTCTCGATAATTCGGTGTAAATAAAATTTGCAAAGGTTTTCATGTAGATTAACGAGGTTGCTTCGAAACATTAAGGCCTAATACTCTATTAACTTATCCTAGAAAGTTGCATTTATTTCTATTTCCGCAAAACGATCTCTGATGTTGAATGATTTCAGGCTTTCCCGGCGAAGATTTATATCAGGGATCTTTCGGGGTTTGCACCGGGTAGTTAGGTCCATGACGGCCGACGTTTCGATGCTCGAGTCGAGCATCGTCCTCAGGGCAGAGGTGAGTGCCTTGACTGGAAGTGGTCATCAATATATACCCTATGGGTAGGTAAGGTCCGAAATTTTGGCGGGAAAATTATGTATCATCCGGTGGTCTTGACTCTCCCATAATCTTGATGATAGGTTTCCACGTGTGACTCAGGTTGTAACCGGCGTCACGGTTAAAGTTTCGTCTTTCTCTCCGGATCTCGATGGCCTCCTTGATGAGCCGGTCCCAATAGCCAGATGAGCGGGTAATTATTTTTGTCTTCTCAAAATGGATGGCATGGTCCATCATGATGCTGTGCTCTGCAACAGCCGATTTTTCCGGTTGGCCCAATCTAAGGTGACGCTGGTGTTCCTTGATTCGCGTCTCCACCGTCCGACTAGTCTCACCCACGTACACTTCACCGCATTCACACGGAACGCGGTAAACTCCTGATGTCTTCAGGCCAATAGGGTCCTTTGCTCTGACTATGAGCTCCTTCAGTTTGGGTGGCGGTCGGTGAATGGTGTCTATGTTATGTCTGGCTAAAATCCTCGATATTTTGCCAGATATCGAGGAGACGTATGGCAAGTAAGCTCTTGAGGAAGGTTTTTCCTTTGCTGTCTGCGTCTTCAAATCTACTTGCTTAAAGGTCCTTTTCAGGGCTAACGTTATGTCCCGTTCTCCGTATCCATTGCGTCGAAACGTCTTCTTAAGGTGCCTAATCTCTTGCGGTAAGCTTTCTTCGTCCGCAATTGATATGGCTCGATGGAGAAGAGTGGACAGCACTGCTCGTCGTTGCGCCGGATGATGGTGACTTCTTCCGTTCAGGTACAGGTCCGTATGGGTTGGTTTCCTGTAGACGCTGTGACCTAAAGTGCCGTCAGTCTTCCGCCGTACGAGTATATCAAGAAATGGCAGTTGACCATTGACCTCCATTTCCATCGTGAAGCAGATTTTGGGATGTTGGCTATTCATGTGGGTCAGGAACTGGGCGAGAGTATCAGTTCCATGAGGCCACACCACGAAAGTGTCATCAACGTATCGGAAGAAATGCTTCGGGCGAAGAGGGGCCGAATTCAATGCTTTTTCTTCAAAGTCTTCCATAAAGAAGTTAGCAATGGTTGGAGACAAGGGCGATCCCATCGGCACTCCATCCTTCTGCTCGAAGAATTGTCCGTCTTACTGGAAATATGTGGAAGTCAGTACGTGGCGAAAAAGCACCAATGTCTTGGGGTCGAATCTCTTCTCCAGGAGGCTAAGTGTCTTGGTCAATGGTACTTGTGTAAATAAAGAAACGACGTCAAGGCTCACCAAAAGGTCGTTGTAGTCAATATGGATGCTTTTCAAAGTCTGCACGAATTCTGTGGAGTTCTTGACGTGATGTTCACAGGAGCCGACGAAAGGTGACAGGAGTCCTGTAAGATATTTTGCCAGGTTGTATGTGGGTCGAAACGTCGGCCGCCATGGACCTAACTACCCGGTGCAAACCCCGAAAGATCCCTGATATACGATCTCTGATGTGCTTTCATCCATCGATCAAGGGCGCGGGGTTCGATTCCCGGTGAAGACGGTTATTTTTCCAAAGTAATTTTCTTTATCTTTATACTGTTGTATTTCCGGCAGAAGTTGACATGTTAGCGAAAAACCTTTGTAATGCATCTATTAGAATGGGTCGGGAAGAAGCGATGGATGAAATTACGACACGCCCGTTGTGAGAAGGTTGACCTTCCATGCAACTTTAGACTCCTATATCTCTGTCAATTTTTGGAAATATTAACACTATAATGCCCGGAATTTTCGCCTACTTAGAATGCCTAACGTAGTCTTTTTTAATACCTTCGTATTTTTTGCTTTTTTGGCATTTTTTCGCAATGTATTTACTACAAAATACGTTTACGTTATTCTTTAGTATTTCAAAATTAAAAAAATGACTTCCCGCACATGTAAGAAATGTAAAATTTAATGTTGGTGAATTTTTTTCAAATTTGTTTTTGTGGCTAATATACTTCAGCAAATGAACAGTACACTTGACACAAATTGCTTTTTTGCACGAATTGCAAACACCTATACTCCTGAAATCAACAGTGTCTGGCGAGATTTGGTGGAACTGGATTATGAATAATGAAAGTAATCGATATAGTAATCTACATCTACATACTACCCCGCAAGCCGCCTCAATAGGCGTTAGGACACCAGCCGTTTACATATAAAAATGAAACGCTCTAATGAAATTATGCCTAGCATTTATTTAAGTCCCTTATTGTACGGGGGAAAAACGAATTCCCATACCTATCCGTTCGGCAAAATATCTCTCTTAATTTATCGTTTCTGTCGGACCTGGAAATAAAGTTGGGTTCTAATATGATGTTCTCCGTGTCGCTCTGAAAGATATCTATTCTCAATTGTTCAAGCAATCTAAGCCTAGCGCGCAGCCTCCGAGTCTCTAGTGGCACCCAGCCTAATTCGTTTAACATCTGTGTAACGCTGTCTGTACACCCGTAGCAGTTTTTGAAGAATCGCGCAGCTTTCCTTTGTATTTTATTAAGTTCCCGGATTAAGTCTTTCTGCACCGGATCCCATATGCTCGCTGCATATTCAAGGTGTGGCCGGACGAGTGCGAAATAGCACCTCTCTTTTACTTTTTCATCCGAAAATCTTCCCACAATACGCTTGACGAATCCTAGCTTCTTCAGAGCTCTGCCACAAATATTTCTTATATGTGTTCCCCACGATAGGTCCGAAGTCATCGTAACTCCTAGATACTTCACTTCATCTGTCGCCTTTATGTTAATACCATCCACAGCATATACATGGGAATAGTTGGACGACCTCCGCAAGAAATGTACCGCCGTGCATTTGCTCAGATTAAGTTCGAGTCCCCACTCTTGGCTCCAAACATGAACGTTGTTTAAATCCGGTGATAGAGTTTCAAAGTCAGAGTGATCACTAATTTCACGATAGATGACAGCGTCGTCGGCAAATCAGCGTATTTTACTGCTAATCCGAGAGCATAAGTAATATGCTAACCCACATATTTTCATTTCCCTCCCCCCCTCCCCCCCTTCATTCCACCTCAATACCGGTAAATCTTAACACCTCCAACCCCCAAACCCTCCCCTCTCCCCGTGCCTTCCTCCCCCCCCTTCCGCTGGAGTTGATGTATAAATTCTAACCGTAAACTGGAAAGTTAACATTGTACCTGAGGATGGCTTAATAGCCGAAACCCGTGTTGTAAATTTAAATTAAAGTGGACAGTACCATATCGATTACTTTCATTACCTATACTCCTATTTAATTTGCATTCTTCTTTAATTTGTCAAAATTTATTTTGCCCAATCGCTGTTTGTTTGTTGGTCGGTACATTACCATCAAGGGTGAAACCTCTATACATCATATACGGTTCTGCAAGCTCTTCTGCTAACTTCGGAGTGAACTCCTTTCGTGATATTTTATGACAGGCTATATCTTTGTATACAACCCAAGAATATGGATGCTAAGTCTAGTGTATTATGAAATGAATGAACAGGCCATCGCTTAGTGGCTGTCCGGAAAGTGTATTTCTATGCCATCTGATCCACAAAATGTACTCAAAATTGTGGCTCATTGTAATTCTGGACTGTTTCCGGTATTTTCTTCGGGTTATTGGCGACATCCACATCTGGGTAAAATGTTCTTAGGATTAGCACGTTCTTCATTTGCTGTACCCGGTGAGGGTAATGTCATTTTCATAATTTTTTAACACTTTTTTTTGGAAAAAAAGTTTTCTTTCATTGTTTTTTATCTCTTTTGGAATCTCTTTCCTCATTTTATTTACAGTTCCTAACAAGGTAATACCAGATCTCTTCAGTTATTTTGTTACCGTTACAGACGTGAAGAAATTGCCAGAAGTAACGTTGTGACCCTTTCTCAGATAAGGATGCATAAGTTTCATCAAGACATTATTGGCTAGGCAACTGCCCTCAGAACGAGTAGGATCTTTGCCTGTGTAAGGAAAACCATTCAACAGGTACACTATCTTTGTCCACAACCAGCCATATTTTTGCCCAAAGTTATCTGGTTTGTTTTACATGAATTATGCAAATGGACACCTAGCTCTGATTGGAAAAAGCTGTTCATCGCAAGTAATGAATGCCCCTGTAGCTTTCATTCCACAAACTGTGCACAGACCTGTCATTTGTTTCTGACACCCCTCTGGCGTACAAAATAGCAATGAGCACCTCCAGCTCTTCTATAGTGAGCCCTAATAAATCGTTTTCATTCTGCCTATGAGCCTCGGAAATAGTACACTTTCTTATGTGCCGAAGTGTAAAGTTGTCTATGAGCAATCGCCATACACTCATAGGACTACCAGTAATAACACTTATTTTGGCATGTCCAGTGGGCCCTAGCCCCCAGAGTATGTTTCGTTCTGCACGCCTACCTCGAGCATGCTGATCCGAAATAATTTGCACCCATGCTGTTCCATTTGATCCTATGAACTGCTACGGGACGTCGCACAGTGGGATGAAATCGAAAAAAGCTGGCCAAAAGTCAAAAAGTGATTTCTTCAAGCCAGGAAGCTGAAACTTTGCATAAATATTTTCAATAGACATGTGCATGCGATGATGCAAAACATTTTCCTTAGTACTTTTCAATTAACAATTTGCATGAGGTCAAAGTTGCACAAAGTTTACATTTGTTCTTCGGGCTCGATACAGAAAATGATGTGGTAAAGTCACTTGAGAAAATATTAAGTAAGGATAGAAGTTAGCTGAGTCACTATGGGGTTCTGGTTATTCATATAAAAGTGAGGACAACATTATGATATCATCAAAAGTACTCTAAGAGTATTTGAAAACCCCTCAGCACACGAAATGTTAACAGGAATGAAATTTAATTCATTTTAGCATGGTACAGGCATTGTAAATTGTACACTAGGTAAATTCAAAATCGAAGCCGGAGCGGGAAAATAATACAATTTCGATCTCAGGCTCCAACAAATATTTGCAGCTCCGGGTAGCTCCAGCTCCAAAGCCCTGGTTCCAATACAACATTTTAAACCTTCCTAAAGTAAAAATATTCACATGAACGGCCGGAGATATGTTGTGTATCGTATACGAAGGAAGCAGTCTCACTGCCACCTAAGATAATGGCTGTACGATTGCGTAAACGTGCATCAATTTCGCCGTAAAAACTTGATTTAAATATCTGCGGAGTTCCTTTTCAAAGTGTGTAGTTTCAAAATTGTCATTAGAAAGGATGCTGAATTGGAGAGAATTAAAAATTAATTTGCTTAGCACGTGTGATTTCTTCAAGAGTTCACCCACGAAGATGAAAAAAATACAAACTGATCAAATATTTGTAATAACTACTAACAGCCGAAGTACACAAAACTCCAAAATGAGTTTTGTAAATGGTGTGTTGGTATACGTGTAAAAAAATAAATTTCTTTTAATTTAATGATATGACGACTGTCGGAGACATAGAAAATGAGTCAGTTGTTTACCACGCGTGAAAAATTATTAACTGTATTATTTTAATACATTACTTATTAATTAATTGTTGATTAAGTGCGTAAGTAATGATTAGTTAACATTGTCGTAAGGGAGGAATGAAATAAATCAGCAGTTTCTCACACTTTTTTGTGCTAGTTATAGGTTTATTGTGGCCGGATTCGATGTATTGACATTGTCAAGCACGGTTTTAATAATAAACAAATAATGTTTACATATTTAAAGATGGTTGTTAGGGAGCAAAAATAGAAGGTTGGAAGTATTGACGGGAGGGCTGAAGCTTCTATTGAGGGAATATAATGGAGAATAGAGGGGAGTGGGATTGAAATATGTTTTCGTTCATTAGCGGAATTTTACCGAGACTGAAATGAATTATTTCAAGTTACTAACAAGTTACAATCTTGACAATGATGTAATTCATCGAATTTAGTCGCAATAAACCTATAATTAATCTAAAAGTGTTGAAAACTGCTAATTTATTTCATTCCTAATTAATCAATTCCACTGCATCTGCCACAACTAAAACGAAGAATAAACTCACCATTGTTTTATACTGCCAGTTATTCCATCAATTTTGTGACGTACAGCCTTGTTAGCGGTGTTTTGATGAGTAAAGTTTTTCAGAGAAATAAGTGTGCTACGCCTAGAAAAAGTCCTGCCATGATTAGATTTTTTAACAAAAGTTGGTGCAATTAGTTTATCATTCATCTCCAACCCGTTGTCTATCCATCGTTACAATCTCAAATAATATAAATGCGCATTAATGAATTACAATATCTTTGGACTTGAAGTCGTATATACTGAGTTCCATTCGAAGATTTATTATATCATAGGGAGAACTCGTGTAATAATCTTATACGTTAGCTTAGCATTAATTATCCAAGATAAAATGCGCAATGATCTCTGCGGGATAAAGATCTCATTGTTGGACTCTTAAAATCAAACTTCATTTGAGTTTTACAGATAAAAAATGGTTCCATTTTACCAGTTATAACCTCTAATTACATCACTATCTTTTATATTTGAGGTTTTGAGTGATAAAATGGGCTTGATTTTCAAAGTTCCTGTGTTTTTTTACGCCTAACTCCACGCCTATTGAAATCTCATTATTAGATCTGCAAATTAATATCTCTACCATGTACTTCCTCTTTCCAAATAATGTAATTATATTCCAGGAATTGGAAAGTAGTGCGTTGTGATCAAGGCCATTAATAATTAGTTTTCGTTTCTGCATTCACGAATTCAATTAAAATGGAGCAAATTTCCTGGTCGTAAATTCAACTTGGATATAAATGCCGACGGCCGCATTTTCCTATGGGTTCGTATAGGATCCCCTTCTTGCTAAAACAAAATGGATGATATGACGAAAAAATATGTGGGAAATATATTCCTCAAGTTTTCCCAAAAAGTACGATTGAAATTATTATAGCCACATCCTTCCCCAGCGAGAGTTTGTAAGAACGTAGGTGTGAAAATAATTCTCGCTTGCTGGTTTACTGTGTTATCAGACAAGGGAAAACCCCGATTGTGCATTAATAATAAATTATTATTTCATTATACTCAAACTGAAAATACATGAGAATGACAAATATCAATGCAAGTAAAATCGAAAATAAAATCTTTTGAAAAATAGTTAAATTTATTCTGTGAACCATGATTGCTGCGCTTCAATTCCAATTTTAAACTTTAATTGAAGCTGCGTAGCTCGATTATGAAACCATGTCCATTGCCAATCACATCCTGATTTTATCATAATTACCATATCACCAGATATTACGCTGCCAAGATCATATTTCCCCCCACCAGAGACCAATTAAAGTGGTTCACCGTTAAAAATAGACGATTGTATTTGCAGTGTGTGCTTTTGCATCAGCAGTGATAGGATAGCAGCAGTGATAGGAGCATGACTATCTGTTCGAATTTTTTTAAAGTCTGTACCTAGTTCTCGCAGGGTCATAACTAGAAGTAATTCCTCAATGCTTTATTTTCCTTTTCATCGCGCCACCAAATTCAGTGATTCATTTGTTGTAACATCAACTAAAATATGGAACTTTACGCCAGTAAATGTTCAAAATACAAAAAATCAATTGAAAATTTTAAAAGTTAACTTTATTATTTTTTTAAAATATGTTATAGCACCTTTGTCGTAATCTATGTTTACATATACTGATTGATTATTCTTATTGTGCCGCATATGCATATGTATGCATGTAGGCAAATGTTTGAATTTCTTTGCTCATAAGGGCCTGTACCCAGAGCGATTAATAAACTATTTACTTACTTACTTTTCTCACTTACCAGGGATTGGACACAATAACATGCCGTTAATGATGGGAGAATAAACAAAACACCTTGTCATATCGAAGGCGTACATAGAATGGCGTACATGACCAGCTATTACGTGCCGATTAGCATTTGATATCATTGGAAGTCAAGTAATTATGGGACATACAACCGTTGTGTTTATTTTCATGTAATTACCCTGGTGAGACAGTTGTTTTTCCTGCATTTATGTTAGGTGCCACGAATAAGTTAATGCGTTATCCCACTGATGACGCTCTCGTCAACAAACCGATAGACTCATGCCATACACGAAACCCGAATACAATCAGCACCTTGTTGACGAAAAGCCCAAGCCATTCTATTGTTAACGTTAACCAGACAAAACAGGGCCTTTGAGTACTAATAGTCTCGGGCTTAAGGTGCCTAAGGCTACTAAGTCTAAGTACTAAGACTTCATTTAGCACCGTCAGAAACCGTGCAAAATGTGTTCAATTGCATTGGCTCTATGTATAGCTCAAGCCAAGATAGTAATCATGAAGAAAGAACAAATATTGCGTTTAGAGAAAATTGGATACCCAATAAGGAAGCAGTACCTTAAAACATTTATATGGATTGTTTCGCTGTATGGCTCAGATACATGGACCATTAGAAAAGTTGAAGAGGAGAGAATATAGGCTCTAGAGACTTGGCGCTGTAGACGGATGCTACAGATCAAATGGACGGAAATAATCAAGAACGAGGAAGTGTGCGGAAGAACAGAATTATATAAAATCATATTGAGCACTATTGGAGGAGGACAAAGGGGTCCAGATGATTGATAGGACAAACCTTGGTAGACAACGAATTTTTAAGGAAAATGATATTAAGGAAAGTCCCAATGCAAAGTAAGAATGCAAAATTATCATTCCGATAATGTGGTTAACCAGCTGTGAACATCATTTAATATAACTGATGTTTCCGATCGTTTTATAAAGGGTTTTCCTGCGAGTTTGGAAGTATGAACTGGAGTTACTCAAGGAAAAAGACTCATTCAAAGTGTATGTATAGTTTTAGTGTTGTCAATTAGTCGAGTTGAACATTACTCTTAACTCTGGCAGACGATGTAATCATGAATTATTGACCAATTTTGCAATAATGTATGATGAACTGAACATCAATCTTTCTTCACCATGTTTGGCATTTTATTCAATTTGGTGCTCTGATGGACAATTTTTAAGACATTTTTATATTGCAATTATTATATTGCCTGAGGGTATTTATTTTTTTTGCCATTTATATGATTGTTGACGATAACTCAAGGCATTTCACCCTTGATTTCTAGCGTCATAAAAATATGAGAAGGCGTATAAACATGCAACTATTTCCGAAAACAATAAGAGAAAAATACATTTTATTATAGAATTATATTTTGGAATACATAATTAATTCTTCGCAAAAAGAGTTCATGACCTCTTAAAATTAGAATGATATCTCAATCTTTTATTTTTTTCAAAAACCAATAATGAATGCTTACGGTTGTCCTGAATGCGTATGTTTTTCCTCAGGAAAAACATACGCATTCAGGTACAACTTAGTCTCAACTGAAGAATATTTTTATCTTCTCAAATTAAGAATTTGACCATAATTCTGTTTGCCTTTAAAATCAAGGATAGTAACACGAGGTCATATTTAAGTGGTAAATACTCTTGGTAGCTAGAGGATTCAACTTAAACTTTAGAATATATTATTTGGAGTGTTCTTTCTGTGGTTTTAGTGTCTGGTCTGGGTTCGGCGGTATATTTAATAATAAGTAAAATTACGGTTTCGTATGTGTCCTTACTTTAGTCTGTATGGATAATGTTTATTATAAAATGGAATGTCTTCTTTTACAAATCTACAGTTTAACTCCGATCGTGGAGAAATTTTGCAGAATAATAGTTTAAGACAGGAGAAAAATTATAGGCTGTTTTCAAAAGATCTCAGGGCCCAAAAAGGGGCTATTTGGTGTTATACGGTACGTATTGGGTTTTGTGGGTATTGGCATTTTCAAATTACTTCAGCTCAAAATAGTGGGTTGGAATTTTTTTTATCAAATGGCGAAAAGAATGAAGTTTATATTTCCAATTAACAAAATTGGATTGGAAATTTGTCAAGGTGTCGTTCCAAAGCGACAATTTTGGGTTTATTCTCCGCGACTGTTGCACATCATGCACGACCACGTCTCCTGTTCTACAATGTAGACTTGGGACGAGAACAACTTGTTCGCATAAAAACCACCTCTGAAATACACCTTGAATTTAGATGGCTTGGTGATGTAACTGGCTAACACATCTGACCGGCAATTGGGAGATTCGGGTTCGAATCCCGGTGAAGTCAACTGATTTTCTCATGGCGAATTTCACCGTCTTCGGTGTATATTTATATTTCTTTCAATCAATTTTTTTTACAATTCGTAACTTGTCTGAAAATCGTGTTTTTTAGCTGCAAAAACGCACATTTTTCCCTGAAACTGGCCATAGCATATTTCCTTGACATCCAGATGTTGGTCTTTAACGCATTTTAAATTCATTTTGCTTAGTTAATCAGATAAGGAATGCTAATCATAGAATTCTGTGCAGTGTTTAATATATTTTTCTTTTTGAAACTACTTTCTCTCAGCATAGAGAGTTAAAATTTATTTTATCAGATACCCGGAAGAATGAAGTTTCCAATTTTTTAATCGATTCCCCTCTCATATGATGACTTATGAATAAAGTGCGATCCCGACCAACGCCGAGTTATTCAGCTAATATATAATGTCCTCAAATAATGTAGTCTATGCCAATCTTATTAATTCCTGCCTGTGTATTACTGTTTCTCCTCCGTTCCCCTTTACAGCGTTTTTCAAACTGTTTGCTTCTCATTCTCCTCCCGTAATGCTTAAAAACTGTTCTCATGACGGCATCAGGTGGATTTCTCTGAGGGAACGGAGGGATGGTCGTTTAAGATCCACCAGAGCTGCTCTTTATTCTCACAATCCTTCCACAAAGAGTTTCAGCGGACTATTATCTTCCCTTTAAGCCTTCCTCTGATTTATTTTCCTCTCCCGCTCCGTTAAAGGCAAAAGGAGGAAAGAGAAACGAGGCATAGAGGGGACGTTTCCTTTTAGGCCTGGGCCTCGTTGGCTTGCTGGCTCCACTTGCATACTCACGGAACACATACGAACGTACGATGTAGAAGAGAGAGGAGTCAACAGAAACACAAATAACAGAAAAAAAAATACTTTTTTTTTTAAATCCTCGCTTATGTTCAAGTACTTTTTAGTAGATTAACTTTGTAATTGGTGAATTTAATGAATGATTCATGTAATGTCATCGAGATTAAGTAAGTGTGCCAAATTTCAGCTTGATTGAACATTGAAGTGATTTCGACAGCGCCAGCAACAGTAGACAATGCAACTAAAATGACAACTGCGAGTAGACAGTGTGATGCGGATTGCGTCATATTAGGATAAAGAAATGTAAAATGAAAACCATCTAATTTTAGTAGATTAACTTGGTAATTAATGAATTTAATGACTGATTTATGTATTGCCATCGAGAATAAGTATGTGTGCGACATTTCAGCTCGATTGAACGTTGGGAAGTGGGTTACATTTTGATTACAAGATTCCATCCAGACAAGCAACAAACAAACGGCAAGTTAAAATAAGTGTGGTAATAATATAACCTCATAAAAACAAAGTTTTTATTATACTCCCTATATTTTCATATGCATTACGTCACGTTATAATTCCTCATATTCTCATTGTATTTTATTATATTTTTGTTATTTTTTTATAGTATCTTTAAATTATCATCATCAAATATTATCAATTATTATTATAAATATAAAATAGCGATAATCACAGTTTTGGGCTCACCACGGTCCATCTCCCACAACATCCGAGGGCTAAGTGATCACCGTCATTAATGAATAATTAGCGAGTAAAATATTGCAAAAAAAATGTTTAGAGGGTAATGCGATGATGAAAACAAAATTTCGAAAGATGTAAGAGAAAAAGGATATGTCAAAAAAAGAATAAAATTAATTTCCCCAGCAGGGAATCGAACACCACACCTCCCGCTGCGAAGGGTTTGTACGTACACAGACAAGCAGACAGACAGTGTGAGCTAATATAAAGGGAGTAAAAATGACGAAACACACTCTCATTGCAAATTTTCGAGACTTAGACCCGTATTCATAGTAATTTTTCTTAGTGTCACCTGGGTATCCCTCGTCCAGATAACACCTAGGGGTCTTCAGGCGATGAGAATTTATTATTTACAACACACTTCCCTTCGATGGTTCCCCTCGTATGGATCTCTGGACCACCAGAACGGGCACGCCTCGGATACCCTTACCCTCCTTCGCACCATGAGGTAGGCCTTGTATGACATCACAACGTAAAATGAGCTATGTGATTTTTTACGTGAAATTTTTATCGCCATTTACAAGGATGACGGGAGGTTTCATGTTTAATACGGCCTACACCTGAAATCGACTTGTCGCTTGCGGTCTACAGTAAATTTCTTTACTCTGGAATGAAGTTACCTACCCATTCCAGATTTTGATGCGTTACTTGTTATCAAATTATTGCAGTGATTGTCGTCAAAATGATAATGGCTCTGCTGTCGGCTACTCGGGCTTTGAATAAGTAGGTATCCAATCAAATTACGTCAGTTTAATAATGCAAATATTTTGTGTCTTTGGTCTGCTTTCCGTTAGCTAAGACACGCCTGCAGTGAAAGCAGTGCATTCCAAATAACTAATAAAGTGCATGTTGTGGTGGTAATTCACAGCCTACTGAACACCCTTTTGGCAGGCTGTAGGACACTATGTATATGTGGATGCTTCAAAGCCTCCGACCCCTACTCAACACTCTACCCTTGCACCCTATTGGATTTCCCGAACCCCTGTCTCACCTCTCGGCGCCCAACTGCATCGGCCATTAACAAGAGTGTTCAACGCCTTTCAAGGCCGATGAATGCGCACACGGTTCGACTCATTCACGAACCCTCGTTAATTAGGGAAGTGAGAGGTCATTGGTCAGCGTAAGAGCTTTTCACGCTGGCGCAGGACGTCACATTAACTAAATTGGTGCATTTTTTCTCTTTACATCACCATCAATTAGTCGAAAATGTTCGCGTGAATCGTGGCATTGCACAGTTCAAAAAATGATTTGGTACTTTTTTGGTTGCAGGATAATCAAACCACGACTAAGGGACATTTTTCCCATTTCTCGCTGTAGTAAATTTCAAATTTTTTTGGATGAGGGGTTAGGCATACATTTTTAGCAATGCAGGAAAGGAAATGAAAATAAAAGGGTAAAAAATTATTGGTTTGCAAATTTATCCAGTGAATATCGTAAGCATTCGAGTACAAGATGTGTTAAGGAAAAATAGTATGCCGTAATGCAAAGAAAAAATCATCTGACTTAATTATGATCCCAACTTGGATCTCACAGAGGTCGCGGTGTCGAATCGAGCGTGGGAAGTTTTTCAAATCACAATTTTATTAGTGTTTGTGCTAGTCTATGTATAATAAACGACCGTGATTGCATGAGCTGTGGATTATACATATAAATCAGGAAGGCTCATTGTTAATTATATGAAAATCTCAGGTGGTAAATTTTAAGCCAAAATCTTACATACACTTGTTCGCATCAATTTTCGTTTGGCTCCTTGCCTTCGACCTTTCTGGAATGGGTGGCCCTACCAGGAGCAATCATTATTACTCCCTCCAGTCCAGCTTTTGGGGTTGATGGAACGGACAAGTCCTTCCCCCGCGTCAAGATTGTAATCCAAGGGAGGCTCACAGAAAATTTGTCGAGAATAGACTGAAGGCTTTTGAGATGTGAGTGTGGAAGAGAATGATGTGCTTTGGATGGAAAGAAAGACAAAAGAGGAATTACATGGTATGGTGGGTGAGAAGAATAAACGTCTGGATTACATTTGGGAAGGCATAATAGGTGCCTGGAATAGGTATGGAGAGGCCAAAGGATGCTGAAGGCCGTGGTACAGGGAAGGATGTTGGGTGATCGGGGAAGGGGAAGAAAGAGGATAGGCCCAATGGATGGAACGAAGAGATATAGGACGTACGCTGAGATGAAGACAGAAATCGTTCAAGGGGATCTGGGCCGTGCTTGTTCTAGAGGATTCTTGTTGCAGGCATCTTTTGGGTTGCGGCCGCGTTCATGTTTTAAAATGCAACAGTTTTGCCAGCTGTTCTGCTGGTTTCTTCAAGTGAAGGATTGTGCGAACGCTTGTGAGATTGTATGAATGACTGAACAGAAAATAGAACCTTTTCTAATTCCATTCGGGCAAACATACAATTTCGATCAGGTTTTATTCAACAGATGGCGCAAATATCGCGACACCTGTTGTGCCTCTGGTGTTACCAATGTTACCGATTGAAAATAAAGTTGTTTATACAAAGGATCTAGCACCTTCCCGGAAAATAATATGAGTAAACTCTTCTCGGGTTCTCCCCCCGATTTCTGATGTTTCAAGAGACGACTCGTCACTCATTCTCAAGGCAAGAATTAATTACGTCGGCAATTATGAATATTTTGAACTGGTGGAGAACCCGAGAAGAGTTTACTCAAAGTTGTTAATGTTTATATTTTCATTTCGTCGTGTTGTTGGGTGTTCTGGTTTTTCAGTGTAGTCGCATTCTTTGGTTTTGTGTTCTTCTCCCCCAAAGTTATGAGCTGGTCGCGTCCTCAAGTAGAGTTCTTGATATCCCGTGTGAGGGACATTTGGAGGGATTTGCAGCCAAGTTTACATCCATAATGACTAAATAAACGTGTGCTGTTCCGCTATACCACTTGACAACAACGCTTCGTTACACACACAAAAAATAAACCTACGAAATGAGTCCATCAAGAGTGGAGATCCGGCGAGAAATGTCAATGACTTGTTTCACTAAAATCCAGACGAGAGAAAAAGAAACGGTGCAAAGGTCGAATATGAAGCCAGAGAGAAGTATCTAATAGAGGTTTGTCGAAACCGGGAGAATAATCAGTAGGCAAATGGTTGAGTCAAAGTTCCGAATTTCTGGTGATCAGCTTTTCAAGACTTCAAATACGTGCGTGAAAAATGATAAACAAAACACTCGCAAATTTCGATCAATTTCCACCTTTATATATCACGGAAAATTGTGTGTTTTCACTCATCATGTAAAGCAGAATCAGTCGTTCGTGCAAAATGTTCTTTCACACTTGATTGTGCATTCTCTGATACATTCGTTTGTACAAAAAAAATTGCACCGTGTTAATCGTCCTGAATGCAACCAACCACGTGCATGCATCTGCTCACATCATCTTTTTTTTGTGTGGTTTCGCTTCAATCCGACCGATAGCCTTCGTTACATCCACCAATTCCCCTGCAACCTGATATCATATTGATCCCCTGTGCGGGGGTCACGTGATACCCCCAGTTTTATTTTTCCTTATATCTCTCCTCCAAACTTTTTTTGTACGTTTAATGATATAAATACATTCTTGTTTTTTTTTCTCTGTTGTCGTGGATGAAAGAGGGGTGGTAGCAATGAGGGAGATGTTAGTATTCCTTCAATAGGGATGAAACGGTGACGTCCATTTCCTCCATTCCTCGCAAGTGTGATATTTTGTAAAAAAAAATTTTTGTTCTCTTCTCCCGATGCATCCGTACTCCGCGTCTACAACGCTCTCTTTCCCATCCTATCTCACTGGAAATACTGGTGTGACATAATTCGTGTTCCAGAAAACTGGGTGAGAGTAGGTAGAGACCGGGGGATTAGTTTTCATCATTGAGAGTAGAGAGAGAGGGGCCTTGCGATTCCACATGGCGACGTCTTTTGCAATTCAGGGCGAGTACTTCCACCACTACCTACCGTCATGACGCGTCCGTGCCAGGGAATTGTATTCATCGCGCTGCTGATCGTACGTGTATTTGTCTGGTATTTCTGCAGTGGAGTCCCTTAGGATCGGCACTGCACTGATCTACCTCCATATACTTCTATGCATATAAGAAAAGCCCTTGTCACTCACTGACTCAGGAACGCTGTAAGATGGACCCACAGTCACTTAAATTTTCAAATGCCGTTATTAGATGGAGTCACAGTCACCGAAGTTTTAAAATGCCGTTATTAGAGGGAGCCATTATTAGATGGAACCACAGTCAACGAAGTTTTAAAATGCCGTTATTAGAGGGAGCCACAGTCTCTTAAATTTTAAAATTCCGTTATTCAACCGCTTGCAATAAATTTAATAAAAGCGCAAATCATTTCTGATTTTGCTCCGACTGAGACAACGCTCCCTTTCATCTTGCGACGACGACAATTTCCAGTGATTCCGGCATATTCGATTACAATCAACAAGTCGCAGGGTCAGTCGTTTGACCGCGTTGGACTTCAAACTACAAACAGCAGTATCCTCACACGGACAACTATACGTTGCTCTCTCTCTTTCTCTCTCGCAAATAAACGGAAAAAATTTAATTTTTTTAGTATTGGCAATAAAATCATGATATCAAGTGCCATTTTATTTAAATATCTTACTTGAATAAACAGGCGCCTTTTAAAACCTAGTAATTCACCAAACTCTATACTTCACGTGACATCACTCCGATTTCAGCTTCCCAAAAAGTTAGGTTGAATCTGGAAGTCCCTGAAATATTATTCACTATTCTGTTTCTTGCTAAGGTATGCCAGCGACATTTGTCGATATGACTGTTAAACAAAAACAGTTATTCTGATTAAAGTATATTGCGATTTTGGATGGCAAATCTTCATTTTGAAGCAACTAATTTTATTACCGTCTCTTTGAAGCTAGATAATTAGACCGTGGAAGTGACAGATACATTTAAGATACCAATGCTCTCTTGATGAGGTATTTTAGGGAATAGCTCTATTGGTACATCATTGTCGGTCTGATTTAAAAGACGCGTCCATGTCAAAAGACTTAAGGCTCTTACACACGATGTTTCCTTCAGTGCTGAAAATCGAACTGATTTCAGTACTTATGCGTAAAATCGTACAGTATAAAGGGCGTTATCGTATCCGAGGAAAGAAAAGAATTCGATCATCAGTACTGAAACCAGATATTAGTGCAATATATATTTACCATTCGATTCTTGGATCTAACGGCCAATCACAGACAAGCGGGCGAGTCGAGTGTCTTGGAAGAATACCGATGGTGGAGCTGGAATCTAAGTTTTCAAATCTGTCGACTCATCAATGCCCTAATGACTTAAGGGCCGAATTTATAGTCGTTACCCAGCAGTCCCATAGCCCCTAGCAGGCCCCTTCGTCAAAAACTGTATTTATAGTCAAATTTCCACCCCCAGGAGCCCCCTTAGCCTCTCCTAATTCTGGCAGGAGATGCATGCTCCACCAGGGGCCCTCTTATCGAAAAAAATAACACAGCAGATATAACTAAACTGACTCTAATGAACATGCATAGCCTTAAATTAATAATTTCGAAGATTTGGTGTTAATAAAACAATGGTAAGATTTTCTCTTAATCGATAAATATCTGATGTGACGCCAGACTCATTCCAAGGATGTTCATATACACTCGCATCATATTTTTTCTCACAATTTCTTCTTCTTGTGGCAGGAAACTGCGTCCGTTTTCTTACTTTCCACTATATCTTTATGCTTCTATACCAGGTAACACAAAATCTTCTTCTCCACACCGTTGAAGCAGTTTCTAGCAGCAGTTTTCTCACACCGCACTTTTGAATCTTAACAGTTTTCATGCTGCGTCTGGCTCTTTATTTATCCGTATCCATGTTGATCACGAGCGTCACCACTGAAACATTTGAGCTGCGAATTCCATTTCCCGCCGTTTGTAGTCCTTAGTTACCAGATCTAACCCCCAACCATCCCCTACCTAGCAGCTCCCTTAATTTTTACTATAGGACGCACAATTCAAGGGGCCTGCTTGGTAGGGGATGGATCAGGGGACTTCTAGGTAACGACTATAAATACGGCCCTAAGTGTAATTCTACTGAACTGGTTCAATGGAGCTGGCTAAGAATGTTTTGTAAACAATATAGTTCAAATGCCAAAACAATATGGCAAGTTTTCGACGCTGCTTTCAGTACTGTATTCAGTGCTTCTCTAATGTCGTGTAAAACATCCTTTGGAGATTTTATGATATGCGATGAGTTTGTAATGGGAAGATGCTGCTTGAGAAGTTTAAAGAATATGAGTGAGGCACAATACAACATGATGAGCAGTGTTCTTTTGAGAATCCATTTGAAATAATCAATTGGTTAGTATTTACCGAGCCTAACATTTGGTAAAAAATAAATGGTTCACGTAGTTTGTAACATAAAGGCATTAACCAATACATGAGCTTCTACGAGCTGAAAGACTCATACCCACAGCCGGGTAAGAATAGTAAGAAATAAGTTTTCAAAAAAAACGTAAAATAATGGCAATAAAAATTTCTAAGAAATGTTTTATTATGTCTAGAGAGTTATATTTTAGGTCCAAGTCAATTTGGGTCAAGTTTCAACTCATTTCCGGACTTAAGGCTTCAGGCTATCTTCCGTCAGCTGTGCGACCTTGTTCACTGATTCCACTCGTCAGTGATAAGAGCACAGTTACATTTGAATTCATGGATTTTATTGTAAGATAATCGATAAAAGTAGACATGTACGTCATAAAAATGTAATGGTATCATCAGGTTCGTACCAAAGAAAATTTAAATGCTTCATCCAGCGAAAGTTGCGATTCCGCTAACCAACTTATTAATTATAAAATTGTATTAGAGGAACACGATGTACATACTAGAAAATGTGAAGTTTTCATGTATCTTAACCCAATCTTTTCAATCCCATGCTTACTCCGTTATTTTGCTGCATTTATTCCTTCCAAGATGCCTCATTTTTTCCGCTGGTCATTCTTGCGGTGCTTTTCCGTATATTTTCCCTCATAATATAATTCTAATGACTGCATTAAGGGTATGCCCACACCATTCTACGTTCTTCTTATACTGATGTATTCTCTACATAGATTTCACTATTCTCTTCTCATATCTCTCACTACTATTAAAGAGCTACTAACCATGCAATGGTTACTGGAACATAGCCTAGTAGCCTTCTTCTTCCGACCCACCGAACCACTCCGCCTTTCACTAGTCATTAGTCGTGGCCACCTCACAATTACTTTGGAATTATATTCCAATTGATTTGAGGAAATCTCGTTCGTTGGAAATTTTTCAATCTAAATTACACGGAATTTAATTAAAAGAATGTTTTCCTGAATAGTTTAGCTTGTTCAGTATTAAATTCTAATTACAACATATTTTCTAGACAAAAATTTATTTATTTTCAGGGTCCATTCATGTTTATTGTTTTAACGGTTTAAAATTTTTTTTCTCAAATCTCATACATATTGTAATCTTAAGGATTTTTACCTTTCGATTATCTTGTGTCACATCCAATCCTATCTTTGTATTCACTTGTTTCACATGTACATTTATTTTTTTCACTTAGGGTAGTAGTTTTTGTCTTTCCTTTTTTATGTTATTAAGATCCATTAATTTTCTGATTTGAACAAAATCGTTTGTAAAATTTGTTAAATACCTCGCTGCTATTTCATTGTATCGTATTGTTGCCCTAGGGGACCTGTCCCAGAGTATAATAAAGGTTTATTATATTTTATTCTATCTCAAACTATGTCCATCCAGCTGGTCTTATGTTTCTTCTCTAACACCAGATTACGATGTGTCCTAACCTTCTCAGGACCGCTTTTACTGCTTCACACATCTGATTCATAGATTGACGCAGCTCGCACGAATATTTTCACGTGCTGCTTTCTCGTATCTAGTCCTAACTTTGTAGAACATAAAGAATGTCTCTTCAACATTGACCCCACACTTTAACTCTTATAACTGATAGGAGCGAAAAAATAATAGAGATACTGCTGAGCTGTTAAAAACATAAATATTTCGCTTCACTAATCATTAATGAGTATATCAAAATCAGATGGAGAAGAACACGCAATTACCATACAAATCTACGTGGCTGGTGTCCTAGCACCACCTGCTACACATCAGCAGTGGCCGGAAGGGTAGTATGCACATGTATATATACAATACATGTATAGCTACAAGTTTTTTTCCCTGCTGATTTGCATATTGTAAATGTTTGGAACGTTTTTATTTTAAATTGATACCAAGGGTTACTGATGTCCATTTTTGGGACTGAATTACTTTTTTGTTTAAAGTGGGCAATTAATTTTTGATGAACGATATTTGTATCGCCATTGCGGTGAGGGAATGTACGATATGTAGAGTGACAATGGCGTGGCTTTCAATTTTACACTGGAAAGACAACTAGAGCTTCTTCCTATTAAAGTATAATGGAGGCAAATCCAACATTTGCAATACCGAGAGTGGAAAATCACTGGCTCAGTGTGAACAGCGATATCAAAGTTGTTTATACTGGGTTACTGAAATATCCATTATGCACCAGCACGAACGGCGGTGATATCGTAATTCCCCATTTGTTTAGATTTCATGTGTCAAAACCAGCATTTTTATCTCGTGCGAGGCTTGAGAGATAGAGATGTACCAAAACTGTTTGATCAACTAAGGTAATTCCGCAAATACAGGGCGCCACGATCATCCCCAGAGCGGAAATGCTAGCTAGCCCTATCTTCTTGCGCTGTCAGCTTTTGGGCCAACAGTGAGAGAGATATAAAAAAACGCTATTTCCACGCGAAAATCTTCTTGTAATTGGATGCTTTTCAGGATATTACGTTGGTTTTTGCAATCAAAGTAGTTTGAGCGAGATTTTTAATCAACGTGAAATTTAATAAACTACGCTTCATTATGATGAAAAAGATCTCATGTTTCCAATAATAACAAGCGCTCACCGTACCACTTCTCCAGATATTTGGCAAACAAAATGCAAGCAGCTTCCCCAAGGATATTGCACAGCTATAAGCGGACCATAGAGACGTTATTTACTTAAAAAATGGAGAAGTTCTGACGAATAGATCGCATCATAAATGTAACGGTGTGCATTTCATATGCTTTTTTCGACTGCTTTTTTTAAATTAATGTACTATTGATCGCAATACGATCCTCGTGCCTTTTAAAAAGATCGCAAAAAAAGCCATCGGATATAAAGGCCTTTCCAGCGAATGGCGATGGTAATTAATTCAACTTAAAGCCTAATTTACGTGTAACATTTTGTAAATTACTGAGAATTTCATCCATCTAAAA
The DNA here is from genome assembly GCA_963573305.1 of Pyrrhosoma nymphula. Lineage (NCBI taxonomy): Eukaryota > Metazoa > Arthropoda > Insecta > Odonata > Coenagrionidae > Pyrrhosoma > Pyrrhosoma nymphula. The sequence continues at coordinate 92,458,251 of OY754339.1, forward strand.
CAAAGTGTCAATTATATATATGTGCTTTATTCACTAAGTGCTTTACAAAAGCTTAAATATTTAAAATAAAATTCATATACATGGTCTCTTTTATGTACAGAGAAAAATTTCTCTCAAACTATCGGAATTGCAATGATTATTTTAAAGGATGTATTGATATTCGGGAGTTGATTCCCACGGAAAGAAATAATTACCACGCCATCTGCATTTCTTGATCCGAGTATTGGTTTGCAACGGCTCTTTGCACTTCATTTTTATTTCCGCTAACCGCCTATTTCCTACATGTATAATATGTAAAACTAATCCTTATTTAATTTATAATAAATTTATAATCAATCCTTTTCTACTCTATTATGCATTTTAACTTGGCTTGATTTACCACGCACCATTGCGATGACTCTGGTGATGTGGATTTTCACCGATTAATAGCGTTACATGATATTAATATTGCATATTAGTTATATTCTTTGTCGCCAGTTGTCTAATATAATTAAGAGGGGATATATTTACTTGCAGTGTTGTGGAACTCATATAGTTCTTGTATAATTCTGGCCTGAGTTACGGAGTAGCTCCAACATAAGCACTGGCCGAGAAAATACCTTATTATTAAAAAAAATATGTGTAGACAAAAAGATATTTTGGAATATTTAAGTTAAAGGTGCCAAATCCTGATTCGAGAAGATACGGTTTTCTCCGAAACTAATTTTATTTCCCTCTCGAGTATTTAACGAGATCACCTAACCAACATTATCCCCGGTTTTACAGCTGACTCTACTTCAATTTTTAAGGTTGCAAATATTACTCTGTGATCACTTATGCCGTCAATAATATCGAGTTGTTTTATCAACTTAGGATGGCTTACTGCAAAAAGGTCTAATATTTTATTTCCTCTCGTAGGCTTGTCAACTACTTGGGAAAATGAGTGATTAGCAAGTGTGTTGTGTAAGATCTCGCTGATTTCCCTATTCCTAGGATTCGGTTTTACGGTGTAAGAATCCCAATTTATAGATGGCAGATTAAAATCTCCCCCAATAATTATTACACTTTTACTGTCTCTCACAGTAAATGCGGATATTTGATTTTCTAATTGGTAAATAACATCAACTTGGGAGTTTGGAGGTCTATAAAAAGAGCAAACATGTATACTCCTTTTGTTTCGTTGTTTAATTGTACACGAGAAATTGTACTCTGTAATTGTACTCTTCTGCAAGAACACGAGAAATATACCATTCCCATGACCGTATTGAGCGCCGCACGCCAGGGATCGTCAGCCAGGGTACACCAGGGCCACGCCAGCATGTCTTTGCTTTCCGGGTAATCCCCTGGAGTTTAGTGCTCAAAACATTATCTTCGCAAAATTCTCCATTTAAGTATAAGACTAGAAGTTTTGATCCAAACAGTCATGTTAAAACTGGGCCTAAGGAAGCATGCTTAATATATCCAACTCTTCTGTAAAAAATGAAAGTGGGTTAGTTTTTTTTAGATGAAAAGTTGACCATTCCAGGAATTAATATCGGACCTGTCGCCTAATTATGTGGATGCGAAAGTAGAAATCAGTTATCGCAGTCGAAGCCAAATCCTCGGATTCATTTTTTTTCAAGCCTTTCACCTAGTACCATCTTTGATTTTTTTTTAAAGATTTAATGTTTTATTAGTTGTTCAATTTCGGTAGTTATTCAGGGATTATTAAAATATACATCACGTAATACACAACAAAAAATATGATGTTATAAAATTCATAAGTTTTAATTTTTTGTTCTACAATATGTAGTAACAGAAAAATCCCTGCACGTCAGCAGGTGCTCTTTTTAATAGTCTCCACCGGTTTGCCACTCAAGTATTCATTTAAAAATCAAAGCAGATTTAAAAAATATAATGTTATAGATACAGGTATATTGGTCCAGAAAACTTTAATAAAATATAGAAGAAAACATATTTAAAACCTGAAATATAATTAAAACACAGAAATATGCTCAAAACTTAATAACAGAATTTCTATAAAATCATAATTACTTTAGTATATGTACCGAAAGATGTTTTTTTAAGAAATTTACTACATTAATGAGTTAGAAAACGTATAAAAAATATTTCAAAAATCATGCCGTCACTTGTGAAAAAATTAGTTACCCATGCATTCAAAGGCACGGTTAATTTTTTAACACATTGACACGTGATATCTTTTGACCTGAGTGTAGCGTTAATTGATTAACGGAAACCATTATCACCGGGTAACCTTTTCAAACTGGAATATAACCTATGAAAATGGGTGTCCCTTCCAATCGGATATCCGGTGGGGGGAATCAGGAGCTGGCTCAATTAGCGGGACCCTTAACCCCATATTGCACTCCGACCTCGCCCCACCAAAATCCCCAACCCTCCCACTACAATACAAACTCGTTCTTTCCGTGAGAAGGGTATTCAAGGCTTACCTATAGGTTAAGGTTATATTGAAGGAAGTTTATCGATAGAAGTACATTGTTGAGGATAGATAGAGTTAATATCGTACAGATACCTTACCTTACTTACGTGATCACTCAAACCTAAGAAGGTTTGAGTGATCACGTAAGCTTGGCTTCACGTAAGTTTGGCTTCACCAACAGCTCGCCGCCATCCAACTCGGTCTTGTATCAGCTCGGGCGCAACATTTAATCTCGCTATATCCTTCCGCAGTTTGTCTCCCCGACGCAGCCTTGGTTGCCCCAATGCTTTTCTGCCTCGTGGAACATTCTCTGCCACCATCTTGAGTATAGAGGCCGGCTCCCTCCTGCTCACATGCCCAGCTCATCTAAGCCTTCTGCTCTTAACCTGGGCAATTATGTCAGTCTCTTGGTATAGGTCCCTTAATTCTGTATTCGTCCGTATTCTCCCGGTGCCTTGATCACATATTGGGCCAAAAATAGCACGTAGGATTATCTTTTCAAACACAAAGAATTTCTTTTCTGACTTTTTGCGTAATGCCCAAATTTCAGACCCATATAGGACTTTAGGTGATATTATACTCTTGTAGAGTCTTGTTTTGGTATCTTTTGATAGAATCCTGTCCTTCATTAGTTTTTGGAGGGCCCAGTAGTAACATCTATTTCCTTGCAGAGTTCTGATTTTGATTTCCGTTTCTTCATTATTGCGCTCATCAATTGTGACCGCTAAATACTCTACAGATAAAATATGTTTACCTCCCATCTCACCGTTCCCTTTCGGGGTATGCAGAGGCAAAAGATATTAATTCTCTGCGTTAGACCTAGAAATCTGGCTTCGATTTTAATGATTTCTTTCATAATTCCCTATCCTTGCAAACCTCCTTTGCATCTGCCGCATTCATGCATTGCTTAAGGTAGTTTGAGCGAGATGGTCCCCTAGTCATAATGGAGACCATATTCGAATTTAATTTATTTAATTTCAGCGTTTGTAAGGAGTAGGAGGTAAATATTTTAATATAAATACCGCTAAAATATAGTTATACATGACAAAAAGTCTCAGTAATATAATAAATATATCTCCATAATGCCTGTTGCTCACGGTAAAATTTTCGGTAAAACGTTTTTTTAAATCGACTAATTTTATAAAAATGAGCTGGCTAACGATAAAACCTAGTTTTATAAAACGTTTTATGAAATAGGATAGGTTCTATATCCATAAAACCGTTTTATGCAACAACCAATGAGACGTTTCGCTCATCGCGTTGATAATAATCTCGTATCCATGGGACGCCAAACAGGGAAAACGTAAACAAACATGGCTGGAAGTTCATGGAACGTTGAGGCAGTATCCTTCTTGTTAGAAGAATGCGTTAGAGCCTTATCACCGTTGAGTGTGATCAGAAAGTAAGTAAAAAAACAATACATATAGTTTTTAACCAAACAGTCATCCAAAAGAGTCTATTTATCACTTGACGTGTTCGCAAATCGTCTCATAGATGGCAGGACATTGCGGTTTTATGTACCGTTTTACCGTAAGCAAATACGTTTTACGTACGATTCATAAAACTTTCAATAAAAATTTTTATAAAACTTTTTTGTGGAAAGTTTTAAGTCTCTAACTTGACTCATTTTTTCACGCCATACGGCTAAAAAGCCTTAAAAACGGGATTTTTTACGATTCTGTAAAAAGTAGGTACTGCGGTGAGTTATTGAATAATTTTTAAAAATAGTTGAGAAAACATACAAACTACACACCGTTTGTTTTTTCACGAAATTTAGGTGCTAAAAGGTCCTCATTTTTTCAATATTATACTGATGAAGTTGTCTATGCAACAAAACCATTCGTTCATTAAATTCATCTGTGATTAAAACTAGGGAACATGAAATTCATCGTTCATTAAATTCATCTGTAATAATATATCTTACACTCTTAAACGAATATTAATTGCATTCATGCACGTTAAAGTTATCTAAGAAACTGTTCGTAGCCATTTTAACGAGGCGCCATATCTCGAAGGTAAATTCGTTAGGAAAGGTCTGATTTTCGGAAAAATTTGTTACGGGACCGAATTAAGTCCAGATAGGATTTCCAGAGCAATTCAAGAAAATCATGGTAATAATTCGGACTTTAAGTTAGAGTTGTTGTTTTCCGACTTTTAAATGTGATACAGTACGATCAAGAAGACATTAATTGGACTAACCTGAGCGAGAAAGTTGAAAATTTATTATTATAGCGTTGGATTTGGCCTTTTTGTTCATAGCAATAGACAATTCGGATCAAACACGCTAGTTTGATGATTGCTCTCGCCTTTTTTGAGATAATCTCCATTATTACACCTGTTGTAGTTCGTTTGTCTTCAAGAAAGAATGACTTAATTGTTGACCGGGGTAATGAGTGACTGGAGGACTTGCGACGCGTTTTCAACATCTTTCCGAAAATTAATATATTTCAGCTCTGTCATTTTTTTCAAGAATCCGCCTGAAAAAAATACAACCGGAGCGTGTATGGAACTACAGTTGCTATATATGTTTATTTTGCTTTTTTCCACTGCCATATAAATTACGGCATCGAACTGTCAGCAAATTACTCGTTTCTCCTTCACAAAAGAGCTGTGTGGGTCATTTCTAGTTCCCATTTTCGGGAACATTGCAATCCGCTCTTTAAGCAGCTCGGCATAATGGCATTGTATGGCTAATATATATTTAAATGTCGTTTTGCAATGGTGAAGAAAATTTGGATTCTTTCAAAATTGGTGCTAATGTCCATAAGCATGATATCAGGAAATAAATTAACTATTAGTGCCTCACTGTAGGCTATAATTAACCAGTAAATCATTTGATTTTTTTTTAAACTTCACTTATTTAACCATCTACCCCAAGAGGCTAGAGATATCACCTTTCCAAAGTTAAAACATGCCCTCCACTCATGGCTTTTGTCGAAAGCCTTCTATTTAATAAATGAATTTTTTTGAGTGTAAATATATCATTATTCAATTTTGATCAGTTTTTCTCTTCCTTGAACTACGACCTTGACGTGGTGGAAGGGCTTGTGCGTTCCAATGACCCCTAGAGCTGGACTGGCAGGAGCAAATACATTGCTCCTGGTAGGGCCACCCATGCCAGATAGGTCGAAGGGTAGGAGCCAGACGAAAGGTAGTTCCGTGATGGTGTCACGTTAAAAATACCGTTGAGTCGCGTGGGATACCTCTCAACTATCACTTCCCAGAACATGAAAGTCATCCAAAGAGATCTGATTCCTGGCAACTACGGGACGCCGCCCACTAGGGCGGGTGTCGTGCCCGGCAGCGGGGGAAGCAAGGCCTCCGCGGTCGTCATCACACGAAATCCTTGCACAGAATCAGAATCATCATCAGAAGATACAAGGGAAAGGAGGGAGATGAAGAAGAAAAAGAGGAAGAGGAGGAGGAAAACAATGGTAAAAATAGGAACTTGGAACGTAAGGACCATGATGAGGGCCGGGAAGCTTGAAAATATTAAGCAGGAAATGGAAAAAGGAAAAATAGATGCTTTGGGATTGTGCGAGGTTAGATGGAAGGATAGCGGGGACTATTGGAGTGATAACTACAGGGTGATCTATAGTGGGGGAGATGAGAGTCAACGGGGGGTAGGCATGGTACTGAACACAAAGTTGGGACTGAGGGTGGTAAACATTGAACAGGCGAACGATAGGATACTAGTGGTAGAAATAAAAGCACGCCCGACGAATTTCGTACTGGTCCAGGTATACATGCCTACGAGCAACCATAGGGAGGAAGAGGTGGAAGAGGTGTACGAGCAAGTAGAAGAAATAATTAGAGAAGTGCCGGGGAAGAAAAACCTGATAGTGATGGGTGACTGGAATGCAGTGGTGGGAGAAGGGAGGGACGGATTAGAAGTAGGAGGGTTTGGGCTAGGAAGAAGAAATGATCGCGGGGAAAAGGCAGTTGAATTTTGTAGAAGAAATAAATTAGTAGTGACAAACACTTGGTTTAAATATCACCCCAGGCGTAGGTACACATGGAAAATGCCGGGTGACACTGGGAGATACCAAATTGATTATATAATGGTGAGGCAGAGATTTAGGAACAGTGTAAAAAACTGTCGAAGCTATCCAGGGGCGGATGCGGACTCGGATCATAACTTGGTGATGATGAAGTGTGAAGTTAGATTCAAAAGGCTTTGTAAAGGTAGGAAGATAAAGAGGTGGAACCTTGAAGCATTGAAAGGGTTGAAAAAGAGGGAATACCAAGAGCTAGTAGAAAAGAACATAGGTGAAGAGAAGCGGATGGGAACCATAGAGAAGAGATGGGAGGTTATAAAAACAGGCATCGCAAGAGCGGCAGAGAAAACAATAGGAACGGTGGAAAAGAAGAGAGTTAAGAAGCAGTGGGTTACAGAAGAAATGATAAAGAAAATGGAGGAGAGAAGGATATGGAAAAACGTGAACACCGACGTAGGGAAGAGGAAGTACAAGGAATTGAATAATAAACTCAGGCGAGTGACCAATCGGGCAAAAGAAAACTGGTGGAAGGGACAATGTGAGCAAATGGAAAAGATGCAGGAGGAGGGGGAAGTGGGCGCTTTGTACGCCAAGGTGAAAATGTTATCGGGTGGTAAGAGAGGTCAAGCGATACCAAAGGTTAAGGACAAAACAGGAAAGATATTAATCGAACAGGAAGATATCCAAGAAAGGTGGAGAGAATACGTAGAGGAGCTATATGACAGCGAGAATAGACCCCATAGCCTAGATCTAGAGGACGAAGGAACAATAGATAAAGATAACCTCGGACCAGAGTTACTTGAGAGTGAAATAGAGAGGGCACTAAGAGAGATGAAGGGTAGAAAAGCCGTGGGAACCGATAACCTACCTTCGGAGCTACTGAAGAATCTAGGTAGTAGGGGGAGAAAATCGTTTTTCGAACTTATTCGCAGGATCTACGAGGAAGGAGTATGGCCAGAGGATTTCGTGAAAACAGTATTAATACCTATCCCGAAGAAGAAGAAAGCGTCAGAATGCGAGGAGTATAGAACAATCAGTTTAATTTCGCACGCAGCAAAAGTGTTGCTTAGAATACTAAATAGAAGGTTGGAGAACAGAGCAAAGTGCTATTTAGGCGATGACCAATTTGGGTTTAGGAAGGGGAGGGGAACCAGAGATGCGATTGCGGTAATGAGGACACTTATAGATAGAAACATAGAGCATAATCAGGATGTTTTCGCTTGTTTTGTAGATTTCGAAAAGGCGTTTGACAGAGTAAACTGGGAGAAACTAATGCAGATACTGGGGAAAATAGGAATAGATTGGCGTGATAGGAGACTCATCCGAAACTTATATATGGGGCAGAGGGCTCATGTAAGGGTAGCGGATGGTGAATCAGGGTGGGCAGTTATAGGTCGCGGGGTGCGGCAAGGGTGCCCGTTGTCGCCTTTACTTTTTAACATATATGCTGAGGAAATGGTAAGAGAGGCATGGGATGAGCTAGACGTGGGAATGAAAGTAGGAGGCCAGTGGATAAAGTCCGTTAGATTCGCAGACGACCAGGCGTTGGTGAGTCGGTCATCGAAAGGACTTCAAACTTTAGTAGATGCACTGGAAAAGCAGTGTGAGAAATACGGAATGAAGATAAATAATAGGAAAACTAAAGTAATGAGATTCTCTAGGACAAAGAAAGCGAAGCTGGTGATAAGAGTAGGAAGTCACAAACTGGAGCAAGTTGAACAATTTAATTACTTGGGTAGTACGCTAGAAGAAAGAGGACATAGTAGCAAAGACATTAGGAAGAGAATAGCGCTAGCGAAGGAAGCGTTCAATAATAGAAGGGAGCTGATGACGGGGACCTTAAGTAAGGATGTAAAAAAGAGGCTAGTAAAGAGCTTGATATGGAGTGTGGCGTTGTATGGGGCGGAAACGTGGACCTTGAGAAAGGAAGACGAAAATAGGCTGAAGGCTTTTGAGATGTGGGTGTGGAGGAGGATGGAGAAGGTGCGTTGGACGGAAAGGAAGACAAATGAGGAAGTGCTTGACATGGTGGGCGAGGAGAGGAAACTTATAGATGAGATTAGGGGAAGGCAGGGTAGGTGGCTGGAAGGGGTAATGAGGGACAATGGTTTGCTGAAGGTCGTGATAGAGGGAAGGATGTTGGGTAAGCGGGGAAGGGGAAGGAAGAGAATCGGTTTTATGGACGGGATGAAGAAAGGTAGGACTTATGCTGAGATGAAGGAAGAAATACAAGAGGTAGAAAGGGCACAGCACGTGTAAGAGTTCGCTGGACATTCTCTGACTTTCATTTCAACCTACCTCAAACCGGTAGATTACTGTAATGAAATGAATCTTGTGTTTGACGAATACTATTACACTGTACCTGTGTTTTATGTATAATTAATGTTAAAAAAAACCTTTTCCTTTGGATAGGTTTCCTTAGGTTTAACTAAAAATATCTCTGGCCCCCAAAAGGTACCAAAAACGGTTCCTCTGGTGGTCTACACTACGTATTGGTTTTCTGCAGTGGTTTTATTTTTTTATTTTTAAAATTTCTTCCGCTCAAGATACAGGATTAGTATTTGTTTAATCAAATGGATGAAATAATGAAGTTTTTAACTCTTTCAATCGATTATCTTTTCCAATTCTGAACTGAAAATCGTGTTTATAGCTACAAAAACACACATTTTTCTCTTAAATCAACGATAGCATATTTCACCTTGACAACCTGATTTTGGTCTTTAACGCATTTAAAATTGACTTTGCTTAGTTAAGCTGATTAGGAATTCCAAGCATTGGGGTTTGTGCGGTGGTCTATATTTTTTTTGGTTTTTGAAACTACTTTGGCTCAAGATACGGAGTTGAAATTTATTTTATCAGACACCCGAAATATTGAAGTTTTTCTCTCATTTTTTTCAATCGATTCTCCTCTTAATATGATCAGTTATGAAGGAAGTGTGATCGCGAGCAATGCCGGGTAATTCTGCTATAGTATCTAATAAATATTAAGCATATACACTACTTATAGTTTCTTTATTTAGCGACCATGATTTTTAACGCAATTAAGCCAGGAAAAAAATGAGACCACAAAGGAGTAGGTGGAGGGTGTATAAAGAGGAACCCTCCGTTCCTACTGGTGTCCTCACGGCGCGGTGTATTGAAGGGTCCATTAACGGAACCGGAATGAAGGGGGGGGGGGTGGAAGGAGAAGTGTTAAGTGGTTACAGAAGTTTTTGGAGGAGGGAGGGGAAGAGGTTCTGTCGAAGGGGTCAAAGGAGAGATGAAAAACCTTCTATTTTTTCCGGTCCATCGGTTCGTTGACATTTTCTCGTAAACAGGTCTGGAAAGGTCAAAGTCTGGTTTTTCTTTTCTCTTGTCCTCCGGCAGTTTCCCTTGCGCCCGGCGCGCGCTATGATTCCACTACCTCCAAGCTCCGGAAAGTGTTTCAATTATTTACAGTCCAGGAAATAAATCATATTTACATGTAAATTGTAGTTCAGCTTTTTTGATATGTTGCGTGGGTTTGGACTGACATGAAAAATTTAAGTTGTCGACCTCAGCGCGCCACCGCGCTTCATTTGTTTCGAGAATTACCACTTTATTTTTGGGATTTTTTTTTCATTTTTTGCCCAATATCTTCTTAGCTATGTGTTCCACTGAAAATGTTATCCATTTCTTTCATAAAATAAAGTAAAATGTCTACGATGTAAGCCTAAATAATGCTCTCTACGTTTAATAACTGCTGAGAAATGGCTTTTCACAGAAACAGCTTTTTTTGGGAAAATACAAAACAATATCAATTTTTTATGGTTTTTACCAAATATCGCAATAACTGCTACTCCTGGCTGTTAAGAGAAGCCTTTTTAAAGAACATAAAATTATATTTAATTTGTGACAGTATAAATGTCTATGTGTCTAATATTGTCTGAGAATATGAATATTGAAATCTTTTAAAAAATTAAAAATATCTCAATATTTTGTTTTGCATCTAAACGCTCCTTTTTTTTGCTTTATTTACTGGACTATTACCATTTTGACGAATTTTGAGAATACCAAGACTAGCCACGGTATTTACCTTTTACAGAGTCACCCGCAAGTGCACATGAGTGCGATATTCCACAGAGGAAAAAATCATTCACCTTGCCAGGAATCCCGGTCAAGGCGAATGATTTTTCCCCCGTGGTACATCGCAGCTACCTTTGAGCTATTGTTTTTACATTTCTGTCTCTCGCTCCATTTATCCACAAGTTTAGGTTAGATGTACCCAAGTGTGGCAACTTAAGGTAGAAATACCTGGCGTTGCTCAAACCTACGGATCCATTAAGAAAGAATAAATTTCATAAAATATTCACCGAACGAAAAGGAGGATTTTGATGCATCACTGCCTTAGATATTCGCTGTGCAATCTGATAAAAATAGATGTGGCTTTTTCAACCAAATGTCGGTCTCTTTGAAACAGAAAGTAAATGAGAGATGATACTCTTCTTTAGTCAGGTCTCAGTCAGCAATAATTTAATATGCATCAATAATGAGGAGATCAGATGTGGGAGATCGCGTAACGTTTCCCTGCAGGTAAAATGGAGAAAACCAGAAATGTTCAACTATACTATAAATTGAAGGGTAAATTCGGGTAATAGCTTGAAATAGGTACATGCAATAGTTGTTGTTAGTCCGTGATATTTTGTAGCGTTTCGTTCCTACAAAATTCTGTAAGCCGACGTCCTTTATAATAATGTATTCCATTCTTGGTTTCCTCTATAATATTTCCCTTTGATTTCTCAAACAATTGACAATTTTGTATGTTCTGGATCTCACAGCTGTAATCTATCCCATGTAAAATAGCTTCTATTTTAGAAAAATTTCTCGAAAAGTATTTCGGCAAAGGGTTAATATTTTAATATCATTGGAAAAATATCCTTCTCTTGACCTCTTCTCTCCAAACAGCATCTTTACCTCCTTACTACCACATACAACAAGATTCATTTCATGAATGAATAGCCATATGAATGTAATTTACTTTGTTGTTTCTGTTGCCTGTTGTTTTATTATGCATAATTTACTTGTATTAGTTAATTTATTTTAATATGCTCAATGTAAAAGGCCTTTTGGCTGTTTTTGGGGTGAACTTGAATAAATAAAAATAAAATGTTTTTTTTCTGTAAAATGACGTAAAATTCTTCAAATTCTCGGTGAATTGATTAACCGCTCGTATTACCTTATGCGGAAGTCCTTTGAAGGCCAATGTTGTCGATAGTGTAGTGTGTGTCTTCGCCGTTGACTCCAAGTCTTTCCCTGCTCACAGGTGGCGCCGGGGGCGGCGAGGACGATGGGGGCGCCGACGTGGACGGCGAAGGAGGCTGCTCCACGCCCGCCTCACCCTCGGCTGCGGCGGAGGCAGAGGCGCGGCGGAAGGCGCTCGCCAACCGGGTGCGGCAAGTCCTATCGTCGGGACCACTCCTCGCACAGGCGTGAGTACCTAATCGAGAACGCGGCTTTTGATGCCCTCAGTTAACTTTATGTCGTCCTTCGCCCTGCTCTGTCTAGTGGTGGATTAAAGTGTAGCCACAGGTAAGCGGCTGCAGCCGCAACTATTTCAGCCAGACAACTGCTTCAAATAACTGACTGTTTTTTTCTCTGGAGCTTTGGTCTACAATTCAAATGGAAACCATCACTTCACCAACGTTTCATTTTTTATGAAAGCTTCATCAGGCCTTCAGGTGAAATTAGAAAAAGAGTTTAAGAGGTTTCTCCCAGTATGGTTAGCAATATGTAACAACAATGTTTATATTGTATACCAAAGCTCCAGAGAAAAGACATTCAATTATAATTGAAGTTGTCAAGGTTAACCTATATACAAGTTTAAAATGACTGTTGCAAACTACAGGCTAGTTTCGTAATCGCGCCGCAGCCGCGACGTTGCGCTCCGTGCTGAGCAGTAGAAACTGATAGATGAAGCTAAGACTGAACAAAGATCTGATGATTTCCCGGCGTATGCTGGTAGTGAAGGCTGCTCGGGTGCTCCACCGGGTAATCTCCTCCATGGCTGCCGACGTTAAGGGGTACGAGTCGTACTCCATCCTCAGGGCTGAATGTCGTGTCTCAGAAAGTGGCCGCCTTATATAGATGTTTACTTGGGAGGAGATGTTTACTTGGGAGAAACTGGTTAGACAATTGCCACGAGAATTAAGGAACATCTAAGGCATTTCAGGCTATGTCAACCTGAAAAATCTGCGGTGGCCGAACACAGCATCAACGAAAACCATTCTATCCATTGGGAAGATGTGAAGATCATCTCTCGAGAGAAGAAATACTGGGAAAGGATTACGAAGGAGGCCATAGAGATCCGGCTAGTGGACAAGAACATCAATAGAGATGGCGGTTACACCCTCAGCAACACCTGGAAACCCGTCCTGTGAAGAATCCGATTGGCTAAAACCAAGGACCAATCAGAGGGAACTTGAGGCATCGGCTCTTGTGGCTGCGTTGCGGTAATAAGTTAGACATTCAAACGCAATTCCATCTGGAGTGGAGCCTTTTCCAATTGAGACCTTAAGTGTGCTTTAACCAAAGATAATGCCAATTCTTTCAATAATGATGGACGATTTAGTTTACCACTATTTAAATTATGAAAAACGTACCCATTTATTCCGTAAGTGTCCAAAATTGCATAAAATATCGTAATGCCAACCTATATGTTTTCCATGCAGTTCTCATGCTAAGGCAAAGCCTATGAAATACATTTACTCCACCTCAGTTATCAATATAGTACAACACTACCTCAGGTTTCTTAGAAATATCGTCCACCTCGCCTCTCCAATGCATAGAAGAGAGCAAACGGAAGTTCGGATTATATATCGGTTGAAAGTAAAATCAGACATCGTTGGATATGCTTATACTAGGCTAGAACAGTCTGTAGAATCTCCAACGGAACAATTTCTAGAACTTGTCGATTTAGGCCTTCTCAAACCGAGTTTGAAACCACACCGAAAATGAGAATTAAGCTTCAGTGCGAAATAAAGAGTATGTCATAGCAATTAAAAGTTAACCAGTATATTTAGGTCGATGCCAAAACATTACAACTGGAGAGGGCTGTCTCGAAAATATCAACAGGAACCCAGCAACATAAATACTCATTCCCGTGTTCTCTTTCACGAAATGTAAGATTGCCCCGAAGTCCAATGTCACACACAGCGTACTCTCAATCCGAACACTTCTTTAATCTAGGGTTTCCAAAATGTATTTTTGATAAAAACGGGACTTTTGCATTTTTCACTTAAAATTTTCTGGAAAATTTCGTAAAAAACCGGAAAACATTAGAAATGAGAAAAAAATAATTAAATTCACCATATATTCTGTATAATGAATCACAATCGCACTTAAAACCATTCGAATAACAGATTTTCAAAATACTATGACTTATTAAACTTCATATTTACACGATACATTAGAATATTTATCACAATTATGAACCTGATCAAGAAGTTTCTTTCCCTTAGATATTTGGGCATTGAAGTCAACACAAGACGAATCCTAAAAAAAAAGTTTTTACAGCGATTAAAGCTTATACTATTTCATTTGACAAAGGGAAATTCTCTTCTAATACTATCGTTAAATAAGCACGTACGTTTCGGCATAATACTTACAAAAGAATGAAGCGGGACATTCTATCAAAAAACGGGACTGTCCCGGGAAAAACGGGACGAATGGGAGCCCTTCCTTAATCCCACTTTAGACCAAGACTTTACGACCCCTAGCTCCTCCACCTCTGTTCTCATCGGAAGATTACTCAAATCTTTTCTCGTTACAATTACTGGGTAACGACATTTATGTTATTTTTTCAAAATGCATCAATTCCCTCCCTTCATGGTTCCCAGCTGCCTACATGTACGATCAATTTAAATGGTCGCCTGGACATTTCCCTGCACTAGAAGCTCGTAAAATTATGTACTCTGCATTTTTATATGTACACCAGGCGTTAAGTATGCTCCCAGTTTTGAAAAAAACCTTGTTTTCTATTTTTAAAGCCAATAAAACGTATTTGGTTACTTGCACATTCGCAAACATGACTCATCCCCCTCCCCCAAATTTTTAAAAATTTCTTTCCCCCTCCCCAGAATCCCAAGTTTCCCCCTTTTCCCCCTCCCCTAGTTAATTTTATTACGCACTTGTCTTTATGACCTTTGTGGTCACTTTTGTGGTCACCACTTTGTAGGACAATGTAATGAATACATAGACGTGTCCTATGAAATTAAAAGAAATGGGAAAATATTTGACCGGAATGACAACCATGCACGGAAAATATGTAATGAGAACAATCCACCTACATACTATTAGGAGTTTACAGAAATTGCATGTTAGAAAACTATGACTTGACTTGGAATTAAATCCAAGACTTTGGGATTCGCATGCAAAAGTCATTTAATCTCAGTTTTGTATGTTTTATGAATAGCTCAGTTTCTCTAGACATGACTATTTCTAAGAACTAGTGTACTATATTCAAACCAGTAAAATTACGCATTCTTACGCACTTTTTTGAAGAGTTATCTGATTTTCCTTCCGAGGGCAGAAAAGAGAATCGGCAAGTTCTCCTTCAATATTCAGTGACATTTGGTAATTCTGCGTAGCGATTATCGCAAAACTTTTATTCGCAATTCTATTGGCTGATGAACGCTCGAGACATTGGCGCAAAGGGCATAATGCCGAAAACCAAAGGGGGTGTGCTTACTCTTCATCTTGTGTCTTGCCCTAGGGCAGACTGTATCAATACGGAAGAGGCTATGTCTGCCCATTTGTGTCTGGGGTCATGGGGTCATGATAGTCTAGCAAAAAACGCCATTTTCCTTCAAAAAAAGGCCCATAAAGCTAGGCCTGTGCGATTATTCGATTAATTGATTCGCCGATTCAATTATTTTTACAATTGATCGATTATTTCAGTATGCCGATGTTGATTGCGGTAATCGACTCGATTGTCAATTTTTTCAAGTGTCAATTATTTTTGCTCAAATGTAAATTGTTATTTAGTTCACAATTGTAATCAATTAATTGAAAATTATTGACGCTGGTGACGGCTACCACCTACCCCTCCCTCCAAACGTTAGCAAGAAGGTTTCTAGCTATCCCGGCACCTAGCACTGCGTCCGAGAGGTTGTTCAGTCTCGGTGGGAACATTGACATCGACACACGCCAGTGTCTGTCGGAAGAACACCTTAGGATCTCATCTGCCTGTCTTCAAATTGAGATATATTCCTTTAATTAATTAATAAGAGCTAACTGATTGAATTATTTTGTTACTTTTTAAAATAGTTCTTTCATTCTTCTCATTTTCCAAAGGAAAGCCTTTGAAAAACACGATCCAATTGAGTCCTGTCAATTAATTGAGCAATGACAATTAATTGACACTATTTCGATGTCAATTAATTCAGCTTGGTCAATTAATTTAATGTTTTCAATTAATTGTCATTTCTTCATTACCGACAAATTAATCGACCACATTTCCAATTATTCATATCGATGATATTCCAATTATTCATATCATGATCGATATCGATTTTTTCGATTATCACACAGGCCTACATAAAGCTATGTTTTGCCGCCATTTCCATACCCCAGGTAGAGCCCTCTTTCGTAAGCTCGCTATTCTCACACTTCCTTCACTTTACATACTCAACTGCTTGGTAACCATCTTTTCCCCACCAACCATGAAATTCACTCCCACAATACTCGTGCCGATAAAAACATTCATATTAATCAGTATTCCATATCCATTGGAGAGAAAGACCCTCATCACACGGCCTCCACAATATAAACAGATTACCAGCCAACCTAAAACTTCTCACATCTCTCTCAGCTCTCAAAAAAACGTTTCTACATTTCCTGCTAACCAGAGCATATTACAGTTTCAACGAATTCCTTGAAATAAGCTGCAACTGCTGTGTATCTGGTAATATCTTATTTTCATTCACATGTGCCTTCATGTGTTATGTTATGTATATGTTTATGTATGTCCGATTTAAATGGCGATTACTATGCTACTTTATTAACCTACAGAAATAAAATTATTTCTGCAGGTTATTATCTATTAATAAAAATTATTTTTTTAATTATAAAAGGTATTATTTTTTCAATTGAATGGACTAAAATGCCGACATGCCATAATTTGAGATGTATACGAATTCACGTTGGTAAAACTGAGCAGCACTGAGTGTCAAGTTGCAAAGTGGAATGTGGGCTCCGGTATACATTTCTCTGAACTATCTATTTATTTTTTTAAAGAGTTTTAAAATACCGTAAACATGTATTTGAGATACAAAATGCAAAATAATTTGAGGAAGTATATATTTCAAATTCAAAATACTATATTTATTTAAAATGCACATTTCAAATGCATGTATTTTGGATGTATTGTTTTATAATTTTTCCCTGGCTGGCATTAATTTCGCCATAAATTGAGACGCATGTCTATTTATCATTAAATTTTCCGCTGGACCAGGCCTCCATCCAGGGAGGACGATTTCTTCATCCAGGACCTTTTGGGCTACGAGGAAGTTTGTGGGGAAATATTACTGCTATTGAGGCGAAAATGAAGTCGAGAAATGACTTTTTGCTGAAAGTTTCGTCGTAGAACGAGCGATGTGGCTTACGATACGGTGAGACGGGAAGTAGTCAGCGGACGGGAATATTAGAGGATTTCGAGGATGTGGCCCAAATTGAATTTCAAGGGATTCATCTCCTTTTTCCATCTTTCCTTCACCCTTCCGAATTGTTTGCGGGCCGCGGGAGACATTTCACCACCCTTGGCTTTTCATTATAATGCGGTGGTGGCGCTCGCTGGGATAATATTAACCTTTTGCGCGCTATTGCTTCAATTTTTCGAGCTCGTAGACCTTTAAACGACCCCGTTTCACAGGATGGAGGCCTTGGGGAATCGTGAAAACGTATAAATTGAAGAAGATGGAAGAAAATATTCATCGCCCTGCAGGCCTTTCCCTTAAAATGGCATAGTGGATCAGAGCTGAACGGGTAAGAAATGGTCTACTAAATACAGTTCGCGTTAAGCGGATTTTGTGTATCTCTTGGAAATGCTTCGAGGCATGCAAAAGCTTGCATATTTCACTTAACTTACTTAGATGTATGATTACCTGAGAAATCTGAAATATCCGGTTCATTTGCTGTGCTGATGTTTCCACGAGATTGTAAAAATATTCGATTATGTTAACATGATGATTTTAGAATAAGCTTTATCTTGATTGTACACTTGTATATTTGAATGATAATTCATGCTGTTTCGACAAATTCACTCACTCCTTGAAGCAACCTCTTGTTCTATGAGGTCCATTGATTGATCTATGATTGCGATTGATCTATGATTGCGACTTGTGAGGACATAGGGTGTGAAACATGAGTTCTCCTATAACATGCTCCACTTCTCATCTCAAAATCACTTCATCAAAAAGTTAATGCGTAACTTTATCTTAGACAATAATTGGAGCATATGGCCTGAATTTCGAATATTAAGAGTAATCATGCACAATACGTAGGTAGCCGTATCGACCGCTCCTAGCCGCAAAGTAGTATCTCAAAAAATCATTCCATTCAGGCGTATCTCGAATTTCTAGTCCACATAATCGTATGTGTAAAATTTGAGCCATATAATCGTATGTGAAATTTCGTCCATAAAATCGTATTTCCGAATACCAGCCCACAAAGCCGTATCTCGACAAATCAGTCCATTCAGGCGTATCTCGGCCAATAATTTAATTTTCGTTTTGGGAACTTGATTTTCATTTATTTTTTTATTATAATTATATGGACAATACCGCCGGAAACGGGATTTTTCCTATCCCAGGGTTCTGTACGCCTCGGTACCAGGAATTTGTAGCCAGAAGTTCGTGACTCGATGGTTTTCCATGGAATCAATAAAGTCCAACATTATTTCGCTCATTAAAGGCTGCCAGGAACCAGAAAGTGTCCAAAAAAGGCCCAAACCAGCTCAAATGTCACCTCCGTAACTTGAAAATTCGCGGAATTTGCGCCCGATTTTCCAATATGCGAAGCTTTTTGACCCTGATCGCTATTCGAA
The DNA here is from genome assembly GCA_963573305.1 of Pyrrhosoma nymphula. NCBI lineage: Eukaryota > Metazoa > Arthropoda > Insecta > Odonata > Coenagrionidae > Pyrrhosoma > Pyrrhosoma nymphula. The sequence goes on from OY754339.1 coordinate 92,476,726, forward strand.
TCAGTTGGTCCCCATAAACTTGAAGTTTTATTGGTCATTAGGGAGTCTTAATTGATCCAGAAAATGACTTGGATGGATTCTCAAATGAGAATTCTAGGATAAAATACGAAAATGTTCCTTTTTCATAAAATATTTATTTTTGAAAAAAAAAATAATAAAATCCAGTTCCCAGAACAGAATTTAACTAATGGCCGAGATACGCCTGAATGGACTGATTTGTCGAGAAACGGCTTTATGGACTGGTATTCTGACATACGATTTTATGGACGAAATTTCACGTACGATTATATGGCTCAAATTTTACACAAGATTTTGTGGACTAGAAATTCGAGATACGCCTGAATGGAATGATTTTTTGAGATACTACTTTGCGGCTAGGAGCGGTCGATTTTCACTTACTATGTACAGCTCCTTACCTGTGTGCATACGTCTTACAAGAATAAAACTAAGTATGCAATGCACGTAAGCAATTAAACCATCACCTTACAGATTGTTGCGAATATACTTGCACCGAACTTTCTCCTTAGACAATAAACACTTGGCATTATTTTGATTCACATATTCCACGTGCTTTTCCAGTTAAACCAAAAATACCTATCAAAGCTGCAATCATGTCAAAAAGAAAATTAGCATCAACAAAAATCGTCATCATGCTCGAGCATAAAACGATAAATTATCGATCTGAATAGGGTCTTGCTAATTTTAGTTTGACTGTCATTATGTATATGCAAACATTTACAATGTCTTTTATTAGTCATCAAAATTTAAATTCCACGGACAAAGCCCCTCTGCATATTCAAGGCTCTTAAGGGAATGACCTTTGTGATGCCGAAGGCGTCTATTTTATAGCGACATAATGTAGATTGCCCATTGGTTTTGAGCAACACAAATACAGTCAACTGGGAATTTAATATCGGCTTTCCGTGTCTCCTTTGCAATTTTCTGTGCGGCATGTAGATTTGTACTATTGCTATTCAAAGCATTAACGGGAAATCAAGCAAACTTTTAAGTCCTTATATTTGAACTGGTGAAAAGGTAGACATTTCCATTTACGTAATATAAAAAATAATAGGTACTTTTTTGCTTCCAACGGAATCCATTTTTCATTCGGGATCTTCCTATTAATTATTTTTGCTTAATGAAAAATGAAAATTTAGTGCAATTTCAACAATTTATTTTCTGGTACAACTTGTTTCGACGCAACGGTGTCATCTTCAGATACCAGGTTCTCTTCTATCTTCAGGTTCAATTAGCTGAAGATGACGTCGATTCGTCGAAACTAGTTGTCCTGAGAATAATGTGGTAGAATTAAACTAAGTTTTCTTTTTTCATTAATCATAATGAACTTCCACATGGTTGAGCCTGAATCCATTTAGAGTCATTATTTTTGCATTAAATATTTCCCTAATAGCATCAATTTTGAGCGTTCAAGGCAAAAAAACAACATAATTTTTAAAATAGACGTTACGTTTTGAGATAATGACGTAAATTATTCGTCGGATAATTAAGTTATGTTTTAATTATCTTTAGTCACGAAATAGAAATTTGAATGCAATTTAAGTCTAGACTTAGGTTTAGTATGCTGGAATTGGTTTTGTTTCAGGTTTATCGGTTGTCGTGATACATTTCTTGCTTAAATGATTGCCAAGGCGACTTTTAGATATTTTATTGACACATAAGTTACACACAGTATAGATGGATATTCCGTGACAGTATGATAAGCCATCATTGCATAAAAGAAACTCACTAGTGAACTTCGTACATGCATGACAGTGTTGCCAACTGTAGAGCACTTACATGCTTCACAGTATTACCAACTCTACAACTTGAATGCACTGGTGTGGGTCAACACGCAACAGTTCAAGTTTCTGAATTTGATATCTCGAAGGATGTTAAGCGTCGTGAATTATAAGCGCCTTTTTATAATCAGGTATAATCATCCCCAGGTAGAGTTCTTTTTCGGTGGAAAAACTAAATCTAGCCGTACTGTTATTGTATATGCTCAATGCGGCAACTATAAACATTGATCGAAATAAGGTTGAAATTGACCATTTGAATGAAAACATAAGCATAAGTATATTGTCACTTTGTAGTTCCAACATTATTACTCTTCTCTACCCATTACGACCCGTCTTTAGCTCTGATATTATCGCCATTTTTAAATGCCTTAGTTCTGAATACTAATGTGTAGGAAGCATACATAAATGTAAATCATATATATCTCTCGAAATCACAGCCAGTGAATTCTAAAAACATGAAGGATTTTCCCCGTGTCTTCGTAAATAGAAGGATCGTTAATAGTATCTGTCTGTGCTCCTAAGTTGGCTTGTAGAAATTGTTGTTTTAATATGTTCCCAAAAAGTTTGTACATATAATAAACCCTAAGGTAATATTTTCGTCAGTTTATCAATATCCATATCCGTAATACTACTACTGAGGGCATTGCAGAAGTGCACACGTTATTTTGTGTCACATAAAAAGATGTCCACAATAAAACATCTTCTCATTGAAATGGATCATCATCTTTGATGGCGTACATTTAAGATGTTTTTAGCGAATGCTTTAGTTGCGTCATACTGGAGGATAAGCCTATTATATATACATTAATTATATTATTAATTATCATAAATATTTGATATTTATTTTGTTCAATAAAATATCCTTTTTCACCCACATGTGAGATGCTCCTCTTGGAGTGATTCCTGAGGTATGATTACTGAGACGTGATTCGGTGATTCGTCTCTCACTTTTAAATGAATAGGTTATTCACAATAATAGTACCTTTTTGTCAATTGTAATACATTTTCCAGTTCATACCTCCTGAATGAAGTTCGGAATCTTTCAGATGCTTACCGCATACTACTTAAGAACTCGTCTTAATTTTGTAGACATTATCTGCATTTATTTACGCACTGCAATGAATCAAAGTTCACTAATATTGGCAGTGTACTTGTTGATTTGTATATAATTGATAAATGTCATTAAATACATAATTGGAGGTTTTCTCGGAATAAGCAGAGTCCGGCCCTACCTGCCATCTTGGAGGAAATATTTCACGTACCCTGGTATTTAGATCCGATGGCCATTATTGTTATTAATTCGTTGAAATCATCGATGAATGAATTTTATTAGGTAACCTTTTGTGGGTATTTTCAAGTCCAGTGTTCATGTGGTGAGCAGAAGGCATGACTTATAATTTCTTATTGAATTTTATTTTTTGGTCATCACGTCTTTTTACTTCAGCCTCTTGGTCGATAATGAGAGGAATAAAGTTTTCCTCCTGAAATAAAAATTATAAGGTAGAATGTGTTGATGATCAAATTTTATAAGTATTATGCTAATGGAACATAAAGTATGAATGAATAAATCTGAAACCTCACGTATTTAAGTTTCTTCTATTGCACCCAGTAGAATTTTGCTATTGTGACTTAAGTGCATATTGATTAGGTTATAACATATAACATATTTGGCGTAAAAACTGATTCCCTTACTTCTAATTTTCAGTGAGGTGTCTTCCAGCCAACTCGACTTCTTCAGGATGTTAGACGAGAGAATTGAAAACGTAAGTTGCAATTTTATTACCCATTTCTCGCGTCCTTTATACTGGTTTAATTTTAAAACCTCTTCATATTTTGAGATAAGCATGTTTCAAAAAAATTTTCTACTCATCAGGGTGACAAAATGAGGCTTTTGGATTGAAATGTCTCATCTCTCTCCTGATTGATTGCTTTTATCGCTCGCACAACAACCTGTCCGGCTACCAAGTTATGAACGTAAACCTTTAAAGAAATCATTAGTATAAGATTTTAATGTTACAAAGAAACGATTTGTTATTCAAAATCAATTTTTAAAGATAATATAATTGTAAAAAACATGATTTTATTTAACTTGACATTACTGTGTTTGGGTTGAATCTTATAATCAATTTTTTACCCATATTCACCAAGTCGATTTTCTTTAACCTTTTCCAAAATGTGTATTTTGAATCAAAGTATGAAATTTTCTCGATTTAAACAAATCAATACAAAATTTAAACATTAATTTAACACAAAAAACTCGTTCCTTTCTTTTTCATAATATATTTTACTGAAAACTTTTCAATAATCTATTTATCGAATAAGGGCAGTAATTGAATGCAAAATTGATGCAAAATTATTACAACTATACAATAAAATACACTTAAAAAAATTTTAAAATCATGTTCTTATTAAAAAAATGTACTTAGAAGTAAAAAATAATTTCGAGCTATTGCAACTGGCCTAAAACAGGAAGATCGTTATTATTTGTTAAGCAAAATAAAACCATTTGTCATCGAAAAGGCTTTTTACCGGAAACACCCAAGTCCTAATCACAACTTGTGATACTTACTGAAAACTTTTCAGCAAATTACTGTAAGGGTTGAGACAAGCTTCGATTTGCGGAAATTCCTAGCTTTGATCAAAATTTCTGATATTGAAGACTATCTAACAAATTACAATAAAGTTTGAGGCAATCTTTGCTTGCATGAAATGCCTAGCTATGCACAATTTGGAAAACTATTTAGACTTTTTACCTCGTTAACTAAAAAGTCTTTTTTATCACAAATGTTGGTTGTGCCTTATTTTTTATTTTAATATTTTATAACAATTTTCACCTCAAACTTTGAACAAATAGTGATATCGACTTAATTATTAATTGATAATATTCCTCGCCGGAATTTGTTTCATTATTATTTTTTTTTTTCAATATTTTATTGCAATTTTCACCTCAAACTTTGGACAAATAGTGATATCGACATAATTATTAATTGATAATATTCCTCGCCCCAATTTGTTTCATTATTATGATTTCCCACTTGCCTGCTTCTCTTTGCTAGCTCCATCGCCACACTATGTTAGCTTAAGAAGAAAAAATAATGCATTTATAATATAAAACATTACTCTATTTTAAGGACTTCTTTCCAAACAAAATTTCTTATAATACTGTTAAAATGATCTGAGTTTTCATTTTAAGAGAATTTTCTACTTCACGTTAATGCTGCAATTACAACTTGTAGAATGATTTAAGTGGTTTAATATCAATAGGAAATAAGTAAAAATGGCACTATTTGCATTTCGTGAGACCTTTCTTTCTTTGTTGTTTTTTTCAAAAGAAATAAATTCTAAAAACGGTACAATTGATTTTTCAATTTATTCCTTTGAGTGTTTTCTCCCATACATTCTTCAAAAATGGCAGAGGTTTTTATTAGGAAGCTTTTCGAAAAAGCGCTGAATTTGAGGAATTTAAAAATAATTTTCTGAAAGTTCTTGCTATTACGAGAGGAAAATAAAACTTGAAGAAAATGTTAAAAACTTGCATTAAATTTCCTTTTCTATGACAACTTTTGAGTTCACACAACTATAATTTAAAAATTAATTTAGCAAAAAAAATGAAAGTCTGTAAGCGAAAATTTTTCTCAATATAATAAAAATTCTAAATAAAATTCGATAAACATCGAAAGTATTAACTATACAAGCATTTCTTACGGACGTTTATGCGAATGTTTCCATCAAACCAATATTTTTATGCTTTTTCATTGTGCCATTTTTTTAAAGAATAAATTTACGGAGGAAATTACAAAATTTTATATTTTTGTTAACACAATAAATTCAAAATGACACAGCAAATATTCCTGTTCATTATGTCGTAAAGTGAAATAAAAATATCAAGGTGTCTTATGCCTGAGGACTAATTTTTGTATTGTATTAAGTAAATGCTTAAATATCATTCTGAGTACATTAGGTGTTTTCCTCCAGACATTAGGGTTAAACTAAAAAAAACAGTTGTGTGATAAAACCTAAGGCGTGATCACGGATCTTCATAACACTGTTATTATTGCTATTTCATTTCATTGCGCTTATGAGAGCGAAAACGTGATAGACATTCTTCAAAGTTTGTTAGACGCTTTAAATCAATAGTTTTAAGTGATGGAGTGCGTTCTTGGGGCAGTAACTGTTAGCCTTGCATTTCTTTAGCAGTTTTAGTTAGGATAACGTTAACGACAACGCAAAAAAAGGAACCGCGACGCCTTCCCTTTTTACCGTGAACATCTTAGCGATCATTTCTCTTGACGGGATATTCTACGAGCAGACGGAATGGGATCGCCATTTTCATCAGCAATTGCAAAATTTTATATGAAAGACTTTGAGAAGCAAGCCCTCAATGCAGCCCCCTTACGCCCTAAGTGATTCATCAGACATGTAGATTACACTTTTTTTGCCGCATGGAACGGACGCAATCGAACTTTTAATAAATCATATGATTACTCAGCATCCAAACATCATGTTCACGATTGAGATTAAGGAAAATGGCCAACTTCCTTTCCTCCACATCCTTATCTGCTAGAAGGAAGATGAATTCTAGGGAATAGCGTTTATCGTAAGCCAACCCATACCGATCCATGCCCAAATGAGCGGAGCCACCACTATCCATTACAAAAATGTTTCACTGATCCAAGTCTATATCTGATTAGGAGAGCATCCCGGCCGAGTTTAATCACCTAAAAATCACATTTTGATGTGAATGCGAATGAACATCTTATGGTTCGTTCTCAGTGTCATGTAAGGTTTTGCCGCGATCTAAATTTGTGTACTTTTGGTGACGTCATAGCGCTGCGCGTTGGGGTCTAAATTTGGTCTTGTGTGGGCACGGCTTGCGCTCAGTTCAGTTGTATCTCCGGAACGAGTTGGTCGATTTTAGTGATCGAGGTGTCTACGGAGAGCTGAGAACGTGAGTTAGACGATAATAACACAATAAATATAAAACCAACATTGAAAAGCAGAAAATATTAGTTACCATCGACCAATTTTTCATAGGTTAGCCATTTGCACTAATGATTTCGATGAATAAATGTTATGTATAGTGTAATTTTCTTTCTTTAATTTGAAACTTCTTTCTGACAAACAAAACAAAAGAATCTCCAACGAGAGTAAATTAAATAATTTTGCTTTCACGAAATAAAGATCAGACGGGAGTTTCAAGAATACTCCCTGTACTGAAAGGATATGGCAAACAGAAATTTTGTAAGGCCCTTAAAAGGTCTTTTGTGACACAAGGAAGCTGCACAGGGGAGCCGTCTAAAAGACCGTTGGCCAAAGCGTTCCTCCCCTATATCACAACCATATCCGGAAGGATTCACTGCATTCTTCGTCGCTACAATATGAAAACAATTCATCTACCATCATCTAAATTAAGGGATCAATTGGTGAGGGCGAAGGATCTCATTGGCCTGAAGACTTCAGGGGTCTATCAAACCCCCTTGAGTTCAGTATATCTTTTTAGGGGAAGACGGACAGAACAGTTGAGACGAGGCTAAATGAGCATCGAAGGCACTTCAGATTGGCGCAACCGCAAAAGTCGGCACTAGCGGAACATAGCATGCAATGGGTAGATGCAAAAATACTTTGCCGCACACATTGCTATTGGGACCGCATAATCAAAGAGGCCATCGAGATCCACCTAGAACCAAGAAATTTCAAAAGAGACTGGTTTTCAATCAAGTAGTGCCTGGAAACCTATCATGAAACGCATAAAAAATGTAAAGGAAGACGAGATCAGTCAACGGCCAAGTAAAAAAGTGAACCAATCAGGTGACATTAACGTTAATAATTACCTTGATAGTGGCACTGTGTGTCATAACCTGGGTCGGTCTGTATTTGTAACATTAAAATGTGTGGAAGTTACTATTGTGTTTTTATCGCCGCGGATACATGCATATAGTTTGATAAAAGATTATACGGAATTATATTGTATTCCCTTCTACCACTGACCCGACCTATATCTTGGTCAAGGTGGTGCTTTCTTCAGAAGCGTTTCCTGTTCACAACGCTCGATTAAGATAATTTTTTTCACACTCAGTAGTTGTTCAAGAGAGCGAAAGAGTTCCACTTGGAATTTTTGAGGGGACGAATGCATAGAATATCCCTTTCCCTTCACCGCATTGCTTTAATTTAAGTAGAGGTTTAAGGAATGAAGAATGAAAGGAAATACTTCTATTCGTCCTCGGAGACAGACCTACTTAAGATTGTGGCCTCTTATCACCCTCCGGGCGTTAAAGCATATCACTCTCAGTCTTCAAAACAGGGTTTTGGGGACAGTAAAAAATATTAATACTAATCGCCAACAGCTTGGCTATATGAGTTAAATAAATACGGCCATGACTCCATTATATCAGTCAATATCGCATTTGTACGAATGTTTTAATGAGCTTTGTTATTTGAAAGTTTCTTCGTTTGTGAAACGAACAGAACGAAAAAGGAGTGTTTTATAAATCAAGTAATCACAAATTTTCCGCGGTGATTAATAAATATTTACACGTATTCGATTGAGAAAATATTTAAATGATACGTGATACTAATATGTGTCTATTGATAAATATTGCATGATAATGATTCTACTCTACACTCTTCATGATTTAAAATGGAAAATTGTCATGGACAATCGAATATCCTTTCAACTAAATATAGCTGGTGGCGTATGGTTTTCAAGTGATAACATGCTAATGTAAATCGATATTATTTATACATTCATGGGATATTTTCCTAAAGAGACATCTGCTTATAAAATAACCTTTAAATTATTTTGAACCGCTTATATCAAAATATACATTGGGTATCTTTGAAATTGATCACTTTGACCTGATAACGCTCGCAGGATACCAGGAGAAACTCTTGTCTAAAGTCAACAATGAACGCGGTAGGAACCGGAATAATGGATAAGTCTTCATGAAAATTGAAGATTGAAAGAGCACTATGTGTAAAAACTGGTGTTTTGTTCTATATTTCGCGAACTCGGAAAACATGTCTTTGGAAAGAAAATTATTAAAAGATTTGACGCGTCCTCTGTTGATTTCAGAATATAGTTAGGAACCCACAGTATGGTGCAAACTAAAGAAAATATAATTTATGCTATGGTGAATGATATCTTGAACGAGCCAAGTGTTTGAACAGGATTAAAGCAAAATTACCTGTTTTCACTCTTTATCATCGGAAAAAAAATCACCGATGACGTATTGACAATCTAATATCGTTTTGAGTGGTACTGTTCGTTAGTGTACTCCTTAACCCATACCGTTGTATCATTTAAATGTAATTAAAACTTATATTTTAGTAGAAGCTTGTAGTAGCTTGAAGAATGGAACTTTACACTCTTACAGCAATCTGCGGAGGTAATTTTCAAACTGGTTAATGAGCATGGAATATGGTTCATCAAATCCTTTGCCTTTTGACGATCTCAAAAGGCAAGGCAACTCTCTCTGTTATGTCTGCCTTGTTATAAACATTGGCTCTTAAGCAATTACTACGATCCTGAAGATAATCAGTTAGACCAGCGGTTCCCAAACTTATTCTTTCCGCGACCCATTTTAGCCCATACGTTTTAGCCGCGACCCCCTAAAAATAACAAACAATGTGTACATTCAAATGATATTGTTTTTAAAGTAATTACAATCCTCATCTTGCGACCCCTTTCCGAACGGCCCACGACCCCCCTGGGGGTCGCGACCCCCAGTTTGGGAACCGCTGAGTTAGACAGTCTGGTAAACTAAATCCGTAGTCATGACACCCTCATTTGTCTTAGTATCCATTCAAATTGTTTCTTTGTCTTTTTCTATGGTTTCTTGCAGTTAAGATAGCTTTTTTTATTTATTCAATGTAGACTGTGACTGGTCTGCTGATATATAGCTGTTTTATTTAAATTTCCGTTATCACTTGTTCTTGGAATCCGCATCAATTATCTCAAAACCTTGAAAACTAATATGAATACGCCTTTCTTTCGACATTGTTCGCGTTGACTGAATCACTATAATACATTTGCGATTTTCACAATTGATTTATGGCTAATAAAAAATTGTGAAAATGGCAAAGTTATTATAGTGATTCAGTCGTCATAAAATTTCGCAAAATTATGCCTAAGGATATCGATATTGTCACGTCAGCTAACCGTCGGTCTGAAGTTATTTATGAAACCCAAACACACATCAAAACATCTCACTGACTTCGTCAACTACTGGTTAAAGTTTTACCAGATATTATAAAACCAGGGTGTTGATACCTGACGTGCTTATTTCCTGCGTCACGATGTTACCCTTTAACAGCGTTGCACCTGAACCTAATCGTTTTTTTGCGTAATTCTTCTCAAGATGTACTTTTCGCCAAGTCATTTTATCCGGAAATAACGCCCCAAAGTATCTTCCCGCCGCAGGAAGTGAAAGGTCACTGCGCCAATCTATTTGTCTGTCTATCTATGCCTCCCGGTCTACCCCCTCTGACACCACACTCTTGTTTCATTTTTCAACTTCCCTTCCTCCTCCTCCTTCGACTCTCCCTGGTGGAGTGTCTGCTTGGAGAGACGGCGTGGTCCACTTGGGAGGGGGAGGGCGTGTCTTTTTGTGAGATCGATATTGCTTTGGACGGCAGTCTGTGACGCGACAGACCGTCTGGCCTGGTTCATTGGGTGGGCCGGCGCTCGCATTGTATCGAGGTGGACGACGAGTAGCTGGGAACCGTTGAATGAAGTAATGAATGAATTTCAAAGTTCATTGTGTTCGTGCATGCAAATGTTCCGTGATGCAGCTGATACTAGAAGGCATGAATAGCTTTCCATTCATAGTGTTCATCTACATCTACATCTACATCTACATATTACCCCGCAAGCCGCCTCAATAGGCGTGTGGCGGGGGGTGTTAGGACACCAGCCGCTTAAAGATAAAAAGGAAACGCTCTAATGAAATTACGCCTAGCATTTATTGAAGTCCCTTATTGTTCGGGGGAAAAACGAATTCCCATACCTATCCGTTCGGCAAAATATCTCTCTTAATTTATCGTTTCTATCGGACCTGGAAATATAGTGGGGTTCTAATATGATGTTCTCCGTGTCGCTCTGAAAGATATCCATTCTCAATTGTTCAAGCAATCTAAGCCTAGCGCGCAGCCTCCGAGTCTCTAGCGGTTCCCAGCCTAATTCGTTTAACATCTGTGTAACGCTGTCAGTACGCCCGTAGCTGTTTTTGACGAATCGCGCAGCTTTCCTTTGTATTTTATTAAGTTCCCGGACTAAGTCTTTCTGCACCGGATCCCATATGCTCGCTGCATATTCAAGGTGTGGCCGGACGAGTGCGAAATAGCACCTCTCTTTTACTTTTTCATCCGAAAATCTTCCCACAATACGCTTGAAGCTGGCGCGTGTTGAAGCTGGCGCATGTTGAAACGCATCAGTGGACACGAGCGGCAACGAATGGGACAATGTGTGAAGGCGACAATCTACCGAAAGCCTCAAAATAGTCTCAACTGAATGCTTTAATAATGCTAAAAATAATGTTCAAACTAATTGCATAAAAGGTATATCTTTTGACGATTACAAAGTAATTAAATACCTATCCATGTTGAGAAAACCACCTTTGTTATTTCCACAAAACTTTATTACGCTGGCACGACGCGCGTTTCACCACACTGCGGCATACTTATGTGCATTTAATGGTAGATTGGGTGAGAATGTATAGAGAGGATATTTATTCTCACCCAACATACCACTAAATGCACAATACCATGCTACAGTGTGGTGTAACGCGCGTCGTGCCAGCGTAATAAAGTTTTGTGGAAATAACAAAGGTGGTTTTCTCATCATGGATATCATAACTTCCACGAGGTCAGGCCTGATATCATCAGTTTTAATAAAATACTTAATTATGGGGAATTTCCATTCAAGGTGTTGAAGTTAGCGCAGCTATCGGAACGGACATAAGCGCAAATTTAGCGCTCACGAAAGACATTGACTCAGGCCTTACTTTATGGAGCCAGGTCATTACAAAATAATACGGAAATAACTTTGTCAGTTCCACACTAAATTTAGTGTGGAACTGACAAAGTTATTTCTGTTTTATTGTTTACTCACGAAAGACGTTGAATGGAACGATGTGCGCTGGCGAAATGTTTTGTAACCTGCCGGTAGATATCATTCTGTGGTTGAACAGCAGTCACGGCCGAATTTTTAGTTTAAATTTGTTGAATTCGTTCAAATAAGGTTTTTAAATCGTTAGCTTGTTGTCTCTGAGTAATTTAAAAACTTTACAATGTGCATATTTGCCGCCTTTACTGAAAATCCACAAACTTGAAAACAATCACGGACGCCATAATCGAAGGTCTTTTGTTGTTTTCCGCACATCAACTTTGCTCCCGATCTGTTTTGAAGTGCGCTGTCTACAGTGCAGGGTCTGTTAAACGATAATTGAAAAGAAAAACTTTGTTAGTTCCACGTAAATAGATTTTATTGACGACTTAGGTTTCGTCGCTGAGCGACATCATCAGGTTTGGCTGCTAAAGTCTGTTTATGCCGTATCATACTACGGGTTTCGGCGGCTGTTCTGATTGCAGGTTGCTGTTGCTGGTTGGCTCCCGACCAATCATCGCTCAGCAGCTAAGGCCACAGGTCGCAACCGAGAGAATAGACCCGGGGTTATTTTTCAACCGCGCGGCTGCAACCGTAGCCAATGACATGCGTCAGATTCATCACGTGACTACGTTGTTTTGGTTATCAGATGAAAGGTGCGCTATTTGTTTATCTCCACCTAATGGTGCTAAGCGGCAAATCATTGTTGTATGTTAATGCACATGTAAATGCGATTCGTTGCCTGCGCTTATGCAATACTTGTTGTAAAAGCCCCGAATTCATCGCTTACAACTGGACGAACTCAGTAAATAAGCAGACGACAGCAGCAGACGTCCGCCCGCTCACCTCCTGCGCGAACAGGCAGTGTGATTGGCCAACCCACAACCTGCAACCGCCACTGTCACCGGGACAGCCACCACAACCCTTTGTGTGATACGGCCTTTAAACGAATGGAAGGCAAGTGGGCTGTTGAGTTACGAAGTGATTAGCGCACTAGAGCGAATAGAAGGCACCCAATACCCATGTTTGACGCCTTTTCTGAAAGTAAACACATTAACAAAAGTCGCGGTTGGAATTATCGAAATTCTTTTCTTCTTAAGCGCACTCCAGCGCACTTGAGCAATAATCTGTTTTACAATGAGCTGCCTAGTGCGCAGGCTCTGAAACTAATAGAAAGAACTAGAACGAATTTAAAACACATAATTGAGGCCCATTATGTAAAATGAATATATAGGGGTAGCAATCAGTGCATCTTTTCATATAACTGCATGAAATTTGTGCATAATGCGATTATTCTCGTAATTTAGTGAAATAAACGATAGCTACTTGAAATCAGATGTACCGAAGAAGTGAAGGAGGTTTGATGAATACTTTGCAAAGTAAAATAAGCAAACATATTGCTCACATTCTGCGACACATCCACTTATTGAAGGCAGTCCTGGAAGGAAAAATTTAAATTTGTAAGAATTATCGGGTAAGACCAAGGATGGAATTCATGAAGCAAATGATGAGGGAAGTTAAAAATGGAGAATCATGAAGAAGTGAAGAGATAAGCTCAGAGGACAATTGAGTGGAGAGCCGCATCTAACCTATCTTCGGATTCATGACAGCTACTGCTGATGATGATGGCTAAACGTAAGCTGAAAAATGCAATAAAATAGTTGGCCAGTCATAATTGTTTATCAAAATGCGTGGATATAGGCTTCTTTAGGGGAGCAGACAAAAGAAATCGCACTTCTCCTCCATAAGCAACTTTGTTATGGGTGCTAACATTAATACAGGGTCTGTCCGGTAAGTAAGGCAAATATATTTTTTTAGAAAAATTAATTCAAGATAAAGTTACAAACTTTTTAACTCTTCAAAGTAGTTCCCTTGGGCATCTACACACATTTTCCAGTGACTCTGCCATGCGTTCGTATTCGACCTGGAAGGCGTCTTTAACCTCTTTAAGAGCCCTCGTCACGGCAGTTTGGATCGCTTCTATCATCTTAAAACGGGTTGCTTTCAGGGCACTTTTGACCCTGGGGAACGAGAAAAAGTCAGCCGGGGCAAGGTCCGGACTGTACGGGGGATGCGGCAGTGTTGCCAAGTTGTTCTTGGCCAGGAACTCCCGAGCGCGCAGAGCGGTGTGGCTGGGATCGTTGCCTTGGTGGAGCGTCCAGGTGGCGGGGATCTCCCCTCGTGCACAAGTTTGGTGCACACTCGGAATTTGCAAATTTTCCGAAACGATCTCGTGCAAAATGGTATTTGGCAGGTTTAAAGTATCCGCTATCATCCAGACACTCAATCGACAAACCGTATTCACCAAATTTCGTACACGGGCCACATTTTCCTCACTTTTGGTTGACGAAGGACGCGCAGAGCGGGGTTCATCAGCTACCTCTTCCCGGCCACCATTAAACATAATTAACTATCTGGAAACTCGAGAATAAGAAAGAACTGAGTCCACGTAAGCTTCCTTAACCATTGCGTAGGTGTCGGGAAGTCTTTTGTTGAGTTTTGCATAAAATTTTATGGCGTACCGTTGTTCGTCCGAGTCCTCCATCGCACGTCGCGACACATGCAGTAAAATGGGGTACACAAAAACAACGATGTTGACACTTTCAGAGCTCTGAGCACACTGAAATAGGCAGAATTGGATAGCTGAAGCCTTCCCCCATCTAACCCAACCAATTTGCACGTGATACGACGAGTAAAAGCGCGGAAAAAAACATTTGCCTTACTTACCGGACAGACCCTGTATATAAAAAATTAACAAACTAAATATCTTTAAATACTGCAAAGAGTGCTAGAAAATGCAGGTGTGTTGTTATAATTTTTAAAAATCTCCGGGAAAGGGGCCTGGGTCCCACTTTAGGCTGGGCCCAAACCGGGGCCTAGGACCCTACCTCCCATGTGAAATGTAGTAATATGATGATCCCTAATGATTCCTACATTTCACCTATCAAAAATATTCTGGACCTCACATGGATGAAAAAATTACAAACATGGATAGTTGGAGTAGTAAAAATCCATCATTGCCATAGACGTTCCGACAATTTTGAAGAGCTTTAGGACATCTTGCATCTGCCTGGGTCATCACCTTAAGATCATCGATCTTTAATTAGTTAGCTCTTTCAAGAATGATTATAATTTCCATGCTCTCTCGTACGCCTTCCAATTCCCTATTATTTTTAATAATTTTCCCATATTATCCTAAAAATAGAAATAACTACGTCACGTTCATATAAAAAGAAAAATTTATATTTTTGTAATTATATTGCTTGAATGGAAAATATTCGAGCAAGTATAATCCAATAAAATATATTTTGCTATAAAATTATTTCCTCGTAGATTGACTCTTACCATGCGGAAAAGCGACTTATTGTTTAAATTTTGTGAATTAAACGAATGGCCAACGAGAACAGCGTTCGTTACGATTTTGTATCAATCACGACTTTCCTGAGAGATCAATGATCGTAGGCAACTTGAACAGATCACTAGCTGGAAGAACAATCAATCATTACCTTACAATCACGATTGATTCACAAGTGGGAATGATTGACGTGACCGTGATGTCTCAAAAGACCGACTTGCCCCATCACTATTATAAAACGTCACCAAAGAAGAGGCATGCCTATATTTTAATCCAGCACGTACCGGAGTTTCGAACGCCTGGGGGTAAGGGTGATTTTAATCAGGGGAAGGGATGTTTCCCTCAAGTGAGGGAATGTTCGCAGCCAAGAGGGTGGGGTTGTGTGGAAGGAAGGAGAGAGAAGGGGTAGGGTTGTCATGGGACGGAGGCTCTCTCTCTCTCTATCTCCCTAGCAACGGCTCCACATCAACGGGACCCGCGAGGTAAACGAAGGGAGTGTTGACCCCGCTAGTGTTTGCCTCGCCAGGGTACGGGAGAATGATGGGTTGGATTGGGGCACCCGCTTAGCGGAAAACGTATATAGGACTTCAAGCTTTCCCGGCCGAATCTGATGAACGGAAAGCTCTCGGATTATCACAAATCTGCATGATATCAGATGACTGAAAACTATTAAGTGATAATAACTAACTTTGATAAGCTGATTTCAGAACTGTTCTTGGATTTCTTCTATTGCGTACAGTTTTTTTTAGAATGGACCCAATTTACCTTCTATGATATATTGATGAGTGCATTATATGTGCCAGTGGTAATTATTATTCGAGGGATATTTCTCATTACAATCTAATGAAACACTGCTTTTTGTTTTGTTGCAAGATAGTCAAAATATTATTAGAGTAGTTCTTTACAGTATTGAAAACATATTTGTTACATAAATTGTCATTTCGTTAAGTAATATTAATATATCTGTGCTTAAAGTAGTAAAAAAATCTTGAAACCATAATTCTCATTTTCTATGAAAACCTGACGTGACAGAAATAAATGTAAGTCATTTTTAGAATCAGCATAAAAAATTGATTCAAGAAAATCTATTTTTAATAAATCATCTGAAAAAATTTCAAAATGCAGACATGTGAATTATTCACCGGTTAAAGCTCTTCGTTACTTCCGACGTTTCGATAAGCGACTCGACCATCGTCTTCAGGGGTCTACATACTACCCTTCGAGCCGCCGCAGAGGTGTTTGGCAGGGGCTGTCAGGACACTAGCAATGATAGAAATAGAAATCGAAACTTTAATTTATATTCTGGGACAAGTGTGTCCCCTAGGAACATATATGATTATACATATCTTTAGGGTCAAACAAATATTACAATAGTAAGACATACAAGATGTATTTACATCACAAAATCCGACATAATATTTAAAAAAACGGCAAAATTCTAAAAACATATAAAAATATATCAGATTTTGTACAGTGTAGCACAATATTTATTTCACTTACAACATTTAGTTCACTTGAAGTAATATTTTACAATATTTCTTTTTAAGTTTATTTGCATTTTCAGATTTTTTGCGTCTTCTGATAATTTATTCCATACTTTGCAAGAGGAGTCATGAAAAGACCTAGCGTATGCAGATGTTCGAAAGTGTGGCATATAAAGTTCTTCCATGTGGCGTGTTGGACGTTTATTTGTAAAATAAATTATCAGTCAGAATCCTTTTGAACTGTGAGATGTTTCTGGATATTTTTTATGTAATTTGGCAGGGAGTTACGCAATTTATAATAATAGGGGACAAATAATGATAGGGGAGGGAATAGGGAAAAGAAAGGTGGCAGAGATGAATCGGATGTTAACAAAATGTGTCTAATGTTATTTTCACACTGTTTTTGTCATAATCACAAATGGCGAGTGGAAAGAAGAATTTATATTGCCTTTCAGTCGGCAGAGTACCTTTATTATTTTGTTGCTTCCTCCGTGTTGTGGTGAGACTTGCCTGATCTAAAATAATTTCAAGAAATATAAGCTTAGCGTGTACCCTATCCCGGACCCCTGTGTAGTCCTTTCATAAGCTGTGTAACAAATACGATTCACTAGTAGCACTTTTTACCAAAGAGAGTGGCTTTAATCGACAGAGCCACTATTCACCTACGATCGATTACAGAATGAAAAGATTGGTAGACGCAGGGGAGGATCTCCACAGAGTCGCCACCAGGGAAATGGTGGAAATAATTAAGAATCTCCCTAGTAGGAAAGCTCCTGGGGATGATTGTATTACGAATGAGGTGATTAAATGGCTGTCAGACGAGGCTACAGACTATGTAGCAAAATTAGTGGAGGGATCTATAAAGCTAGGCTACTTCCCAAATAGATGGAAAAAAGCGAAAATAAAATGTATTCCTAAGAAGAATGGGAAAAACACATCAACCAAGTGACATGAGACCTCTCTAACTCATTTCCAAACTTCGAAAGTTAGTCTAAAGAGTAATTATAAAACATAAAATAATTAGCAGATGCCAAAAAGCTAATCCTCAGGGAGCAATTTGGATTTGGAGAAACTTATCCTTTGCACAGAAAGTACACAAAGTGCACAACTTCATAGCGGATGCATTTGAAAATAAAGAAGAGACGGTTAGACTCTTTATAAATAAGGCATTCGATAGAGTATATAATGCTGTGGGCTGTTATATAAGTGGGAAATTTTAGAGTTCCCACATTAGATACTGAAATGAATGAGCTCATACCTGCAGGAGAGAACCTTTACAGTGAAATGGGAGAATGAAACCAGCAGCAAAAACATTATCACAGAGTACCGCAGGGTTCAATTTGCGTGCCTTTTTTTTGTATATTCACATCGGATGTTCCAACAAGGTGAGATGATTGGCACACCATGACTGCGTTATATGCTGATGAAGTGGCGATATTAGCAAAGAGCAAGAATAAAATGTTAGCTGTTGAGTACGCTCAAGAGCAGTTTGACGGAACCAGAAATGGAGAATCGCCATAAATAAAAAATGACACAGCCGATGAGATCCTTGAGGCCAAATATATGGCTGGAATAATCAGAGTGTAACAACGACCGATAGAATGGGAATAAAAAATCAAAGATCTAGGCATCACGCTAGATAAAAGATTGAATATTAAGGCGCACATTGAAAATACAATGTGCAAAGCCATTGGTATGAGAGCAAAATTATCTCCAATTTTCAGGGATAATGCGACGCCTGAAGAAAATAAAAGGCTATAATATAAAAACATACATTAAGCCGATTTTAATATATGGAGCACCAGAGTGGGCTGGATTTTTATCAAAATCCAGCATGAAATATTTAGAAATACATGAAAGGAAATGCCTTAGAAACATTAAAATTAAGATACTGGCATACCATTTTAGATTTTATGAACATAGCTAAAATCGAATCAATACACAAGGTAATTGACAAATATCAGAAAAATATTTTGACAACATTAAAAATAGCAACGTGGATGTGCATGCTGACCTCATAGACACGAGTGGTCTCAAAAGGAAATACAAGAGGTCCGAAATGATAGGTACTTAAAAATCGGTAAAAAAAGAAAATTGTGCAAAGGGCAACCACAATACGGGGAGAACTAGACATGGGCACAGGGTAAAAATAGGAAACATCCCCTGAAACTGATCTTCTTCGCAGTACATCACGATGCTATTCTGTATTTATTTTCTTTGCGAATTATATCTTTCTGCGGAGGTTCCCAAATGATCGCGGATTTTTCGAGATGTAGCCTAACCAGACCAAATTAGCATCTCCCTTTCACCTTATCATCGGAATGTCTTCCTGCTATTTGCTTGATGAATCATAGTTTCTGTGTTGCAGAGCCGCTAATTTTTTTGTATGTTTTTCCCCTACGTTAGGTCAACTACAGTAGTGGTGGAATAAAGTGTTGTCGAAGGGAAACGGCTGCAGTCGCGACTGTATCGGTCAGACAACTGTTTGAAATAACTGTTGCAAACAACAGGTTAGTTTCGTGATCGTGCCGCAGCCGCGCCGTTGCGCTCTGTGCTGTGCAGCGGCAACTGATGAAGCTGAAGCTGTCTGTTTCGTCTTCTATTCTGTGCCAGTTTCACTTCTCGTGTGGCTGCGTAGCGGTTATAATGTACAATTTGATGGATTTGAATCTGTTGCAGGCGGTTGTTTATTTATTCAGCCAACACGTGTCCTCCCATCATTGCAGATAGAAAGAGAACTCTAAAAGCTACCCATGTGCGTAAATAAGGTGGGGTTCACCCGTAAATCTTTGGTTACAAACACTGTAGAGGTTCCTTTTAATAGTGTAATAAGTCGAAGTCGCCGTTGCAACCACTATATATCAGAAGCGTATCAACTAACTCGCCGCGTCCCTGCAGCGCTCCGGGGAGAGCCGACTCCGCCGCGTCACCGAAAATTCGATCTTGCATTCGGGGACGCAAACGGACGCAAATATTCTCTTCGGAATCACATTTTGAAAGGTTTGAACAATATTGTGTAGAAATAACTCGGTGTATATCGGTGTAAAACTTAACTATTTTAATGCATTAACTTAAAAATATGTAAAAACATTGTCCGCCATTTTGTTTTACATAAAAATTTCAAATATACTGAAAATGACATACTACTTACATTTAATTAAAGAGAATGAGTTTTTTAATAGAGCGAAACAGATTTTTATTCTATATGTTAATTTCAAGAGGTTCTGTAATAGTTTGAAATCGGAGGATTTCGTAGAAAATCGATGACAGGAGTTTTTCACGAAAATTGTTGAATTTTGAACCAATGCTAATTGTTAAGAAGTAAAAACTATGTCAAATGGAACGCGACATCACATGTCATAGTCAATTGGGAATGACCATGCAAAGTTTCAATTCCCAGACTGAAAAAAAGCACTTTTTAAATTTTGGCCACCTTTTTTCGATTTCAGCCCGTTGTGCGGCGGTCTAACGTGATCAAGCCATTTTAGACTCAATAGTCAGAAGGAATTTCTATCAATGCCCACTTTTAAGTAAAAAATATTAAACTTAGTACAGATGCTTATTTCACTGAGTGCGTAATAAAATATTTTACTTTTAATGAATGACCCTTATAACCGGGCTTGGACCCCTGTTTTTTTATACGAGAACAATACAAGCTTCTTATTGGGCTCTGTCAAATTTCATTTATATGCAAATCGGTTTGGTTTCGTACATGTTTTTTGGATGTAATTCTCATGACACTCCGCACCCCACATATTTTTCATATTGTGTGTAGTTACTTGCTAGTTGAGGAGACACCTTTCATTCTGGAATTCTAAATTAGTGCTTTTTCAGCAAATGAAAAACAGACTACGCCGCAACTCGAAATAGGTTTGAATTGTGTACGGAGACATGTCATCCGAATGATAATTCACCAGCCGATGGACAGTTTAAATTTAATGTTAATTCCGTTTTGCTGCGAGGAAATCGTTTGGTGCAATTTGCCATCCTTAATGGGAAACTTTCTTCGATCGAAGTTTCAAATTTAAGTGACGAAAAATAAACTCACACCAACAAAAAAGGAATTTTTTCGTATCACTTTCCTGAGTTTTATATGGATATGCGTCATTCCTATTACTGCTTTCTCCACAGTTCTTATTTAGTTTGGTCTATATTTCTCGTTAATTCTTACGCCACTTTAAATAGCTTTAACGGTGATACTGAATGCCAACTCAAATTAGTTAACGAATATGTCATTTGGGGTATTAGTGTGCAGTATATTTGTTTTTATACTGCATGTGAAAAATCATTTGATTGCGAAAGAGAACATAATTCCCTGGAGCTCAGGTAAACGTAATTATCTACCCATAATTTTTTCTTAACCCGTCCGAAGCGAAATATTTAAGTGCCATCTGGCATGGCTCGTTCCATCCTCGTATTTGCCCAATTAATTAGTCTTAAAATAATTTCTAGATGCATTCAAGAATGAGGTAACAAAATTTCAATTATATGGTCTTGGTGTAAGTGATCTCCTCTCCTTTGTTTAGCTGACTTACACCTCATAAGTCATGACATCACAAAAAGTGAATTCAAGCAAATTTGATGTCGTTGTGTTTTGAGCAGTGGGATAATTGAAGGTGAAAATTGCTTGTGATAAATTCACGATATCGATGGGCTATGTGAGAGGATACTAGCACCAGAAAAATTAAATATATTCAAACATTTATCTTCAATAGGATGGAAATTTTACTTCGAAGTTGTACTACATGTAGAGTGTTATGATGCACGGCTATGTAAAATGATCCTCTTTAAAGGTGGTAGGGCTGAAAATTCTGTGATGTGCTCATGGAGGAGACTGGAAAAAGTAAGACGGACCTGCAAAGTAAGGAAATTGGAGGTGCTTAAGAATGTAGAGAGGGTTAGAAATCTTTGAAAATAATCAAACGTACAAACAAACGAACGGGTTAAGTTGAAATTGCAGCCCGTTTATGTTTAAACATTTGAGGTTGTTATAATGGATTTATTCGGTCTATGCAGCCCACACGAGATAATTTTTTTTCACGTCAAGCCATCAGCTTATACTTGACTTGAGTCCTATAATAAAACACAAAGGTGATATCAAATAGAAAACTTAGGATTCCTTTTTCGGAGGATCATATTTCGTTAATTTTAGATTTACACTGAAAACATAACCCGTTCATGTAAACATAATGAAATACATTTTTGGTAGACACAATGTATTTATTTTTTCTATACAGCCCATACAGGCTCAGGTGTCGTCAGCTAAGAATTAACCCTCTCAGGGCCTAGAGCCGATGCATATCGGCTTCAGCTCCTCTGGTAAAGGTGGCCACGGGCCAATGCATCTGCTGGTCCATGTATAATTAATTAAATCTTCATAGCTAATTAATATTTGTTTTTTTTGTTACTATGATGAAAAATCTTTTAATAAAACAAATTTATTTGGTAAATTTTTTTCTAGGTATATATTGATATCTAAAAAGTTTACCACCAAAGGTTACTTTTATCTTAAGGATTACATTTTATTTACCTCACGCTCTCGGCATTTCTTGAATGTTTACTGAAATTAGCTGGTGATAAGGCGGGTAATGGCTCATACTTTTGGCTCGTACAATCGCAGAGATAAAGAATATTTTTATCCGGGAGTGCCTAAATTTTCTACCAAGCACTTAACCCACCATCCTCTTAAATATTTTATTCTTTGTTGCCCACGAATTAATAACGAGTTCTGAGTTTCGGATTTATGTCAGTGCCATACGTTCTAGACTCAGGCACGTTAAATACGTTTTTTTGCTCAGGCACGTTAAATTTCAAGCCTTTGTTCTTCATCTCTTCTATACAGTATATTTCTGCAATCCAACTCTTGCGAATAGTTTCGTGAGAACCGCCCCAATTTCTCAATTTTTTACCCATCCAGAAAATATTTCTTCGGAAAATGAATCCATTTGCAAAAACCACGCTAAAACAGCGGACGCATTAATTGCGTTTTCCTTTATGGAGGAGATGTCACGGCCCATGAGACCATGAATCAAAATTAAGTTCTAAGCGAAAGGGAACGGGAGAAATGTTGTAATTGGACGAAGGTGGAAAAGAGCTGAAACAATGGATATACCAAAGCCCAGTATGACTCTGCGCAAACTTTTATTTATATTTATTGGGTAAATGTAATTCTTTGGTTTATCTGTTAATTACAAAAGTACTAATAGCTTTATAACATTCTTAAGAATAACAAAAATCTGGTTATTTACCCACGTTTAAATTGTCTATATTAGAGGTATAGCACAGCACAGATAAATTAAAAAGCATTTATATTTTCTTTTATGGAGATATAGACCTATTTTGATTGATCCGTTAGTACACTTTTTTTGACACCGTTTCGTATATTTATTGCACTTCCTTCAGGGCTGTATCAGGATATTCAGGTATTTATATATTTTATACAACATTCAACAATATTCCACGTTTACATGCTATCTATGGTTTATAAAGTTTGATAATATCAGTTCATTAAATAATGTATATGCATGTTTAAAACATTTCCTTTCCAATTCTTTTAATGTGATGATGATATTTGGTTACCATTAATTGGTTTTTGTTAATTGTTGACAATTTAAAGTTCTTTTCAACATTTAAGTTATGTATTAGCATATCATATTATACATAATATATTTTACTTATGTTAGTTAAGCGATGCCTGTTTTTTTAGATTGTATTATGTTCGGTAATGTGTACAATTTACTTAAATAGTCTTTTTGGTACTTGAAGTAATGTTTTAAACATGCATGCACATTTTTTAGAGGAACTGATGGTATCAAACTTAATAAAAAATATTATGTAAACCTGGAATATTGTTGAATGTTGTACCAAATATATAATTAATCCTGACGCGGCCCTGAAGGAAGTGCAATACATATACGAAACGACATCAAAAAAGGGTACTAGCTGATTATTCATAATAGATCTATATCTCCAGAAAATAAAATATTAATTTAATTTAAGGTCAGAAATGGAATCATCTAGATATTAAAGGATATTGTTGTCTATACTACGCGCAATTATGCTACCGTATTAAATTAGTCTTAGTTTATGTATTCATCTAATGTTAACTATAACGGTGATTTTGAAGCATCTCATATACATGATAGGTTACACACGTAAGCCTTAAAGAGGATATCTATAGTAGAAGAAAAATCTTCCTTCTGGCGCAGTTGCGCAACTCCCCCTTGACCACACTCCCCAGGTGTGCGTGACTCATGAAAACCGCAAGTTGACGTATCGAATTTCCCCCCTGACCACACTCCCGGTGTGTGTATGACCCAAGAAAACCACAAGTTGACGTATCTAACTTCCCCCTTGACCACACTCCCAGCTTGAATGATGAAACACAAGTATCCGTTGCAACGCTCCCCAGGTGTTTGCGTGACTCATGAAAACCACAAGTTGACGTATCGAAACTCCCCCTAGACCACACTCCCAGCTTGAATGATGAAACACAAGTATCCGTTGCAACACTCTCCAGGTGTGTATTAGTTATGAAACATTAGTTTTGCGTCAGACTATCCCCCCCCTCCATCCCCCCCCTTCCTCCCAGGTTAACTTCCCTCTCCACAGCGACCACCATGAGCTGACCACCTCCTCCATTGCCCCCATTGACGATGTTCTTTTAGAGAGGTTTCAATCGTAAACCTTTATTCTTACACCATCTGATATTTAATTGTTCTGAATAAAAAACTTTCTTGTTCTTATTTATTAGAAAAGGTTTCTGTTCTGAATAAAATACTTTCTTATTCCTATTTATTAGGAAAGGTTTCATTTAAAATAAAAATACAAGAGGATGGGTTTTACAAATTTATTGTTTTCATATATATTATAATTTATTATTAATAACAATTTTTGTTTCATCAATTATTATTAACAATTTTTTTTGTATAACAGGTTTCTAACAATTTTTATTGCAAAATTAACATAAGCTCCAAATCTCCATGTAAATATCCTTGAGAAGTATTTTTCAGTTCGTTTTTCATATAGAATTTCTAAAATATACTCTTAAGTATATACCTCGCGAGTGGCGTCGGTTATTTATCAAAGCCATATGTTACAGCATTGGTTTGCTGTTCACATTTCTTCACTGCTCATCAATTGCAGTGAATCATCATAAGAATCCGAAGAAGTAATTAGTCGTAGTTACACTAACTCTAGGGTATAGTGTAATGCATGTTGGTGATTACTCACCCCCTGCCACGCACCCCTAAGGTGGCTTGCAGGGTATTTTGTAGATATAGATGAAGTACTCGTCCCGATAATCTGCCAAATTACACGGTTTTAACCGATGCCAGGGTTTGACAAATTATCAAAAAATAATATCCAACTCGATCAAATATGAGTCATTGGTTGGACATCTTTTCACACACACACACACACACACACGTAATCAGAGTATAGCGAAACTATACTTTATGATTACGTTTTCATTCATTCGCTACGAGTACCATCTCAGATTCCAATCTTTCCAAATCTAATTTGCATTTCAATGTCTTGACAAAGTTTCCAGTTTTAAAGCTGAAAACAAATTCTTTTACCACTCTACACTCTGCTGAGATATTCTTAAGAATAATTGTTATTAAATTGGATAGTGTATTTAAATAATTCCACTCATCAAAATTTAAATTAAACGAACTATTGTCTCGTTTAATCGACAAATGTCTCTTCCCAAAGAAATTTGCAAAGGAGATAAACGATAAAGAATGTGGCTGTTTTGTGCCGGTGATAAAATAATCATTCACTATATGCTGGAGATTTACAACATTAGTCCATTCACTGATAGTAATTACAACACTTTTCTTAGTTGTCTGATTTAATTGCACTACAGGTTCAAAGTCTCTACTGGGATCATAACCCACACAAACACTCTTTGTTCTTCCCACATTTAAATTATACACGGTTTGCAACAGGATATTCTTATTGTCAGAGGTGATGCGCTGTGTCCGATTAGCAGGCCTCTTCCGCTTAACCGGAGGAGATGTCACAACCTCTCCATGCGACTGTTCCATATCGACTGATGATTGGACATTGAATAATGTCACTATGAAGGTCTTGGAGGAGGGGTAGGGGAGAAATCTATGGAGGGGCAAGGATCGACTTCGACCTTGAGACGATTGTACTGAAGCCACTGCGCCAAGGAATGCGCATCCCTTAATGCGCATGTACTATTCCTTAATTTATGGCATGGATTGAGACAGGAGAAGGCGGGGAAGGAACATTTCTCAGGAGAGGGGGAATTCAACTCTTTTTTCAGAGAGATGAACGCACGCCCGGTGAGATCTGTGAGGAATTCACATTCAGCTTCGCTAAAAGCATACAAAGCCGTGGCACCTTCAATGATGGATTCCAATGCCGGCAGCAGCTCCACGTGCTAGATGAAACCGTTGTCGAAGTTCGTCTCATCATCACAGTTTAGCGGGTCATGTAACCTGAGCTTCTTACCAGCACCAACAATCTTCCCATACTTTTTAAAGCTACCCCAAAACATCCGACTGGAATCCACGTCAACGGCAGCGAGCTCTATCACTCCCCCTTTTGAAAATGTCACCGCTGCGATGATCTGTATCTTTCAGGAGTTTTTTCTCTAATGTTTACTCTCACTTAAAGTATCTACTATTTATTCTCGAACAACAACGTTGAGCTAAAGGATGACAGGTACTCTTCTCCCTCAACGCGTTGAAGTTGTGATGAAACAGCCGGAGGGCTCGACAATCGTTCAGATGAGGAGTCGTATGATAGAATTGATCTAGGAATTCGTGCAGTGTTTGGCCAAGTGATTTTGATAGCGCGTATAGGCAAACGTATTCTCCACAAATGTCAGAATGATAGCTTTGTATCTGAACACGATTATGAGTGAGATTGAAAGGTTCTAAAAATTCTAATATTTTTGCAACGAAAGGTTGTATACCGTAGGAGTCGAAATATTCGACAAATATACCATTTTTGTAAACTGCTACCCAGTGAGACCCAGGTGAGTGGGAAGGGTCCAAATTGATTACGTATATACCATTTCTCGGAGAGTGAGGTAATTTGTCGGAAGGATAAACTCCGCAAAACTCTTCATATGCTCGCAATAGCCCATCAATCTGCACGCTATCCATGTCAATACTAAAAATTTGTGATCACGTTTCTGTTTTTATCTATTTCCAAGCTAGCATCATATTCGGCAAAGAGCAATCACGTCACGGTTTTATCCAATTCTCTATCGAATTTGGCCTCGATTCTAACCACGCCTCTATCTCCAAGACTAACGTAGTCTTCGTTACCGGAATCGTCAGGTGTGAGGTCAAATACGAGCATGAAATAACCGTGGCCAAACATATCGTAGGTTATTTGATTACCTTTATTGTAATGTTTTATTCCACTTCCGGAGAATATAGTATCATAAGCACGTGCCCAATAGTTTTTTACTGGTAAAGCTACATTGTAGACCTTCAGCGGGTGTTTGAACACCGTTAATGTAAAGAGAAAAATTTTCAAGCGAATAGTGGGATAACGCAAACGGATTTTTTTCAAGGTGACCTGCATACGCTTCGTTATCTACCATGGTGAATATTATAACGTTTGGAATTCTACCGGTGATGGCATTGTCTATGTTTAAAGTTCGCCCCCCAGAGGGAATCGTAAAAGTTTTAATCTCTGTACGTTTATAATGATATTTGCAATTAGTATTTTCTAACATTTTATTATGTGCTACTAATATTGAAGGATTGATGTCGAAATGTTGGACATATAGGGCAGCATCTAAGATTCTCATCAATCCGTCCTTTTCCATAAGATAGAAGTTGGGGTTGGAGAGCATTAATCTAATGCCAATGTCTACGCCATTGAGCACCAATTGAGTTTGATTGAAAACGTCTACATGTAACTTTCCGTATAACTCAACTTCCGCGCTGTTTTTAAACCAACCTTTTCGCATCACGTACCCAGGGTTGGAGGAATCAGTTTTGTTGATATCCGAGCCCGTGTCCAATTCCCATCCAACGTTACGCAAGTGTGTTCTGCTGGCATCCACACCATAGTTTAGTACGTTTTAGAAATAGCTTCTGTATTGATAATTATCCTCCGAAGGAGTCACCAAAGTTCCATTGAAATAAACACTGCAGTGTTTGAATAAAGAGTGTAGAATATTGTTGACAACACCTGGTTGATTAGCTTCATCACTCCCCCCAAAATCTACGAGGTTTTTCTTACACAGTTTCACTTTTAGTCTGAGAAATATACTATTCAAATCCTTGTACGCATCACCAGAATCTTTGATGAAAAATTCGATAACTGAACCATTATCTAGCGAAGAAATGGGTTTGTAGGAAACTAGACGTTTTGCTAAAATGTTAGTCTGTATGGGCGGATTAGGTTGGAGTAAATCCAACGAACTCAGCATGTGCTCCGTCATTATGAAAAAATATCTCTCTACACGCTCCTTTCCCTTCTTCGCCCTCTCGACGAATGACGCTCTGCTTTTACAACGCATGTATTTATTTTCTTCAATCGAGGTCGTTTTGCAATCATTAATCGACCACCTTTCATACTCTGCAACTTTTCCTCGGCTTTCCGCTTCAAGTTTTGCCCCGCCTCGTTTAATCTATTACGTAATATCTCCTTGACTGGTTTTGTTCCTAGATCAGCGAGCGCAGCGGCTCCCGCGCTCGCAGCCTCTTTCCCCAGTCTTCAACCCGCTAAAAAGTAAAGGCCTTGCAAAACGCCACAAACCAGTGAGAAAACTCCCAATGCCACGCCCTTTTTGCATGCGATACGATGCTCTATAGGTCGGTCCTATCTCTCCCCCCACCTGTTTCGCGTAATAGGAATAATATCGATCCGTTATCGGAGCCATCTCGATGCTCAATGAAGAATCAACTAATTGTTTCGCTTTTTTATAAAGTGCAAAACAACAATAGAGGATTGTTCTCCAACACGGAAGGGAATTCTTTCGCCTAGTTTATCTGCCAGGAGAATTTCCACACTCTCTATATTACTTTTATCCACGGGAAAGTAATATATAGGGTTGAATATTTGATACGCACCTGACTCGATATTAAGTATGCGGATACATCGACTCACAGAATCACCCACGAGTTGAGGTTTGATTAAATCGCTGTAAACGTAAATGTTTGCGGGATTAGGTACGATACTTCTCTTTCCTTTATTATTATTACCCTTTTTATTGCTGCGGAGTAGTTCTGTAGCTTGCGCGACAATATTGTCTAAACGACGTGTTGGCGTTTCCTCTAACAACATTATTAGAACTGTCGATAATAATTCGAGATCTTCTTTTATTTTATTTTTTCGCATACTGTCAAAGGTTGTCAGAGTTTTAATGAATAATTCGTTGAATGTGTTATACATCCCAGGTGGTAACGTATATTTAACTTGTTTACTTATAATCCGCACACCGGTGGATGATGTGCGTTCATCTATTCCACCCATACCCCTCCGATATATTACTCTTTCTACGTAATGCTTTACATCATCTGCAATTTCTGTCCTATCAACTGCAGAAGCACTCATGAATGGTTCCGCGAAAGCGAAAGCTACACTATCATAAACCCCGTTTGGAATGATGAAAAACGTTCCGCTCTTTAATTTAATTATAACCTCATCCTGAGGTCCACCTATCTCACCACGAACCACCCCATCTTCGGTCCGGGTCCTATTATCCTTTGATGGAGGAGGAGGAACAATTGTATCTTCTTCTCTAACATCCTCCACGTCTTCGGGTACATTTGTATTTCCTGGTAATGATTCAGGAGGAGTATCAACTTCTTCTCTAACGCGTCGAGAAAGCACACTCGCATCTATTAAAGGAATTGAAATCTCGGCCAAACCCACCTGCCACTCGTCATTTTTTAAATCTATTCGGTGCGATAACTTTGTGCGGTAGTGTTAAATAGTATTGTTTGGAAAAAACTGTCTAGAACTATCGCTAGGTAGCGTGAT
Source organism: Pyrrhosoma nymphula (assembly GCA_963573305.1). Taxonomy (NCBI): domain Eukaryota; kingdom Metazoa; phylum Arthropoda; class Insecta; order Odonata; family Coenagrionidae; genus Pyrrhosoma; species Pyrrhosoma nymphula. Next base: position 92,506,447 of record OY754339.1, read on the forward strand.
ATAAAAATCGTTCATAATTTACGGACGGAAGAAGCGAAAATCCAAGAATTGAACGACGGGGGATATCCAAGCCACTTTACGAAATTCTCTAAATTTCTGCCTCGCCCCCTTCGTTTTAGAATTTTTTCAATCTTATATTCCGTCTCTTGGGAAACCCTAACCTTTACTAACTCTTCTGGATAAAAACTACCGCTTATATCTTCTCCGTTCAGATCCAGCAACTTGTAGGTGGGTATCTCTCTCGTTGGATCCACGCTCGTTACTTGAAATATTTCGCTAGTGTAATTAGCTGTATAACCTTTCGCGAAGGGAAGCCGCTTCTTGCTTATTCTCACATAGTCACCTGCGTTAAATTTAGCTTTTTTTCCCACGGTCGACAACTTCCGGTTAGCAACAGCGAATGCATTCTTTTCATTAACATTGGCTGGTGCGAAACCTGTGCTCGAATGAACGCTCTTATTATAGCTACTAACCAATTTAGGGAGGATATCTATGTAATTATTTGTCGAGTATTTTGTAAAGTACTTGTACATTTTAGATTTCAGAGTGCGGTTGAAGCGTTCCACGATACTAGCCTTGACATCTGGGTCATTGGTAGTATAAAATTTTATTCCGCGACTGGAAAGAAAATTTCTAAGTTTCGAGTTGACAAATTCGCCGCCTTTATCGCTTTGAATTTTTAGTGGCCGTCTATGTCGAAATATTTCCCTGAAAGCATTTACAATTTCTTCCGCCTTCTTACTTCGTAACGGTTTTGCGAAACCATAACGAGAGAAAATATCAATAACTGTTAAAAGGTACGCGTAGCCCTTGTTGAACTTTTTCAAATGTCGCATATCGTTCAAATCACACTGCCAGCACTCGTCTATATACGACGCGTCGTAATGATTTCTCGCAAACTTTTTTCTCGCGGGCTTGTGTCGAGTGTACGTCTCCTGACCCTCCAACTACTCGCGAATTACCTTTCGTCCAATTCCCGTAGCCTTGTGTAACTTGTGTAACTGCAATCGTTGAAAAACTTGCAGGATGCTCGGGGTCGTTGTACACTTGCTTTATTACGTCGTAATCCAATCTGTGTCGAATTTTTTTAGCTTTCTCTCTCGCTCGCTTCGCCTGGGTAATGTTCTTGGTGACGGCATTTCTTTGGTTTCCCACGATTTTTTTCTTTTTCGCGACTTTGTTACGTTTGGCTGTGGCTGTGTCGAATTTTCTACCTTTAGAGATTTTGTTTTTATGAGTGGATGCACCAGCTTCTCCATCTTTTCCAGTCTTTCGGATATGAGCTCCCATGTCCTATCCAATTTTGCGTTTGCACGTTTCACATCGGCGTAGGATTTCCTCACTGAACGAGTCTCCTCCTCCTCCTCCCCCTCACTGTCCCGTAACCTTATTTGTGACGGTCTGACCCAGGGATTTAACTATCGGAATGTGTATAGGCGCCTTTATGTCTGACGATGTGTTAAGATATTTATCCAGCACACGCTTGTACATGTGCCACTTGTCTGTAACCTTGATGCCTCTCTTGCTCAATATAGTTTTCATTTCCGCATCTAACGCATTCAGTCTCCGTTTCATGCGACCTCGCTCGAAAGACTCGGGCCTGACGACTAGCATTTTATGCAAACTCATTTCCCCGCTCATTTCCAATGACACCGCTTAGTATGGAGCCCAGCAGCATTGGCAAAAAGCCGCCCTTTTGCGCGATAAGGACGCGTTTTTTCTTGAGACACGTACCTCTCGAAGCCAAGGCTCTCAAAGTTTTACGATGCTTGGCGAGTTTATGTTTTAATCTCGCGTTTAACTTGTGGTTCCCGTTGAGCGTGTTCAAGCAGCAGTCGCAAATGGCTTTGATTAACTCGTTATCTGAAGTATTTACTATTGCGTAATTTAGGCTTGGCAGATTTTAACACGTGAAGTAAATGCTTATTGTTCTTTAATCTTTTCATCGTACTCGGACATGTAAACTTCAGTTACCTCGTCTTCGGGAAAGATTTTAGTACGAAATCGGAACCGCTCATCTGTGTCCTGTCCGAGGTCTAGAACCAAATAACTAAACGGATCTCTTGTCACTTCCTTATATACCCTTTCCAAATCTTGCGAATTTTCGGGATACACCTGACGGGCCAAATGACCGAATTGTAACCGGTCCCTAGGATTTTTAAACGTTACAATGTACTTTGCATTCACAGAAATGTTTCTAGATTGAGGGCTTTGATAAAAAATATTTTGCGTAATCAAAAATACTGAAATGTTGAAATGGTGACTCCCTCTCGTGAATAATTTACACTCATCTTTGCTGTATCCCCCCTCACCCATCAAATCGTCTATCACGTACAGAGTCGGTGTGCCGCTCGACTCCTCGAATGAGGGTATTTCGTGTCGAAATCTTAATCGCGGTAAATATAGATTTGGTTCACTCCCTGGGCTGCAGCACCAAACTATCTCGTCAATGTCCCGATTTATCATGTGCGGTAGATTATCTAGAAATTTCGTGACAAACGTGGTCTTTCCACACCCAGAAGGACTTGCGCAAAACCAGGTGAAAGGATGTTTCCATGGTAACGTCATACTTAACACTGATCTGTTTCATCAATTGAGATATTATTTAAAAAGACGTACTCAAACGTTTTCGCACGTTTTCTCGGAGCTCTTCCAATATTTTATTCGGGAGTATTTCTTTAAAATCGTCCAGTATTTTAATCACATTTGCTTTGACTTTGATGTACAAATTTATGCGAGTGATTATGCAAGGGAGTTCGTGAAAAGACTGTTTTATATCGGCTCGCTTTAGTACACGATGCGTGATTTTCTTAAGACACAAGTAAAATAGCGAATTCGATTTGTTTTTGCGACGATAACGTGAACATTTATACAGATCTAAAGTATATATCGCTTCGTGATTCATTTCATCGAAGTTTTGTGTTCGCAGTACCGTCTAAGAAAAGATCTTATCTGATCGACTGTTCGATTGATACTGAACTTATAATACTAAGTATCATCATAAAACGCCTCTTCGTGTGTTCTCTTTCACTGGATTTTGTAATGTCCCCAAGCAAGCGTGTTTATTTCATCCTCGCATACGTATCGTTTATCATCGAATGCGTTTAGAGTCACTTTATTCATCTCCATAGTATATATCTTGTGTTTGCTGCTGCGAATTACATTCATCTTTCTAAACTAAAATTTTCGTGTAGGCAACGTACATAATCATCAAAATTTAGACTTTTATCTTTCACGGCTCTGGTTATTCCTTTCGCTTTCTTTTTCTCTTTACAGCCGAGGACCTTGTAGGAGTAGAGTTTACTCCTTAGCCCCACGAAATGAGTCATTATTTTCCCATCACATTCATCTTTGAATTTACCTATAACCTTTTTGTTTTTCTCAGAATAACATGGGTGATTTTTAGGATAGTTGAATGTATCAAAAGTGTCTAGGTTATCTAGCATGTCCTTGTTTATGTCGTTGGTTTTGATATCATAAATGAAGCTATCGGTATCGGTATAGACCAAGGATAGTTTTTCACAATATTTCGGAAGCATTTTTTCATAATGAAAATCGTACATTAGCGTTTTACTTAAATCTAAAACGCAGAAACCAATGTATATTGGCTTGTTCATTTTGATGGTAGCCTTCCGCATGTGAACGGCTACCAAAGACTCAAAAAATCGTTCTATCCAAAAAAGTTGATTTGTTAATTAATTTTTGTAATTGTTTTTCTTGCGTCACTAATTGCATATTCAGTCGACCACGTAAAGACTCCAAGCACTTGCCAAAAACCGCGTTGTTCATCATTTTGTAGAAGTCTTTTTCGAACTCGTTATTAGCCACTTTTCTTCGATTAGTATTTAAGCCGATATATGACTTTAACCAAAGCGATTGACTGAATTGAATGACTCGATGCACTTTTTTGAGTACCAAGCCTAGTGACAGAGCTTGTTTCAAGTTGACATAGTGAATTACATATTTCGTCTTGTTCTCGAGAGTCGTCAATAGTTTCTTTTGTTTACCGACTGGTGGAATTTTGTTCTCGGGGCAAAGAGGGAGGTCTGAATGCTTTTCGTGCAGGTCTCGAGGATACTCTAGATCTACCTCAAGAATGTATCCCGTTTCGTTATCGTCTGGTATTTGATCGATTTTTATTATGTCCTCGATTTGATCGGGAGTTAGCCATCTGAAATTTGCGTACGGTAGTGGTCTTGATAGAGCCCATCCATACAAGTTATTCGCATCATAATACATAATGAAATTAGAAGTCGATTCGGAATCGTTGTTTTCCATATACTTATTATTCGCCTCACAATATCTTTTACAACATTGGGAAATTCCTCCTCTAATTTCTTTCTCGATCATGAGTAGCATGTCGTAATCAGTCATTAGTTCGAGCTCGATCTCGTTATGCTTCAGCATTGCATCAAATGTCAATCCCGGAGCGCTATAATACCACGCAGGATCGAGTTTGTATGCACCGAAACAAACGGTTCTAAAATTCTCGAAAACGTCCGCCAAGAGTGTGACGTCACTTTTTAAGTATACGTCACTATAATCACCCAAATTGTTACAATTGAAATTGGTCCATACGTTTCTGGCATGTTCATAGTCCTCGTCTGAAATGTGCTTGTCATTTAGTCGATTATAAAATTGTCTTTTGTCAGGTAGCGAATTTTCTTCGAGTTTTTCCATAGAATCTGTGTAATCGTAAGGGTATACACCTTTACAACTGACCAGATTTGTTAAATCGGAAAATGTCTCTCGCGTGTATTTTAACTCGGTCAAGTTAGCCACTAGTGACGCTAGTGAAGCTGACATGAAGCGACACGTATCGACAAATCTGATACTGAAATTTTTATCGATAGATTTCGAAAAAGAAATGTATTTTTCTTCCGAGTTTGGGATCACAAATATTTTCCTGTCGTCGTAGTCCAGTTCACGAACGATAAAGTGTCCATCGTACGAAGACAGGTTATGGATAAATATATGTAAGAAATTTGGCATTTTATATTGTAAGTTACAAAAAGAGTGTGCCGCACCTCTGTACTGTCCATTCAAATGATCGTGATCTCTAACTCTATCCGCGTTAAGTTCTTTCTCGCAAATGTGGCATAACGACGTCTCGTAAAAGGCGTTCTCTTGTTCAGGTGTGAGCGGATTCATCGGCACGGTATTTTTGTAGAGCTCGAATATGTTCTTCGCCTCCTCTTTCATGCGTTCTAGAAATACTCGCGTCGGGTTTGGTCCTCTACAAGTACGGTGTTTGACACCCTTCCGGTGTGACCACCATGTAACAGAAGCTAAATGGCTCGTGCTTTTGAAATTTGTTGGTATAGGATGAGTTTGGTGAAGGTTGGCAAGTGCTCACGTTCTCGAGTAGGCATTTAAAGTCTGCGTAAATAACGTATGGTACTCGGAAAGAATAGTTTACGTTAGTAAATTTCAATATTTTTTCGTTCTCGTCAGGCATTACGATCTTACTCGGCGCCCCCGTTCCTTTGCACAATTGCTTGTGCACTTCCAATTTAGTCTCGTCATTATAATGAGTGAAACAGCGTTTGCATATGAATAATCTGCCATGGTCCTTAGTTATTTGAGAGTGAACTAGTCTATCGAAATTCTTTATCCAGCAATAGTGCGCAGTCGACTCGTTTGTAAGATATAGCAAGTCACAGTGATCGTCAAGTTCTCGATTGACTACCTTAATAAGGTACACGTTATTTTTATCGTCTAGACCGAATACATTGATCGAAATGTGATTTGCGCGCTCAAATTTGGGAATATCTTTCAATTCTACCGGATATTCCACGCATGACCAGATGTAGCCCATTCGAAAAGCTGGTGTATCATACTTTGAAACTCTTTGAGGGTCTTTATCAATGTTCTTTGCCCATACTGCATATTTGAAACAGAAGGGATCGTTATTTTGCGCGTTGATTACAGATTTAGTGTTTTTGATTTTGGATGGTAATTCTATGAATGTTGATCCTCGCAATGGTACATATTTATTGATTCGTAATTCCAGACCCATTATCTCGGATAGAGACCTCCCTGATCCTTTTGTTGTAAATTCCGATTTTTTTAAACAATTTTGAAAATGCCTCATCCGCGATTAGATTTAATTCATCGGTAACTAAAACTCATCTATTCACTGTCTTAAATGAAGCGTCCATTTCCTGGAAATGATGATTCTGCTACCGTTTGGTTCCTTTATAAAACAAATGATATTGGGGAGATTTATTGAAGATGAAGATTTCTCTGAATAAATAGCGATATCAAGTTGTTTTTATTTCAATGTCACTTCGATGTGTTATATGGCTATTTCGAGATTTTTTTCTCTTAAATTCTAATTCTATCCGCGTTGTTGTATCCCGTACCAATATTTTTGTATCAATGTTTCGTACCGATGGTTCGTACCAATGACGTTGAAAAGCCAAAACTTTTTTTTTTAATAAACATCAAAACAAAATTCTATCAAATAAGGGTACATCAATACCCTAACCCTGAACCCTTAAGGTTATGAGTTAATTTTATTGGTGCATCTGAAGCATATTAAAAAACAAAGCAGCTTTCAAATTTAAACCATACCCGAATTCCTATTAACAACGAAGATACAAGAAGTTTTCTTACAAGACTACCTTCTGTCTATGGATTGACGCCTAATACCATCGCCTATGAATTGCTCTCTGTAAACTAAACTAATTGCTTTATTTAAATTTTAGTAACGGGGTTGTATTCCTAATTATCTCTCTAATTTTTGCTAGAGGATAAAGTGGTACTCAGACAAGGATTATGGTATACCCTTAGCACCCTAGGGTACATTTAAAGGACTTGCTGGTTATTTAACCGGGATTCAAAGGGGGGTATTAAGGGTGACCCATCCATGAATTTGTGCGTTTGTAGGACTTGTAGAAAAATTGTAAAAAAAACATCGATTGGTAAAAATTGGAAATTATTTACTAAAGAGAGAGGAGAGGAGAGGGGGGATTTACTTAGTTCCTCAGGACGGAAGAAAACTTTTTTCCCATGCATGTAATAAATATGAAAACGATATTCTATCAAATAAGGGTACATCAATACCATAACCCTGAACCCTTAAGGTTATGAGTTAATTTTATTGGTGCATCTGAAGCATATTAAAAAACAAAGCAGCTTTCAATTTTAAACCATACCAGAATTCCTATTAACAACGGAGATACAAGAAGTTTTCTTACAAGACCACCTTCTGTCTATGGATTGACGCCAAATACCATCGCCTATGAATTGCTCTCTATAAACTAAACTAATTGCTTTATTTAAATTTTAGTAACGGGGTTGTATTCCTAATTATCTCTCTAATTTTTGCTAGAGGATAAAGTGGTACTTGGACAAGGATTATGGTATACCCTTAGCACCCTAGGGTACATTTAAAGGACTTGCTGGTTATTTAACCGGGATTTGAAGGGGGGTATTAAGGGTGACCCATCCATGAATTTGTGCGTTTGTAGGACTTGTAGAAAAATTGTAAAAATAACATCGATTGGTAAAAATTGGAAATTATTTACTAAAGAGAGAGAAGAGGAGAGGGGGGATTTATTTAGTTCCTCAAGACGGAAGAAAACTTTTTTCCCATGCATGTAATAAATATGAAAACGATATTCTATCAAAAAAGGATACATCAATACCCTAACCTTGAACTCTTATGGTTATGAGTTAATTTTATTAGTGCATCTGAAGCATATTAAAAAACAAAGCAGCTTTTAAATTTAAACCATACCCGAATTCCTATTAACCACGGAGATACAAGAAGTTTTCTTACAAGACTACCTTCTGTCTATGGATTGACACCTAATACCATCGCCTATGAATTGCTCTCTATAAACTAAACTAATTGCTTTATTTAAATTTTAGTAACGGGGTTGTATTCCTAATTATCTCTCTAATTTTTGCTAAAGGATAAAGTGGTACTCGGACAAGGATTATGGTATACCCTTAGCACCCTAGGGTACATTTAAAGGACTTGCTGGTTATTTAATCGGGATTTGAAGTGGAGTATTAAGGGTGACCCATCCATGAATTTGTGCGTTTGTAGGACTTGTAGAAAAATTGTAAAAATAACATCGATTGGTAAAAATTGGAAATTATTTACTAAAGAGAGAGAAGAGGAGAGGGGGGATTTATTTAGTTCCTCAAGACGGAAGAAAACTTTTTTCCCATGCATGTAATAAATATGAAAACGATATTCTATCAAATAAGGATACATAAATACCCTAACCCTGAACCCTTAAGGTTATGAGTTAATTTTATTGGTGCATCTGAAGCATATTAAAAAACTAAGCAGCTTTCAAATTTAAACCATACCCGAATTCCTATTAACAACGGAGATACAAGAAGTTTTCTTACAAGACTACCTTCTGTCTATGGATTGACGCCTAATACCATCGCCTATGAATTGCTCTCTATAAACTAAACTAATTGCTTTATTTAAATTTTAGTAACGGGGTTGTATTCCTAATTATCTCTCTAATTTTTGCTAGAGGATAAAGCGGTACTCGGACAAGGATTATGGTATACCCTTAGTACCCTAGGGTACATTTAAAGGACTTGCTGGTTATTTAACCGGGATTCAAAGGGGAGTATTAAGGGTGACCCATCCATGAATTTCTGCGTTTGTTGGACTTGTAGAAAAATTATAAAAAAACAAAACTTACTTACTTTTTTCGACGTTACCACGAAAATCACTTGATGAGGCCTGAAGCTTAAGTTGATAAGAACGGTGACACTTCACACAAACACTAACTTCACTTGTCGCTGGTTGAGACTGGTTGGAAGAACATTACCGCGAAAATCACTTGATGAGACTTGAAGATTAAGTTGATAAGAACGGTGACACTTCACACAAACACTAACTTCACTTGTCGCTGTTTAAGACTGGTTGGGAGAACATCCTGCTTGGTCCTTTATAAATTTCGAATAAGAGCTGTGGAGAGGGAAGTTAACCTGGGAGGAAGGGGGGATGGAGGGGGGGATAGTCTGACGCAAAACTAATGCTTCATAACTAATACACACCTGGGGAGTGTTGCAACGGATACTTGTGTTTCATCATTCAAGCTGGGAGTGTGGTCAAGGGGGAAGTTAGATACGTCAACTTGTGGTTTTCATGAGTCATACACACCTAGGGAACCTTGCAACGGATACTTGTGTTTCATAATTCAAGCTGGGAGTGTGGTCAAGGGGGAAGTTAGATACGTCAACTTGTGGTTTTCATGAGTCATACACACCTAGGGAACCTTGCAACGGATACTTGTGTTTCATCATTCAAGCTGGGAGTGTGGTCAAGGGGGAAGTTAGATACGTCAACTTGTGGTTTTCTTGGGTCATACACACACCGGGAGTGTGGTCAAGGGGGAAATTCGATACGTCAACTTGCGGTTTTCATGAGTCACGCACACCTGGGGAGTGTGGTCAAGGGGGAGTTGCGCAACTGCGTCAGAAGGAAGATTTTCCCTCTACTATCTATTATATCAATTTGCTTATAAGTTAAGACGTAATAATTTTCTCCGTGTTTAATTCGAAAAGCATATGTAATTTTTATCATACGAGGAGAAGGCGAATAGGTGGCTGAGTTTCGGGTGAAAATACAAAGACCCGCAAGAGCTAACCTATCTGTCGCAGGAAGATCTTTGTTGCTGAATTGATCAAGCTTTCTACACTAATCGATTGCTCGAACAAAAATATAAAATATCATAACTGTTGTAAAATCCAAGAGTTGACAATGAAGGTTTTATGAAAACGCGTAATTCTGTAAATAAATAAACAATAAAAATTCACATCGACTAAGTTCATTTTTATAAAAAAGTCGTTATTCAAACGCCATAAAAATCCCGTTTTACATTGTATTATTGTTACCTTTAATGTATAACTGATTGCTAAATACAAATCAAAAGCATTTCTCTCTTGTAATAGACGGGATAATTATAAATAGATACTTTCTCTCACAGGTTGTTAAGAGTCTCTCCTTGTTTCAAAGGCGAACACTTAGACCTACAAGTATAAGCCATGGTAAGAGTTCATTCTTGATTAAAAGTTGAAGATCCAAGTTTTTATAAGCCCAAATCGCTTTTGGGTAATTAATAATGGCAATTATTTGCTAAACAATGGCTGGTATTAAATTTTTGTGTGGAAAATACGATGCTGTCGTTTTCATTAGTTACAAATTTTTTTCACAAAATGTGGCCTAAAACAGTGTATTTCGGGACATTTTGTATTCTTCGGAATATTTTTAAATATTTTTATTCTATTTTTAATGTAGCCTCCATGAGTTTAAGATAAAAAAAGAGTTAACATTTTTAAGCATGGTACAAAGAGTTCTCCTTTTGAGAGGCGCTTCTTGATTAAAAAATGAGGAAACTAGAAAACTAAAAAACACACTAGTCAATGGAAATTGGAAATTTTCTGCGAAGCACTTTATAAGGCGTGATTTCTTAAAATTTTATTAACACTTGTGGTTGACGATTGTCTGGGTAAATTTTATTACTGACCGATTACTTACGAGTATTTGTCTCGCGCAAGTGATGGAAGTGTTCCTCCTTATCTCCAAGTTGAACAAGAAGTAATTATTTTTTTTATTTTTTCCAGGATTAACCCTTGTGAGAGTTACTATTCTTGTATAAAGGAGATGAATTACCCTAGGAACCAGTACATTTTCATGGATAAAACTTTCTAGTCCTGTCAATTTTGTACTAATTATATGGATTTTCGAAGCGTTGTTGGCTTGGATTTTTTTAATTCATGGAACATATCCAAGTGTTGTCAAGTGAGGAAATGTCACTTCTTGTCTCCAAGATGAACTCAAAGAGTGTCTTAGTTTTTTTTACATGGAGTTGGTAGCCATTATCTTGTTTGAAAATATTCAAAACCCTTAATAGTTAGTTATCCCTTGTTTTTTAAAGAAAATCAGAACCCTTGAAAACCGGAAACACCTTCAGTGAAACAACTTTCTAAAGCATAGTTGATTTCTTAGAAATTTTATTGATACTCAACAAAGCATATAGTCTGGATACTTTCTGGGAGGTCTGAGGGTCTCCCGCTGTAATCCTTCGAGGGAAAGACAGGAACGAAAGATCTTTATTTTTTCACGAAATTCGATGGAAACGTTCGTTGGAAGGACGATTCACGCATAAAAACTCACATAACCTTTAGCACCCCCTATTTCCTGGAAACAGCCTTCATTCTCCTGCCCACTTTCCGAAATGGAGATTATTCCGGATTCGCGGTGAATAATGAGGGTTTTTGCTCCCACGATCTGGGAGCTCGGCAAAACTTCCCTACCGCGAAACACGTTATACTGGATTAAAGTTTTTAAGCTCTCTTATACTCAATGGAGGCGATGAACATTGGAACTTCTTCGTTCTCGGGCCGGACCAAAGAAAAGTTTGATGGAAACTAGAGAGGAATCCACTTATTTTGATGTATAAAAATTGTCGCCTTGGAAGAAATTTTCCAATTACTCCAAAAAAAGCACAATTTCAGGCGTCATACTCTTTGTGTGATGGTTGCGTCAACTCCTTACAGCCATGTAGTACCGCAGAGAGGCCAAATTGGTTGTTTTGTATGCTTTTTAGTGTATCTAATGATTATTGTGCGTATCCATCATATTCTTAGCCAGTTCCCTTAGGTGCAATTCTTACAGTCGTCGCCGTGCGTTCAGTGATTTGGGACGAATTGTGTATGGATTCGGGCTACAGGGGCATATGTCTCTGCATAGTCGAGTCCTGGTCTTTGAAAAACAGCCTCTGACAACTAGTCTTGCTTTGTATCTTGAAGTTCTTCAATTATACAAGGGCTGGATTCAGCTGTAGGCCAAATTGCGACTAACCTAACCTCTTCACAAGCAATAATCCTCTTGCATGCTATACGCAAGAATCTTCTTGCACACTTTACACAGTCATCAAAATTCTTACCTGTAAACCGAGGAACACGACTATACACAGGGAAAAAAATAAATCAGAGTGGGCGCCGGCCCGGAGCAGTCAAACTCCTAAATATGAGTGGCCAACTCCGTCAATTTCGTACGTACGGACTTTCTTTAACCAGTGGGAACATCCCGGGTGACAACCCCTTACACACTAGTTAACACTAGATGACCTGGTTCAAACAACGTACTTACGTGGTAACTTCGGATTGATCAGGTCCGAACGAAATACCAGTTCAACACTTGCTTTTTTTCAATAATTTAACCACTTTTAGTATTTCAAAACAAAATCACAGACAAACAAACCGAGTCGAACGTTCACGTGGTACCCGGCACTCTGCAAAACAGAAGTCTCACAAAAAAACTGTACAGCAAGAGGAATAAAAATAATCAACGATAATTATCAGAGAGCATCTGGGCCCATAACATAAAGACATTTATGATTAATCTGAGCGAGTTGTGGTCCAAATTGAGAACTTATAATGTTCGAATATTTCCCTTTTCCATAAGGAACATTCCACAATGGAAATACACTTTTATTCCAAGACATTGACAATTCAACAGCTGCTTCTTTATGTAACTAATCAATAACCACCATAGCAATGTAACATATATAACCACCATAGCTATGCAAATAACATTTACCATAATATTGGAAAATTGCATATTCCAACAATTTTCTCCCTAATTAGCCGTAATTTCCATTAGTTAGAAATGGAAAACAGCGAAACTACGTTTGGTTACATCGGTATCGTCCGATTCCAGCCCTCACTAATGACAGATGCGCCTAGATTGGCAGCTTCAAAAAGTTATCATGCCGAAGTTGGGAGTCCGGTATCATTAAGTTCTAGTATCTATGGTCTTTACAATGTGGAATATCATTCCTGCTTTGACCTCTAGCCCGAAGTGTTTTCCCAAACGGTAGTACATTATTTCTTCGTCTACCATCGGTGGCCTAAGCTCCTTAGCCACACTGATCCTCGTCTTGGCGTATTCCACTCCACTTTGGTCTCCCATCCTATTTTATCTCGCCCCGTCCAACATTCTTCTCACCTTCATCTGTTGTCCTCTTACCCAGGATTTTTCTAAGAACATTTCTCGGAAGATCTCGAAGTTAGTACTTTCCCTAATACTAACCTGTAACCTTAACCTCTAACCTTTTCCTACGTACTATCTTGTAATTTGTCTTCCACTCTATCCCGCTTACTTTCTTCAATATTCTCTTCATCCAAATTTCAAAACCGTCTGCATTAAGATCACTCTGATTGCTTAAAGGCCAAGATCCAACACCATGAAACGCTAAGCTAACAGTCCTCATTTTATTTTTCTTCAGCTATATTTTTATTGTCCCTAGAATCAATTTTTTCTTCTTCTTTCTTCCAGGTTTAGGCTTTAAGCCTGTTCCTGCTTCACTTTACCATCTCATCCTTGGTCTTCCGACGCTTATTTTGCCTAGTGGCTTATATTCCAAAGCCGGCTTAGGATATCTTTCCTTAGGCATTCGTAGTACATGCTCTTTCCACCTATTTTTGTATTCTACTAATTTTTCTTATATCGGCTGGACACCTAGTTCCTCTCTTATAGATGTATTTCTTACTTTATCTATCCTTGTACATCCTTTAAGGGTTACCTCGAGGAAATTTCATTTCCGATGATTCTATTTGTTTTAGTTCTCTTTGTTTTGTTGCCCAACATTCTGACTCATACAACACAGTAGGAACTGCCATCACTTTATAAAGTTTTATTTGTGTTTATTTTCTTGCTTTACCTTTTAAATTTCTTCTTATTGTCCCGCATTTCCTCTGGAATGCATTAATTTTATTTGTGATATCTTTGTCCTCGTCGTACGTTATATCATATCCTAAATATCGAAAATAAGAATCCTGGTTGGTTTTCTGTGACAATTTTAGTTCTTACGGGCTGCTCCCTAAGAATGCCATTGTATTCGTTTTAGCTCTTGAGATTTTGAGGTTATACATGTTAATCAGTTGTTGTAATTTGTGAACTGCCTTTTGCAATTTATCTTCTCTGTCTTGTACCATAACTTGGTCATCGGCGAATACCATAAGATCAATTTATTCCTCTCTATTAATCCTTTTGCCTTTATAGCAGTCTCTCTCTCTTTTCAACCTGGCCTCAAAGTAAATTCTTTCAAAGTATTTCCCCAAAACAGAAACTTATTCATCCTACTCCGTTGTCCCCCGCTTCAAATGGTCAGCCTAAAAAGCTCCAGCTATCATAGATACACTCATCACTTTCGTTGTGTCTGATCTAGCGATTAAACATCCAATAATTTAAATGAATGTTGGAAAACCTTGTATTTACCCATATATCGCGCAGGAAGAATTTTTCAGTTCAGTCCTCTCCACCAAATTCAAGAAGTGGTATATCTTGTATATGGATTGTTTTAGCCTTATATCTAGTCATTAACTAGTTAGTTAAATTTTGCCATTACCAACGGGGTGGTTTCTTCGTGCTATTTAGTAATGGCACAGTTTATTAATACTTCTGTGAATAATAGCTGTCAGGTATCAGGTAACATGAAAAAAGTACCATAAAATTCTAAGGAGTGTGCTTTTGCCATTTTATCATACAATCTCATATATCTCAATATATTTCCCTTTAATTTGATTCCTATGCTGAAATTTCTCCAAAAACTGACTTCATTTGCTCTGTGGGAGCCACAGCTGCCAGTTGACGCTAAAGTGGATGCAACGTCTCTGAACGGATTCCTTTGTTTTCCCAAGTGTTTAATGCGTCCCAAGTCCCTGAGCGAACTTTGTCGAATAAACAAATATTTATCTCTTATTTGGGTCTCATAACGCCAAAAAATTTTAAGTCTTCCCATATTTCAATGCGGTCTTTATCTCATGTTATGGTTTCCCTTATTTAGGTAGTGAGTGTTTTAGTATTGCATCTGTATTTAACGTCCTCCCTGTAAAATGGAAAAAGCAGGGTAAGAAGGAGGCAGTATCATCTTTAATTGGCTCAAGATGTCAAGTATCCTAGATTTAAAGAGATACCTTTGATAACGGACAATGCGAGAGGATGTACCTGAAGTAGCCGAGGAAATTCGTGATGTCGAATGACACTTTCTCCATAGATGTATGTTCTCGGATGTACCGTTGCTATATAACTTCCTAAGTGTTGGATACCCCTTCCTATCCATTAACAGAGGATATTTACTCTTCATCGTTATGTTTTGTGTGTCCAACAAATATGACACTGAAAGAAAAATAATAATATTTAAAAAATTCTTTTTCAAAGTCCACGCTCAAACTACAGTGCAATAAAATATAAAAAATATTTTTTAAATCACTCTCCTTAAAAATGTGGGGGCTTGATGAATAGTTTGGATGTTTATTAAGAAAAAGCGCCCACGCTATTATTTTTCTAGTGATGAAATATTTATTTTTTACTTTTTAGCACGCTTAAATACAAGCGTGGTTTTTGAAAAAGTATTTTTTTACTTATAATTTTATTTTTATTTTTAGTCTATATATTAATTGTGCAACGGTTATTTGAAATTTAAATATTTAGCATTTCTTCTCACTATTTTAAATGATAAGTTCCACTAGCGTCCTCTGTTGGCAAAAGACTTTTTTCCATATAAAATGTAAACTATTTAATTTTAGTAGATTAACTTGTTAATTAGTAATTTTAATGACTGATTCATATATTGCCATCGATATTAAGTAAGTGTGCCAAATTTCAGCTCGCTTTAAAATTGGGAAGTGGATTAGATTTTGATTGGAAGATTCCATCCAAACAAACCAACAAACAAATAACAAACAGGTGAAGTTAAAATAAGCGTGGTAATAATGATAACATAAGGTTAATCTAAGATTTAGCATAAAACATCGTAACTTATTTTTGTTTTTACACCAACAAATATTGCACGAAATCAGCGTTTTGGTTTAAATAGGGTGCATTTATTTCGCTTCTATGCAAAGATAACTTTGCGAAAGAGGTGCATAGTTACGCATTGTTCGTTTCAGGCCCTGTGCTTTTCGAAACAAATCGGGAAGCATTGTTCGAGATCTTTCGTTTGGCATCAAAATCAGTGCGCTTAGACAACGCAGACGACTGTAAGTGCATACTCCGCAGAAATTTTAGCCCAGGCTCAAATTGGCCGCCAGGCACTGCGGGTTCTCAGTTCGCGCCCCACATATGCGCGGTGTCAACTCAAGGATACGTTTGTATCATAGTCGCATGTCCAATCGAACCAGAGCACTTTCATTAGAGGCGCGGATCGTGACAACAATACAGTACAAATAATAAATAAATTTATATCATAAAAACAAACTGTGTGTGCTAATCAAACTCATACATGAAAGAGGCCCCATGTTTTGTTTCACTCATGAACTATACTTGCGAGCAAAACAAAAATAAAACAAATACGCGCGCAACGACAGCAGATGACGTGGTCACGTGATTAAATCCGAGTCCGTGATTGGCTGCGGTTGCGATTCTCGGTCAGAAAAATAGACGGTCAGCTATTCTCGCACCCGCTGCCTTCCTATTGGTTGACGAGTTAACCGCAACCGCTCACGCTAACCGCTACGACGAACGCTAGTGTGATACGGCCTTTACAGACCCTGTTAACGTTGCATCCCCGTTTTCGTAATAGCTCTCCATTGTTGAACACATTTGATTGACGTATCTACGTCTAAATTCTATTTTTTTCCAATTTTTTTTCCATTTATATTTTTTTTTGTTTATACTTTTTGTATCCACTAATACTTTTTGCCAAGTGATTTGTGATTTGAGGGACAGTGACTGATTTTTGCTGTTTTCTACATTGGTGTAATTTTGCTAGACAAAGGAGAGTTGTTAAACCCCAAACAGGATGTTATCCTAGAATTTTTGTCATTTTTATTGTTATTTGTATGAGCTTAAACGAGGTACAAATACATAAATTAAATAAATGTTTTCGCGTCTGGAGTTCGCGTCAAAATATCTTCTCTTGAAGAAATGGTTTCACTTCTGAGGTTCGCGTCAAAACATCTTCTCTTGAAGAAATTACTTTTATTCTGATGCTCACGTGACCCTTCCCCCTCTCCTTCCTTTTCTTATCTCTCCCTTCGCCCTTTCTCCTTCAAGAAAGCGCGCGTGATTCCGCCTTTCCTCCCCTTCATTTCGCCACTTCGTCGAAAAGCATTCCGCTTTTATGGCATCGCCAAATGGCTCTCCGGCTTTGGATGAGGAAGGGAAGGGGGGGGGTGAAGCGATGTGAATGTTAGGGGGGGAAGGGGGTTGAAGGTTGAGAGGTGGCAGAGTGGAGGGGGAAGGGAGGGAGGGGTAGAGAAATAAGGGTAAGCAAGTGGTGAGAGGGGAAAAGGAATAGGGAAGGGATTGGGAGTAAAAGCATTCCCATGCACTCTCCCTCCACCCTTAATCGCTTGCGAAGCCGACGGTGTAAATCACTCTGCATTGCAGGCTGTGTCCTTCCTCTTCAAGTTTAGCCCTCATCTCTCTTAGATCCCGCTTCGTGTCTTCCCGCTTATATTTCTCAACCAAGCTCTCCCCACTTTGATCACCACTCCTTTCTTTCAACTCGCAATATACTTTTATAAATCTTTAAGGATCATTCCTGTCGTTAACCGCCGAATAAACGTCGGGAAAGTGATGAAAACGAAGGGTAAAGTTTGAGGTTGATCCATCATAAAATGACTTGAGCGTCATTTAATTGATAATATGGCTGATTATAGAAAAACGTGTCCTCTTTTTTGATGCGAACTAATAGCCTTTCCTTTCACACTTAATTTTATTCTCTCATTGAACTTGAAACTGCATGGTGATAAATGTGAGTGTTACTAAAAACTAGGAATAGAAGAATTTTGTATTTATACAATTGTCATCACCAAAAAATGGTTTATAAGAGGTTTATAAATTCTCCCTGTCAGTCGAATGGTAAGAAAATTAAGGCACCGATCCATAATGTTTTTTTTATATTACTAAATAACCATGCGCTAGTATAATGCGCTAGTGTAATGAAAATGGTGATACAGTCGGATCCTATGGCTGGAAAAAGATTTCATTAAAATAAAAATCATCAGATTAACTGCATATTTTTATCTTAATATGTTTTTTGTAAGAACTAAGGTGGAACTAAGTGGAAGCAGTATTTTTAAACCCCTCGGACGAAATTCAGGAATTAAGTATTTGTTTTGGTTCGCACATTCATAAATAGAGACGTGCAAATACATTAGTTATGAAGTAAAACTCTTTAAAACAGACAATATGATATAAATCATGCCTATCCGAACGAAAAAGTCGAAAAACAAGTTTCAATTAAATATTCTGAAAAAATAAAAGAATTTGATCATTTAAGGAGGAACCTGCGCTTTGAAGTACTGTATTCATAAGAAGAATAACATATCACCTGATGGGGGAATTTAGGATTAATATATCATTTCATAATTTTTCGAAGAAATCCAAATACTCGATTGGGTTATGCTCCTCAGAAAATATACTTAAGTATGAATGTAAAGAACCTCATGTAAGTCAGTGGTTGTGTTGCATCTAGTCGTTGCTGTTATTTCGACGTAATATGATTATTAGATTAAATTTGTGACTGTAAAGAAGAATTATTAATGTAATAATATAAAACCTCGAAAAGTCTATAAAAATTATATAATATTGCAGATTTATTATTATTGTTATGCATAATAACATCAATAGTTGACACTTGGCAACACTGAGACAGGCTGTAAACAAATAAGTGCTACTCTGCCCATGCCTGTTGGTGTCTGGTCTCCTGCAATCTGTGACTGCGAATTCGAAGTGTTACAAATCGGTTGTTTTTTCACTAATTCATTAATTTCTTTAATGTATTTTCGTTTACTTTCATTGTAATTCCTTTTTCCTCAGTTTGACAATTTCTCTATTACGTATTATTTTACTTTCTCCATAATTCGTTTCAGCATCTGTTTATCGCTTTCTATTTCACTTTTTCTATTTGCTGTTCTTCATTTTTCCTTTCATTTACGCATCACGTCCACCTTCATCGTTATTTACCATTTTTGGTACATCATCTCAAAAGATATTTCCGTGTGTTCGTTTACTGCAATTGATAAAGTGTATGCCTAATGAGTTGTTATCCCTGTGCAATCTTTCTGACCATTTATTATTGACCACTGTCACATCAAAGTCCTTTCTGGTGTTGCGGTGTATATGGTATATACTAGGTAGGATAATTTAAAATACTCAAGTTTACCATCACATAATAATAACAACATAGTATTTAAAATGTAAATTTTTGATTTGAGAGGGCCGGGAAGTTTAAGTGAATAGTGTTTTAGTGTAATGAGGAAGGGAGTGCCAGCTCATTACGTAGTAACAAGGGTATATGGATTATGTGCCAGTGCAGTTTGCAAGGTATTTTGTTGCACTGCTTCTCTACTCATGCTGCACCAACTCCCTTGGTTTTGTTTCCATTTAAAGACAGTTTCAGCAGAGAAGCAAGTTAGTGTGATTTAAGGGTGTTTCAGTTAGTTTAAAGGGAGATATTTTTACCTGAGATTGCAATATTAATCTAGAAAGCACATTGCAATTCTAACGTTGTAATCACTTGGTAGAAATAATGTTGTTACAACATCAGGATTTTAACCTCCCAATTACATAACCTTGCAATAACATAGCAGTATAAACCTTCCAACAACGTTGCGATTTTAACCTTACCACAACATTGTGATGTTAGTTTCCTTTTTTCACTAATGGCAAGGGTAAATCCAAAGTTCGGATGATTCGTGGCTTTATTCCAGGAAATGTATACTACGATGTTTTTTCCACTGTCTGAGACTCGGTTTTCTTTTGATTCTCCGTGTTCTATCAAATATTTATTATCTGGTTTCATGTTCCTAAAGCCTGTTCTTAGTATGTATCGTAATCTAGACGAAATATAATGTACATGCTTATTTGTATGAGTATCTGGAATAACATTACCGCTAAAGTGATCGAGAAAAGCTTTGCCGTGGAGCCATTGATTGATTGTGCAAATAGTTTTTTAATGAAATTATCCATCAACGAAGAAAAGTTTAAAAATTCTATATATATAGGTTTGAACATTTTGAAATTACGTATTTTAAAGGCTTTAATAAAGTTACGTACTTAGTAATAAGCACAAACATACATTTTACCAAAGTCATTGGCATTGATAATTACTGAGAACCCCCTTACATGTATGCTTTCGTTGATATTTATATTGAAAAATGCAGCAGCATGCTTTGAAAAGCCAAGCAGCATGCTTTGAAAATGCTTAATTCAATTTATAAAATCGCCATAAGGATTAAAATATATTCAGTCAACTTGAGTACTACGCCGTATTTCAAATTTAACCTCCAAGCAGTTTCCACCGTTGCCGCATTGTTCTCAGCATTTCGGTTCCTTGCTCGGAGAAAAACCGGAAGTATGTTTTTAAAACTTTAATGCTGACACTAAATTGCCGATGACCTTATCTGAAAAAAATATATTGTGTGCCTTGATAACTTTTGCACGTTATACTAGTTTTTTAATGATATTTTTCTGGCCAAACTTGAGATAAAAAATGTTATATGAAGGGAGGTAATCGTTCTGCCATTAAGACAATGCATTTCAACGTAAAATTCCATCATTTTCAAATCCATATATCGTCATTAAATGGCCGATGACGTAGTAATATTTTTACACCAATCGATAGGAGAAATCATGGACAATAATATAAGTAAAAATCAGGGCAGGTTTTCGGACATGCCTGAAATGATGGTTCCTCCTTGAAACATTTAAGTTGAACCTTAATATTTTTTTCATTTTGGAGCACGTGGAGAAAAAAATGGTAATACCAAGGAGCTAGAGTAAACAAAGAGGAAATCTCCTCGTGACAACAGCGCTCTCTAACTTAAATCAACTGAACTAAAGGCCGCCATGGCAGAAAACGGCTAGAAGTGAATTTATGCATTTGAGCGAGTTTGAGGTTAATGTAGAGAGGGTTGAAAATTTTTTTATTTTTCTATATTTGAGAAAACTGTTACATAGTGCCAACTTATTGTGTGACCTATTGCTGTACCTTTTACTACAGTAGAGGATAAGGAATTACATTTCAAGTATGTTGTCAGCATTTTGAGGACAAGAATTTCAAAGATAACAACGGATGATAGTGCATTCTTCCTAATGCAGTATTTTCCAGGAGTTAATTCTCGGAGGAATATAATTTAGTTAGCTGTTAGTGATCAATCGTGAAGTTTTAAATGTAGCATAAGGACCCATTATACAGGATTAAACAAGACTTTTAAGTTTTATTGAACTAGTGTGATGAAAATTAATCATAGAGTAAGTGAGCTCTGATTTCAAGATTATGCTGAGAATGGCTAATCGTTTTTCAGCAAATAAGAAAACATCGGGATAACATTTGGCATTCAAACACCGTTAAAAACCCCGGTATATAAAAGAAACAGTCGCGATCAGGGATTAAATGGTATATTGCCTCCATAACAAATAGTACGTGCTTTTTGTATGCGTTTGGATGTAACACGACCATGTTAACTTGCGAATAAGTTCAAATACGGTGTCTATTTTGCCCTTTTATGCCACGCCGTTGTCCTGGTCAAATTACTTCAAATGTGGCGGGTGGTTTTCCCCTCCATGCTTGCAGTAGTTCATGGTGCAAAGGCATGGTTACACTGTACATTAGAATGTACAAGAAAATGTGTGAATGTCTGAATGTCAGAATGAACGCGAAAATTCACCGTGTAACCACACGAAAATGTACGATTGTATGAATGTCTGAACAGAAAATAGAACCGGTTCTAATTTCGTTCAGACAATCGTACAAGTTGACCTCATTACAGAGGCACCTGGTGGCAGACGACGCAAATGACACATTCACATTTTCACAAGCCAATTGACAAGTAAATGTGTTTTATCTATGGCAAAAAAATTGGTTTAAATAACGCGCCTACGGTTTAAAATGAGGAAAAACAAACGAAAACGCATAATGCGCATCTAAAAATTTACGAAAATCTGTCTGAAAAAATGTACAGTGTAGCCACCTATTCATTGATCTTGTCCATGAGAATGCACAAGAATCTGTACATGAAACCATTCACAAAAATGTGCAGAAACTTGTACATTCTCATGTACCGTGTAACCAGGCATTAATACTCCCTGCATGTCTCCCTTTGTCAATGGGGTTCGGCTTGCATCCTGTAAGCATATGCAACCAAAACGGACAATGACCATTCGTGAATTTCAAGTTGCATAACATTTCAGGAGAGTGATTCATTAGTCCCATAACGACGGGGCTTTAATTGCTGTTTCCTCTCTGTGTTTCTGAGTTGAGTGTGCACACCCAATTTTAAATTTGTCGTAATAGAAAGAAGAAAGCTTGCCAGTGCGATCAAGTGAGAAAGGATACCCGTTTTGTAACGAAAGATTGGAGGCAGGAAGACAGAGGAAATGTTGAAGGAAATAAAGTTAAGAATGGGTTGTTACGTATGTAACCCAGAATTGCTTTTACGGCTATAATGTAACTTATATTCTCATACAATTCCGCCTTCCTCTTCATCCGATATGCGGCATCGATCTTCTTCATCATTCTCAGTCGAGACAAACGGTATCTCCTCTTTCGGTATAAGGCATTGCTGGGATTGCCAATACGGCCGATTCAATGAATAAAAGACTGTTCTGAAGGGCCTTATATTCAACTGAATTAATATTGGAAACAAATGTATAAATAAACTTGTGAATATTATAACTTGCCCATGCTCGCATATAACAGGCGCTAAGAATTCCTTTCCTTCCAAATGTCTCTTTTAAGCATAGGAGATACATGATATTTAATATCAAACTCTTCGAATAAAATTGCTCTGTGAAACTTTGGATACAACCCTTGAAAAGTAAATTTACCAACATCCGACTAGTAAACATTAGGCATTAAGTTGTCACCCAATAAATGTAGAATTCCCAACATTATTAATTTCCTTCCAAATGTGTCATAAGCATATAAGATACATGATATATAATATATCAAACTCTTCGAAAAAAATTACTTTGTGAAACTTTGGATATAACCCTTGAAAAGCAAAAGAGGGGTGAGACCACCCACGTGCATTGCCGGAACACAATTGTGATCCTGAATCATTTGACCATTAATTTATTTTTATTTGGTGCGAAATTCAGATAACAAATATTCTTTACAGTTCAAACACTTTTTCCATCCTTGGTAAATAAAAATTTTAGTTTTCAATTTACGAACATACTTAGAATTGTCAATTTTTTTTATTCACCTCAACGTCTATTGCAGCTGGGACGTTTTCATCGGTATAGTCAGAAACAGTATAAGAAAGACTAACGTAACGAGTAAACCACGCTTAAAAGTTCTTTTCCTTTAGCAATGTGGACATCTTGAGGTCCTGCGCAGGTATCTTTTTACTGCGAACCGAAGATTACACATAATCGGAGGTGCTTTATCTTCAGCATCTTGAATGAAAATCCCCCAATAGCTTTCTCTACAGTATTTCGTGTCTTCTAACAAACCAGTGATAATATTTCTGCATTACTTTGACGTATGGGATTTTTTATTCCATGATGCCCAAGAATGGTTCCAGTTCCACTCCTGAAAACGGCTTTTATTCATAAGATTATCCATTATTTTGTACTTTGCTGTAAATATAACTGTTGTCTCCGGGAATCATCACAAAGAGAAGTGACTTCATCCTAAATATTTTTTTTAAGTACACTATGCATTTCACTTTCTCGTCGCTGGCAGCGTATGTCTAGACGCTTTTAATACAGATTCTGATTGGTCCACTTAAGAGAAATACGTGTCATCGTGATTAGCTAAGAATATAGGAAAATGGACGAGAGCCATCATCTGCGATATGTTCCCAAGGCGCTCTGTGAACGCTCAGAAGCGCCAAAATAAAGAGAGATACACGGCCAAAATGATGCGTACCTATAACATACAGTTCACTTTCTTCCTTTCCCTGTTACAATTCCTTTTCCCCATTTCCCCCTCCCTTCTCCTAGGCTGTTAGTTACACCCCTTGCTACAAATCATAGCGGCGGATCGCAAGGCTTGGTGAATTTGGGTATTTAAATGCCTTAAGGTGGCTCTATACTGGGGCTTAGTAGCTTGTTTCAGACGTTTCTCTCTAACCTAGTAACGGCTTTGCCGTGACAACTGGAGACTTGCAATTTTGTCTTCTGTAGATGAAGAGCCATTTGTTGATTTAAGTGGAGTAACTTTATAATGAATTGGTTTTGTTTAAAAAAAATAGCAAAACTTTGGGTTTTACGAAATGTTTTGGTAATATTCCGGGGCACGTTGCGAAGGCTTGTTTCCGAAATGAGGATTTTCAGCCCACTTAAATCAATGAATCATCTTTCATATACGCAAAAATTCAGCAACCATTGATGCTGTTTTCGTATTAAGTCTAGAGTAATGTTAAACGTTCAAGCCTGCATTGAAAACGGATTAGACCTTTTCCATCCCCACCCAAGGATAATCGTTCCCACTCCCATTTTTTTCAGTGCCACCTTCACAGTTTCCCGTTGGGCTTCTACCGTAGGCGATCACAGGCGGTAACCGTTAAATTTGAAGCGACTTAGAAGTATAGACCCAGCATAAGTCACTTTCTAAAGTTATTATCTTATGTTCAGTGTAGACAGACCTTGAAAGCCCTGTACACCCGGGAACGTTTATTTTGCCAGAATTGGCCCGTAATCCTGCCCCCGGACATGTCGGATGCAACGATGGCAACCGATGGCGAGGAACATTTCACTGCTCTGTACAAACGAAGCCTCAGGCAGTTACCAATTCCTGGAAACCGTTAAGTGCGGGTTACCGCTTTGCTTATCAAATTGATGTGGTTCAAATTGTATCAGCGATAAAGGTAAAAATATACATTATTTATTTCACTAGAGTTAATTCATCACTGTCATTATCCTGATTTACAAAAGTAAACGTATTTGTTGACCGTGTATCAGTTCATAACTACAGAGAAGAATTAATAATTAATCATATGGAAATAAAAAAATAATTTTCATACTCTTGATTAGTTGGATCAATATTCAACCCTTCCATTTCAAAATCTTCCTCTTCATACAAGTTTATTTCTCTATTCGTTCAAGTTAACGTGTTCTAATCCATACCAGAGCAAGGCAACTGATGATGATTCTATCGCATGCCGGCAGATGACATGAAATCCGCTTGTTCGTACCAAGAAAGTTCCCACCTACCACGTCCCGCTACAGCTATGGCCTCAGAAATGTCGCCGTGTGCGCAAGACTTGAGGTAGTTTGAGCGAAAAATCACTTCACTTAGAATTTGGCCTCATTTTAAAGAAAAAAACTCTTATCTTTCCATTTATATCAGAATACTAACCCCTTGCCGAAATAATTTTCGAGCAATTTGCCTGAAAAGGTTAGCTGTTTTGCATGCGATAGATTGGCTGTACGCTCCAGAGGGAGAATATTGAAAAAAATAGGAATTTACAACACCTAGAATTCGCCAAAAAAATTAACCATGTTTGGTTTTTATGTTCTCTACAATATATTAAAATTAATCTATTACTCACCGAAGTAATTTTTACAGAATCGCAAAAAAAAACTCCTTTGCCGTACGGCGTGGAAATATGAGTCAGGTTAGAGACTTATGTAGATATATTTACTTAATTACTGAGATTTTTGGTCTTATATAACTATATTTTTGCACCATTAATGTTACAATATTTATTTCACACTTCTTACAGATGCTGAAATAAAAAAATAAAATTCAAATATGGTCTCCATTATGACTAGGGAAATATCTCGCTCAAACTACCTTGAGTGTTGAAGGAGGAAGAAGGTATTTGAAGATTAGTTGGCGGGGAAGGATGGGAAGGGTAGACAGAGAGAGAGTAGGGAGGGTGTATGTGTGTGGGAGGGTAGAAGGAGGAAAGTCTGGTTCTCAAAAGGAGGAAGAGGTGGAAAGTGGCGCCATAAAGGGGGAGAAGAAGGAAGCCGAGCGAATAAAAGCGTTGAATCGCCGCCGTCTGCCTC
The DNA here is from genome assembly GCA_963573305.1 of Pyrrhosoma nymphula. Taxonomy (NCBI): domain Eukaryota; kingdom Metazoa; phylum Arthropoda; class Insecta; order Odonata; family Coenagrionidae; genus Pyrrhosoma; species Pyrrhosoma nymphula. The sequence goes on from OY754339.1 coordinate 92,532,407, forward strand.
GTGGTGGAAATGTTTCCTTTCCCCGGGAAACGCTTAAAGGGGAACATTATTCTAAGTTCAGTTTTATTCCTTCGCTTTTGTGGCTGCTAATTAGAATGAATTATATTTTGATCGCCCCTCGGATTCCACTCGCGGAAGGAATTCAAGAACTGTACATTAAGGTGTTTCCACCGTAGAAGGACATAAATGTCATTTCATTTGTATTCAGGGTACATATAGAAAAACAAGTCCTCTATCTGATATGAGCAACAAACTTTTACCTTTCCCCACTATTTTTCTCGCAAATTGAACTTGAAATTACATGGTGTTAAATGGGAGAGTGAGAGAAACACAAGATAATCTGTTATATTTTTATCTAATATAAATGACATTTTCACGAAAAAACTATTAATAAGAAGCGAACACCCTTGAGAAATCGACTGAAATTAAAATGGATGCATGTTAACATCTTACTTTTTGAGTTATTAGCTAATTACTGCGATAATTGAAGTCAAAATGTGGCAATTCCACAGAAATGGCGCTGCAGTTGGCGTCTATGGCTATAAAAAAGTGTTTATTAAAAATATATTCGTGAAATAATCTGCAAACATTGTATCTTAACTTTGGTTTCCAGTAGGTAACGCAAGTCATGAGCGAAAGTAGCATATTTTAAACTAAATAAACAGAGTTGGAATATAGAATTTGTTCTGACTCACAAAGTCGGGTTGGAACCTCTTTAACAGGATATTACTTTGACCCCGCGCTATTTCTCTGATAGAACTGATGGAAGGGACATGCACGAGGGAACTACTCTGCCGAACTAATAGGTACAAAAATTTCAATAGTTAAAATAGAGGGCGACACTATCATAAGAATTATGCCCGGTTCAGACCAAGGAGGTTAGAAAAAAAATTGAGGTGACATTCTGCTTGATTCTTGAAGCCAATTCCACCATTACAGTCAGCACGATTGATACCTCACTCTCTGGCTATACGTTTAAAGCTGTTGCGTTCGATATTCCTCAAATCTAAGTTAAAAACCACAGGCAGGGCAATGTTTTGAGACTGGTTTGGGCCACACCTACTCAGTACAAAATCCTTCCCAAGCACCCCTATTCTTGCTTCACTTTCGCCCATGAGCGTTCACGGTCATGTCTCCTCCATTTCATTCTAACCTCCTTGGCTCAGACTTCTATCGTACGTACCATCGTAGCAACCCCTGCACGCATTCACACTACTATGGTAACTTACAATTAGTGCTGAAGTACCAGGAATCGCGACGAACAAGTGAAGAGCAAGCGAGCAAAATAGGGATTCCCGCTTCCATGTTGCGTTTTGAGACTTTAGGAATGGTTTAACAAGCAAATGACACCTATCTTTATATAAATGTTTCACGGATATTCCACCGGGTAATAGGCATGCATCATATCTACCAACATTTCGACGAACGACTTGCTCATCATCATCAGGGCTTCTGAATGCCGCATGAGTCAAAGTTGGCCGTTATTTATATAGTCACATGATCCGGATTGATAGCTGTAAATATCGGCCAATTTTACCTCATGCGGCATTCAGAAGCACTGATGATGACGAGCAAGTGGTCCGTTGAAACGTTGGCAGATATGATGCCTATTACCTGGTGGAATACCCGTGAAACATTTATATATCAGATTCACAGGGAAAATCATAGATCACCTATCTTTGTTTATTCATCAAAGTAGCACCATCTGCTTCAATATAATGATTGACTTATTTGATTATCGTCATTCATCATTTCCGGTTTCCTCTCGTGATACCAGCGCTTACCACTAGTCATCTACATACTACCCCGCAAGCAGCCTCAATAGGCGTGTGGACACCAGCCGTTTACTTAAGAGGGGTGCCAAACCATAACGTTGTAAGTGCCACACTGGCTCAAATACGTTTTATTCGTGATTTGTGGTGTATGTGGCGGCCTTTACAAGCACCTTTAAAATAATTTTGAAATTCCGCTTCCTAGCGGTGGAAATTAGCAGTAGCAAGTCATAACATTTTAAGATGGCAGACAAAGTGGTTGTGTCAACGCCGAGTTCTTCAAAAAACGTGTTTCAAACAAATTGCAATGGAAAATATTATGAGAAAAGTGAATGGAAACATTGGATTATGTTATGCAAATACAAAAAATATGGTGGTACCAGAAAAAAATGAACCAAAACAGGTATGTTTTGAGTAACAGTATTATGAATATATGGGTCATTCCACCTTAATTCAACAAACGTTTGTCCCTTAGGGTCTCAGATTTTTATAAAAATTAGTGTATGGGTACAATACCAACTCAAACTGAATACACTTAAACAGTTTTGTGAAAAACTGTTTTTTGAGCGAATAATGCATATTTTAATTTTTTTGGCATTTTTAGCAAACATCCGAGCCTTAAATCTTATTATCACTTATATCTCCGCTTGTAATTGTCATACAGCAATGACTAATAGCTCTTATTAAAGATAAATTTTTATTGAACGCAAATATATCAAGAAAAAATTATTTTCTTCTATACCTTATTGTTGTTAATTACTAATGTTTAAAAAAATGTTAATGAACTTTTCTCAAATACTCCATCTAAGAATCGGCCGAAATTTTTTTCCGTAGTCTAAACATTCCTAGATAACTATTTCAAAAATAAAATTTAGTTGAAATTCATAAATGCGTTTTTTATAACTATTTAAACATTTACAATTTTCTCTCGCGCGGCCTGTCGGCTCCCGAATTTGGAATACATGCAGCAGACATGCGATGCAAGCCTAAAAATTTCCTAATTGCTCAAGGTCGTGGCTATATGAGATAAAAATATATTATAAACTATAAATGTCGACTAAAATTGTTATTTGTTCTGTTAAATGGATGTTTGCAGAGATATTTACCATTGAGCCCCACTTAAGTTTCCAGGCGGATTAACTTTTATTTGAGCTAAATATCTGTGACAATTAATATGAAAATACTTTTTAAGAATCTTCAAGTATAATTCATTGATGAAATAAAATTAAAATAAGTTAGAATCATGGAAATTTTGCATCATTTGTCCTAGCAGAAAAACATCTACAAAATTCTTTAAATGGAAGGATATTGCTAGAGAGATCATTAGGACCAATAAGCTGATGACATCTTCAGCCACCATGATCAGGTTAACATTCGAGAGTTTTGGTGAAATTAAAAAAAAAGGCTTACAGCGAAATAATCCCCTGGTTTACTACTTCAGTGTTGAAGTCGGCAATCAGCAAGTTAAATTTCAAGAACTTTGATATTTCAATGAAGCAAGCACCGATACCCATATCTGAGGATAAAAAGAAGGATATAGCTGCCGTATTTATCTGGGGAGAACCGGATATTTATGAAAATCTTATAAATTAATTTTGTTTTGTATGCTTTTTGTTATGTTCTCGTATGTATAATATTATTATATTGAATTACAACAATGATTTTACTTTATTGGACATTTTCTGACACAGATGCATACCTTAATTTATTTTTACGAAACATTCCACTCATCTTACTGTTGTCCAAGTAAAGTGGTACATACAACGTTATGACTCGCACTAATAAAGGCACTTAAAACGTTTTGTCCTTTTTGTTTTCTTTAAAAAAATATTTCCACTAGTTAAGATTGGTTGATTGCTCACTGAGTTATTTTAATACCTCACAGAAGATTTAAATTTTAATATTAAATATTGTAATAGCGAATTTATCAATTATTAACTTATTAATACAGTTTTAAGTCTCTACTGAAAACTTAATTTTATGGCACACAACATTATGGTTTGGCACCCCTCATATAAAAAGAAAACGCTCTAATAAAATTACGCCTAGCATTTATTAAAGTCCCTTATTTTTCGAGGGAAAAACGAATTTCCAAACCCATCCACCTATTGCATCACTAAAATTTGTAAAGTTTAGTCAACTTTACAAATTTATGAATCGGCGCCCCCTAAAGATTTTCTGCCCCCCCCCCCCCCCCGACCCAAAACCTGGCTACGCCACTGGGTCGAGTGTTAAGTGTACCTAAAAGTTATGTATTTAAGTTCCCTTCCGAATTGCCGAATTGTGCTTAGGATGAAATAAAGAAAAATCAATAATTTTATTGTTGCTTCGCAATCATGGGTAACATCCACGTGGATGATTAATGTTTGTAATAAGATTGGCTATCATAAAGCAGACTTTTGTATTCATACGTTTTAATTTTGACTACTCCATTGTTCATGATTTTTCTGTCTTTTTTCAACAGAATTGAGTCTGCTTTGTATTGGTACATGCCGCTTTTATCGCTCTTTCAATTCATAAAATACATCATTGGACGGACAAATAACTGGAATACAGCAGAGCTGTATTCGATACACTAATTTATTAGACTAACGCTATTCAAAACCTAAGATGTGGATAAATGTAATATGAATGTGGTGTGGGTAAGGTGAAAAAACAAGTAAATTTCCAAAGATGAAGTGATTGCGCGGATAGCTCATCGTGAAACAGGGAAGCTTTTAGTATCTGTAAATGCAAATATCTCTTTTTCATCAGCCTCGAATTCAGTAGTAATTATGAAGAGATCAAATTTATGAGAATCATATTTGTGTTCTCAATTTTGTTCTTATAAATGTTTTAATTTCGTATTTTGACCAGGATCCAGATTCATATTTCGGTATGCAAAATTTTATTTTCTGATTGAAATTATTTCTGTCCTCAATTTGAATGAACGCCACTTTTTCATGTTCGACCAACTCTGAATCAATTTAATTTTCAATTCAGGAATTTCAACTCTTCCTAAAAAATACATTTGCCAGTACATATTAAAATATCATGATCAATTATCCTTGATGATTAAGGTGGTTTGAGCGAGATAGTTCCCTTGTCATAATGAAGACCATATTAAAATTTTTATTATTTGATTTCAGCGTCTGTAAGAAGTATGAAAATAAAAATCGAAATAAAATAGAAGGGTAATACGCGAATGGTTTTGTTCATACATTCGCCATATGGGCTTTCATCCGCTGCCAACGATACTTTAAAATATCTCGTATGCCTTCAAATAACGAAAATAGCATATTCTAAAGCAGTAAACTTTATCCGATATTATTTATATTTTTACAGCATTATTCTTCAATATTCTTACTGTCTTGTGTTTACCTATATCAAAATTCTTGTGAATACAGGGTTAAGTTTTTAAGTTATTAACATATGAAGTGGTGCTACCGTTTTTGTACCGGCATAAAACGTGCCTTTTTCATACAAGCTCACATAAAAAATATTTAAACAGTACTAAAAAATCACAAAGTAGAGCAGTTGGACAGACATATAAATTACCTTTGACATGCAGTTTACTGTGTTGGTTAATGAGATATAACATCTCAAACTCGGGTATCTCGACTTTTTGCATAGAAGCATTTCCGTGTTCCGCTCCCGTTCCGGATCTATGTGAACTCAGTGTAAGTTATCCATTTGAATGTTTCAAGCACACCAAATTTAGATCATGAAAGTAATCGTTATAGTACTGTTTTAAGCACTTTTATTTAAATTTACAACTCATGTTTCGGCTTTTTTGTACTCAGCCATCCTCAGGTATGGGACCTGAGGATGGCTTAGTACAAAAAAGCTGAAACACGTTTTGTAAATTTAAACAAAAGTGGACAGTACCATATCGATTACTTTCATTATTGACAATTCAGTTCCACTACATCTCGCCTGACACTGTTATCTATAGGTGTACTATTAGAATGTGTTAAACGCATCATTTTTACGTTTTTTTATCAATGAGGGGGGGGGGTACAACCCCCCAACACCCCCCCCCCCACCCCCTGGAAACGCCTATGATCTCAATTGGAACAAGTAATATTAATTTTTCAATTCTAAAAATCAACCATTAATCACGGCGCAAGGTGCTGTGCTCATCTACATACCTTGTTCCCTCCCCTCCTCTCATTTCTGACTGTTGCCTTAAAATGTTTTGTCACGAGGTCGCTATTTAACTCGCGAGAAGGTTAAAATGTAAGCAATTTATTGGTATGAAGACTTGCAATACTATAGAGGTAATAGTTCAGTTATATTGAGTTAAAGTAGAAGCTTGGAGTGTATGAAACACCCCGCGCGCCCTTCCTCATGTTGAACTCTGTAGTATTGTCGACGCGATTTTAACGAGTAAGAAACGTAAACAGGCGCATTGTAACAGCTACGTTACTTTGAGAGAACTCCCCCCCCCTCTGCCTCTCGTTTTTTAACGGCGTAAAAACCCGCCGTAGGTTTATAGGCGACCCTCTCCCCCCATAAGTTGGTAACGTAGTTAATGCACCAAGGTTGTTAAAAGTATCCTTTACTAACCTTGTTTATGCACGACCCCTTTTGCCCCGTTTACATTACTACGTTTGAATGATGGTAAATATGGCGGCTTTAACTAACTTGCGTTATCACGTATTAAAGTTTACTGAAGTAGAGATGGTGATAACCTCTGATGAAGAGTAAAAACATAATAAGAACTAAGACGATGCAATTTTCCACAATTAAAAATTTTTAATCGACCCGGGTTTCGATGCAAGAGTAAAAACAGTTGAAGCGCCCGACGCGCGCGCAACAAATTGAAGAACAAAGATTATATGCACGGTTGAATAAGATGGATATTGCGGAGCAAGTGGGATTTTTGGACGGTGCTCCAAATGTCCAGAATAAGCTCGATTCCTTCCCCACGAAATGCTGCCTCCGCTCCGATCCTTCCGCTTTACTAAGTGAGTTTGGAGTCCATTTTGTAACTTGTATTATAACTGACTTTTGTCACCAGCACTCCCAAATACTTGAAGTTGTTACATCTCTCATATCTCTGAGATAAAGATAATGAAATGCAAGAAGAAATAAAAGCTAGGATTGCAGCAGGCAATAGGGCTTATCGAGCTTTGTTGAAGGTGCTCTAGAGACGGAACCTCAGTCGGAACTTGAAAACGAAGGTTTATCGAACAGTGATTAGACCTGTGGTTATATATGGTTTAGAAAAATGGACCATGACTACTGTGGAAGAAGAGCTACTAAAAAGATGGGAAAGGAAAGTGCTAAGAATGATTTTGGTGCAGTGAAGGAAGACGGACAGTGGAGAATACGGAGGAATAGAGAACTGGCGGAACTCTACAAGCATCCTAACATAGTGGCAGAAATTAAGAGTAACAGGATAAGGTGGTTACGGCATGTTGAGAGAATGCCTGAGGATAGGATGGTGAAAAAGGTATACCTTGGACATCCTAGTGGAAGAAGATTGAGAGGAAGACCTCGGAAAAATGGTTGGATGATGTAGAAGATGATCTAAGAAAGATGAGAATAAGAAGATGGAGAACTCATGCAGGATATCGTGACGTCTGGACTAACATTGTCAGAGAGGCCAAGGCCCTACAAGGGCTGTAGCGCCGAGGAGTAAGTAAGTATTATAACAACTGACTTCCGTTCACACGTTTCAAATGCCGGTAACCAGCGCCAAACCTAATAAACTAATAGCGGTAAAAGAGTTTACTATGGTTAGCGCCAACTTGCGTTCACACGACGAACTTTTACTAGCGTTCTGGTTTACTAGCGTAGAAAGCTAGTTATGCAAACGGGGCATTTCCCATCGTGGGGATCCCTCTCCGCGTTCGTATTTGGATGCTCGCTGAGTCGATTCGCCGAGCAAGAGATATGCGTTGGGAACGCTTGGGCATTTGGAAATGGGTGGGGTGGCAGAGCGGGGCGGGGGTGAAGGGAGGGAATCTGTGGGGGAGGAGGGAGTTGTGGGGAAAGGCTGAGAAATCCGCAGAGGGTGGGTCGACGTCCCGACGCGACGGTCGAACGCCGAAACTTCCTCCTCCCCCACGGCAGAGACCTTTTCCTTAACCACCTTCCCCAGCCAGACAGGCATCTCTCGTACACTCCGTTTCCCCGATTTTCCGGCCCTTCCTACGACATCGACGGATTGTCCGTGTTTGTGCTTTTCCACTTCGTGCAAGAGCCGTATCACACGAGGCATTATTATTATTTTATTTATCCCAGGACTAGAGTACACTAGTACTTATAGGCCAAGTCAGTATCTATATATGTATAAAAAAGAATGTTTGTATTTTGTCTGTCTTTTATAAAAATCTACAGTTTTACTCTGATCGTGCTGAAATTTTGCAGACTAATATTTCAGGACAGGAGGAAAATTATAGACTATTTTAAAAAGATCTCAGGAACCAGAAAGTTCCCAAAAAGGGGCACTTTGGTGGTCTAAGCTACGTTTTGGGTTGTGTGCAGTTGTTTAATTTTTTACTTTTCAAAATTACTTTTGCTCAAGATAGAGGGTTGAAATTTTTTAAATCAAATGGTTGAAAAAATGAAATTTAAAATTATTTCAATCAATAATGTTTTTCAATCCGTATTTGTCTGTAAATCGCACTTTTAGCTGCAAAAACGCACATTTTTCTCTGAAATCAGCAATAGCATATTTGCTTGACAAACAGATTTTGGTCTTTAGCGCATTTAAAATTCATTTTGCTTCTGTTAAGCTGATTTGGAATACTAAGCGTTGGGTCATGTGCAGGGGTTTATTTTTTTGCTTTTTAAAACTACTTTCACCCAAGATAGAGAGTTAAAAATTATTTTATCAGATACCCGAAAGAATTAAGTTTCTTATGTTTTCAATCGATTTTCTTTTACGCATCGTATTTGCCTAAAAACAGCGCTTTCAGACAATAATTTTAATAAACTAATTAAAATCACTCGTATGTTTTGACAACTACTAACTAACCCATCTCCTCTTATATGATGAGTTGTGAAGGAAGAGTGATCCCGAGCAACGCCGGGTAATTCAGCTAGTTAGAATATATGATATGAAGCCAAATACAAGCAGACAGCATATACAATTATAACATATCCATTCCATTTATACAATAAATCCATACATGCAAGGATAAATTCAATCCTTTCAGGCGTAACTTTGTAGAAGTCCATTTCGAATAATGACAATACCAACTATGTTTAAATCCTCAGAGTTTTTTATTGGTACTACCATAGAGTAAGCATATTACTATGCTTACTCTATGGTACTACTAGTTTCAACGCTACGGCGTCATAATCAGGCACCAGGTTTCCTTGCGCTGTATGATGCATAGCTAGATGTGCAGTCGGAAATCATCATAAGTCATTCAGTCCTAATAATGTTTGGTACCTTATGATGACGGGGTAGCGTGGAAACAAGTTGTACCAATAAAAACCTCTGTGGATTTAAACATGGTATTGCCATTATTCATGCTAAAATAAATTAGTTCAATTAGCACTATTGTTTTAGCATGGGAGTGTACAAAAAATACATTAACCATTAAGAAATTCAGAAACTGAATAAATCACATTATTATTAGGTACTAGCTGAAGGTACCCGTTGAAATTCAACGGGTGTGAAAAACATTGAACTTATTTTTATGAAAACCACAAAGCCTGAAGAATACTGTCAGCGTGATCATTTGAGGGGTTTCGTGTCCTATCTTGTATTTAGTGTTCGTTTTAGTAGGCACGCTGACCGTTTTCCAGATGCACGGAGAGTTGAGTGACTGCTTGTCCTCTTTCATGCACGGGAAACCCAAAAATGGGCCACGCAGGTTTATCACTACTTAAATAGCACCCAGGTTGATAGATGGTCACCTCGTCCCTCCGTTTCTCTTGAGCCGTCTTCTGAGTGATTAACAGCTTGATCACTTCCCTTGTGTACATTAATATATTTGCATTCACTTACTTAATTGAATCCCGCAATTCAACGTTGATATGTGCGTTGAGTATCTTAATCAGGATTGGAGAGTAGGGTACAATCCAGAGGTTGACAACGTCAAAAGGAGAGTTTCCAGCCGCTGCCATGTTTATTTGACCTATGCATCCTACATCACCCGGACTGCGCCTTCGGAATGCAGGGTAGCCAAAATCATTGGTTTCAGTTGTTAAATAAAACATCTATGGTGATTCTTAGTGCACTTGCCGATATTCATGCACGGATGTCGTTTATTGCGCAGAATTTCCGCCCTCTTAATACAGATTGAAGTTATGGAACAGATGGGTCTATATTTCAACCAGATTTATAGTTGGTGGGCATGTCTTTAAGCATCCAAGTCTAACCATAGTCGTTTTTTATGCAAGGACTTATTTAACGCAAATATGACATTCCTCTTGCTTCATAAGATTTATTCGAAAGAATACTATTTTTTCTGTTAGGCATGTTGATGGATATATTTTTAAGCCCTGGAACCCGCTGATTGAGTGAATGTAGGTTAACTGCAATTTAACACTTTTAAACATTTGTGTATAAAAAACTCGTAAGGTTTATGATGTGAGAATTTGTCTAAAATACAGCTCACAATCGTAATGAGATCTGAGTATTAAACGATAATAAACAACGCCATGTTTGTTGTAGCATCAGAGGCATTAATACAATTACTATTAACCGAACGTCAATACTATTGCACCTTTAATTTCTTTATGTGTATCGTTTACTATGTAAGTGTTCTCTCATATACATGCAGTTCCCCTATGAGAGCTACTTTGAGAATAGACATTGAAGAGTATACTTGTTGTAAATATGCATTTAATTTATCGATTACCCCCCGAAGCAATCTATAATGGGGCCCTTGGGACTCTGGGCCCTTTTTATACAAATTTTCTTTCTACGTGCTATCATGGACCGGCAGGAAAACTTAAATGCTGGAGGCGTGAATATCCTGGCCATTTCCATCTCAAATCATGCAGGAGGTGCGGGGTGACCATCATGGATTTTTCTCAAAAAAATATATGTTATAGACCAATAAGAGACATTAAAAAATCTGCCTTTTTTATTTTTATAGATTGATTTTTTATGAACTTACAGCAATTTAAAAAATCAACTATAATGGTCGTTTTAAGAAACAAGGAGAAAACGGTGAATTTTCAAATGTCTCTGATTTGGCCAATAATGAAGCTAGGATGTTGAAGATTTTTTGTTTTGCAGTGCTTTCTTTGTATTTGTATTCCATGCTTTGAAAAAAGTTGGAAGTTAAATGGGAAATGGAGTATAAATTTCACAATTGTTTAAAAATCAGAAAATTGTTCCAACTTTAACAATTTTTTTTACAGCTATGAAATGTGCTAAAAGAGAAAAATTCAGTTTTACAGGTATCATTTAGGCATATTAGTGACAACATATTTTTTAATAGCTCAGATAATGTTGCATTTCCATGAAATATGCCTTCAAACTATGAACAACTGCCATTTTTGCATAAACAAAAGAGGCTATATTTAAAAAAAACCCATCTTTGAAAATTATGAAAATTGGCTAAAATATACCAATAATGATGAGCATTAAGTCCATGCAAAAAGAGTGGGCAATATATTTGTTGATAATTAATTATTAATTTTATAAGTTAGTTCATTACGCTAATCAGCCAAGTTGGCACATTTTGCCTTTGCAGAGATTTGAATTTCAAAGTCGAGACTTTGAAATTCAAATCTCTGGTTGTCAAGGAAATATGATATTGTTGATTTCAGAGAAAAATGTGAGATTTTTCAGCTACAAACATGATTTTTAGACAATTGTGTTGCGTAAAAGAAAATCGATTGAAAGAATTAGAAACTTCATTTATTCAGCCACCCATTAAAAAAAATTCCAGCCCTCTATCTTGAGTAAAAGTAATTTTAATAAGCAAAAAATAAAACCACTGCACCGAACCCAATGCTTAGCATGGACCACAAGGGACCCCCAGAGGGAGCCTTTGGGGGCCCTGACGGATTTTTAATATAGCCTATGTTACATCCCGATACATTTTCTAACTACATACAATTTTTAGCTCAATCGGTTCAGTAGTGTTTGCGTGATTGAGCAACAGACAGACAGACACCATTCAATTTTTATATATTAGTATGATTTCCTTTATTTATTCTTGAATATTGGCAGAGATTTAATTAGTTTTATTTCTGGAGGAAGTATGTTAAAAATCAAAACTCCAGGAGTGCAGAGGGCTTTTTGAATGAATACATGTTTGTGTTATGGGTGATAATCCTAAAGTCATTTCTCTCTCTGGTATTGTGTTTATGCATATCCATATTTATCTTCAGCATTTCCATGCGCTGCCTGAAGAAGCGTGGATACATTTGAAGCCGTAATAATGGCGTTGCATTAAGCAGAGAGTAGCTTGCGTGCCTACGAGAATGCACGACGCAGCTCTGATGGCTGTTCTACACGAGGCCCTTAATTGCGCAGTTTGATGCCCTGAAATTACGAGATCGTGGGCACGGAGTTGGAGAAGGAGCTATTTTCCCGTATTTTGTTCATGCATTTTTCACAGTCATTCTAGCGAGTCCCCGCGTTACACGACGCAATTTTTAAAGCACATCCGTGCATACTGTGTACTGCCTACTACCCGGTATGCGTACTACTATGCATACTACTCGGCTATGCAGTACAGAGCTTCGTGTAAAACGTTCGTTTTTTATGCGTCGCATTTCCATGTGCCGTATGATGAATAGCTACATCACTCTCTCACTCAGTGATTCAACCCGAATGGTTTGTTTGGATAGTTGAGGGTAGAGCTCACCCCGGACTAATCCACAGGAATGTGAATTTCACACCTCCCACTCCAAGGATTTTTTTTGTTCGGGGGCGTCCTAAGGCTCCACCCGGATTTGGCCCTTCGATCAGTAGCCAAGCGCTCTACCCACTAGGCCACCACGCTCCCCGCATAGCTAGATGTGCAGTCAAAAATCATCATAAGTCATTCAGCCTTAATAATGTTTGACTGCAGCTTAAAAACTCTTCCCTGTCCCGGATTATTCTATTTTTAAATGATAGCTGTTTTTTTTAACGTGCAGTTTATCGAGGATATAACGCATTTATCCCCCGGTCTTCCTTGCGAGACTTACCCTTCTAATATTTTCCTTATGAATTCATCGTGGCACTAGAGGTGGCCTTTCCATCTTAAGATCTTTTCTTCGCTAACGCTTCACCGCTCGGCTTTCCCGTCGCCCATTCTTCTGAATACATCCTCCTTAATGATTTTATCCGTCCATTTGAACTTTATCATTCGCCTCAACTCTAGGTTTTGACTGCTTATCACTCCTTATCCGTTTTTCTAATGGTCCACTTATGTGATCTATGAAGCACAGTGAGTTAAACGAGTGCTTTTATGCGATGCTTCCTTGTTAGCAATCGTATTTTCTTCGAACGCAGAAGTTGCCTTTTCGTCACGAATGCATTCTTGGCTTGGTAAATTCTTTGCTAGATGTCCATTCGAATTTTTGCCGTACAAATCGGAGAATTCTTAGGATCATAATCATCACTAGTTTCTCAAGCCTAAGAGTGGTAAACAGTCAACCTACATTTTATCTTGTCTCTTGCTCACTCCTTTAAGGTCGTCTTACACGGTGAATGATCTTGCGCATGAGCACTCGAGCATTAATTCGCGAATTATTTCAATGATAACCTGAAAAGTTTCCGTTTTACACGGTGAATTGATCCCGTGAATTTTCTGCACAGACTGTGGTAGATCTATCGATTGTTTATATCTCTTACGGGAGATTTCCGACCAACATAGCTTTTCGACAGACGGAGTGTTTATTTAGATATTCATTTTAATTATTCACTTAAACACTGAGTAGCGTTAAACTATTGAAGATAGACTGTAATGAGTCAATTTTAGCGACCGCTGTTGCAGTGTTTATTATAACGGCGGCAGCCACAATTTTGTCTCACAATGGGAGAGCTAGAAGAACATGAAGAATATGGACTAGACCGTGGATAAAGGGGAGGAATAGAGGTCGAGTGGTGTTCAATATGGTTGAAAATGAACTACTGCTGGAAGATCGCGAGGCCAATCGAAATTTTATAAACAATGTCGGAGGAACAGTTCAAAGCAGATGCAAAGAGAACTGTATTCTCCGTTGTACCGTTATTTACATATCGTCCTTCAATTGTCTCCCTTTCATCCAAACTCTGTCGCGAAAATGTCCTCGTCGTCCAAAGCTTACCGATGTCATAACACCATAGCAGTCGATAATTTGCACAATGTTGGCTATTTAGGCACCGTCGTGATCCCATAGAATTTCGATGTTATTACTATGCAAAACATCCACGATAGTTTTATTCCACACCAGCCAAAGCGTATGCAGTATCTCTACTCTTTCAAATTCCGTTTCATTTGGCCTATTAATTTGTTCCTTGTTCTTCCTAGTTAGTATTTCCCATCTACTATGTACCCAAAAAAATCCGTTTTCTTATTTCTCTAAAACGTGTAGCCTATCCATCTGGACCTTGTCTTCCTGATAGTGCTGTGTATAATTTTGAAGTGAAAACTTCCTATGTCGCGTTGAGCACTTTTGTAGATGGGTAAAAGACGTTGGACTCGCGTTACCGTCACCGCTACTACATATATGTATAATTATGTATATTCTGTATATACACAGTATACTCGCTATATACACAGTTCTTGTGGATGGGTACAAACCATTGGACTCGCATCACCGTCACCATCACTGCTACTAAATATATGTGTAATTGTATATTCTGTATATACACTTTTGTGGATGGGTAAAAGCCATTGGACTCGCGTCACCGTCACTGCTGCTAAATATATGTATAATTGTATATTCTGTATGTACACAGTATACTCGCTATATACACAGTACTTGTGGATGGGTAAAAACCATTGGACTCGCGTCACCGTCACCGTCAAATAAACTATATTATAATTTTATTCATATTACTTTATATATATATATATATATATATATATATATATCTAATATACGGTTTAGTTTATTCAATTTGGGTTGCTACAAATATTGTGCCGGATAATATAATAGTCCATACTCGTGCAGGAGAGTGTACTCGATACAAGAAAAGTGAAGATTAGTACAATATAACTCAATTTCTTTTAATACGTTCAATTTGAGTAGCTTATTCATATATACATAAACATAAACTTTGCAGACGATAAAAATCTACCATTGATTGAATTTTTAAATAATGAGTTTGGTTTAACGATGTCTAATGATCGCAATCTTGGCACAACGAAATATAAAACTACTATTGATGCAGTATTTACAAGACATTTAAGCAAATTTGAATCAAAATTATTCGTTTCATACTTTAGTTACCATAAGGCTATTGTATCAGTTTTAGATATTGCCGATGATGATGGCGGTGATGATGAAAGAGTTGTTGAAATAATGGATGAAAGTTGATTATTCTGAAGTATACAATTTTTATGTAAAATAATTGTGTACAATAGCGCAATAAATGAATATTTAATTTATTATATACATGAAACTACTTTCTACTGATTAATAAAACACTTCATTAGAAATTATTCCCTACATTCAAAAATGCTCACGTTATTTCAAGTTTTCACTTCTGTCGGCACTCCCGGAGTGCCTCTTTCTTTTGTTTTCTCTCCTATTCTTCTCCACACTTCCACGTTTCTGAGCTAATCCGTCCATTTTATCTTCTGCATTAGCCTCTAGCACAAAGTTTTGAAGACCTCTATCCTATACATCTAGATATAGAAGTCTATTAAGTACAGCATTCTAGTATCTAGACATACAGCCTATTGCTTAGCGCCTGATTATGAACTATTTGTGATGTAAACCTACATAGATTTATTTTTCTTATATTTCTTCGGTTGTTTGTTATTATTTTCATATCGTTTCGGACTGTACTGTTAACCTATTATGAAATTATGAATTTATTTAGTATAGGCTTATGTTATGTATTATGTACGTATGTATAGGCTTATGTTATGTATTATATACGGCATATAAGGATCGCTGGGGTATAAGGACCACCAGAATCATCCGGAGGTAGAGAAAAAAATATATTTATGTAATTCATCGTTAATGTGACTGACATGCTGTACTAATATTTATTGTTACGATGGGTGGAACTTATTGTAATGTTTTTGTTTTCTGCTGTATTGTGTCATTGCTCATAGGGAATAAGTGTTAGTTAGTGTTCTTCCAGGAGATTAGTTATTACTATAAATTGTTTTTGTTCTTAAATGAGATACGTCCTAGAGCAATTAATCCATTTTCTTCTTCTTTCTCTATTCTGTTACTTGCTTAAACACTAGAGTGATACTTGATTTTCACTTCTTTCGAATTTCCAAATGCCACCGGGCGGAAAAGTTGCCTTTTGGGTCGTAAACTAATCATCTTGAATTTCAGAAAAATCGAAACATGCGCTACCATACCGACGTGTGCGTTTGAATGTTGAAAATTTGACGAAAATAGGTTATGTCTCAAAATTATTCTTCATCAAAACTGGTAATTGGTCGAGTTAAAATATCAAATTGGATAAGAAATGTAAAGCTAGCCTTTTTAATTAATAGTTACCTGAAAATATTTATTTGCTATCCAAAAATCCCTGCCGCTATAAAACATCAAAGCGTTCACAACAAATTCGGCACGAAGGCAACTCGGTATTCGCTCATGAAATCGGTGCAGCATGATTTTTCATTTAAATTTACGACGTATCCTATTTAATTCAGAAGCTTCATGACTGTAAGTATACCAATTGTTTTCACATACCCCTAAACGAGGTACCAGAGGATCCTTATAAGCTAAGAAGCGTTATATTTCCTCAGAAAACGTTTCGTTTTTCGACGAAATTAACTATTTATTTTAATTATCTAATTTGTTTTCTGCATTTCAATGATAGAATTACCATCAACTCACCACGAGGAGGTGGATTTATTCAAGATCCACCCGTGTACATTCCAGATCCCCGACCATTAATGGGATGTTTTATTCATTTTATCAGTTCTAATGAATTGATATACCCTGCCCTGGTGTTGAAGGCACGCAAACTAACTTAACTCATTCATGCTCATTACTACATATTTATGTAGAGTTGTTGTTTATATGCACTTGCATCGGTGAGGATGACTCCTGTGTCACAAGTGGAGTTCAATTCTCTGTCTTCTTAATCTTTTTCGAGAAAATCTGTATCTAAGTGCCATTTGGGCACAAGTCCGGATATATGCGCTATTAAGGGCGCCGTCAATAACCGAAGCTGAATATATTGCTCTCAGCCAAGCCTCCAATGAGGCGATATATCTGCAAAACTTATTGAAAGAACTGGTCATAAAAGATTGAATTATGACATTGTTTTGTGATAATATTTCAGCTGTATTTTTATCCAAAAATGCCGCTTACAAAAGGAGTACAACGCAAATATATAAAAGTTATCATTTTGTAAGAGACGTGGTTGAAAAAAAAGAGTGGCAATTGAGCATGTTCCAAGTGAAAACATGATTGCAGACATCTTTGCCAAGCCTCTTGTGGGGCCACGTTTTGAGTTTTTGTTTGAATTCTTGGGAATCCGATGACTGCAGAATTTTCTAAAGGGGGTTCATCACTTTTGTTAAATCCGCTGGGTTATTTCATTTGTTTTATTGGTGTCATGATTTCTACTTTTTTGTTTTCTGTCACATGTCAATGCAAGAAGAGTGAATATATGAGTATTTCATCTTTTCTTAAACTTGACGGACGTGCATTTTTCTACCGCAAATCCCTCGAAATCCCAGTAATCGAGTATAAACAAAGGTGCAATCCTCCCTTTTCTATCAACAGCCACACAGAATCTGACGGAAGTATTCAATTTGAAAAAAATATTTTATATATAAAAAATATTTAAAAAATATTTAAAATATTTGAAAAAAATATATTTATCTTTTCGGAAGATGTTGGGTCTTGGTTTTTTTTTTTAAATATTCATTTTTCACCGAATATAAGAATAAAGTACATACCTGCAGTAGATGAAGCTTCTTCACCGTGCCGTGGGGAAGCAAAATCGATTCGCGAAACGTCGGCGTATGCAGTAAATTACATCTATTATTTAAAAAAAAACAAGATCTATCTCTTCCCTAAAAGATGACTATTAATTAAAACAAGAAGTCGAGAAAATCTAACATCCGGATATAATTTAAAAGCTGTCGATCATTATTTTTAAGTGTAACAACGCTGTTTGCTCATTGTTTGTGTTTTCGGTACACTATGCAACTATTTACGCTGTATTTTAATTACCTTCCTGCAAATTAAAAAAATGCGAAGAATTGGGACTGAGGTTGGTAATTAGTTATAATTAATCGTTTCAGGCTTAACTTTGTGGAAGTTGGTAACATCCATGATAGAAAACAACTTAGTTTTAATCCACACAATTTATTGAATACGACCCGGGTTTCAGCAATTTACATTTTGTGCCATCTTCAGGTGCCACCTTAAGATGGCACAAAATGTAAGTTGCTGAAACCCGGGTCGTATTCAATAAATTGTGTGGATTAAAACTAAGTTGTTTTCTTTCATGGATGGTTATTAGTTGTAAATTAACATACAATGCTTACTCATCAGGTAGAGCTTAAAATTAACGTCAGGTACATACATTGGCGTGCGTACGGGTGGTGCCGGTGGTGCACGAGCTCCACCAAATGGCGAGAAATAAATAATAAAATACCATAGAAATTCGTGAAGTTGATAGCAACGAATGTTTATAATTATGCAAGAGAATTAAATGAACCATAAACTGATAAATAAATCAAATACTTAAGTGTTTTTCCCTCTGTCTTATTGACAACCAGCGTTTAAAATTCACTGCAGCTGGCTGACTAGAAGTGCAAATTAAGTTTTGCATTTCGTACATTGCACAGAAGCGTGCGCAGAAGGAAACAACATAAGTGCGTTTGCGGTGGCGTGTTAAGAGTTTATTATTTAAGAAACATGTACATAGGCTATGCAATAACGAAGCAGAATAAGTTTATACCTCGCTTTTTTATTCGCTACAAGAACCGCTTTAAACAAGTGGTTGGAGTGGTTACTCCTTTGGCAACAGATGAAAATTGTTCACGAGTTCCGATGTGCTTTGTAAACGTTCTCAATAATACCTGTAACCATTGCCAGTCATGAAAGGCGTTATTCCAAACTACCAATTTTCAAGAGTAAACTAAGAACGACAATGTCTCAAGATCGCCTGGAGTGCCCAATTTAACCATTCATAGAGCAAGAAACTGCAATAAATGTTAACTACATGGATGTCACTGAAGAGTTTAAAGTTCTTATTCCTGGTGAGAGGAGAATGTTGCTCTAAAGCAAGTTATAAAAGTAAGTTTATTATATTTGACTTTACAGCAATTAGGTAAATATTGATAGTGTGTTTTGTTTCATTCTTACGAAATTTTAAATACAATACATTTCAATGTGAAACATAGGTGCATAAACAAATTTTTATATTTTATTACCCTAATGTTGTTTGTTCCACTTTTATTATTAATGTTTGCAAATATGTTCCAAATTTCTTTAATACAATTTTTTACCGAGAGTTTTGATAATCAAAACAATTTCAGGCACCACCTAGTAAGAAGGTCTGCTGCCTATGGGTACATACATGTTCGGTAGAGCACTCGGTATAAGGGGACTTAAGGCCGTATCACACTAGCGTTCGTCGGAGCGGTTAGCGGCAGCGGTTAACGCGTCAACCAACAGGAAGACAGCGGCTGGCGTGAGCGGGTGCGAGAATAACCGACCGTCTATTTTTCTGACCGAGAATCGCAACCGCAGCCAATCACGGACTCGGATTTAATCACGTGACCACGTCATCTGCTGCCATTGCCCGCGTATTTGTTTTATTTTTGTTTTCCTCGCAGGTATAGTTCATGAGTGAAACAAAACAAGGGGCATCATGTATGAGTTTGATTAGCAACTCACTGTTTGTTTATATGTTAGAAGTTTATTTATTCTTTGCATTGTATTGTTGTCACGATTGGTATTAAAGTGTGTAATCTCTGACTCAGAATTAAATATGTAATTTGGATTTAATCAAGAAAAATCCATCCAGATTAAGATAAATGAATATATTAAACAGGGCCGAAAAAGGACCAAGGTTTGTTTTCACGTGAAAAAAGTGTTTTTGTGGGTGATCTCATTGAAATGCGGGCAATGCTGTGACAGCCAACCGGCAACCGCATCGCACAGTGTGATTGGAAGAACCGACACCCGCAACCGCTCCCGCTAACCGCTCCGACGAACGCTATTGTGATACGGGCTTTAGAACACAAGGATAGAAAATTACCATTTGGAGATGAGCGAGTGAAGTTAGATCGTTTATCACGATGCAACGACGCAGTAGTGCAACTGCGTAGTGAAGTTCCTCTCGTAAAATGGTATATGACGGCGCACACGGGTCAACCGCGAGGCATGTCGGGAAATGTATTAGGACGTGGAGCGTGGAACTTTGCATCGCTTAGGTCCTTCCTTTTCCCTCTCTTTTTCTCTTCTCCCTTTCTTCCCATTCTCTTTCCTTTCCCTTTCTTCTCCACCCAAGGCTCCATTCCCCCATTATCACGCTTGAAGCGCCATCCATTCCTCAGGGCGACCCTCGGGAATTCTTGGGATTCCCGTAAGCCGAGAATTGGTATGGTCGACGGAGAATATTGGGATGGCTTGGGAAAACACTTCAGATCCGGTGAGAAAATATGAAAGCACGGGATAATAATAGTTTTACATGCACGCATACCATAGCAACGTTCCCTCACGGATTAGGAAGAGTAAAGAAAATAGCCCAACTATTCGCTTTAGGCCTTGGGAAATGTTTGGTCCTATTTTACTACGCTTATTTTAACTTTACCTGATTGTTTGTTGGTTTATTTGGATGGAATCTTGTAATCGAAATGTAACCCTCTTCCCAATGTTCAATTGAGCTGAAATTTGAACACACTTCACTTACTCTCGATTATAGTACATCAATCAGCCATTAAATTCACTAATTACCAAGTTTATCCACTAAAAATTAAACGGTTTACATTTTGTATGGAAAAAAGTATTTTGCCAATAGATGGCGCAAGTAGAATTTAGCATTTATAGTGATCAGGAAGAAAAATTTCGAAAAACTAAAGTCACCGTGAAACAATTCCTTCGACGCGAGATCCCCAAACGTCGTCCCATGTGCTTTTTAAAAACCAACTACTTTAAAAAATATCATTCAAAAGCGAAAAATGAGGTAAGAAGAAAATTTTCTCTTTATTTTTAATTTAAGATTTATTTTAAATTACGCGTGTTTATTAAGGATTTTATTTCTATGTTCATTTAACCAAAGTAATATAACATTTATTATGATTAGAGTGAAAAAAACGCTCCGAATCCAGTTCAAATGGAAAATGATTTTGCAGTTTTTTTACAGAGTACCTACACCTACATTGCAATTGCAAAAAAATAATAAATTACCAATGAAACAAAATGAAATTATGAATTATTTAAAATAAAAGGAAGTTTGCGGATAATTAATATCAAAAGAAAAAATTTTATGCAAGATATTATACAAAGTTCTTTTTTAATTGTTCATAAAAAAACTGAAAATAATATTTCATTGTGCATTAAACTATTTTACATTTAAAGAAAATGCAATGATAAACAAACTGATTACATTTCCTTTGAACAGTACCTACTCTACAATCGGAGATAAAAAATAATTTGCAAATGAAAATTTTCAGAAAATTAAATAGGTTTTTTGTGGTAGAAATTCCATGAAAAATTAAGAGGTCATTGGGTTAAGGTACCCATGCAGCCTCTTCCCCTGTGTACATAATAGGCATCCTGTTCCTTTGAGGCTCATTTTAAATTTTGGAAGGTATTTAATAGAAGATGATATCCCTCCCGCTCCCCATAATGTTAAGCTAATAGTCACGTTGATCACACGCAGCCCAAAGGTCGCGAGTTCCAACCCCGCTTCGGGGGGTACGTATTTTATGGTACGTATGGTATGGTTTAGCTTGGTCTGTACGCTGTGGTATAACCTCGGAAGAACTGCAGCTCCTGAAGCCCAATTCTTCTATGATTACTGCTGCTGAAAAATAAAGCCGGAAAGAATTAACTGTTTGTGATAGGAGAACGACCAAGGAGGACCTTCCAGGTATCCTTACGGTAGTTTGACCGAAAAATCACTTCACCTAGAGTTTGATGAATTTGGCCTCATTTTAAAGAAAAAAAACTCGCATCATTCCAATGATATCAAAATTACAACCCCTTGCCGAACTACTTTTTGAGCAATTTGACTAAAAATATAAGCTGTTTTACATGGGATAGGTTATGGCTGAGCGCTCCAGAGGGAGAATATTAAACAAAGTAGGAACTTCTAGCACCTAGATTTAAAAAAAAACTAACATTGTGTTGTTGGTTTGTTTTCTCAAATATTTATAAAAATAAATCCATTAATCACCACGGTAATTTTTACAGGATCGCAAAAAAAACCTGCTGTTTTGAAGAGTTTTCAGCCGTGCGGCGGGAAAAAATGAGTCAAGTTAGAGACTTATATAGCTTTATTTATTTAATTACTGAGAATTTTGTTCAAATATAACTATATCTTTGCGCTATTAATATTAAAATATGTATTTCATTCTTCTTACAGACGCTGAAATAAAAAAATAAAATTTGAATATAGTCTCTATTATGACTAGGGCAATACTATCTCGCCCAAACCACCTTTTAGTTTAAATTAAATAAACCGCGTCGGCATACCGTTGAAAATAGTTTTCAAGATGATTCTCACTACATAAAACGTTTCCATGTATCTGCTCTCTGGAGAGGTCCCCAAGAAACATTTTCTTTCACGATGTGACGGAAAAAAATGATTGTTCCTCGATGAGAACTCTTCTCGATTTTCTGGGGTTGGAAAAGATATATGAGATCGTCTGAAGTGGTGTGAGTCCCATCTCTCGACCATTATGTCATCTCGTGGTCCATTTGCTTTGAAAGAATCTCGTCCCAGACCACAAGCCAGGGGACTCCTGTGGCGTGCTCACGTTTATATTTTCCGGGAAAGAGAGGGTAATGTGTGGGAAAGACATTTTGATATTCGAGTAGATAATATCGTGAAACTGAGGGAAAAGTGTAGGCGGGGTTTCCCTTAGGGAGGGGGAGGAGTATTGAAAGCTTCCCAGCCCTTGAATTGTGGAGAAAACTCCAACGCAATGGCTGCATGCATTATGTTATTAGATCAGTTATAAAGGAAATTTATTAATGCTCTCCCGGTGCTTATGTGAAGCGTATATTCATAGCGCAGTTTTGACTCTCACTGGAGTTATTCCCGGTAGCATTAGTACGGAATAAGACCAATGACATGCTAGTTTAACATTTATAGCTTAAACTTATGGTGTTGCAAAGAGTACATACATTTCCAGGCCCACTTGAATTCTCATTAAGCTCAAGGGACTAAGTGAAAACCTCCCACCCGGAGTGGTACTTGACACATATTATTACGGCTGCAGCTGCTTAACCCACATATATACTCCATTTATATAGGCAGTGTGCATTTATTCTACGGTAGGATGGGCGTCCAATTTCCTCCGTAATGGAAAATTCTGATGAAAAATAAATCCACCAACGTCCGCCCAAGGTGTTTTGGGTATTTATCGTTGCGACATGAGGCAAATAAGCAAATTAAGTATTTTTCTCTAATTACGTTCACTTGAAAAGACTAACCTTGGGCACGATGAATACCATTAGGCTTCATTTTTTTAAATCAAGAGGTTCGTTACTCGATGATTTGGCATAGCCTCATGGAAATACTGCTTACTATGTAATACCACGCGGTAATAAAGTCAACAACGCCAGTGGTACTTAAAATTAGACCTTAGAGCAAAGTAATTCCTAATCATCATGATTTACAGTGCAGAACGTCTCGAATCAGATTATAGCTCATGATCAGGACATTATCAAAGTTTCTTAGTAGTTTTAACTCCAGAGTAGTACTTACTAACTGCAGCTACTTTAATGATGCCCTCAACTACTTCACTACGGTGACAAAAACACTTCATAAATATGAACTTCTTATTATATTTTCTTCCTTATTTTATACCAGAGACATTTAATTGGGAAAATGTATTTTTTAAATCTTACATCAATTTCCCAAAAAATTAAAGATCACCAATTTTGATATTTAATTATCCTTGATAATTGATATGCTCCCTTTTGCAGAAGTGTGATGGAACTGATTCCTTAGTTGCATTCTCGGACGGATATTGCTGTGTGCTTCAAAAATTGTCCAAAGGAGCCAAGATGGATGGATCATAGAATATAAAAAAAGAATTCATCAATTGATTCCGTCCTAATTGAATCGACAGCGCCAAATCAGATATCTGAGCAAGGTCGCAGAAGTCGATAGCGATGGCGTGCCCAGGCGTTTTAAATGGCTCTGCGGCTGAAAAAGTGAGGAAAAGAGTTGGATTTTTATCGTGATGTCAGATAAAAACGTGGCCTTCTGGTAGGTTGGTATCCGAGCGCAGCTCACCTGTCACGGCGCTGATAATTGGCTTACGGAAGGCTCAGACGCACACCACGCTGAACACAATACCTCCGAATTAATGATTCAGCATCGAGGCTGGTGCGGTGGAACCGTTCCAAAAGGGTATTGTGTGGACGTGGTGACTAGAGCACTGGCCCAACTCAGTTGTTTCTGGCTTAACCTCGTAGAATTTCTCAGCCATTAATACTATAATGATCACCGATGCCCAAGGGTCCGACGGAATTGAGATATCTCGTATGGATTACTACTAGCGCCAATTGTTTCAGGCGCAAATGGCAAAATAAGTATACGTGAAAAAGATAAAGATTGTATGATTTTGCCATAAGTCTTTTATTTTTTGTGAATAAATGCAGTAATTACTCAATTTTTTGTAAGACGTTTATCAGCGTCCATTTAAAATACGCCTGGAACCACACGAGACATCGCCATTACAACCGTAAGTAAAAAAAGAAGATGGCCGAGAAAGTACACTGCGTAAACGCCAAGAGAAGAACTGGACGGCATTATTGCGCTGCAATCTGGTTCCAGAATTTTTCAGGATGCAGAATCGATTATACAATTACCTTTTCAAGTTTACCCTGAGAAATAAATAGGTAATTTCCCACTTAAATCTGCAAGATATTCAATTAAAGAGTATACCTGTCGCGCTGTTGCGCTGATAGTTAGCGCCTGACCGCTAGAGTGCTCTGGGTGAAATGTATAACCATTGGAGTAATGTGAGTGTCAGACCCTTGCCGATGCCTATATATATATATATATGTCAGTAACTTTCACGTAAGAAATACACGTGAAGCTGAATCTTCATTTGGCAGCAGACCTTTTTTTATTTGCAAAATTAAATTATAAATAGTTGTTTTCTGTTATTGGGAAAGGTACCAATAGAAAGAAAATAAAGTAAAGAACTTTATTCTTTCAACCAAATTTTGTATTGCGGTAGAAATTCCGAAATTTTTGATAAAACGTAACGATTTTTCGCAAAAGTTTAGCATTTTTGAGTCATCGTCCCCATAACGACCATACTAATTGTTTAAGTTGAGATTCCATGTATATCCATTAAGTCAATGATTCTTTGCAATAAATAAGATATGAATGGTTTATTACAATGCATTAGTGTTGGTTTTTTCCTTTCCGTTGATATTCAACGGGCACCTTCTCTAGTAAACAATAATTAACAGGGTTGAGTTGGCTACAAAAGTGTGTAGCTAGCTACTTTGGGAGCGTTGCGGGTAGAGCCTAGTGAGTAGAGCGCTTGGCTACTGATCGGAGGGTTTGGATCGAAGATTTTGGACGCCCCCGAACAAAAAAAAATCCTCTGAGTGCGAGGTGGCCCAGGTAAAGAAACTGGGCCCCCTACCCTGAATGTGTGAAATTCACACGCCTGTGGCTCACCACGGGTTGAGCTCTACCCTCAACTATCCAAACCAACCTTCGGGTTGAATCACTGAGTGAGTGAGCTAATTTTTAGCTAATTCCTCAAAAATGTAGCAGTAACTGTATAAGGGGTCATTCAAGTATTACGTAAGACGTTTTGGGGGAGAGAGGGGGTTGAGTTTTCCTTGCTTTGTCTTACGCAGGGGAGTAAGGGGGTCCGAGACAATCGTAATCGTAGATACGTAAGGTTATAGCCACTTCTGATATCGGTATTATTTTTAATTATTGTCGGACAACAAATTTTCTTTGTTGGATTACCACGACCGCTTGAATTGACGCTAAATTAAAGAAAGACGTATGATCATTTTTTTGCGATTGCATTTGCTGTGAATCGCGAAATATTGAAAACCAATATCGATATCCGGCTAAAAAATCATATTTCTAAATTTATCTATTATTACGTAATAAATAAAAGCACCGGAGGGGGGAGGGTTGAATTTTTGCACACTTGGACAGGGAATCGCCCATAAGTATATGGTTACATTATATGTGCATGGTTCTAAAATTATATGACAACTTACGTAAGATGGGGAGGGGATGGGTTCATGAAATCTTACGTTGTCTTACATGGGGGTGGGGAGGAGTTAAAAAGCAGCCAAAATTGCCTTAGATAAGACTTGAATGACCTCTAAGCTTCTAATTGGAAAAATTAGAAGCTACACTTCAGCTACTCACAAAAAGTCAGTGTCAGCTACTTTCAGCTCCTATTGTTTACACTCACTTTTATTTAAAAAAAAAAAATTTTGGTTTATTTCTTTAACCAGTGAGATGTAAACTATCGAAGTTTAAAATATGGAATTAAAATCTAAGTTTAATGGAGCAAATCGCGTAAATACTCCAGGTACAGTAGTGGAAAAAATTAACGCAAAACCTATTTTGGATGCCGTCTAAGATGTCTGGAATAACCGTCTGTATGCGGCGTATGCGATAACTTACTGAAATCGCTCTTCCTTCGACAACTTGTCAACGCCGAGAAAGCCAATTGCAACCGGAAGTATTCAAACTCCATATATGCATGAAAATAGATTTTACGTTTAGAACGCCGTCTCATTTAATCTTCGCGATGTGACTGCATGCGAAATTCAGGCGCGCGAAAAATTTTGCTGTAGTTTCTTCCGCCAATGTACGTACATACATTTGCAACCATTATAGTAATTCTCCACTTTTAAATGCCATTAAACACGACAAATAATCTTGCGACTGGTCATTTGAATGATCATGCGCATGACGTTCGTGCTTTGTGTCAAACGGGAAATTCCACGCACGAAAAGTCATGCGCATGATAAGTCGAGCAAAATTAGAGCTTGTTCTATTTTTGGTCGCATGATCCCGTGAATGAGCGCATGGTATCTTCGAGAACTCGACGTCCGTCTTGGTAGTTTTGATAGATTAAACCATGGAAATTCCATGGGAGTACAACGGCTTTTGCATTGCAGTAGTCCCCACATAGATTATATTTCAGGCCACATTTACATAAACGATCAGAAAATTATTGTGTTACGGAATTCTGAAAATTAGACCTCTCTACCTAGGCATTATCGAACGATGTAAATTAACCATTTCGACCATGAACAGTGGGCTTTGGCCTCTCCGTGTTTACCCTGTAACCATGGGCACCCATACACGGGGGCAGGGGGGGTCACGCAGGTCTTTCGCGGGGGGAAACGAAAAAATATCTGATATTAAAAATTTTGTAAATATATACATATTTTCAGAAAGTTATTGAAACCTATACACATGATGTATAATTTATCCTTTAAATATTTTTTTCTAAATTAGTTTCCTTGTTTGACTTAAATAGTACTCCTGAGACTTCAAATGTACTAAACTTACCGGAAGAGGTCTCCTCGGATCTCCCACTGGCCCCCCCTCTGGAAAATATTGTATGGGCGCCCATATCTGTAACCCTAACTCCCTGAAAGAACCGGAACCACGTACCTGTTCATTCAGATGGCACTTATTTTTCGTAATTGAGAAAAGTAATGCTTTCCACATCTAGAAATAATCAATGTAGAATTTGAATTCACTTGTAAAAATCCTGTAAATGTAAGTCTTCGATAACCCGTGCATCAAGGGCCTTAAGTACTTCGAAGCTAAATATGCGTGTTTTAGAGCGGGAAAAACTCATTACCTATGTAAAAGGCAATTGCAACTTTCTTTAAGACAAAAGTTACGTCCGTTTCTTCGAATATCTTTGCGTTATTGAGATATGGTCTCGCTCAGTTCCAGCCGCACCTCAGGGCGCCACCCAGCACCACCAAGATGGTATTCCGCACCATTCACTCCCCCTACGAGACTCAAGCCTTCGACCCCCTCCTTGCACCGGCGTATTGTGGGACGTCACCTAATCTCGAGTTCAAAGGAATGATTGTCAATGGAACTCTGATAAGTTGTCTCACATTCTGGGCAATTATTGATAATATGCACAACTATGCATAGGAGATACTTCACACTTATTTAATAGGGCAATCTATTTCAAATACCAGAACATCAAGGCGGCAAAAATGCTCATATTCAGTTTCGAAGTATTTAGGGTACTTGGGAGCACGGGTTCACGAAAATTATCTATGCCAAATTATCAAGGCGGCTTGATTTTAACACGTGAATTCAAACTCCACGTCGATCATTTTAAGGTGGAAAAAAATGCTTAGTAAAGGTGAGCTTTTGTCTCGCCAGCGAAAACGCAATTTTCACCCACTTCCAACAGAGGTATCGCCACAAAATTCACCCCACTTATCATGCAAACCTTGCGCATTTATGCATTAGTCTTAACATAACTATAGTACATTTATTCTAGGAATGGCTTATAGTATCAAACTTGGCAGATGAAATTTCCTCAATTACGAAAAATAAGTGCCTCTCTGTCTTTCCCGGCGAATGCTTACCAAAAGCATCCATGCAAAAAGTCGAGATACCCGAGTTTGAGATGTTATATCTCATTAACCAATTTACCTATTGCAACACAATGAACTGCATATCAAATATAATTTATATGTCCGTCCACCTGATTTCCTTTGCGATTTTTAGTATTGTTTAATCATTTTTAATGTGAGCTTGTATGAAAAAAGTCACGCTTTTTGCCGGTACAAAAACGGTAGCACAACTTCTTACGTTAATAACATAGAAACTTACCGCTGTATTCACAATAAATTTGATATAGGTAAAGAAATGACTATTAAAGGTAAGAATGTTGAAGTAGAATGTTGTAAACGTCAAAATAATATCGGGTTTAGTTTATTGTCTAAACCTCTACTATTTTCGTTATTTGAAGGCTTACGAGATATTTTAAAATATCGTTGGCACCGGATGAAAGCCAATATAGCGGATATATGAACAAAATCATTCGTGTACCTTATTCCCTTCTATTTTATGTACATTTTTATTTATCTTTCATTTTGCTCCGTGTTGCTCACCGAGCCAGTGGAGGGGCGAGAGGGGAAGGAGGGAGCATATGTTGCCACTTCCTCACAGGCCGCAACCGCGGTCATTTAAATAGTAGGATGAAGAGTTCTCGGGTTTCCAGCCGGGTTATGGTGTTGAAATGCACCGACGTTGTCTGCCATCGTCTTTAGGGTAAATAAGGACGATGGCAGACAACGTCATGGAAACGTCGGTGCAGTTCATCACCATATACCCGGCTGGAAACCCGAGAACTAGTCATCCTGCCTCTCTGCTGTTCGTCCTTCTCTCTCTCTCAATGAGCCCCGTTTCTACCTCTCACCCAGGGTCCGGACTACGTTTCCGGCAGCGACGACGATGTCCTCTCCGTACCAGAGAGACAGTCTTCCCTGCCGGAGGATGAGCAGCACGGCTGCTGCCGTCTGGAGACGAAGAGCCTGACCCTCTCGCAGGAAGAGGCCGCTCAGGAGACGCCCACGTCGGCGGCAGGACGCCGGGCGGTCGCGTTGGCTGCCTCCGCGCCCGCGCAGGGCGATGCCATAAAGTCTCCCGTGATGAACGGCGAGCTGAGGCGGTGGGACGGACCACAAGCTGTGGCGGACGGTCGTCAGGGCAACGGTATCGAGAGGGGAGGGAACCCCGGCACTCCGAGGGGAAAGACGACGCCCAAGAGTAACACGTGACGTTGACCACGTGGCGGCGACGGCGAGGCCATTGTTGTAGTCGGCGGAGGCCGAAGCGGCAATGCGTCCTTCCGGTAGTTGTCGAGTCTGTTGATCGGGAGTGTGGCGCTAGCGTCCAGATATAAATATCCACCCTAAAACGTGCTCAATCGGGAATGTTTGAAATGAAGTAAGAGTATGGAGAAGTGACCCTAAACTCCGACGTGTCCTTGCTGCCCTCATTCCTTACCTTCACTCCGTGCGAACGAGTCCGACGCTGAGGTAAACTGTCGCGAGTATTGTGTACTTTTTTCAGTGTACCTAATGTTAGCCCCTTTTCCCAAACACTCAGGAGCAAAAGGCGAAGGTTTTAAAAGCCAATTGTGGTGATGCATAATGCAACATCGGTGCGGTATCAGAAAAATCTATGTCGGCTACGTTCGGCTCGGCCGACTTTGGGGAAAGGACGCTGGGCCAAATGTGTGGCCAGGAAGCATTTCTCTGTTTTAAATACTCCAGAATCCGTTTTTGGGGAATCAGATTTACCCAGTGTAGACCCCTTGAGTGCATTTCCAAGGTTATTGGGGAATTAGTGTGTGGGCAGAAAATGAATGGTTGAAGACTTGTGACTCCTGTGAGGTTGTGTTGTTGTCTTTAGAGTGGAGAGCCACTTTGCTGTTCAATCGTTGTGGTTAAGACTAACTGTTTTTCTCCTTATTTTAATCAGTCGACTTTTCATGAAATTGATATCTTCTTGCTTCCCAGTATGGAATATATTGAGATGATACACTGGAGTTTAAAAGCCCTTGACATTCTGTTTTTGGTGTCACTGTGAGAGAGGTAATGGCATTCTTGGTGAGTATACCATAATCATATGATCTGTACTATGAAATACTCAAGTCACTCTAATAATTGGGGAGGATGTGCTCTTTGGTGCAGTGGTATGTGCATGCAGTAACTTTGTCCTTTATACATTTTGGCAATTTTTATAACGTTCCCATTCATGATTACTTAGCCATTAGAGATGGGTTTATTATACTCTTGAAGCTGATGGTTTCTAGTTTGGACTCGGGTGTTGTATTTATAAGAGTTCAATGGTTGATTGAGACACTGAATTTATGTGACAATTCCCTATAACTTTGCATTTTGTATCCACAAATCATATTCATGGCCCTAGATACAGTTCTTGGAGATGCAAAGCAAATTAACAAGAAAAACAGAGTAAGCGAAGAGGAAAAGAGTACCGTATTTCACGGAATATAAGACACACCCCCATTTAGTAGGGCAGACTCAAGAAAAGTGACCGTTAGCCAAATGGAAGGCCGTAGCTTCACATATAAGATGCGGGGTGTGATTTTTTTAGCCCTAATTTTGGAAAAAAGATGCATTTTCTATGCTGTCAAATACGGTTAGTTTCTTTTGTGAAGACATGCAGTTTTATATTTGCAGTAATTTCATGCAGATTTATAATACCGTTCCCTCATGTTTTTACCTATAACTATTAAGTGTATTCTAGTGTAACTTATTATAAAATTCACAGAATAACACCTGGTTTGACATTTTGTTACAAATGAGGACATTTATTCAGGGCAAAAGGCCGATCATAATTAAGTCCTCTGTATTATCCCTGTATAATGGACCTCTTGAGAACTGAGTAGCTCCCAAATGATTCATGGGAATTGGAAAATTTTACGTTGGCATGATGCTGGAGGGAGAAATGTAATGATAAGTAATCATTTTATTTTTTACATCTCTGAAGATAAATATTTTGGAATTACTTTTGACGTACTGCTTTTAGCAGAAAATGAATGGGCACAAGCCAGTCCAAGCTTTCATAAACATTCTTTAAATTCACAAGTAGCTCAGACCATGGATAATGCAGCATTACTTAGCTATGTAAAAGTTAAGAAGACTGCATGCACTACATTTCTTGAGCAAGTAGGTATCATGGAATTCAACATGAGAGTTCACATTCATTTTGAAGCTAACAAGGTATCTTCTTATTCTCAGGATAATCATTTTGTATATTATTGACTCCACTTTTGATTGGACCTACAGGCAATTGCTGATGAATATTATCAACAAAAACAGACTAAACATCATGGAAAGGATTCATTTTACCCTTCTGGATGCTTGATAAATATTTTTTCTGAAAAAGTATCTGCATTGTGGAGTTAAGAGATGTAATGATGCACCACTGTCAATAAACAGGTTAACCATAGACTGTTGTTTGAAAATAGTAAAGAGCAATGAAAGGTTATTATTTAATATTATAAATAACTTTCATTTATTTTATTCAATGCACAATGGAATCAGTTTGCACTCAGTTATTCTCTGAAGCTTTAGAAGTTGGAAGAACTATCACAATTACTGGATTACAATACACATTTGATCCTTTCACACTGCAGAACATGAACTCTCACTCTTCTTTGGTGGAGACATAGCTGTTAAAAGCAAATTTATTTCATTAAATTTTAAGAAACTTCCTTTCCAAAAGAAGAAATGAAATCTAGGATTTTTTCAACTTCTCCCATATATTAGGAAGTAGCAGCGAGTACTTTTTGTAAAACTTACAAGGATTTTTAAGAGAACACTCAACAATCAAAAAAAGAAAAACGCCTGTTTGACATATTTATTCCAAAATACACTCCATTTGATCGTGGATATAACAAATTAACACTGTCATAATTTACTGGAAGATCTTCAATCAAATAAATGGGAACATTGAAGTGCTCCGTCCAAATTTTGAAAATCTGTATGCAACAAGCAGGTTAATGTAAAGAAGGAAGTATGAGTTTGAGCATGAGACAATCCTAGGAAATTGAGAGAGCATCCACATATGAATGGGAAGTTGTGGTAAGAGAGTCAGTCTTGAAACTATTTGCCATGGGCAACGAAGCGTAGTTTTAAAAGGAATTATCATTGGTATTGTAGTCTAAACTTTATACAGTGAATATACTTGATTCACTCATGAATTGAGAATAACATATCTCTATGGCAGTGCCTCCGGTTACACAAAAATCAAAAGATCTGACAACTCTGGCTTAAAAGCAGCCATGAAATCACCATTTTATACTTGAAATATAGGCCATAAGCCAACCTTACGCATGCTCATGAGATGTATATGTTCCTATGGAGACCCTCCAAAAGGATCAGTGCACGAATTGATTATGCGAGTGGGAAACCTTTTAAGTTTTCATTCCAACGGACATATACATTTTTAGTCATTCTAACCAAATTGTTTTTTGCATGTTAAAAATAATGCCAATCTAAATGCATCCTATCATTTGTGATCATGAAATCTTCCATGCTTTATTTTATTGAGGTTGGTCATCATTTGATGAGATATTCTCGGCTTGTAAAATTGACTTTCCCAGAAATCTAAATCCCATTGAGGGATACACAAAAAATTCTATTCATCAGATATATTTAACTTAATTCAAGCTGCACTTTTTTCTGTATTTTTTTTGGCAGAATAACTTAGGAATAGGTATAAATTTTGCATTATTTCATAGGTTCTTTAGCTATAGAACTAACTGTTGCCCCTGTTGGAACTTTCACTGAGTCTTATTGGCTTCAAAATTATTCTTAAATGAATATTACTCCTATTTAAGTACATTTGTACAAGAAGGCTTTAAGATCCTCTTATGAAAGTAAAATAACCATTATTCAGAGGTTCCCACATGCATTTAATCTTGTATTGCAGTTGGACTTGGACTGCCTGTCCATTTGCCCTCAGCAAAAACCCTTGGGATAAGGCTGATTCACTTGCATCCAGTAGTTCTTGACAGTTATAGGAATATCCTGTTAATTATCCTTAATTTTGAATTATTAACTATTAGACATTATAAAATCAAGACTTCCAATAACCATGACTGGTTTCTTACAGAGCTTTATCATTCAATAAAATTATATTTAAATGATTGATTAGCCTTATGTATGATGACCACAAATTTAGGCCATATTTTCGTCTAGCCGTCGAAAAATGAACATTTTATATATTAAATTCTACTGAACTAAGAAACTGCTCCTTGAATGATCCAATAATCCTTTATCACAGAACTCAACTTTAATTACAAGGAAAATTATGTATGTAGTGATATAATTTTTGTCAAAATGGATATTTAAAATTTTAGCATGCAACTTTTATTAATACCTAGTTTCTTTACAAATTAATTACTGAAGTGAATCCAAAGTTTTAAAGTAGTTAAGAATATTATGTGTAGTACTTTCAGTAACTATGCTCTTATTGATTTCTTTGATTCCTACGTTTGAGTATGAGTTATCAGGTGCAGTTTCATGTTACAAATATTAATGAATTCATTTAAAATTGTATATGGATGTATATTGATTGGTCCATGCATCACCAGACAGTTCCATATCAATGAATATTGATTAAATATGCTCCCAACATTCATTTGAATTCAAATAAAAATTTTGCCAAATCAATTAGTTGAAGGTTTTCCATAATGAGATATTCATAGAATTCTGGGAGTTCATGAAGTGCACTTCATTATTTTAAGAGTTAAAATACAAGTAGGAAAACCAGTAAAACTGTTTCGAACATTGGAAATAATTCCTGAAACAACTATGGCGTGCAATAGATATGAGAGCCAACCTATTGATTTCTCAATCTCTTGAAAGGATCTTAGATAAAGCAGGGAAAAACCTCCATAGTCTTCATGCAGTTAGTAAATAGGTATTTAAAAAATAGGCAGGTAATAAATTATAAAATTTCCTATTTTTACAACAGGGTAAACCTACCCAACACAAAATATAGGGATTATGCAAAGCTCAAAAATATAATCATGCCTCAGGTATGGTAGCAATTACCATGGTTTGCTGCAGTTTTATAATATCAAGGTCATGCGTTTGATATTAATCCTAAATTTTTAAAAACACACACATGCCTCAACAAAATGCTAACCCTCATTTTTCATCTTTTGCATAATTTTTACTTGCTCCCCTAAATATTTTTGGATAAGAACGAATAATACATAATTGTCTCAGGCAAATGGAGTCAGGAATATTGAAGTACATACATAGTTCATTAGCTTTTACAGTATATTGATTAAATAATGAATCCATTTGATAATTAGTGAACATTAGTTCTGTCAACTGATAAGGAAAAGAGAACTTTATTGGTAAAATTTTGATTCGTGTGATGAACAGTTTCTTGAATTTACACAACCACCACGAAATATCTTCAGGTTGCTAGTAACATTAGTGTATGCATTATGTGAAGTAACATCTGTGAAAATTCATCCCGTTCACTTTGGATGACAAGATCACCATAATCAATGGAAGGCATATTCACTGCTTTTATTGCAGATTTAGAAACATCAATATGACATTATGTAGTTCAATGACCATGGTGTTTCTGTAGTTATTTGCAAGTAATAATCATTTCAATTTGTATCTGGTTGACCTTTTTCCAGGCAAATCACATCCATTTGAACTCCTGAATTCCCTCTTCCTTATTCTATAATTGTGAAAATAAATTCAATATATTCATACCTCTATTATGTACGATGCCTACGTATCTGTCATAAAAAGAAATGCAAAAAATTCATCAAGAAAACTAAAAATAATATCAAGTATGTATGTACCATATTGGACAGCATTAAAGTCACTTTTTTAATTGGCCTCAGTGGCCTAAGGTATTGTGGGAATTAGATTAGTGAACAGGGTGAAAAAAATGTTTTCGATGATCTATGGTGCAAATAGTAAGTCTTGTGTCACAACAATTCTCAAAAGCATCGTCTTTTCTAGTATTGTGGGTCAAGTAAATTTTTTAAACTGATAAGTGGGAATGTGGAGGCCATAGGAATAACCATACTATTGTCTCATCAATTGATAGTTCGAGAATTTTCATTTATAGGGCCAGTAAGGCAATGATTCATACAATATTTTATATGCCTTTCAATCTTATTAAACTCATCTTGGACATCTGCCATAAAATTCAGGTAACTATAACTCCAGTACAATATTGTGTTGTGCTTGAGTTTCATAAATTTCAGGAAGTCCATTCAGGTCGGGAACAATAAGGAGACTTTCACATTTTATCAGTTTGTTGAAAAATGCAACCATGGTCATAATTACCATAACACAGTAATATGATCAGTGCCTAGTGACAGACTCTCCGTAAATCTCAGCTGATGCAAGTGAGACTAGATATATGTAGTTGGTAGAATAGAAGGGTGAGATTTCTGTAAGATTTTTCCCTTCAGTTCAACCCTGTCAAACCAATTCCACTGCCTATGATGCAACGTATTTCATCGTAATGCTGTTTGAATCCTCGTGTCACACATTTTCCTCAATGAAATGGCCAAGTGATGGAGCAAAATCCGATACGTATTTACTTTACCTCCACGCTCTTCAACCTGAAATACGATCCATCTCATGATGGAATGACTTATTATTAAGTCTACCCAAAATGAATTTTAAAACTCTGCTACCTTGATTGGTACATGCGTAAGGACAGAAAATACTTTAAGGAAAAATTTAATCCCACATTTTTCATTCCTGCAGAATTCTCTAATTCAGAATTTCCATGATTGATCAACAAAACCAAAGTCACAACAGTCGCATAGGTATGGCGACAGGAAATTGAGAGGAAGAGCAGAAAGACATGGAAGTTTACACTTATGAACTCATTGGCTCAATTACTATTTTGGCCTAGAAACTAAACTATTTTCTTGTATTTTCAAAATGCCACATGCTTATTATCATAGCTTCTTCTATTTGGCTCGAGACAGCCGTAACATGCCAAAAGAGAAAGGAACATCAAGATGGATGGCCTGGGCAACAGCCTTGGGAGCGCAATCATGAGAAAAATAAGCTTGCGATTACATATTGGTTTAAAGGAGAGCCCCTGTCACAACTAGGCTTGCGCTTCCGTGTGTTAACTTTAGCTATTTTCTGAGCTATGGGTAGTAACATGCACCCTTGAAAAAAAGCCAGTGAGCAAGGAAGTATGATTCCAATCAAATGAATTTCTAATCTCAAGGCGGTCTATTATTTGAATGTGCAATAAATAATAATTGTCAGTTGAAGTAAAAATGTGTTCACTAGATGTTTTCCTGGTGATCTTTTTGTTGATTTAGCGATTCTGTCTGAGCAACTTATTCAGCAAAACGTATGCCATGCCTATAGTAATCAGCTAATATATTGTATGTATTATGCTGGTTGCTTATATTGTTTCGTTTAGGTGCATAGCTTCATCCATCTTTAAGACGACTTTTGACAGTTCGACTTTTCTCATGCCCTCAACTGTCTACCTACCTATCTATAAGGACCCATTTAAAGCAAAGCTTGGTGTTTCGAATACATACTGCTGCATTTGTTGTCACATCTATTCTCATATCCTCAAATACGTAACGCATCATGTAGGTAATTAAAATAGGTCAATTGTTGTGTCTCTTATAAAAATTTGGTGATACATGATTATGCTTGAGTTAAAGGGCTAAAACATTACCAGTGGCATCTAAAGATAACTGCCTCCCCTATCTCTTCCAGTTGAGCTTCCAACAATGTACACTGCTATCATTACCTATTATCAAATCTGTATATATGTAAATTGTATGAACAATCTAAAAAAATTATATGTTTATCCCAGGATGGATGGAAACCATGTGTATATGTACTTGATTTTTTTTAACTTCATAACTAAAGGGTATTAATTGTATTGTACCAAAATATGTACATGGTTGGTGTTCCATGTTTACTAAAGCCTCAAGCATTTACCCATTAACTGGTGAAACATGCTGACTATTGGAGAGCCTTTACATTAATTGTTATCTTGCTGTTGACATGGTTAAGTACAGTGGTGGTCTATACTATATATGAGTGTACAATACCAGAGGTATTTTTATGCTTAAAAGCTTGCTTAAGAAGGTTATTCCACAATTTTTACTATGATATTGTTGACATGAGCCAGAAAACTTCTGAAACAATGATATTAAATATGAAAAGCTTACACAAGTGAGCCAATTGGCTGCAGAAGGTGTGCAGTTACCAGCACGAGATGTTCAACCACCTTCACAATCTGTGTAGCTGATTGTCACTTGTTGACAGAAAAGTCTACTAGCTTAAACTAATTTTCTCGACCACCCCAAGAAGATATAGGTGCTTTTTTCTCATGATGAATAGAATGAGTAGTTCATTAAGTATATATCAATGTATTATTCCTACTGTGATTAATTTTGTAAATATTTACCATCATAGTGTGATTGAATCAATGGAAATACTTTATTGTTTTATCAAAAGATTATGATTTCACCCCATCTCAATATAATTATAGCAGTCCACAATGTCACCAATGTATCTTTAGCAGTATGCACAGATATGCCACCATTAGCAAAAAAATCATGTTAAAACTTGTGATAGAAAGATGTTGATTTTACTGTTTGAGATTTTAAATTCAGCATGGGTGATGCTGGGGCTTAAAAAGATAAAAAAAAACAATAAACCAATTTCCTTGACTAATGAACAAGGGGTTTTTTGTTTTTAAATGTATATTCTTGTATAGAATACAGTTGTACATTTGAAATCAAGAATACATATTTCTGAAAAATCATGCTAAAGTCAGCTTCAGTTATTATGTCAAGCAAATTTTGTTATTAAACAACTTAATTTTATAATGTTACCAAAATAATAAAAAATAACGTAGAAAACCCTCAACAGATTTCAGATCATTTTAAAAACTGTTTACGTACAATACTTATTGGACAGCCTAATAATGCCAAACCTACACATGGAACGTTAACAAAGTAATGAGGGATATTAACACATTCAATGCGGGAAGCAAATTTAAGGGAGACACTAGAAATGGAACCCATTTTTTAAAGGGCCTAAAGCTAAAGGACCACGTTGATTGACGTGGTCCCGTGGATCAGCATAGAGAGGAACACGTCAATAGACGTGCTCCGCGCTGAATGTGTTAAAGTATCCCTGAACACTGAGCAGTGGCACTTCTGCCATGGAGGAAGAATTTCACTCCCTCCCATCAGGCGAATCATTCACAACAAAGTGAATTTCCTAGCGATAAATTACCTTTGGTCTGCCCCCAGAGTTCCTCAAATAGATTACAGTTAAACTTCCCCTAATCTCCATCTTATCCCCAAACCTTAACTTGAGATTTGTTCACACTGGAGTTTAAAAAAACCTTTTTAATCAGTTATTTTTTTACACAATGCAAGAATTTATTGATGAATGCCATTGCCCAAATGCAATTATTCTTTTGTCAACACCGATTTATTCAAGATTAGGTCAAATGGGATTCCCTTTACTATTCCAAAGCAAGGTCCACATCAGAAACATTTTCTTCACCTCACTGTGTCAAACAGTGCTGCCCCATAGAGTAGTGATGCCAGTCCCTCAGCTAATAGGGTGCCTGTATGTGTGGTACAGTGTACACAGGATCTTGGCTGCCAGATGTGAACATTTCCACACAACATTCTCAATCTGTCGAGATGCACAAAATTAATCACGGAGGCTGTCAAAATTGAATTAGTTATCAACCAGGTTAACCCTGGATGGTCAGCACCTAGCCAGATTTATCATATTTGACTAATCATTAATATTAAGTAAAGAGAGGAATTGGAAATCACAATATGCCTGAGATCGTAATCCAAAGATGTGATCAATCCAAAAATGGGTTTTTGGTAACGATGAAATATAATAAAATAAATAATCACAGAGAAAATCCTGTAAGATAGATGCTTGATTTATTTCTTAAGTTTCCACCACATTTTAATTGTGATTCTACTCAACGTCAAAATCAAACAAGGTATGGCCCAAACTTTAAGAGAGTATCAGGACACACATTCTCAAATATGTGCAAAAGTGGCAAGTAAATAATGTACAAACAAATGTTTATCCAAATTATAGTCCAAATATATTCAAAGTCTCCTCACCTTTTCACTGTGCATTCATTATGTGGAATCTTTGGCAGGTTCTCAATGTAACTCAAAAACTTATAATATAAGGCGACCATTATTAAACTGCAGGAGGCTCTCCATTGCAAAATAATGGAAGTTTTGGGCTTATAATTAAGAAATTATCTCATAATATTTTGGGCTAGGAAGAATCCAATCACTGATGAGTTGAAATAGTAAGTTTGAATCATTCCATAGTATTGAGGTAACGTGGTTTTCCCATAGTATGTCCTCGTTTAATGTTGTTTCTAGATCAAGTTGTCCGACAATTAAAACCCTTAATCATTCAACGTCGTCAATGGTGCATGATAAAGTTTAAATCATTTGCAAGCCAAAAAAATACATTGATAGCAAATAGGCTACTACCACATTTCTGATACATGATTTCCATTCAACTGGAAAGGTTGGTGTTTGCTTTCCAAAGGGTGTGTCAAATGTTTACTTCAGCAAATACATAGTTAAGCGCTTTTGTTAATATCTGTAATATTTGCAGTGTCTAATCAAAAATTATGCCTACAAAGAGAGGTTACAGTTCTTGCGTATCATCGGAGAGGGGAAAAAATGGAAAACCGTAAAATTGGAACAAAAACTTCATATTATTAAATAAAATGAACATGGTGCAACTGTGTGGAAATCAGCCAAGTTCTCGGTTATCAGGTTACTGTACTGACCATTTTAAACGACAAAGAAAAAATTAAGGAATTTGGGAGAGTTGCAACTCCTGTGCATCGTGCACTGCATTTATCACGCATTAGGTGCACGGTTTTAGTAGAGATGAAATGTTTGCTTACTTTGGGGCATGAAAGTGAAATTCATAAAAAAAACAACCAGTTGACTTGGATAGATTTCACAGGAATTTTCCTCATCATCCAGTCAAAGGAGTTAAAATTCCTTTAGTGCCAGTGAAAACATTATAGGTTTCGCCAATAAAATGTTTTAAAAGTTAAATTTGTATGTTTCATCCAATTATGCCATGTGTTCAACCTTTCATTGCTAAGAAGAGCGGAAATCCTTAGTTGTGCTGAAATGAAGAATTGATAAGTTTGGAACCAATATTTATTTTTTGAATTGTTTCTCATGGGAAATATTGCTTTGTTTAACGTTGATTCACTTTACGTCAGGTGTTTCAGGCATGAGTAGGCAACATTAAACGAGGATACACTGTGGTTGAATGTCACATTTACTAGGGCTACACGCCTTTTTTACATAAAAAATGTAACTTTAAATGAAACGAGTTCACTTACATTCACTTTGCCCAACATCATTGAACACACTTCAACGATTTTTAATAATTTGCTTGTTATTATTTCTGGAAACCATCACG
Organism: Pyrrhosoma nymphula; assembly: GCA_963573305.1. Lineage (NCBI taxonomy): Eukaryota > Metazoa > Arthropoda > Insecta > Odonata > Coenagrionidae > Pyrrhosoma > Pyrrhosoma nymphula. The sequence continues at coordinate 92,573,449 of OY754339.1, forward strand.
TTTGGCCTTTACTTGACGACGCCTCCAGGAAGAGAGGTGAAACGTTGTGAAAAAAGCAACCAAGCACGATGGATTCCAGAAATAATAAAAAGCAAATCTTCAAGGAATGTGTTGTAAACGCTTATAGTCTATTTTATCAAGGAGAACTAGTGGACGAAGTTGGTCAGCAAACGCACGGACGTCGTCAGCCACAGCATCCAATCCATTATGAGCAACAACACTTACTTCCACAAGGTATGACTGAGAGAGAGCCTCTGGAGGGCCACCACTCCCATCACTTCCGCCTTTATTTCCAGGATTAACCTTAAGAAAGGGATAAAAATACATGCATTGTGAAAACAATCGGAAAATAAAGCACAGATATCAGAGTTATGCTTCAAGATGTTATAGACATCTACCTACAACCCCGTGAGCAACTTCAAGGGCTCATGGCAGGCGTTATACAGTGCCAGTCATGAAGAAAGGAGGTAAAAGGAGAATTTAATCAAAAAAGAGAAAAGACATGCTGTGAAATCAGCTTTATGGAAGTTTGAGTGATATTTAGTCACTACACAGTGACCATATTCACGTTTTATTTTTAAATTTTAGCAGTAGTAATAAGCATAAAGTAAATACTAGCAGACCTGCTGCCTGCTTCGCAGGCAGTCTCTGTCTGGTGTGCTCTTGTCTAGAAAAACAGTAAGGAATTTTTTGCACATTGCATTGTTTTAGGTGCCCAACTGGCAATTTTACTTCCCCAAAACAGCAAAACAATTGTGTGATTCAGTTTTTATGGATTATGAGCTTAACAGCTAGCCATTTAATTCTGCATATAATACATGCACTTCATATGCTAACCTATTTAAGTGAACCTGGGAGTCCCGAGAAAGATACTCACTCTGAAAAAGTGAACCTGGGAGCTCCGAAAAATTTCAGTCCCCAGAATCTAACTAAATTTAAACTCTCAAAAAACCATGGTTTTTTGCATTTTTATTTGCACCACCAACTGCTAAAAATCCAAAACAACTACCAAATCATAAAAAAGAGAATCCACATTTAATGCACCAAACCTCATTTCTCTAACTCAAAACTTGAGAGAGAAATACAGAAAATGGATACAGAATGAATGAATGACTGACTGACACGCTACAAAATTAATATTTGTACAGATTATATTATTAGCCATCCAACAACTTTTTTTCATACGACTGAAATTCTCAGTAATTAACTAAATACAGTAGAACCTTGTTGTAACATTACTTGATGTAACGTAAAATTTGATATAACATCAGCTGAAGGAAGGAACCAACAAAACCCCTATCTTTGCCAATGTAAAAATCTTGATGTAACGTAAAATTTGATATAACGTTATAACGTAAAGCCGTCGAGGCACCACCAGACGTTATTTCGTTATTACGCAAACAGGATTAGTTCCCGCATCGAGTGTGGATGGCGCTGAAGTAGTGAGGAGCAAGGAATACCATCTGTTCCATACCAGCCAATTCAAATCTGCCAACGAGTATTTCTTTCATTGAATTTTTTGATTAATAGAGAACACTGAACACGATAAAAGTTTTTAAAATAACATAACCAGGGGTAACTGTGACAAGAAGAACACATTTTAGAGGTAAACTAAATTTATCACGTAAACAAGGATACATGGTAAAGAAAAACTCGTTTTCAAACAAAACACTAGTGGAGGGAAATACCATGGGGTCTTTCTCTATCTCGAAGCTACAGATGCGGTAGCTTCGAATAAGCTACAGGAATTCTCTACCAACCATACACTCTTACTCGATGGAATTTTATCAAGAACGTAACAGAAAGTTGAGAAAGGTTTGGCGAAAGGCGGGTACAAGAATATTTTTAAAGCAAATTCAAGGAAACTCCATTTCTGGTGACGTCATTCTTAGAACCAATAGAATAGCTTGTATCAATGTATTTTTCGTGGATAAAACTGGTGAAACCTGTTTTAAGGCTGTTTTAGGCCTTAGTTTCCACTACCGACATTTCTACTACTTTTGCCCCTATCTGCACGTGGAAGACAGTATGTGTGAAATGACCTTAGCTGTCGAAGTATGTTAAACAAAATTACTACTACTTATGTGCCCTTTCTGCATTATTCCTTCATGTTAGACAACCAGCAACGAATTTTCCTGAGATCTTCCTTCTTTTTCCCGAATATTAAAATTTAACATTACTTCAACACATAGGTAGATATTTACAATCATAATGCAACAGAATTTAGCATCAAAATATTTAAATTTTGACTGAATAGCTTTGCACCAAAGTCCCTTTATCGTAGAGGAATATGTAAAATTACTTACATCAAAATGTTAGAACTTAAATGATGAATTTAGATGATTGATGCATTTACTTAAGCATTCTATCTTAGGCATCTCTAGTTATCTGCTTTCATTTTATTCAGAAAAACTCTTAAAGCCAACAGCAGGGTTATCTATTTCCACTTTTGTTCAAATTTCTAAACATCACAGGGTGGACAAGTGGGGATTCAAAATGCTACTTATCCATACCAAATTCCATCAAAATAAAGAAAAAGGTCATACCCTTCCTACAAGCGATTGAACATCGATAATTTGCCTAAAAATCAGGCAAATTCTAGAAAAAACTTTCCATAGAACTTTTAATTTTTTGAGAAAAAATAACCCTTATGGGTTGGAAACCTACTGATAATCTTACTAATCTATATATCCTAAAATATTCATTTGCAACACAAAAATGCCTGCTTCCATGAGGCCTTGGAATATTATTTTTTTCATTGCATATAGGCAACCCACATACCATGTGGGTGCAGGATTCTGGACTTCATGAAATTTGATTTAAATTACTGTATATTGATTTTTTTGTGAGGTTATAAGTAGGTAACCATTGTTATAAGTTTGTAGGTTGGCAACACGTGACATCACCTGTAAGAGTGACAAATGAAGGAATAAATGAGTCGTTGTTATTTGCCAACAACAAATATCCTATAAAGCTAAGATATCTTGTAGTATTGGGAAACCAAACCTTACAGGTTTAAAGATGATAACACTGACATTTATTCACATATTCCCCTTCAAGGCAGAACCCATGAAAAAAGCTAAAATTGATCCATTCAACAACTTTTCTCAGTAATGCATTCCAGCAGCCTTTTCAGATTGATAAAAGCAAGGAAAAAAATAATACATTTAAGGCTACATAGGTTGTGTGATATAACAGACTTCCGCAAAAAAATATTAGCACACTGAATACATAAATGATCCTTACCTTGAAGATTTTAGATACTGTTATCTTCATCCTTCCTTTTCTAAACATATACCCTTTTGTTATGTATTCAAAGTCCATGTGACAGCCCAATTCTGTTAAAAATTCAACAACAGTGGAACTAGTTCCAATGTCAAGGCTACTTCTCACTATAGTTGGTCGGGATTTATCACCTGAAAAAAGGAAAACTCAAGCCTTTAAACTGCATGCTAGTGAACAAAACCCCTTGCTGGTGAATAAAAGACTCAAAAACTATGAATATCAGAGACCAGCTCATCGTTTTTCCAGTTGGATTAAGGAATTGTAAAGCGCAAAGTGGATAAGGGGAAACTCATGGCACCATGCAATCTTTAATAAATCGAACTACAATAGTGTCTGAAAAATTAGTAACCAAGAAAATTTGGTTGCATACTCGCTGCCCGGGAGAAGGCAAGCAGGTTCAGGAAATAGATATTTACCAGAGGAATGCAGCAGCATTCACAAATAATTTTAATAGTAAAAAATAAGCCTATCATTATGAACCACTGATTGAAAACCTTTATTCCTAAAACTGCTCACTTAAATAGCACATATATTGTACCAAAGGCATGTAAAAAGATATATCAATTGCACATCCTTTACACACTACAAAGTGAACAGTTTTTGTAAGATCCATGACTGAAGAGCAGAAAATTGTTTTAAATGAATGATTTGAATACTCCATGCTGGTACCAGCGCTTTTCTTAAATCCAAAGTCTACAGAGTCAATGAATTCATGGACAGCATACTCCATCCCTAGGTTGTACATGTAAATTGGATCATTTTTTGCTCTCTTCCTCGACACATAACCTTAGTTAATGCTGCACACAAAGTATTCGCCCGTCCGTCGCACGGTGAAATTTGTATGCAACACTCTTTAGTGCATTTCATATAATTACTTAGACGCATCATTATACATAGTGTGGCTCTATGTGGTCATATATCATATTAATACCACAGAAATTATGGACAAAGAAAATAAGCTAGTGAGTGCGAATGACCTTAGTCGTCGAAGCACCCAAATACTACTACCAATAAGCTAGTGACCACCAGACATAATGTATTCACTCCATGAAGACAGCGTTGAAACAAGTGTAAGGAGGTAAAAATGACAGAAGCGCATATTATATTACCTAACTCTGGCTGCCCAATGTAACGCAGTTGCCATGGCATTTCAGGGTGGTCTAAGGCCCTCCGTACCCTCAATAGTACAGGTGGAGTGCTCATAACACCTAAGAATTCAAAGTTATTGTCAAAATTATAGAAAAATACCCAAGGCAAAATACATATCACTGAATAAAGCTTATCAACTTACGAATGCTAAAACACATTTCGTGATCATCAAAAGTTTCCGGACTCGAGTCAACATTATCGCAGAGTCCCCTTAACCGATGAAGTAAAACTTCCACAGCTGAATCTAATATGCTTCCTTGCAAAAGATATTCCTGATTAGGTATGATATTACTACTATATGCAGCATTTAAACTATCTATGGCAGTTCCAATGGATTGACTCATCGTGGTAGAGCGTCGATAACTTAATTACAGTCGAAATACACATTCACATCACATCCCTCACTTTCGCCATAACCACCAACACAAATTTTGAAAAACAAATAACTTCCGAATCGCGTCCGTCGGTGCGTTCTCGTGATTCGCCCGATTCGCCCTGTTCCCCCTCCCTCGCCCTTCCGGCCCATCGAAAGAAAAGAATGCACAAATTGGCTGACAATCGCTGCCCGTAAGAAATGACGACGCCATCTTAAAAGTTTTTAGTGGTTTTGATTGTTTTTCGTGAAAGTGTTTTGGAGATTGTGGTGCCTGGGTACTTATGCTGCTCTGAATTTTTAATTGTGAGTTTATTTTATTTCTTTAAGTTTATAGTTATGTTGGTTGCCTTCTGATTTTTTTTATAGCTAGTAAAAATATTTTTTTGAAATGCATGTATTCGTAACGGCATTCCTTAACCGCAAATGAGTTATACCAATGTCCTTTGTGGTATTGTAGCATATTTAATGTGTGAATTTCTTTACTCTAGTAATTTATATGTGTCGTGTACATTTAGATTTATAAGACCTAGTCTGAAGTTGCACGCCGTTAGCAAATGATGACCCCTGGGGCTCAGGAAGAGAAAAACAATGTCCAAAAGGTGGAGAAGAAAAACAACATCCTACCTCTCTCTGGGAATGAAAGGACCATGAATTTAAACCCATTGATATTAACTAATATACAGTCCTCTCATTATTTTAAAGGTAAAAATGCGCAACGTTTGGTAATGTTGTAATTTGTTCGTCCGTCGCCTTTATTGCTAATGCCATAAATTCATTTCAGTGAATTTGTACGAGCTGAAAACGTATCATGAGGTCATTGATGAAATTTACTATAAAGTGACTCACTTGGAGCCATGGGAAAAGGGAAGTCGAAAGACTGCTGGGCAGACGGGGATGTGTGGTGGGGTAAGTATATTTTAAGTTCTTTTATCTATTATTGGAGTTAAATTATGAAAATAGGTAATGCTTTTCGAAGCTCTTTGCGCCTGTGGGCGAGTATTTTGCGTGTTACAGAATGATGCAACAGGTACACTAGATCGTATAGCAGTTATTGTGATGGTAGTGTTTGTAGACCTGTAGTAGTGGTCTCACTGTTTTCAAGCGTTTTCACGGAAGTTAAATATCTACGATAATATTCGTGGTGGCTCTATTGGCTAGATTTGATGAAAAAGTTATCAAATGCCTGTTCATCGTTGGGATCACTTTAAGAACTACCACTTTAGATTGTTTCTTTTGAAAAGATGGTGCTATATTACCGCGATTCCTTGCGAAAAACATTTATTAATATTAAGACTCTTGTATGGTAATATGCTCTTGTTAAGGGGTTGTATTTTTAGAAGTAAATAGTTATCAGATTGGTTGTGAAGTAACTCTTACTAGACTGCCTGACATGAGCTGACATTTATGCAATAATTCAGATATTTTATCCGGTGTCTACCGATGTTGAAGTTCGGTTTCTCGGTGATTAATCTTGTGTTTTTATCCGTGGTAAGGTCATATTGTTAGTTTTAACTGTTACAGTATGTTTATTGATTGGTTTACGGAAAATGGAGATTTAAATGCTTACAATTTCTATGAAGTTACTTTGTCAGTGACAGTGCAGTTAAGCATGATTTCACTTGCTGCACATCTTTTGAGGTGCATACTTGACTAGCGTATGTTAGCTTCTGGTAGAAGTTGTGTTCTTTCAATCGTCATAATCCAGGTGCAGTTGATTGTTCGTTATTTTATGACCTCATTTTGATTGCATTTTTTGTTGCATAACTTTTCCTCAATTAATTACTGGATGCTCAGAGAAAAGTGAGTTAACTGACATTATTAATGTGTATACCTACCACTATTACTAAATTACTTGCAGTCTTGCGATTTAATTTTAAATGGACTTAGACTTCATTATGACAAAAACACAGTACAAATTCCGCTATTTATTTTAATGCTGTCAACCGGTTTCGATGTCTAAAGCATCATTTACAAGACAAACATATGTACTGTTTTTGTCATAGTTAATTCTATATTCAATTTCCACCAAGTATCGCCACAATCGATTAATTTGATTAATTGGACTTAGAATATCTTGACCCTCAAATACTGGAACTTCAGATATCTTTCTTGTCAGGTGTTTCAACCAATTGCTCCTGGGAAATGTCAATCTCAATAGCTTATTATTGTAGTTCCAATGTCAGCAGTAGTCTGAAGAAATGCACATCCTCCACTACCTTGCTAGACATCACAATATCACATCCTAGAGGATCTTGGTTTAATATTTGTTGGATATCTTGGGGGCTAGAAGGAAGAACTAACATTTGTGGGGGTGGGTTCCATTTTGGAAATCCATGAGCAATTTGTTGGTCTCCTCTGCTGGGTGTTGGGGAACTGCCACGTAGAGATATGGCTTGAGCTTGATGTTGGAGGAGCTGGCGGCCCAGTGTAGAGAGCCTCTAGATTTAGCCGAGATTATCCCTCAATGACGTATGCTGGAAAATCTGCATGGCCCACACAGAGAGGTCCTAAGGTGATATGCCTCCCCTTTTCACGACGAGTGTTGCTCAGCTATTGCCTAGGTTGAGGAACATTACGGAGGTTGGCCAAGACATTCTTTTTGTCACAGGGATTTCTTACTTTTACCAAGGGTTATAATTATTCTTCAGGTTTCAACGATGTTTTATAAGTTTCTTTTGATTATTTTTCTAATCCATCTCATTTGGTGTCTTATTTTACAATGTTTCGCCTCTCCTAGGAGGGGTCATTAGGTAAAGAATTTTCGCTTGAATTTAGCTGCTATGTATAGTACCTCTTTGCTTATGCATATTGTCAGCGCTGTAGTTTGAAATTCAAACTGAGTGCCTTGGTAGGATGGAGTTTTTACTCTCTTCCATGTCATTGTGAAGTTGTAACCATCTTCCCAGTCCATCCTACTCTCCACCGCTTCTCTTATTAAGTCACAGAAAATATGGTTTCTCTTTTTCGTGGCCCTCTGGTCCTCCCTGCATGTGCATTTTATTGCCCTTCCTCTCTGGGTGCCAATTCTGGTTCTTATTAGCAGTCGCTGCCTTGAATGTATCGGCGATATTAGTGACTGTTGCTACGAATTTGATTCCTGTTCTGGGCTAGCAGATCACTCGCTTTGAAAGCAGTTGCTAATTCATCGTAGCCACAGAACAACAGGAAAATCCGATACCGGTTCATTTATCTGACGCTAAGGCGTAGCTAACTTGTAGCTAGTGTACCGCAGATTTCAATGCCATGCTAACCATGCTTGAATTATTTGAGCGTGAAAAGAATACATTTCGGATTTTGTAGACCAAAAATCAAAACTTTGGCCTTGTAGCTTTTAGGTGGTATGATTTAATTGTAATCGTTATTTGTTTAGTTATGTTTCTCTAATGTTCAATGTAAATGGAATGTTGACAATGGAAGTTAGTTTGAGTTTAGCAAGGGTAGATATTGAGTGGATATTCTTTGAGTTAGTTACTTTTATTGTATACTTTAATATCGACAAGAAGTTGTTTCCTCTACGTAACTATCTGACGTGATATAAATATATAATGGATGTAAAAGATGAGTCTAGTGACTGGAGTTTCATAAAGGGCATAAAAATATTTAAAAATTCCTTTTACCCTAACATTTAGATGCTCAAGTTGCCGATATTTCTGCATCCACGGTTTGCCTTAAAAACCTTTAGGTGAAGATACATCGGCTGGTACAAAAAGTTCATTTGTTTTAGCTTCATCTTATTAAATTTTATTTTGCTATACCTCGCATTATTTTTGTTACTTAACACGTTCAATGCGGCATTGCCCACATGGTGGGCAAACAGCATCCCCCGGCGCCGTGCATCGGACATTTTTTGTGATTTGTGCTGTAGAGCACAGACTGCCTTGAGTGTGTTTCTGTCTGTATCGATCTGTCAGCCATCACAGAAGTCATGGAGCAGCCCATCCCATAACATGGATCTGGAGGAGGCAAAAATCATTGTGAAGTGACACGCCCCCTATACCCACATTGATAAGGGAGTCATTGAAATAGGCAAAAACTAAAATAATGTCAATAGAGAAGATGGTTGCCCGCTTTCGACCACTTGGAAGTGAGTTTTCCAAAACAAGAAGGAAAGAAAAATCGCTCCTGACCCATCGCAGGCTACATATTGCAGCCAAAATGCATCGTGAGCACTTCAGACCTGAAGAAGCAAGATGGAACTCTTGCGAAACTGTCATCCGAAAAATGACACAAGTTATCCCGAATGCCACCACGTGAAAAAAACCACTGTGGGAAAGCTTTCACCAAAATCTTCTGTAGTATATCTGCTTCGTTATTTGACTTATTCATTGTCAACATGGCCAAACCATGGAACCATGCTCCTTTCCCATGTGCCTGTTACTTAAGCATCTATTTAGTGTTCTGCGAATCAGGGAGTTGCATTTCAAATCAAAGCGATTCGAATCTGCCAAAAAAAATTCGAATCAATTCTAAACGAATTTTTATAAATTTTGGTATCAAATCACACTAAATTGCGAATCGAAGTGGAATCTAAATAGTGTAGAAGCTTTTACAGAGTTAAAGTAATAAAGATTTTCACAACATTCCTGGGAATTACCACAACTAACTTCACACATAAAGGTTAATTTCATTCTGAGACCGTTAAATATTCGTTTCATGTGATGAAAACGTCCTCTAAACGGTTGGTGTCCCATTTGGTAATGAGCGCCATGCTTGAATAGGTGTAATGATTGGAAGACGAATGTAACAGATTCGAATATTTCGTATGATTCAGTTTCGAAGCATTGTGATTCACAGGTAAATCGAATTGAATTAAGCCTGATTCAATTCTATTTTGAAGCCATCACATAGCTCTAGATCCCACATTCTTTTATGAATCGTTCATTCCTGTGTACTTATTGTTTTTACCACAAACACTTCTCAACTATCCCATTTCCTTTGTATTTAGCCTACACGTATGCTTACCCTGCCTACTCTAGTTTCATTACCATACAATCAAGTATGAAGGAGAACACTTTCGTGTGCAGTAATTTTCACTTCCTTGGACAAACTCATTTCTTGATCTGCTTCGCATAGTACCTACAGCTTTCCTTTCAGCATTTGCATGCCTCTTAATCTTCTCGTTTATCCTTCCATCTTTCATGAACATGTGGCCTAGGTACAAGAAATCGTCCATTTGTTCAATTATTTCTCTATTCACCTATATGATACAATCATTCCTCCCATTTTTCTTCGTCAAAAAGACGTTTGGTCTTTGGCATGTTTATCATCAATTCCATTCTCTCTTTTGCTTGACAGCAGCTATCCAAAAGACCCTGTAGTCCCTTTGGACTGAAAGATATCACCATAAAATCATCAGCATACACTAAAACTTGCTTATTTACATCTCCAACCATTACAGCAACAATATAGCTGCTAGCATCTTATTCTCATTTATCCATAAAAGCATTGAACACTCTTGGTGACATTACGCATCCTTTTTTTACGCCCTATTTTATTTTAAACCAGTCTCTCAAGTCCCTTATCCAATCTCACATTTGCCTTACTGTCATCGTACATAGCCTTCACAACATTCAATGGCTGCTCATTCACCCCTTAGTCACTGAAAACCTTCCACAACTTATTAGATTTGCCATCATGCCTTTTGTAAGTCCACCAATGCTCAATACTTACTTTAGTACATCCATATACTTTTCAAGCACTTGCTGAAGTGCAAACAGCTTTTTACACCACTTCCAGGCATAAATCCATACCGCACGCCCCCGATTCTGTCATCAGTTATTTTCCTCACCCTTTCTATTAATACTATAGAAGGTGCCTGTTGAATATCAACAGGAAGAAAAAAATATCCCCCCTTTTCCTGATATACTCAATGGACTAGTTGCCCTTTAATTTTTACATTTTGTCTTTCTCACCCTTCCCTTAGTACAGAGGCCGGTAAACTGCAGCCTTCAGGCCAGATACGACCTAACTAGTACTCTAGTCCAGCCTGATGCCCCCTAGTTATATTTTGTTGGATCGGGCCTAATTGAATAGTTTCCGCCTCAAATAGGGGAGGTGCAGGCATCACAGAAATACTAGGTGGTACATGCCTCCACCAGTAGGTGACACTATAGTAGAACAAAGTATGACAGGGTACTTAAAGGACCTTGATGCATGCTCTTTGCTCTCGCTCTTTGTAGTTATTTGCATTCCAATTTTGTATCACACTATATTGCATAAAAAAACTTTATTTACCAATTGCCGAGCTCCTCATCATCAGAGCCTGATATTGTATCTCTCTCTAAGAACATGCATCATCATGTTTCCCATTGATCGTACTGCATTTTTGAATAAAATAACCTTTCCCTGTCACCTTGTTTCTTCTGGCCTAGTGTGCATTCTTGATCTCCTGAAATAAAATAGTTTCGAAAAGGTTGCCAACCCTTGCCGTGGTACATACAATAGAGCTGTTTTTTAATCTCTCTAATCCATCAGAGCAGGAGAAGCCACTTATCCTAAGACAGGAGGAGTAATTTGACCCTTTTTTTATAATTCAACTCAATATACATATTAGTAATAATTTTAATTTGCTTCTTTTGAAATTTTTTTATTTTTGCCTATAATTTAATGAGTAGTATAGATGGATGTCATCTGTTTTGCATTGTATTTTTAACTCAAAAGTTAGCCCTGGAAGGACAGCTGGAGGCCATCTGATGCCTCATTGCTTCAGGTGGCATTGCTGCATCTTCTTGTTCTTTCCTTCTTCTTTAGACCTTTCATTATTTATTAGCATTACCTTATGCATGGCAGACGAGTCATTGTACATGTATATAACACTTAGTGCCCTTTTATTATCCTTATTTTCATATTGAGAGATGATATTCACATTTCTCGTGTTGAGCTTTTGCATAGCAAAAAATTTCAACAGCAAATATTCGAATACTTACATGTTTTATGCCATGAATTGCATGCCTTGTAAATGATGGGAAGAGAATATGCATGTAACAACTTTCTTGCTATGATAACAAATTTTAGTATGGTTAGAGACACTTCAAATTCCCAGAAAAAGAGTTCTTGACCATTTATCATCTGCCTTCAGAAGTGTGTGCTGCATGCAAGCTCAAAATTACCGTCCTTCATCTAAATTCTCTTCCCATGTAAAAGGGGAAATCATTCCTGTGAACAGAAGGAAAAACCATCCCCCACACCCACCAATGAATGAATGTCCGTAAGAGGTGTGTCAGAGGCTGTACCATTTAGGTATCAGATGGGTGGTTGTAATTTCTGTTGCTTTGTTAATACTCATCTAAACCATCTGTTTGCAATTAGACTTTCATTTCGGCTGTTTTACTCAGTACATTTTTTTGTACAAACGAATGCACAGTCAAGTGTACAAGAAAATATTGTATGAACCACTGAATCAGACTGAATGTCGCTTTACACGATGAGTGCAAAAGCACAACTTTCAATGTAATTTAGTGGTAGAAATCGGTCGGAATTCGCAATTGTTTTGTTGATCATGTTTGTTTCACTCACGTATTTGACACCTTGAAAAGCTGATCACCTGAAATTTGGTACCTCGACTCAACCACCTGCCTACTGATTATTCTCCCGGTTTAGACAAAGCTCTCTTGGACTCTTCTCTCTGGCTATGTATTCAACCTTTGCACAGTTTCGTTTTTTCTCTTCTGGATTTTAGTGCGACATGTGATTGACGTTTCTCTCCACTCTTGATACTCATTTTGTAGGTGTATTTTTTTTGTGTGTGATGAAGATTATCAAGCGGTTAGCGGAACACGGGACATGTTTCTTTAGTCCCTCCAAATTTCCCTCCTTTGTATTTGTACTAGTGTTTTAATGTATTTTTTTGACGATTTCTATGAAACTTGCTAACCAACAAATAAAATGATTATTATTATATTTCACGGGATATCAAGAACTGTACTTGAGGCAACGACCAGTCAATTTTGGGGGAAAAGAACACAAACCCAAAGATTGCGATTACACTGAAAAACCAGAACACCAAATAACACGATGAAATGACGATGTAAACTTTTGAGCAATTTTAGTTAACTCTTCTCGGGTTCTCCAGTGGTTCAAAATATTCATAATTGCCAACGTAATTAATTCTTACCTTGAAAATGAGTGACGAGTCGTCTCTTGCAACGTCGGCAATTATGAATAGTTTAAACCAGTGGATAGCCCGAGAAGAGTTTACTCATTAAAAATTTTATACACAGGATAATAGTTACTCATATTATTCGCCGGGAAAGTGTTACTCCTTTTTATAAAAAACTTTATTTTCCATCGTAACACAGGCACCACAGTTTTTGCCATAACTGCACCATTTGTTGAATAAAACCTCAACGAAATTGTATGATTGTCTGAATGAAATTAAAACCGGTTCTATTTCCGTTCAGTCATTCATACATTCGCACGATAGATTGTACAAATAAATGTTCTGTGTAAAACGGCCTTTAGATTGTAAAATCTTAAATAAAGAGAACAGTTTACAGTTTTGAGTGGTGAACAAAGTCAAAACAAAATATTGCCTGAATGCATTTTTTCATTCTGTAAAAGATAAAGACAGGCCATCAAACCAGGCAAAGAAGGAATAAGTTGCATTGCATTCCATGGAGCCTTACACAAATTCAAGTATAAGAGCCACTTGCAGTATGTACCTCTCAGCTATTAACTAAGTAGAATTGTTGGAGAAGAATAGCATTTCTCTTCTTGGAGTTGTGAGAAAATGCAAGTAAAATATACATACCTTCTTCTGCCTGCATAAACAATGAAATTCATGCAACTGAATTGAATTCGAACAAACAGAGCAACCTTATTACGTATCAACAAACAAAATATGTTTTGAAATGTGCTTTTGCTAAGCACGATGGACTCTGATTACAAAGAAAAATCTGTTATCATGTTGAAGTGCGTGTCAAGCAAAGTGTAAGTGGTGGGCATTATGGGTCTGATGAAATCGTCATCTGACCATGGAAGTGAAATTAGTAAACTTACAGCATAAATAGTAACACTTCTAAGGGTTTGGTGAAAGGAAGCATGTCAAACATATCAATATTCAAATATGTTTCTATGCCATAAAGTAGATAGCCAAGAGAAATAAGAGCCTCACAAATTATAAACAGACTGTTGTAGCCAGGTTAGCAATGTACCTGCCCTATGGCCCTAATGTAATGGTTACAGCTTCGAATCCCAGCTGGGGAATGAGTGTTGAATTTGCGTTCGGCTTAGACTATCCTATGAGACTTGGCTGAAATCAGAGCTCATGAAAAACCTATGTCTAATGCTGCACAAATTATGAGAAAATATTAGGAATCAAGTAACTCGTAGATGTAGGTAGTGCAAAACTCCCGCCTTCCTAGTGTTAAGCGTAAGTTATACAGGGTTTCACAAAAAAGGTGCACTGGCTATACATTTTTGGATTCTACTCTTGAAATGGAACAAAAAATGTTTAATAAGTTTTTCTAAAATGCCGCTTCGTTTAGTGTCTGCCTGTCTGTGTTTTTTTTACAAAAAAATTCATAGCTTAAAAACGGCCTAATATTTTTTTCTTTAAAATTTGGTGGATGGTTTAATCTTATGAACATCTCTTTGGGGAAAAAAGTCTAAACCATGGGGGTCCAACTGGAATTCAAAATTCCACTTGCTTAACAGCGCCACCTATAAGTGGGGCGCGACCCTAAACTTTATTAAGTAATACTTTCAAACAATAATGTTAATAGTTTCTTGATTGAATTATTTAAATCCATTTCGTGAACATTAAGGTGTTAAAATTTTGTTTTAAAATTATTATTTCAAACCATCTATGCCTGCCATGGCCCATCTGCCTCACCACCTCCAACCTCACCAAATCATATGTTGCGCGCGGGCTTGGAATGCAATTGGCTGACTTGCAATACTACCCTTTACTTCTCCCAGATGTGCATTTCAGTTCGACCGATGGTTAATTATAACCATCGCAGGAATAGTACTACCGACCAATCGTCTCCTAACCTAAGTCAGACATAATGAGAAACTACAAATAACCCTGTGACAGGAAATCTGCTACAAGATAGCGATGGCCTAGTGGCAATGTGGAGGATTCATGATCGCAAGGTCTGAGGTTCAATTCCCTGCCCTGGAAGTAATTTTTATATTTTTAAAATAGTTTTATCTTTTATATCATTAGAAATTGTGTTTCCATTGTCGTTAATGCCATTTAAAATATTTTCATGACACTCCCATTATAAATATTTTCACATTTTAGTAAACCACTTTCATCAAAAGTTCTTTACTCAGTATTTCTCAGTACTCGTTTCAACAATAGTTTTCAGTGTTCCTATGTAGTCTGATTTTGATGTTTAAGGAAAAATTAAAATTTTACAGTGATAACTTGCTTTGTATTGTGGTATTCACCACATTTACCATTCGTAGTACATACCTAAGGAAATTTGTTCCGAAAAGTCAAATTGCGCGCCGCGACTGGGGCGTGCCTTAGCTGCCACCTAAATGTGAGGCATGAAACATTATTGATGTCACATGCTTTTGCAATGAAAAATAACATTGAGTTGGACACCCATGGTCAAAACTGTTATAATTTCCCATTTCAAAATGGCGGCTTTTAAAAAATTTCAATGGTAAATTGTAAAACACCTGTTAACTTAACGTAAACTTTGCCAGAAACAAAAAATGTTGTAAATTTAATTGTGATTTTAACGGTACCTGAATTCTCAAAATCGGTTGAGATTTGACTGCAATTTTTATGCTTTTACGTTCCAAAATGGCGGCCGTTCCAAATTTTTATTGGCAAATTGTTAAATTCAGTGTTCTATTTCAGGTGTGGAATCCAAAAATGTATACCCAGTGCACCTTTTTTGTGACACCCTGTATATTTTATGAAATAACTATTAGGGAACTTAAGCCCACACTTCGCTTCAACATTTCACTGGATATTCCATCTATACCTGCAGCCTCCCCATTTTACCATATTGTTACGGCTGTTATGACCTCATACTCCCATATTCTACTTTCCCTGGTAACATTTCCTCATCCTACTCTACCTGAGAGCATTAAGCATAGCATTATGTAACAGTAATTAGCAATTTTTTGTTATCTTCACCATTGTTATTTAATTTAATGCTCCGAAATTTTTCCCCACTCCATCAGTATTGTTTTTCATATCAGTGATTTAAATTTTACACATTTGGTCAGTGTATTAAATTCAATATTAAACTACCATCAGTCAAGGAAACTTTTTTAAATGAATGAATTAGCTGGCAGATGAAAACGACTCTAAAGTGTACTGAATGGACTACATAGTAATCTTGTTTTATAAGTTATCCTTTAGTCTTATTGGCGATGGACATTATACTTTGCCAAACACTATAATTTGGTTGATCATCAATCATTTCTTAATATCTTTTAATGCTTTTTAACATACTCCTTCACTTTTCTTCAGTTTTGAATGTACTAATTATGATTGCATTACAGATGTGCCGGTAGTGACTGTTCTCCTGTTTTTAGAGCAACCCAAATAATGATACAACTCTTTCAAGTGTGTTGCAGGTACATACTTGGTCTGAACTTCTATCATTTTAGAAGGAAACCGAACTGTAATCTCTCTCCCAACGCATATTTATTGTCGATCTGTTTTTTTGTGCCATCATATATTTACTTTTCCAGTGTTTTTTTTTTAAATAAAGTTGTCTAAATGATTGTAACTGCTGAATTAGTCACAATAGATAAGGACTAATCTTGAGGATTTTTATGAGCCTTTTATCAATAAATATCTTTTTATAATCATAAAATTAACCTTTCATAAATGAAGTACTTTCACCTCAATTACAGTCATGTTTGTACTGAAAGTTCTCCTTACCCAACCAGACTTTTCTTATGAGTATCTCCCCTATCCCAGTTCATTCTGAGGTTGTATCTGAATTAGCTTCTTCTCTTTTCCCATGTTCTGCTTCATTTCCTGGCTGTCCTTGTGGTGCTGTGGTATGCAGGTGCGCGGTGTTGGTGCCGGTGGCATAGTCTCCACAGCATTTTGCCTGCTGTATAAACTGTTTACCTTGAAGTTAACAAGAAAGCAGGTAAATGGGCTAATCACCCATCCAGATTCGCCTTATATTCGTGCTCTGGGTTTTATGTACATAAGGTAAGTAGGGCTAAGCCCCAATTTATAGAGTGTGATAGCATTTGCAAAGCAAAAAAAAACATTGGATGTGAGGGTGGAAGTCAGGAATTTAAATTAGTTGGCTGTGTCATCTTGAAGCACTGGTAAGACTTGTACCACAGGAAAACAACGTAGAATGTATTATTTTTACCATACAAAAATTAATGAGAAAAATTAATAGCTCATAATCATTTGTTCTTTTGACAATAATGCCACTGTTTTGGCAAGGAACAAAGCGTTGTCTTGAAAAATGTAATGAGCATTTTTTCACTGAGGTTTAATATAATGTAATGAATATTAATTTCAGTAGCAAATCTTGTAGGCACAAGGAATGCAAATTTTGCAGGAACGGTAGAGGCAAACTTAACTGTTCTTAAGCTATACACTCAAGTCCCTTTAGCTAGAGTTAAAATTTATTACTTAAATGTTAGTAGGGCTTAATGATATTTTTGTCACAGTTTAGAATGTGGCTTAACAATTGCAACTGTCCTGAAACATATTTATTAATAAAATTACTAGCTGGTTTTCCTTTGGTTACAATGATTTCTCATTAATCAGGGCAACTGGCACATATAATATGTATATGGCATCATTAGGTCATGTTAAAACTACCAAATAACATGATTTCTATATTTCCATCGGAAGGAAGTCTTCTTGTTAAAGGTCTACATTGGTTCTAACATGCTATCTCAGTCTGTTTTAAACTGATACCTCATGCTTATAACTACTCTATAAATATTATTTTGTGTATACTTCTTTGAGTGAGTTAATAGTCTTAGGAAGTTTTTGGTATGTGGGAGTGATGTTCATTTGAAAATGTCTTTTTCAAACTCTGAAAGGTTATTTTTGAAAATTTATATTTCGTTGGCCAGTATTTAATTAAGAATTAAAAGAGAATATTTCTGGGCCTTGTATTTTTAGTAAATCAACAATTTTAACGAAAAAATGAATTGACAATTGGAATATTTTTGCAGTTTTTTGCTGCTAAGGTAATTAATGCCTTAAAAATGTGTAACATCATTTTGGTACGGAGGGTTCTTTTAACACGTTGAACGCTGACTGATGACAATTGTCGTCTGCTGGATGCTATCCGGTGACTGCGGACGACAATTGTCGTCCAAGCTCGCTTTGCCTTTTTAAAGGCCATTTAATTTCAGTCACCGGCAAAACTCGAAAAAAAAATGCCGCCGCGTTGAAAATGTTAAGTGGTTGTACTGATTGTTCAGAGAGGATTTTTGTATTTGCTAATTCCGATTTGTGTGTTGTAGTTGACTGTGCCAATGCACTTATGAACCCTGTGTTTTCTCTCTTTTTCTCCATTCTACACAAACCAATCAATGCAGATTTACACAGCCTCCAGCAGATTTGTGGGACTGGTACGATGAATACTTGGAGGATCCAGAGGTGATTAGTATGACACAGGCACCAACAAACTTGTTGCTGCTATTGAGTGGCCTCTTAATGTTATGGTTTTAATATTCTTTATTCATTCATTTTCAAAATTATTATAGCCAACTTGGTTTCCAAGTAGATATAACTATTTTATTTCAATCATTGCTGTTCATGAATACCTGAATCTAGAGTTATCCTAATTAAAAGTGTTGCCTTATCATTCATTATTTCATATTGTGACTATTTATTAGTGAACGGTCTAAAGTGGCATTGCAGTTATATCAGAGGGCTATCATTCATAGTGTTATTGATAAATGCTTCTAAAAAGATGAAAAACCTTCCAGTACGCTCCTCTTGATTAGATACCCTGCAGGATTTGGAAATTTCTTAAACTTATGTGCCTTGTTTTGTGTTGAAAACATCTTATTGCATTAGTTCATTTGTTACACTGCATTAAAAGATTTGGTTTGAAGTTCTTGATTGCCGTCAGTTTTTATCTTTTCAGTTATTTAAAATGTCCACATTGATTTTGTTTGGATCGCTTTTATTTCTCTGCAGAAGTGAGTCTTTAACATAGTCTTTGGCATTTTAGGAGCTGGATGTAAAGGCAGGTGGTGGACAAGTGATGTGCATCGGAGACATGCTTCGTCATTTCTTGTCAAAACTGGACTGGTTCTCCACTCTCTTCCCACGAATCCCTGTTCCCATCCAGGTGGGTTGGTGAGTCATGACTGTGGTTCTTCATAAGAGCATTAAGTTGTTTCTCTCCGTTATGTATTTCAATGGAATTCTTGATGCTATGTAAATTGTGTGAATTTGTTGATGGTCTACAGTTACATTTGATACTTGTAAGCTTTATTATGACAATATGTTGCTATTTTGTACAGGCAACCATTTGGTTCCAATGCAAAATTGTTAGTGTGGGTTTGATTTTGTTCGTTTTTGATATTCACTGGATTGCCTGTTTCTAATGCCAGACTATAAGTTGTCCGAGGACCAATTTACTTCAATTAGAGTAGAGAACTCTGCTTTTTTAATGGTTGGAAGAAGGCTTTTACTGATTAAGGGTTAATTTTTGGTTTTCGGGCCTTTCAATCCTTTTCATTAGCTTCATCAGGGTTAGCAGATTGAAATATCACTGTTTGCACCATTAGCTGCTTCCATGACGCACCCTAGTGTACTTGGGCTCCGATGTTGTACAAATCTGATGACTAAGTGTGGCAAATATTAATTAATCACCTAAGTTGAATGTAATTCTTAATTCAACTTTTTCTTAGACTTTGCAAGCACTTCCAAGTTATGAACTGAAGTAAGTTTGAATGGGAAATTTTTGTACAACTGACTGAAATAACATTATATATATTGTTTAAAAGAATATGATAATTATAACGGTCATAGATTGGTGAAACAATGATTAGGTTTTAATTTGAATTGAGTTTCAGGTGATTTTTAGTGAGAATTAGTAGTAAATAATTAAGTAGTCTGTAGTAATTTTCCAATTGATTTATGTTTGTTGTGTTTTGCTGCTACTGTGTCATCTTCATGTACAAGCAAAAAGTCTGTGCCTAAAGATGATGTTCTAATATTGAAATGTAGTAATTATGTAAATCAAGTGGAAAATTACTACACACTCCTTCATTATTTACTATCATTTATTTAAACTAAATACCAGTCAAAAGAACTTATTAGTTATTATACTAAGTACTTCTTTGTTTCTAAACTGGCAACTGATGTATTAATTGTGAGGGATTGTAAGGGTCAAGGAAATATTTTGAGACACACTTGCCATTGTTGAATCTGTGTCATCATAGGTACAAATAGTAATTCTTGCATTTGCAAAATTCCTCTGTCATTAGTTTTTCCCTGCGCTCTTCTCTTTGCAGCAAGGTTTGGAGAAGAAACTGACTGCCAGATTTCCAAATCCTCTCGGGTCAGGAAATCGATCAGCTACCAAGCTGCCCGCTCAGGTATCTCACGGACTCAACCCACCAGCTGCTGCCCCAGTGCCGAGCGATCACCACAGCAGTGGATCGGGGAGAGGGACTAAGGAGGCGAGGCATATTCCGGATGATGAGGTGTCCTTTGGGGAGGCGGAGAGGGCATCCTCAAGGATGAGGAGGTTGGCCAATTTATGTTTTATATCACCTGAAAATATTAGACCATCTTAATTTTCTAATCCAAATTGGATTACACTCCTTTCAAATTTTCAGTGACGAGTACTTCCAAATATGGTGTTGAAAATTTCATCATCTTGAGTAATATTTAGTTCGTTCATTATTTTGTATGTGCAATTATCATTCGAATGCTTTTTCCATATTACCGTTGAAATCAAATTTGCAAAAGCTTTCATATAGATTTAACGGAGTTGTTTCGAAGTATTAAGGCCTAGTAACCAAATGACTAATCGTAGAACCTCGCTTATGAAACTTTCAGCGGACGACCACCGAAAAAAGTTTTATAAGTGAGGAGTTTCATAACTGAGGTTTTATGGCAAAGGAGCGCGAAACCCCTTTCAGCTGCCCAATTTGGTCTGTTTGCTTCCTGGCTGCAATTACTCATCCAAAAAACGGAAAAATATGTCTCTCTTCATTTTTCAAACTATCAGAATTGGCATTAAAAAAAACTCTTGGTGAATAAGCCCATTGAAATGAAACAACTCAAAGCGGCTATTCACGCATGCGCTGTCCGTCTCATATTCAAATCCGTAGTAGTGTTGTGAACAAACAAGGCCAAAATAAAAAAATCAGAAAAATACGTGTCTCTTTAGTTTTCAAACTATAATTAGCATTTAAAATATCTTGGTGAACGATCCCATTGAAATGTAAATTAGAGAATGTAAATTCTCTAAAGTTATAAGGTCAATACATGAAATGTATTAAATTTTATTTTTAAATTTAGTGCCACTTTTCCAGGTTCCGCCACAGAGGTGATTGTCTTCAGTCATAACATGGCTAGAAGGGGAAGTGTAGCATTTTAACCCAGATCATATTGGTTTAATCATTAGTATAAGTGACCCTTTTCTAGACTTTGAAATAATCAGTATTTTATGTGTATATATATAAATTTGTAGTCACTGTGAAAACACCGAAATGTCTTGTTGAAAGTACTGAATTCCTAATTTCAAAGTACCGCTTTTCTCCCTCTCAAACCACCGAAAAATTCCTATCCCTACTAATAATATTTAAGGTGAATTAAGTATTATGTTGTATCATAAAGTCATTCCAATTCTCTGCTGAACCTCTCTTGTAGATCAACATCTCCAGCCAATGGCAGTGGCCGAGTAGAAAAGAAGGAGAAGGTTCGAGATAGAGACCGAAGAGAGGAAAGGCACAGGAGTCCAGAGCAGCAAAAGAGTACAGAACGGCACAGAAGTCCAGAGCGGCACAGAAGTTCAGAACGGCACAGAAGTCTTGATCGACATAGGAGTGTGGAAAGGCATAACTCACGGGGCAGGGAGAAGAGTCGTGACTTTGAGAAAAGTCGTGACTCTGAGAGGAGTCGTGACTTGGAAAAAAGTCGTGACTCTGAGAGGAGTCGTGACTTTGAGAAAAGTCGTGACTCTGAGAGGAGTCGTGACTCGGAGCGGAGTCGTGAATTTGATAGGAGTCGTGACTCGGAGCGGAGTCGTGACGTTGAGAGGAGTCGAGACGTTGAGAGGAGCCGTGACGTTGAGAGAAGCCGTGACATTGAGAGGAGCCGTGACATTGAGAGGAGCCGAGACTTTGACAGGAGTCGTGAGGTGGAGAAGGCGAGGGACCGGAGCAGAGATCGGGGTAAGGGTGGATACGGGAGAGAGGAGAAGAGTAAGGCTTGTGGAGACAGCAGGGAGAGATCGTTGGGCGGAGGCAAGGAGAAGAGCAGAAGTCACAGGGAAAAAGAAAGGTTTGTTTCGCCTTTTTTTTGCTTTCTTTGTGATTTTTTTTGCATAAAATATATTTATCACAAGTATAGCAATACATCCATTCCAAATATTAATATAATGATTTTTGCTTTAAATATTGGTTAAGATATAAAATTATATTCCAATTACATTAAAATTATGGAAAAAATTACGATACATTGACAAATAGAAACAAATTAAAAAAATTTTTTACAAAAATATAAGTTTCACATTAAATGACAAAAAAAAACCACTATCACATCTATTTCAAATTTTTGTATTACCTTACGAGCCCTTTTGAGCCCTAACAGGCTCATGAGAAGGTAAAGGTAAGTATTTGTGAAATTGTTAATTATAATTTTTTACCAGAGAAACTACGTAAAGCAACTCATAATTAGTTGTAAAGGTTTTTTTATTAATTATATGCATGAGCCATGAGGTTCATCAGCCCCCAGCACTTTTGAATTGAAAAGCTGCAGCCAAAATACAATAAAATCTCAGAAGGACCAAAAAAGATCGAGTGTGTAAAACCAAAATTTGATAAAAATGCATTAGGATGTGCATTATAATGCACATAAATGTTATTACATTTTTCAGGTCTCTTCATTATATTTCAAATCACGCCATGAGTAGGGACCTACATTTTTTGCAATTAGTGGTAACGTGAATTTTTACACCATTTTCATAGATTATACGCAAATAAATAATGTGAATTTTGGTGTTTATTAGAAATTACGCGAATCTGGAATATGTTTGTCACTTTGTGCCTTGATTGGTGTATGAATTAACTGTGTGGAAAGATCATCGGATGGTAATCACAGAAGCCCCCACCAAAAGGTCCAGCTTTAGATTTCTAAATCATCACGCCAAATAGATGTGCTAGCTTCTAATATAGATAGATAGATAGCTTCCTCATACATGATGAGGAAGTACATCTCACGGACATTGAGTATGTTCAATTCCAAAATGTGGAAACCGGACTCATACAAGCCTTTTGAAGTGTGTGGTGCACAGCAGATGAATATGTAACTAATTAATTGTAAACAGAGTATTTTAGCAGGCTTAGCACTAAGCTAAGTTGGTCGTCTTTGCCGGTCGCATGGTGAAAGTTGTTCGGTGTCACCACTTGAGAGTTGTGGGTGTATCCCCTAATCCATTTCGTAATGTGGGTTAACCATGGCAATTCTTTTTAATACTGCTTAAGAGAGCCTTAAAAACAAGACCAGGGTTGTGTTTTTTAGACCATCTTATTGCACACAAAGAAAACGTTTTGTAAAATTGATAACAGCTTTTTTATGGAAAATTAGAAAGCTTAAATTTGAGGATTATATTTAGGAATGTTTTATCTGCACTGTATAAAAATTTCATTTCGATTTAACGTCAAGTTTCTTCTTAATGAAAGCAGCCCTCCTTCTCATGAGTGAAGGTAGAGACTGTGTGGGTCAGAACGGCGGCACTCATTACACTATAGGCATGGTAAAGAATGTACCTAAACGGCTGTAGTACTGCGAGGTGGAAGGCAATAGGAATATCCAGCTTATTATCCCTAGGGGAAGCAGCTCATCAACTATTTCTGTGATATGTTTGATAATAAAAGATATGTTGGAATTCTCTTGATTCAAATATTCTGGAGGTAAACTTGTCCCTCAAACGGATCTCCGGGTAGGGACTACTGGAGAGGGTACATCAGTCAAAAACGATAAGCAGAATTTTATGATTGGTATGTACCTAGAACGTCACATTTTCATATTTTCAAGTGGATGACTTGAAAATATGAAAATGGAGATGAGAAGAATGGGTCTGGATGTTTTAGGTATAGTAGACCCTCGCTAATTCGAACCCCTGCATGATCTGGACTGGCCTCCTGCATTTTGTGTGAGTGGTCTACAAGGGGATCGTGAGATAGCATAACTACCCGCATCATTAAAAATTTCTTCCTGGACCAATATTTTTAGTTGATATGGTTGACTTCACACCAAAACTGGATACCTAAAAGTTTATTTTTCAATTTTTGTTTTTTTTTCTACGGTTAAAGTCAGAAAACATAGGCAAGGGACATGATACCATTTATGAAAACTAAATTGGTACAGAATATCGCCGGGAGTACAAAGTTAACTCCAGGGAGAATAAGATCACCGAGAAAGCTGAATAAGACTTGTACTGAGTTAAAATGTTTTTCATGGATGAACATTCTAACTTTCCCTCGGTTAAACTGAGCCACATAAACTGGCAGTTGATACTAGGAAATAAATTGTTTGTTACTTAACCATTTAAGCATCATACGGCATGTGTTTTACAACACTTCGTTCTCCATCACATTAGCAAAGAATTGTATAAAACAGCATCAATTTTTTTCCATATACAGTAAAACCTCCCTATTACGAAGTCATGGCCCCGGTCCTGGGACATTCCCATATGCAGTGCATTTAAAAAAAACCTCCCTTAACGAACCTCTATAATTACGAAACCTCCGTAGAACGAAGTCCGCGCGTGGGACCAAACATGGAAGTTACCACTTTTTAACAAATTGTGTTGCCAGAAATATTTTTTTCCTGCATTTAAAGGTAATATTACCATCGATATTGGAATAATGTTCGGTGTTTCTCTTCACAATGACAATGTTCGGGTGATTTTTTTCCGTCGCAAGTGTAGCTCTCAGTAGGATCCCAATGAATGGCCTGAATGCGAAACCTGTATTCCTTCCTTCAGCTCATAACTTTGCGATGTGAAGCAGTATTAATAAATTTCTGTTAAAACGTATGACGAAATTTACTAGATATTTACCGCCACAAGTTGTCTTTTGCATCGCATCGTAGAAGTTATCATTGCTGTGGAGCCCCTTATGGATCACTCAGCAGTGAATGTAACAAAAGCAGCGATGCCCGGATGTTAGTTCTTGGCAGGAGATTTCTAACACATTTTTTAAA
Organism: Pyrrhosoma nymphula; assembly: GCA_963573305.1. Lineage (NCBI taxonomy): Eukaryota > Metazoa > Arthropoda > Insecta > Odonata > Coenagrionidae > Pyrrhosoma > Pyrrhosoma nymphula. The sequence continues at coordinate 92,598,612 of OY754339.1, forward strand.
TATTTTTAATCTGAAATTCTTCGTATGTTGTGGGGGGCGAGGGGTTCCGAGATAATGTTGATAACATTATCTCGGAACCTTATAAGCTTTTAGTTTTTCGTGAGGTCCTACTTTTATAACTTTTGAACTTATTGTCAGACGAAAAATCTTAGTTTGTAGCACTACAAAAAGCACGTTATTTCCATCCCAATTCTCGGCGCAAAAATTATGCGACCCTGAGTTTGAGGCCGAATATTTAGAGAATGCCGGGGCCGATTGTAATGAAACAAATGCTGACAAATTGTTTTATTTTCCGTTGAATGGTTGTAAAAACTATTTTGATCATTTTTTCCGAAATGCTCTTTTTCGAGCGAGATGAATAAAGAGTCCCGTTTTTTGAGCCTCGAGCAGGAATGTCAAACTTTGCTGGATTACTGTAGAATTACTCTTGGTTCAATCGTCGTCAGATTTTAACCCAATATTTCCTCAACCTTTGTTAGTGTTTTTTTTAAGTTTCTGTTTGAAACTGTATTTGTTATAGTGCTGTAGTTAATTTTGCGGAACAAATTTATCTCCGTTAGTACTGGTCGCAGGGGCATGGGCGTGACACGGTTGACCTTGTCTTGAATTCAATATTACGCTCCTAGTAGTTTTGAAAACATTACCAAAGGAGTAGTTCATAGAAATTTTTATTCATATCACATTATAACAAGGCTTGCGCACCTTCAGCCAGCAACGCAGTCTCTCAGAGTGGACTTTTTTATGCCTCCTTCCTGCTGTTAGACAACTAAAGAGTTGAGCATCCATAGAAAAACCGGAAAAACCTTTCACGACTGCATTCTCCGGTTGGCAACACTTGTGTCTCCTCACTCCTGTTTTTTCCCGATGGAATGAAATGTCATCAGTGGCCTCCCCGCGGAGGGAGGGATTTCCATTGTTAGGTCACTAACTACGTTTTGCAGGCTTGCGCCTATCCAGGCACATGAACCCCATGGGGTAGAAATTTTGAAACTGAGTGAAGTAGCTTTCAAGAGGGGTGAGAGTCCACCTGCTTCTGTTTGCGTTCAAAACAAGTGGCGTCCGTAACGAGAACAATTCCTCATTCGCTTTCTTATCACCTCTGGCGTCACATTGTAACCAAATCGAGAAACAACTCACGTGCTTGGTTTAACAAATTGGTTGGTTCAACAAGGTTTCATTATTTTTTAAATATGACTTGGGTTTCCGCGTTGGACGTGTTGTTCAGGTAAAAATCCCAGCAGCCAGGTCATTTATCTAGGCTTTGAATTGTTTGGACGGGAGGAGAAGTGAGGAGGGGTGGAAGAGAAGCATATTCTTGGTTGAGGGAAGGGGATCCCCTGTCGTGTGGTGTGCGTGAGGGAAGAGATAAGGGGAGGACCCCCTTAGTTCTGAAGGAGTGTGAGCAAGGGTGGAGGGTCCATGACAACATTGTAGTTGAGGAGGAGGATTAAGAGGCAGAGTTTTTCCCCTGTAAGCGGTCGGTTAATTAGCAATGGGCGTTTTGGGATGGCAGGTTTAGGAGGGGGGAGGTCGAAAGACACAAAAAATCGTTAACCACTTCTTCATCTGACCATATTTCCACATGCTCCAAACACGTTACGTCCCTATCCTTTATTATTAACCCTTTTGCTACGAGCGACGTTTTAAAATGGTGTAAATGCCCATGTGTCCACGGTCAGTTGCTTGTTGATGCAGTGGAATAACAAATATAGGACGTGTAATTTGCAAATTGAGGGTTTTAAGTATGTTGCCTTATGTTTAGCTCTACAATTACAAATTTTAAACGGAGCTCTACCGTTATTTTTAACGTAGTTCTTGTGCAAAGGAATCTCCGAACTAATTTTTTGTCAGTTATTTAGTTAGTTAAGGAGTAATTTTTTGTGAGGTTTTTAGTTAGTTACCGAGTTATCATGTTTTTAGGTAAACAACTGAAAGTCATTTTTTCATATGAGTTGACGGCCATATTTGTAGCGAATTTAATTGTTTAGTTTTCCCTGTAAAGGTTTTCCCATTAAAGTTAAAATGTCATTTTTCCCGCGAACGATAAGGAACAGCTGCCTATGAGACTTTTAACTAGGGTTGTCGATAGATAGTATAGTTAATAAGTTGATTTGATTCCTAATTAATTTACCCTAATCTGCTAACTAGCACTAACAGATCGTCTTGTATGTTTTCAGCATAACTTTTGAGTCTCTGTCCATTTGTGTAATTTCCAAATACCTATATACTAACGGTCAAACGTTTACAAGACACCGATGATCGCACGTTGTACTTCAACGCAAGGGATTTCCAGTTTTAGAATTTAAAAGAATATGATAGCCGAAAAAAAAAGGATCCAAAAACAAAAGTTCCCTAGACCGTAAATCTCATGAATTATGTAACAGAGTGAAAATTACTAAGTACAGATTCTTTAATTCGCGTTCAGTTGATTCCAATAGCCCGACTAAGAACATTTAAAATTTTAAATAATTTCTATCGTTGAGTAATGGAGAAAATCATTTACGAGTGCGAAATACAATAACAAAATTATTTTTCTAACCATTGATATGATTTTGTTTACTAGAGAGCTTAATATTAATGGTAGAATTTCGTTTAAAAGCTATGAAGGGACTGCAAAACTAAAAGAATTCTTTTCCAATTTAATATATCTCGAGGCTGCAGCAACAATGTTTTCCGCAAAACCATTGCATAAACAAATAGTTGACCGTGACCGCATGCCGTAATGGGCTTTTCAAGCGGAAAGGGTCAGGATTATCTCCGCCCGGTGGCCGAGAAAAAAGGTCTGGCACCCCGCTGGGCCTGGCCCCAAGTTGAGGAAACACTTACCTGAGCAATCCTAACTAAGTGAAAGCTCCGTTCTGGGAATACAAGGAATCTTAGTAGCATTTGTGAGGGAAGTAGCATTTTCCAACTTGTGGCCCCATCGCGAAAGGGTTAACATGCAAGATTACAGGCTTATTGTTAGTCAAAACTTTTCGGAATAAGTGCGGTCGGTGACCTTGGCATGACAAAGCAAACAGCTTTGAGAGCGGGCGGAGTAAGGGGTCATTCAAGAATAAAGCAAGGGAGGGGATTTACATTCTTCTAACATTTTCTTACGTAGAGTGTTTTCGGGACCCTAGATAATCCTAATTTAGATTTTGTTTTCTCATGAGATCGTGGCTGAATCACTAATAATCGCAGTTCGTAGTTTTAATACTGCAAACAGGGTGTATTTGCACCTGGGTACAAAGGAAACATTTATTTTTTATGTACTGAAAAGGAAAACAAACAGCGGTTGTTAAGAATTCAATGATTGCTTAAATACTGGTTTGTCATCGGGTTGTTTAATCCCTCCGCCAGGGTCCAAAAAATCTCATGTTATATTTAACGTAGTGAGCATTAAAAACATCCAAAAATATTAACTGGCATATTCTCAGCAAGCCCGGATAGTGCATTATTTTGGTACCTACTTGAAAACTATGGCACTCAAAAGCTTATGATTGTTTTAAGTTTATTTTTAAACCGTTGCCAAGACTAAATTTTGTCTGGTCACCGCCATTTGCATGAGTTACTTGTCCTGGTTGCCGCGTCATTACATGTCGACAGGTGATAAACTTTGGTTCCATCGCCGTGCCTTCAATATGCTGAGCCGTAGCCTCCAAGATATAAAGGCCTGAACACCCGAATGACGATCGTCATCTGTTTTCCAAAAGTAAGCCTAAAATCGTGTGTGTTCTTACGGAAATTCTAATATAAGGTTATAATGGCAGATAATTCTTTGTTTGTACCGTAAATATTTGTTAAATGAGATAATGCATCATAGCCAATAGCTGCAGAAATTCATAAATCGTTGCAATGTGATTTTATCACAACATTTTATTTCACGAAATTTAAAGTGGCTTATAGAAAGTGATCAGATTTTTATTTGCCATTCATTGGATTTTATATCCCTTAAGCAAATAATACTTTGCGTACCATGAGAACATAAGTTGGTTATGTAACGAAGGGGAGCGTCAAATGGCTATCTGAGGTATATGACGTCTTCATCCTCCATTGAGGTTTTGCGTCGCATGACACTCATAATAAAATTTAAGCCATCAGGATTCGTTTGTGCTTATATTATCAGCATAAAATTGAATCAAATTGTCTCCTTAATCTACCCAATTTGGTTTCAGGTTTCACGATCAAGAATGCGAGGGAAATATATTCACCGCAATCGCAGTAGAATTAAAATTCGCGTCAACAATTTTCCTTGCTGGTTTTCGAATAATAATTTTCTTAAAAGCCCAGCTAAAATAAGACGAATGATTTTCGAAGTGCTTCAATATTTTTTGATGAAACTAAAGTGGTCCTTGAAATGCGGCTTATTACAAGAAATAATTGCCTAACTTTGTTGAACCTTGCCATAAGAAATACATAGGAAGCGCATTTCCCACGTTTTTCGTAGACCTACTAAATAGAAGTGGGGGGAGGGGGTAGTATTACGATCTGTATATCTATGAGGCTACGCCTGAGCGCAGTATTCCGATGAGAAGCCAATACTGCAATACATTTCGTCACCTAACAGGTAATCTATGCTCAATCTTCCAAAAATTAAAAAAAAACCGCCAGTCAAATACAGTAAGAAGAAAAAAAATACAATTTTGGATCCCATCTGAATCATCCATCAATTTCAGATCAACCAATTTTATCCCATTGGGCTTCACCATCAATCACCGCATATATTAGCCGGTATACTGCATTACAGTAATCATTTTTATGTCCGTCAAAACTAGCTTGCAAAATTAATGTGAGTTGCGTCAGAAAGCAGCACGAAATCTTGGCGGCCCCTTAGACTACGCAACCCGCATGTAGCCTCCTTACTTACGAACCCCCGTACATCGAAGTCATTTTTCCGGTCCCAGCGAATTCGTTATAGGTAGGTTTGACTGTACGTACTTACTTACTAATAAGTTGGCATAATTTTTCATAGCCATTACCCACCTAACCTGAGTCGCAGGACGAGGGTAACTGCTTGAATGAGCCTGAAATAGATTTTGCTGCCACCACGTGCCTGGCCAACCGGAATTAGTTTTGGCTTGTGTACTCCAATATTGTGCTGTTATTTTGTCCAGCACCAATTTTGACCTTGCGCACAATAGGCTGACATCTAAAAATGCAGAAGTGCATTTTTCGCTTTGGTTGTTGAAACTTTGTATGGTTACTTCAGATTGATTGCTGCTCATGTCTTTTTGTGTCACATTCCATAATTATCGTGCAGTAAAAATGAAATACGGCTCAAAGTTTAATGAATGCCATGGGAATGAGCTTATGATTTTCTCTGAGAACACTCGCATTGAAGCTGTTGGTGTACCTTTGAGAGTTCACCCAAGGAATAAAAACATATTCATTTCCACAAGGCAATTTATTGATTTTACATGCTAGTAATTTATGCTCGCTTTGAGTAATATTTGGGTTTGTTGTGCAGTAGGCATGTGTCATCTTACTTACAATTAGACGTATATCACATAAGATATAGAACTCAGATCCTCCCAGCGAAGTACCTAAGTACTATCAGTGACGAATATGGGTTATAACTTCGGGAAATGGGGGAGGGAAGACCGGCTACCTAGTGGTGACCGGCTGTAGTTTAGGTATCCGTACATGCGTTTCTCGCCGTGACCTTATTTTGGGGGGGCCCCCCCATATATATGCTACTGTGTACTATGCTTGTAATTGAAGGCATGCATGGTGTTCTTTGATCACTACTCACCATGTTTTCGTTATTTCTGCTTTGCTTTATCATTGTTTTGGATTTTCATGTTATTAATCCATTTCAGCCCTCAGAGTTTCCTAAAGAATGCTTTTAATGAAATTGCTGTGCTTTGTGATATCCTTAAGATGAATTGTAATTGGTCACAGTATTAATGCTGTGGCAGTGACAATTAAAGAATCAGGGTATCCAGAAAAATGTTTTAAACCTGAAATAAAAATTCAGTCATTTTCGCCCATGTGCTCTTTTAAGCTCTTCTGTGCACATGCAGCTCTTTGGGTCCTCAGAAATTTCTGCAGTGAGGATCCAACTTGTATAGTTTTCATGCAAAATATTGTTTATTTTTTCTTTTGTATTAAGTGTAAAGGTTTCTGTGAATATTGTGTATGTATTTTACATTTTAGTGGTGACATTGAAAACTAAGTAATCAAATTACATTTTTATGACAGCTCAAAGTACAGCTACTCACACAGCAGATCGGGGAAAGACTTTTCTGAAGACTTGCTGCGAGAACGAGAGAGGCAAAGGAAAGAAGACAAATATAGAGAGCGGGAAAGAGATAGGTAAGCTGAACTCATCTATTTTGCTGTATTGTTATGTGGATTAGTTCATTGAATGCACCTCAAATGGTTGGATGTTCATACTAGGGATGGGCAAAAGCGTGTATTGCAGTAAACGTTGGCACGCTTGTTATTCAGGCATGTACACGTCTTACCTGTCCCAATGCATACAATGGTTAGTCTCTAGCCCCACATTCCGTTCTGCAATGGGCCTATAGGTATGTACGCCTAGAGTTTTGGAGTTCTGCACTGCTGCTTGCAGAACGGCAGCCTGCTAAGGTCAAACTGTCACAGGGTGTAAGATGTGACTGTAGGTGGTGACAGTAGTCACCGACTGCAATCCAGATTCCAGGAAGTACGGTACATGCTGATTCCTAACGATTCACCTCGACTCAAGTCATATTAAGTGACCGGAGGAGGGGGGGGAAGGGGATGTGGCCACAATTCTTGATCAAAGGCTGACGATGCTAACGTGTATTATTTTGCAAGAAAAAGAAAACGTGTACATGCCTCCAGACATGTACACGTTTACCCGTCCCATCCCTAGTACATACAATGGATGCACTTTGCTGTGTTGCCGTAGGATATTTATTTACGTTGAGATACCCAATCCTAGCTCTGAAGAAGAGTTAAAAAAAAGACTTGGGATATACGTAGTTAGGAAAGGAAGTAAGCGAGCGAAAGAATGATGCTACTGATGGGATCTTTGCAGTGGTTGATTCTCATTTTAATGTAGTTGCTTATGATTAGAGTTGGTGATTTTTCACATTTGTGATAAATGCTAAATAAAAACAATGCAATCATATGTAATAAATGCAAATGTTATAGAAAGTCTACAATTCATTCATTCACTTACTTACTGTCCCATTTGTATCTTCACTAAGGAGACGAATTTTCAAGTGTTAACGCTTGCGAAGCCTTCGACAAAGTCACAATGGTATGTTGTGTAGCGCTTAGGAATAAATGACTTCACAGATCTTCGTTGTGTCAATGATGAAAGTACCTTAAGGATTTAAATTTCAAAATGTTCATTTTTTTGGCTAGTGATTGGATGAAGCAGTGCTGAACAGAGTGGATCTACTTATGTCTTTGCCTAAGTGTCCATCGCACATTTTTTTGTTATAGGTATATAAAAAAGATATGTATATTGGTGTCAAAGTTTGGGCAACATAGATAAGTCAGTATCATATCGCTGCATTGTAGATTCTGCCTGATCTCAATATGTGGATGAGTCTCATCATGTTTCCCAAGGAATTTATTTTTCTGTCACGTCACAGAGCCACTGCCTGCACAAGTCTGAACATGATCACAGACTAATGTAGGCACTTGGGATTCTGTACCAGGGTGCAGATATGAAGAAAGAAGGTTACCTGCTTGCCAGCTTCCAGCTCCCACTTCGGCAAGCCTTCATCAGCAATGTACAAATGTAATCAAATGGAGGTGGATGCAGTAGAAGCAAATTTAGGCTGTTGGTAGTAGGCTACCCACACAGCCAATTTTACTGGAATGGACAAACAATTGAGGGCCTGAGAGTCAAAGTAATACAAGTAACAAACATCGTCCAGTGTCACCTGTATCACTTTACCCCGGTAAGAAATGACTAAAAGCATAGTAGCTGAAGTGTTCGGCGACTAGTTTGCAGCACCATACGTTCGAACACTTGTATTCCTTTTCCTGTGGCTACCTGATGGTACCCAACAGTACCAACTTAGAACGCATGCACTTTTATCGTTTTTCGTGTTTATGTTACTTGTATTACTTTGACTCTCAGGCCCTCAATTCTTTTGCAATGGATTCTTGCACCGGTGGGCCTTTTTACAGGGAGTTGTCAGACTCGACAATGTCGTTGAAAGTTCTTGCCTGGTTACCCTGTGGCTGCATCCAGCTTGCGGGGGAAAATGATTATTAAGAAAGGTTCTCTGCTACTTTCTTTGTGTGTGCTACCAGCTCGGACTACCGGTGCATGTCGGAGCTGGTAGCTGGTGAATGGGCAACATGCTTTCTTTGCGTTCATGGGCTTGTGGTGGGAACTCAGAGAGAGAAAACATGGGTCCAACACAAGATGCAATTTGAAGTTGGGTATGTATTTATCGTATTATTTTACTGTGATCGTGTCCATGGGGGCTATTACAAATGGGAGTATGTTATCACACCGCCAGGAGGAGTTTTTGTACCATCGTAATTGAAACTCCAACCCCTGCAATTATGAACGGGGAGTTGGAGAGTCACCGTCCGTCGGTGCCACACGTCTTGGAGATGGTGAGACCCGATGCAGCGGAAGTTATGGTGAAACATTTGAAAGGCTCAAAAAACATTTCAAAGGCTCTCAAACAATATACATATTTAGTTTGAAGACATTCCTTTCTCCATATTCGTGATGCATGGCACATAACCCTCTTTCAGTCATGTTCACTTTCTCTCATTTGACCCAAATTTGATAGCAAATTGATATATCCATGTCCAAATTGATACATATTCTAGAAGAGAGAAGGTATGATGTCTAGATGCACGAAAATGAACCCTTAGTTTGCCAAAAATTACTAATCATGGTACCAAGATAATTATTCTACTTATCTGTGTATTAGTGTACAACTGATAGATTAAATATGGTGGAGCACACATTTTAAGTGGCTTTAATATTCCCCTAAACTATTGTAGTGGATGGTTCCACCTATTCTTTTCTTCAATCTGTGATTAGAAACTATCCAGGCACAGGCTGACTGTATGCACTGTATGCAGGCGTTGATTGTATGCGCTGAAATTAGGACAAGATAATCGTAGGGGGTGGGAGGGAAGGAGTTATGGCAAATTTGGCTGAGACTTATTTTCTAGAAGAGACATTTCAGTAATTAAATTCCCTCTTAAGTCAGGTATGATTGTAAATGGCTACCTGTGAGGAAAAAATTGTTTTGTTTGTATTCTGAATAACCAGTTATTACAAAGGACAAGTGTAATTTTCCTTGATCATGGAGAACAAGCCTAATTTCCTTATTTCTTTTTCAGGAATTCCCGAAGCTGAAAATGAGCTCCATGAGTTTTTACAGGAGTATCATCTGATATTAAAACTGCAGGCCTATGCCAACGAATTGAGAGTGGCTCAGTGTTGAAAATGTCCTCAACTCAAACTTGTTGAGGTGCTGTGTTTATCACGTCGCATCTCACTGAGAATCTTGAAAGATGAAACTTAAGTGAAGTTATGTGTTAGTTGCTGGGTAATTGACTGGTGGGCATGAAAGTTTCTCTGTTTCTTTGGTTTCATCCCCATTGGAGTTGGTGTGACTCAAGTATGATTGGACTCATTTTTGTCATTAACTTTACAGGGCAGTGGGGGTTTTTCTGGCAATGGCCAGTAAACTGGAGAACTGTAGTAGTGTGGTTGCTGAAGTTTGCCGGTGTCATTTAATTTTTATCATGGCCCACAAATGTGTATCCTCTTCTTCTAAGGTGTCACAATTACTCTCAGTGATTTATCATGTGGAGAAGTAAGCTAGCTCTCCTGTCGTGGACAGTACCTTCCTGTTTGACTGACAATAGGTAATTATAATTTAATTTCGATTGAGTTGTGTTATATTTATGTGTGTTTCCTTTGTGGTATTAGTTTATGTTAATGGAATACAATCCAGTTTCATTGCTTTTATCATTGTGTGAAACAGTAAGATTTTGTTTCATATGTTTTGTGAAAGAACACAATGAGACGTACTGACATGTAGTAGCTGAGGCTTTCTTGAACTGTTTTCATGCTATGATAAATTTTTTTAATAACAGATATTGTTGAATTATTTTCATGGGACGTTGATGAAACCTATCAGTTACTGAGAGGATTAGAAGTCGCATTTTCATCGTGCTGCATAATCATTATTTTCTCAAGATTATACTTCAAGTTTCTTAAACAATTTTTCATGATACATAATTACAACACCGTATTCCTCAAATTGTGTCTACCCATTGTTTTTGGGAGGCAAATTTTTGTGACGAATTGAATTTACATCGATGGAAATACTGACGTTGACTTGGAATTTAATCTGCGATTCATTCAGGGTTGTTAATGAAGCATTGAAACACAGATGTTGGACTATTTTATCGTGTGCCCTGGAGTTTGATCTCTTCTGGAATGTTAACGCCTGAACCAATTTTTATACAAATTACATCAGGATTTAGCTTTGTCTTTTCCCTGTTAAATGATAAAAAAATTCCATGCTCAGGACATGAAATAACTTTTTTTTGTCCCTTGGATGTATGAAAAAATATCTTTCCAATTTATCTGACGAAAAGGTAATTTTATATCAATGGGCGCATTCAGGGGACGGAGCGCTCCGGGATCGGTGGAGCGGACCGCTACCTAGCCTGTGCTTAGCTCCCCTGAATGGAAAAATGATTGAGCGCTACGGTGGAACTTTTGAATCGTAGTCTCTCTCCGTCCGCAGATTTCTTATCGTAGATAATTGATGGAAAGGACTCATAGTACTTTAATAAATCTCGAAATTACCTTCCTATGATTAGTAAGCACAATTGTAGATGTGTTAATCCGTGCTATCATCGTCTAGAATATTTCTTATTTCCAAAAAGGATGGAAAATTTTCCTCATAGAGCATGCTCTTTAGTTTATCCTTTCCACGAAAAGAAGCGATGGAAGGAGTTGAATAAATAAACAATAAACCACGCTTGGATGGGCAACTACACTTGGTGAGCTCATTCCATTCTCGTAGATACTTCACCGAGCGAAGACACAAAGACGGTTAATTTTTTGCTGTGCTGCTCTGGTTGTTGTGTGAACTTCCGAGCATTGATTGCAAGTTAACGCTGCTAAAAATATATTTTAAATGACTCTGTTCAAAGGTTATGTACTTCAATAATTTCCTTGGGGATGTGCAAACATGTGATGGTGTTTCACAGGCCACATTTTTTGTGTTGCGCTATGGTGTAATTATATTTTTCATGCATTCTGCATTACAAGACAAGATTCCTCTGTGGTTCTAATTCCTCGTCATGGAAAATGTGGACGTGTTCGAGGTTTTCATTTCTAGAAAGCTCTCCGCTAATTATTTGCGCTCTTGAGCAAAGTATTATTACATATTAAGCATATTAATAATGCCCGATATGCTTGTTTCATAAGCGTATGCTCTCTCGAAACTAGTTAAATTATTCGATCGTTACCTTAGCCCATAGCCCAGCAAACTCAGCCTACAAGACATGCATGATCATTTAGAGAACGAACTGTGAAGTATTCTTATAATTCTCTCGCAAACAATTCACATTAATATTTTTCTTTCATAATCGTACACCGTCAATGATAGACACAAATTCGTGGGCAAACAATATACATCACTGTCGAGACGTTAAGAAATTGTTACGTTCGCTGACCCTTGTGTATTATTTTCCCAGTCCTATAATAAGTGTAAATAGCAGAAAACGTTGGCAAGGGAGATATGTCTAGTTTATTTTATTTGTGACAAACATCTCAATAATACAATGAGAATTAAGAAGAGTTCTATACTAATTCTAGCCAACTTTTGCGATGAATGAGAGACGGAAATTAACTATAAGTCAACCGCACGCTTGCATCAAAAGTGCATTATATTAATTGTATTTGAAGATAGTTGTTAATCACATTCAAGAAGATAATTTTTTGAATACATATTTTCATGCACCAGACCACACAAGCATGTAAGGGTAATTCACGTGAAGACACCACGCCGAGTAGTAGAACAAGCATTCGAAAAATCGCGCCCGGTCACCGAGCGCTCAGTACAGGTAGTGGCCCAAAGGACCGCTATTCAGTGTTCTTGGAAAGAATCATGGGCCATTGGAAGTGGAACCAATGACCTTCCTTGTAAAAGAGGAAACAAATCCTAAACTTAATGTTAAAATGATTCCTTTCTGCATAAAGGTTTAATAAAAATTCCAGCACTTCTCCCACATCAACTACTTTTGTTTCCATTTATGTCCTTCTGGAGTCCAGCCATAGAGCTGAAGTCCAAGTTTTAAAGTACCTAGAAAATTTTGCAATCGCGAATTTTGCGAATTTAGACAAAAATTGTCCTAGGAGTGGTAATTAGTTACAACATACTCCATACTGACGGGGGAAATGACTTTTGAACTCACGAAATGTTGCCCCAAAACGCGAATTTTCATTTTTTATGAAAAATTGTTGAAAGTACATTTCAAAGGCAAGAAAAACATTAGAATTGCAAGCAAATGTTCTCAATTCGATTTAAACGAACTCGCGTGCAAATATTCCTGAGGTATGCGGAAGTTTGCAGTTCATCATAGCATAACCAGTGTTACGATGACAATCGCGGGAGGATGACATCGGGTGCTTTCGATTTACAGCAATAACCGGCAATACACAGCTTGTCACGCCGCGGTGCTTTCTATTTACAATTAATGGAATAACCATCTATCGGCATCTATGATCGGTGGCTCTCCGCTCCGAGGTGATTCGGACAAAGGATAAGCAATATGCGCATTTATTCAAAGTAATCTGCTACAGCAGGGTTTCCCAAACTTTTCCTGCGATGGAACACTTTGTAAATCCTGAAATTTTAACGGAACACCTTGTGGACTTCGCATATATTAAACCATTTTATTTAGGTAGCAGCATATAAAGCCATTACAGTAAGTCCTCGACTTAGGCGGTTAATTCGTCCCAAAAATTTCCACGTAAGTTGAAATCTGCGGAAGTCGAAACACAACAACTTCCCTATCCATTTTTGAACCATTAGCAGTGCTGCTTTTACTGCGATTGGCGGCAATCGGCTACAGCTACAGAAAACGCCATCTTTCGAGAGGCCGTTCAATTATCATAATACGACAATTCCGAGAGTACCACATCCAATCTTTTTTTCACTGGAAATTTAAGTCTAATGTAAGTATAATTACACAAAACATGAATAAATTGAAAATTTGTTAAATTATCATACTCAAGTGAATGCCTGTTCATAATTGGAATAGTTCTTAATAAATAGCTACGTATTTAGCTGAAACGATTTTAATGATTTTATGAGACAACTTTCTCAAACTTGATAAACAACGATCCCAATGATCATGTCACAACGGAAATACAAGTTCGTCTGTTTTCTGCATGAACGCGTTCTTTTTTTTGCTGTGATGTAGAACAGGCGTCATCTATGGAGTAGATAATTAACTACGCGTTGACTTACGCGGGAAGGACAAATTACACCAAAAAAAGACGTTGATGCCATGTGAAGGCCGAATCACCCTAGCGTTCATCGGAGTGGTTAGCTCCCGGGTGTTTGTTCGTCCAATCACATTGCGCGATGTGGTTGTCGGTGCCACTCCTGTGTACCTCCTTGTACTCCTCTTGGAGAACGTTCTGATAGAATGCGTGAATGTTTCGAGTCCGTTTGTGAAAGGCAGTTGTCACTTGAAATAGACAATGGAGAGGTTATGGCTTATCGAAGGAATCGATGAAGGAGAAGGCTGAAAATGGCCGCTTTGCTCGTAATGATTGCAGAATATTATGACAGCATCCCCAACAGCAGGATCTGGGTGCATCACTGGGTCGCTAGTCGAAAGGAACAAGGCTGTGATCACAATTTATTCAACCATCAAACATACTTTTTCAAGATAAAAAAAACCTTTGTCCTTTTTCAGCCCCATATTCTGATTCACTCATGATCTATAGAAGCGAGCCAGGAGGAGATTTTCGATAAAACAAAAACGCGTGCAACGGCAGCAGACGACGTGGTCACGTGGTTAAATCTGAGTCCGTGATTGGCTGCGGTTGTGATTCTCGGTCGGAAAAATAGACAGTCGGCTATTCTCACAACCGCACCCGCTCACGCCAACCGCTGCCTTTCAATTGGTTGAAGAGTTAACCGCTCCGACGAACGCTAGTGTGATTCGGCCTTAAGCCCAGTGACAGGCTTACATTTTATTCCTGTTTCTGTTGCCACGACAGCTAATAAAAGGTCAAACACATAGATTCTTATGGAGCCGGCCAGGCTTGCGACCAGCGACAGATTTGAAAGCGCTGCATTTGTGTTTATGGCACGATACGACAAATAGCCGATGTATGCTTCCAATACAGAGGACTGGCGGACGAGTCACTGCTTATCGCGCAGTGGTTGTGCGCTTGACAATGATTCTCGGGTTGTCACCCGGTGTGTCTGTCGCGGCAACAGAAACGCAGAGAAAATGCAAGCATGTCACTGACGTAACTGAACATCCGCGTAACTACGGATCCGTGTAACTCGGATCCGCATTAGTCAGGGACTTACTGTATAGGTTACTCGGAATACCCATTAGCCTTCCGTGGAACATAGTTTGGGAATCCCTGTGCTACAGATTTGAAGACTAGACAGACTGCGCATGTGTGAATAGCCGCTTTGAGTTGTTTCATTTCAATTGGCTTGTTCGCCAAGATTTTTTTAATGCCAATTATAGTTTGAAAACTATAGAGAAACGTATTTTTCGAATTTTTTTATTTTGTTCTGATTTGTTCATTACACTCTATTACGGATTTGAAGACGAGACGGACTGCGCATGCGTGAATAGCCGAGTTGTTTAATTTCAATGGGCTTGTTCGCCAAGAGTTTTTTAAATGCCAATTCTGATAGAGTTTGAAAAATAAAGAGACGTATTTTTCCGTTTTTTGATCCGTCGCCTGCTTTTCAAATTATCGGCGGCGGAAAATCAGGGTTCTTAACCCTTTCACGTAAAAGAACCAACATGAAAAGTTTTGAAGTCACTTGCTGCTCCGTCCAATCACGCTGGGCGCTATGCAGCATTCCGCTTCCCTCGTTTTCAAGCGATCGAATTAGAAATGGATTCGGATCTCTGATGACGTCACGAACTTTTTGAGTGGGCGGCAAGTTTCGAAAATTTTTGTTTTTGATTTAAGAGTGAGTGGCTGAATATAGAAGAATTTTGTCTCCACCGAAAATTTATTTTCTAATCCATCTACCGAATTTGTGAATTAAATTGCAATTTCACATCATGGTACCTTATTGCAATGGGGTCGTTCCATTGCAATGGTTGCGTAGCTGGCTTGAAAGCACCAATCAAGACCAACTAGGACATTAATATAATTGTTGATATATTTATTTATTGCGTGGCACCAAGATTGATTTCATTGTTTTAATCTCTAGTTGTTGTCCATTTCCGTCTAATGACTGTTTGTTTTCCAGTGACAACTGTTAAGTATCCTAGTTTTATTCCTGGTTTCTGTGCTTTCAAGTTAATTTGACGAGTTATTGAGATGCTGAATGCAAAATTAAGCGCAAGAGACCGGGCTTTCCAGTATCAAAAAGATGGATTTTATTGTATCGATAAAAGTACGTTCATGTACAAATTCTACAATTGTCAGGTTGCTTGGGAAAGACTCAACTGGAAAACATATAAAATCTTCGAAGCACGTAACTGCAGCAAACTTTCACAAGGGTGGAAATTCTCTAAAGTTACATGTCAATGCAAAACATGCATTAAATTATATTTTTAAATTTAGTGCCACTTTTCCAGGTTCCGCTACTGAGGTGATTGTCTTCAGTCATAACATGGCTAGAAGGGGAAGGGTCACATAATAACCCAGATCATGTTGGGTTAAATTATAATATAAGTGACCCTTTTCTAGGCTTTGAAATAATCGGTATTTTATGTATATATATATATAAATTTGTGGTCACTGTGAAAACACCGAAATGTCTTATTGAAAGTACCGAATTCCTAATTTCAAAGTACCGCTTTTCTCCCTCTCAAACCACCGAAAAATTCCTTTCCCTACCTATAGGTTTGCAAACGGATAACGAAAATTTCATTGTAACTCTTCAGAGGAGGCAAAAATCGCATTCTCTGTACCTATGCATGAAGTGTACTTTCGAAAGACGTTTAGAACAGAATTGGAATTTTTTCAGAGTCGAACTGCCGACCGAAAACTCAAAAGTCCATCAATATTACTAAGTAATATTGTATTGCCTATGAGTTCCTTATAATTCATAGTTCTACTAAGCTGAATAAGAATGAAAATCGTGGTTCTTTTTACTTATATATGCAGCGCGATCAAGTACGAGGGTTTGAATCATAGCCGGATGGGGATTTTTACGGAGTCAAATCAACAGCCGAAGCCGAAGACAGTCCAGTCATGTTACAGATTTTTATTGTATTGCTTAACTATAACTAAATTTTCACAGCTCTGCCTTTCTAAATAAGAAAGAAAATCATGGTTCTTTGAACTAAAGCATGCGGCGTGCTCTGG
Organism: Pyrrhosoma nymphula; assembly: GCA_963573305.1. Taxonomy (NCBI): domain Eukaryota; kingdom Metazoa; phylum Arthropoda; class Insecta; order Odonata; family Coenagrionidae; genus Pyrrhosoma; species Pyrrhosoma nymphula. Next base: position 92,615,119 of record OY754339.1, read on the forward strand.
TACGAGGTTTTGAGCCATAACTGAATTGCCAATTTTACCTGAGTCGAACCGAGGACCGTAGACTAAAAGTCCAACCATTTCATCAGTCACCATTGTATAGTCTATGAATGTGTAAAATGTCATAGCTGTACATCGCTAAATAAGAAAGTCAATCATGGTTCATTGTGTCTATTCACGCGATGCGTTCAAGTACGAAGTTTTGAGAGACAGCTAGTTTGACAATTTTTCCAGAGTCTAACCGAGGACCGTAGACTTAATGTCCAACCATGTTATCCATTACCATTATATTGTCTATGAATGTGTAAACGTTCATAGCTCTTCATCGCTAAATAAGAAAGTAAATCGTGGTTCTTTGTACCTATGTTCTCCGTTTCATTGCACACAAAATTTGAATTCCTGCCGAGTCGGAGACTCAACATTTGTTAGTTGAATGAATACACCTGGTGACTCCTTTATTTCCACGCCATTTTAATCATGAATTTTCATTTTATCTGTACTGATAATGAGCTTTTTTTTGATTGAAATATCCATAGGTACTCATAGATTTAGGGAAGAAGCAGAAGCATGAGGATCTTCATGTGGTCTTGGAATCTGTAATTTCGAATGATGATAGTTAAGGCACTTGCCTCATCTTAACACAGTAATTAACTATATCTTTAATTATGACTGATAATTAATGCCCGTGCAGAGGACGCACCTATTGTTAAAGATGGGTCATATTTATTAATGGGTCAGACCCCTAATTAACTATAACTCCTTGCCTATTGATGCTCATTTTCTTTGTAAAATGAAGTGCAATTGGTGGTCGGTTTAATATTTTAGGATAATTTAGCTGTGGATATGTAGTGGCTGGTGGCAAAGAAGTTGAATTTAGGGATGGACGGTTATGAGGAAGAACCGATATGAGGTTAGCTGGTTATTTTCAACCTAAAGATATTTTTAAAGCAAGCTGAATTTATTTTTTAAAATACATAAAGGACTTTTTTGTTCATTAATTACTTGACCATTCAAAATGCTCTAGTAATGGATTTCATTTGCTTCTGTATGCATCTCATTAAGTCTAGTTAAGTTTTAGCTAAAATAATGGCAGAGGTGTCATTCACATAGATTGGTGAAAAACCGTATGATAAATCTTTGGAGAGGTCATTGATGAATAGAATGAAGAGGAGTCAAGTTCCAGGAATGGAGTTCAGGTTTTATGATCGACATAATGTAGGTATTATCTTCGAGGACATGAATATTATAAAATCGGTTTTCCATGCGATATGCTCAACAGCAATCACACAATATGTATAAGACCAAATATGTACATATTTTGATTTGTGTGACATCTCGTAATATTTAGGAAGTACCTATATCATTATATATTTGGGTTAATATTTTCTTTACATATTTGGAGAAGTATCTCGCCTCTAATTTTCTCTGGAGTTTAAGCCAATTCTTTGATTTGTACTGAGATAGTGGCTCTAATGACAATTCTTTGCATAGCCTCGACTCGCTGCAAGACTTTCCATAACATCTCTGTGCCAATTAACCTATCTGCTTGCAGCTGCATGCGATCTAATTCCGTTATCGTACTTCGTTTGACATTCCAAATGTCAGATGTGTATTCCAGGTGGGGCTTAACCAGTGAAGAATAGCATCGCTCTTTCTCTTCACGTTTCACTATTATTCTTTAAATAAATGCTATCTTTTTGTAATTCGTTGTCTCGGCCGTGACTTCATGGAATGGACTTATCATAATGAAAAGTAAAGAAAAATTTGTAATTCCACATAAATATTTAATGTACGACCTAGGTTTCGATGTGGCACATCATTGTGGCCAGATGATGACGAGCCACATCGAAACCTAGGTCGTACATTAAATATTTATGTGGAATTACAAAGTTTTCTTTACTTTTCGCTATCTTTTTTCCCGTCAACATTTTTCTCGAGTAGGTATGTTTACTCCAAGATAGGTACCCTGAGTAATTGCGAAGCCTAAATATTTAATGGAAGCAAAGTTGTCCATTTATTTTGTGTTAATTCTGTGACATGGCTCTGGTTTATTTTTCCTTCTCAAAAAAGCGATGGAGTAGCATTTTTTTTATTCAAGCTGTACGCTATTTATTCTCTGTTTGGCATTTCCTAACACTTTATTTTCGGCATTGGAGCTCACCAATAGTCAACTTAGCCTTAGTTCTTGATCTCCGCATTGGTGACTATGTAGTCGATTAAATTATCCATGTGTGGAACACACTCTTGTATTTAATCATTTATTTAACTTAATGACAAATGTATCAGATCATAAGTATGTATAAACTGTCACTTAGTGGCGTCTTTTTTTTTTGACAAACTGTTGTAACGTTACCCAGATATAATTCTTCATTTGCCTAACAGTTTTGTGGTTACCATATTGCTAGAGTTTTATGTAGTAACTTCAGTCTTGAAAATGACAGTGACTTTGAAACTGTGCAGCCAATGAAGAATGAAGTGCAGAATAATTCCTAATATTTTTTTTTCAAGTTTCCGTACTTAGAGTTTCAGTTTAATTCTGAGTTACAGAAAGGTGCTCAAGAATAATGTATTTTTGAATATGCATCTTTCTTTCCTCGTCAGATTGCTAAGTTGTTTTGCCAGCCAAAGAAACCTATTGACTAGCAAATTTTGCACCATTGTTACTGAAGAGAAATAAGGTATATGTTGAAATGAACTCTGTTGATGTCATTTTTTGCCTGGGCCAGATTTTTTAATGTGAAATTTTTGGTAGTTCTTTAATGGAAATTTGACCTAAGAAATCTAACTTTGACAGCTTATACATTCAAATATGTGTTGATGACTTTAAATTTACACTAAAATATCTACTTAACTGCATTCAAAGTACCTTTGTATCTTTAGTGTGGACTCAAACATAACTTTGCGTCTAAATATAAACATAAGTCCGGCAAAAGTTGATATTGTTAGTGATCGCCCTTGAGGTCCATCAAGGGTCAATTAATGGAACGGCAATTCTTAAATACGAAATTTATTACCGAGTCACACATACACGAAATAGTTGTGCTCTGCCACTCGCTACGTCTTACCCGTACACACTCTTATCCCTACTCTCTAGTCAGTGATATACCCACGGAGTCTTATCACTCCCGCCATCCAACAACTACGTCACTCAGTGTCCTCATGCGACCCTCTTGTATCAACCTGATTGGTCATCAATAGTGGCCCACAAGAATTCTATATCTGCAGCTCCTTACAGGCAATGTCACTCTTATCTTAATTTATCCCAGCATAGTAATTTTAATGATTCAAAGATGAGCTGGAACAGCTAGCAGAGTCCGCAACTTCCCACACTCCTATCTTAATAAACCTTATCTTAATTATCCCTAACTAGCACGGACACCCATGGGAAGCGAACCAACCATAGTTGTAGTGCAATGAGCAATTCGCTTATAATATTTTCTTTACCCCTGCAATCACAGTGAAGGTTGCTGAAGTAGCAACTGCCTAATCTACACGGAAGATATCCCGTAGGAGGTGATTTAACCCTTACTCTATGGCACCCGGTACACTGCACACATCCTTTCAGAATATTTTACTCAATTCATTTTTTACTCAGGTATAGTTTCAACGCCTTCTCCCTTCCTCCCCTACCCTCGGAAGGCTACAGCGCTGAGCAAACAGAAAACAGATGCGCCGGTCAGTACACTGCACAAGATTATTTCGGAATTTTTTACGCAGTGATTAATTAATTGCGCATCAATCTGATTTCACCAATCGATAGCGTACGCAGACATTTGATCCATAAATTAAAACTAGCAAAATCGAGGGGGTACGTAGTTATGCAAATCAGGTCCAAAAGTTTAAACATTTTGAAAGTGTTCAAAAACTTTCTATAAATTTTAATATGACCCAAAATATCATTTTTCAACTTTCAGCAATAAAAACAAGATGTTTTGGAGATTTTTTAGAGATTTTTTTGGAGATTTTTTAGATCCTGAGATAAGGGCATAATTGAAAAATTTAAAAATAAACAAAGAGCTATAGCTCGCGATATACTCGATATTTGGGAAAATGATTTTATACACATATCTACTAATACATGAACAGGTAACATATGTACCAATTTTTGTGAAAATCGAAAATGGTCGGGGCATGGTCTCGTTTTTTTTTACATGAAATGACCCAAATAACAAAATAAATTATTGCCAAGCCACTCTGAAAACGCTTAGCTCTGTCTTCAAGTGTCCAGAGAACTCGTCGAGAATTCATGTGGTGGGAAGTATTTATCTAGCTTCTAAAGTCTTTAAGTTTTAAGAAACATTTAAGCATCTAGCTTCGAAATTTTCCACGCACTTCTTATTTTTCTCCCACCGTGGTTTCAACATCTTTGCATCATAACCAAAGGCAAACTAATACCTTTTGGCGATAGTTGTTGGTGAGATTTCTTCAAATACTTTAATCGCCTTATCACTAATGAGGAAAAACTTGTCACACTCTTTTGGGTTTCAGTACTTGCATGCATACATACCCGCCATACGTATGCCGTTCCCTCACGGAGTAGGCACAGTAAAAAACGTTTAATTCTCCGAAGAACTCCAGACCCTGTGGGAATCCGGTGAACATTTCTTTCAAGTCTATACTCACGCTTAACCTCGATGACACTGATTGACAACGTTAACAATCCACAGCGCTTAGATAGCTGGCCAGAAAATAAAAATAAAGTGCGTACACTACATCATCATAAACGCGTAATGGGTACTTCCACCTTCGCTTATCATCGAAAAAACCTAAAGCGCGTAAATTTCATTATCATCGGTTACCGCTGGTGCAGCGTTAATTCCACGGATACTGTGGTTAATTCATTGCCCGTGTCCTCGTGAAACTGAATACCGGCCAGCCATGTTTAGGCGACGCGAGTGCGATGTGAGATATATACCTACAGTGTACTTCACAGGTCATGAGCCTCAGTCGTGTACATACTCGTACATAGGTGAAGAAGTATTTGAAATTTGTTTTCATAGTAAATGGGTGCTTTCAAGTTTCCTCACTTGGGATTGAGGACGTAGTGATCTTAGTGTTATTCAAAATTTGTGTCAACAAGTATTAAACCCAGGTTTTCACTAACCCTGCTTATTACTGACACCAAACGGGTGTTGCACTGGAAAAATAACCCTTGCACCCTCCACGCATTAAGCCATATTTTCGAAAAACTTAGCAGTTTTTCTTCGGAATAAAATGGAAATTATTGTAACACGCGTGTTTTAACGTGCTGTACAGCACTCGTCTTTAAACAATACCTACGTAATAACTGCAATATTTGCTGGTAAATGTATCGCGCAGAAACGGCGTCGTAGTTAATTCGGGAATATGAATCAATAAACGTAATATTATTTTTTTAATTGATAGAAACTCTTCAACGTATACATTTTTAATTTACTAGTTTATATCTTCAGCGCAATACTATAGCTTCTTAATGGTTCCGTTACCTATAAATGAAAGATCTGTGAAATATTGAGATCTTGAGTCCCTCAATTGTATCGACATCTACAGTGCAGACACATCATTCTTAAATGAAAGCATTCAAGTGGTAGACGCTTGCCTTTTCTCTCTTGGAGAACTTTTTAACTCTTGCCTTTTGCTTTAGCGTACCTACTATATTTTGCTAGGGTGGCACACAAAATTTATAGCCTTATAATTTGAAGACGTTCAGGAATTTGTTATTGTAACTACACTTATCCTTAGGACGGATCTGGGGTCAGATTAAGGGCAGTGAAAATCCTTTTCTATTGGCTACGTTAAAGGTGACTTATTTTTACGGAGGGTGTCGCAGCATGGTGATGGATTTGGGGACTGGACAGCGATCACTTTTCGTATCGGCTGCTCTTGAAGCATGGTGATTCTATCGTTCGTGATCGTTGCTGGATGCATCAGGAGCAAACGTGCGGACCACACGACACAGTACAATGGCAGGGCCCTCTGCCCAAAGTAGTGGAGCGCTGTAACGGTGCGACTGTAGTCCACCTCTTCAGCGGTAATGGCAGTGCAATTGCACATAGGGGGAAAATGGCGATACAGAGTGAAGGGACAAGTGTTACCTTTACAGTGTTAGTGAAGGAGAAGAGGATGAAAGGCTACTAGTGAGCGGGTGCTATTTGATGCACACTAAATTTACAAGAACTAAACCTAAGGCAAAACCGCCGCGCCTGAACATTAACAAAATTGAAACAATAACATATTTTGACTTTTTCGAAATAAAATATATAACTTTTTAAAAATATAGTTATATATATGTATACATACATACGTATATATTTTTTTTGGGGGTCTGGTTCCAACGAAATAAAATATATAACTTTTTAAAAATATAGTTATATATATGTATACATACATACGTATTTTTTTTTTTGGGGGTCTGGTTCCAACGGGAACCAGGACAACAAATTTTTCTCTCCTGACCATTTTAATTAATTTTTTTGAACTCTTTTGTACGTTTTTTTCACTTTTTTTTCAGGAATTGTTGGGTCACGGTTATATAGCCTAAGCTGGTATAAAACCTGGGACCACCATTTTTTTTAAATACAAAAACTAAGTTTTAACTATTAAAATGAAGATGAAAGGCCTAGGAAAGAAGTCGGAATGGTTACCGAAATAATATTGCTTGTGGGAGTCTGTAACTTTTGTAACGTTTCTTGTGAATGGAATAATCCCAGAGAGAAGCTGTAAGCGAGTTTTGTGGAAGGGACTTTTTCAAGCGCACCGCTTGTGCCTTAATGAAGTCGTGTATTTTTGGCACTCTGTTTGCGTTTCTGATTTCAGTCATTGGTACAAGTCGGCGTTGGTTTGTGAGGTAGTGCTACGTTTTATTTTGGAATGTCTCTAATTGTTGTCCATGAGGGATGAATTTCCGAACAATTCGCAGCCGTACAGCAGGCTGGGGCGGATAAATGATTTGGACATTGTGACCTTGTCACGCCGCGTGATGCGCGAGCGTGTACAAAGCAAGGGGTAGAGTGCACGACGTGCATTTAGAGCGGAGGACAGGGCTTTCTGTACGTGGGTGGTCCATGTCAGTTTCTCGTCCCTAAGAATGTATCATGTATCCCTAAGAATTTGTGTGATGAATCCATTGGTATACGAGGGGTTTGGTGGTATTGTAAGTTGGACGCCTGCGGAAGTCAATGAGTTTGCTCTTAGCAGAGTTTATCGTGACTATCGAGGCGACCGTCCACTTAGTAAGGAGAGAAAGGTGGTCTTGGATCTTGCGAGCGGCGTTATTACCACTCCAAGATCTTGCCGCGATGGCAGTATCGTCGGCAAACATGAAAGTGAGTAGCAAACGTGCGGAGCACAGGTGAGCGTAAGTTATTAATGATGACCCTTGAAAAAATAATAATCCTTACTCGACCTCTTTTTAATGTAACAGGGAAATAAACCATTTTTACGTGGAAAAGTTTGGGTAGTTATGATTTTTTGATACGTTGTTTGGGTTTAGACTGACATTATAAATTAAGTTTTCGACCTCGGCGCACTACCGCGCTTCATTTGTTTCGAGAAAAACCACTAAATTTTGGGACTTTTTTCAGTCTGCCCAATTTCTACTTAACTATGTATTCCACAGAAAATGTAACACTGTTCTTTTTTATAAATAGAGTAAATTTTATACAATTTAAGCCCAAATAAAGCTCTCTACGTTTAATAACTACTGGGAAATGGCTTTTCACGGAAACGACTTTTTTTTGGGAAAATTAAAGAAATATCAATTTGTGATGATTGTTGCCAAATATCTCAATAACCGCTACTCCTATGAGGAATTTTAAGGGAATCAATTTTAAAGGATATTAAATTATATTTAATTTGAGGTGATATGTCGAATATAGTCTGAGAAAATGAACAATGAAATGTTTTCGAAAAATTCGAAAATCTCAATTTTCATCGCGTAACGCTGAAGTTTATAGATATTCGTTTTTTTAGGAAGGTTTAAGGTATGTTCCCATTGAAGAGTAACAAAGGAAAGGGGACGTCGTCTTAACAAAAAAACTTTGTCAGCAAAAGTTTGCTTATTTAAGCTTCAATGTCACTCAGACGATATATGTTTTGATGATTGTAAGTATGATTGAATGACTTGTACTTTCAGTACCTAGTTATAAAGTTTGAATTGAAAAACCTGTTTTGTTACTTTTGGCCAACCACTGTACATCAAAGCAAAATACATCATTGCTAGTTATAAGCATTTCTGTAGTGCTCTTGTGCGGCTTGGGGCTTCCATCTTTTAATGTCCTTATGGGCTCCATCGGGGTAATAATGGCAGGAAGTGGATTGAGAGAACTTTTCACCGCAATATTCGCCGAAAACATCAGAGCTAGAAACTCCAGAGCAGCTCGATCCCACACATGAGCTCACCTAGAGTCAGCTGGTGTAGTCATTGAGACAATTGATTTCATGGTTAAATATTGAGATATGAATGTTCGTTTGCTCTCTAACGTTGATCAGTCCGCCATCATGAATGCAAATGAGCAATGCCAAGCAGCAGCAACAGAATTCAAGGAAGCTCTACATGAACTTGAAGACCGCTGGCCTAATGCCGCAAGCTTTGGGTTCATTTCTTACTAATAGTGATACTGCAGTATCAGTACTGCCTCTATAAATTGTATAATCATGATTATACAATTTATAGAGGCAGAGAGGATATGGGACTGGGAACTTCATCTGACATTTGTACAACAAATGATTCCCTTTTTCCACGTTTTCAGCGACTTTTTCAATGCCAAATGTGCACAACTCTACGTGTAGGATATACTAACTCTGGAAAAGAGAATAGATTCCACAGAATACCATAAATCTTGAAAAGGATATTTCACTGTTAGGTGAACCAGTAAATTTTGGTCAGGCATTTGGTCTGATATGATCATAGAGTAATGCTAATGATGACCATTAAAACCTCCGGCTAACCCGTGGCCGTAGTATGACCAGCAGTGTGCTCACACGATGGACGCTGAGAAAGGTGCACCTTCAAAATATATGTGGTGAAGTTGAGGAGTTCTGCAACCTTACATCTGCGACATTAGAACAACATGTTGATGCGAGGCGTAGTCGAATCACTCTAGATAATGATGATGTGGCTAAACTAAGGCTTTGTTTTTTTTCTAAACATCTACCGTTTCTCCAAACTAATGTCTTGATGTCAATAAGATGAGGTTTATAGGAGGTCAGGACGTGACTGCCATTTAGCCCAAAAATTGGCAAGGAACGAATTTCAAGAATTATTCGAGTCACCTTCGAGGTGGTGAAATTCAGGCGGAATGATAAGGTGGTAACACTCGCTTCAGTCATCACCTCTGTAAAATTGGATATGTCACAGAGTTTGTTCTGTGAAGAAGTATAAATATTATTTGAGAGAATTCTATGAAAATGAGCTCTCACCTTTCCCTGTCACTTTTTCTCAAGAAGTACTACGTAAAGCTTCGAAGTCATCCCTTAATAGTTGTTACATGCCCATCGTGGTAAATGATGCTTAAGGGGAAAGTTTGTGGTGGTTGATGGTGGACATCTTCTCCTTGAGGTAGTCTGGCCTGGCAACAGTTCATTTGGTTCAATTGCTGACGGTTATCTGAAATATCTGTATTAAGGATGCAACATAGCCGTCATATTTGATTGTTATCCGCCAGACACAGCTCAGAATAGCACGAAAAGTTTAAAAAATACTCGTAGGGGTAGAAGGCATCAATCTCCTGTCATTTTCGAAAGAGATACAGTGGCATAGTGCCCCAGGATAAATTGTTGGCCAATGAAAGTAACAAGAAGTGAATCATTTTACTGCTCAAGAAGTTCTTTGAAGCTGTGGGTTTTGAGTTCGAACAAGCAGTTTAAGACGCTGACGGATTGATTGTGGGAAAAGCTACCTCCTTGTGAGCTCTTTTTGATAAGGTTTTCGTCGCAGGTGATGATATAGACCTCTTATTGCTCCACATAGGATTAGCCTCATCCCAGAAGAATATATATTTTCAGAAAAAAGGAAGGGGAAAAACGGGAGAAAAATTGTACACTGAATGTCCTTTTACACCCTGTTTTCCAGAAATAGTCCTTCTCATTCATGTCATCAATAGGTGTGGCACCACATTTGCGCTTTTTGGCCAAGGGGAAATCAAATCTTGTTTCTTTTTCAACAAGCATGCACATCTTCGAGAGGAAGCAATGGCCTTTCTTAACCGTGATACTACCGCATACGACATAACCACGGCCGGTGAAACAATTCTGAGCTCTATGAGGGAAATTACCGTAGACAAAATCTTGACCAGCTCCGATGCCAGCTGTTTGCGAAAGCAGCAACCAAATCTAGATTCAAACTTGCAAGACTACTACCAACTAGAGATTCTTCAATACGTCATTCTCTTAGGTGCTATCTCCAGGTCCAGTATTGACTGAGGATCGATAAATATTCCTTGGAATGTGGCTGGGGATTCACCGCATATGACCTCTGTCCATTGACAATGGAAAAAAGAGCAGCGCCAGAATCCCTATCGACATTCATCTCTTGCTACTACAAGGAAAGTTACAGAGCTGCTTATGGGTTGCAGGAAGGCAGGCTTAAGTGCTCTGCAGTATGCGTTAACAGTCAAAACCAATCTTGTGAGAATGTCCTCGACTTTTTTTGGGTAGTGACACTGAGGGGGTAGAAGCTCCGTCAAATTTGGAGGAAATAGGAGAGAATGTTGCGAAAGAAGTCTTGGAATGCGACTTCTTTGAAGATAATGAGAGAACGATGTTACAGAAGTCCACCCAGGTACATCGAAGCGACAAAAGGGGTGAATATGTTTTACCTTGCTGTAGTGAAAATGGTTCTGTAGTATTATTATTTTCTTTTAATGTTATAGCTCCTTTTTTGATATACAACCAATATTTTTTATAATTTTCTTATTTATATGAGGTTAAAAAGATATGTCCGAGCATACAGACAGCACAGTCCGAGCAGCACAGACGTTTTCGACGAGAGACGAAATTTGTTCTGAGTACAGACGTCGTTCAGTCCCAAATTGTAGTTAATATAATGTTCATTAAAGTTATTTTGAGCGGTTTTCTTTCATGGTAATTGATATATTGATAATTATACAATAATTTGGATGTCTGCAACAGGAATAATACACAAAAAACGAATACCAATAACTTATTTCGGCGTTACGCGATGAAAATTGAGATTTTCGAATTTTTCGAAAACATTTCAACGTTCATTTTCTCAGACAATATTCCACATATAGACATTTATATCACCTAAAATTAAAGATGATTTAATATTCTTTAAAGTTGATTCTTTTAACATTCCTCATAGGAGTAGCGGTTATTGAGATATTTGGCGACAATCATCACAAAATTGATTTTTTAAAGTTGATCTTTCCCAAAACAGTCGTTTCCGTGAGAAGCCAATTTCTCAATAATTATTAAACGTAAAGAGCTTTATTTGGGCTTAAATTGTAGCAAATTTACTCAATAGAAAAAAGAAAAACAATATTTTCTGTGGAATACATAGTTTTGAAGAAATTGGGCAAAGACTGAAAAAAGTCCCAAAATTTAGCGGTTTTTCTCGAAACAAATGAAGCGCGGTAGTGCGCCGAGGTCGAAAACTTGAATTTATAATGTCAGACCAAACCCGACAAAAAATCAGAACTACCCGACCTTTTGCATCTAAACGCTCTTTTTTTGCTTTATTTCCTTGACTATAAACGAATGCCGCGCCGCGTGTTTTGGTGATGCACTATTACTTATCTTGGAAAGTGGGTTAAATTCCCTATGTAAAGTTTGTAGCAAAAAACTAATACCTATCTACTTATTTCGACGTTACGCGATGAAAAGTAGTAAGCCTTAGCAGTTGTAGTAGTTAGCCTTTGCAAGTAGCTGTATGAAATTATGCAGCATAATCTTTATCCGTTCGGCTATTATTAAATAATTGATTGAATTTCTTAACTACTGAATCGCACACACGTGAAAACCGCCGATAGTACCTACAATTTGCTAGATATTTGATTTCAACATTATGAACCGGAAATATACATATAAGACTGAGATAACCAGGATATTTAATAATGTTTAACATTTGAGCAGTGAAAACTTAATCCGAGGTGGCTAATTAATTTTAGGTGATTTCGCTATTTTGTCTGACTGTACAAAATGGTAAATTTAATTTTTGCGTGTTACGTGTAAGAAAGGTGAAAGGTCTCCAGTTTTATTTAAAAACATTTGAGGATGAAGGCCACTGCAACCCTTGTTGGGCAGTCTGGGCCGAGGGTGTAATACGGGTCTAATACATTCGAGTTCAATTCAACCGCCTAGCAACCATAAATAAAAATACGGAGTAGATGGAAAAGTTAGTCTTTTATGAGAAAAATTATCTACTTTACATTGCTATCGCACGGTTTTCGTTCATAAGTTTAACAAATAAGGCAGTGTTTCATGTATATTATTTTCATTTCGCACTTTTATAGATAAATCATTACGATACTGCAACAACGGCTATACAAATACAATAGTTTTTGGCGCAGTAACTGTAGAATTGATCCATTAAATATGGCTGATTGCGTGATTTAATGGCTTTAATACTCTCCTGTGCTATTTTACCGTATGGTTTAGTCAATTCTCTTCTTCAATCTACGAGTGCAATGGATAAATTACAGGTACTGGTTCAAGGTGGGTGATGAGTAGATCGGTTTATGGAGAAAAAAACAATCATATTTTCAGTCAATCTTCATTACCTACTTGAAAATATAAGGGCAATAATGCCTGCTCATTGGACAGTTTAACGATTAGTCCAATCATTAGGGATTTTTTCAAACTCTAATTCTATAGTGGATTCTATTAATACAACGATATTTTTAAAAGGTGATTTTTGAATTGTTTGCTGAGTTATGGCCTATTGTTTATCCGGAGGCAGTGTTTTTAAGTTAATAATTGCTATCTTGTCGTGAAATTATTGAGTCAAATCCAACGGAATTCTACTCTCAAAGACATATATTACATGTAGTATTAAAACCATTTATATTTTATTTTCCCATTCATTTTTCTTGTATGAATTATATTTATTTTATTTTCCCATTCATTTTTCTTGTATGAATTATATGTATTTTATTGGATTGGTACAATTATTTTCCCATTCATTTTTCTTGTATGAATTATATTTATTTTATTGGATGGTGTCGTAACCCTTCGTATAACTCACTCTTGCGGTTGCTTGCGCTAACCATAACCAAGAAATTCATGCGAGGAAGATTAAGAACGCCATCAGTAATCCTGCACATCCCTTGATTCTTTCTCCGAAGGTCAATCCACCCATAACACACTTAGAATTAATACCTATCTATCCATTGCCCCCATAGATTAAAGAAGCGAATAGATTAAACCAAACGATGCGATAGCAAAGGAGAATATTGAAGACATTAAAATATACGTTCTGCCATATTCAGTGGATGACTTGTACGATTAAAGCGCCAAGAACTCTTGTGTATGTATTGGTATTTTTACATTACCGTAGTGATCTATCTATTAAAGTGCAAAGTGGAAATCATTTACGAAAAGCACTGCCTTATTTATTAAATTTATGAACAAATTGCGTGCGATAGCAATTTTGGGTGATATCATTTTACCAAGAAATAGCTTAACTTTCGTGCTTCAAGTTGCCATCAACTCTATTCTGTATTTTTTTTATTTCACGGAACTTTATGCAAGCTGTTGAATGCGCCACGTTCGAAACACCCGTATGACACCCTCAGTTCAGACTACCAAACAAGGGTTGCAGTGGCCCCTCATCCTCCCCTCTTTTCATTAAACTGGAGAATCTTCACCTCCCTCCAATTCTCTCCAAGTTAGCTCATGCTCTTTTGTGCTAGACTCGAATGTTTTGTACACTTCTCGCCTAAGTTGGTGGCAGACGGATGGGCTAGTGATGCTCTGTCTCGGAGGGAGGTAGCCTAGTGGTAAAGGCAATGAAACGGGACGAAAAGAAATTAAATGGACAAAGGCACATAGATACAACCCATTCGACAGCGGTGACCGGTTTTTCAGAGTCCGACCCTTCCGGCTACAAAATTCACCCACTCCCTCTCTGTCTATTTTGCGAGGGCTATAAAATCTCTTAGCCATCTGCATAAAGTGCTGGCGTGTGAATTCATGTAATCAACAGATCGCTAGGTACTCGTCTACCATAATCAATATTTTAAAATCATTTGAATGACTTTAGCGTCAAGGAGCTAAAGGGATATAAAATTTATGACGACAGTAAAGTTATAAGTTCATTGATTCGAGGTCAATGGTTGCACGATAATCTAGCGGGAAAGAGTACGAAGAGAATTCACTTCTAATTCAGAGCTTTCTCATTCCTAATCGTAAAATTACCAACTTCCCCTGCGGATCAAATCTAAGGTTACCGGAGTAACTTTATGGAATTGGTACACGTCACTTAATGAATTTGTACATCGAATATTCCATACTTTTTTATTTCAGACCATGGTTTAGACAATCAAAGTCATTATCAAGGTACAATAACAAGCCTTTGCATGTCTTGCATCTACAACTCAGAGGCCTCTCCTGTTTTACAAGGTGGGGGGAGGAAGGAAAGATGGATATAGCAGTGGCAGAAGTAGAAGCATTATGACGCAATAACAAAACAGGAGAGGAATCGGAGGGGAGGTTTGTTACGGTGAGCGGGTGGGAGGGGATAAAAAGAGATAAAATAAACAAAGAGGGGGTTGATACATAACAACCTTCATCAGTAGTATTGTTGACGTCAGTGGAGAGTGGTTTTCAAAAGGACGGTTGTTTATTTAATGTGAAAGAGTTTTTACAAAAGTGAAAATAGTGGTATTTACGCTATAAAATGATATCCATGTGACGCAAAGTATATCGGCCGAATAGGTAGAAAGTTTTCAACTAGAGTTGAGGAACATAGAGCAGTTTTATAAATTGTGACTCAGTATCAAATTTTTCCAAATATTAGTTTGAGACTGGGCATTGCAGTGGATTGCAGACTTCTTCTAAAAAAATATAAATTACGATATTTCTGCCGATATTTTCTAAAATATCGGGTCGACCGATATTTTGAAGTATCTGCCGCTATGCATCGCCACAGTGTTGTTTTTAAGGAGTTTCCGATGGTAAACTTGTGTATTAATAAGGATCCAGTAAGAATGTTCCGGGCCACGGGAGAAGTTGGGGAATCAACAGCTCGCTCGGTCGAAAAAAATCCTCGAAAAGCCGCATTCAATTCAAAACAAAACTATATAGAGTTCCTCCGTGTATAGTTCATTCACATTAGCATAGGCGTGCGCGGACCTTCTTATTAGGTGGTGCCTGGAATTGTTTTGATTTTTAAAACTAGCGGTTAACAATGGCATTAAAGAAATTTGGATCATGTTTGCAAATATAAATAATAAACATTGAACAAACAACATTAGGGCAATAAAAAATAAAAATTTGTTTGTATACATACTTATACTTATGTTTCACAAAAAAATGTAATGTCTTGAATTTTTTATAAGTATGAAACAAAACACACTATCAATCTTTACCTAATTGCTATATAGTCAAACTTAATAAACTTACTTTAATAACTTGATTTAAAGCAATATTCTCATCTCACCAGGAATAAGAACTTTAAACTCTTCAATGACATCAGTAAACTTAATATTTATTGCAGTTTATTGTTCTATGAATCGTAAAATTAGGCACTCCAGGCGATCTTGAGACATATTGTCTTTCTTAGTTTAATCTTGACAATTGATAGTTAGGCATAACACCTTTCACAACTGGCACTGGTTACAGGTATTATAGAGAACATTTTCAAGGCGCATTGGAACTCACTGAACAATTTTCATCTGTTTTCAAGGAGTAACCGATTCAACAACTTATTTAAAGTGGTTCTTGTAGCGCCTATAAATAAAAGCGAGGAATGCACTTATTCTGTTTCGTTATTCTGTAGGCTATGTAGTTTTTTATTAAATAATTAACTCTTAACACGCCACCGTAAACAAGCTCCTCAGTTGTTTACTTCTTCGCACGCCTGGTACAATGTTTAAAATGCAAAACTTTATTTACACTTCCAGTTAGCCAGCTATCGTGAATTTTTAACGCTGGTTGCCAATAAGACAGAGGGAAAAAAACACTTAATTATTTGATATTTTACCAGATTAATGGTTCATTTAATTCTTTTGCGAATTTATAAACGTTCATACTTTAATTTTTACATTGGTTAATTTATGGAGGTTTGGCCATGTATTTTTTAAGAAACTCAACTTCCTTTTTCCGCCGACGTTTCGCCTTTTTATTAATGAGGCTTCTTCAGGGCTACTGTACAATGCAAGGAATACAGTTAATAATTATTATAATACTACAAAGATAAAAAAGTTTTAAATCATAAATTTAGTACCTCAAAGGATTAACTTTTTTACTGCGACAATGGTAAAACAAAAACAAACTCTTCCTCCTAGTAACAAAATCAACATAAAAAACAAAAACAAAATGGAAAACCAACCTAAAATAAAAATATTTAAAATGAATAGTATAAAGGATGAAATTAACAATTACAGATATCGTAACTTCAAATTTTGAATGTATATTACATATTTTACGAATATAAAAAACATTCGTATTAACATTCTTGAGAACACTACATAATACATAGAAGAAAAAAAAACTTTAGTTATAGGAGATCAAATTATGATAGATTTTGCTTAAATTCTGTTTTTCCGATCTATGATTACAAACTGAAGGAGTTTTTATGATGTGGACTATTTCTTTGAATAACATCTTCTGAAGGTTCGATTCAATATCTATAGGTTTAGCTTCCTTAAAGTTTAAATTGTGATTATCTCCTATAAATTAAGTTATTTTAAAAGTATATACAGCGGGGAATCGTATTTGCTACGTATTTTCATTAACTTCATTCTGGGATTTTCGGATTGTTGGAGACTACCTTCATAACTCACAGAAATGTCTGCGACGCTGGCATTGGCACCATTTTAGGACGCCCTCAACCTTAACCATTAAAATATGTATGCATTGCCAAACGTCTCAGTTATCCACCGTTATTTGTCCTCCTTCCAGCTTAAGGTAGTTTGAGGAAGATATATTTCCCTAGTCATAATGGAGACCATATTCGAATTTTATATTTTAAACTCAGCGTCTGTTAGAAGTGTGAAGTAAACATTTTAATATTAATGGAGCAAAATTATAGTTATGTATGACAAAAATTCTCAGTAACTAAATAAATAAGTCTACATAAGGCTCTAACTTGACTCATTTTTTCACGCCTTTCGGCTAAAAAGCCTTGAAAAAGATATGTTTTTATACGATTACGTAAATATTTCTGCGGTGAGTAATAGGTTTATTTTTATAAATAGTTGAAAAAACACACCGTTAGTTTTTTGACGAAAGCTAGGAGTTATAAATTCCTAATTTTTTTAATATCCTCCCTCTAGAGCGCACAGCCGTAATCTATCCCATGTAAAAACAGCTTATATTTTTAGGTAAATTGCTTGAAAATTTGTTTTAGGCAAGGGGATAATATTTTTTTATTATTCGAAAGATGAAAGTTTTCCATAAAAATGAAGCCAAATTCATAAAATTATTGGTGAAATGACATTTCGCTCTAACTATCTTAATCTGCTGTAGTTGCAACGTTCTCTGCAATTCTTGGTAAGCGCCCAGGGAAAATATTCCCCATTAGGCAATCCCAAGGTACCAATTCCCATGAACAACCATACAAGGCAAGGCGAAGTTCCATTCAATACTTTCTGTTTTAAAAAAAAGGATACTATTCATCGTAGATGCGTGTAGCCCCTGTGGACTAATGGATAACGCATCGGTCTCTCAAACCGGGGACTGGGGGTTCGAGTCCTTCCTGGGGTATAATTTTTATCACGTCCATCCGTTACTTCTCAATGGCTCACCTATCGATGGGGTGAAACACCATAATGTTTTCCGTCGTCTCGCATTTTTTTCACGTAATGTCTTTTTTTTCATCAACCTATTTACCGTTAGCAAACCGTTCTCCTTGCTCAGTTCATACTTTTTCACTCGCCCCGTTCCGAGACGTTTTCCATTCTTCTATCGCAAGTATTTTCTATGCCATCGGCGGGGTAAAGGTAGAAAGCGGCTCCTTTCAACCCAGTGTTCTTGCTCTCGCTGAGGAAGTAATATAGCATTGTTTTTCGCCATGAATTTGGACGTCCGTGGTTTGACGAATCAGAGCTGAGAGGGAGGCTGCATACCTGGCTAAGATTACTTGGACAATTCAGATCAGTCGAGTTTCTGTGCGACGAAGAGGATAGGTATAATTTTAACCCCGCACTCTATCTGATAGATTTGACAAAATATGAGGGATGCATTGCCGAACTGACAGGTACAAACAATCCATCTTTGTCATCACCTATTGTGAGTGCAGCAACAACAAAGGGACAGACGAAGACTTTCCGTTAGCATACAATCCAATTCCGTCCTTTTCCTATTCAAAACCAAGCTCTTGTTTTATCATTCATTATGAAGGAGTTCCGCCGAGTACCGCCCGTGACAGTGTATTTTCCTATTCCTCTATTTCTTTTCCTATCTGTTCCATCCATTCCTTCATCATGGCTGGTGTCCTAACACTCCTTGCCGCCCACCCCTATGGCCGTCCACAGGAAATTTTGTATTTGTTGAATTATACTTTACTAGTTGAAGGTGCCCGTTGAAATTCAACGGGAAGAGGAAAACATTGTAATTGTTTCATAAGGTAAAAAGAATCCCCATGATGTGACGTGCAAATTGCAAATACCATTAAGTACACCATAAACAATTCATTAACCGCCCATGGAGAGGATGAGGTGAAAAATGTACCTTAATAAATGCAAAATAAGAAACCCTAGCATGGAATTAAAGCTTTTCGTATGAGAGTAGGTATATGTTATTGCGTAAAAACAATCCCTTTACATTATTGGTCACGGTAATAACCATTTTCGTTCGTCTGTGATATCACGTGTTTCCTCTCCTTCTTGTAGTTAAATCGTAGTAAGTTAAGTTTATTGTATTTTGTATTTCATATGGTCATCACAATTTCCTTAAACGATAATGCATGAGAAATTTAGATAAGTATATTTTTAAATGTTTATCATACCTTCCTTGTTTTTAGAAATCTTAACACCGTGAATCAGGCAAACTTTCATCGCTCTCGAATTTTAAAGACTAATAGTCAGTTAATTTATCGGTAAAAATTCGTTTTTTTATTAAATTATTTTACAATTTTGACTGGAAAACAACATTCGGTTACCAAAATAAGAATTTCTAGTCAATTTTCTTTCCATTGGTACTTTATCCGATTTCGCACGACTTTTATTTCTCATTAAAATTTGCAAACGAAAAAAGGCCTGAACGAAACCAAATATCAGCATTACGTGTTTTTCTTATGGGTGTCTTTGAAAAAAAAATATATGGATACATAAATAGGTTAACATATTTTACATAAACAGATGTTTGGCATTTGTTCTGAAATCAGCTCATCAAGACGATTAATTTGAGTAAAAATCGATGGGTGTCCGACACCTGGAAGTGGCTAAACATTTCGAAAATCCAAGCAAATCAACGCACTTTCTAATTTATATTTTGAGATGGGGTAGAATTTCTTTTTCTTTAGAATTACTTTCGGGGTTTTAAACGGTTAGCGCGCTGTTCGTTTGCAGCGACTACCCGTGGCTGACTTGATGTCATCATCGTAGTCCTCTTTATATTTCCCCTTCCAATGCTATAGAAAAAGAAGCCATTGCTCTTTTATTTTAACTGCACCAAGAAGGCGTTGCTAAATTTCAACTTACATAGTCAAAATATATGGACCCCAATGAATTTTAAATGCACACGCGTGCAAAATATTAATGGAAGACGGTCGTATTTTGAAAACGTGAAGAGTGCTTATGGACTATGTTATTCATGATGAAGTTTTAACTTCTTTGGCATGCACCATCATTTTTCAACAATGTTGGAATCAGTTTTAAATCGTGAAATTGTGATAATTCCTCGCATTTTGATTCTATAAATGACTCTTCTCATCGAACAGGTGAAAGGCATTCACTCAGTTTGCATTTATTTGAAAACTAATAAAATTTCTCTTTCCAGCATTACAAAATTCATCCTGAGAGGGTTTAGATGGAAGAAGGGACTTTCAAAGCGTCAATCTCACCCCAGTAAATACGTTTATCTATCTATCTATCAAGCACACTTGTCTGTGGAACGCGTCAAAGTCAGATCATCACGCTAGGATTGAATCTTTTCAGGAGTGGAGATGAAAGGCGGATGGAAGTTTATTGAAAAATACTCAAGAAATCACAAATCGAGTAGCTGTTAAAACGTATAGTTGTGCTAGAGCTTCTGTTATCGCGGTGATATCTCTAGGTTGTCCAATTTTCCAAAAATGAGTAGAGCTTATCAATTTAAAAAAATGATGCAAGAATTTCACATGTTTCCAACAGGTTGCGACACTGCAGAGTTCTTTGAAGATTCACATATGAGCGAAGTAGCCGTGTTGTCAAAATATTAAAGAATAAAATAATTTCACTCGAATGACCTTGGTCATTCAGATTTGCCTGGTTGGTATTTTCGATTAATTGTCATATCGATTCTGCAGTGAACCGCTCTTCGCGATACTTCATCATTGAGAAATGTAGTTAGCATTTAGTGAGAGTTTTTAGTCTTCGATTAGTTTCTCCCACATGACCTACCAAAAGCCCTTTGAAAACGGGATTATTATTTAGTTGGAAACAAGCGCTCATTATCTTCATAGAATGTTCAATTGTTTTGAAAGCGGTGCAGAAATGGCGTGAGAAAATTTCTCACGCAGGATGACTGATTTACTTCCAATACAGAAAAAGTGAAATAACCCCACAAATACATCACTTTAGGAGAAATCGGAAATTGTAAGGCCAGCGCCATTGCGCCGGATGGTAAATTTTCCTCATTAGCAACCACTATGCTACCCATTGATGGAAAATCATCCTTTAAAAGATCTTATGACAGACTCCACTCTAAGAATTTTACCGATTTATAAGAATGTGTTATTGGTCATTGTTATAAAGGTTATTGTCATCGTCTTTCTATATAATATGTCTCCATGTCAATGGCCTGAAGCACAAGTATACAATGTACCCATTTGTCGATAAAATGATTCGCAATTTTCCACTGACAAAAAAAGACAGAAATTATGACTTGAATTCTCTTGAATGACTTGAATTGAATTAATTCGGTTTTTAAGTATGTAGCATCAACATACCCTTGCATGATATTTAGGTGCAGTACGTTGTAATCCGGACTGTATTTAAGTTTTTCTCATTCGTGGAAACTAGCGAAACTATTTATCCTCCCATTCATTCAAAGTCCACGCAATATTGCCTAAATATTTTGAATTTGTGAAATCTATAAACATTAAGGGAGTTGAAAAAAAAATCGAAACATTTGAAAGAGTAATATTCCCCAAGTGACACCACCCTAAATTTTTAGCAAATATAATATTCAATTTTTGCGCGAAACGAAAATTTCACGGAATTCTCGCGTTGGAAGAAAGTTGAATAAACTATCTAAAGAATCGAGTTTGAAGGGGGTAGTTCTATTCCGTATCATGTGCTATTTCTACAGAGTGAATTCCAGCGTGATATATCTGAGGATAGAAAAACAACAGAATTCGTCAAGACGCTCGCCAATCCACATCAAAAGTTTTCCATAGAAATAATTCAAAAGTCTTGACAACATTTGCCACACATTTATGCCACTATGGTCTAAGCTTTTTTATAACGTTGTCTCGTAATAACGGAAGTCGTCACTTTTAGAATTCATTAGCGGCTACGAAAATGAGTGTATCGGTAAGAACAATACCGAGTTCTTTGCGTTAGCTTAATCGAGAGACTTTCGAGGAATGAGGTCTTAATGAATGAGGAAAAGGCACTTCAGTTAAATTCTCCTGAAATCGTGCAGCACTTAACGTGAGATAATGGTTTTGAGTGTAAAAATGTCTACGCCATAAATTCTTAGCCATAAGTTTTCAAGAATAATGAACTGAGACGTATCATCAGAAAGAAATTAATTAACTCAGAACAAAATTTATCAAAAAGATTATTCAAAGAAATGTACCATATATCCAGAAATAAAAAAAGTTGCAATAAAAGAACAGACAAGAAAAGCAAAATGTATCATACTTTAATAAATGACATATAAATTTTCAACAAAGAAATGGATCCTAGCAACCGAATTAAATTTGTTTATAAAACCAGCACCAAACTTTAAAGGTAACAATCTTGATTATGTCTATGTATTTTTATATTTAATGACTGTAAATTAACCATTATGTAATCAAAAAAGAATTGTAAAACATTTTCACATCATGTATCATTTGTTTATAGCTGAAGATGGATCAATAAAGGTCCGAAACGTCGGCAAAAGTTTGAAGGTGCATATATATATATATATATATATATATATATATATATATATCAATTGACCTAAATTCGTGATGTTTGCGCCGTGTATTGGAAGAGGTCGAGAATAAATACCATTTGAAAGAAATTAATTTGGTTGATCAAATTAGAAATGAGGCACGTTTACTAGGGATGTCAGTGGGCTGAAAGGTGTAAGGTGCGTGCTGGGTTGGAAGAGATTGCACACATCCTGATACAATCTTTAACCCAAAATAAATCAACGTTTGCGAAAGCGAATGTTTTAAGTTATGGCGAATAGGCTGGAACTTGGACACGTGAACTGAGTGAACGTCTGGTCGGAAATACATCAATATTCCCGTTGAAATGAACTGCAGATATCTCATGCAATCATAAATTGATATGCACGCAAACTATTGGTCTCACTAATATTTTCCGTCCTCGGTTTCTTCATTCTTGATGGCTCTTCTATTTTTCCATTAGGCTCAATATATCCTCTGTAACCCATTCCTTCCTGGCTTCTGGCCTTCTCTTTCCCAATACTTTTTCTGTTGCCTTAATCAATGTATTTTTCATTCCATCCCAGTTTACATTAGTGTAATTTTCTTGTTGTAATTCATTCATACATCGATTGGACTCTTCTTTGAACTTATTACTACAAATTCCTTCTTTGAGCTTTGGCAGGTTCCTTTTGATCATTTTCTTATTTTTGAGTCTTTTCAATTTCAAGACGGAATCACTAAATGACTATGTTGTGATCGCTGTCAATTTCAGAACTAGAATAGCTTCTGAACTTCTTAACTTGATTTTTATATCTTTCCCTGACTAGCATAAAATCAATTTGAAAACGGTTCCAGTCGCCAGGTGTTTTCCAAGTATATCTTCGCCGAGGATGCTGTTGAAACATAGTATTAGCAATAGTGAGTTTGTTCCTGGCACAAAACTCCACGAGTCGATCACCTCTTTGATTCCTTACTCCAAAACCGTATGATCCTACGACGGTCCCTTCACATCCCTCTCTTACCACAGCCTTCCAGTCCCCCATAATTATGAGGTTCTCACTAGACTTTATATCATAGATCAATATATTTAACCTCTCGTATATGTTCTCCACCAATTCGTCGTCATGATTGGTGGTGGGCATATACACTTGAATTATAACAGTATCTACTGGCTTGGTTTCCAGTTTGACTAGGATATTCCTACTATGTACCTTGGGCACTCTGGGATTCGCGAAATCACAGTTCCTGGATAAACATCGTTCCGCCGTGTTTGTCCGCTTCGTGCCGTTGGATTTTTGGTCGCTCCCTTCGTCCGGAGCTTTGTGCTTTTAACCCTTCAAACGATCCTCTTCCACTGCAATGTATACTCGTAATAAGTGTTGCTATCATGATTTTTATTCTTTCTCCGGGGCTTCAGTGTCGATCTCCTGCCTCTTCCGGAGCGGTCGGTCTCAGAATATCCTTGTATTGACTCAGCTCGAATCCAAAATCACACCCGTGACAAAATCACAGGTTTTTGGTACCGTGACTGGGTCGGAGTTGTCACAATAGGAACGGTAACGAAAAACTCCAGCCACACCCCATCCCTTAATCATAAGTGAAATGCCGATCACTTTTAAAAATTATTTCCTCAAAAGAATTCAGTCAGTTTTCATGGGATATTCGACCTTTCCAATATTATAGGAGAAGCAAGACCTTTGTGTTCAGTACCTCTACAGGTAAAGCTAGAATGATTCAATTGCATTGGTGATTTATTAAAAGTATTACCGATCATATCATAGTGGTTTCATGGTCTCTCCTGCCGTGATAATTCAAACTGTATTTCTAGAATTATCTCCGAATGGAAGCAGCGATTTTCGCTCGAAGAGTATCAATCAGATGCCAATAATTATTAAGTGTCCATTGAAATCGAGCGAAATTGTAATGATTTCTATGACCTTTAATGGAATAAAAATTGATACGACTTTCTCCTTTGCGCTGAGGTTAGTCGAGTTAATTGAGTTCCCACTTCATTAGGTATTTGCTATTTAGCGGACGGTTTCAGCCCCAAGTGTTAATTAATTAACTGACGGCGATGTCCATTTGCGGTCGACATCCTTAAAGAGATGGGAACAATTCTTATTTTTATAAAAATTGCAATGGGTCGAGAAAGTCAATCCACCGTATGAAATCGAGGGCATGGAATCTGGGTCCACCAATTGGTGGGCAGTTCAATCCACGCATACTGAATGTCTCGATAACGGTGGAAAAGGACGTCACTTGCGATCTAGAACTTTTTAATGAACCATTACACGTGAGCTGATGGTGGAAACCAGTTGGGGAAGACGAGGAATCTAGACCAACTACTTATATTCTGGTTTTCGCGAGTGTTTATCCAGAGTGCATACTCCGTATTTCAACTTTTCATAGCCACCGTTCCAATAAATAAGTCAAGAGAACGACGGTAAAACGTTGAAATCACGTCCGTATGGACGTGCGAAAGCTAGAGAATGGATAGAGAGTGACACGGAGATAAAATATGAACTATAACTAACTCAATAAAAGTAATGAGTCATTAGAAGGGAAAGGACACTTATATTTCTATATCAATTACCACATTACAGATTACCCATAGATATTATAAAGGTTACGTCAAATTTGTCATCAATGATTTATTTTCAATTTAATAAAATATTTTCTTATATATACATATATATATATATATATATATATATATATATATATATATATATATGAACATATTATATATATATATAATATGTTCTTGTATTTTTTTAAAATATCAGTATTAGGGTAGACCCTATCGATAATTTGAAATTTAGCATGTTATATAAATTCCGGAAATACTGCAAAGAAAAAGTGGGTTGTACCATATTTTAGCTCTTTTATTGCATAATATATTGCGTGAAGTAAAATTTTAAATATTTGATCCGTGACTGAAAGGCTGCATTAAATGATGACGGAAGATCTTGTAATATTGAAAATGACTGGGCCATTTTAATCATTTAATGTTTAAATAATTTTTAATGATTTATATATAATTATTTATTTTTTAAGTAAAAATTCAAACATGCATGCGTATTTCAGTACACAAATATATTCAAATTATGTTAATTGAGTTCAACAATTTCAACTGCAAATCACAAATCCACTGATACCCTAGGAATGTATTGATTTATCAAGAAGCACTGTAAAATTTGAGCGAGCATTATTTTAACATTAGAAACTAAATCATCAAACTTGTCTTTAAGAGGCAAGAATATAATAAAATTATTTACGTTATTTATTATACATAGTACTACGAATAATTTGGCCATGTATAAGCATTTTTGGAATTATCCTTTGGTATTATGGGTGATTTCACGTATCCTTGTAAACTACAGGCCTCCCCTATCCGCCATCTTCAAGCGCTGACCAGGGGCCTGATTCTGATGCTTTCCCGATGCTCAACTTTTCCACCAAAACGTCATTAGTTTCCACCAAAACGTCATGACTTTCCGACACATGTTCCACCTTCCACCAGAGAATCGTTCACTACATCGTTCAACGTTCCATGACTGGTGGAAAGTCAAGCTTCCCTTCCACCCGTCATCCACTTCGTGGAACAGCGCTAGTGTCGTGGTGGAAACTTTCCGACGGAAGTAAGCGTGCGGAAGGTAGACATTTTTTTGTTTGCGGTTTCGAGGTAAGTTGGAAATCGGCATAAGTTTGTGATGTACGGCTCTCCAGAGGGGTCCATTGAGTCTTTCATTTAAGGGATCAAGAGTCGTTCAATGAACGAATGGTGGAACTTTCCACCAGTCTTCCACTGGTGGAAGATCAGAATCGGGCCCCCGAGGTGTCATCACGCTAACATTCTATGGAGACCCCCATTGAAGCTGTAACTTTATATTTATTCAATTTTAGGCTGCACATGTTCATGAACTTCACCAAGTAGTCTTGTTTCCTAATAAAGTATTCTTTCTCCTTCTCAAGCAAGAAAGATGAGAAATCTCTCAATGTCACGAGAATATTAATCATTCCATGAGATCAGTGAACGAATTATTTTACGAAAATTTTCATTTTACCTACCGCTAGGAAGAGTCTCCTGATCTGTTTAGTTATATGAATAATAATTCCCCTGAATGGTTTAATTTAATTAAAATACTAGGTAATTATTAATTATTTGCTGAAGCCATTAAGTTAAAATATTTCCACAGAGTATGTTTGAAAGTGTGTGACTTTGGAATATTTCTTCAGTTTTCAAACGGGGTTTCAGGGACGGAGAATCGAAAATCATGATCATGAGAAAACTAATGAGATTTTATTGGGAAATGAAAGAGAGGATCACTAAAAAAGCAGTAAGACACAAACTAGAGCAGGTGGAAGAAATTAAATTACTAGTTACTACGCTGGAGGAAAATTGACATTGTGGTGAAGGTACGAGAGGAAGAATAGCACTAGCAAAGGAGGCGTTCTCTAAAAGTAGATAAATAACGACCGTGGCGTTATGTATGCGTATAAAGAAAAGGCTGGCAAATAGTGATGATGGATATATCGCCTATTGAGATTGAATCACAGTTCCAGAAAAGTGGCGGCCACAGCCTGTGACTCAATATTTGAAATCACACTGCTATCTACTGCTACAACGCTACCAACCGATCACTATGCTATCACTGTTAACTGCGATTAAATGTGATCGACGTAAGCTAGGGTAGCACCTGGAAATACTTTGCGCTTAAGAAAGTTTCGTGCCTTGTGACAAATTGTTTTCTAAAGCCGGGCTAGTCCTCGGCGATTTGTTGCACGCGCTTAGGTGACGATAGTGAAACGTTAGCCTGCATGCTTTTCGTTTCTTTGAATTTAAATTTCGCGTAAAAAACACGTAATTGTATTACACAGACTAAACATTTATAAAATACCTCCTTTTACTCTAATCTCTCACTCACCTTAGGTTAATTTGTCGTTCCTAGTGAGGGATTTACAGGTCATGATTATTATTACCAATTAATATCACACATTTTTAAGTGTTAAATACATCAGTTTAATTAATTGACATTAACTATTGGGACCAATTTACAACAGAGACTTATTATTTAGGTTTATCGTAGACAACAATAGAATTACTCCAATTTTATCTTTTGTAGCCATTCAATTTTAAATAGAGTTCATTTCTTATAGCTTTCATATTTTTTATATTAATTAATATCACCCAACGTCCCTTCTTCTCGCCTGCCACTGCGATCTTTCTCTCCCGTGGGCTTTATTAGCTGGGCTAGCTTCACTCTCTCCACTCGCGCCCCAATCCGCTCGTATATATCCTTACACGACTTAATTTCTTGTCTCCTTTCTAATCTTCTGGTTGTTCCAGCGTGGTAACCTTTCTTTTATCCTTCCCGACTTTCTTCGGCATCAACTATTCGAGTTGTTCCCCGCGGACTTTCAGAGACGTCCGTCCGTCCGTCCGTTCGCCTCGGTCAATCACTAACAATCCCTCTCGATTTCTTCGCGTCCTTCACTCCCGTCTCTCTGTTGTATTGTTTATTCTTCCGCGTCCGTAGAGACGTATTGTAGAAATCCTATAACCGTCGATCTTTAATTCCTAACGGCTCCCCTTCGTCGTTTGGTGACGTCGTTACAATAGGTTGACCAATTCCTTTTCTAAACTAAAAGTTTATGCATTAGATTATAGAAAAACCTGAGCAGAAAGCATACAGAACATCACAGAGAGTATTTCTATTATTGCGTAGCGTAATATTTCTACATTATTCATACTACTCTGGAGTATACCTGTCCTTCTCGTTCTTATTGATTTTGTTAAAGGCAAAATATTATTTTAGAAACATTATTTTTACGATAATTAAGAGTAATCCCTTATATTATTTACTGCAAAAATAAATAGTTTGAAGAAGTATTAAAAAGTATCTCCGGAATAGAAATGATTTCATTTCCATTGCCAAGCCAAAAATTAAACTTTTATTCTCGTAATCCACTCCGCATCAGACTTGCTCACTCCGAAAGAAATGTTTTGTGTAATACTTCGGGGGATAATTGACATGGAATTGGAAATGTGATCAGTCAGTAATTTATGTATGAGCAAAGTTCTTTGGTTAATTTTTACAGAGATTGATATCCCATATTAAGCTTATTTGTCGTAAATCGCAAGTTACGTAAGGAAAAGTACGCAGATTGACATTCTGAGCGTGTAATCGGGATCAGCAGCGCCACTAATCACCATCGGCTGATTTTCATCCGTAATTTTTGCCTGTGACCGCAATCTCAGTTAAGAATCACAGATACCGACGAGTAGCAGTCACAGGCAAGTAAGTGACTGGAATTCTACAGTTCCGCTTATCTCTATTTGTTAAGGTAGTTTGAGCGAAATATCACTTCACCTAGAATTTGATGAATTTGGCCTCATTTTAAAGAAACAACTCTCATCTTTCCAATGATATTAAAATATCAACCCCTGCTGAACTACTTTTCGAGTAATTTGGCTGTAAATATATGCTGTTTTACATGGGATAGATTATGGCTGAGCGCTCCAGAGGGAGAATATTGAAGGAAATAGGAATTTATAACACCTAGATTTCGTCAAAAAACTAACGGTGTATAGATTGCATATTTTCTCATCTATTTATTAAAAATAATCTATTACTCACCACAGTAACTTGTACACAATCGCAAAAAAACCTGCTTTTTTGAAGGGTTTTCAGCCGTTCGGCGGGAAAAAATGAGTCAAGTTAGAGACTTATGTAGCTTTATTTATTTAATTACTGAGATTTTTGGGCATATATAACTATATCTTAACGCCATTAATATAACAATATTTATTTCGTACTTCTTGCAGACGCTGAAATCAAACAATAAAATTTGAATATGGTCTCCACTATGACTCGGGAACTATCTCGCTCACACCACCTTAAGAGTTTAATGTGGAGTGCAGCGTTGTGCTGTGCAGAAACATGGACTCTGAGGAAAGAAGATGAGAATTGGTTGCATGCTATTGAAATGTAGAGGAGAAGGTGAGATGGACGGAAAGGAAAACGAGCGATGAAGTTCTCGGCATGGTGGATGACGAGAGGAAA
The DNA here is from genome assembly GCA_963573305.1 of Pyrrhosoma nymphula. Lineage (NCBI taxonomy): Eukaryota > Metazoa > Arthropoda > Insecta > Odonata > Coenagrionidae > Pyrrhosoma > Pyrrhosoma nymphula. The sequence goes on from OY754339.1 coordinate 92,644,591, forward strand.
AATATTGAAGACATTCGGAGAAGGCAGAATAGGTAGTTAGAACAGGTCGTGATGGAGGGTAGAATGTTAGGTGAATGGGGGAGGGGAAAGAAGACTTGATTGATGGAATAATCAGAGGTAGGATGTATACAGACATAAATAATAAAATAACATACGGAAATCTTCAGCTGTGAAAGATTAGTATTGATTTTAGCATTTTTAAACCTACCATAACCTATATTTATCCTACCATCCATCCTAGCAGTCTAAACCTGAAATCCAAACCAGTGGAGAACCTCAACAATGAACCGATTCATTAAAAATTCACCTTCCCTCAAAATATAAATATAAGTGACTAGTTGCTAGTCGCACCGTTGCAGCGCTTCACTACTTTGGGCCGAGGGCCCTGCCATTGCCCGTGGTCTGGTCTGGTCTGCCCGGCATGCGTTGCAATGTCTATTTTTCTTTCTAAGTAGGCGCACATACAAAGCAGACACATTAACATGTACAAAATAAATTAAAGCCAATGGTTTTTGGGGAATTAAATTAAACTATTGGGCAACGACCTTCAAAAGAGGACGGGAGCATAGTTGATGAAAGTTTAAATGTGCTTGAGGTGAAAAAAGAACGTCGATAATCGCGATTGATGATTTTTGTTTGATGAATTTTAGAAAAGGCGTCAAAAATAAGTAATGTTAAGTTTCGATGTTAATGCGAAAGAACATCTTATGGTTCGTTCTATGGTTCGTGCCATGAAAGGTTTTGCCGCGACCAATATTTGTGTACATTCGAGGATCTCGTGTGCAAAAACTATAAGAATTACCGAATATCTAAATGTATGGCTGGATAGCCCGTTTCGTCTACTACCGGAAATAGTTTGTCGCGAGCCGAGGGGGGATTGAGAAGTGACGTCACAGCGCTGCACGTGGGGGGTCTAAATTTGGTCTTGTGTGGGCACGGCGCGCGCTCAGTTCAGTTGTATCTCCGGAACGAGTTGGTTGATTTTAGTGATCGAGGTGTCTACGGAGAGCTGAGAACGTGAGTTAGACGTAAATATCATAAGAAAAATAAAACTTTCATTGTAAAGCAGAAAATATTAGTTACCATCGACCAATTGTTCATAGGTTAGCCATTTGCACTAATGATTTCGATGAATAAATGTTATGTATAGCATTGTTTTCTTTCTTTCATTTCAAATTTCTTTCTTGCAAACTAAACAAAAGAATCTCCCAATAACGAGAGTAACGTATGTAATTTGGAATTCACGAAATAAAGATCCGACGGGAGTACTACTCCCTTTATTATTTTAATTACTGTGTGAGGAAAGTTTACCTTTGTCCAGCCTTCATTCTTCATCTAAGAAATATTTGGACGTGACTATTCCCAGCGTGCACCTACCACCTACGGACAGGTTGCCAAGCTTTTCGTCAGCGCAAATCGGTCCATTCTAGGAATAAATCTCGGGTTTCCCACCGGGTGGCAGGGCACTTGAAGATCGACGCGTCGTAAATGTGTATGACCTTCGGGGAATTTCCGGCTTCTCAAACAGAAACGAAAAGAAACCGATTGTCCTGCTTATTGTGTCACGCTAAGCGTAGCCGAGAACCATCCTACTTTGTTTTGAGTTATCGAGTAGAATAAGAAAGGAGGCAAGTAGGGACAAGATTTTTCTTTTTCCGCAAGTAAAATAGGCTCTAACCTAACAGCTGGTGTAAATACCACAGGAGCGGCAAAGGGCAGTTAGTACTTTTATCACTTCAACAGCTGTATATTTGTCAAAAACTGCTACGGGCGTACAGGCAGCGTTACACAGATGTTAAACGAATTGGGCTGGGAGCCGCTAGAGACTCGGAGGCTGCGCGCTAGGCTTAGATTGCTTGAGCAATTGAGAATAGATATCTTTAAGAGCGACACGGAGAACATTATATTAGAACCCCACAATATTTCCCGGTCCGAAAGAAACGATAAATTAAGAGAGATATTTTGCCGAACGGATAGGTATGGGAATTCGTTTTTTAGCCCCGAACAATAAGGGACTTTAATAAATGCTAGGCGTAATTTCATTAGAGCGTTTCCTTTTTATATGTAAACGGCTGGTGTCCTAACAACCCCCGCCACACGCCTATTGAGGCGGCTTGCGGGGTAGTATGTAGATGTAGATGTATATTTTATCGAAAAATAGTAATATTTTAAATAAAACATAGAACCACTAAATTGAGACAGTTTACTACTACATATAGCTCTTTATCATCGACGAGGATGATGCTACGAAAAAATATCCTTAAAAAGATCCACTTAAGGACTGCATTCCATCACCAGTCGAACAAACTTTAAAATTTTTGATAAAATCGCATATCCCAGGTTCCATGCCAGATTTCTCATTCCCGGCTCGAAATACAAAAGTCGAAATTTTGAGGTTTTGGCCAGCTTTTTTCGTTTTTAGCCCACTGTGCAACGTATCGAAGGTTGACTCAGCCATCGTCTTCATTGCCATTCGCCCTTGGGCGGGGCTTAAGTCGTTGATACGTCTATGTTGAGCGACAATGCTACCTGAGATATACCTTTTCCTTCAATCTATTCTCCGGTGAGAGCCAGAGATCGTTCATCAAAGCATTCATCATCAATCGTGTGAGCTGATTAGCTCACATCGACGCCAACTTCAACTTCTTGAATTGAAACTACGATTACCAAATGTTTCTTTCTTCCGCATAAAAATTCTCCCCTCGAACCTATCGTGGGGAATACATATAAGAAATATTTGTGGCAGAGCTCTGAAGAAGCTAGGATTCGTCAAGCGTATTGTGGGAAGATTTTCAGATGAAAAAGTAAAAGAGAGGTGCTATTTCGCACTCGTCCGGCCACACCTTGAATATGCAGCAAGCATATGGGATCCGGTGCAGAAAGACTTTATCCGGAAACTTAATAAAATACAAAGGAAAGCTGCGCGATTCGCCAAAAACTGCTACGGGCGTACATACAGCGTTACACAGATGTTAAACGAATTAGGCTGGGAGCCGCTAGAGACTCGGAGGCTGCGCGCTAGGCTTAGATTACTTGAGCAATTAAGAATAGATACTTTTAAGAGCGACACGGAGAACATCATATTAGAACCCCAATATATTTCCAGGTCCGACAGAAACGATAAATTAAGAGAGATATTTTGCCGAACGGATAGGTATGAGAATTCGTTTTTTAGCCCCGAACAATAAGGGACTTTAATAAATGCTAGGCGTAATTTCATTAGAGCGTTTCCTTTGTTATATGTAAACGGCTGGAGTCGTAACGCCCCCCGCCACACGCCTATTGAGGCGGCTTGCGGGGTAGTATGTAGATGAAAATCTGAAACGTTCGCCCTGTGTTTCAGCGGCGTTCCCAGGAGTGAAGCTGGAGATCGTCTCCGGAGAAACAGTGGGTTAACCCATTAACGCCCTGTGGTGACGTATTTTGCCAAAAATGTCAACCATTTTCAAAAATTCATTCCTACTCCGTAGTTGGAAATTCTTCTTTAATTTTATAATTTGTAGGATATTTATCCATTCCGTTATCATATCTATATATAGATAAAAAGAATGTTTGTCTGTCTTTTATACAAATCTACAGTTTTACTCCGATCGCGCTGAAATTATGTAGACTAATAGTTCAGGACAGTAGGAAAACTATAGGTTATTTTAAAAAGATTTCAGGGCCCCAAAAGGTCCAAAAAAAGGGTCCTTTGGTGGTCTACGCCACTTACTGGGTTTTGTGCAGTGGTTTCATTTTTTGCTTTTTAAAACTACTTCCACTCCAGATAGAGGGATGTGATTTTTTAAATCATATGGCTTAAAGAATAAAGTTAATAATTATTACAATCAATTATCATTTCTAATTCGTATTTGTCTGAAAATAGTGTTTTTAGCTGCAAAAACGTACATTTTTCTATGAAATCAACAATAGAATATTTCGTTGACAACCAGATTTTGGTCTTTAACGCTTTTAAATTCCTTTTTACTAAGTTAAGCTGATTAGAAATGATAAGCATTGTGCTCAGTGCAATAGTTTATTTTTTTGCTTTTTAAAACTACTTTCACTCAAGGTAGAGATTTAACATTTATTTTATCAGATACCCGAAAGGATGAAGTTTCTAATTTTTTCAATTGATTCTTCTTTCATAAGATGAGTTATGAAGGAAGTGTGATCCCGAGCAAAACGCCGGCCAATTCAGCTAGTATTGCTTTAAAATGCACAGTACAACAATATCTGACGTTTCAACATTTTTTAGGCCATTTATACTCCGTAATTCTTAATGTGTAGGATTTTAAAAATTGATAAAGCGACACGTTAGCTGCCCAGTGGTTTATTGCGTTGCCAGCAAATGGATGTCCTTCTGCTTGAATAATATGATTAAAAATATTGTTCCGGATTAAGGGGTCGTGTATAAACTTCGTTACCGTTTGCGGTGATTTTTTTACCCCCCTCGTTGACAACCGTAGTAATTTTTCCAATCCCTCCTCCCCCCGACATTTAACGCTGTCCCTACAAATTGAACTCTCAAATTTGAAAATTATTTCTCAATTATTGAGTGAGTTTATTTTTAGGGATAGGTTGAAATAATACAAATAAAGTAGCCGAACTAGACATAATAGAACCATCTAATCTAAATTGGATCAAGTAATATTAATTTTTAAATTCTACAAATGAACCATGAATCACTGCGCAAGGTTCTGTGCTGATCTACTTTGTTCTCTTTCCTCCCCACATATCTAAATTGAAAAAGTGTTGTCACGAAGTAGCTATTTAACCCGTGAGAGGGTTAAAATGTATGCAATTTCATTGTATGAAGACCTGCAACATTGTAGAGGCAATGGTTCAGTTGCATTGAGTTAAAGTAGAAGCATGGGGTTTATAGGGTGACCAGATCGAAATTTTCAATAGCAGGACCTTTGAAGGAAAAAAGGACATTTTGAAACAAAGCCTGTCAAAACATCAAATTCCATTTTATTTGCTAATAAAAATGAAAACATTGCACAACTAAATTTATACATTGTTATTAATTCTATTTTTCATTATTCATACTTCTGCGGAGAGGAATTTTCCTTCGGTAGCCTCGGAGATAGCAACAAATAGGTGCGAAATACTTTACAAAAAATATAATGTTTCAAATTATACAGTACTGTTATAATGCCCTTTACTGCTTCCGGTGATAATTTGTTCCTTTCATCTGACCATTGGGTGTTATCCAGTGGTGTACGCAGGATTGACTTCTGGGGGGGGGGGGGGGGTAATAAATATTGATGTGCATCATCACAAAATGATATTTAGATTTTTACTCAATAAAAAAATAATTAAATTAACATTCTTTTTTTGTTATGACAATGCATCTATATTTTTCAGACCAAGAAGCAAAATTCTAAACGCTAGTTCAGGTAAAGGAGCGAAAACGAATATAGGTAAACATGTTTTTGGGGGGTTTAAACCCTAAACCCCCCCGTACGCCACTGGTGTTATCCCAGGGTTTTAAAGCGTAAACTAGAGAAGAAAGTGGAAATTGATCTAAACGCCAAATCAGCCAGACCCTGTTGCGAGCGTTGTGGCTGTTAGCCGGAAGCAGGACCAAAACTCTTAATTTACAAGCAGAAAAATTTTCTTTAAAATGTATATTTTTCATATAAAGACCTGATGCCCTCAAATATTATCTCATATGCTGTATTCCAGCATTTGGCACACAATGTTTTCGAAAGGCAGAAAACCGGACGATTTGGCTTTATCGAAAAAAGCCGGCCGGACGCTCACATATGAGTAAAAAAGCAGGACATGTCCGGCGAAATCCGGACGTCTGGTCTCCTTAGGGGTGTAAGAAACACCCCGCGCGCCCTTCCTCATGTTAAACTCAGTAGTATTGTGGACGTGATGTTGACGAGTAAGAAACGTAAACAGGCGCGTTGTAACAGCTTCATCATTTTGAGTGTAACCCCCCAATCCTCCCCCTAGTTACACGCCGTAGGTATATAGGCGACCCCCCCCCCCCAAGTTGGTAACGTAGTTTATGCCCGACCCTTAAGGTATCTCAGTAGAGAGACATATTGAAGATAGACGAAATATGTAACATATTACCCTTTCTCCACTAATGGGTTGAAGCCGAGAAACCCACTTAATCCTCCCCCACCCCCCCTACATCTCCCCCTCCATCCCCCACTCCCCTCCTCCAATTTTGACGCGTGCTTCGCTCCAGTTTGCCACATTCGACGCCAAGAGGGCGTCTTAAGGGGCGGGGCGGGACGAGGGGCGGTTGCCGGGTGACGAACGTCGAGACTTGAAGCAGTCCCGTCCGGTCCTGGTTCCCGCTTCCGACGGACTCCTTTTAAAAACTGGTCACCCCCGACAAGTACTTAATGGGGAAGAGGAAATCAGAGTGAAATATAAACGAACCTGTTTTATTACCCCCGGAGATGCACCAGCTTGATTCTCTTCGGGGAAGAAACGGAGACATTGGTGCAATGAACTCTGGCTCAATGAGTTTAAGAAGGTCCTAATCCGAAGGCGTTGTATTCACCCCGTAAGAATTGGTTAAAATACGACTGAACCACGTTGGAGTGGTAGCTACAGTTCTAGCTTCTCATCCCGATGGCCTGGCTGTCTAGTCCCGGCAGTGGTTAAGGTTTGTTATCAGAATCTCGATTCCTACTTACTATTCATAGATACTACTAATGCGTAATCTACGTAATTTTCAAATTATTCACGTTCAAAGTGGTGCTTCTGTCCATGTTGATAAAAACCAAATTTTTAATTTCCACAAACTATATTTTGCTGGCACGACGCGTGTTTCACCGCACTGTGGCATATTCATGTGGTACCTGAATATGCCACAGTGTGGTGAAACGCGCGTCGTGCCAGCAAAATAAGGTTTGTGGAAATTACAAAGTTGGTTTTTTTCAACATGGATAGCCATCATTTCCACAATGTCAGGCCTGATATAATCAGTATTATTGGTGCTTCTGTTTTTTTCGGCAGCAAAAAACTAGTATTTTATTTTTAAACGCAGCCGTATAAAACAAATGAAGCTATCGTTTAAAAAAATTTCGTAACTATCACGAAACGTGAAAAAATAACCTTTCATATTGACAGTTGAAGAATGAATCTCTTGGTAGTTTTCCACATAGTTCTTAATACAGCTGACCGGTTTCGATGTTTCAACATCATCATCGTCAGAGATCGAGTGCCATCCGTATTCCAATTATGATGATTCTTTTACTATATCACAATTCAACAAGATAATTTTCCAGCCATTGCGATTGCACAAATTATGTGGTACGCAGTCACGCGTACGGGTGCGAAGATAAACACTAAATACGGTGAAATTTGCCATGAAACAATCATTTGACTTGACTGGGATACGAACCCGGATCTCCCAATGGTCGGTCAGGTGTGTTTTCAGGCTTGTCAACACACCTGACCGGCAATTGGGAGATCCGGGTTCGTATCCCAGTCAAGTCAAATGATTGTTTCATGGCAAATTTCACCATCTTCGGTGTATATGTCACAAGGAGACAAATAGTAATCGTGCCCACAGTTGACCCTTATTTAGCCTCGTTCATTCGTGTATTACACATGGTATCAGCACACTGAAAAACATACCCAATAACTTCGATTGCCAACAACCAGCTATTAAAACAACCAACATTATTTTAATTTATTTGGCGAGTCAAAAGACATTTGAGAGACTCAGCTTAAAGCATATTAAATCATATCGTAAATAACTCATGGATATTTTCGGAGAAAAGAACAATCAGCTAAATTTGAATTTAAATGTAGTGTTCGCCTAGCTGGGGGTTTACTTTAAGACATCAACCAGTCGGTGTCGGAATATGTTTTTCTATATTCCTAGGCTGTGCAAGAATTGTTCGTATAAACCCCCGCTGAAATTCGCCTTGAGTTAACATGGTTTGGTGGTTTAACTGGTTAACACCCCTGACCGGCAACTGGGAGATCAGGGACCGAATCCCAGTCAAGACAAATGGCGAATTCCATGGCGTATTTCGCCGACTTTGGTGTATATCCACAAAGTAACGTCACCTGCCATCACGTTTCATATGGAGTTTATTTAGTTGGAATAGGATAATTGGTTATTGAGTTATAACGTTAAACTCAATTACCTTGACTTTTTGCACGGACAGTAGTTACTTTATGGAGAGAACTTCAAGATGTAATACTCCATCCGTCGGACGGCTCTTCACCTTAGGACCAATAAGGGTCCGATTCATAGTCGACCCTTTAGGCTTAAGTATACTTTAGATGGGCTAAAGTGTCCTTTATGCGTTTCATAGACGTCACTTTAGACGAAATAATGCCCACTTTACCGTAAAGTGCTCCCCGGAGCTCACTTTAGATGCTAAAGTGATCTTTAGAGATATACAAAAATGGATGCGCTGTCTGTAAACGAAGTTGAAATCTTTGTTGAATGGGTTGATGTTGCCGAGGAAATGGAAATACTGGCAAGAATTCATCCCCGGAGATACATTACAATTCATTCAAAAAATGCCTTAAACGAAATATAACGAAACGAAAGAGTGCATATATGCCAAAATTATGGGGAAAAAGTTAACGGTTTAATATAAGACAGCTCATTAAGGCATCGGCGACAGAAAAATCAACACTAAAATTTAAGTAATAAATGTTTATTTAAAGGTATTTGTAGCTAATTGCTTCTGTGATGCATAAATTTTTTACGCCTCTCCTGAACCTCTAATTGATGGAGCTTTAATACATGCGCCTTTTTTGGTCTTCCATCTGCTCCATTTTCTTTTGGGCAAGATTTTGGGCTCCATCCTGAGTTCTTGCAGCTCTTTACTGTTATGTTTCGTTAAACTTCCGTTTTCCACCCAAATATAATGCTAACTACGACAGAAACGCGATTATTAAAATTACAAATCCAATGACGGAAACGCGATAATTCAACTTACAAACCCAACAAATGACTCTAAAAACAAATTGAAAAAACGAACTAAACCAATGTTAACTCTCTCATGCTAACTATGACAGACCAAAAACCATGAGCCAAAAAACTAAAACATGTATAGAAACTTATTGACGTATCTCCTTATTAATGAATAAAAATCTACGCTACGTATGTATTATATTTAGAGACAAGAAGAAAAAACCTGAAATTAGAGCGGAAATACTTAAACCTAGCACCTTACTACGTTAAAAGAAGGAAATTCATCCCAAAATAACACCGTGAATGCCACATTCTCTCGGTTTCCATACATCAATTGAATCTGGCGAAAATGCAACGTGTGTCAACTGTTTCCAAAACAATTTGTTTACTTCCATTGCCAACATGCCAGTTTTTAATTGGGATATCGACACTTTGGCAGCTAAATTCTCACTTTTTAAAGTGAGACACTTTAGGCAATTATGAAACGCACTTTACGTAAAGTCTCACCTTAATCCTACTTTAATGTCTAGACTATGAATCGCATCCGAAGAGCCTTTTTTGTAAGAGCTTTAAAATGTTGATATTGGATTGACATATTTCCACCCATCTTCCATTCCTCAAATAATCCTTCCCATACCATCCTACAAACCCATCACGCTGTTCCCTTTCTTTGTGCCATGCACAGTCAAAAAATGTTCAATCCTCAGTGATAGGCCTCAGCTAGCTAACTCTGCTTTAATGATGTCCTTCAAATTGCCCTGTCCTTGCAAATCTCTTTTGCTTCAGTTACCATCATACAACCCTTCAAGACTCCTCATATTATTCCTTCTCTTTAGAGTATATTCTACCACATTCACTCATGACTTTCTCGGTCTTCTCCTTCCTCTTGTAGCAGTGTGCTTTGATTTTAAGACATTTATTTATGACAGCAAGCCATAAAACTAATTAAATTATTAAATAGGTAATCGTTTTTAAAATTATGGACGACATGGAGGTGACAAGCAATAAAAATACTCTAGATTTTTAAACCTAAGAGCAGAAATAAAGAGACCAAATGTACTTACTGTTTAGAAAAATACATCCTCCAAGCAAAATGGTTGCTAAGGCTTTCTTACCGTGGCCTCCGAGATATACAGGCCTGAACAATCGAATTTCCATCGTCATCTGTTTTCAAATAGTAGGCCTAAAATCGTGTGTGTTCTTACGGAGATGATTGAAAAAATATAATAAAAGGTTATTATGGCATATAAGACTTGGTTAGTAGCGTAAGTTTTTGTTAAATGAGATAATACATCATAACCGATAGCTGCAGAAGTTCATAAATCGTTGCAATGTGATTTTATCACAATATAAGTACACGCAATATAAGAAGGCCTATATAAATTGAAGAGGTTTTTATTTTCCATTTATTTGATTTTATGCCCATAAACAAATAGTACTTTGCATACCATGAGAACAGAAGTTGGTTATGTATCGAAGGGGAGCGTTAAGAGACTATTTGAAGTATAGGACGTCTTCATCCTCCGTTGAGAATTTGCATCGCATGACACTCAGAATCAAATGTAAGTCATCAGTGTCCGTTTTTGCTTTTATTAACTGCATAACACTGAATCAAATTGTCTCCTTAATCAACCCAATTTGGTTTCAGGACGTGTTTGTCGATCAATTGAATGTGAGGGAAATATATTTACCGCAATCGCAGTAGAATTAAAATTCGCGTCGACGATTTTTCTTTCCGTTCTCGAATAACAATTGCCTTAAAAGGTCCTGCTAAAATAAGATGAGTGCTTTTCCAAGTGCATGAATATTTTTTATGAAACTAACGTGGCCCTTGAAATGCGGCATATGGCAAGAAATAGTTCCCTAACTTTCTTGAACCTTGCCAGATGAAATACACAGGAAGCGCATTTCCCGCGCTTTTCGTAGGCCTACTAAATAAAAGTGGAGGGGGTAGTGTTACGGCCTGTATATATCGGAGTCTACGGTTAAACATTCAAACATGCGATGCTTCCTGGTGGAGTTTTATATAAGTTTTTCTATTTTCCCATGGAGGTGATGTAAACGTTAGGGACATAACATTCAATCTTTATATTTATCTCAAACAAAACTGAAATATTCTATTTTTAGTCCAAGGTTTAAGGCAATGGTACTGGTTAGTTATGCGATGGTTGAATAAATTAATTTACTCGATAAAAAAAGTGTTGCTCACAGTTCATTAAGTAAAAACACGGCGTGGGACACCCATTGAGGTGACATTTGTAGGATTAATCAATTTTTTTGCTATTAATATGTAAAATTTGGTATGTAGGGACACGTTGTTAGATAATATTCCTATTTCACTAAGTTACAATTTTATTAAATAAAATCAATATTTTAATAGAGTCAAAAAAAGTTTAGGACTCAAATTTCCACTTATGTTCAGAATGACCCAAATACACTTCGTTGTTTGATTCTCATTCAATTATCTCGGCATGGCCTAACCAACGAAGCTCACTCTTTTCATTGACACATATTTCAATCACGGTAGCATCCATTCCACATTATTTCATAGCCCACTCCTTTATATAACCCTATTCCTTTTTATTTTACCCCAAACACTCCTCAGATACCCTTTACCACCTACTACATTCACTATCTCTACTTTATCAAATTCTGAACAGAAATAATCCTCACTACCTATCGGACGATTTCAAAACCAACGGATCAAGTTCACAAAACAAGCACGAGAGGGGATAAAAAACTGGCTATACCTCACCATCGAACGGTCATCTACAGTAAATCGTTCATTGAAAATGCCTGTCGTGAATGGAATTTATTTATTTATTTATTTATTTATTTTCCATCACCACCGAAAACAGCACTCATTGGCCTTTATATCGGGGTATTAACAATATTAACATTGGACGAGCACACACAACCATGCCCTGGGAAGTGAAAAATCCTCCCCAGGCGGGATTCGAACCCGCGACCTTTGGGTTAGCATGCGAGGACGTTACCCCGCCGCCACCGAGGAATAACCTTAGTATGGCCTAATGGGAAGCTCCTTCTATCTCAACTCTATCGGGCGAGATATAGTGAAACAGCATATTATAATAAATAAAGAAGCTGTTGTACTGTCCACAATCTTGGTTTTTTATTTCTTGAAATAAAATAGTTTTGCTTGAAATAAAAAAGTAAGATTGAGGACAGTAAAACAACTTCTTTGTTTGTTATTCCTTCAATCTCATCATTTTAAAGAGCGGTACATAAAACACTCCTAAAAGCACAAAAAAATAACACGAAAACACTTCAGGATCTCACGGTTGTATATGAACACACCTATGAGTCTGAACTATCTAAATCACAGCTTAATGTTATTCATAAAATTTCACTTGTTGCAATTGGTTATCTTTGCTATTTTCTTTGTCGCTCTCTATTGTATTGTATGATTGACGTGTTTAATTCATTTTATTTTATCACTTTTTTATCAAACGTTGAATATGCTCTTATTATTTCTGTAATCATTATTAAATTTATAATTGAAGCGTATTTAAGCATTTATCATATTTTTACTAATTTTGAATTACTTTTTAATTATTGATTTGTAATTTTATAAATATTTTATTTCACATTTATTTGTGCATATTCAGCTCCCTGTTTATTTCTTTTTATATACTTCTAAAACTGCTTTTTTAAAAGTATATTTGCTTTATCTATGAGTAGGTCTTCGCAGGTTTTTCACACCCCCCTTCATATGTGGGTGTTTTTCTGCAGCGGGTTTTTTTCGTTAAGGATATCACCTCCTTATTGCATACGTTTCTCCCACAATCGTGTATATCTTTGTACATTGTCTATATTCCAGTTACTTCATTATCAAATATTGATGGTATTTTTTTTGTAATTTGTCTATAATTTTAATAGTCAAAATGTAATTTTTTCATTGATGCGTTTGACGAAGGGTTATGTGGAAGAAGAGACTAACAGTCTCAATCTCAACCAAATAAAGTCACATTATTATTGTTAGATATTATTTACCCACTGCATTTAGTTAGCTACCAAGACACCCTATACCATACTCCCACTATGATACTATATGATAGTCTCAGCATCCTTAGTTGTCGCTCGCTTACCCTCATAGAAAATCAGTCAATTCATTGAAATACCCTCTAAAACTAGATTACAGTTAGCGCCAACGTAAACGTCAGCGTCAGTGGCTGCTTCAGCACATTTTTTGTATTGAGGCGTTAAAATTCGTGGTCTTGCGTCAACCGCAAGGTTAACCGCCAATGTCAGCCGTAAGCTTTTAAATTCAGCCAGTTCCAATTTTCATGTTCAAGGTTAATGCCAGTGTATGCTCAGCATGAGTAAGTATACGTCTTGGGTATTGCTTTGCTGTCTGTCGGCCTGACCTAATATCATCCGTGTTTTTTCCAGTGGAAGTCAGTCTGGTTAACAATATGCCTATTCTTGCAAGGATTGTGGTGGCCTTAAGAATTAATGCAAGTGTAAAATAGGCTCAGGCCTTAATAATAATCAGCCGGAGCGGTGCGGAGTTAATCCAGTCAATGAAGGGGTTGTAGAGGATATGGAAGAGGAAACTTTAGGGATATGTTTGGGGTTGATAGGAGGTAAACATACTAAAAGTCCCCGGACCTACGAGGTGTGCGGAGGGGTGGGAGGGGGGCGCAGAAGGTCCCTTTTTTGTTTTTCGCTTATAACTTGAAAACGGTGCGTCGTAGCGAAAATAATACTGCCTCTAAAATTAAATCTGACATAATTTGCTACAAAATAGTTCCTTGTACATTTATTTCTATTCCTCATAGTTATCGAGGTATTTGCTAGCAAAAATTGTACATTTTTGTAAAACGCTTAATTTCCTCACGTTTTTTTGACAAACTTCTCCTTCTAACGGCTCAGCCTTTAGTTTTACAGCGAAGTCCTCATGATAGGCTTGTGCGATGACCGGTTTTGGTCATCGTTTTTCGATGAAAAAATTTCATCGAAATGTTTCGATGACGATGGCTGTTATCGATCATCGAATAGAGTGTACACGATGATTGATGAATATCGATGATCGATGAATGCCGATGATCGATGAATTACGATGATCAATGACTCTCGATGAACTGTGCAGTAGTGATGAACGATATATCGCTGTGATTGAATCACCGATACTGAAAAGTAGTAATCACAGCCTGTGACTAAATAATCGAAATCACTGTGACTGAATTCGGTGAATTTAGCCGATTTAGCTCAGGCTGCTACCGCTGCTACCAACTGCACCAGTGCAACCATCGAATACAATGCTACAACTACTACTGCGTATTTACTGTGATTGAACGTGATCGCTACTTCTGTATCGTCTACCACAAACTTGAGGAAAAACATGAATTCCAAACATCCCACTGTGGCCCTGTCATCGTCCTCAAGGCGCAATAGCTGGGGTGCTTATACTTTATACATACATTTTAGATCTAAGGCGTTCAAATGAATGGAAAAAAAGAAGAAAAATTAGTGATATAAGGATATCGATCATCCTCATCGATGGTTCTCATCGAATCATCGACATCAATTATTCGCATCAACTCATCGGGATCGATGATTCTCATCGACTCATCGACATCGATGGTCGATGACATTCATCGTCATCGATTACAGTCATCGCACCCCGATGACTAAAATCATCGTCGATGACTTCGATTAATCGACTCATCGCACAAGCCTACCTCATGAGCATAGTTGTAGAAAATTACATTAACTTTAACATGAGACATAATTTAACATTTTATCTTTTACTGCCCAATAGTTACAGTAATTTAAAATTTCTAGGTAAATTCCGTAATTTATTAAGAAAACCACACATCGCTCTTTCCCGTTTTTCTAGGGTTGTATAGTATTAATATGGCTGTATGTGTGTTAATATACATAAATGGTAAGACAATTTGAGTATTGAACTAAATATACAGTAGCCTTATGTATACTCAATTTTTTTCACACCATGTGCACGCATGCTAAAGTACATGCTGCCGCACCGAATCGAAAAAAGTTGGCTGCATGTCATTTTTTCAACTTTCTACGAGGAAGTTCGGTAAGCTGTTTTCGCATTCTACAGTATATTGCCCACAATATAGGATACTACGATGGTCATTGTACTGCTCATAGCAATCTGTGGAACATCATTTTATATTTTATTTTTAACTGGTCAAAAGTTACAGCAATTAGAAATTTATGGGGAATTCCGGAATATCATAAGAAAACCGCACATCGTTCTATACCATTTTTCTATGGTTATATCTTATTTATAAAGCTGACTATAGTGACGGAAGAACAGATTTCAGAGGGGTGAATTCAGTGGCGGCTCTTTGCCAAAAAAAAGGGGGTTTCACAAATTAACTCGCTTCCTACACCTGCCACCACCCATAGGGTGGAAATTATTTAGACCATCAATGGTAAATCCATTTAAATCAGCATTATCAAAAACAAATTGATTGAATGATCGTGTTTTAAAGACTGGTTGAGCATGGACTATAAAGGGCATTTCTAAATCTTGGACTTCGTAGTAAGACGAACTAAATCCCTAGCTTGCGAGAAGGTTAATCAAGTTTTTAGATGGAAATCTTCTCTAAAGTAGGAGGAAGAGGCAACTTAATATTCAGGACAGAAATGTCCACGTTCAAAGTACAGAGGTTATGGCGGTGGTAATAGCTACACATATCTTTCTCGTTTCTTCGAATCTTTGTGTTTTTCAAGAACACCTGCTATAGGAACAGTATAAGGGATGGAGGATCACTATTCATTTCCTCCATTCCTCTGGAAATGAAGTTATCAGATTTGGTTTCTTAACTCACAATCAGGCTTAATGAAATTCACACGGCATTCATCATCGTAAACAGCTTCCTCGGCGACTAAATCATTTATGAAGGACTGGCGACCAGCAACTTCTTCACTCCACTTGTCATTCTTCGCAAGACCAGCCTTCATGCACGCTTGTTGTATAGTAGCTAATGTTCGAGCGTTATACATCACTCTCCGCCTTTCAACAGCCTTCGTTTTCCCTTTCTCTACAGCGTCTGCTCAGAGAAAGCAGTGATTCTTGAAATCGAAATTTTGTTAGTGAAGACCTTGAGTTAACCATTTCAGTTGGTTTAGATGCTATTGATGCAGCCTGCCTCTGAAACTCCGCCTTAATGTTTTGTGATGTGGTGCAGTTTTTTACGGCATGATTTGTGAACTAGGAGGGATTTCAAGCCATGTAGCTGGGAACACTTGTTGTCCCTCCTTTCCTTACTTTTTGCTACAAGCGACAAAATTCATATTTCTTTCACTCTTGAAGCATCATCACTGGATTCGTCGATGTCTTTATCACACACAAAGCACTTGTTAGGCATCGCGAAAGATAATCTCACTCACAATATATAAAAGCAACTCAATCGTTCAAACAGATTTACAACTCAACACCACTCGACCCACGTTGGAAGAGAATTGATTTGAAAGGGACCCCTCCCCGACAGCCTCTCCTGTCAAATGACAATGAAAGTTCGAACTAGTGATGCTTAAAAGTAACACCAACATAGTTTGTGTCGAGGAGGCCCTAATCCTCCCTTCGAATTCTTCAAAGAATGTTGCACGCGTTAAGTGGCAATATTCGATCCCGGTGGCCAGAGTGCAATTAGTTCCTTATGCATTGTGAGACGGTTGGTTTTTTTTTCGTTGGAGGGCAATAAAACTGTGGCATGGTGCTGCCCTTCTCGGTAACAATTTCCATTGCGGGCCGCGCGGCGACAGCAAGGGTATTTGTGAATAATTGCGCTATGAGAGGCCTGTGAGCTGGCCGTTTTTCGGTCGAAAGGGTGGCCTGCCTATTTAAGGAACTTTACAATTCTGGAATAATAAAAAAATAATTGCACATCATACATGTTCCACTATCACTTACCTTCGCTTCCGTTGCAGCTCTCAGAATGTTACTGATGAAAATAGAGCTTCACTGAAAGTATTTTAGTCGAGCCAGATTCATATTCATTGGAATAACTGGAGAATCTCTAGTGCACGAGACGAGAGAATAATTTTTCATATATATATAAGTGTCCGATATGGAAAAAGAAACAACGCCTACAACATCACAGGAACTAAGCCACAAAGATGGGATTTCCTTTGGTTACATCCACGCGCCGGACCGGCCGCCACCCGCGGCTGCGTACTGATCCTCTCTACTTAAATCTTGAGATTAAATATACAAATCAAAGCAAGATTTTTCTTTTGATATATATTTTGAAAATCATACTCTTTTAGTCCATGTCGAAAAATCCTAAGAGGAAAGGGGCGCTAAAAACGATAATGCTCTTTTTAGTTCAAAATGCAAGTAGATACAAATAAGCTTAAAGTTTTAAAAAAAAACTTAAAAGGCATATATATTAAGGTTAAAAAAACATATAGGAAACCAAATCACTGGGTTATAATAGATATTTTAAGTGTATTGTACCAATTTAATGGTATTCTGCGCTACTGCCGCCATGTTTCGCTACCGCCATAAACCCATTTAAACTATTTTTTACTACATCTGGAGCTCAATTCACCTAATCCAATATTTACTCCGTTTCCCATTCATTCTTTCCGGATTTTCTAACCCAACAATCCCACTTCACGCCGGTCAATCTTTAAATCAATTTCATCCTGGATTCGCGTGCACCCCGTACATTCTCGACCTTGTTTCACGTTTCGCTACGATACTTCCCGATTACACCATATAACCTGCGCTTAACTATTTTTTAAATCTGTTTCGCTTCCACTAAGCCAAACGGGTCAATCGTGCTCAGTCGATAGCAGAGCCATTCAAAATTATAGAACACCAACAGCCCCGACAATAAAGCCAATTAGTGGAAAGCTAAGCTCATAAAAGCCTTCGTTTAGAATGATAAAATGAATTCCAGAGATGCAAATTAAATTCAAATTTCTTTTCGAGAATATGCTATTAAACTGGTCAAACCAGTGAACTGGAAATGATGTGATCAAAGTGTGCCATGGCAAATTTACGAACACACTCTTAAGGAAGAAGTGTTCAAAATCAATAATGATTTTTTAAAGACTAGGGAAATAAGAGTTCACATCGCTCTAAAATATACTGAAACAAAACTCCTACTGTTAAATGAGAAATCAAACACTTGCTCTGGTTTGGACTTACTTCTGTTGACCATGCTTTCCACTTGCAAAACAGCAGACGCTCTGAATAACAAAACGCTTTTAAAATGAAATGTTTCTTCTTCTATGTAATAGAAGATAACCAGATAATCACCCAGATGGTCGAGATCGACAGGTGTTAAATGAAGGGCGTTAATGCACTTTTAATAGAGAATAATACTCTATCCAGCGTAAGTAGGATAACTGTTCAAATATCTCATGGATAAAATGTAATAAATTATGTGGGTTATTTGGTTTGGTACGAAATCCGTCGTATTTAAAGCAATGAATTTTATTAATTTTTAACTCATTAAAATTTCTTTTATATTGGCCTAATTGTAAAAGCATGTTCGTTGATATCACCATTTTAGGTGCTGCCAACATTTGAAAGGAACGCAGTAGGTGATGATCTTGAATAAGGGAGGAATGTACATTAAAGACATTGAAGTCCGCCTGATTCATCGTCATATACGTTACTTTCTAATGTACGCAAGATCTGAAAAATTTATTTCCATGGATGTATTTTAACATTTTTACCTAAATTAAAGAAGTTCTGGCAAACATCTACAACCATTACGTGCAATGGACGAACCACCACTATGAAGTGGTGTTATGGATGATACAACGATTTGCATATTATACTCAACCACAAATGTTACTGAACGGCAGCAAAGTGCAGACTATTATATTAGAAGAGTAACTGGTTTAAAAAAATGAACATATCTGCGGTCATAATAAAGATTGACTAGCACCTAAACTGAATTTCACATTAGGTGAGCTGCTAATAAAGGACACAGCGATGATAGGCGCTTAAAATTTACTCAGGCTTAAAAGACTGCCAAATTGACACGCTATGATAATAAAACCAATAGATCAGTTCTTATCAAAACTACAATTTATTTCTGACGATTGCTTCAGCAGCTAAAGGCCCCTTCCAAGAATGCTGAAAATGATAGTCAGCTGCTGAAACAATTGTAGAAAATAAAATGTGGTCCGGATAAGTACCAAGCTATTGGTTTTTTTGTCGTGGCTCTTTTTCTCGAAGTAAGGCCTGAATAAGTCATATTTAATGTGCTAGTTTAACAATACATTCCCGTGGAATTAGATAAAAAACTAAAGAGTTTTTAAATTTTGTATTATATTTTTATTTTTGACAATCATATCACTATTTTTTACACACAAAAAAGAAAAAGAATGTTTTCTTACTCGAAATAAGTAAAGCAGTATGATATACAAAAAACAGACAACAGAGGTGAAAAGTAGATTTGCACAAGATAAACAGAGCAGAGCAAGAATGTTTTTCTCATTAATGTAATTTATCAGGAGTATTCTTTTTCAGAGCCAACTGGCACATTTTCCTCACAATATAACAACACATTGGTTGTTACATTGCTAGGGAATTTTATGTCCTTCCATTCAAAAACAAGACACATCTCTTGCCTTAACAATTCAACTTTCCTCAAGATGATAGAGGTATATTAGACAGCGCGTACAAAGAAACCTGCTCCAAGATTGATTTGGAGTCTTGTTTAATCTTCGTCCCGCGAAAGATTCCCTCCCTACTTCCTTAAACACTCAAGTCTTACTGCTGAGATTAACTGCTAATAAATGAGGACGCTCTTGGCCGTACTCTTCCTAGGACCAAGCCGACTGTCCAATGGAAGAATCAACGATAGAATGCTGGCGAGCTGGGCGACTAGATTTATGGAACACAGTTCAAAGCGCGTACACACTCCGCGTGATATTACGATCATCAATTTTCAAATTGCGTGGTCGGTCTTTCAACTTTTCGACGTTCACAACTCGCAGTTCCATTGCCAACGGGCACGTTTTGCTGGAATTACTGAATGAATGAATTACTGCTTCTCTCCCTGAGGCTTCGGAATAGAAATACTTGTCCCTTTCGCCGTACACGATTCCGTGCGAACATGTGCATTAGTCAAGGACTGGACGGGGAGTGAATTTCCTTTTTTGCAGTGTATTTGACGGGAAGGGCATAATGTTAACATCAACAAAAAGGTCAGGTGAACTTCTTCTACAACTGCAAAAACCACCTCGTTGAAAAAGTGAGTTTGGACAATGATGTCGTGTAGATTTTGAAATTTCAGGGAAAAATAAGTGAAAATCTACGGTTTCCATGCGAGAAAAGGTTGCTTAGGAGTCTAACTAAGCAAATATTTGTGGTTGTGGCGAAAAAACGGAAGAATGGAGAAGACGTTGACCATCCCAGAGAATAATATTGACTCTTACGATGATGATGCTTTTACTGAAGTGTTTTCTCCACTTAATTCTAGTCGAAGTATAGTCATTCCATGAAACATAAATACTTAGTTTCTTCTTTAAATTTCTTGAGTTTTGGTCAATTAAAGGTCATTATGCCACCTAAATTAAAAGGAGAAATTATTTATAAGTGGTCATAAAATACATTAATCATTAATACGTCGTGTCAACACACATTACTAACGTGAAGAGTCATCTAATTTCTGTCACAAAAATTAGATGATTGTTGATTCGAGATATTATTGAGTAGATACTTGTTTTAAGTGACATATAAACGACTCTATTTACGTGTGAAACGGTACTCCACTCTTGCAATGGCTGACATTAGTACAACCGATAGCGTAGCGGCTTACCATATTCAATGGAGTTCAACTACAAATATAATGACGATGTTTCATACCCTTGGATTTTTGTTTGAACATTACTAATATACCAACTAAAAAGTTGTTCAAAATAAAAATAAAATTCTCAGTGAAATAAGAACAACTTTCTCTTCTTCAGTTCCCTTCAAAAAAATTCTAAACTTTGGGGGCGGGGGGCAGGGTTTCGGACCCGATGAACCCACCCCTGGTTACGTCACTGATGGATGATGATGACCCTGGAATCCTTGAACTCATGCTGGCATCGAAAGATTTAGGTACATACGTTTAGTTCCGTATCGCTCCGCAAATTCGTCGATGGAAGACAACAGGGGCCTTATTCGGTAAGACCGAACCTCGGAAATTCCGTGGATGTGACGTCAGAGCCCTCGACGTATCTTAACTTTTGAATTGCCTTATTTGATGTTTTCGTGGCTGTGACGTCAAAATTTCGTCACTGACGAGACTCGGAAATTCCGAAGTCATAGAGAATAGCCTTCAGGTTAGGGAAATTGGACCAAGTGGATATAAACATTCTGGGATGTAGTTCTGTAAGGCCTGTGTCATGACTTCCTTATTCCTTCTCATATGATTCACCCGTTAATCCATTTCCTTTCTCACTTCCTTTTCCGAGAAGGACGTGTTATGTAAGCGCCCTCGATACTCACTTCCAAGTAACCCGGTTCTAAATCCTCCTCTTGACACTGCACACACAGTCAAGGAACTCCAATCTCAATGCAAACCAGCAACGGCGTCTAAGTCACCGGTATGTCCTGTATCCGCGCCAATTCGCGAACTAATCCTCTAATCAACCGGCGA
Source organism: Pyrrhosoma nymphula (assembly GCA_963573305.1). Taxonomy (NCBI): domain Eukaryota; kingdom Metazoa; phylum Arthropoda; class Insecta; order Odonata; family Coenagrionidae; genus Pyrrhosoma; species Pyrrhosoma nymphula. The sequence goes on from OY754339.1 coordinate 92,666,092, forward strand.
AATGGGCGGATGCTGTGATTTCTTAAACCAACTTGACCAACAAGATCTCAAGAGAAGGTCGAAAAGCGAAAGATTGGCACGAGCTTATCTATTCAGCCTTGGGCATCTCCCATTACAAGTCGGACTGGACTACATGGAGGGCGGTTGGCCTAGAAATGTCACGTGGATATGCAAGGAGAGAGAGCTGGGTGATGTGGAGTTAAAGAGGGAGAGAAAGGAGAGAGTGGTTCAGTTATCGTTAGGTAGCGCTGGTCTCGGTGGAGGGGTGATCTGTGACTGACTGCCACGCCCCCTTTCCCACCTGTCTGCCACTCTGCAATTCGAGAACGGGTTGGGAACCAGTGGACTACGTGAAACGTTAAATTGGGTGCATTTATTTAAGATAGCAAGTGAAACAAATAAAAATAAATATTCCAGTTTAACAGTTATTCATCTTCCACTGATCTAGCTCCGTGTTCCTCACCCATTATCTCATCAACCTTCTCTCGATACTTCTTCTTCATTGCTCCAGTTAATGCCTCCGTATTCCACTTTCGTACCCTCCTTCCCATTCTTATCTTTTTCAGTTTTACCCGACATTTCATGACTAATAATTTGTGGTCTGTGTCTGCATCAGCTCCTGGATAGGTATGTGAGTTTTTAACACTATTCCTGTATCTGTGACGAACCATTATATAATCTATTTGGAACCTATCTGTGTCTCCCGGCTTCTTCCAAGTGTACCTACGTCGAGGATGATGTCTGAACCATGTATTTGTAATTACTAGGTGATTTCTACGGCAAAACTCCACAGCTTTCTCGCCCCGGTCGTTTCTCCTTCCTAGCCCGTAGTCGCCCACCTCCCTCCCATATCTTCCTTCGCCCACCACCGCGTTCCAATCCCCCATTACTACCAAGTGCTTACTCCCAGGTATCCTACCAATTATTTCCTCTATCTGATCGTATACCCCATATATCTCCTCCTCTTTATGATTAGAGGTAGGTATATAAACCTGGATTATTACTAAATTCGTTGGATCTGCCTTTAGTTCCACGACTATAATTTTATCACTCACCTGTTGTATACACTACTTTTCTACCTAGTTTCCTATTCATTACGAATGCAACCCCGCGCTGACTTTCATTCCCTCCACTATAAATTACTGTATAATCGTCGCTCTAGTAATACCCGTCATCCTTCCATCTTACTTCACCCAGACCCATGATATCTACACCCACCCTCTCCATTTCTTGCTTTATATTCTCTAGCTTCCCCGCTCTCAGCGTAGTCCTAACATTCCACGTGCCTATTCTGATAGTTTCGTTCCTCTTCTTTATCTTCTTTTCCTCTGCTGCTGCTACGTCTGAGCAAGGATTTCGTGTGATGACGACCGCATGGGCCTTGCTCCCACCGCTGCCGGGCACGACACCCGGCCCTCTGGGCCGAGTCCCGTAGTTGCCAGGATTCATTATCATTTGAGAACTGTCCATAATTTCAAGGTTTTTGTTTTAATTGAGATAGTATTCCGTGGCCTATCCCAATAGTGTTTTTTACGTGACACCATCACTTCAGAGGCCGCCCCACTGGGGTCAGACGCCTTTTGCAGCCGCCTCACTGAGGTACAGACGCTGCGCGGACTACCATTCGTCTGTCTCCTAACCTTCGACCAATCTGGCATGGGTGACCCTACCAGGAGCATTGCTCCCGCCAGTGCAGCTCTAGGGGTCATCGGAGCGTCTCGGTTGAAATAGTTCTTTTTTAGCCGTATCTCAACGGCTTCCTTAGCAAGCATATCCCAGTAGTTGTTAAAACGGCACATTTGTTTGGCGCTATCCCATTTTATCTTGTGGTCCAGAATAATAGTGTGTTCAGCTACAGCAGACTTGTCGGATTGTCCAAGTCTAAAATTATTCCGGAGTTCGTTAAGCCTGTTGGTAATCGTTCTATCAGTCCTCCCCACGTTGACTTGGCCACATTCACATGCAATTTGATAGACACCAGGGGTCATTAGGCCTATGGAGTCCTTTACTTTTACGAGTTGGTCTCTTAAGTATGATTATTGGTTTATTAGCAAGTCGCGGATCCCGATTTTAAAGAAAATTAAGTACGATAGAACTCCTCCTTTCTGTCGCAATTTTGAAGATCCTACCGGCCAATCAGGAGTTACCTGATTGTTGTAACCGATTAAGACTAACGTTGATTAAAATCAACGACATTTACTCACCCTGATGACGATGTACGAGTCGTCCGTTGAAACTTCGGTGCTGGTTACAAATTTAACCCGGTGGAATTCCCAAGAAAATTTCACAAGAATCATTTTCCGAGAAAGAATAAAATCCAATTTCACAAAATGTAGTTTCTGAATTTTAGATTTCCAGAAGGCTCATTTGTTTTAAGTACTTATCCTTGTTTTCAGCACACGAGTTTATTTAAATTTAGCCCACGGGGTTTTTTTTAAGAAGAAATCTGTGTAGTTAATTTGAGCATTTATCGTGAAATAGAAGAAATGACCCAAGAGCGTACATGAAAATAATTAATGCGGACTGGGTACCGATTGATTTCATTACAATTCATGAATGAATGCATGAAGGTGATAATCCGATGATCGTAGTGGTATGACGCAATGTTTTCTTCCATTTTCTTATATTCCCCTCCCATGATTCACTCGAAATATCAACATGTTACCGATAAAAAGCGAAGGGAAATTCGATGGCATAGCGTGTGTAAGTTAGACACAATGTTATGGAAACGTCACGAAGGGTGTTTTGGGTTGTATGTTGCAAAGTTTTCTTTCTTATTTGCCGTGCCATTCTTCCTCGGACTTCGCTCACAAATAAGTAATACAGGGTTAAAAGAATGCCCTCGCTGTAGCTTTAGTGCGAAAGATGCATTAATAGTTGTTGATTGTATCCTAGATCAATGACCAATCTTTGCTATAAGTGGATTGAAAATCTTCGTTTTGGATTTTAGCTTGCGCAACGACCCGCGGAATACTACCTAACATGGGTATTCTCTCTTAAAATAAACACAAATTCTTTTTGATAAAAGTATTACAGTCATAGTAACGAATGAGATTCCATAAATAGAGAAAAAAATACTTCAAATCTTCAGCTTACATTGTAAAGCCACGTCTGGGAAAGAGGTAAAAGGTAAACGTCTAAAGCGAGCTTTTGGCCCCGGTATAAAACCCCTTAAGTGGGAGAATTGAATATAACAGAATATTAATTTATTGTTCTAGGAAAGAATGTCCTGTGGAACACGTACTATGGAAAAATGTACAAGTCATATTGCTTAAGCAACATGAAATTGAAAACCATTCTTTCCACATCTTTTGATCAAATATTTGGTTGCCAAGGCAATATAATATTGTTGGTTTTAGAGGAAATGTGAGATTTTTCAGTTAAAAACATGACTGACACACGAATACGAAACGTAATAGAAAATCGATTGGAAGAATTAGAATTTTCATTTATTAAGCCATCCGATAAAAAAATCCCAGCCCTCTATCTTGAGTGAAAGTACTTTTAACAAGCAAAAAATAAACCCACTGCACCGAACCCAATGATTAGCATGGACCACCAAGAGGGGGGTTTTAGGGGACCCTTAGGGATTTTTAATAATCTGTATTACCCACAGATATATTTTCTATCTACATGCGAAATTTCAGCCCAATCGGTCCAGTAGTTTTTGCGTGATTGAGGAGCAAACATCCAAACATACAAACTTTCACATTTATAATATATGTAGGATTAATAAGTTAACATGTATATATATATATTTAATATAGATTTTAGCTTTCTGAACTCCTTCTCCATATAAAATTTAACGATGCCAAACCTCAAACTTCTCTGTGCGCACATTATGTTTAAAAAGGGGTACAAAGTTTTCTCTTCACGTACCTATTAATTTATCATTATGATGCTTCAACGATTAACTTCAAGTGATTCAACTTAACATAATATGGAGTGATGCAGTCATACCTATTTATATTATGTACCCATTTGTAATATGTATTTACATTATCTCACATCGAAGTTTAACATAATTTGTTATGTTTCTAGGAAATTCACCTGTTAAGTCAGCAGGTACTGACAATGAGTACAAAAATCAATCAGTGTGAGGGCAATTAAGGTAAACAATCAATCACCCCAACACATATCAACCAGATATACAACAGTTTTTAATTTGAACTGGTTTAAATTTTTTGCATCTAATATATAGTCAGAAATATCATTCCATACCCTTATACATGAATTAAGATTGGATAATTGATACTCAGTTGTTATACATTTAGGAACTTTGAATCGTTTTCTGACTCGAACAGGTCTATTTGATACATCACTAAGGTTTGAAATTACATTATCATAGAGATAATCCTGTGCTTTACAAGATAACCTTTTATGCATGAAGATAGAGGGTTGGTATATGCTTCAATGCTTTAATTTTAACCAGTTTAAAATAACATGGAAAGAGAATGGATTGGAAGAAGATGGAAAGGCGAGTTAAATTGGAGGAAGGAACGCGGACAAGGAAGGACATGAACAGAGGGAAAGGATTGTCCGCTTTGCATATCAAGAGGGACGTGGACTATAGGGCATGCGAGACTGCACGATCGTCGTGATGACCCGTGCTGGAAGTGAAAGTAGAACACGCATTCCCCCTTTACGCTTTTAGCCCGCGCCTAAAAGACGCACTTGATCGGACCTACATACTCTCTGCGGAGACCGGTGAGTAATTATTTTCATTTTTTAACGTTTAAGTGGAAGTTTCAAGGGCAGGGAAAATGGGAGACCTTGGGATTCTTTCTCTCACCTCATGTGCGTGTCGATTTTCTGGTAAAGCCAACTAAAAATCCAACTGCCTTTCCGTTCCCAGTCTGCTGCACGCGAATAAACGAATAACTTCACCATATCACTGTAATTGAAAGACTCTTGACGTTCCTTTGTGAATCAATGAGTTAAAACCTTCTCCGACTCAACTTCGTGTGGGCAAATTCTGTTGTAATTTTATTTAGTTCTTGGAGTGGAAAACATTATTATGTATATATTGTGTTCGTCATATTTAGTTTGTCATTTGTTTTGTTATCGACGAGTAATTGTTCTAGTTGTTTTAGTTACGGAGTCGTTTGATGAGAATTGTTTTGTTGGGTTCGTTGGGTTGAATGAAAAGTTTGTGATGTACTCATATTATCTGAGTTGTTAAAGAAAATGGAATAAAATTGGTTAAAAACTACAAATTCATGATGTCGAGCGGTGAGCGAATACCAAGAAAACATTTTGTGACTTCCATAGAATGTTTATTTTTTTACCAGAAATATCATTTAATAAGTAAAGCAGGAAATATTTCGTACGAGTTTTATAGTTTTTTCTTCTGTGTTCGTTCTCCATTCGTCTGCATAATGCCCACCATCATGTACAGGAGAAACTTAGCTTATTCCGGGACAAAATCAACGAAGTTGATAACACTTTAAATTGATATCACTTTAAAGTATTCTTTTTTTTGAGACCTTTTACACTGGCCCTTACAGCACAGCATAGTTCTTATCCGATAAAAATTATGGTAAAAAAGGAATACGTACAAGAAATTGCATGAGAACTCGAATGTGTATTCGTCGTACTTGGCGAACAAAAGAAAAGTAGGGGTAAAGCAAACACAGAATCGGTGCGAAAAATATAGTACAGGAAAAGTACGTTGCATCACACTTCTTAACAGAACAGACGTACGTAGTTTCTGATATTTGACTTTTTGCAACCACACACTTGCCATTCGCTCTAAATATCTTATACTTGAAGTTATTAATCTTCGACTGCTCTGTGGAATTAAAAAAAAAACTCTCTGGTTTCCTGGTTGCGTCAAAAAGGTTCAAGCAGAGGTCACTCGTACAGTGTCCTATTAATCTTAACTTTGAGACTGTATAACTCCTCACATATTCAGTGACCGATAGATATAGTTGTCATTTTTGTCACCCTCCAGGTAAAATACGATCGTGAAATATGATTCCTTGAGAAGTTTTAATGGGTAATATAGCACCTTAAGAATGATGTTATAGGTTTTTAAAAATAAAGCTGTCAAAAATAAGTGTGCGTCTGTAAAAATAAGGGTCACTTCTGCATCATGGTAACGTTGTATCATGCGCACTCCATATCTTGTAAATGACTTCGCCTCAAGATAACCAGTGGTAAAAACACATTTCAAGAAGATCCCAAGCCGCTAGATGCGAAAAAAGAAGCTATTATTCACCACTCGGAAAACGCTAAGTAGTACGAATTTTTCCTCGAATATTTCGTTACTTTGGGTTCTCATGGTACTGAGTATGTAAAATGTTATAGGCTTCATGATTTAGGTTTAACCATCTGAAAATGTACATTCACAATATGTAAAAACTTTGCATACCATTATGAAAAACTGCTTTCTTATCAAGTGTATCCTTTAGGTTAGGTCGAACACGGTCAAAAATGAAGGTGGATTCATCGAAATTTGTCAACTCTATGACCTTTACAGTAATCATTCAATCAAGTAGCAATCAATGCAAATGTTGATTTAAGATTTGATGGAGGACCTAACCTCCTAATACCAAAAATTAGCGTAAATATGCACAAATTTAGAGCAGAAGAAGTAGTTCCTCTACAAAAGTCACCTGCTAAGTTAAAGTCACCCTTAAAAGTTTCTAATGGAATGTTAATATAGAAATTATTGACTTTTTTATATTAACATTGGCTCGTCTTTCGGTACCTATTTAGCAGTCAAAACGGCACAGATGCAGAACTCCACGTGGCCTCTTTCGCAGTGACGATATTCTGTTTGAAATTTGAGATTTTTTCCAAGCACCTTTTACATTCAGAAGTTTATTTTTATCTCTCTACGTTCGAATCAAGAGAAATATAGCCGGTGCACTTTGCATATTTTTACTTGACAATGGGGCAATTTGACAGACCGCTAATTAAGATCACGGTTTTCCTAATCCCTTCAGCTTAACAATAAAAAAGCCGAGAACAAATACACGCTAAATCATCATACACTAGACTTTTTGATGGCATAATTAACAACTCTTAAAACGTGGGAAGTTGAGATAAAATATATATTAAGAGCATTAAGAGCATTGCATGTAAGCAGTCCAAAATCAACTTTAATAGCCCCTGACTGAGTGAGTAGACCACTGAATATTGAAGGAGCTGTAAGCAGAATTTAAATAAAAAAACGATGACGATTTAATGACTCCAGTGATTAAGCCATGAAGAAAGGTTAGACGCTTGTAAACGAAGGAGTGCTAAGGTATTTGAAGTTAGCCCTGCTAAGGTGATGAGGCAGGCCGATTTATTAATATTTTGGGGCATAAATGCTTTCTAAAACAGCATTAGGATGAAAAGAAGGAACTGACATAAAAAAGTATACAACAAATAGAGAAAAAACAAAGGGAAGGAATTGAGAAAGAGAATAAATTGGAGATGTGATGTCGTGACCTTTTTTTAATTAACTATTCACATTCCAAAGTTCCAGACCCTTCTTTATTTAAGACCACGATACATCATCGATATTCTCTCTGAAGTCTCTTTCACAACAATCCCTCTTTCTTTTTTAAACAACACCTTAACAACCCTTTCCAAAAAATAAACATTCAACAATTAACAAAACAGCAATTCTTTTGAAACATCAATAAAATTATACTATTTATAACTAAAATAAACGAAGCGACCATCAACATAATGAAGAACAGCTAAGAATAACGAAGTCTTGACTTTAAACAGAATCAACGCGATCACTTTTTTTTACACGACGTTACAGGGAACAGGAGCAGACCGTTATTCAGATTGCAGACCGCTGTTTATGGTATCATAATCGTTCAATATAATTACGCCAAGACTTTTTTTTAGTAACGAGGGTATTCGACTTCAAAGCTTGTATTGGCATATAAAATAATTGAGTGTTATTAGCATTCTAAGTTTAATGGAAAGATGATTGAAGAAATGTGGAACGGTACAAATTGAGGAAAGTTAAACATACTTTCTTGAGCACACCGCGCTAGTTGCTGTTTACTGAATGGTGTCAAAAGGTTATCAATTACGAAGTCTCCTTAACGAGTGAGTGTTCTTTTAGCAGTCATAGAAAAGTTTATACAATTTTTCTTACCATATCCAAGAGTGGGCCGCTCACAATCATCGAAAAGTTTTTCTGACAAGGTTTTTATGAATGACCTCATTTCCTCATTGCGGCTTGGGAGTAACCATCTTTACTTACCACTCTCTAAGTGCCTGACTACGCAAAGTAATTACCTGCATTCACTTCATTGAGGTCATTGATTTAAAAAATACAGAGGGTGAATTTTAGATTATCATCCAAATTAATTATTTGGTAAACCAATAGCCTGCTTTAGTTTAATCCAACGGCCCAAAGAAAGCTTCAGATTGGTAGGGTATGTAACTTGATCAGTATGACAGAGCCTATTTTGATAAGAGAATCGGACCTTTGGGAATTTTCTTCAAAAACAAAAATTTTTAAAATAACAAATCCCAGGGATATAGAGAAAAATTCAAGAGTTATTGATAATGTATGGGCCAACAATTAAAACAAAAAAACTACTTTTCATCGTCACTTCATTCGGAATAGAGATGATCCAAAATCATAGAGAGGGATAACCCTAATTTAGGACGAATAAAAAACTGCGATGCTGACAGTTATTATTGCACAGTTTTTATTTATTTATTTATAGAGTTTAACGTTTGCCCTGCAAAATAATTACAGGGCTAATAAAAACAATACAAAACAAAGTGAAGTCAATTTAATTATACAGAAATCTTGAAACACACCAAGAAACTGTGACATTTATAAATTAACAAAAGAGAGTTCTTTGTTGACTTAAGTAAATCAATTTTATCACAGTAGTTATTTAAAGTTCGGCGCATTCTGATCAGTGGTGAGTTTTCACAGTAGTTTGATTTTACCATACTCAACTTAAATTTTCTTTTTAACCTTACATTATGGCTAGGCACTGCAAAATTAATTTTTCTAATTAATTCCCTATTTTCTCCAGTATTAAGTAAATTATGTAAGTATGATAGATGAAATACGGTTCTTCTATTTTAAAAACATTGAAAATGAAACATATTTACCAAAGATTCGTAACGAACGTAATTATCATACATCGGATAAACGTTATTTTGCGTATAGTATAGATAACGTAGACACATTTTTTGTACCCTCTCCAATATTTGAACATATTTCTTACAATAAGGATTCCATACTACTGAAGCATACTCCAATTTACATCTTAGAAAGGAGTAGTACAAACTTTTAAGTGATTGCTCTGACTTGAAGAACCTTGAGAATTGGTTTACAAAACCCAATAATCTTTGAGATGAAAGAGCTATGTCAAAGATGTGTAGAGCAAAAGATATTGAAGAATCAAATATAACACCCAAGTCTTAATTTAATGAACCTGTTTTAATGGCAGACCTTCCATTCTGTATTCATAATTGACATTATTCTTCTTCGTAGAGTATGTCATTAGGTAATATTTCTCTACATTAAAATAAATTTTGCTTTCATAAGATCATTTTATCAGATTTTCCAAATCTTCTTGCATTCTTAAGCAATCATCAACTCTACTCACCTTTTTGAACGCCTTAATATCATCGGCAAACATTAAGCATTGGGAGTGTTGTAACCAAATCATTTGAAAATATTTCGTGTTCCTTTGGAGAGGTTACTTAGAAGACGGTTGTTTTAGCCAACAATATCTAACTCGAGGCCAGGGAAACATGAGACGAGAGTTGGACACGAGTGTCTCACGCTTTGCCGGGTAAAATTGGAGGCAATAAATCCATCCTCTCAGAAAAAAAGTTTGTGCCAAATAAACAAGAAATAGGAATGCAATGAATAATTCACTACACGTGAGATAGCGGCTCTTTTCATTCCTCTGGATTCTCCATAAAGTGTGTCTACTTTCTCAAAGCTAGAAGACCTAAGGCGAGACAGGAAAAGAAAAAGGCCAAGGGATCGTTGCATTTTATAAAGATACAGTAGATATAACTAGCACATGTCTAACAACTACGTCATATTTACGTTTATAAAGTATTTAAAGTTTTCTACCTGAGAAGTGGTAATAAACCTAAAGAAGAACCAAAAATCAATGTATACAACCTAAGATCTACAAAAATGTATATTTTGCCCAAGCCAAATTTGGCCCTGTTCAAACGCTCATTTATCTATGTAGGGCCAAAATTATTTCCTAGATTTTCAGATAGTAGATATAAGAGGTTCAAATAATTTAGCATCTTTTTTGAAAAGAGTAAAAAATAGGTTACTTAATGTAGAAAATCTAGATGTATTTTTTGTTAATAGTACGGTTAATACTTAATATATTTTGTATGTACGACAGGTTGAGATTAAACAACAAAATTGTTATCTTTTCATGCATTTATTTATGTTTCGTATCTGGTCTCAGTTTACTTATTTTTTTAATTATTCGTATTGTAATTTGTCTAGAGGTATCCCAATACAGGCAATGCCTAAAAGAAATTCCTAATGTATCCTTATTTATTTGAAATGTAAAATATGCTTGTAATGTTGATTCCACGGATAATTAAATATATATTATTATAGGCAAAGTTTAAAAAGATAGGACAAGGAGTTAGGCCAAATAAAGTTGGCAACTGATGATCTAGATCAGTTGTCTTCAACCTTATTGGATACTTAGTCACCTATTTTCAGAAATGTACCCATTCTGAAATTCTTTATTATTTACATCCATTTTCAAAATTGTAACTTTTATAAAAGAAAATCCTTTATTATTTACATGCTTGCTACTATATTAATCGTAAATCCACCATTATTTATGTTTTTTCCCATACCTCTCAACCGCTGAGGACGTACTCTTTTGGGGAACGAGTACCCCTGTTTAGAACCTCTAATCTGTGAAGACGGTCGTTCATATCTCTCCTGGGGGTGTAGTGAGTCTGCATAAATCTCAGTTATGTTTATAAATTTCGAGACTAAGATCAAATAACCCATATCGCCTCCTTGAAAGACAATAAACAAGGAATACTTGTAACGGCAAGTCAATGAATTATATTTTTCACGTGGAAAAGATCTACTACTGCAATTTCAGCTAAAGTCCCCTTCATTGGAATTTATATCCTGTGGGCTAGGGTGTTGCTTATTTTTTATTTCTTCTCGGATTTTCGATTTCTACCTCTTAAAATATGCTATGTGGTGCAGAATGGATATCCTAAAAATTTCAGCCCTATTGTTTAACATTTAGAGGTCGCTCAAAGAGCATAAATGCAATAACAATTAATTTTCCCGATTTGAGGAAATAACATCAATTTAAGTGGTAACGCACAATTTTACAGTTCTTTAGAGTCGAAATTCGCTCCATTTTTACGTCCGCTCAACAATTTTCCAGGAATTAAATATTTTTCCGCGAGCTACAGCCGCGCGTCACACCCCTAACGGCGAGCCGGTTGCTCGCGGGCCGCATTCGCAGTCAGCTGTTAGGTCTGCGCGCCCGCACCTGCATTGAATCAAGTAGTTTAAATATTATTTTGCATATTACGTCAGTAAATGGTTCAATAAATCTCATGGTCGATTGATGAAAGAAAAAAAACATTACAGATTTCAAAACTCACCAAAGCTACCAGTGGGTGAGCCACTGCTGAGATTGTTTACGACTGCGTTGAGGAGTGGTGATTAGAGAACAAAATGAAAGCATTTTCATTTGATACTACCAGCGTAAATACAGATAACGAGCTGTTTTCATATTTTAGGTTCTCTGTTTATCATATTTTATGGGATTTTCAACCTGAAAATTTATTTTTTATCATATATTAGGTTCAAAGAATGGTGATGCCGTTATTTTAAAAGATAAAATACAGCAAGATGTTTTGTATCTTGCTTGCCACCACCATGTCTTAGATATAATCCTGGGAGCAGTGTTTGAGCACAACCTTAAACCTGTGGGTGGGCCTGAAATATTGCTCTTTAAAATATTCCAACAAGAGTGGCCAGTAATGGACAAACATAATGTTCAAGCTTTTTCATATGAGCCTATTGCTAAGTATTTTAGCGGTGATGCATCAAACAAGACATTTGATTTTGCTATCAACAAAATAAAGGTAATTATGAGCTCTGACTATACTTATACCTACTTTCATTTACTTGCATTATCATTTTAATAGATGCGTAAGATATACTTTATTCATTTTTTCAAATGTATTCACAGGTTGGTCAACCTAGAGATGACTATTTGGAACTTTTAAACCTTTCTATTGTCGTACTTGGAAGACCTCCCCCCCCCCAAGGCATGAAGTTTAGAGCACCCGGAGCTTTCCATATGGCTATATTTATGGCCAAGGATGTGGGCGGATCATTTCAATGCTTATTGTAGAAAGGCGTAATTTACGAAAGATCTTAATTTAAAGATTTACATAAAGAAGAAAGCTAGAAACCAGTTTGTGAAAATTACGTGACAATTTCCAAGACCTCGTGAAGAAATCCTATGATGATGATCTATACACATTGTGTTAAACAAATTATAGGTGCATTTCATGGAATTTTCTTTTCTGTAAAATTTTTAATGGATTTTTGAGAATATTTTACCTTCTCATTGGTTTGAGAACGGAAATCATAAAGTATCATGCAACTCTTTCTGCCGAAATGTAAACAAGAAATTATCCTATAAATATTTCTGTGAAGTTGCTTACATATTCGATCCATTCAAGATATAGTTGATGTACAAAAGAAGACGAAATTCGCCGAATATTTAGTTGGATAATCTTACAGGAAAACAATTTCACTGACCGATTGAGAAAACACATATGTATGAATAAAAAAGGATGTTTTTCTGTCTGTACTTTATACTAATCTACAATTTTACTTTGATTGTGCTGCAAGTTTGCAAACGAATAGTTTAAGATAGGAGGAAAATTGTAGGCTATTTTAAAAATATCTCAGGGCCCCTAAAGGTCCCAAAAAGGGGCACTTAGGAAGTATACGCTACGTATTGGGTTTTGTGCAATGGTTTCATTTATTGCTTTTTAAAATTACTTTCGTTCAAGATAAGAGGGTTGGAATTATTTTTATTAAAATGGCAGAAAGAATGAAGTTAATAATTGTTTCAACCAGTTATCTTTTCCAATTCGTATTTGCCTGAAAATCGTTTTTTTAATCTGCAACAAATCACATTTTTTCTGAAATCAACAATAGCATATTACCTTGAAAAATAAATTTTGGTCTTTAACGCATTTTAAATTAATTTTGATTAGTTAAGATGATTAGGAATTCTAAACATTGGGTTTTGTGTAGTGTTTCACTATTTTGCTTTTTAAAACTACTTTCACTCAAGATTGAGAGTTAAAATTAATTTTATAAGATACCCGAAAGAATGAACTTTCTCATTTTTTCAATCGATTTTCTTTTATGCATCGTATTTGTCTTAAAACAGTGCTTTCAGTAAGTTATTTAAATTAATAAAACAATTTATAACACTGTAGTATGTTTTGACAACTACAAACTAACCCCTCTCCTCTTATAATATGAGTTATGAAGGAAGTGTGATCCCGAGCAACGCCGGGTAATTCAACTAGTAACATATATGTAGAGCAGCAAAAAGCCATTGCTGCCTCATTCGGAAAAGAAAAAAAGGAAGAACTTGACCTCTAAAAGGCGTGGATGGCCAAAAATGTTGCACTGGAAATCATGAAAACCTGTACCTACCAATATCCACATTTTAAATCCAATGCAGAGTATGTCTCAAAATTCGGCCAAAGAATTTCCTCCGCGCGTCGTGACGTCTTGGAACTCTTGGAAAAACCTGTCTCCGATGAAACCGTTACGTTTATGACTCGCCGACTTAACATAAATACTTGCGCCCATTGTGTAGATGATTGTTTTCTCTCTGCTTCATCATAATTTAAACCATGAAAAAACGTAATCAAAGGCAACTTTACTAGAGCGTCATTAGGACTGTACAGTAATGGACGAATGTTGAAGTGCAATAATTGAAATTTTCTAATTTATGTCGACACATTGAAAGCAAAAATTAAGTCTTTTGCGTGAAATACTTTCACCGGTGAGTTATTACATATTGTTCCGCGTTTTTGCGGGAACACAGCGAAGCTATTCCACCAGTGGGTGGAGCATGAGACAACGCAATCCGAGAATCCAAAAAAGGTTCGTCCCACAATGCAGCTCGTCGTGAATAAACCGACCCAAGACGGTCGTTCTCCGTCCAATTCAACTGAAGAAACTGGTGGACTCTTTCAGCCGATAGTTAATTGAGCCCATCTGCAATCACAATGCTTAGGGCAAAGGGCATCATGATTCAATGCTTTTGTGCCAAGGTTTTGGTGGAAAGCTTCTACGTAGTAGCTAATAATCATTGTATTTGTCGAGGTCATCTCTTATATCTAAAGCCACTTCAAAGGTTGTAAGTAGCACGACGGTGAGATTTCCACCAAACGCACTACACTCATGCTAGAAAATATTTATGGACAAAAATCCAGTTGACATAGATGTGTGCACGGGTGGTACCGGTACAGTTTTTATGGTGAGAAATAATTAATTAAGTAACCTATAAATTCGTGAAAATGATAGAATGAATGTTTTTAATTTTGCAAAAGAATTCGATGAACCATAAACTGGTAAATAAATCAAATACTTTGTGTTTTTTTCCCTCTGTCTTAGTTGACAACCAGCGTTTAAATTTCAGCGTTGACAACCAGCGTTTAAATTTCCTGACTGTAAGTGCAAATAAAGTTTTGCATTTCGTACATTGTACCAGACGTGTGCAGAATTAAACAACTGAGGAGTGCGTTTGCGGTGGCGTGTTCAGAGTTAATCATCATACTAATATATAAAAATTGAATGGTGTCTGTCTGTCTGTCTGTTGCTCAATCACGCAAACACTACTGAACCGATTGAGCTGAAATTTTGTTTGTAGTTAGAAAATGTATTGGGATGAAACATAGGCTATATTAAAAATCTGTCAGGGCCCCCAAAGGCCCCCCCTGGTGGTCCCTTGAGGTCCATTCTAAGCATTGGGTTCGGTGCAGTTGTTTCATTTTTTGCTTTTAAAAATTACTTTCACTCAAGATAGAGGGCTGGAATTTTTTTTATCAGATGGCTGAATAAATAAAGTTTCTAATTCTTTCAATCGATTTTCTTTTACGCTTCGTAATTGTCTGAATATAATATTTTTTGCTGAAAAATCTGACATTTTTCTCTGAAATCAACAATAGCATATTTCCTTGACAACCAGAGATTTGAATTTCAAAGGATATTCACGCATCTGGCATTTAAGTTTTCCTACCGGCCCATGATAGCACGTAGAAAGAAAATTTGTATAAGAAGGGCCCAGAGTCCCAAGGGCCCCATTATAGATTGCTTCGGGGGGTAATCGATAAATTCAATGCATTTTTACAGATATACTCTTCAATGTCTATTCTCAAAGTAGCTCCCACAAGGGAACTGCATACGAGAGAACACTTATGTACAAAGCGATACACATAAAGGAATTAAACGTGGAAGAATATTTACGTGCAGCGAATAATGATGTTAATAATGCCTCTGTTGCTACAACAAATACGGCGTCTTTTATTATAGTTTAATACTCAGATAAACTACACGTAGTGGAACCGTCTGCCTCTCATTACGATTCCGAACTGTTTTTTAGACCAATTCCCACATAAACTTTACGAGTTATTTATATATACTTAAACGTGTTAAAATGCAGTTTACTTACATTGACTCAATCATCGCGTTGCCTATTCGAGTCTCTCACTTGCCTCTGTGTTTCCCCTCCTTGGACTTAAAATATATCCATAAACATGCCTAATAGAATGAAGGGTAAACTTATGAAAAAATCTTCTAAAGCATGAGGAATGTCTTCTTTGCGAGAAAATGAGTCCTTGCATGAAAAACGACAAAGGTTAGCCTTGGATGCTCAAAGACATGCCTACCAGCAATCTCATGATAATCTTCCCGTGGTGTTTCTCGGATTACGCGAAGAACCGCACAAATTTCATCCTAACCAAACCTACTGACGGGTAACCAGCTAAAAATCTGGTTCAAATATTGAGCCATTTGTTTCGAAACTTCAATCTGTTTTAAGATGGCGGAAATTATAATTGCGTCACTACATGCTTCTTACCCATAAGAAGAACGGATATTCTGCGCATTGGACGTCATCGGTGCATGAAAATTAGCAACTGCACTAAGACTGATCCCCATAGATTTTTAATTTTGTAACCAATGATTATGATTTAGGAAACAATGAATATAGCCACCCTTTATGCCAAAGGCATAGTCCGGGTATTGAAGGATTCATAGGACAAATAATCATCGCTGCTATTGAAAATGCTCCTTTTGACGTAGTCAACCGCTGGATTATACTCTACTCTCCTATCCTGATTAAGATTCTCAACGCACATACCAACGGTGAATGACGGAACTCAATTAAGTCATTGAATGCAAATATATTTATGTACACAAGGGAAGTGATCAAGCTGTTATTCACTCAGAAGACGGCTCAAGAGAACTTGAGGGACGAGGTCACCATCTACCAACCTACTATCGCCGCAAAAAAGGTAGAACGCTGAACTTTAAGCATTCGTGCGAAATTCCGCCGGGGCTCCAAAGAGCCGTGTAATATATCGTTTTACTCCTTATGTATTTGACTACAAAATTCATTCATTGAAAAGTGATTAAATGTAAACGGTTAGCTCCTACGGTCGAAAGAGTGAAGAAAAACACGCGAAAAACTAGGAGAACGGCGAAACGGTCGTCTTCTTCATCTCGTCACGGCCAAAATATTTAATTGGTTCACTTCATTATTTTTTTACGAAGAGGACGACATCTCCGTATTACAAATATTCTTTTAAAATTTTATTTTACCCATTCTTTGATTTTTTAAATGGCCGAAAGCTAGATTTCAATTTCCGAGGTGTGGAAAAGTATATGAATATCGAAATTACGTATGCTTTATGGAAAAAATATTGCAAAACTTCTCATGTAAGGAAATTTTTATATTCTTCCCCTTAATTAAAATAAACGACAAAGAAGAAAATCGCTCCGCGGCAATGCAAATTACAATTTTGCTCAGTTGGCAATTGTTTAAGCTCCTAGCCGCGCGTGACTCAAATCTCATTGCCAAGACCCCTCTAGTGAGACCTCTGTCCAGCGCTGATTGGACAAGGAATGGGAAAGACTCTAGGTGTTTCATATTCTTTTAACTTTATGTGAATGGATTTATATTGAATATTTCGCAAATAGATATTGAATTCAGTCTCAGAAATTACACACTTTAATTCAGCAAAATACTGTTTGTTTATGTGTAAGAAGTTTATTGATTCTATGGATTGTATTGTTGCCACGAACGGAGCTTAAACAATTGCCAACTGAGCAAAATTGTAATTTGCATTGCCGCGGAGCGATTTTCTTCTTTGTCGTTTATTTTAATTAAGGGGAAGAATATAAAAATTTCCTTACATGAGAAGTTTTGCAATATTTTTTCCATAAAGCATACGTAATTTCGATATTCATATACTTTTCCACACCTCGGAAATTGAAATCTAGCTTTCGGCCATTTAAAAAATCAAAGAATGGGTAAAATAAAATTTTAAAAGAATATTTGTAATACGGAGATGTCGTCCTCTTCGTAAAAAAATAATGAAGTGAACCAATTAAATATTTTGGCCGTGACGAGATGAAGAAGACGACCGTTTCGCCGTTCTCCTAGTTTTTCGCGTGTTTTTCTTCACTCTTTCGACCGTAGGAGCTAACCGTTTACATTTAATCACTTTTCAATGAATGAATTTTGTAGTCAAATACATAAGGAGTAAAACGATATATTACACGGCTCTTTGGAGCCCCGGCGGAATTTTGCACGAATGCTTAAAGTTCAGCGTTCTACCTTTTTTGCGGCGATAGTAGGTGCTATTTATTAAGTAATAATGAGTCTTCGTGGCCCATTATTTGGATTTCCCTTGTATTAAAGAGGACAAACAATCCTTCAACTCTCCATGCACGAAATGGAAAATGAACGAATTACAACGATCACAACAAACAAGATAGGATACGAACACCTCAAATGATCACGCTGACAGTATTCTTCAGGTTTTGTGGTTTTCTTATAAAATAAGTTCAATGTTTTTCACATTCGTTGATGTTCAACGGGTACCTTCAGCTAGTACTAATATATAAAAACTGAATGGTGTCTGTCTGTCTGTCTGTTGCTCAATCACGCAAACACTACTGAACCGATTGTGCTGAAATTTTGTATGTAGTTAGAAAATGTACCGGAATAAAACATAGGCTATATTAAAAATCTGTCAGGGCCCCCAAAGGCTCCCCCTGGGGGTCCCTTTTGGTCCATGCTAAGCATTGGGTTTGGTTCAGTGGTTTTATTTTTTGCTTTTAAAAATTACTTTCACTCAAGATAGAGGGCTGAAATTTTTTTTATTGGATGGCTGAATAAATGAGGTTTCTAATTATTTCAATCGATTTTCTTTTACGCTTCTTAATTGTCTGAAAATTATGTTTATAGCTGAAAAATCTCACATTTTTCTCTGAAATCAACAATAGCATATTTCCTTGATAACCAGAGATTTGAATTTCAAAGGATATTCACGCATCTGGCATTTGAGTTTTCCTACCGGCCCATGATAGCACGTAGAAAGAAAATTTGTATAGGAAGGGCCCAAAGTCCCAAGGGCCCCATGATAGATTGCTTCGGGGGTTAATCGATAAAATCAATGCATATTTACAGGTATACTCCTCAATGTCTATTCTCCAAGTAGCTCTCATATAGGAACTGCATACGAGAGAACACTTATGTATAAAACGATACACATAGAGGAATTAAACGTGGAAGAATATTTACGTGCAGCGAATAATAATGTTAATAATGCCTCCGTTGCTACAACAAATACGGCGTCGTTTATTATATTTTAAAACTCAGATGAATTACACGTAGTGGAACCGTCTGCCTCTCATTACAATTGCGAACTGTATTTTAGACCAATTCCCACATAAACTTTACGAGTTATTTATATATACTTAAACGTGTTAAAATGCAGTTTACTTACATTGACTCAATCATCGCGTTGCCTATTCGAGTCTCTCACTTGCCTCTGTGTTTCCCCTCCTTGGACTTAAAAATATATCCATAAACATGCCTTATAGAATAAAGGGTAACCTTTTGAAAAAACTTTCTAAAGCATGAGGAATGTCTTCTTTGCGAGAAAATGAGTCCTTACATGAAAAACGACAAAGGTTAGCCTTGGATGCTCAAAGACATGCCTACCAGCAATCTCATGATAATCTTCCCGTGGTGTTTCTCGGATTACGCTAAGAACCGCACACATTTCATCCTAACCAAACCTACTGACGGGTAACCAGCGAAAAATCTGGTTCAACTATTGAGCCATTTGTTTCGAAACTTCAATCTGTTTTAAGATGGCGGAAATTATAATTGCGTCACTACATGCTTCTTACCCATAAGAAGAACGGATATTCTGCGCAATGGACGTCATCGGTGCATGAAAATTGGCAAGTGCACTAAGACTGATCACCATAGATATTTATTTTGTAACCAATGATTATGATTTAGGAAACAATGAATATAGTCACCCTTTATGCCAAAGGCATATTCCGGGTATTGAAGGATTCATAGGACAAATAAACATCGCTGCTATTGAAAATGCTCCTTTTGACGTGGTCAACCGCTGGATTATACTCCACTCTCCTATCTTGATGAAGATACTCAACCCACATATCAACGGTGAATGGTGGAACTCAATTAAATCATTGAATGTAAATATATTTATGTACACAAGGGAAGTGCTCAAGCTGTTATTCACTCAGAAGACGGCTCAAGAGAACTTGAGGGACGAGGTCACCATCTATCAACCTAGGTGCTATTTATTAAGTAGTAATGAGTCTTCGTGGCCCATTAGTGGGTTTCCCGTGCATTAAAGAGGACAAACAATCACTCAACTCTCCGTGCACGAAATGGAAAACGAACGAATACAACGATCACAACAAACAAGATAGGATATGAACACCTCAAATGATCACGCTGACAGTATTATACAGGTTTTGTGGTTTTATTTTCAAAATAAGTTCAATATTTTTCACATCCGTTTAAGTTCAACGGGTACCTTCAGCTAGTTATTTAATAAAAATGTACATAGGATATGCAATAACGAAGCAGAATAAGTTTATTTGTCGCTTTTATTTTTAGACACTACAAGAACCTCTTTAAATAAGTGGTTGGATTACTCCTTGATAACAGATGAAAATTGTTCGGTAATTTCCAATGTGCCTTGAAAATGTTCTCAATAATACCTGTAACCAGTGCCAGTTGTGAAAGGTGTTATGCCAAACTATCAATTGTCAAGAGTAAACTAAGAACGACAGTGTCTCAAGATCGCCTGGAGTTCCTAATTTTACCATTCGTAGAGCAATAAACTGCAATAACTATTTACTATATGGATACCATTGAAGAGTTTAAAGTTCTTATTCCTGGTGAGATGAGAATATTGATTTAAATCAAGTTATTATAGTAAGTTTGACTTAATAGCTATTAGGCAAATATTGATAGTGTATTTTGTTTCACACTTAAAAAATTTCAAAACAATACATTTCTTTGTGAATCATACGTACAAGTACATAAAAGGTTTTATTTTTTATTAACCTAATGTTGTTTGTTAAAATTTAATTATTAATATTTGCCAACATGTTCCTAACTTCTTTTATACCATTTTTAAACGCAAGTTTTGCTAATCAAAACAATTCCAGGAGCCACGGATATCGATAACGGTTTTTGATATTTCGCGATTCACTGCACGCTCAACTCGCAAAACGTGTGATCTTTGAAAATTCGACATCTCCAAATTATTGCACGCAACGAATTGGTTGTATGTTTTACTAAATGTAGTTTAGCATACATTTAAGCG
Source organism: Pyrrhosoma nymphula (assembly GCA_963573305.1). Classification (NCBI taxonomy): domain Eukaryota; kingdom Metazoa; phylum Arthropoda; class Insecta; order Odonata; family Coenagrionidae; genus Pyrrhosoma; species Pyrrhosoma nymphula. Next base: position 92,687,023 of record OY754339.1, read on the forward strand.
TACCTCTGTATCAGGTGATCATTAAAAATAAGATTTTTCCTACTTATACGATAAAAATACGAATTCAGAAGTGACTTACCTATGTCTTACGTAAGACTGTCTCTGGCCCTTCATCTCCCCTACGTAAGACAACGTAATGCAATCTCCCTCCCTCCCCAAAACGTCTGACGTAATACTTGAATGGTTGTTTGCTTAGGTCATGAACCTGCTTATGAATTCCAATAGCTTTATATCTCCATTATTTCCACGTTCCACGCTTCTGAAGGGAAAGGAGAAGAACATGCATTGCGTTCCGTACAAAATGGTATTAACAATTAGGAAAAATAATAAATTCTTTGCACAATTCCACTGGAGAAACTTTATTTATCGAGTCGACATGCTTTACTGCACTGCACCATCATCAGGACTAAATATAAGTTAACCAATACTGAATATATTGTCACATGGGGAGGGAGAGGGACGGTGACTATATATTCAGTATTGGTTAACTTATTAGTTAGTCGTGATGATGGTGCAGTGCAATAATACATATCGACTCGATAAATAAAATTTCTCCAGGGGAATGGGGTTTTATCACGATGTTTGCTTTTTACTTTATCTTGCAGGCGACCATGACAAATGATCATTTGCAAATAAATTATCTCTTAAAGATTTCAAAAATTGCCAGAGATTGTAGGAGTCTAAAGTTGAATGGAGGGGCAACCTTCCCAATAACGGCCGTGACGTCATTTCATCCATCGCTTCTTCTTCCCTCTTCTTCCAGATACATTATAAAAGATGCCTTAAAAAGGTTTTTGTGAAGATGTCCACTTCTGCCGGAAATAAAACTATATAGCTTTAGAAAATACTTCGAAAAAATATCCGTCTTCATCGGGAATTGAACCACGGGTCTTTGATCGATGGATGAAATGACGTCAGATGCCGAAAAACAATGCAACGTTCTACGATTAGTTATTTGGTTATTCGGCCTTAATATTTCGAAGAAACTCCGTAAATCTTAATGAAAATCTTTGCAAATTTGATTTCAACGGTAATATCGAAAAAGCATTCGAATGATAATCCCCATAATTATGCAAAGCATTTATTCCTTATCACAAGGTATTGGCCGCCACCAATACCAATTCATTTACAATTAGCATCTTAACCTGTGCATGGCATGTAAGAATGTTTTATGGACTAATCCTGTCCTGAGAATGGAGTTGACTTGAACCGCTCATCTGCCGACCGATTTGCGACCCACATCGAGCGATCTAGGGAGTTCAACGTTGGTATGGGGAAACAAATACGCTCCTGTTGCGGAACCACTTCATCTCGCAATACCCTAGTGGTGTCTTCGTTGATGTAGATATGGTGTTTAGCGAACGAAAAAGAGGACGGGGTTCATTAAAACCTGTCTAGTCGAGTTTATCTGATGCATCCATGGCGTTCGTAATCAAGATAACTATGCTAGGTAAGTGAAAACAAGTCACGGTACGGGAATTTGAGGGTCAAAGAGGTGGATTTTAATAGAGCGCACTTGAGATTTCAAGTGCACAGTAAGAAGAGGCAGTCGAGGTGTTAGCGTCGTCGACTTTCTGACGTTCATGAAGCCGTCTCACCAGTCGTGCCACGAACCTGTACTGGTTCCGATTGGATGGCTAATTAGGCGCTTTATCCAAAATTATGCCTTTCATTACATTTCCGGTAGATTTTTCGCTTTTTAAATTTACTTTCCCTCATGATAGAGGGTTGGAATTTTTATATGAATTGGCTGAAAGAATGAAGTTTATAATTCTTTCAAGCAATTATCTTTACAAATTCGTATCCTGTCTGAAAATTGCGTTTTTAGCTGCAAAAACGCACATTTTTATCTGAAATCAATAATAGCATATTTCTTTGGCAGCCAGAATTTGGTCTTTAACGCATTTAAAATTCATTTTGCTTAGTTAAGCTTATTATGAATGCTCAGTATTGGGATTTGTGCAGTGGATTATTTCTTTTTCTTTTTAAAAATCACTATACACTCACTCAAGATAGGTATAACATAATGTAATGTAATGTAATATAATGTAATGTAATGTAATGTAATGCAATGCAATGCAATGCAATGCTATGCAATGCAATGCAATGCAATGCAATGCAATGCAATGCAATGCAATGCAATGCAATGCAATGCAATGAAATGCAATGTAATGTAATGTAATGTTATGTAATATAATATAATATAAATTTATTGTTCTAGGACATGTAACCTATGGAACATGTATTCCATACATACATTCAATTGGCTCTGTGGTTTTACAATGGAGGGCATACTTTACCGAACTGAATACAGTGAAGGAAGAATAGCAAAAAACAATTTGATAAATATAAAACAATAATATGCAAGATATGTTATTCCAAATTATATAAAAAGAATATTTAGGAGGAATTATAAGTTTAACATGTGCAACATCTAGCATAACAATGATATCTATCACGTATTTATGAATAATTTCATGAGTATAATGGTTTGACAGCATTTTGTGTTGGACACTGAGACATGACACAATCAATTGCAATAACAACAAAGAAATGAAAATACCTAGAACAAAATATTGAGAGGTTGCCATGGAAGAGGTGGAGAGTGGGGATTGGGTGATAAACTTGAAGACTTTTACTTATGAAAGATGAATGTGTGGAGTTTGGTGAGGGAACCTGCTGTAGAGTGGAAAATCCCAAATAATTAAAAAAGTATAATAAGAAGTATCGGATGTATCGGTATCGGCAGTAATGTATCGGGCAGGGCCTACTGCGCATACGCTGCCCCGCTGTCTTTTCTGACCTCTGCTCGAATCGTGAACTTCCCGCCCCTTTTCGCCGCTCGCCCGTGACTTGCGTTTTCCTTCGCTCGCGACCACGGAGACTTTTCGGCGAAGAAAGGACTGTAACGAACCTTAATGATAGGGTTAGCGGAACACAACAATGGATCGGCACCCAAGAGGCAGGGAAACCGGTTATCGCAACCTTAGATCCAAGTGTTTTATCGGTGCCCAAATAACTCAGACATTTCATTTGACGCCAAGCCCCCTCGCTTCTTTGTGGTTCGATGTGATGGGTGTGTCGTCAGAGTGAATTGAGTGAAGAGATCTTGACTCAATTCTTATCTCGTAAACCCACTTCATGCACACCTACATTAAGCTCTGCGTCCCACCTTTGGGGGCGAGAGGCTGGGAATGTTAGGAAACAATTCAGTAAAATAGGAAGGAATAGGGAAAATAATTATGAGAGAAAAAGGACGCGGAGTGATATTCATGTTCGTGAAGTGTAATAGCGTCTCACTCTGTAAGGTAGTTAGTGCTAGATAGTTCCCTAGTCATAATGGAGACCATATTCTTTAATTTAAGCGTCTGTAAAAAGTATGAAGTAAATATTGTAATATTAATGGTGCAAAATTATGGTTATATATGACAAAAATAATCACTAATTAAATAAATATAACCACTTAAGTCTCTGACTTGACTAATTTTTTCACGCCGTACGGTGAAATCGCCTTCTCAATAGATGTTTTTTTGTGATTCTGTCAAAATTACTGCGGTGAGTATTTGGCTAATATCTATGAAAAGTTAGTTGAAAAGACATGCGAACTAAACACTTTTTTGACGAAATCAATAATAAAATTAACATTGGAAAACAGAAAATATTAGTTACCATCGACCAATTTATCGTAGCTTAGCCATTTGTACTAATGATTTCGATGAATGTATGTTATGTATTGCGTAATTTTCTTTCTTTCATTTCAACCATCTTTATGACAAACAAAACAAGAGAATCTCCCAATAACGAGAGTAAAGTATGTAATTTCGCATTCACGAAATGAAGATCCGACGGGAGTATCAGGAATACTCATATTATTTTTTTCACCTGATTTAAGCTTCAAAGGCGTATTATGTACCGTTTCCCAAGTAATGGGGCTTTGCTTTTGTATTCTGTTTTAATTGATTTCATCGTGCCTTTTCCATTCAATTTAGGTCCAGGCCGTAAAAGAGATGCTACAGCGGGGAGCGTTGCGCAAGAAGAAAAACAGCCGATCGGTGAATATAATCAACACATCCCATACAATTGGGAATTAACAGTGATTTTGGCGGTGAGTACACTTCTTTTTTTTAAGCCGTGACTATTCGCTTTTTTCAACAATTCATGTTCCCTGATAATCTCCTGAGCATACATGCCCCGAGACTAATGCGTATTCGGCACAATGGGTTAATTGAGGTGGAGAGACTTAAAGCTCGCACAAAATACTTAATAATTTTGAGTCATGGAACAAATATGAAGTTGGGATATTTTTCACTAAAAAAAACATCTACTGTGGTTTTTTTCATTATTGATTCCTTCTTGTTTTCTACTTACTCATTTCAACCCAGTGGTGAGTGGACTATAGTCCAAACGATGATCAAAGAACGTTCAGTGAAAACTATTAAAACGGTCCAAGATCATTCAAGAAGGATATTTAATGACGTTCAAAATGGAACTCATAAATAATATTCATTGGAATACTTCATAAATTGTTCAAAGAATGTTTAGCGTAGATGCTTCCCTAAACGTAAACATTTAATTAACTTTGAAGTCGACTATCATAGAATCACCATGTCTAGTTACACCATAAAATCGTCATATCTCCTCCAACGAATTGGAATAATACCTATAATATTCCTATGAATACCTAAACAGGCAACTGATTAGAAATAAGGCATTGGAAGTAAGTGCCACACCTGGCCACACCCGTGCGTCAATGTATCAGTGAGAACTAATTTTAAAATGAAAATTCCGTGATAGTTTGAAATTATACCATCCATTGCGATAACTGTTTTCTGTCATTAATTAATTGAAACCTGTGTTACCACATAGGATGAATATAAAGTGAATATTACTGAGCCACTCGAAACCAACAAATAAGTAAATATGGAGATATAACCACAGGACAATGTTCAGCACGCCGCACACACTATGCACATTTCAGGATGACATACAACATAACTGATTCCGAAAGTCCAGTGCCGAAAATACAAGTGAAAATATAATCTGTGAAAATCTACATTACCATTTGAGTTTTGTTTACACTAAACATCACCACGAATATTCCTAGAATGTACAATGAATATTGTCGTTAGACAATTCAAATACACGTCTTAAAAATGTTTTTTAATTTTTCAAGCAGGGAGCATTTTTTAATAATACTTTGTGGACTGGAAACGAACGATCTATGAACAGTCTCAAGTGAATAGTTGGCACTTGAACATTCAGTGAACATTCTATGATTGTATGCTCAGGATAATTCAGTTGTAGGCTACTTTTGAATTAGTTCATGAGTGTCTTCTGCATGCTCTATCCCCACTGGGAAGCGATACGTCGCCGTGAGATAAAAAAGGAGATATGTACTGTAAGGAGATGACACTGGTTACAAAAAATGTGCACTAGGAAATAGAAATGTGAGCATGGGATTAATGGATTTCCATTAAAACGCATTTGTCTTTCCCTATTCTATCAAGAAAAATTTAACAGTGCAAAGATTCCCTATTATAATCAAGAAGAATTAAAACAGGTATGTTTGAAAGTTCAGAATGAAAAAAGAAATCATTTGTATTGCCTAGGGTGCCAGTCAGTGAAAATTACTTTTTCGACTCCTGTGTGAGGCTGTATGTGGAGTTTCTGACTCGGCATGAAATAATAATAGTTTAACAATGATTATTTTTCATGCCATGAAGGCGGTTGGTGTCGCACTACTTAGATGAAAATGCAAATAATTGGTTGTAAAAAAAAGCTATTTTGAATTTAGACCACACTATGTGTAAAAATAAAAATAAAACATTTTTTGAGTGACTGCCGGAAGTTAAGTTACTGTTTCTCCATTATTCACGAATGAACGCATTTCTTAAAGAAATAGCTTCGAATGAAAGCTGAGATGAAAGTGGTAATGAGACGTACAGAGGATACAAGATTGACTGTAGGTAATTGCTGTTACGGACAGCTACTCGATTGCTGATGCGTAACATCACGCCTTATAACACAGAAGAACATTATACTTCATGGAATTTGCTGAAGGGGTGAGGACGAGAAAAAGGTGAGGACTGTGGTCATCTCCACAGTTAAGGATGGGACGGTAAAGCCTGGAATATTTTTGGAATAGATGAGAGATGAAGATAAATTCATCGCCGGAGTTGACTCTACTATAAGTTAACCCTTCCGAGGTACGGAGTTCTAGAGCTCCTTAGAGCTCCAAATTTGTAAACGAAATTCCAGTGACAAAATAATTGCAGTCATTCAAATGCGGCCCATGGGGATGCGAGATAGCTTGCCATACCGAACCTATTCTCTTGGACATAGTACGCCTACTGATTAGTCTTTTGCAGGACAGACGATATACTTACTAAAGGATTTAAGGTTTTCGCGGCGAATAATATAAGTGAATATTTCTCGGGTTTCACACCGGGTAAGATTTTTTAAATGTATCAACGTTTCGATGGTTGACTCAGCCATCGTCATCAGGATATTGAGTCGAGCGAGGATGCTGGCGGTTATATATAGCCACAGATGCCCCATGGTTGTGGGAGCTTTTACGAGTTCTTTGAATTTCGTTAATTACTGGATGCCAAGTCCTGCTTAAGTTGAAGCCGTTGTCTCTATTGATGCTATTTTGCTCCATCTGTATCAATATCGCTTCTTTCGTATTAATTTATTTATTTAATATTGGGAAAGAATAACAAAAGAAGCGATATTGATACAATTGGAGCAAAATAACATCAATAGAGACAACGGCTTCAACTTAAGTAGGACTTGGCGCCCAGTAATTGACGAAATTCAAAGAACGCGTAACGGCTTCCACAACCATGGGGCATTTGTGGCTATATATAACCGCCAGCATCCTCGCTCGACTCATTATCCTGATGACGATGGCTGAGTCAACCATCGAAACGTTGATCCATTTAAAAAATCTTACCCGGTGTGAAACCCGAGAAACTTTCACTCATATACTTACTAGTTTTAGGCACTTTTATTTCACTTTGAGCAACTCCAGCAAATGATTTGATGTAAATGTTTACATTGAATTCACCGTGAAAAAATATGATGAAAGAGATGGAAAAATGAAATCACACAAAACCGTATCCAATATTCCGCTATCTCCTAGGATAGAGGCTCTAGACAAGTTTGTTGAGTTGGTTAATGACCACTTTAATTAATGTACGCGTATTTTATTGAGTGTTTGTCTTTTTGCTTGTCTTTTGAGTGAATGTTTTTTTTAAATCTCAACTTCTTTTGCCAGCGTTTTGCTCTTGTAACCATAGAGCAGATATCCAAAAGTTAAGTAAAATGTATCATAATTTGATCTCACTTAACTACATATTTTCCTATTTTTTATATACTGTTCTCCAAAATTTCAGTACGAATATGTTACGTATATTAGTAAAATATGTAATATACATTGAAAATTTGAGGTTCCGATATCTAGAGTTGTTATTTTTATTATTTATACTATTCATTTATTATTATTATTTTCACTTTATATATTTTTAATAAAAATTTTAGCAATGTATTTCCATTTTGGATTTATTTTTTTATTGATGCTGATTTTGCTACCAATAAGAAATCTTTGTTACCATTGTCATAACAATAAAATGTTCTCACCTTAAGGTACTGAATTTAAGAGTATAAACTCTTTTATATTTATGTCATTATAACTAATACTATCAGTTTTCCTTACATTGTGTTATAGCCCTGATGATGCTTAAATTAAAGAGGGAAACTTTAGCAAAAAGAAGTTGGGATATAAAAAACATTGACTAACTATCAATAAAATACCCTATTGATAAGTCATATTTTTGTGGCATGCCTAAAAAACTGGCTTTGCTTCATACTCGCCCTGATTTCATTTTTTTAGAACCTCTTCTCTTCTAATCGACCACAATATTTATAGCGGAATTTTTTTTTTTTAAACTTGGTCTTATTTTTTAATAAATCACCGCTCAAATTAACATCAACGACGTTTCGTCAATTTTTACTTTCAACTGCAGGGATAAAATGTTACAAAAAATTTAAAAGATTAAACATTTGATTTAGTATCTATTAATTTAGTCTTTTGTTTCTTCGGGCTTTTGTTCATTTTTTCTACACTTATTTTTGTTTATTTATTTCCGAAAATTAGTAAAATTATCCAAATACATCAGTTAGTTATTTAATCCATTTTTAGTGTTCTATTAATAACATGTTTTCTGTTCCCAAGAAAAATAATTTTTTCGTTATGTATGTTATTGTTTCTCTCTACTTCATTCTGTTAATTACCTACTGTAACTTATTAGGGCAAAGGTTTTCAAAATTGTTGTTTAAATTGTTTGTGCATTATCATGTTTATATATATTTTCCTGGTTTTGTTTATTTGTTATATATTTTATAACATTTTAGCCCTGAGGATGCCAGTAAAAAATGATGAAACATCTGTGATATAATGTGAGCAATGATTTATTATAAAGAAGACCAAAGCCCAAAACAATTATATTCTGCTAAATTTTTAAGTAACGTTTGTGGGTCAGAGTAGGGTTTTTTCAATTCGCCAGTTTTTGTCGGAGGGTCACCAAATTTAGGATTTATAACTTATTTCACATTCTAAACAAGACTAGGTATGGAATAATTCGATGCAAAAACTATTAAAAATTGATAAATACGGTACTTATCTTGATTAAGGAATTTGGTACTTCGTTTGCTTCGAGAGCCATAGCAGAAAGCAATAGACGATCGAATCAACAAGTGGCGTGGCAACATTTCTCAGTAAGTAAATGGAAAACCGAGGCAAGGGGGGTTATTTTGTAATCACCAGGGCAAGAAAAATATATTCTGTTGTATATAAATTATTTCATTAACGAATTTACCCTTCTATTTTATATCAATTTACATTATTTAGAAGGGAAAAACCTTGTTTATTTCATAGATTAACTCTTCTATATAACAGTTTAGGAAGTCCGTGATTAAAATTAACAAATTTTTAAAAATTATCCCAAGCTAAAAAGAAATTCTTGAACAAAAATGAAAGTCAGTGGTTGAAATTAACAAAATTTGTAAAAAATTACTCTTAATTAAATATTGAAATAAATTGTTGAATAAATAAGAAAATATGACATGGCTGGCTTACAACATCAAAACCTTGAACTTACAGCTTGTTGATTCGAACGTCTATCGTTGTCTACTAAGGCTGTCGAAGCAAAAGAGGTACCCTTCCGTAATCAAGACAAGTATTCTATTTATCTATTTTTAAAAGTTGTCACATCAAATTATTCCATTTCTAGTATTGTTTAGAATGTGAAATAAGTGATAAATCCTAAATTTGGTGACCCTCCGACAAAAACTGGCGAATCGACCTAACCCTACTATCCCCGGTTTGTGCCTATTCTCTGTCTGATGGATTTTCCTCATAAAACTATTATCTTATCGTACCAAAGCGATTCTCTTTTGTATCCCTCTGCACTTTTTCTTTTCTTCTGCAATCAATTCTTATTCACCAGTACTGATACAGTTTCATTTTTACTTCTCCATCTTCGTCTAATATGTCCTCTAGATACCCAGCCCCCAACAATCACTTATTTATTTTTCTATCACTATGAAAATAACTAAAAAAGATTGTTTTAACATGTTAGTAAAAAAATACAAACTCAATTCAATTTTACAAAAATTAATAAAAAATAAAACAGAAAAGTGATTCTGGTTGTCAACCAATTAAACATTTATGCACTTGACATGCGTCAATATCAATCACGTTTTATGCATTTTTGGTCACTTGAACTTAAAAAAAAAAAATTACCGCAAAAAGACGGAAGTCAAAGACGCAGTGAAATCGAAAACCAGGTCAAAGGTGCGGCGTGCAAAACTTTTCGAGTGCCTCGTGGACCTCCTACTTCGGCCTCTCCAAACTCGCCTCCGGTCTGCCCCAATCTCTGTACAAATAGGCCGAAAGGTCAAATGCAGCAACATCTTGTGGTCGGCGGACCCAAACCTTGTACCTCATGGGGAATTCCGCCTTGCCTAGATCGCCTGCCAGTCCGAAATGGTAATCGCATTGACTGAATCACTGAGTGATCATTGTGAACTGAGAGGAAAAAGTGAAAGGTTCGATCGCAGTGAAAAGGGAAGGCGTTGACGAAGTGCTTAGCCCTAAGCTTGGACTTAGGTTTTAAGTCGATTAAAATGAATTTTCAAAAGAAGGAGATGAGTGCTCTCGGAGACAGAAGAAGATGGCTTTACCCTTCCACCGCCACAGAAAATGTGATTCAAATGGTATTTATTCTTGACCTCATTTTTTATATGGTGCAAATTTCATGAGTATAGGTCAAACAATTTAATTCTATTCCATGTAAAGACTGTGACAGTAGCTATATAGGTCAAACATCTCAATATTTAAAAAATAGGATCTCGCAACATAAAGCATCAATTAATACTAAAGTTCAACTTTGTGCATTCGCAAATCATGCAATTTCAAATAGTCACTCATTTAATTTCGAAGAAGCCAAAAGTTTAGACTCGGAACCAAAATTATCAAAAAGATTATTCAAAGAAATGTACCATATATATCCAGAAATAAAAAAAAGTTGCAATAAAAGAACAGAAATTACTTATCTAAGCAAAATTTATCATAATTTAATAAATGGCACATAACTTTTCAACAAAGAAATATATCCAAGCAACCAAATTAAAATTGTAAATAAATAAAAACAGCACCAAACTTTAAAGGTAAAAATCGTGTATGTCTATGTAATTTTATATTTAATGTCTGTAAATTTACAATTATGTAACCAAAACAGAACTGTAAATCATTTATCATCATACATCATTGTTCATAGCCCAGAAGATGGATGAATAAACATCCGAAACGTCGGAAAAAGTTTAAAAATAAGAAATTATTTGACCTATACTCATGAAATTTCCACCGTATGAAAATGTGATTGTTGTACTCTTACTTAAGGGTATTTTTGTTCTCATATTTAAAAGAATCTTATAATGTTTATTTATCAATGTTCATATGATGTGATTATCAACCTCTTTTATTACCTACTAAAATAATCACCGGTGTGTATATTATATATGTCAGTAACTTGCACATAAGAAATACACGTGAATCTGGATCTTCATTTGGCTACAGACTTTTATTTACGTGCAAAATCAAATTAGAAATAGTTGTTTTTTGTTATTGGGAAAGGTACTAATAGAGGGAAAATAAAATAATGATTTTTATTTCTTCAATAAAATTTGTTATTCCGATCAAAATTCGTAAATTTTTGCTAAAAAGTAACGATTTTTCGCAATATTTTAACGGCTTTGAGTCATCGTCTCCATAACGACCATACTCATTGTTTAAGTCGAGATTCCGTCTACATCCATTAGTTAATGATTCTTTGCACTAAATAAGATATGAATGGTTTATTACAGTCAATGTAAATTATAATATTCTTCCCGTTGATATTCAACGGGCACCTTCTCTAGTATGGTATAAATATCAGCAGCTTAGATAAAATAAAAATGAAAAACTTCCGCCAACGTTTTGGATACATTATATATAGAGATGGGCAACTTTGAAAATTACCACGGTAATTTTCGTAAATTACCGTGGTATTTTTCGTAATTTACCGCGCCCCTTGAAAATTACCGTAATTTTTGGTAATTTTCTAGATAATTCACCCATGTTTGAGATAATTTTTCATACAGATAAATTCCCAAGATGTTCTTTTAAGCTAAGTCCACATTTCTGACGTGTTTAATTATAAATTGAGGAATGTTCAACTCATTTTTGGCATATTTTACTTAAATTATAACATTATCGAGTAATTATTAGTCGAATATTCTTCTTTAAAATTTCTCATACTTTGACAAAAGAAAGCCAGGTTGCGTGTTGCTGCCGTATTTCTTTTTACAATTTTGAAAATTTTTAATAGATTAATGTTGCATCAGGTATGGTTAAACATCGTATCCTCTCCCTTTTGCTATTGGCATTCTTATTTAACCATACATTTTCTGTTTAATGCTTAAAACTGAAAATTACGGTAATTTTTGAAAATTACCGTAATATACCACGGTAATTTACCTCAGATGACAATTACGGTAATTATGTTTCATTTATTAAATTATAGTAATGTTTCTTAGATTGGAGATGTTTGTCGTTCCATTACAACTTTTTTTGTTTTTGGAATGTATGGAACATTTCTTTGAATAACCATTTTGGTAAATTTGGTTTTGTAACTATAATTTTAGCTTCTTTTAAATTAAATGTGCAACTATTGTCAATGGCATTATTTGTTAAGTCAAAAAGTTAAACTTTAGCTTAAATGGATGTTTTGTCTTGGGAAATCCTGTTTTTTTATATTAACAAACTTAGAAGGTAATGTCATCTTGAAGATGTCTATATTTATGTATATTTCTGTTTTTAATGACTGTTTATTATGCATTTTAAACCAGCCTGTTTTCGAAAAAGAACTGTAGACAAAACATTTTTAATAATGTAACATCATTCATTATATCTCTGAAGATGGATATATACTATATCAGAAATGTTGGCGGAAGTTATGCATTTTTATTTGACTTAAACTCCTGATTTAGTTAGTTAGTTTAGTTAGTTAGTATCATACTAGCTGTGCCCGGCATGTGTTGCAATGCCTCTTTTTCATTCTAAGTAGGCATGCATTTACAAAGCAGACACATTTACATGTACAAAATAAACGAAAGACAATCATTTTTTGTGTAATTAAAGTTGAAGAAATTTGTTCAAGTGCTTTGTGTTATACTATATTTTTGGTCTTACCACCCTCTGCAAAAACAAGTAAATGTTTCGGCTGTGAGCATGCAACATATAATTATAGATCACGAGAAAAGCATGGAGTTTCCAGATTTAATTCACACATTTGAAGCGATTGACCATGTGCCTTGTTGATGGTTATTGAGAAGGCAAGGCGAACGGGGAACTGTAGTCGTTAAACTACAACTATCAAATTAGTCAGTGAACCTGGCCTTAAAATGCTGCAGACTTGGATAACCATTCATGAAATGACTAATTGAATGGATATTCACGCCTGGTTTCCAAGGAAAACGTATATTGTTTAACATTAAGAAAAATTGATGAATCAAGAGGTAAAATGCAATATTTCGACAAAAACGAAGCGTATAATAAAACTGGATGGAAGAATTAAATACTGCTTTCTTTTAATCATTCTATGATAAGTATTTCCATCCGATATCTTGAGTGCAAATATTTTTTAAAAACAAATTAAGAAACACCTGTACCGAATTCAATATTTTCTTATGGGAATAAAACTTAGTTATAATAAAAAAAACAAATTTCGCGACTTTTATAACTCGGAAACATTTGTGGGCACGAGCACAACAACCGACCAAAGTTTCATCGCATTTTTATGAATGCTATTGGAATGTATAGAACATGAAGAATCAAACACACCTTTTTTATATATTATATTTATCAATGTTTATCTCAATGTTTCTCTCCACTATGCTTGCATAGTCGGAAAATCTCCACGAGAAAGACCGCGGAACATACACAATGGACTGGGTAAAACAGGATATGAAACAGATTAGTTACAACGGGCGTAAAGAAGTCAGCATTGGACTAGGTAGAATGGGAGGGATGCTGGTAACCAATCTTGGGATCGAATGACCAACAATAATGGGATAAAGGAATATACCTCCATTTCAATAAAAAATAACGGCACATTAATCCCTCAGAGAAATTTTAATTGCTTATTAATTTTCTAATTAATTTAATAACGGCACATTAATCCCTCAGAGAAATTTTAATTTCTTAAATAATAAGTTCCAGTTGAAATACAGCCTGTCACTACGTTATTTTGCCGTTCGATTCTCCAAGGAGTGGTAGCAAAAAATGATATACCGTTGCGTGGCACTCAAACGTTTCATACCTATAAAACGTAAAAAAAACACGGAAACGATAAAATCCGTAAATATTGGGTATATATTGAAAATTGATCCGCGTTTTTAAATGTAAATACTGGGGAGGCCAATACAGAAAGGTAAGATGAAATTGAAAAATAGAAAAAATAAAGGCTATGCAAATTAGGGACCCTGGATTTGGAAAGGATGCTAGGGAAGTACAAAGGAAACTCGCATGAAGGGAATGCCTGGAAGGGTAGATTTAAACATGGCATCGGCATTTGCTTTTTAGTGACAAGCACCTTGGATAAACCACTTGCCATTCATTGGATGGAATACAGCCGATTTTCCCAGTATGATACACCACTAAATTCCGAACCTTATTTGACACTAGAATAGACGAACACAAGAAGTGCTTCCTCAGCAGTAACCCACAGTCAATTTTACGCAAATTGGCACTTTCACGTTGAGAAGTGTATTTGGCAACGTCAAATAATTACGCTTTTATAAAATCGTAGCATAAAAATGAGGTGCTTCCGAGTAGTGATGGGTAGTGATGAGCGGAACTGTGATATTCCAATCACCGCGAAAACCTGTGACTGCTACTCATCAGTAACGGTGATTCTTAACGGTGATTGCGATCACCGACGAGAATCACTCACAAAAGTCAGCCGTTATAAGTGATTTGTGGCGCTGCTGTTTCCGATTTGACGCTCGAAATGCCGTTTTGCGTACTCTTAGTTTAACAAGTCTGATAAGTTTGATAATTATTATTTATATATGTTATAAATATTCATGTTTTGTCCAATTCCAATGAATGAGCTCTCCGCAAATGGAACGAATAAACTTAATTGACAACTGGGAGATTAGGTAAAACATTTTTTTTGAGGGAATAGTTCTGATTCTGAGTATATATTACGTATATCAAGTAAATTTGATATAGTGAAGGAATTGAAGATGCAAATCATTAAAATCCCGTAGGCATTTTTTAAACAGACTCTTTATGCAAGCCGTTCTTGTCTGAAAATTTCGTAAAGGATGTCTTATTCATCATAAATGATATTAAGAAACCAATTTTCTTCTTTGGGTTAAAAAAATACGATGTGAGTATATGATGTAAGTACTAAGAAATAATTAAACATAAGGATCAGGTCTTATTCATCGTAAATTAAATATTTAAAGCAAAAATTTCTTTGTATAAAGAAGTACTATGCACTTAAAAAATTGTCTAATCGCAATAATTATGCTCACACCGGATGAAATAGCGATCACGTTCAATTTCAGTTAATTCGCATTAGCAGTGGTAGCAATTCGTTAGTAACATTTACATATTCTAAAATTGAAGAAATACTTCGTAGAACCACATTTGAGATTTATAATAGTATATTTAGTCAAAGATATTTTTTTGTTATTTTTGGTACATATATTTTCCACTATTATAAACCAATGCGTGGAATTATTATATATAATGATGGTTACCTAAAGCTCCTTGAATATTGTGAATTTCTTACTTTATTTGTATTTTTTATGGAGTAATAAACATTATTATTATTATTATAACACTGGTACAGTTGGTACCAGTGGTAGCAGCCTAAGCTATCTTCATCGTATTCACAGTCGCAGTGATTTCGAGTATTTAGTGATTTAGTCACTGGCAGTGACGGTTACTTTTCTTCAATCACAGGTAGCGATATATCGCTAATCACTTGGTAGCAGTCTGAGCTGTCTTCACCGAATCCATAATCACAGTGATTTCGAGTATTCAGTCACCGGCAGTGACTGCTACTTTACAGTAACGGTGATTCAATCACAGGTGGCGATATATCGCTCATCAGTGATGGGTAAAAATAATCGATTCTTCATCATAATCGATTGTTTGCTTCCTATTCTTTCGATTATTGAATCGATTATGTGCATACGATATTATGGTACAATCGATTATTTGAATGGAATTGGCGGGAGAAGAAACAAATCAAAAGTTGGCGTACTCATACACTAGGCGTTAGGGGATATATATGGTGTCTGAAAAACTATTTGTATTAGTAATGGGAAGAATTAAAAAATATGAGAAAATATATATGATTAAAAGTGTAATTAATGTAGAATCAGCGTGATCAGCGTCCGTTCAATTCGTTGTGGAAAGGGTTTATGAAAGACAACTTTTTGCCGACTCTGTCGACGAATCTTAATGATGGCCAACAACGAACTAAATCGACTGATCAATTGCCATCCAATAATTTCTCGAACACTGTGGATCCCGGGACATTGTTCGTGATATTTCTTCGCAAATAAATGTTTAGAAAAAAATGTCAGATTGGTATGGCTCCATGTATTGACCGTTTGTGCAAGTATTACCATTATAATTGCAAAGACAAGATTGCATTATGACTGAGTTATGGAGTTATAATTTTTTTTACTCTTTATAGAAAGTTGATAGCAAACAATTACTATCCAAAAATTACTTCTCAACACGTGATCTCTGGATTATATTGTTGGCAAGATACTCATATATAATATTTAGTGAGACTCAAAGTGACATGCCTCCTATAAAAAGCAATTTTTGGAAGTATTTTCAGAGAAATTCGAACGAGGGGACTGCATCCTGTCGAATATGTTTTAAAAGGATTAAGACATGTGGAAACACCACATTTTACCACTGTGACCAATAGAAATAAAATAACGCATGTAATAATTAAGATCAATCAACCCCACAAGTGTCGATTATACACAGGAATAGACGCTCATCGCTTGACGTTTCGCACCAACCACGATTATTAAAATCCCTGCTAATCAGCTCAAAGAATCATACGATTATTTACAAATTCTTTTCAAATATTCCATGTATTCCATGGTCCACGATCGTCGATTATTGCCGAGAATCAACTCACGCCGATTTCTGTTGCGCATTCTCGACGTTCACGACACGATTATTTCTAATCATTATACTCTGCTCCAATAATCGGCAAAGAATCGTATGCGTCATATTAATCGTATGGATCTTTGCCGATTCTCAACTCATCACCCCCCTAAGAGGAGGGTAAGAGCTAATGGGTAGTAGTGGGGAGAGAGAGGTGGCTATTGGGCTATTATTTTCAGTGGGCTAGGTTTAGTCCGGGCATCTCGAATGCCCTTATTACCCAAATATGAGCATACTCTCGAATTTTCACATCATGATTACCGGCGGATTCGGGAAGGGCTTCTACGATTTCTAGTGAGAAACAATCGTCAAATTTTTGGGAGTGGGAGGCGGTATGTTTGTGGATGGGATCAAGAAAAGGTGGAGTTTTGGTGGCATGGCGGTGATTGTTCATGTGAATATTGAGAGGGGTGGTACATTTTCCCACGTAGAAGGCAGGGCAGAAATTGCATGAAAGGCGGTAGATGATGTTGCTGGTGGTACAATCGGCCGTAGAGGAAGATCTTCTGAGGGAGGGGGAGGCGGAAGGGCAGAGGAGAGAGCAGCATTTGCACCTAGGGCGTTCGCAGGTTGAGAAAAGTGGTGGAGGGTGGGTTGGAGGGAGGGTCTAGTGGATTTTAGAATGCCTCGCAGATTTGAGGGACGCTTATAGGAAACTTTGGGACATGAGGGTAGGAGGAGGGAAACCCAAATGTCTCCCACTCCCAAACATTTGGCCTCCTTGTCTCTCCAGTCTTCATTCTGCAATTGTCTCTTTCTCATATTTTGGAAGACTTGCTTTGTCCAGTCTTCTGGTGGTCTTCCTCTCTTCCTCCTCCCTGGTGGTTGCCAATTTATTATTTTATTTGGCCAACGTTTCTCATCCATTCTTTTTACATGCTCATACCATTTAAGCCATCTATTCTCTATTTCTTGTGTGATGTTTTCTTCTACCTGCATCCTTTTTCTTATATTTTCATTTCTTATTTTTTGTAGTTTAGATGTCCTGTCCTTCTTAGAAAATCCATTTCTACGACCTCTAGTCTCTGCCTATCCCTTTTGGTCATTTCCCATGTCTCTGCTCCGTAAAGGAGTATACTCCGAATAATTGTTTTATATATTTGCAATTTTGTTTTCCTACTTATGTCTTTTGACCATAATATACTATTCATTTTATTTATTGCTAGTTCTGACTGATGTATTCTGTTTGTTTTCTCTTTTTTACTGGTTCCATCTTTTCCAATCGTTACACCTAAGTATTTGTACTCACTGCAGACTTCGATGGCATTTCCTTCTGTTTCCAGATTCGTTGCCTTCACATTTATTACCATGTATTTTGTTTTCTTGAAATTTACTTTTAGGCCTGCCTTATTGTATGTTTTTATCAATATTCTCATCATATATTCCGCATCGTACCTATCTCCTGCCATTACTATTTGATCGTCAGCAAAAAGTAATGTATATAGTGAGTCTCCGTCTATTTTTATTCCCATTTAAGCACATTTGTTCTTTCAATCTTTCAGAGCTTCGTTAATATAGATTTTAAAAAGAGTGGGTGATAGACAACCCCCTTGTTTTAGTCTTTTATTGAGATTAATTGACGGGTATAGTTTACCTCCTCTTTTAACTTTTGCTTCCAGGTTTTTATACAGATTGTTTATTGATAGAATGTATTTTCCGTTTATATTAGTTCCATCCAGAATGCGGTAAAGATTTTTGATAGGAACTGTGTCGTAGGCCTTTTCTAAATCTATGAATACCGGATGCGTCTCTCCATTTCTTATTCTTATTTTTTCTGTTAGTTGTTTTAATGTAAATATGTTATCTACACAGGATCGTTCTGCTGTGAATCCACTTTGCTCTTCTCCGACAGTTATTTCATGTTCTAACCTCTCTTTAATAATTCGTCCATACAGTTTTCCAAAAGTGTCCGTCCCACTAATGATCCTATAATTTTCACATTCCTTTTTTGGACCTTTTTTATGTATTGATGTCAAATAAGCCAATTTCCACTCATTTGGTTGGTTCTCTCCATGAATTATACATCTGTTGAAGATTGTCGTCAATATTTCTAATACTATTTGTAAGTGTACCAAATTTCAGCTCGATTCAACATTTGGGAGTGGGTTAGATTTCGATTGCAAGATTCGATCCAGGCATACTAAGAAACGACAAACAAACGGGTGAAGTTAAAATAAGCGAGGTAAAAAGAAAGTCGAACTGCTAAATTATGTTGATTTTGAGTGCGCGCCACCAATCTTTTCCCTTTCATTTTAGGCATACGATCGACATAAAAAAATCAACCCTCCTCCCATTTTTACATCAAGCAGTACAACCCGGTTACCTTCCTTGAATGATGACAACACTGTCATGTGATGACTCCTTACAACCCCCTGCCACACACCCCTGAGGTGGCTTGCAGGGTATTTTGTAGATGTACAGTCTGCAACTCACTCCTGCTCACCCCCTCAAAACACAGTTCTCCCACTTCACCCTTCACCACTCACTGGTTTATGTATATAAAGGGTTGTTGTATGTAATTTCACTCCGTTTGTACCTGAAGATGATGCCTAGGCGTTGAAACGCGTTGTGGCACAACGTTTATCGATGTAAGACCGCATTCCACTACGCCTCGCCTAGTACAGTTGAGCTTATCCGAACCCGAGCCTATAGAATTGGGTGCTTTTGGTGATGTAGTACACCACAACTAAAGATATCATACCAACCCAACTGCCAAGTAGACGACATAAAAAAGCTGATATACTAGGAATATTCATTCAGCGAGATTAGCAGAGTAAAATATTTTAGAATGAAGATTGTCAGTAATTAGCAAATTTTTTCTGGCTGGATGATTTCGTCTGACAATCGATACTTTCCTTATCTGGGTTCAATCAAGAGTGGATGAGCCACAGCTAGGTAAAATGAGGTAAATCTTTGGTAGCTCTATCATTCCTCGGAGCATGGAATGAATCTCCAAATGATTAATCTGATAGGTTGTAAACTCTGTGAATAAATAAATAAATAAAACGTTTATTGTCGTAGACCCTTATCGGTCTTTCAGACACCTTTGTACATTAAAATTCATTTACACAAAACATAATTTAAAAGATTTACAAATAATGCTTATAAGACAGTGTTTACACGAAATTTACATAATAATAATAAATTTATACAAAAAAATACAAGAAAGGGTTTACACAAACAAATTAAAATTGATCACAGTGTTACAATGTGTTCACATGTGATCACAGTGTTACAGTGTCACAATCGTTTCCATTTTCACTTTCTCCCTTATCTTTTCGTGATTATGTTTTGAAATAATTTCTTTTTAAAGTAGGGTACAGAATTACATGTCTTTATATCTGTTGGGAGAGTATTCCAATTTCTTGCTACAGTGGCGATGTAAGATTTATGGTAAATTTCAGTTTTGTGTTGTGGGATCTGTAGGTCTAAATGATGGGATCTTGTTAACCGGTTTTGGATGTTTTTTTTGAAAATAAAAGAGTTGAACAGGTATGGAGGACAAGTTGTAACACAAATGGAATAATAGAACGTAGAATGATGATAGCGTAGGGGTTTTTTATAATGAAGCCTTAACATTTGAGGTTTCGAATCCTAATTGTGGGAAAACAAAAACGGCATTATATTAAACTCCTACACGCCCTGTACTAGGGGGTTATTTTGTAATCTCACTTAAGTGAGAATACGTCATAAAATGTGGAAAATGACGTCATTTTTCGTAGTTAAACTCCGCCACCCAGGCGGCGTGACCATCTTCGGCTCTCAAGTGGTGATCTGCCGGTATATTTATTTGATTCATACGCTATTTCGACTCTTGATCCGTGACCGCGGACACCTGCTGTGAGTGGGGCTCGCACTGCAACGAAGGGTCGAGATTATCCTATCCCACGGACCGAGAAAGGGTACTTACGGCGTCCCAGGATAATGTCCTTAATGACGCACACTTTTTAGGCCTGCTTAAGGCTAGCTTATCGGCAACGCCGTTTTAAAACGTCATTCGTTCGTTTGCGTAGAAAAATTTACGCCGTCGTTAAAAGTCGTTCGTAGCGAAAGGGTGCCGAATTCAGTTCGATTTTCAGTAGGTATACTTAAATGAAAATGCTGTAAAACGGCTTTTAACCAAGAACTTTTATCTTGGTAACGAAGGATGGGGAAGACAGGCTATGCAGCTATCTACGTCTGGATACTCCCAAACATCCTTAAGGGTGTGTGGCAAGTAATGGTGGCACTAAAAGAACACAACATTTTCAATGCAACTGCTTCACAAGTGACACAGTTTCAAAACGAAACAGTTCCATGAAGCACTCTGTTGCGGACAACAATTAGAGTCACATCGAACAACAGGCTATCGATAGGCGCTGTTAGAATATGGCTGGTAGTTCTGTCTTCTGTGTAATAAGATATATTTCAGTTAAATAAAGTTACAATTTCATTTGGATTCATAAAACATAGGTGCCTACTTCACAGTTATAAGTCTATCTGCAACAACGCGACGGGCGGACATGTGTTGGCTGAATAAACCAGCAACCGCTTGCTACATTCTCAAATCCAACAAATTGTAACTTATAACCGCAACACAGCCACACGTACAGTACAACTGGAACAGAATAGGAGACGAAACAGCTTCAGCTTCATCAGTTGCCGCTGCACAACACAGAGCGACTGCGGCACGATCATGAAACTAACCTGTTGTCTACAACAGTCATTTGAAAAAGTTGTCTGACCGAAACAGTTGCGGCTGCAGCCGTTTCGCTCCGACAACACTTTATTCCACCACTAATGGCAAGGGCAGTTGGGACGCCAGTCACGAAAGAGGGAGGAATAAGGAAAGTGGATTAAAAATGTTGAAGGACAAGAAGTGGATGGTTTTCTTGAAGATCAGTCTCTCGCCAAATTCCAGCTGTAACTAAGAATGTTGCGCGGGAAGAAAGAATCGGTATCTCTTTATTTCTCAATTCACCCGTCATATCTGTTCTAGAAGTGTACTGTAGGGGTAATATCCTCCATGCCAATGAAGAAATACCACGTGCAATTTTTCACGAAAATAAAATGTACTTCCGACCCGGGTTTAAATGTTGATACATCATCTTCACCATCACCGGAAGATCGTACAGATTGTGGTGCGGCCGTGGGACCGATAAGAGCGGCCAATAGCCAGCACAGACGATCCAGCCCTGCCCAAGAACAAGAGGCCTCGGGTAAGCTATGAGAAAACTACGAAGAGCATCGTAATGAGTCGCAAAAGGAGAAAGCAGAAAACGCCATACTACGCCTTCATTGCAAAAGCTGGCAAGACGACTCATCCTTCTAAAAGGAGGAGAAGGATTCACCAAAGCTGTGAATTAATTTTAAATAGACTTGATGGTGGACAAATACGTGTGTAATAAAGTTTAAAGCAGACCCCAAAATGGGTAAGCTATTGCAGGATAGTTCTCAAATCTTAACCATCAATGGATAGTAGTAATGTTCAATGATGATTTGGATCATATCATTGAGAAATGCACAGTGATACGGATTTTGTGGTCTGGGGGGCTATTCTGTGTGTTCTCGGAATTTCCGAGCCTCGGAAGTGACGAAATTCTGACGTCACAGCCTCTAAAATTTCAAATAACTGAGATTTGTTGGGGGCTGTGACGTATAATCCACGGATTTTCCGAGGTTTGACCGTGTGGAGCCCCAGATATTGAAGATGTAATTTATTCGTTTAGATCACAGAAGAATGTAGCGAGAGATTTTGATCACATCCGGTAAATAAAAAGTCCATTAAAATGGAAATTTCTTGGCGACGAATCCGCGAGCGTGTTTACTTTAGGAAACTTCCGATGGCACACATATTAAAAAGCAGAATAAGAAGAAAAAAACAAGAGAAAAACAACCAGCGCTTCGATCTCAAGGAAGCGGAACAGGCGCCAGTCCGCGCATCATCGAACCCGGAATCAGGCCAAAGAAAAACCATGATAAACGATCCGAAAAAATCATTTTCACAAGAAGGGAAACAATGAATTTTGAAGAGGTGAAAATAAATTAAAGAAGAAAAAAGTAAGACGTGTTTGGAAAGAAGATGAAGGTGTGGTCGGAGGTGGGAGGGTTGTGTTGAACGGTTGGAGGGGAGGGGAGAGGAGTGGGAGAGGGGAGGGAATGTGGCAAGGAGTGGGGTGGGGGTAGAAGTGCCGGAGGAGGAGGGGAGGGAAGGTGGGAGGGGAGAGAAAGGCGGGGGTGCAGGTGGAATGAACAGTTAACTTGCCTCCTTGCGTGCTACTTGGGACAGCTTCAGTCATAGTGGGGCAATCGTGTCTACCGGTTGGTTTCTTGGTTCTCTCCTCCTGTGTGTTGGGTGCGTCTCAAGGCGTTCGATTCAACGGGAGAATACGCCGGGCGGCTGAGTTGTAGCGTCTAACTTGTCACACCCCGAAGAAGAACCCCAATTTTCTTAACGAATCAAGGTTCGCAACGTCCGAAGAAGAGTGTCTGAAGATAACAAAGAGTTGATCCGTTCAGTGCATTGGCTCGGATCGGTGCTTTGGTTTCATCCTTTTAAAAGAAACACCTTCGACTTGTTTCCCATACGGACCCGTGATCTCGGATTGTGGTTGAACGTGTATCACCATGGCGATATCGGTGAGGTGCATCTTCCTGATTTGGATCCTGATTGGTAATTATCCTTGTCGATGTTCTTAACATTGGCACACTCCCGGGATTTACTATAAAGATATTTAGATGGACGTGGGGTCGAACCTAATTAACTCCAATTTCATCGGCATCCGATGATGGGAAAATGATCTATTTTATTAAACACGTGAATTTTTTTATAAAAAAGAAAATTTTATCGCGACGGATAAATTTAAAAAAAAAAATTCAAAGTGCCCTTTTTTCCAAAAACAACTCACCAATGTTTTGAAAGTTAACTATTATTTGTGAAAATATTTAATATATGTACTGCTCAATTACTCGAGGATATAAGATATTAATTGTAATTTTTATGCAAACAACTATTGTTAGAGGTGAACTTTACTGTGCTCTCTGTTCTAGAAGTAAGGTCAGATGGGTACTGATCCCGCGCTTGTACATTGTTCTTTCATATCATCAGTTAAATTGCTTTGAGTACAATGATTTTAGTGTCCATTGGATTGAGTGCTGTCAGTTCCTATTTCATAAAAGGGCACTGATATGTATGTATAACAGCCAACTTTCCTTTGTAGATTTGGAAAAGCTCCATTTAATTAAGTCTTTTTTTTCGAGAACAGCACAACTATTTTACCCGATTATCACATTGCCATATTGCTGTCAAAAGACGCAAAAAGTATATTTAGTATGAAATAAATTATGCTTGTGGGTAACTTGCTCGCTAATAATTGTTTTGGTTCCCAAAGTTGGTATTTAATGCTTTGATGTAGATGAGATATTGCTACCCTCTGGCAATTCCTTAATTTTTGCTTCAGTGTTTAAAAATCAAATAATAGATAAGTATGAAATGTGATTGAATATAACTTTTTGAGGTTGGTGGTAAATTTTTTAAATTCAAATTTTTAAATTTGAGCTAAAAACTCTGCTCTGATTGAAATGTCAGTATTGTTATTCATGCAATCACACATAGTCACATGAGAGCTACTACAACTAGAATTGTGTTGTACTATTCATTGATTGATTTTTATCATGCCCATTCACCTCAGTGTATTTTGTTTAGCTGACTATTGGTTTTGAATATGTAAACATGTTAATTCTAAGGCTTTTGAAATATTTCAGACTAAAAACTTTTAAAACTCATTCATTCTTGTCAACTGTCTCTTTAAAAGCAATGTAAACAATATCCAATTGGCACCTTCAGATGACTTCATCTTTTTTTAAAGTTGTTAAAATTTTGAATAACTATTTACAATTAATGTGGTAAAATTTCTTCATTGCTGTCTCTTTTAAACTGAGAATATTATATTTATATGCTTAGAAATTTTGATTTGAGGGGTGAATCCTTTGCATCTGTCTCTTTATGCTTAAATTAGATTATCTTGCCGCACTTGTCATTGCTTTACGGATGTGGGATAATTATTTTCAGGAGCATTGACATTCAATTTGGGAAATGTGTACATGCATAAATCAAATATATATATTAATCGTAATCCAAAACCGGTCACAGGGAATATCGTGCGTCGTCAAGTGATCTTCTCAGGTTCCAGCTGAAAAAAACCCTGTGTAATGCCTTAGTATGTTGTCCCTAAGAGATCCATTACTTTCAATCCTAGGAAAAAATGTCCACTTTGATTGACTTATGTGATTTTTCATATCATAAAAAGACTTTGAAAGAGATTACCACTATTATTTCATTTTGGTCCAAGCGTCTACGAAAACGGACCACGATCTCAACGCCGTTAGTTAGTCGCTGTCATTGGTCACACTGATAGACAGACACAAAAATTAGCTCACAAAATTTACCATTATCAATTTGAAGTGTCCAACCGTTTTAAGTTAACTTTTTTGCCTAAAGTGGAGGATCAACTATCGTTGCTTAAGTCCAGTTCTTATAATTCATTACTAAGGCGAGAGAAAGGCATCACGATTTGTATTTTTGCCAAAAATTGTGAATATTTTTTTTCTCTTCCGAATTGATAGTGTTTAAATGGTTAGTATAAGGCAGACGTCATGTAAGTAGGTCGTATTAGTAGATTAATTTGATGTTACCTTTCGCTAATTATAGCTTAGCCGGTAGATCACCATTGATGAATGGTATGCGAGTTTCACGATTACTTTTCAAAGAAAAACGTCAGGATTTGTGTAAGCATGGGCCGTTGAAAGATTAAAAGAAAAAAATTAAGAATTATTGTAGAAACATCTTAGGAAAAGTCATTATTTTATTTAGCTGACGCTACCCATAATTCGACTAATTCATCATTCTCTAATTGCTGAAACATAAAGTTTAGCATTAAAATACATACTGTAAACTTTTATAGGTTATTTCTTCACTTTTCCCGGAGTTAAAGTCCACAAAAATACGGCAGAGAGCAATGAATGAAATGATACAAAAATATAAGAATTTAGATATTTCTGTTCTTCGCTATTTTTCTATAAGTGTAAAATAAGGTCTTTCCTCCAAGTTAGCTCTTGGAGAAACCTTCCTGAAAAGAGGAAAACGCAATAACAAAGCATTTTTTTCGACTTATTACGACCTTAACCATTGGGATGATGGAAACGAGGACTGCATAACAATTGCACCGTACGATAGAGGAAAATCTGGGAGAATGTATTCCGGTCATTTTTTCATTCACCTTCCGTCGTTTGCAAATCATGATGTCCCATGTTTTAAAGCTTATATGTGTCGTCTCCGTCGGAGCTGGATCTCTTTTTTTTATGCTTCAGCGTTCAACGCCTTGTCGTGCTGAACGGCCCCATTCTTGCAATTGAGCGACGTTTGCGCTCCTTCTTGGTGAACTTTTCTGCAGTCGGGAGAGAAAAAAAGCACTCAAGCTAAAGAAGTTGTTTCCTTTTTCATTGGCGAAGGGAGCTTAGATCCGAGGCATGAGTTACTAAAATTCACCAGCCATTTTTAGAATGCCAGCGGTGAGTCTGAAGAAAATCGACAGAGTTATGTTTTTTTTAATAATAAATTTATCCACGACTCACAAACGAGCTCTTTTTCGTGAAGTATTTTTTTCTTCTTCGAGGCGTGTATGAATGTAAACTGACATGATGACTGGATATTTTTTTATGATGAATTTATTCGCTACCCATGAGCAAGCTCTATTTTTTAGTTTTTTTTTTAAATTCATCATTTCGTTGGTTCAATGTTGAAAGAATATGATAGTGTAGGTACCCACGTTACGAAACCTCTCGTATTCACTGCACTGATGAATTTTTTGTGACAATCTTAGTGGTCATGTGAGTTACATGATTGCTCCACAATTATAAATCATTATTAGTCACTTAGCGATGTTGATAGTTGTGAAATCTAAGATTTATATCCTAAGCCTAAAGAAAGAAACCTAAGAGAAAGAATAAAAAACCTAAGAGAAAGAATAAGAAACCTAAGAGAAAGAATAAGAAACCTAAGAGAAAGAATAAGAAACCTAAGAGAAAGAATAAGAAACCTAAGATCACTACACTTTAGCTACCCAAGATCGAACAGACTACCGGTTATTTAAAATTTATCATCGCAGATGATGTGAATGAAAACTACAAGCAATAAACTGTAACAGATATACAGCCGCTTTTTGCAAAGTCAAGCACTTTATAGTTTAAAAACATGGGTGCATGCATATTTTTGCTACCAAGAGATATAAATCAAATGGAGTAAGGCAGAAAAATATACCTTCCATCTGCAAAATTAGGTCAGACTCCTAAAGATCATGTTTCGTAGCACTCCACTGATGGTTACATAGGTTTCCTCAAAGAAGTTAACGCATATTTCATCTACATCTACATACTACCCCGCAAGCCGCCTCAATAGGCGTGTGGCGGGGGGTGTTAGGACACCAGCCGTTTACATATAAAAAGGAAACGCTCTAATGAAATTACGCCTAGCATTTATTGAAGTCCCTTATTGTTCGGGGGAAAAACGAATTCCCATACCTATCCGTTCGGCAAAAAATCTCTCTTAATTTATCGTTTCTGTCGGACCTGGAAATATAGTGGGGTTCTAATATGATGTTCTCCGTGTCGCTCTGAAAGATATCTATTCTCAGTTGTTCAAGCAGCGGTTTGGTGCTTAACCGGGGACATCGACTGGATGACTGCCCAAATAAGTACTAGGGTGACTCTCCAGATTTTGAGCCAAGGGAGAATATTCGGCGACATTCATCATTTAATTCGATACAAGTTTTAAAGTGTCTTCACAAAGGTTGAGAATATCTGGATTTATGACTTCCGTTAGACCTTTCGAAGGTAGAAGTTGCGAGAAGAAAACTCTTGTTTCAGCTTTTCATTCCTTTTTTTTAAATGAAGGAATGGAAAGGGTGATTAGATCATTGATTATCTCCATCGTCTCGGGCTCAACCTTGTGGAAGTTCATTTTATCGTAAATGAAAAGGAAAACTTTGTTATATTCCACCAATTTATTTTCAGGTACTACTAGTTTCGACGCAGCGGCGTCATCCTGAAGATGGAATCAATATAGGTTGGAATGTATGTACGTTGACGACGGTACCGACATCGTAAAAGGAAACTGGGCGTTATTTTTGAGTCTTGGAGAACCTTTTCAACCTGAAGATATCCTGTGGATCGGGTACAACACTGTCGTCATAAATGAAAAACGAATGCGGAAAATAATCTTTAATACACAGACCACATCCATCAATGTTAACACACGTGTTCTCACGTTAAGGAAAGCATGCCTCCCTCCACTGTTCGGCTGACTTTTCGTTAATCAATCTTTCCACAGCCTTCTCGCGACCTTGAGGGTGAAAGCCCCCACAGCATCCAGCATCACCGCGGAATGACGTGACCTTGACTCCATAATACACAGGATGGAGAGAAATAAGCATTTCGATCGGCATTTTGAAGTCCGGGCTGCGTAACCAAGCGTCGCACATTATTGGAGAGCTTTGGCCCGAAACATTAAAAGGCCGTTCTACAATGGGCGTAAGACGTAAACTCTTAAGCCGTAAGACGTTGATCGTAATAAATTTCTCAAGTCTGCTGATCTCCAATGAAACCCGCAAGCCATAAAATCTCGCGCGATATATCGAAAACAAGGTTAATTTGCAGGTGCAAAATTGTGTTTTCAAGCATCTAGGGAGCAATTTCGTCTGCAGTGTCTACAGCCGATTTTTTCAAAAGATTTTTACCATGCTAAATTCTGAACGAATACAATACCGATGAAAGACCGTAGGCTTTCCCGGTGGAGGGTATAAATGAAGTCTTCTTGGGTTTGGCACCGAGTTAGGCTTTTAATAGCCGACGTTTCGACGAGCAACTCTCTTATTTTCCTCCTGCAAAAATTAACCTCAGTTATTCCCCTTAAGAAGATGAATGAGTTGCTTATCGAAACGTCGGCTATTGGAAAGCTTAAACCCGGTGGCACACCCGAGACGACTTCATGCATCGAATAAAATACGGTTTTTGATGCTTGGAAAGTACAAGTAGGTACATTTACTAAGCATTTAGAGATTAGAAATTACTTCGGGATCGATAAGCTCCGCCAAAGATAATGAAAAAAATGAATGAAAAAGATGAATGAAAAATTCAGTAAAACTAAGACAAAATGAAATTGAGTGACTCAAATAATTGTGGCATCTAGTCCTGAACGTATTCTTGGGTTAGAGATCAACGATATTCTCAGATATACGGTTCCACTATTTGATTTCCCTGTTCAAAAGTGAATACTCATCAGTTTGGTACTTTGTGACCAACACCTACCAAATTTTGTGATGAGGGTCCTATTTTTTGAGTCAACTCCGCTTCTCCATTCCTTCCTTTATATATCTTTCAAGCATTTAACTATATTGAAATTCGTTGGTAATCTACCGAAATTCAGAATCTAATTAACAGGAATTACATTAACCATGAAAGTTAGTACCTCAAATCGCGGTTTATCAAAAACTGTACAGAATCTGCCACATTTTTGGTTTAACAGCGTCACTGCCACTTGTCACAAATGCTTTCGGAGGAAGCTGAAAATATGATGTTTATTCAAGGTGTTTATCTTTTAGACTTCTTGGGTTTATCATTAAAATCTTATTTTTCATCAAACTCTATTTCTGCTCTCTCTGGGTTCGGCAATTCTTTATGCCTACAAAAATATGTACTACCCTCCATCATTCCCGCATGCCGAACGTTTTCTCCTATTCACTGCCATCCATTTGACGACCTCTTGTTATCAACATCGCCAACTTCATTTTACTTTTCTCTCCAAAACTTCCTCCTCTTAATGGCCGCAACTACTATCTCACATTTTATATGACATTATCGGACATACTTAGTGGAAATCTGTCATAGCTTTAATGAATAATGATCATATAAACTTCAATTTTTATTAGAAATTTTATCGCTAGCGACCATGGTTTTGCTTCCAAAAAACTTCCAAGAAAGACTGACCGTCAAAAATAAAATAGTGGATGCTTTTGTGCTTTGAGTTCACCTGCAATTCTCTCTTTTTATGGGGGGGGGGGGAGCACCAGCGGCTCTTGGGGTATGGAATACCCCCCAGGTAAAGGGGGGTTCGTTGATCTCGTTCCGGAAATTCGTAAGAAACTGTGTGTAAAATGGCGAGTTATAAGTGGATTGGAAGCAAAGGTTTGCCTTTTAAGAAGAGCAAGGTTTTACTAAATGCAAAGTTTTCCTTTTAAATACCACCAAGTCTCGACTAATTCCAAAATTATTTTGATTTACATTCGCATTTAGATTGTGGTTGTTAAAAAATTTCAGTTTGTATAAAATTTTACTGGATTTAAAGCAAAATAACGAAAACTTCAATAACATAAAAGCAACAAATTAATTTAGGCTTTTAATTTGTCTATGGCAGAGAAAGACGCCGGGTTTTGGTTGGACAGTTACCCCTGGCTACTGCCTTGGGGCCACCAATGGATGGACGTGGATGATTGTTGCGAGTAAGCATTGTCTTGCTGGCATGCTTGAATTGTAAAGTCATTGCCACCTTATTGACTGGAATACAGTTCCTTCATCGTCTTATGCTGCCGAAAAAAGTCACTTTCGGTCTAGTTTTGCCTCTCGCTCCTGTCATAAATAACTGAATCTTTGCAATCACTGCCAGTACGCTTCAACTTTCATGCACACCCGGTGGTACTGGAAAAGTTTCTTATCCACCGCGGGAATTCTCGTACCACTGATCTAGTTTCTATCCATTCTCCTAAGTTTTTGGTGAAAAAATACGTTTTACTCCAAACGTTCACTCGGAATGTCCCGCTCAGTGAATGTGCGACCGACTCATGACGCCATAAATAATGACCTCGAAGTCTATCTGGCCGAAATGCGCATAGCTCATCGTGACCTCAGCCTCAACCTCCTCTGGTCTGATGGGCATCCAGGTTCTACTTTTTCACCGGAGGCGATCTCGAGGAAGCATGGTCATTCCATCTAAGCGCAAAATACAATAAAAAGCTGCCATTCTTCGTGCCCTACGGTGGCAACGAAAAACAAGGACGACCACTGTTACATTCCAAATCTATTTATGAGGTACTGTGCTGAGCATGAGGGAAAACGGTTGAGTAATATGTATATTGTTAGTGAAATTTCTCAGGTTATACACCGTGTTCATATTTCAATTTTACAAATGTATGTGACAGTGTTATCTTCAGCGATTAATTTTTTCAGCCTTTTACCTACAAAGGTTAACCCGAGCAACGAAATATCTCGCAAACAAACGTGAGAATCGTCTTATAAAGCTGAAATCAGAATTACAGGTCTTGGTAAAGCACCTTAAGGAACATTGTTTCGGCGGCTATAAGAAAGCTCATGTCTGGTGTCTGCTTATCACAGGAAGTAACTTCTTTAAGCGTGATTTTTAGGCTTTTTTATGGACGCTGAAATTTGTGGTTTTGCATGCCTTTCTCCTGAAACGGTGGATTAAGTTTTGAATATACTTACGATTGGGTTCAGAGGGCTTGCCTCATTTTGAAATTGAGACTAAGGTCACTAATTGGGATACCAGCGATTGCAAATTTTATTCATTAATTAACATATTTGATGGCCCCTCTGAATACAAAACTAACCAACACCAGGTTTAATAAACTATATAGAAACATAGGGGGAGCATGGTGGCCTAGTGTGTAGAGCGCTTGGCTACTGGTCGAAGGGTCCCGAGTTCAAATCTGGGTTCAAATCTTTGGACGCCCCCGAACAAAAAATCCTCGGGAATGCGAGGTGGCCCAGGGAAAGGAACTGGCTCACCTACCCTGAATTTGTGAAATTCACACGCCTGTGGCTAAGTCCGGGGTGAGCTCTACCCTCAAGCTTTCCAAATCAACCTTCGGGTTGAATCACAGAGTGGGGAGAGCTTATGAGAGACAAGGCAGGATTTTCTTTCACCTGTTCTCCGTAGCCTTCAAATCTAAACTACCGCAAACGTCTCCATCTGTTCCCAATGGCGAAATCACAACATTCATTGCCAGCCCTGCTTTCTTACTACTTCCGATACTTGGATCTGGTTAGACATGGAGATAAGAATCAAACCAAAATATTGAGCCAATTCGGCTGAAAAATAAATTATTAAATAGTTCATTGGAATGCCCAACCTTGTATTTAGATGATTTTCCAGATAGGGAGGAACTGGGGGAAATAAATCCTACATAGTAAATGCAATAGAGGTCATTTTCTCGTAAATAAATAGATGCAGGTGAAAAACCATGCTAACTGGAAGAATTTCCCAGAGTCAATGCAAAGATGATTTTAACACCTTATGCAACTTATACATCATAAGCTGCATAATAGCACTTAAAAAGTCTCAAGCTGCAATGCCTAAGACAACAAATTACGGCCCTTGAATATGCTTTACTTTGCCATGATTTTCAGCTTAAAGTGGAAAAAGTAAAGCATTTATTATTCTAATGCACACTGAAAAATGGAAAAAAAACAAACTGAGCGAAGAATGCTCGAAAAATATCATCCATTCAGTATTTTCTGATTCTTAGAAAAGTCCTGAAACGAAGATTATTTCATTCTAGACGGGGAAAACACAATCGAGGTTTGTGAAATGTAAGTATTTTCCAAATACTCGATGACCTTGTCCTCTGTGACGATCCAGTTTGTTGTAATCCTTCTCGAGATACCTCATGTTACGTAACGTGCTTCTCTCAGCCCTAGGCTAGCAATAGGTTAACCTGCCGCTAACTTCTTTGATATACAGGCTCACGAGGCTTGAGAAAAGCGTTGAACGTGACCCTTGTGCTTCCAAGAGAGTATTCTGAACGACATAGACGATGAACTCACTATCGTGGGTTGATGATAAATAGGTTAGTGTGGCCCAAGTTCGCCGTGCATTAGATCGTAGATAATAGTCCGCTACTCGGAAGAATTCCCGGCACGTAGAAAAACGGTGGATTTTTATCTTGGACGAAATAATAGCAACCGGTGCGCCCAAATTTTTCTCAGCTAAATGACGCAAAATTTATAGAACAATAATTTATGGAACAATTAGGAGCATTTTTCCGAGGGGTGTTGAAGGTTTGTTTGATCCATGATCCATCTGATTGTGGATAAAGAGTAATAAGCGCTCTAATCTGAAAATCCAGTCTAAGAGCGGCCGTAGACAGCGCTCCATGGTAACTGGGTCAATTTGATGCATTAGATATCATTGAAGCGTCGGGGTAAACAATGTCTAACGGTTGACATGCCATTCAACTGTAACTCGCAGACGAGAGTCATTGACCCGGAGGATCTTTAGGAACTCTGACAATTCAAATACAGCTACGACTCTTAAGACATGAATTATCTAACGATAAAAATAGCTGTAAAAATAAATAAAATTTTCATGAAGATGGTGGAGGGTGATTGCACCTCTGAATGGCAGAAAGCCATAAAATTCGGTCAACAAGTTAACAGAGGATAATTTTACCTGCAATGAAAATATGCGGAAAATTATGATTCAATTTTAGAATGCTTATGATCCGATGATGTGATGCTGAAAAACGTGCCTCTGATGGTGTCGATTTTATTATCTAGAAAAGGGATTCTCAACAGAGGCGAAAAAACATGGTGTTACAGCCAGCGTTCCTTCAAAACAGATCGCTCAGGCGCTATCAATAGGTAAAATGAAAAATGAACTCGCTCTCCTCAAGCCAAATATTGAGCTTCTAGTTAAAATTTGTCACGCACTTGGATTTCATTGAATAGAGAGAGTAAATGAAGGTGTATTCTTGTTTTAAATTTTATGGGGGTGATTAGGAAATCTTTTGTCTAAAAACCCTTTACTAGGGGTGACAGTCATAGAAAAAGGTTTGCTGAAAAACCCTGGTCCAGAAGGATGGGTGGGAAATTCCACGTAAAAATTGAGTTTCAGATTAAGCATTCACGGATTCTTAAATTCTGAGAAATTTTAGCTCTTTGCTGAAAGCTCTTGCGTATGAAGCCGACACAAAAACTATAGAAAAAATTAATGCAACACTTATTTAAACTACCATTTTGTTCAATGGTATATATTTATCATTCCAGTAAGAATATTGATTATGTCAAACTTTTATTCCCAAATTCACTGTTTACATTTTACTATTGTGCATCAATTATTTCTTCCTGAACGTAGAACTTCTTACCTGGTAGTGCCTTCAAAATGATTCCGGCCTGGTGGCTAAAATAAAGGTCGCTATTAAGAGTAGAGATATTTTTAACGGTCTTGAGTTTGACCATGATGTGATTTTTTTAACCCCAACCAGATTTGCAGAGATTGTGTAATGTCATTACACTAATCGAACCCATTTGCCAAAGCAGGATAACGAACTTGGTGTTCTTAGTCAACTCAGTGCAATTATCCTTGAGGTTTTACCGTACAAGTTCTTTTCATAGTAATGAATTTGAAGGCCCTTAATTGGCGGTGATGTTACGTGATTGTATTTTCCGAAACATGCCAATTTAACGTGAAGAAAGTCATGGAAGTTCATGACGTGATGACGTTTCAAATGTAGCGCTGCTTTCACCGATCGTACACACACCTACTTGCAATTGGAAACGCCTGTGGGCTTGGGAGTTCCCTTTAAGTGCCTACGCCGGGTTTTCGCAACCAGAAAGAGGAATGAGAGAAAGACACGGTTTTTATAATAAAACCTTGGGAATCCCTCTTACGCAATCAATGTTATAAAAGTGAAATTACAAAAACGGCGGCAATTTTTTCTCGTTTTCAAGACGGTTTCCGGCCGCATCCGAAGGCCATCTGCGGGCGTGACTGGACCCTCTTAAGGTCAAAGATTTCCATTCCCAAACATCATTTTCATTTCGACTCGTTTTCTTCGGCGTGGTGAGATTTGGAGTGAATTTAAAATATCAAGTTCTATTATTTATACGATAATGTTATAAAATCTATTAAAAATGTTCATGATTGAACTTGACAGTGGCAGGCTTCCCTTCGTAGAAATTCATAATGTAAGTACCATTGATTAATGAAAATACTTAGTACTTTTCTACATAATTTTTATTGTACGACGCGTTTCACCGATTTACGGCATCGTCAGGTACAGAAAGTTTGTTGTTTGTGTTAATTGTTGTTGTAGTTACGGGGAGGAGTGGGGAAAATAATTTATATTCGGACAGAATTGAGGAAGAAAATAAAATCTTTTTAGAAAAGTACTAAGTATAATCATTAATCATGCTTGCTGAAAATGTTCAATTTTAACCCATCATCATCGCAATGGCCCAATGTCTTTTGACTCCTTCCAATGGTTTGCTCCTGCGTTTCATCCTATCCTTTTACTTGCTAACTCGTAAATGCCCTTGTAGCTTTTCTGTTTCATCTTCCGTTTTGCCTGGACTATGTGTGTTGTCACTCAGTCTTCCAGTCTATGTTTCCATTCTATTATGTTCCATACAAATTCGTTAAGTCTCAAAGTGTGACCTATTCATCTGGACCTTGTATTCCTGATCGAGCTCAATGTGATTTTTCCTCCTCTATTCTTCTCTACACTTCCTCGTATCTGATCCTATCCGTCCATTTGTTCTTCATAATCCATCACCAAGCTCCAAGTTTCGAAAGCCTCAGTTTAACACCTTCAGTGCTGCATGACGTGATATCACGTCATGGTGTACTATCCCCTGGGGCTGATGACGTGATATCACGTCATGGTTACCCTGAGGGTTCCGGCTTTCGCCCAGGGCTCGGTTAAGATTTTTTACGACCTTGAACACCCCTACGTCGCTCAGTTGAGTTCTAGCAGCCCAGAAGTGAAGACCGTTTCGAGCTGCCTATCCTGGGTACATAGGGAGAAAAGTTTTTCTTTTACCTTGAGGTAAGCCAATTTCCATTCATTTTCCTCGCACTCTTATGTGCGAGTTTGTTTTACGTGTATGTATTTGTTGCCATACATGCCTGGCTATGGCAAATGTACTTGAATGTAATGTTACATTTCTTATATTTAGCTACTGAAGCTCGATTGTTTTTTTATTAATATAATGGTCGTTTTTGCCAATCCATGTTGAGCATATAATTATTTATTTGTATTTATTTCCTTCCGATAGGTCGTATTTTTATTACTTTATTGTCTCATGATATTGCGCTATTTTCATCCAATGAATACGTAAACTGTTGCTTTTATTTAAAGTTTCTACTTAGTTTTAATCTGACATTTGAATAATTCAATTATTTATAACATTTCTCTAATTTTTTTCTCGTCGTGTTTTTTTCAATTCATCTCCTCAGCCGTAAGCTGCAAGTGAAGCGGCAATAATACGTAGTTCTGCGGTGCGAGTGTGGAAAGTTAATCAAACAAAAACGTGAGTAAATTATCAACAATTTAAATTACTTTTAATTATACGTTTATTGTTTATATTTATTTATATATACATATGTATTATTATTTTCCGATACAATCATTGGATATTTTTTCATGGCCTGCTGAGAAAGTGATTCTTAATTTTTCTTAAGCTTTTGTTGTTCCCTCGATATATGTATAATTAATTGTTTAAAAGCACTCATAAGTCTTCAGTTACCCATTATACATATTTAGTTCATTCAGATTCTTTTCATTTAGTTGAGCGGAATAATTATTGCCTGCAGCATTTCCTCTTTTGTCTATATAACCCTGAGTGATTATTTTGGCCCATTATTTGTCAAAATACATATTTAACCAATTTGATACAAAGACAATATGTTTTAACTACAGGTGGTGCGTAAGCGAGTAAAAAGACGAATCTCTTTGGTTGAGGCGGAGGCGACGCCGTCGGAGGGATAAATTCCTCTTGCCTCAACCTCGACGGCAGACCAGCAGCCTTCGTCTGCGCACGATTCGCAGCCATCTACGTCAAGTCAGGACGCTCCTACCAGGACTATGACTCTATCTTCCGAGATCTCCGCCTTCTCCAGGTGAATATATACAGACGAAGAGCTACGGGAGCTCCTAGAGGAGAGCGGGGATTCGGATTTTTCGGAAGACTCCGAGTAGGGGATTAGCGAGGAGGAGAGTGGGGAGGAGGCCTAAACCTCCATATTCCGGCGATTCCGTATTTATATGAAATCCAAGAAGCAAAAGTACGGAATCAAACTATATATGCTGACGGAGCCTTCTGGGTTTGTTCTGCGATTTCTTGTGTATATGGGGGCCGGCGACTCTGAACTTTGAGGGCGTGGACATGTTGATCGCGTTGTTCATAAATTAATGAATGACCATTTTGACAAGGGCCATTCATTTTTTATGGATAATTATTACACCAGCGTCAATTTGATCCACGAACTACTTGAGAGGAGAAGATATTGCACAGGAACTCTTAGGGCAAGTCGGAAAGGCATCCCCTCCGAAGTGGCAAAGGCTAAATTGAGACGAGGTGAAGTTATGGATGCCTTTACTAACGATGGTATCTGTGTTCTAAAGTGGAAGGACAAAAGGGACGTTCTGATGGTCAGCTCCGAATTCGGGAGTCGCATGTTTGACATGCCAACTCGAAGAGGAGACAGGCTCGTTCCTAAACCTGAGGCCGTTGTGAAGTACAACGAGTCGATGGGTGGAATAGACCACTTTGATCAGATGATGGCATATTATCCTATTGAAAGAAAAACCCTTAAATGGTACAAAAAGTTGGGCATCCATATCTTTCACATCATCCTTGTCAACAGCTTTTTCCACTACCGTAGGCCTCCCGAAAACATTTCCTTATATAAATTCCGGCTCTCTGTTATTAAATCCCTCATTCTACCTTCATACCTTCCTGACCCAATATCCCTTGTATCCTCAAAATCTTTATCCCACTTCCCTGAACTCATCCTCGTAGAAGATGGCAGAAAGAAGACATATCGACGCTGCAGGCATTGTTACACCGTCGGGGGCAGGAAGGAGACATCATATTTATGTCCTGATTGTGAGGGTTCTCCTGCACTTTGTCCCGAGTGCTTTGCTCCCTACCATAAAACATTGTAAATAGTATTTTTTTAATTTGTACTTGTAAAAATGCATATCTAAATGTTTAAAAAATATTTTTGTAGTCATTTTTTGTGTATAGAAGTGTCATTCTACTGATAAATATTTTATTGGAAATATAATATATTTTTATGGCAAGTATTTCTGTTTTTATGACTCAGTTATTGCGTAAGAGTATAGTTTTTACATATATAAGTTGATTTGGAATTTCCATTGTATTACGAATCCAATCTTTCCCTCGTATGAGTGGTAACAAAACTTTAACTATCATTTTTGCTTTTATTGAGTGGGTTTGAGATGCTGCAAAGCTCTTCCAATTAATATGTATTATTGAATTTTCAACTCTAACTGAAACGAATTTGGCACTAAAATTCAAAACGTTCCTACTACCAGTAATAAATTAAACTTGAGCATTTGGTAGAATATTCTTCTCGCGATCTGCAATAAGTGGCCTGAATGAACCCTGTCAAGCTAACTAAAATTTGTTTTCGACTTCAGTTCGGAAGCGAGAAATGACAAAGTTTGGGGCTGATTTTTTTCTTCTTTCCGCATCCATTTCTACCCTGGCAGCAGATTCACCACGGTCACCACTCCAAAGCCTAGAAAAGGACACGTGTCGGCAAAATCTTTCCTTACCTCACACCCATGTTCATGACATACCGAAGGCACTTCCTAGAAAGCTGTCCTCACAGTACATACAAACGTACCGACTAAATCTTACCATTTACAGCGTGCTATTATACTTCCTCACCCTCTTACCTCTTCTCGGTCCCCCCCTCCAACCTTATCGGAGCCGGCCGGCCGGTCCGGACTGAGTGGTGCCGCACAAAGGGACACCCTAATCCACCATCATAAATACACAAAGAGAAATCTTGAGTCGGGGAATACCGCCCAACACATGCAGCTGCAGCAAAATCGCCGATGCTATGTGGAACCGTTAGTTGTTTTGTTTCTAACGCTTACGGGTGGTCGTCTTAGAGGAAAAGTTTCGGACGGAGCGGAAAATATGAAAGGAGTTAAAAAACCCAACGATCAAAATAGTGGGTTGAGAAGGAAAAGAACAAATATTATTCAATATTCTAGGACAGCACCCTTATACACGAACGCAGCAGCGAGAGGAAAATTTCAAGGAATTATTATCCTATTCAAACAGTTGTCCGCGTGGATTTGTTCCATTTCTAATCATTATTACTTCCATTAAAACTCTGAGTGTTCAATAAATGTAAGCTGCTACCAGTAGTAACAAAATACATGCATTTTGTATATATTTTGTCGCTACTGCATGTAAGAAACGATGTGAAAGAAAAATGGAAGATGATAAAAAAGTCGTGTGTATGCAACCCGCATCGCGTGTCTATCCCTGGTCACTGATGACGTGATATCACGTCATAAATAAAAATTCGAATAACAAACAAATTAGAGCGCTGAAAATTTTTTAATTATTTTTCCTGACTTATTTGGCATCCATACTTACGTTTTACGTAAAAAAAAGAAAGCCGCCACGGGGTAAAATTATGTCATGTATATGGGCAGCATTCAAAGGGTTAACCCGTATGATTGAGAAATCATGCAACTTTAGGAGAATCACTTTATAGTTTTTGTATCCCTATTTTTAAAGGAGAAATTTCTTTTATGTGTGTGTTTGTTTGGATGTTCGAAATGTTTAGCCACTTACAGGTGTCGGAAACCCATAAACGTATACTTAAATTTATCGTCTTGATGAGCTGATTACAGAAAAAATTCCAAACGTTAGTTTAAATAAAACATGTTAATTTATTTATGTATTTATATGTTTTTCAGTGACTCCCATGAGAAAATAACGTCAAGCTGATGTTTGGTTTCATTCAGACCTCTTTTCATTTAAAAAATTTAATTATAAATAAAAGTTGTACAAAATTGGGAGAAGTACAAATAGAAAAAAAATTGATTAGAAATTTTTATTTATATAACCAAATGTTTTCCAATCGAAATTGTGAAAAATATAATATCGTATTTCTCCGAATATAAGCCGCACTCGGATATAAACCGCATACCGTTTTTGGGGACTCAAACAGGGAAAAAAGTTAATACGCGAATTTAAGCCGCACCCTTTGTAGTGCATTCCGTACTACCTACAGTAATAGGCTTTCGAATTTCATATCTGTTTTTACATTGCCTATGTCACTGTGACACAATGTTAGCTATATTATCACTTAATGTATGAATAAATTGAGCACCAATTTGACCTTTTCCAGCGTAATTTCTCAATTTCCTCGTGGTTAAGGCGAGTTTAGCTGGGGCGTCCGCGTGAATGCGAATGGCTGGTTTGCTCAAATCGGTCATTTTAACGATTTTTTAATAAAGTTCTCGAATTTAAGCTGCACCTCGAATATAAGCCGTACTTACCCCGATTTTGAGGCCCCAAAATCGGGGGAAAAAAGTGCGGCTTATATTCGGAGAAATACGGTAAAATGTATCGATATTTAGCAGACTTTTTCCGTTTATGAGTCATCGTCCCTATAACGACCATGCTAATTGTTGAAGCCAATATTTCGTATATTTATATTCACTCTGAAGTAATTAAGGAATAAATAAATGACTATGCATACTAAATACTGGAAGTAATTGAAATTAACGGGTGGTAAAACTCATGGTAACAGGCCTTACTTCATGGAAATGATGGATATCCATGACGAGAAAAACCAACTTTGTGATTTCCACAACTTTAAGGAAAAGTCGTAGAAATCACAAAATTGGTTTTTCTCATCATGGTTAACGGGTGGTAATTGAAATTATTTTTACAATCCTATGCACCGATTTTAATTTTTTCTGCTCGTTGAATATCAACGGGCACCCTCTCCTAGTTTAATATATGTATACATAACATGTTAATTTGTATGAAATTATATCACTACAATTTATATCAAAATATGTCTTCACTTCTCCCGAATGATGTGAAATTATATTCCACGAATTCAGTGTTTTGTTAAGCCTCTAACTAAGATCTTTATAACATTAATAGCTATTTATCTTTCAATTAATGGAATTAACAGTTACATGTATGACATCGGTTAACGAATTCTGCGCAGTGATGAGGAGTATAATTTTGTGGCATTAAGTTCTAAGGCCTGGAGCAAATAATATTATGCAAATGTACACGAAATATTTGGTGGTTTCGCGGCGAACAAAGCTGATTAAATTTCCTCGTGTTTCCCTCCGGGTCAGGAAGACAATTGTTGTCATTGAAACGTTGGCAACGGGGCTTCATCCTTAATGAGGATGGCTGAGACATCCGTCAAAACGTTGGCAACAACCGCTTTTCTGATCCGGTTTGAAACTCGAAAAAATTTCATCAGCAAATGTACGTTTATTAATATTTTATTAATTGTAACCTTTTTTCTTTCCGATGATAACTTAGCTCGTAGGCTTTCGCGGATGTAGTATTGACTGTTTCTTTTTTCGGGATTCATTCCGCGATGTTAAAATTGCAAAAAAACAATATTTTGCTGGTCCTCCTGTCAGCTAATAACGAAGTACAACGTAGTTAGCAGATTCACATGCGCGACGAAGACAGGGGACGTACTTCTGAAAGCCAAAGACCCGCTTCCACGGAACTTTTAAGGAGGAATATATGAAGTTTAGTGCATCTGTGGACATCCATATGTAGGTCAGACATGCAGATCCCTAAAAATACGCCTCCAAGAGCATCAACGGGCAATTAAAAATAATAATTACCGCATTTCTGCAATAGCCGAATACTATCTCAGCGGCCCCACTCATAATTTCAACTTTGAGGAGACAAAATTAATATCAATGGAGGTAAGCTATTACCCAAGATTAATCAGGGAGGCTAAAGAAATCGCGAAGAGACCGGAGAACGTCAACCGAGAAGACGGTTACACGTTGAGTAGAAATCTTAAACGAATTTTTCAAATTTAAAAATTCCGGCAACAATGGGAGTCCTCACTCATATATATAAAGACGAGCGAGACAATCAGTTCAGTTAACCTGATGAAGCTGGCAGGAGGACCAGCGAAATATTGTTTTTTGCAATTTTAAACATCGCGGAATGAATCCCGAAAAAAGAAACAGCCGATCATAACTTGTTTATGGTGTTTTGAGTAGCTCAAATATTTAAATGGCATTCAGGTAGCAATTATGTCATGGGATGGATAGACTTCTGTAATCAACGTTTTTTTATCGTCCAACATATTTTCTTCGGCAAGTATTAATCTCTAAAAAATACGAAAAATATTTTACCTCTTCGTGATCTTAGCCACGAGTCACGATTTTTACGGTCCCCGGTTGAAGAAGAATGCAATTCATGCCAGTTCACGGATGATGACGGCTTGAATTTTAAATGGCAATCCAATGCTGTTTTAGACAAAGAGCGAATAAGCCTCGAGGGAATCGTAACTTGGTGGAAAAGCGAAGTGAATCTGCGTGACGGAGAGTTTTTTTTAGATAGACTCCCAAACATCAAAAACAGCCTCCTGGAGTGCCACTTGAGCTGGTGCTTCCTTGTTTCACGATAACGACACATGCTAAACAACCTCGGTTTATCGTATCTATATAGTCAAACGCCGATGCCTTCGATTATATTGGCCATCACAGCAAGGATATGGCGATCGCAAAGCAGAAATCAACGAGCAAAAATTAAGACAACAATACGGAAAAATATTTTGAGAAGAATAATCTTTGACATGAGGCACAAAGTTGCCATGCATTGATTACCTCGTCACG
This sequence comes from Pyrrhosoma nymphula, assembly GCA_963573305.1. Classification (NCBI taxonomy): domain Eukaryota; kingdom Metazoa; phylum Arthropoda; class Insecta; order Odonata; family Coenagrionidae; genus Pyrrhosoma; species Pyrrhosoma nymphula. The sequence goes on from OY754339.1 coordinate 92,729,548, forward strand.
AATGAAAAATCTCTGCTTGTAAGTTGGGGTAAATTGGATTTAATCGTGGACTTTCTTCGAGTCCCCGAATTTATATAGTTAGTTAAGTTGTGTGTATTATATATGGGGCATATACCGCTAAAGTCTATTGCACGTTGCACAACATATCAATGTCACCGAGTAAGAGTTCACTAGTTGAGAAATGAAAACCTATCTCCCAAAATGATGCACAAATGGGCGTTCTGAATGTATTGCTTGATATATGTACCGTTGAGAGCAAGGATGGTGTAAGCAAAAAATTGCCTAGTTTTGGAGAATCAGGCTTAAAGTGAAATAAATAATACTATTAAACCATAATAGCTTCTTTCTATTGAAAAAAACACTGAAACTAGACTCACGCCTCTCATGCACAGTATGTACTGAATAGTGTAAGAGGAATGCTTCTGCACACCTAAATGAAATATGGAAAAAACTGAGCACTTTCACTCTCAACAGAACTGTATTAACTATATTAGTCAATTATGTACAAAAAAGTCAGTACCTCGATTTTACTATCAAGGTTGTCACCTAAATTATTTCCTAGACCACCCCTGACATCCTTCCCTGTACCAATATCCTGGTATTTCATACCCAGTAATTCAGTCATTGAGGTAAAGCACATCAGCAAATTCTCAATCGTGTGATTGAAATAATTCATCAGGCTGTATTTTATTAAGAATACGGGTCCTGCTAAAGGAAATCGCCAATGAGGAATGCTCAAAATTATCAACCTAAACAATAATGAAATTTTTACATCACATTACCAACGATGGATGATAATTCAAACGTGAATTTTTCTCTGCATTTTCGTCATATTCTTTCTTCATTTTTATTTATTTTTACTTAGATTTAACGTGAGATCTTGAGAATATTAAAAATGAAAATCATGACGGTGATTATGTAATACTCAACACATCTAAAATTTTTAATGCTTTTCGAACGTTAGGTAATATCCAAGTTGGTAACGTAATGGTGTAGGGTTCGCAATGTTGAGCTGTACGGAGAAAAAAGGACCCTGTTGAAGATCGCATCAATACAGCCAAAGTTGGGAATCTGATATTTCGTAACGAGGGAAATCATGCTTGGCGATAAATATCTGTTTCCCTTCGCATTATATAATATGCTTCATTGCTTCGTTGCCTCACGCATATATCTTCGCTCCGATAATGCGATATTCTATTTACTACCACTAGCCGAATCTAGGGCGTTAGCGTTGGAAAATTTTGATTACAGAATCCCGTGAGGTGTAGCAGGAGAGCCATTATCGTGCTGCGGGAGAAAGGTAACTCAACCGAAATCGGAGAGGGGTGTCTTGAAATCGGGGAGTATATCCGAAAATGTTTTCATCTTGAGCATTTGGCACGGTTTTCCGCTATGCAGAATATCCATTGGAACGAGTTCAACGCCGGAAGACGTCATGGTATTGCCTGGTTAAAGTGATGGAAACTGCTCCAGTGTGGCCTCTTAAAGGCCTTTTACACGAGGCACTTTATTGCACAATCTGACGTACGTAGCATTGAAGTGGGACTAAGAGTTGATTTTCAGCTTCGTCACAAATTTGAGGAGGTTTGGTAGAATCGCTCAACTTAAAATAATTCCACGAAACTTGCTGGAAGCATTACTTATGTTTTCTTAAAACTACCTGAATTTTTTTCAGAATTATTTGCCGCAGATTTCTTAAAATATTTGATCTAGAAGTGGGCATGACATTAAATGGGTTCTTAAAGGGAGCGCGAAGTGCGACTAGCTTTATTCATCCAAAAGTACCTTTCTAGTTAAGGATATGAAAAATAAAAACAATTTAAATGAACAATGTATGACAATAATTTTGTGTACTTTATTTTTTTATTTTTGTTTTTCTTATTCTTAACTAGATAATGTTCTTTTCGATGAGTTAAGCTAGTCGTACCTTGCGTTCCCATAAGAAACCGTGTAATTTCTTGCCCACTTCTCGATCAAATGTCTTGATAAATCAGCAGTAAATAATTCTGAAAAAAATCAGATAGATTTTGAACAACATAAGTAATGCTTACAGAAAGTTTCGTGGAATTCTCTTTAGTTGAGCAATAGCCTTACCGAAACTGCACCGAATCTCCTCAAATTCACATTTGTAACAGAGTTCCACAGAATCATATTTATTCGAACAAAATCCGCTAAGATCATCGCCAGTGAGTGCTAATACGAGGCTACGAAAATTGGATTGCTCATAGATTAACGAAGAAAACAGTTAGATCATTTCGTCTCAATAGCATATGGAAGAAAATAAAGAAATTCAAGTCCATAACTTGCAGTTCAGAATGGATCAGCTATTTTACACTTATTACACTGAAAATAGAGATATTAGTAGCAAAATCGACCGAGTATTTCTACTTAAAATATAGAATTTAGTTGTAGAACTGTTATGGATAGGTGACGGATAATATAATCTTGCCCAAACCTAAATATTAGCAAAATTATTTGATTTTAATGTAGTGGAACCGTATAAATTTCACACGATAGCCATGGTGGGTGCATCATTTTTCGAAAAGATCATGGTTTACCATCTTGCACTATTTTTTTCTTTGGTACATAACCCGCATCACTATTCGAACCCACGACCTAAAGGCTTCTAGTTGAACGTTTTATCAACCTGACTGCTACAGCTAACGAATGGGTGATGGAAAGCAGCATGTAATTAATATATACCATAAATAAAAGTTTTAAACTACAGAAATGTATTTCTAATAAAATGGTTCAAAGCATTAAAATTATTTAAATATATAATATTGCCATTGTACATGACTAGTAAACGCATCTCAAAACAAATCGCATTCTCCGGAAGAGTGAAACTTAATCTGTGACAGGAAAAACAAAAGACATCCAATTGGCTGGAGCCCGCTGGACCGCCGAAAGAATGACTAAAACGCCGACGTTCAGTAACGTCCGCCGTCGCACGATTTAACTCGGCGGACGTCCCAGGACGTTCCCCAGTACTGAGCGAGTTTATATATGTCCACAATACTTAAGTTAAGCCGTCAATTTATTACAAAATATTTGTTTTGGATCGGTTCGGGGATATTTCTTTCACTCATAGCTGAGATATGTATAAGTTGCGCAAAAGGTAAAATTGGAGTGTCATCCTTTGGATTTGCATCGTAAATACCTTCACGAACGCCGAAGAGCACGTGATGTACCTCCTCTTCGGAGTCTCACCTCTCATTATGAGTGCATTGTGCATCTGAAACGACAACGGTCCCCCATTCACAGCAACAGCGGAAGATTCCCTAGCGGTTCGCGGATGCAGCGCAAGTTTTTTTTTACACTCTTTAGCCACCGTTTGGTGATTACGGGTAATGCAGGCGAAGCATTGGCCGCTTTAAGTGGAAATGGAGGTGGAGATGTTTGGCAATGAATACGAGAACCGGCGAGGTTCCGTTATATCTTACTGCACTTTATAAGTGCTAATGAAGGAGTTCTGGAACATCTGGTCGGGAGGACTAGCTGGAGACTGTACATATTTCCAGTTCCAAGTATGACATTAAGCATTTTTACAACTAATATTGTAGCCTGAAGGCTTAAAAACTTCGTTTAAGGGGTTGGATGCATTAGAGCTCTTGCCCCTAATCTTCTACCATCGCAAAAAATAAAAGGGCATGAAACACCATGCAAATATTTTTCAATACACATTTTCAGTCTTTCCTCCACACAGCCTAACTAAAATTTAAAAAAGTGCCAACTAAATGTGTAACAAAGTAGTCTTTGCTGCTTTAAATATTATTTTAGATTCCAGTCTGGTCTCTCGCAGGTCACGGTGCAGCGATTAAAGACCGTTTTACACAAGGCACTTGAATGCAAATTCTGATGTATGTACGTATGTGCACTGAAAATTGCGTCGTATAAAGAGGTGAATTGCAAGAATGCTTGCGCAAATGCATAAATAACAGATGGGAAAACAGCCCCTGCTCTAATCCTGAACCTGCATTCTCGCACTGCGTAAACATATGCTACTTCAAATTGTGCAATAAAGCGCATTGTGTAAAACGGCCTTATGAAAAATCATAAAAAGGGTTAGCATTGTGGAGAAGGTACACTTGCGTTTTATTATTGACACAAACAAGTAACGGTGAACGAAATAACATATGAAATATGCATAATTTGTGTAGGTATTGCCTGTAGACAGAATCGTATTGTGTCAAAATTCAGTTTTTAGTATTAACTACGATGTGGAAATATATAAAAGCGTTTTGCACGATCGTATTAAAAAATAAAACTAGTACTTGATTTATGTCATATTGACGTCATTAGTCGGGAAAATAAATATTTAAGCTTCGTTCAGGAAATATGACCTACCAAAGAAAATGATGCATTATGCTTAAGTCACTGAAAATTGGTTTTTTTAATTCCGTGTAACAAATTCCTGAAGAAAACGACGGGTGCACAAGAGAAAACTTACTATACGAGGAAGTTAACCATGAAATCTTTCGACGGAAGCTTTTACTTCTGTTATTCTTTCTACTAAATCTAGTACATACTCCCTAGATTTACTTTCAGAATCTAAACGTGCTAAAGGAATTAATGAATGACGAAAAATGAACGTAACAGAGGCTAATGAAAATTATGCTGTGAGTTCTTTTTTGATTTCTTATTGGAATCATGTATCAAACTTTTGATCATTCATTCAGGGGCCCTTCTGGCCTGTTTGTTCTGAAAATGTGCAAAATCTTGGGGTTCCTATGATTATACCCCCAAGTAAGCTAACAATGTTAATTATCAAGTAAATTATAAAAATATTTATCTTCAACTCTTGCCTTACATAAAGTCTTCTTCATTTTTCTTCCATCTTCACTCATCTGGTAAGGCTAGAGTGAGCCTGAATGCTTTCTTTAATAAAACTGGTGATCAGCTGTGGATATTTTTGGATTAACTTTCCAACTCTTCGTACGAGGGTGGGCCTTGCTCTGCAACGAGTACAACGAGCTGATAGCTCGTTCCATTGAAAGCTTTTGATCAAACTTCCAGGAGATTATTTTGTTTTAATTATAATCATAAAACGAGAATATTTTTCGGTGTGTATTGCGAACCACGTCAAATGTTGGCCGTCTTAAAATATTTACCCAATAAGCTTTTTGTCGCCAGCCTGATAATAAAGTATTTTCGAAATGGATTTTGATGAGCTTCCCGTATGCATGATAGATACAAATTCAACAAAACAAGAGGTTGAGACAGAGTTGGCACAAAAACTGAAGGAGTCAAAATGGGATAGAATTTCCTACGCTTTTGAAAAAGAACATCGGACGAGGTATGCCAGACGTGGATCATATCACAAAAACTACCAGCGTCAATGTGCACTGGGTCGTAAAGATTGAGTCGTGATGATGTGCCCTTTTAACACATTCAAAAAATCTAGCAATGCAAAAAGGAATTCCAGCGGAAGCATGAATTCAAACAGTTGTATCAGCCTCAACTTGAGTCTGTGCGCAGATTAACTTACAAATATTCTTAAAAATCATAAAGAGAAGATTATAGAAATTTCATAAAAGCTGGAATGATTATAAAATACTTACTGATGTCAGTGCGAGAAAAACGACTCCTCTTGGAATTAGCCATCTTGACCACAGCACATGAAAGACTGACTTCTTCCACCAAAGATTCCTCTGGAATGGTGCTGCTGCATTTATCTTACAAAATGTAGTCGTGCAGTAGAGTCCCGCAAACCCGGACTAATGTGGACTGAAGGGTCTCCGGGTTTGTGAAATGTCCGGGTTATCAGTAGAGGAGTAAAAATAAGAAAAAGTACAAGTTTTATACATTATTAGTATATTAAACATTCATTTATTGCATAAAATACAAAAAACGACAACTTAAACTTCAACTGTTCAAAAAACCTAACGATGGTCGGTGTCATGTCGTGCTCCGGTCGGTGCCGTAGCGTTTGACGTGCGGGGATTTACCGCTCTGCCAAGGTTTCCGGGTTATCCGGGCTTCCGGGTTATCGGTGTCCGAGTTTGCGGGACTCTACTGTACTAATTGTGATACAAATTACAAATGGAATATCCTGGGATAAGACAAATGAAAAGGGGTGTTTTTTGTCCTCCGTATGGGACATAGGGTCTGAGGAGGATAATACTTTTACGTTATTTTCTTCATTTCGCCAAAGAAACATTGGCGGTAGACGCTCTTGCGGGATGCCTTTTCAGACGTACTTTGGGAAATGTTTTCAAAGGAAATTTAAGCTAGTCCCGATTTCCACGCTAAATTTTGGGAGGTCGTATTGAGTCATCACATTTGCCATCGGTGCGTGAGACGATTCAAAGATAAAGGTGATGAAATGCATAGATTTCCAGTTATAATATCTTGACACTGAGTCTAACGATAAACTTAAGGTAAAACATCGAACGAAATTGTGTAGAGTTTGAGTGAAAGCAGGCTTTTGGTAAACATCTTGCTATTCCCCTATCTTCCTAAATAAACCCCTTCTACTGAGAAGATTCAATTGAAAAAAGTTACTCACCACTTGAATCGATTACTACTAGAACTCTTAGTTATAATCCGATATTAAGCCTTCGAGCGATAGCAGTGACAACTAGACTTTACGAAGTTAATTATAAATAACAGCTACTGATTGTGCATCAGACTTTCCTGGTCATATTGCTGTCACAGCGAGATTATGATTAATGTGTCTAACATGTACCTTAGTATTCTACAAATTTTCTTCGGGTTGCAAGAGGTTAGTATCGAACACGCATTTGATAAGACTCTATCTTTGGTTATTAACGAAAGCAAATGATCATGCGTTGGTTTTTGATCAAATAAATGAATGATGAAATTTGGTATATTCAACAGTAGGAAGTAAACAAACTAATGATAAGTTACGAATAGCCATCTTCAATTCAAAAAAATAATGCAGAAGAACGAAATATTTCAAAATTTCCTTCAAAATCAAGCGCAATGAACGATGATGCATTTCGGGAGTTGTTGAACAGGCAGGCTTGTTTGTTTTCATCACCATGACTCCCACGGCCAATGGCTGAACAAGGGTGATCAGTGAGCACATTGTGAAACAAATTCACATCCTTTCAAGTTGAACGGTGAGAGAATTCTCTTTTCAATTTCAAAGGACCAATTTTCGTGAAAATTGCGGCGGGAAAAAGGGGACGAAATTGGGTGCTTTTTTCCTTTTAATGTACGAGAAAAATCACGAATTCCTGCGGACAGAACGTGGTTAAAAAAAGAGAATTTTTAATAAAATATGAAATGAAGGCATTTATTAGGAGTGGTGGAAAATTTGATGCCGAATTGATGACGACATACAATCTTAGCGCTGTGAGAAAGTTTCTAGGACACTTTAATGAAAGGACGTTAGTGGCAAAAGAATGCTGTTGGAATTGAATAACTTCATTCGCTCGGCAGTTCTAAACCATACCTTCGTGGTGAATTAAATTAACTACGTGGAAACTCCTTGGGAAGTTCTTATTGCTGCAATTACTGAAGATCTTAATATTTACAACTTATTAGAGGGTGGTACTGAACTCTAAGAGGAGGCATTTTAGAGCAGTAAGTGGGAAATAGAATTTTACTCGGGTCCATTTTCACCCGAAACTTCATTTAGTATTCTCCTTATGTTGACTACCACTAAGAAGCTGTATTTAAGTTTTGAGGATTGAATAAATAAAAAATATATTTGTCAACATAAATGCCACACACGCATGTGTTTCTTTATGTCTTGAAATAAATGATTCAATCGAGAAGCATTGCGTCATCATAGTAACCACAACCAATTTCAGAAGAAAGCTTGATGGAACACACATATCTGATCATCTGAATACAAAAGAGGTGCCTGCTGAAAAGCCTTTCAGGAGGAGGAGCATAGTAATGCGATGCCTGTGGGTCATAAGTGTTTTGGTGTGAGGACTTCCTCCAAGGTTGCGGTAAACAGTCCCGTCGGTCGGTGCAGATCCCTTTTATCTGATCACAAGAGGCTGCTCAGTGATCATTCATTAACAAGGTCATTCGTATCATAATCATCATCTGAGTATCTACCGGTTAGAGGTAGGTTATGATGATAATCAGAGAATTTCTAACACACTGTTACACGTGCAGTACCCTATCTACCTCTAGTATTTTTTTCTTAATCTAAGCGTAAGTCCTATCCTTCTTCATCCCGTCCCTAAAACCTATTCCCTTTGTTCCCTTTCCCCGACTTCCCGATATCCTTTCATCTATCACGGCTTTCAGCAAACCATCGCCCCTCATTACCGCTGCCAGCCACCTACCCTGCCTTCCGCTTATCTCATCCAGAAGTTCCTTCTCCTCACCAACTACATGTAGGTCATGCATTTCCTCATTTGTCTTCCTTTCCGTCCAACGCACCTTTTCCATCCTCCTACACACCCACATCTCGAACGCCTTCAGTCTATTTTCGTCTTTCTTTCTCAGGGACCACGTTTCTGCCCCATACAACGCCAAACTCCATATCAAGCTCTCCACCAGCCTCTTTTTTACATCCTTACTTAAGATCCCCGTCATCATCTCCCTTCTATTATTGAACGCTTCCTTTGCTAGCGCTTTCTCCTCCTAATGCATTTGCTACTATGCTCATTTTATTCTAGCATAATTTGTATAATTTGTAATCATTCGTAAATACAAAAATATTTAAAGTGTTTTCATCGAAATTTCTTTTAGAAAATAGTTAGTATGTCTAATTACATAGATGAAATAAGTTATTGTTGCTAAAAATATTAAATCATTTAAGGAAAATAAAAAGAGACATGAAAACTCTGTCACGGACAGGACCTGATTAAAATGAGCTTTAAAGCTATAATCTTAAAGTATCCGCTTACATATAAAGGAAAGTAAAGGGCGAATAGGACCTTGAGCTACAAAGAATTTCAAGGCGTTAACGCGTGAATATATGATAATTTCAAAGTACAAAGTTTAAGGATTAGTATGCACGATCTCGCAACATTCGTAGAAAAAGTGCATCAATTATTTATGGACATTCATTTGTCTAATTTTTGGCAATGATTAACTCGTTCTGTAGTTGTAAGATTAGAGAATTGGTAGAAAATAGGACTAAAAGTAAGTCACTCAAAAAATTACAGAACTTTTTATTTCTGCATTTTTAAATCCACATTTTCAGAGATTCAGCGAAACCGTGCGTTTTACAGATAAATCATAGTTTCCTTGTAACCCGGATTATCTCGGAGATTAGAATTCCTAAGATTGAACCTCCTGAATCCAATCGTACCCATGTATCGTATACATATGAATGGGGTCCAGAACGTCAAATATGCATTATAATTTTGGAAGATATTTTTCAGCCAGTGAATTAGTGTTCACTGTTAGTTTCCACTAAGCAGAACGTGTTCCAACGGTATGGGGCACCAAAACACGAGGGGAAATGCAGCTGAACTTTATGGCATGATTAACCAAGCCAAGAGTGGGGACTCGAACTTAATCTGAGCAAATGCACGGCGGTACATTTCTTGCGGAGGTCGTCCAACTATTCCCATGTATTTGCTGTGGATGGTGTTAACATAAAGGCGACAGATGAAGTGAAGTATCTAGGAGTTACGATAACTTCGGACCAATCGTGGGGAGCACATATAAGAAATATTTGTGGCAGAGCTCTAAGGAAGCTAGGATTCGTCAAGCGTATTGTGGGAAGATTTTCGGATGAAAAAGTAAAATAGAGGTGCTATTTCGCACTCGTCCGGCCACACCTCGAATATGCAGCATGCATATGGGATCCGGTGCAGAAAGACTTAATTTGGGAACTTAATAAAATACAGAGGAAAGCTGCGCGATTCGTCAAAAATTGCTACGGGCGTACAGACAGCGTTACACAGATGTTAAACGAATTAGGCTGGGAGCCGCTAGAGACTCGGAGGCTGCGCGCTATGCTTAGATTACTTCAGCAATTGAGAATAGATATCTTTCAGAGCGACACGGAGAACATCATATTAGAACCCCACTATATTTCCAGGTCCGACAGAAACGATACATTAAGAGAGATATTTTGCCGAACGGATAGGTATGGGAAATCGTTTTTCCCCCGAACAATAAGGGACTTTAATAAATGCTAGGCGTAATTTCATTAGAGCGTTTCCTTTTTATATGTAAACGGCTGGTGTCCTAACACCCCCCGCCACACGCCTATTGAGGCGGCTTGCGGGGTAGTATGTAGATGTAGATGATTAACCTTCTTCGGAGGTTAAATTGGGGTTATAAGGTAAATAATTTCCAGCCCAACTCGCATTTCTAGAGTGAAACTTTAGACGAATCCTTACTGTAAAGTGAGTTGGTATTTGTAATTTGTTCGAGCAGACCGAGGCTCGGGGGTTCTCATCGAAAAAGATAAACATGTGAATCCTCTGGTGTGATGCGGTGCTCATTGTAAAAGTCGCGTCAAACTGCTTATATAATTTATGCTTCTAATGTGTGAAGCGTTTAAATGCGAAATTTATGTCCCATGGAAAAAAACATCATTCTAAATCCCACTGATGCCTTCATTAGTGGCGTTCCCACATTACACGGCCGCGCTAAAATTGATCTGCAAACCTGAGAAGTACGCCTCATCACCATTTACTACTTACTCCAGTTTCTTAAAGTTAAAAAATAATCCATTTATTCTTCGTATCTTAACGTTCCACATTCCACAAGTTCTTTGAACTATGAATAGCATGATGGGGAGTTCTCAAATCTGCGTATGAAAACTGAAGAGTCGTTGCACTTCACGGCTTTAAGGAGATAATACGGTATAAAAGAAAATGATTACTATCTTCGGCAAATTTTAGTAAGTACGTGCTTCACATTTCCCGAATGAACGTATTGGTGTTACATAAAGTAAGGGGGTTCCTATCATTTTGTTTGACCACACATTCTCCAATAAACTTAGATTCGAACGATTAACTCTCCCAAGGATGGCCTAACGCTTGAATATTGAATAATTACGATTCCTGGAGTTGGTTATTTACGTTGCTCTAAATCTAATTTTCCTGCTCGGGCTTTTTTATTTCAAACCAATAAATCAAGAATAATGAATCACCAAGTCCTTACAAATATTCTCCATACTTTAATTTAATTTATTAGGGAAAGAATTTGCGCCGTTTCGTTATATTTTGCCGCTAAGTCAAAATGTTATTGAGGGGTCTAAATTACCTGAAGTAAGCAAGTAAGTTCCTTTCAGGGAGTGAGTTGCGTCTTTTGGATTCGAAATTTTACATAATTTAGATTCTTTTTCGAATAAATTCTCAAAACCACATTCATCTGAGACGAGTTTACAACTCGTCTCAGATGAATATGGCTTTGAGTACCGGAAGCACTCATCTTAATTTACTCTAACGAAATACCACGAACAACGCATTTCTCAATATTTCTGAAAATTTAATTTTTTCCGGCACGGCAAAAACATTCATGAGATTGAAGATAGGAGGATCTTGAAGGCAAGCATGACAAACTGGTACGTAGAACATATCCGTGTCTGTGTTAAGAATTTACAAAAAATATTAACTCAAAACAACTTACAGTGTCCCAACTGGATATGCCAATCAGGCCATTTAATTTTCCGAGCTGTTTGCTAGGAATCAAGAGAGGTAGTTAATTGGAGAGCAACCTACAATCATTCTTGTATGAATTTAATGTTGGACCTTAGGGCTAAATTTTTTTTTCTCCAAGTATTCACTTGAGTAGTTTGTAATAATAATAATTGTAAATTTTTGGTTCTAGGGCCTTGTCCTATGAAACATTTACGTAATACATGCTCTAATTCTCTGTGGTGTATAAATTAAAAACCTTACCAAGCAAAGCACTGGAAAAGTGGATTAATATTATTTGATGCTTCTTCTTTCTTTCATAATGAAAGAGTTCCACAAAGTTTAGCCTGAAACTATTTGTTTAACAGGAAAATTGTTGCAACAAATAAACGTTTGCCTAGATATTTGAAGTGCTAGAATAGATAAATTGTTACATAAATATTATAAATATATTTAGGGAGGACTATTATAAAATAATTTTCAGTATTAAATACACACCAAACTGTTACATGAACATGAATGTTTAAATAAAATATTGCAATTACATTTAAAGTAAATTTAAAAACATTTCGAGAGTACCATTTTGGCAGAATTTAGTTTCACAATAAGACAGGGTAGTAAATTACAATAGAAAAAATAGAAAATGGAATACAATGGTGAAAGATACCTTAAGGTATACTTATTTATGACATATTTTTTTACGCTACAATAATATTTTTCTAATAGGTATATAAAAGTAGTTTGGGAGGAAATAAGAATTTTCGGCAGCCCACCACATCTCATAAACGGGAAGGGAATGGTTTTACCATAAGCGCAGCAGTGTTTTTGTGGATTTGATTTTTCTTAAGGTTAGTTTCTCGGAAAGGAGTGGGGGGAGGACTGCATGAACATTTGCCCATTATGAAGGGTCGTATTAAGGTCTGCCGAGTGCCTTCTTATCTCGATTCGGTCGAGATCATCCATTTTTAATCCCTTGGAGAGGATGTGTAAATTTTGGGAACAAAATCGCTTTTGTGGTTGCATTTCTGGAGGTGCTTAGCAAAGAGGGAACTGGAATCCTTATTTTTGTGACACCTAACGCGTTCCTTGGAGCGTATCTATTGGATTCTACGTTTCTGTCGTAACCACGACGACAAACAACTGTCACTAAACAAAACAAACTAGGAATTTGTTCATGATGGTGCGGTAGATCGGCGAAACGCGTTGTACCGTTAAAAAATTCTGTGGAAAAATACAAGTAATATTATTTAGTATGGATACTAAATACTTCTACAAAGTAAAGCCTGAAACCATAGAGTGTACTAAAAATTAACTTAATAAAAAAAATATTACAAAAAGAAAAAAGGCTGTCGCAGGATGGCCGACAGTGTTGAAACGACATAATTGAAATTGAAGGTTACGGATATCTATTACAAGCATTGGGGAGTACATATTATTACGTATGAATAAGCATAAATATTTTAATTAATATTTCTGAAAAAATGAATTTGAAAATTACTTTTTTTTAAATATAGGAGTACCATAGTACCACGGCGCGCCATTTGGGAAACGAATACCGGTCTACTAACATGATATGGAGAAGCAGGCGATAGAAATTAGGGAAACATTACAGCGCTGCATGATTCATGGCGACGTGATGGAATATGGTGTCGTGATCTTCGGGCAAAGTTGAGAGCTAATAAACACACCCTATATATAAATCAAGCTTTCCGCGAACAGTAATGCATTGAAATAGTCCTAGGCAAGACACAAATGTCCCAAGACCCATCGGTACGGTGTGCTTTGCGCCCTGTGGACGTAATTAAGGGACTTCCATATTGCGTGATCATGCGTGTTGCGGGTTTCTTGCCGTGCCCGTTTGCAGAAGAGAAAGGCGTGTTGGCCAGAGGCCTGGCGTATCCGCACCTCTGAACGTGCCAGTTTAAATAGAGAACATTGAAAGTTATGAGTGTGGCTTGTGCTTACGCACGCGAATTAGTTGCTGTTTTACTCTGAAATTGCTACGGGTGAAAGGTCACAACATGAAAGTTTCGACGCGCTGATGAAATTGCTCTAAGAAACGTTTTAAAATCACAGCATCAACACTTGCTTAGTCCAGTTGAAAGAGAGCTCCGCGAAAATGGAATCTACATTTGCCTTTGCATGGTACTCCTATCTTTAAATATCTTCGCTTTGGAATGCTTTTAAAGCCGCTATATGATGCTGATTCTCTCCAGAGGAGCAATATAAGTATACTCTCCATATTGCCTATATCGATTTTACGGACTGTTATTGAATTATAATCCATTCACAAACATTGAGTATGGTTCGTATTGCCTGAATAAAGAGAAGCATTCCACTGCCTTTAGTTCGTGATCTATACTACCCAAAGTACATAAAAGCATGTCATAATATTCCTGGGTATACATTTCGAAAGACGATAACTGCTCCTGAAGGAGATGCTTTACCTATCCGCAAGATGTTTTTGCTTGTTAGTATTCAGTGTGTCATTATGAGGAAGAATTTTCGTTAACATGACATTAACTGCGGTTTGTTGAAGGTTTTGTAAATTATATCAGGCATCATTACATATAAATTTCTGTTTTCTTACCGATAGGATATTTAACCAGAGAGTATTAAACCGGGTCAAGGTAATTTCCTACATTTTCATTGTTGATATCCAGTTCACATTCGGTGATTTCACGCCATTATTGTACCTTTGATAATAGTGTGAAATCACCGGGATCGATCTTGCTTTAAACAATGCAAGCGTGTGAAGTTACCAAGCACTTTTTGTACTACTCAAGCTATCATGAAAATCCAATTAAAATTTTATGCTGGAGGTGATTAAAAATCCGTGCCACATTGAATGTGTATACGTTCGAATGGGGAAAAAATTGTTTCCCTTGAGGTAATTTGATCAAGATATTTCCCTAGTCATAATAGAGACCATATTCGAATTGTTAAATATAATTTTAGCGTCTGTAAGAAGTGTGAAATAAATATTGTAGTATTAATCCTTCAATAATATAGTTATGTATGACCAAAATTCTCAGTAATTAAATAAATATATCTACATAAGCCTCTAACTTGACTCATTTTCTCACGCAGTACGGCTAAAAAGCCTTCAAAACAGCAGATTTTTTTTGTGATTCAGTAAAAATTACTGCGGTGAGTAATTGATTAATTTTTATAAATAGCCGAGAAAACATACACACTAAGCATTGTGTTTTTTACGAAATCTAGGTATTATAAATTCCTTTTTTTTTCAATATTCTCCTTCTGGAGCGCACAGCCGTACTATATCCCATGTAAAACAGTTTATGTTTTCCTGAAATTGCTCGAGAAATGGTTCGGCAAAGGGTTAATATTTTGAATTAAAAAGATGAGAGTTTTTTGTATAAAATGAGGGAAAGTTCATCAAATTTTAGGTTAAGTATATTTTAGCTCAAACAACCCTAAGAGCGAATTATCAGACTGCATATTTATTTATTTTCCTAACTAGTGGAACTGCAAGAAGCTCTATTACCATCACTTTCTCTCTCGTTGTAGTAAAACTTTAAGATTGTAGTTGAAGCAAGAAAGTGATTAGTTTATGGTTAAACGATTTAAAAAGACGTCACCAACGCTCAAATTTACAAATCATGCCAAAATAACTGGGATTATCGTTTAAAAGTAACTTAAGTCATGAAGTTTCCGTACATGGATTTAAATAATCGTTTCAACGGCCGCTATCCACTATTGGTATAATACGTGTAATTCGCTGTGACGCAAAATTAGTCCAGGGAAAAATAATTTGACGTGCTTAGGTTAAAATACTACTTTTCAATTCGAATGCCTTGTTTCACTTTCATTCATTTACATTCATCACATTTAAAACGGGTTCATGATCCGCTTTAGGTTTAAATACTGCTTCAATTCAATTGGTAGCATTCACGTTTTCCAGTCTTCGTGAATATTTTTCATCTTTTCCGCAATTAATTCGAATTATGTGCACCGTGTCCTCTTGTTTTTCCCTACTGTGTGCCATAACAATGGTCCTCTCGGTGATAAGTCGTATGACCTCGTGTCAGAGATTCTCCTTTAAGTCCTAAAGGACAAATCACAGTTGATATAAGTGAGCTAACACACTACATAACACACCATGCAAAATAATCTCATTTTTTAGGGATTTGAAATAACCTTTCTGCTCGCTTCCATATACAACAAAAAATTATAAATAAATTTAAACAGGGAAGGTTCCGGAAACCGACTCGTGGACTATAGTGCCTGATGAAAGGTGACGTTCTTGGCAAACCCATAAGTTGTAGGGAGGCGTACGTACGGTGGGATAGCGGTTGGAGGCAAAGGATATACGTACCTACGCACACTTCACTGCACAGAGGCGGTCGTCATGTGTCGACTGCAATCGGGAAACCCCGAAGGGGAAAGTAGGACAGCGACTCCACCGGCGACGCGACCGGCAGATGTCTCTGGACACGACTCGTTTTCCTGAAGTCCCCGAATATTTTTCAGCCCACCACCGGACCATCACTCAGTCCCCCCCCCACCACCCTTGCACCTTCCAGTGTCACCGTGACCTCTAAACACTTGCAAGGATGGGCGGATCGAGCTTTCAAGGAGGAAGTCATTGCAGAGTCACCACTGGGTACCATTCCACACAATGTTTTGATTCTATGACCGGTTTCTATGCGTAAAACATCACTATCAGAGTTAAATACCGATTCCTGTCCTTCGACATGCCTTTATAAAATAATGTTTTAACTTCGAATATGGTGATTTAAACATCGCAACCGGTCAGTTAGCTAGAACACTGCATGGAATTAAACCAAGTGTTAGTTCTTAACCGCTTCCCTGAAGCGCCCGAGTATACTCGGGCAAAGTTATACTGATATGCAGGTGGCCTAATTATCTTAAATTAAGGGTCAACATTCAGAAATTATTGAATAATTCATTAGTTATTTGGAATAAAAAATAAAGTAAAAAATATTCGATTTGTCTCCGTTTAATGCTTCTGAATCTTAAATGAAAAAATATGACCTTTTTTGACCATTTTTGTAAAAAAAACCCGTCAGGGAAGTGGTTAAATAATTTTAAAATCCAAGAATTATACCTCTCCCACTATCACGATAACATCAAGGATTTAGGCTTAAGGTGGGAACTTCGATTAATTTAAAAAAGTATTAGGAGTTGTTTTTTCCTAGGAATGCCTGACAAAGCGCCCAGCGTGGAACTAAGGGTATAATTTCAAAACCGAAAACATTTTTTAAAATATATTAATAATAAAAATATTTTTCAGCGTGAGAAACACAACAGAGTTAATGAAAAAGTTTAAAAAAGCAGTTATTGCGACACGAGAGTCTACACCCTGCAGGAAGATTTGAGTGTAGGATAAAGAGCATTTAAGTTCACACATCACAGTAGACAGAAATGGTCCTTTCCTCGTTCTGCGTTTACTCCCATAAAAACCGAACACCCGGAAAATTGCAATGTATGTGTTTAAGTCAAAAATACCAATGATCTTCTCGCTTATGAGATGAGAACCCGAAATCCAAATTCAGTTGGAAAATGCAGATCAGACAAGGCATCCACTCTGGAGAAATATTATGTTATTTCGGCAAAAAATACAATACTGCTAAATTATCGTTTTACGAAGCCCTTATGTGAACAGGATTAAATGCGTTGTTACTTTCTTTTTTATCTTGGTTGCCATAGGTTTAATAAGATTGACTGAACCATACCGTGAGAAAGTAGGTACAGTGGAATATTGAAGCCTTTATAATACGCTATCGGCCATATTGAATGGGTCAGTCGTGCGCGCCGAATAATTCAGTTAGATTAGTAGAGGAATTGTCACGGTACCTAAATGATTTATTTAGGATAAATGCAAGGTATAAAAATAGTTTCCAAAACGTCACTGCATTATTTAGTTTAAAAGTCATTGGCAAATTGCGTATGATAGCCATGTTAGGTGGATAATTTTTCGCAAAATAAAACAGCCTTCACTATCGTACATCAGAGCACCATCTCCTCTCTTCTCCTATTTGTAATATGTATAGTGTGATTCTAAGAGGTCATTCTTCAGTTTACTTATACCTTGGAACATACGAAGTGTACCATTCCTTGGCACGGAATGATTAAGTTTTATCATGTAAGCGCTATGTTCCGACGGACAAACGTAGACTCTAACTGTAGGCTCGCTTGCCAATTTCAATCGGTGACCATCTCAAACGGTCACATAAGAGCAATGAGATTCCAACGTTATATTGTCTCGCCGGCCGCTATGGTAGAATAGCTTTGGCTGGCTCTTGGCCAAATCCCCAACTACGAAAGATACCGTGTACAGAGGTACCTACCGATCGATACATATTATGTATTCCCATACTCTGGGTGAGTGACCTTTAATCGCAATTCCTTTAGTCCATGGGAAGTTTGCAAATTTGGCCCTGATAACCTCCCTTCTTCGGCTAGGAGGGTTGTACGCCTGCTTACGGAGGTGCGTTGAGGATTATAAAAAAAAGCATTCCAAAAGTCGTGAGAGTTACGATAATACGGGTCCGAAATTTCCCTTTTCCCACCAGTCTACTTTTCTTAGGAGCAACAGTGGTGAGAATGTATAGCGTATAATGCAACTTGGTATCCACTCAGGCGTAAAAGAGGTCTGATTCCCGCTCTTCCCGAGTTATTTGGTTGGTGGGCGAAGCCACAGAGCGATGTGGGATGCCAAATCAGTTTCTCCGAGTGCTATTTGATGCCATGATTGTTGCGCGTATGACTTTTTAAATACTGTTCGTCTGTCTTCAATACTAACATACAGTTTTACTCCCATAGTGCTGAAAATTTTCAGACTAACAGTTCAGGAATGGAAAAAAATTATAGATTATTTTAAAAAGATCTCAGGGCCCCAAAAGGTCCAAAAAAGGTGGTATACGCTACGTTTTGGGTTTTGTGCAGGGCAAGAGAGAGGGTTGGGATTTTTTAAAATCAATTGGTTGATAGAATGAACATTATAATTCTTTCAGTCAATTATCTTTTCCAATTGGTATTTGTCTGAAAAAAAACTGTCTGTGCGTTATAAGCTGCAAATACGCACATTTTTCTCTGAAATCAGTAATAGCGTATTTCCTTGACAGCCAGATTTTGGTCTTTAACGCATTTAAAATTCATTTTACTTATTGTTAGTTAAGCTGATTAGGAATGCTAAGCATTGGGTTTTGTGCAGTGGTTTATTTCTTTTACTTTTTAAAACTATGTACTTTCACTCAAGATAGATAGTTAACACTAGAAGTACCGGGGTTGTATGGCTACCTAGAAGGACCATTACCCGTCATTTTGACGGGTAGTAATTATTTTAAATATTTATTCGTTTATGTTAAAAGTAATTGATAACTTCATTAAATATAAACTTTTTCTTTATTTATCAATACAAATGAGTAATTTTTTACAAATAATTTCGAGGAAAAATCACTGCTCCCGTAAGCCTTGCGAAAGCTACTGACGCCACACTCATATATGCGCTGTAAGGCCACCCACGCACGATATAACCCTTCTCTGCCTTTTCTTTCCCTAACTAAAACAACAAAAACTAAACTAACTTTCTTTAACTAAAACATCAAAAAGGCCAGACGTAATATAGTGTAGTGATTTCCTGGATAAAACACGCGTTACCGTTACAAATAAAATAGAAACGCCTAACCCGTCGTTTTGACGGGTGTTGGTCCTTTAAGGTAGACAGGTGGTATAACTCCATTTCTATGTGAAAAAATTAAATTATATTTTAACAGAATACGTACCATACAAAATAAATAAAAGTCAGAAAAAATTAAGACGACAGAAAATTTTTTTTAGGCAATATGGTTAAGTAAGTAGAGGTTACCCGTCAAAATGACGTGTCTGGTCCTTCTAGTGTTAAAGTCCATTTCATCAGACACCCGAAAGAATGAAGTTTCTAATTTTTGCAATCGATTCTCCTCTTATATGAATAGTTATGAAGGAAGTGTGTTCCCGAGCAACGCCGGGTAATTCAGATAGTTAATCTTATATTCAAGAGATGATATATATCGCCACTTGGCATCTCTCGCCTTCAAAGCTAAGGCTAAGGAATCCTAGTATATATTCGACTCTTCACATACTATATCTTTTTTGTCGATATATGTGTTAAACAACTAAAGATTTGGGGTAAAAAAATCTTAATAAATTGATAAAGATAAAAATGTCTATTAAGAAAAAAGTCCACCGGAATATCTTGGGTTTAGAATTAGCCAGGTCACTGAGATAGTTAGCCAGTACCACAGACGCACAACATAAGAACCGTTGAACATTCAGAGATTAAAACATCAGGGTCGCAGAAATACAATAATGACCGACAGCAAAAGATTTTAATGTAAAATATTGACTGCTATACTGTCTATTGTACTGAGTCAGTCCACGGACAAACATAATTCAAGCCGAAAAGTGGCGTCGAAAACGCAATAAGCCTTCATATGTTTCACGTCAAGCGACCTTCGAACCTAAAGGTGGTTTGAGCGAGATAGTTCCCTAGTCATAATGGAGACCATATTCAAATTTTATTTTTTGATTTCAGCGTCTGTAAGTGGTATGAAATAAAAAATTGTAATATTAATGGCGTAGAGATATAGTTATATACGACGAAAATTATCAGTAATTAAATAAATAAAGCTACATAAGTCTCTAACTTGACTCATTTTTTCCCGCCGTACGGTTGAAAACCCTTCAAAACAGCAGGTGTTTTTGCGATTCTGTAACAATTACTGTGGTGAGTAATAGATTAATTTTTTATAAATAGTTGAGAAAACATGCAATCTACATACCGTTAGTTTTTTGACGAAATCTAGGTGCTAGAAGTTCCTACTTTTATCTATATTCTTCCTCTGGAGCGGATAGCCATAATCTATCCTATGTAAAACAGCTTTTATTTTTAGGTGAATTGCTCGAAAAGTAGTTCGGCAAGGGGTTGATATTTTGATATAATTGGAAAGATGAGAGTTTTTATTCAAAATGAGGCCAAATTCATCAAATTCTAGGAGAAGTGATTTTTCGTTCAAACTACCTTAATTTCCTCCATGACGGATGAAAATGCTTTTTTTTATAGATCCTTGAAGCGATGGCCTGCGTGCCCTCCGACGCATGCTGGTGGCTTTTGGCGCTAGGTTGGCGATTCCAATTAGCGAAGAAGAAGTAGGTTAGATTCCCGTACAGCAAGTGAATACCGATTCAGGCTCACGCTGGTATTCCATGATATGAATCCCACGCCGCCTTCCTTCTGATACGATGATAGACGATAAATTTATTTTTCACGAAAATTTACGCAATAAATCCAGCGAGGAACGCGGTTCATTGCAAATGATCCAATCGAGTATTTGCATTAAGCCAAACTGCCCGCCATGCTTCTTCTGCTCTTAAACAGAAGAACTGGCTCTGCTTCGTTCAAGTACTTAAACTCTTCTCCTTTCTTTCGTGGTTTACGAAATCTTCCTCTAACAGCCCACGCTTAGCATGAGGTAAAGATTGAGGTTAAAATCGCAATGAATATGCAAGTTGGATTTTAAAAACTACTAGGAAAATCTAAAGAGTAACCGGTCTAATGTAATTGCTGGTAAAATTTGTGGAATTAAAAGTGGTTGGTACGCACACGTAAGAAGCAGCTTAAGATTATGTAACAGATTCCATCGCGGATCTGTAATGACCATCTTATCTCATTTTATAGAAAAGAATTTGCAAATTAAACGCGGGATATTCAACAATTTTATATCATAACTCTTTTATGGCCATAGCAAGTCAACTTTGTCCAAGAAAATGAAAGAGCAAGTTCATTCCGCGTTATAACTTACCATAGCATTGTTCAAGTGGTTTCTAACATCAAACTATGTGCAATGATTCTTTGAAATGTACTGCTATTCAAATTAATAGTTACGGGAGTTCAAGTAATACTGCGCACATGCATCAAAATATGACAAAATACCATGCTTGGAAAAAGTTATATCTTGATGGGTGCGCTTAAATTTCAAATCTTTTGCAATTTTCATAGCTTACATGATTTACTTAAAAACTTTATGCTAAGTTTGGCGTGGTTTAATTTTAAATTAATGCCAAATTGCCTTAGGTCAGGACATGAATTTTAATAACATTCCTAGAATGGTACGTTGGTCTTTAAAAACTACGGGTGATTAAAAACTACTATTAATTTGAATAAGCTTTTGGAGGAATTTGCTGAGAAGGCTTCCGCGGTGATTAAATGATGACTCGAGAGTTATCTTTCCTCGTTGGTCTATCCTTGTGATCGACGGTTTCGCCGGCATTCAAGTCGGCATTTTCAGGTTCAAAGACCTGAATCAACGCGGTAAGAGTCCGTAAACCGTCGAACCATGCTTTTTGAAATTTTTACGCATACAAATATTTCTGACGACGACCCAGATAGCACGGTAAACTTGCTGCAAGTTTGCAAAGCAAGAGTCGCAAACTAGCAGAAAACTTGCAAAATAAGCCTGCAAGTTTGCAGTAAGTCTGCATTAAACCTGCTCGTTTCCTCTATGTGTACTTGCAGCAAGTGTGCAGAGCAAGTCTGCTGCAAGTGTGCACAGTAAGTGTGCTGCGAATGGGCACAATAATTCTGTTGCAAGTCCACAATATATATATCGCACTCTATGGAAGGTATGTATACTTATAAATTCGACAGTGTCGGGCGATATCTGGTGGAACAGCATTTTAAATAAAAACTACAGTAATTGTACTGTCCACTTAACGGGTGCAGCGTTAACCTGGAGTGAATCGTACGAAATTGCTTCACATATGGCTTCTCTTTTTAGAGCTCGGCTGACAGTGAGATTCCCTCGGCCTTCTGTTAGATTAAGCCATGTCCCCTTCGCTCGCTATTGTCGTTGCGTCACGCCAAACGGCGGCTCTGCACCTCCGCTATAACCCCTGAAGTGTTTTTCATAGCCCCGCGGGTACATTCACCACCGATAGCATTCCCGCGAAGGCGCGCGATTTTTTTCGACTTTGGCCCAAATAGAGAACCGGTTCCTATTATTCCCCTCCTCCTCCTACTTCCCCCTCCCACAAAAACCCTACCCTTTACACGCCACGAGGCGAGCTGTTAACCCTATTTTTGACCTGTACCGTTGCCTCGACAACCTCGCCCTTCGTCCAAGGAAAGGAGGCGGGGCAGCAAGGGGCTGGGTGGCGGGAATGGATATTAGGGGAGATGAGTCCGGCTGACGAGCTGTGTGGTCATCATCCATCTTCCTTCCATTCTGGTCGAAATCCATTCCCGTTACGAGCAGACACCGCAGCGGAAACCGGAAAAAAAGAATTTACGGAAGCGTTCTTACGGCAAATGTGGCGCACAGTGTTGTTGGTGCGAAATGACCCCCTGCCACACATCTTAGAGGTGAATTACTGGGTATTTTGAAGCGTTCTTACGGCAAATGCAACTGGAAGCGTTCTTACGGCAAATGTGGCGCACATTGTAGTTGGTGCGAAATGACCCCCTGCCACACATCTTAGAGGTGAATTACTGGGTATTTTGAAGATGCGGGTAGTTTGAGTGAGATAGTTCCCTTAGCCATAATGGAGACCATATTCTAATTTTATTTTTTCTTATTTCAGAGTCTGTAAAAAGTGTAAAATAAATTTTTTAGTATTCATGGCGCAAATATATAGTTATATTTGGACAAAATTCTCAGTAATTACAAAAATCAAGCAATAAAAGTCTCTAACTTCACTCATTTTGACGCAGTACGTCCAAAAGGCCTTCAAAACAGCAGGTTTTTTTAAAGATTCTGTTAAAATTTCTGTGGTGAGTAATAGATTAACTTTATATAAATAGTTGAGAAAATATACAAGATACACACCGATAGTTTTTTTGACGAAATGCAGGAGCTGTATATTCCCATTTTTTTTTAAATATTCCCCCCCTTGAGCTCACAGCCATAATCTATCCCATGTAAAACAGCTTACTTTTTTTAGGCAAATTGCTCGAAAAGTAGTTCGGCAAGGGGATATTATTATTTTGATATCATTGGAAAGATGAGAGTTTTTTTTATGTAAAATGAGCCCAAATTCATCGAATTCTAGTTGATGTGATTTTTCGCTCAAACTACTAAATTTTACGGATTTCTCAACTCAACGGAAATTCAACTTGTTGGCAAACAAGGAAAGTCAGCTTGTTAAGCAAATACTTCTGTGGTCGTAAACTAACCCAGTAAGCACAAATATATATATAAATATTTTATCGGAGAGTTTTAGTGCCGAAAGGTGACATAAAATTGGTTTATTTCGTCTATTTATGTAGACACCGAAGAGTTGGATATCGGTCTTAAATAGATTTTTATTAGATTCATACTGCGTGAAAAAATTAAAATAATTTCGTAAGAGTGATTGAAAAATTATTGGAAATCAGTCGGAGGAGTTCAATGCGTTGCGCTAAAATACATTCATATGGTTTATTTTGTTTGCATGTGCAGTTAAATATTAATATGTGACGTGGTTTCGCCGGTGTTAGTTACATTTTTAACCGGTTTAGAGTAAAATCGTTTTTAATGAGCAGTGTGCTCTTAGTACCTTTTCAAGATATTTATTCCCTATCGGCACCAATTACCTTTGGTCTGAGGAAGAGGCGCGACTATTTGACTGTCAGAACTTCGCGGAAGACCGCAGGTGGCCCAGGGAAAGAAACTGCCTACAGGGAATGTGTGAATTTCATACGCCAATGGCTTACTACGGGGTGACCTCTACTCTCATCTATCAAAACCAACCTTTTTTGAAAACAGTCTTTATTGTTCTGGGACTTTAAGTCCCCTGGAACATTGAAATATTATTCCATGCCACAAATGGGGCCAATGGTTAATGGCCAATGGACCTTCGGGTTGAAGCTCCGAGTGAGTGGAGTGTGCTTGTTAATGGAAAATGCTAATCATATTTACTATGTCATCAAATAAAAAAATGTGAAATCTGCTCGGCCCACTCAGTCAGGTAATTTTACGTTTAAAAAAATAACCCAAATCCTTGGCTGCGTCAGTAAATATAACTGCTGCAAAACTAACTATAAAGAAACGCCTTCAAATCATTATGCTATCAAACTGGAATTGGGAACTTTTGAAAAATTGAACGTCTCTGATTGTCGAGTCTGAAAAAGAAGCAAATCATTGTATAGTTGTCGACATTTCATTAATTTCAATTAAACTTTAAAAAAATAAGGGTAAAATATTTTTTCCTCTGTTTTTTCACTTCAAATATTTTCATTATTGAACTGAAGATCCTAAAATATTTCACTGTTTTGATTATTTGTATAAAACGCCAGAGTCAATGTAAAACATTGTGTGTATGTTAAAAAAAGCTCGCTATAATATTAATTGTTAAAGGGGAGTATCAATAATGAAATTATGTACAAAGCATATTAAGCTTTTCTTGGTTAAATACTTTCGTGGAAAAGTTTAAAAAATACTCTTGTTTTGATAGTATATCATGCTTTCTTAATTACTCTCATGATTTTAAGTAAAATTAACTAAACATCAGCACACTATGTTATGATTTAGTCATTTCCAGATAAAACTCTACAGTATTAGAGGTTCTAATTCTAAAACTTCGCACGTAACTGGGCCACAACTAACCGAGCTTCAAACTATTCGAAAGGCATCATTTTGAGTTTGGACTTTGGCTGATTATCATTTAATGCGGTCTCTTGGATTCGTGAGGAATTCGATCGCAATATTCTCAGAGACTGATGGTGTGAGGCGTTTCCACTCAATAGGAAAAGAAGTCGCGAGATTGCGGTGGCGAGCCACACGAAATGAAACCGTCACGCCCTCTAGTCATCGGAAGATCCATCGTTTTTATTTCGGTCGGTTACCTACGAAAATTGGACTAGATGAAATGGCTCGGAACGAGTTAATGTTCCTAATGATTGCAACAAAATGATGATACTACCACAATAGCATAGGCTTTTGCAAAAAACATAATGTGGCTACAGAATTTGTAAATTGGATAGTTTTAAGGCATTACTTCCTAGAAGTGAATAATATCCATTCTAGTTACAGTTATCCGGTTACTATTCGAAAGATGATAATTTGAACATGAGAATAAAAATCTGCCAGGCATGTTCAATCATTAATTTTTTTAAAACAGTGTGAGACGGTGTAACAAAAAGCAATCTTTTTCTAAATATCAAAGTGAGTACTATTGTGTGATCAACTCATTGCAGGTAAACGTCCTGCGTTCTGTCGAACCCATTAGTAATGTTATCGAAATTTCGGATGCTCGGTGCGAAATTCGTAATGCTTTAGCAGGGTTATTTTTAACTGTTGGTAGTTATTTGGCAATCGAGATAAAAAATAAATCTATGGTAGAAAATTATAAATAAAGAGTGGAAAATCATAAAAAAATTTCAGGACAGTTAAATTATTAACGCATTATACTTTTTGATAATTACATAGATACGACATCGATTTATCTTATGAGCGAACAAGTAATTCTTACGTTAACGCATATTGCAATTTATAATGGTCTCAAAGCAACATGATTATATGTATTATCTGGGCTAAGTTATTTTTCTCAATAAATATAAAACAAACTCGCCAGCACTATCAACACAAAAATGTAGCTGAAGCCTCATTGTAGCTCACTTTGAAAATTCTGATATGATTACTGCAACGACAAACTTTCATCATAAACTTATATTTGAATTAATTGGTTTTAGCGAGTTTTTCATTCAGCAATCATTGGTTAGGATTCCGCTAAGCTTGTGCTCTCAAAATCAACGCAAATTCATTGCTGTATTAAAGAAAATACACAACTGCATTAAAGAAAAAATAACATTTTTTGATGGATTGTATTGTAATCACTTACCAGTGGCATTAGCGAAGCAATGCTGCAGCAAATTCAATTATCTTCCTGGCACGTATCTACTTGCGAAGCTTTTAACCTATAGATTTAAATGATGACCTAGTTGCAGACGCAAAATGAGTGCAGGAGACGCTGCTATATTTTTTCACAGTAGCTAATAATGTTCTTTGTGTGCGTGGTTTGAATGCACATCACCTTTTATAAGCTACAAATGGAACGAACAAACTTTAGCCAGAGCAAGTTATAGTGCGTCGGAAAACGAGATATGCTCTCTTCCAGAATTCATTCGCAATCTTCTCTCTTTAAATTCATGCCGTATAACAAAAAAAAGCCGACAACTTAATTGCCACAATCGTTACTAATCGACAGAAAAGTGTACTTAAAAATAATTTTTGCGAGCGATGCCTTCTGTAAAATTGCCCACACTTGAAAGAACAATGGCGTGAATTCCAGCTTGGAAACGCGGACGACCCTTATTCAAAACTGAAGAGACGGTGGCAACTGTTTCAATTTGGGATAGGCTCGTAGATTATTTATGACAGTAACACATTCATCAAAAATTCCTTCTATATCCCGATAAGGCGGTCCCGGTGGTGGTGGGATAAAGTCCTCGCCTGCTTATCCGAGGGTCACGGGTTCGAGTTTCGCCTTGTTTGGTTTTTCCCTTCCCAAGGTATGAGTATTTCTGTCAGATCCTGGTGGTTCGGTCCCTGAGAAATCTGATGACAAGTCAAAAATGGCTTATGACGATCGAAGGGACATACGGACCGCCAGAACCGTCCGGGAAACCAAAAAACAATCATCTTGTCCGGAGAAGTAACCGTAAGGTATTTCTTGATTTCAGCTAGAATTTTTTTCACAAATTAATAAAAAACACGCATTGTAATAAAAATGTTCATATGTTGTCACCGAGGAATAAGGTGTTCTTCTTCACGTGTACGAAGGAACGTCCAGCGTCAGAGGTTCACAATCTTTACCGGACATGCATTATTTGTACTACTTGAAATTATTCATTCCTGTCAAGAATTTACCACCAAAGCGTTTTTTTTCAGTTTTGTTTTTATCTCGGAAAGAAAACCCATAAAGTGTTATTATGTTAATCTGGATCACAGATTCTATTCCGTTCCGGCTTAATTCCAAATGCAGGAGAATACGGTGGCTCGTCAACGGCAGGACTGTGAGAACGAATGGATTCGATTCCGATGCTACTTTTTTCTTCGGAATATTACGTATGACTTAAAAACTTGAGCATAAAGAGTCATGGAATTAATAACTAGACATGTAGAAGTTCATGGAAATGAAAAATAAAATCGTTTCACTTGACCAGAATCAAATCATTTTTCACTGTGAACGTTCTCGATTTCGTGTCTTTACTTCTGTATCTACGTGAGATTCTTGCAACTTAATACAACAAGTGCCATTCTGAAACTCATTAAAAGACATGCTAACGATATCTACATTGCTTCCTTAACTTTCCTAATTTGCCTTTGCCATTCCGCAAGCTAATGTAGTGATTTTCCGAGTCGGTAAAACCGTCGGTAGGAAGGGATTACATTCGTAGGACAGTTGCTTGGAGACAAAGCACCATTGGAAAATCACGATTCATTCATTCAAGTTGACAGAGCAAAGAATTAGCTATAATGTCTAAACGAGTTACTCAATAGCACCCCTAGAATGCTTGAAATGTTGTATTTCGTGGACTAAAAAGAATTGTTGTTTTCCACATCACCATCAATAGTCATCACCTCAAAGATTGGTTGGCTGTCCTCCATACTCCCCCTTTACCATACCAATGTAGGTACGTTTACATAATATTTTTTTGTAAATCCCTTAACCAACTTAACCACATTACAATTACCTCTACGCGACATGCTTCGATGCTCAAAAGCATCATCATCAGGTCCAACTTAAACGTACGTAGGTGCCGGGCGTGCACCATTCTTGTCGACATTGGTAAAATGTTTCTCAAACGTTTTTAAAGATTTTTTTTTCAATTTTGTGAGATTTTTTAAAATATAACCAGCTGAATTAATAAATAATAATTTGTAATAAATAATAATAATGTAAAAAAAATTTTTATATAATATATAAAAATAATAATGTAAAAATTTTTTTTAAACAAAACCACGCTAAAATATTCACGTGTACTTAAAAGTAAAAAATAAAATTTTCATCACACTCCTAAAAAAAGTTGGCGCTTGTGGAATTGATGTTGATATAAATGACACAGGTTGGATGGTGATTAAGAAAAAGCGCCCACTCTTTTAATTTCCGAGTGATGAAAAAAATTATTTTTTTAATTTTTAGTACACTTGAATACAAGCGTGGTCTTTTTATAAAGTATTTTTTTGCATATTATTATTTTCTAGTTTTTTTTAGTCAAATGAATCTTGTGATCGACTTTGCAATCCCTTATAATACATTTCAAATATACTGATTAACTAGTTGATGTATCTGTTTATTAATTCGTGTATTATCATCAAAAATACGTTTGTGTCCAATACCTACTTCCTACTGTTTAATCTTTACATTAACCGTGCAACGGTTCCTTGAAATTTAAATTATTCGCATCTCTTCTCACTATAAATGCTAAATTCTACCAGCACCATCTATTGGCAATAAACTTTTTTTCCATTTAAATTGTAAACAATTTAACTGTTATAAATTAACTTGGTAATTAGTGTGTTTATTATACTGATTCATGTATTGTCATTGAGAGTAAGTAAGTGTGCCAAATATCAGCTCAATTGAACATTGGGAAGTGCGTTATATTTCGATTGCAAGATTCCATCCAAAAAACCAACAAACAATCAGGAAAAGTTAAAATAAGCTTGGTAAAAAGTATGTAAAATCAGATTTTACGAACGATTATAGAGATCATTGAATCACATTCTTATTAAATTAGCAGTTTTAACCGATGATTCTCCAAGATGTTTGAAAGTAAGTTTTATCGCGAGCAAAGGTCTACCTTTTGTCAATTTTGCAGACGCGCACTAAATTAAAAAAAAAATCAATTCCTCAACATTTTACTGTGGATCGAGGCCTTGAGATGGTGGGGCGTCCTGCTTCTCCGCTTTATAACTCGCTGTCACCCCCACGAGACTGACTCTGATTGCATTGCATGGGAGCGTCATTCCACATTGGATCAGTTCCTTTTTGAAAAACTCGTCACCGATTTGAATGGAGCAGAGTCGAATCGAAGTCTCGTGGACTCTCGTGTTTTTTTTTAAAGGAGCGAATGTCTGAAAAGGAAAGAGGCACGCCCTGGTTTCTTAAGGATTTTTCGAGAAAACTCGAGCAAGAAGTGGTACGAGAGGACACACGCTTTAAATCGGTGTCATGAATAACGTCAGACGACCCTCGCCAGAACGTCAGCACATAGTAGCAGGAACGAATAAAAATAAATTCCTTAAAAACGACTCGGGGAAACCGGAAGTTGGAGAAGATGACGGTGAACTATGTGATCGGTGACCGTTCCTTCCCAACTTGGTCAACTTTCCGTAAGAGAGGAAGGAGATACTTAATATATTTTCGAAATAGCACAAAACGACTTCAACTTTTTAATAATATCAGGTAATAGAGAACTGTTTTACCATTAACGAGTAAAATTTGATAAAAATACCTCCATAATGCCTCTTTCTCACCTACCTACTAAGTTTTCTGCAAACAAGTTAAATATAGTTTAGAAAAAATTTTACAGGACAATATTATGTAAATAGAAACGGAATTATTTTATAAAAATGTTATATAAAGGCTTTAAGCCAATATTTAACTGTGAGTAAGCACATTTTCAAGATACATCAAATTTTGCACTTGATTTTATTAAAACGGGGATATTATTTTGGGGAAAATTTTGTCAAGAGCCTATTAGGATAGTCAAAGTGCCTGATAAACCGAAGAATGCTGGTTAAATTTGCCAGGAAAAGTTCTATGCGATTAAACGATCTCGACATTGCACATGTTCGATGCCATTCGTAGACATTCATACCGATGACAACAGATATCATGGAAGGTCGAAGGAAAGCTTTTGACCGTCAAAAAGCATTTAGAAATCATTCATCTCTCAAAGCACGTTTCCATTACTACGTGGACGAGTCTAGGAGCTGTTTCATCTACGAGACAAAAAGGGTTGTTGCTCTGACTTCTTTCCAAATGCGTCGGCACTGGGACTCAATAGACTAAACGCTCAACCGGCCTCTCATGTATCCATTAGGCGTGCTGTCCTGCCAGATAGTTAAGAGGGAGGGGAATCTCCTTATTTCTGCCGTTTCTGTCACCAATTTCCGTATACAAGTCCGACCCGAATTCCCGCGCTAATTACTCTCTCGCCAGGATCCGTTACCGGGGGTAAAGAAAGGCCCGTATATATCAACACTCCCAAAGTGCAAAAGAATAAAGATAAAAAATAGAAAAGTAAGTTATTACACTCAAATACTTGTGTCAACTTTGCAATGTTTTATAAAAATATACATTGACTGATGATTCGGTGCCTTAACACGACTTGCTTATATCGCGATGTGTAGTGAAGGGGAATGTTCCAGTTACCAAGTTAACCTTTTTTAACCAAGGCTCTAAGGGTTAATTTAAATTTAAAAGCTAGAGAGTCTTGCTGGATATATTTTCAACTGCAAAACAATAATGACTATTCCTAGCATATATATTTATAGCGTGATTCTCTATACATGCTACAAAAACATTTATCTGACTAGAAATGCAGATGTTCATCAGTACAACACCAGAGGTAAACTCAATATTTTCAATGATCATTGCAGGATATCAATACTTCAAAAAACCCCTGAATTCGCTGAGAAAATATTATTTAACAATCTTCCTTTAGAAGTAAAAGCAATGTGTAGCCAATAAAAAAGTTCAAAAATATCTTAAAACGTTTTTTTTGTAAAAAATGATTTTTACAGCATTCAAGAGTACTATATAGATTGCAATGTATAAACTACATTTTTTTCTCTTTTGCGAACTAGGTATTACAACTTTTTGTGATTTTTTAAAATTTTTTTATACTTGACGAAACCTATACTGGTGTAACCTAGTTTTTTAAAATAGTGAATGAATGAATCAATCAGTCAACGTCTGACAAACAGAGACAAGCTCAGTTCTGGCGGGTGGAATTTAACACCCGATTTGTTCCTCTGCTATTGAGTGACTATTCGCTGTCATGATTGACTCGAGATAAGGAAGTAGGGGATTAACTACTTGAAACATGTTATAAACCAGAGTAAAATAATGAGGTGTATCCGGCCATGACAAGGTTGATAACAGTAAATGGTTTTCTAGGATGGTAATTCTTAATGAGTACGCTTCAACTCTGATCGTCTGGATGAGGTGGCCATATGTGAGCCTCCATGAGTTATAAATATGTAGCCACAACCACATTTGGTGGCTCTCTGCGAGCCACCAAAAGGGGCGGATATGAATTCTTTGGATTCCAGCCCTCTCCAAAATTAAGACCGCAAATTTCTAAATTTGACCGTGTACAGTAGCAGAGTAAAGAATGATTAATTTACGTTCAAGAAAGGATAATTTAATAACGGGGAATTGATGCATTTAAAAAAATCCTGGAAAGCTTTATGTTTCACCGAACACAGGCACTGATAGTAGATGATTAGAATAGAATGGGGACATAGGGACTAATGGGAGATTGCAGAAGTACTCAGTGAATAGAAAAGCCGATGATTATGGCTATATGGGTTACTATGGGTGGAAAACAAGAGCTGGATGGAATAGACTCGAATGGATGCAGGAATAGGAAAATATGATCACGAAAGAAGGGCAGGTGAATTAAACGCATGATCGTATACGAATCCCAGGGGAAACTGAGGAAGGTGACAAGTTAACCAATGAATCAGCAATTTAAAATCTCAAGCTTTTTTAGATGGAAATATTGCGCCTTCAAAAAGAATGCCAGATCACCTTTACCAAGTATTTATACGAAGGGGCAAACTACCGCTTTAATAGGGGAAATAAATGTGTTATGAGGTCTGAAAGTGTGATAAAGTGAATCGATTCTTACATATTCCACAGTATAATTTGTCTTGAAGTGCGAAATCATCAGGAAATATACGAATAAAATGGAAGCAATGAACACCAAGTCACAACAGTAGATAATTTATCTAGATGGCGGGAAGAATATTCAATACCACTTAATTAGGGTGCAATAAATCCTTTGGCAGATATAATAACTTGCTATAAAATCCATGCTAAGTTTTAAAAACCGTGTGAACAGAGATATTTCTGTTGTGAAACTTGAAAGACATTTAATTGAAAGTCTTTAAAGTTCAATAGTTCAATAGCATTAGAGATGTAGAAATTTACTGCGGCAGTTTATGAAACTGAAGCATAGTGGTAAATATTTTCGCAATCAATTAAACTCGCTCTAAATCCAATATTCAAGACAATGATTTGTAAGCTCTTAGGCACATTAATGAATAGTTATACATTTTAAAAATGTTGAATGTTTAATTAATTCCAGTAACAATGAAAGTGACATAAAAATGTGAATGATACAATTTACTGATATTTAATCGTTCCTTAAAAGCCAAGTTTGTAGAATACGAAAAATATGTGATTAAGCTTTCAGGATTGTTATGATGCGAAATATAATTCATTCATGATTAAATTTTAACGCGGCAATGATTTTGGAGGTACTTGTCCCATGCGTTCCAAACTGAATGTGTGAAAGTCAACATCTTTTGAGAAACATCTTGAGTGCAAACCACAAGGCTTTGGAACAAGCCGGAATTACTTAGGTACATGAAGATTAGATGGACCCTCGTAAAAATATAATCCAGGCAGGCAATAACCATGCCATACTGAATTGGGCCAGCCCCGTGTCGGGATTATGTAGTGAAAATCCGATTCAAATATTCATCTACTTTAGGTGCGTCTACTGCGTGCTTCTTTTCAAGCTATTAAGATACAGTAGAGCTTTTGGGTACTTCTAGTTCCAGTGGGATAAGAATTAGAAAGAATACTAGCTGAATTATTACTCGGCATTGCTCGGGATCAGACTTCCTTCATAACTCATAATATAAGAGAAGAATTGATTGAAAAATGAAAAACTTCAATATTTCGGATATATGATAAAATAAATTTCAACTCTCTATCTTTAGTGAAAGTAGTTTTAAAAAGCAATAAAATGATCCACTGCAAAAAACCGAATTCTTCGCATTCCTAACCAGCTTAACTGATCAAAATGAATTTTAAATGCGTTAAAGACCAAATTCTGGCTGCCAAAGAAATATGCTATTGTTGATTTCAGATAAAAATGTGCGTTTTTGCAGCTAAAAACTTAATTTGCAGACAAATACGAATTGAAGAAGATAGTTAATTGAAAGAATTATAAACTTTATTCTTTCAGCCATTTGATTTTTTTTTAAATCCTAACCCTCTATCTTGAGCGGAAGTAATTTTAGAAAACAAAACATGAAAACACTGCATAAAACCCAATGCGTATTAGCGTAGACCACCTTTCTGGAACCTTTTGGGGCCCTGAGGTATTTTTAAAATAGCCTCTAATTTTACTCCTGTCTTGAACTACGTATTAGTCTGCAAAATGTCAGCACGATCTGTAAGTAAAACATTTTTTTAAATTGTATTAAAGACAGACAAACAGACAAACATTATCTTTTACATGAATAGATAGGTAACTAAACAGCAGATAACATCTTTTGACCTAAATATGGCGTGCAAATAAAAAAATATAACCTCACCATTTAGGATCTCACAATTTTTCGCTCGGCACAAAGAACTTCGTATGAGTAAAAGAGCGACGACTCGGGAGTTACGTCTTCAAGAGAACAAAAAGGCCGCACAGTAATAGAATGCAAACATAAAACTTTCTCCCGGAAGGTTTGAGTACGAAGCTCAAGAGGTGACGAAGATTATCACGGCTTCGGTGGCGGTTACCGGGAACGAAAAAAAGCGGCAGTGGAGACGCGAACGTTTTTCCATTGCAGCGGCAGAATGTTTTCATGCTTCAGATCTGCGCAATCGATTGTGTGTATATTTCATTGCACATCTCCGCAACTTTCTTCTCCTAAAATTATCGACATCTCAACGACCTGTGGTGCAATTGTCCCCAGTTCGGCAGGAAGCTGAAGAAAAAGAGCGTAGTATTGTTAAGTACACCACAGGAGACGCAGTGGCCTTTGACTTGGTGTCTCAATGAAAGATTATCACTTGAAAAGTGATTTCGCAATCCGCCGTCGTCGGAGATGTAAGAACACATTTCAAAATGAACTTACGGGAGAGAAGACTTGCGCATTGAGGAAGACTTGCGCATCCAGCAAGTTTACATTTGAGGCAATTCTCCGCTAAATTATTTGTTCAATCATTGAGGTTGGTTGAGAAGGAGGAAGGAATTAGTTGAGAAGAGTATTTACTCTTTGCCCAGCTTCAATGGGTGAGCATCTTTCACTCTTTAGAATCCGCAATGGAATAAGAAATATATAGGACTTCGCTCTGGCCAATATTGCCGCCCTCAATGTTGTTCTCCTGTTTTATAGTACATATCAGGCGATAATTTGTGACCATTTGTGACAGACAGAATAATGACAGAAATACTTTGTAAATGTCCGCAAAAATTTTATTTTACCGACCTAGTTTTCAGCAATGTGTTGCTGAAACCTAGGTCGGTAAAATAAACTTTATGTGGAAATTAACTAAGTGTTTCTGTCATAATGCTGTCATTATCCTGCATAAAGAGAAATGTCGT
The DNA here is from genome assembly GCA_963573305.1 of Pyrrhosoma nymphula. NCBI lineage: Eukaryota > Metazoa > Arthropoda > Insecta > Odonata > Coenagrionidae > Pyrrhosoma > Pyrrhosoma nymphula. The sequence continues at coordinate 92,764,651 of OY754339.1, forward strand.
GCATTAAGAAAAACATTAAGTAACTAAATTAAGAAAGTATATAAGTTTTTGTAATTAAGAAACTTTATCTGTACCAAACTAAAGTTAATCGGACAAATAAATTAAATAAATTCAGCGAAAAGTTTTCAGACCAAATATTTTGACGATGTTCTCCATCCCGTTGAAGTTTTATGACACACATCCTTGATGGTAGAGATTTTGTATCTCCGTCTCTCTTTTGCATTAACTTAAATGCATTGCTTGCTACTTCATTAACGTGTCGTGCTTAGGGGAGCATCGGCATACTAAAGCGTTTTTCCTCGGTAAATAAAGTGAAACTGAAATATTTTTTTTTGCTAGTGCACTGAAAAATCCTGGATAATAGTCATTCTTTCCTCAAAATGAATGTCTAACATCCTCTGAATCTGTCACAAAAAAGGTATGGTGGTAATTCTTTCCCATTAACCTAATGAAACTGCCCTCAATTAAATGAACAACCATTACATCTATGATCATTATCATCAGCAGCTGTAGTCATCAACCAGAAGATTAGGTTATTGCAGCTATCCACTCAATTTACTTTTCAGTTGATGGCTTCCCTACCATAGTTCACAATCCCCTTCCTTAAGATCTTATATTTTACCTCATCTATCCCATCCTAAGTCTTCATAGGTAATATCTGCCAATTATTTTCCCTTCCACAAGTGTTTCCAGAAAGCTTTTATGCCTCATAAAGTGTCAAATAAGTTGATTGGCTTCATGCAGCTCCCCACTTCATTAGTGCCTGAGCTTTTCCTTTTTCCTTCACCATTTCCTTTACTGTTTGCCTAATAAATTCCATTCTTGACGTTTATCGGAATTTCTTCCAATTTATTATTTCCACAATTACTGTTTTGGTGAGGCTGCTGCATCTAAGGCTGTGCTAAATAAAATGCATGATATTTTCTAATTCTTTAAGTTTTAATTGTACATCTATTCTTCCAAGGTCATTTCAGAGGAAGTTTTATACGTAAAATAATATTGCAAAGACCATCTGAGCATTAATTCGCGAAATCATTTAAAGGAAGAGCTTCTGCTTTACTTGGTGAATTGATTTCATATCTTTTCTGCGCTGAAAAGTTACGTAGTGGTCAGAGGTGTGCCTAGGGTTTCTGACGCCCCTGGCAAAACGGTAGGGATAAGGCCCTATCCCACTTTTTTATATAAAAGTCATTAACGTCAATCTTTAAAAAAAAGTAAAACATTTGCTTGTCATTATCCATTATCTAAGGCTTGTTTTGGGGCGAAAAATATACTCTAACTTTTGAGACTATACTTACTTATCTTTGTATATTTTTCGAGAAAAGGATTTGACTCCAATCGAACGAATTTATTTAAACAAGGCTTAATAAATCATAAAGTAAATCTATTTAATATCTCTTGACGTGCGAAAATGATAAACACGCTCCTAAAAGCCATTTTTTTAGAGCGAAAAACAAAAGTTTTACAGTCCACGTTATGAAAAGAACTTAAACCTCAGTATACTTTATGTATGGCTAAAAAGACAGGGATTTCATCCTGGTGCAGCTTGAGGATGATTCAATTCCACTTTCTCTTTACCAACTCACTAAGTGGAAACGGAGAATCCATAAAAGTCACCAGCAGCGTTTCAGGGAAAAACACCGAAGCCGGTGTCAGCCCTTAGAATTTTAATGCCTGCGGTTCACGCAGAACGCTTTCGGATTTAACGGCTTTTGGCATTCAGAATGAACCGAAGGTAGATATCATTCCAATGCGCTAACAGTCGTATTCGCAATCGGACATTTAATGTAATTTGAGCGAAATTTCACTTCGCCGAGAATTTGATGAATTCCACTTCATTTAGAGAAACAAACTCTCGTCTTTCCAATGATATCAAAGTATAAACCCCTTCCCGAACTACTTTTCGAGCAATTTGCCTGAAAATACAACCTGATTTACATGGGATAGATTACGGCTGTGCGCTTCAGAGGGAGAATATTGAAAAAAATAGGAATTTATAACACCTAGATTTTGTCAAAAAAATAACGGTTTGTAGTTTGTATGTTTTATCAACTATTCATAAAAATTAATTAATTGCTCACCGTAGTAAATTTTACAGAATCGCTAAAAATAACCTGCTGTTTTGAAGGTGATTTAACGGATGGGACGTTAAACTGAGTTTCCCTGAGCGGTTTTCTTTGAGAGTAAGCTAATTCCTTCGCCGGGTTTCCCTCCATTTTTCCTCCCATCCTTATATCCCTCTACCCTTCTATCCTAATTGCAAAAAAATGCCCAAAGTCGTTGGTCTCCCTTCCACAGGACCAACCATTCATGCAGGAATTGCAAGAGGGGGAAGGGCGGGAACATTGGACGTCATTTGACTGCTCTTTGCCGTGGTCGCGAACGGTGTACGCGTATTTACTCTCCAATTATTCCACTTTCGTCTATTCAGGTATTGCTAGTTGACCCGAGGCTAGGCACGTACCGTATATGCCGCGCGCGGATGACGGGATGCTGAACCTTTCCCCTGATGGCGATACTCAACTCTAGCGGTCGTTTTACCTCACCTCTTATTCACGCACAGGAGTTCTGCACATTCACTTGTTGCTTGCGCTGTCGTCGCAGTATGGTTTAAGTGTGGAATATTAATATTAGTGGACTACAAACTAGGGATGGGCGAATGTTGATTTAAGTCTGAATGTAATGATGAAATTAAAGAGAAATCAGGAATCAGCAAGCATATTAGGGGGGTTATTCTGTAATTCCACTTCCGAAATAGCTCTTTCGGAAGAGTACCAAATCAAATGAAAGATTCATTTGAGCTACTCCGCTCTCGAAGTACGCATTTGGAAGCTCAATTCCACGACCGAAAGAACTGGAAATGAACCATTATCGGCCGAAATGAACGAGTCGATGGTCTCGCCATAGGATGTTTTGCCATGCATCAAAACATGCTATAGCTATATAGGTATAGCTATTTTTGCTCTGACATTTTTTCTTTCATATACCTACATTAGTTTTTTTAGAGTTTTTTTAATTTTGCTGTTGTTTACATCTACAAAATACCCTGCAAGCCACCTCTAGGGTAAGTGGCAGTGAGTGAGTAGTCACCAACATGCATTACACCATACCCTATTAAAGTTGGCGTAACTACGACTATTGATGCATTAGTATAAATCGCTAATGCTTGCCAGGAGGAGAAGCCTCACAAGTATGCAGTACACTATAGGTATGCTAACAATTTTAGAACGACCATTATATTTTGCAACTACATAAATGAACAGAGATGAAAGAATTGTACTTAGAGAATGCACGGCGTGCTGTTAGTACTACGTAGCAGATAAGCATACTAGTATGAGGGAGTAAATCAACTAACTAGCTACAATACCTATTGACAAACTTTCTCAATAAGTCTCTTTGGCTGCTGTTATGGTCTCTTATCGTTCGCGGGAAAATAACATTTAAAATCTGTCCGTTCTGCGGTCTAGTTCCCTAATTTTATTATGATGATCTGATCCACCGTAGTATGTCTGGTTTTGAAAAATTTTAGTAACGTCGTCAGTAAATAAATTTGTTTGGAACTTACATAATAGTTTAAGTCTAAATTTTTATCGAATTTCTGAAAGTGACTCCCATCCCAGTTGCTGCAAAAGATCAGTAACGCTAACGAGATTATCATAACGGCATTTAACGTATCTTGCCGATCTTCGCAGCACGCGTTCTAACTCGGTTTTTAAACCTACCTCATAAGGATCCCAAACATTGGCAGCGTATTCCAATTGGGATCTAACGAGGGAGAAGTAGCAGATTTCCTAAACTTTATCTTCGGACATTGTGTTTAGGTTTTTTCTTAGTAACATTTCTGAATTGTTTATTCTCTCGAATTTTACCCCGCAATTTCGAAAAAAATAACATTTCTTAAACATTACTTCCACAGGTCCTTGTCGTTAACGCTTGTAAACATGACAAGATATTTTAACCTCCACTGTGCTAATTACGTTGAGTTCTGCATATCCGTCTGTCACCAGCTTGAGAACATCTGTATGGCGTTAAAAATGAACTTTCTAGGTCAAAATCACTTTGCATTTGCCATTGCAAATTCGAAACACGGTCTTCACGAACTTTATTTTATCACTGAATTTATTTCAGCATTGAAACTTTCACAGACTACAGTGGTAAAAATTTCACAGCCCGGTTGCCCATCCTTTAGTATCAAGCGGTTTTTTGACGGATAATAATTCCCTACCGGTAACTGTAAAAAGGAAAGGGCGGAGGTGGGGATGAAAACGGAGAGGAAAAAATGTTTATTTTGTAACAAGCGAGATGCTGAAGGATTTTGTGGGGAATAGGCATTCATTGGACAGATTTTGACTTAAGGTTCATGTCTTCTTTCTGAAATTTGAAGCTGTTATCAAGTCTTGAACTCATGTCGATCATCAGTAATATGCAATGCAATAACTTTGAAATCACTAAGGTGGCCACAGGACAAAATATAAGTAAGTGAAGGTTTCTCGGGTTTCACACCGGGTAAGATTATTTAAATGGATCAACGTTTCGATGGTAGACTCAGCCGTTGTCATCAGGATAACTTCAACAGGATAACAACGATGGCTGAGTCAACCATCGAAACGTTGATCCATTTAAATAATCTTACCCAGTGTGAAACCCGAGAAACCTTCACTTATATAATTCGCTGGGAAAACCTTAAATCCTTTATAGGACAAAATATGTTTCGCAAAGTTGCTCTTCTTGTCATGATTTCGAAATTTGGTCAAAGGACATTTGCGATGCACATAAAACAATAACGAGGGGTGCAAATCTACGAAACATCTTTAATCCTGTGACCACCAAAGTGATTGTGTTTCATTTTTCTGAAGACCAACGTGAACTCAATACCATAAGGCACATTCAAATTTGAAAAATTTGTCGTGACCCCTGTAGGTAATCTCCAACATGAACTTATTCAAAGGTTTAAAGCTGTTTTTAATGGAATTTGAATAGTGTGAAGAAGAAACAAGTGATATTTCCGCACGATTTTTTATTTTATTTGACCGCGGTTTTAAGGCTGAATCGTAATTTTCGAGACAACTGTGTGAAAATAATATGTTTTTTGTGTTCAACATCCTCAATGAGCGTTTGTTCCTTGCAAATTTCCCCCATCCACGAAGCTGTTGCGAAACATATTAGGTACTGTTTTCAGAACCACCCAATTTTCATTCTCTATCCTCCACGAACTGCACAGTGCACAAGGGAACTGTTATGCGATTTAAAAATCACTCAATAGGTGATGATTTGAAATTACTCAAACGGCAGACAAATTTGCTGCGTCGGAAAAAAATAACCGAGGTCGTATAATATCTGGAGGAGTTTTTTCGATTCTCAGTTTCCCCAGGATAATTTTCTCGTGAAAGATTTAATCTTAGTTCCCTCGGGGAGAATGCGAGCACTTTGCGGTTCACCTTGGTATCGTGCCCGCAGGAGAAGCTTATGCCCCACAAACGCGGAATCGAAAAAGCCGGAATCGAAATCGGCCTTTCACTCCCAGAAATAATTGACGGCTGCCAAGATTTTTCGGAAAAAAGAACGTGAATGACAAAACCAAAATTTTAGTGAGTAGCCGCTCCCTTAATTCCGTGGCAAAGCAGTCAAAAGTCTTGCTCAGATCGTAGTGCTTCGTTGCATGGTGAAGCTATGAAGCTTAGCTTTTGCTCAGTGACAACAGCTTCACCAACGTTGAAGCCTGGTGTCTTAAGGTGGAAGTGACGAGCCTTATTTTGGTTCCGTTTATCCTCTCGGGTGATTAAACGTGCTGCTGGTCAGCGATTGGTCGGATTTTTAAAACTGATAATGGGTTTGTGATGTAAATCACCTGAAAATGCGTCTGATATAAAAAAATGAATTTTTGTGTAGGCTTTTCAAATCAATTTATTTGCGGAAATGTTTGTCGGATAGTGAATGTCATTACGTTATACAGCTGTAAAATTCACTAAGAGATGACCATTGGTCTTTAGTTGCAACCCAATGTGGAATATTTTTGTACTAATTATGGCAATTGGATTGACGCAGTAAGATCCTAAAGACATGGCCCTTACGCATTGCGAAACATGGAGAAAATATTCAAGTGCCTTTTTCCCCAAAGAACTCTTCATTCGACTATCCAGCTTCAACACAACATTTTCTGTTCACCCCTAAACTTGTCATTTTAGGAATACGTCAAAATTTTGCTTGAATTGATAAGTGCTAATTGATGGCTTAAAGCGCAAAAGCAATCAAAGGGTATTTACCGGGGTAATTGCACTTATTGTAAAGTAGATAAGTCATTTGACACTGGAATTTCTTTGGATGCACCATCTTTTTACGTCGAATCCCCCAAAAAATTGTGACGGAAATCAGATCGTTAGGAGTTAAGTTTAATATGGCAAGGGTCTGTCGTTCGTCAATTGGTTTAGCGGAAAATTTTCAAAGGAAATTTCTTAGAATTACTGGAATATAATTTTTAACTGTGGTCATTTAGATATTACAGTGAAAAAAAAGATCTTCATAAACACTCACTGCAGGCGAGAAAAAACTGTCAATATATGTAATTTCCCTTCGCTCAACTCCTGATCTCGGTCCGGTGATGCAGGAAAAATGCAGGGATGCGCCAATTCGGGCGATTTATCTGGCCCATCGTGCTGGCGGTCACCCTTTCCCCTCCGGGTCTTCACCGATCGTAACGGGGAACTGGTGGAACTCGGAGTCATCCTGGCCGATATAAGACGTGTTCCAAATAAACTGGTTACCTCCTCTCCACACAGCTGTGCACCATACCTCATACTCCTGCCCACAAGCCACCCTGCATCCTCGACCGGGTGCCGAAGGCGTCTGCTACCATATGCATTTTCCAACTAACCATTTCACGGTGCTAACCTGCGGTATGCACCACCAAAATAAAAAGTTTTTAAGTACAATGGAACTGGCCGCGATTGTAACTTAATCGAAGTCTAGCAGATGGGATGTTATAATTATGAAAATACAGAAGTCCTCGACCGCAGTTTTTTCGATGTTATCCTTTTGTTCGCGAGATGTCGGTCATTGAATTAAATCTCATTAAGCCAGTTCCAAAGTTCCGTCCAAGTTTACAGACATCTTCGGGGATACTTATAAATATTATGGAACTAATCAATTTACGTACTTTTAAAAATGCTAATCTAGAAGGAGAATTGCCGTAGGGTGGATCTAATCGCTTCCTCATTAAGATAATTTTTGTGTTTTATTAAAATTATTCGACATAAATAAAATTGTTGTTATAGTTACTTAAAATTTACATTCATTCTTAGAAGATGCTTCGGCAAGGTTGTAAGGAGTTTTCTCACCATTTCCAGCATCTCGCAAGCCCAATTGAGGAATGCTCATACTCCTCATACTTCATTATAAAAATTTAATAAAATTTATTGCTGAAAAACCAAAATAAAATATAAGCACATACTATTCTGCATATTTTCACAAAGTTTTCATATCTGTGGGGAGGTTCCCTTCACATTTGAAGTGAACATCTTTCAATTACACAAATTTGAGACATATTCAGAGAAAAGTTAAGCCACCAGACAAATCCTATGCCAATGTGAATGGCTTACATGTATGCTACATACATATATGTGGAAGATTAATTTTAGAATTCAACGTGAAAGAAATCATTGGTCTGAGATGCCAACCCCGAAAATAAAATAGCTATGAGAGCTTTAGCGTATTAATTTATATCTTCCCACACTATGGATTATGTTGAAATTTTGAAGGAAGCAGTATGCACCAATTGGGACTATGCAATGCCCATGCAGTAGCCTACACTACTCGTATTTTTGTATTTAGCCCTGCATTCCTCGAGGTTATAGCCACTTTCAAACACGCGGTCCTTTCCGAGACATGATAATGCCATACCACGACGCCCGTTCGTGAGTAAACAACGACCTTAATGATCGGAAGCAGAAAAAAATGTTCCGTGCACAATCGCAACTTCATTTGAAATACGCAAATCAAAATTAAGCTCTAATCATTGGATTCGAATCGGTAACAAACAAACATCGATGAAAACTGCATTTTAACTTTGTTCATTAGCAAATCTTAGTTAATAAAAATTAATCAAAATTAACAATAGTCACAAATTTAATTTCGATGAAGCTAAAATTATAGATTCAGAACAAAATTTATCAAAAAGGTTATTCAATGAAATGTTCCATATTTCCAAAAACAAAAAAGTTGTAATAAAAGGACAGACATCTCCAATGTCAATCAAATTTACTATAATTTAATAAATGAAACATAATTGTTCAACAAAGAAAAAAACCAAGCAACAAAATTACAAATGTAAATAAAATACCAAAAACTTATTAATGTAATTATGAAGATGTCTATATATAATTTCTATTGTAATGACTTTTTATTATATTTTAAACCATACTGTTTTCAAAAAAGGATTTTAGACAAAAAAATTTCAAAAAATGTAACATCATTCCTAATAGCCCTGAGGATGGGTAAATAATATATCCGCAACTTTGGCGGAAGTTTTGCATTTTTATTTTACCTAAACTCCTGATATTTATATCATATAATAAAAGATGTCGAGAAATCACATCATATGAATTCGAATTGGTATGGTGGCTGTTGTACTGCCTTCTCCAGGTGTGATGGATAGGGCTTAATGCCCGACAGCAGCGGAAATTATATCATAGGTTGTTCAACCTATCTCTTTGAGTGGCACTGAGTGGATTATTTCAAGCACGACAGTTCGTTCATCGAAAGGGACGTAAAATCTAGCGTCTGACCGCCGTCTTTTGCCAACATCCCACCGCTATTCCCAGCAACTTTCTACTCGCTCTGAGTCGCCAAATCGTGTGGAACAGACTAGAATTATTGGCAGACGTGGTTTATCTGAGGAAGTGTGTAACACCCAGGGACAGCTTTACGCTTTTCGGTTAGGTCACTCCAGAGTTTCACCGCCTTTACAACCAAGCCTCTAACGAATCTTCCTTATCGACTAAATGACAATTATTAACTCCAAATAAACCGTGTTATTAGCTAACGTAAAAATATTATGTTGCGGTAAATATATTTAAAGCTTATACTTGTCCATTTTGAGCTATTAGAAGACCTATAAAAGGCGAAAGTGTTTAAATATATAAATATAAAATATGAAAAAAAATATTTGTGTAGCTCATGTGTTCGTTAACAAAGTTGCTATTTTCTCCGCGAAATGTTGAAACCTTCTTTAATAAATTTATGTGACGAATTAATAGTTGTATAGGAAGACTTTTGTCGTTCATGATAATTATTTATATGCTATTGTGTGATTTTATCTTATTTTTCTAATGCTGGCAGTGCATATAAGGTAATTAAGATGATGGAGTAGAACATAGTTTCATTTTTCAAGCTTCATTTTCATGTTTCACAAACATTGATTATAATTATGAAAGGAGTAATAAACATTTATCATATTCTTGCCCAAGTGAGATCTTAATTTGGACCACACTCACTAAAGCGGCGCTCCGAGCGTTTTTCCCCGATCGCTCGGGCCTTCAGCCGCCCCTGGTTAGGCCCTTTATAACTAAAATACACGCGGCAACAATGGATGGATGAGATCTAACGACCCGCGGTGGTTATGATGATTTTTGTCCAATTTTTCTTCGCCACCGTTGATGGCATGTGGAAGATCACGCAAGATGGCCACGAGTATATCAATATAATTAAAAAAAAAGATTAAGCAAAAAAATGCTCATAAAAGATTCCTCGAGTCAACGTCCGAATGGAAGGACGAAACACTTTTACAAGAGATTCATTCGCATGGGACGTGCATTGCTTGAGTAACTCAAGCCATTTCAGGGGGGTTATTCTGTATGTTCTCGGAATTTTCGAGCCTCGAAAATGACGAAATTTTGACGTTAGAGCCTCTAGCATTTCAAATAGAGCCATTCAATAGTTGATATTTGTCGGGGGCTGTGACGTCACATCCACGGATTTTCCGAGGTTCGACCATATCGAGTCCTTACTGAATAAGGCCCCAGGTCCCAAATCCTTTCGAACTCCTAGATTTTGGGCCAAACTGCAGTTCACGCGCACAAGGTCGAGGAACTGTGATTTACGGATGAGCTTAGACTCCGGAAACGCAGATTCTGTCGTAGGTGGAGCTAGGTAATGGCGTTCATTAGCCGTGCACACATAGTGACAATTAGGTATTCTCTGAATTACATATTAAAGAAATAATAAAGATTTACTGGAGAATGCGACATAAGGATCAATCGAGACAAGAAATACATTCTTGCTGTCTAAAGAACAAGAAATTTTATGGAGATCCCCGATGAGTTTAGAACATTATCAGCATATTCTGATGAATCTTCGTTTTCCATGGTAAACATTGTCGTGAAACGAGTTGCTGACGTTATCCCACCCTCTAAAGTTAAACGCAGTTATTTTGGCAGCCACCTATGTACTCTGACCTCTCCCCTTTGCTCCTAAGCCTTCCACACGAGTCTCTTCTACTTCTCGAGGTCACGCTTCACGCCGGCAACTGACACCAAGTTTCACTACCACTAGCTTCAAGGATTTTTCATTGCTAAACGTATTTTAAAAAAGCTTAGCAATAGTAATATGTAATCAAGTTATCGTTTCAATAAGAAAGGTTCTAAAAAGCCGATATTGGTATCGTACCGGTTTGGCTCCGGCATATTGGATGCTGGATATCGGGTGTATCATTCTGGGTGGTGGTATTAATGCCATGACGACTGATGAGGAGTGGGAAGAAATCCCCTCTTATTTTTTTAGTCCGAGGGCTTTGTTTCTATTGTGCTGAATAGCCCAATCAATTAAAAGAAATTAGGAAGCAAACCCCACCTTAAAAAACTCGGTCTTATCCAACCGATACGTGGCGACCCGATATAAAAATTGACCTTAGAACGAATGCATCGGGCGATACGCTCCAAAGTGATAAATTAAACCGCAACGAATAGGTTAAGGTTCTTAAGTGGTAAAATTATACCGGCCGGTTTATCGGCCACGGCAGCCGATATTTAGAGGATTGCTAATAAATTATTCGTAGGGTTGATAGGACATATGTCCTATCAATCCTACAAAAGGCTAGCCTTAGTTTCATTCACAGTGATGGCAATGAAACATTATTTCCTGCAGAGTAAATTAACTTTTGGAAAAAAATTAGGAATAATAATTAATAGGCCAGTTAATTACTCTGGAGGTTCATAAAAAATGATGACATTAAAATCATAAGGCTTAGTAAAACAGCAACCTAGTCTCAACTACTTCACCAGCACCAAATTACAAATCTAATCGAATTGAACGAGTAGAACAATTTCACATGACAATTTCTAAACACATTGTAAATTATTTTTCTCCGTGCATGATTAAATATCGTTAAATTCTTTCCACCATGAATTTATATTAGAAAATATCCCTGGCTGCCTCTTTGATCTCTGTCGATATATTCGTGCGCTATCTGACAATGAGGCAAGAGTGTTACCAGACCAGCGGTTGTTAAACTGTTGTATGCGCACTCTATGCCCACAACCATGCTGGCTCAGGGGTACGCTAAAAATTTTTAACATTGCTGGATTTAAGGTTTGATGCACATGATAACACGAGGGGCATGATTTTATGGAAATGGGTCACTGCGGGGTGCACTAGGCTAAAAATGGGAACCGCTACACCAGACACGGAAGCTCTGAGATGGTTTCATTCTTACAAAAAGTTCTTTGAACATAAAAAAGTGCTACCTAAAGTATTCAATTCCGATGAGAATAACTATTTAGCAAAAACGAGAATGCATACCGAATTAATCCGTATAGCGGGTGTAGTCAGGATATAATCTTGAGCGTTAAAGTCTCCGAACGAATTTCCATCGAAAGGATTGGCGGCTGAAGAAACACATATCTACAAGATACCCTGCAAGACGCCGCAGAGGCAAGTGGCATGGAGTGTTAGGATACCAGCCATGAAAGGCTAATGGTGAGTAGGTATTTAGAGTTGTGGATACCACCCGCGAGGTGAGACTAAAAAAAGTCTAAGAGGATCGGTCATTGAAATACCATCCACGGGATGAGCGGGCGAGAATGTCTGACTGACGCAATACGCCCAAAAACACGCTGAAACCGATTCTATATTACTTTAAAGAATACTAATTTGTCATTTTCAAATAGCCATCGAAGGTAACCCAATTTCTGGATAGCTGAAAATTGAATGATGTCAAGAAAGTTTTGCGATGAACTATTTTTTTCGTGTTGACGAACAACGAAATATAAAAATATCTTAAATCAAAATTACACTTCATAATGGTCCACTAAATAGATTTATTTCTTAGGATCGAGTTTCGTCACATAGTGACATCTTCAGGTAACAATGATCATTTTACATCCGTATGTATACAAACTCCAGGTGCGTAGGGTATATATACGGATGCGTTTTGTATATATACAGATGTAGAATGATCATTGTTACCGGAAGATGTCATTCTGTGACAAAACCCGGATAGTGAAGCTACTAATACAGAAATATCTGTTGAACTTTCTATTTCACAGAAATTTCACACATATATTTCACAGACTAAAGAGTTAAAACGTTCTTTTATCACCAAGTGCTTCTATCTTGGTAGAAATATTTGGACAAGTACATAAAAATGTTAGGAACAGGAATTGGTTTCCAGTTGGCTGAATATATCCAAGTGGAACAGTTCCTCGGTACGGAATTAAGAGAGGGGATATTCATTTCCTTTCTCCTTCTTAAATCGTACGCCCAACAAAAACCGGTTTTACCTTGAGTACACATTTTACCGCAATTTACATACGCAAGAAAAGTTTCCGAAAGCTACAATATATTTTTATTATTTTAAATCAAGCCGTATTCGCTTTTTTGTGTTCGTAGATACATTCAAGTACCTTATTTATAATAATAATAATAATTTTTATTTGTTCTGTGGGATTTCTACAAATCATAGAACACGTCATAAATACATGTAATTTAAACATATTTTACATGTGCTTCAAACTCAGTCAAGGAATAATACCTCTTCTTTACCAGAAATGTACATAGTTCTTTCTTAAATTTTATAACATTATCAATTTTCTTTATTTTGATAGGAAGATTATTGTAGACTGTTGAGAGCCTGTATGTGGGACTTTTCTTATGTTGAGCACTATTATTGGGAAATATATGCATATCACAATTTCTTCTTGTTCCATAGGAATGCACATTATTATTCTTTACAAAGCATTCAGAGTGTGTTTTTACAAATAAGGCACAATACAATACATAAATACATGGAAGAGTCAGAAAGCCATTTTCAGCAAAGACAGGCTTGCAACTAACTCTAGGTTTTAAATTGAAAATAACTCTCAGGGCACTTTTTTGTAAGGCAAAAATCCGTTTAGAGAGGGTGGAATGACCCCAGAAGATAACAATGTTGCACAAATGAGTATAGATATAACTAAAATACACCATTTTTAATGTATTAAATGAAACAGTGTTTCTCAAGGATCTGAGAATGTATATACCACGAGACAATTTATGCGAGATTAAGTTAATATGATCCCTCCAATCAAGAGTTTCATTTAATTTTAATCTTTAGAAAGAGATGTAGTCAGGATGTCTGATAGTAGAGTTATTAATATAGAGGAGAGGTAACTGGTCGTGTTTTTTTTTTGAGTGCTTTAGTCCCTCTCCATACCTGTGGGACTGAGAAACAGAGTTGACTTTCCCGAAAACGTTACAGGAATTAGGTTAGTTACAGGAATTCCTATTGAGGAAAAATACCTGAACTTTTCTTTAATTTTTCACTATCATGAGATGCAATATTCGGTAACATGAGCCGAATTACAGATTATAACTATGTGATATTGATGTACCTATCACTTTACGAACTTTTTCGGGAAAGTCAACTCTGCTTCTCAGTCCCACAGGTATAAAGAGGGACTAAAACACTCAAAAATAAGGTACTTGAATGTATCTACGAACACAAAAAAGCGAATATGTCTTGATTTAAAATAATAAAAATATATTGGTGCTTTTGGAAACTTTTCTTGCGTATGCGAATTGCGGTAAAATGTGTACTCAAGGTAAAAACCGGTTTTTGTTGGGCGTACGATTTAAAAAGGAGAAAGGAAATGAAAATCCCCTCTCTTAATTCCGTACCGAGGAACTGTTCCACTTGGATATATTCAGTCAACTGGAACATTTCTGCAACTTCGCCAGGGCGAGTCAATGGACGATGAAGAAAAGTTCCTGCTGTACTGACTGCATGAATGCAAATGGCCTGATGAACAACGTTGCTCCACATTATAGTTTATCAAAAATGCGTCATAAGCAATTGGAGGCCATTTCAAAAGTCATTTATGACACTTTATCGTAAGTTAAATATTAAGTGTGCATAAAAAGTTATTAGTCAAGGTAAATTTTAATAGATTTAAAAAAATGTTCTTCTGAAGGGTGGTGATCTTAAAGTTCTTGTTAGAGAGATTTTATGACAGGTCTTTACTCTAGCCAGAAATGGACACTTGTTACAGATCTATCCATGTTTCGACCGAATGACGGTGGATAAACCCTTGGATACAGCACTGCACATTAAATGCAAATGTTTTACTTACGTAACAATATGAGAAGGGGTTCCATCCTGGTGTTACATGATATGAAGAGCAAAGATATTGACAGACACATAAACTCTAGTTTTTACCAATCGACAGACATTTCTAGGCGTTTTCTTACGACTCTTGATACCAATACATAAATTTCATACCATATACAGAATATCAAATTAAGAGTTAATTAGAGTAGCTAGAATTTTGAACAAAGGTTTCCAGTATTATAATGCATTCTCCCAAATATTTATAACAAATCTCAACTATTAAATGGCCTATTTGAAACTTTTAGAGGCTGTAACGTCAAAATTTCGTCAATTTTGAGGCTCGGAAATTCCGAGAACATACAGAATAGAGCCCCAGGTTATAAGTGGTTTTCGATGCATTTTGGCCAACTGTTATAATCGTTTAGTCAGATGCGTTTCCCGCTTTTGATGAAAACCCAATTCAAAGTGTTGGATATAAGTGGTTTTGGTGAGCACACAACATGGATCTAGAGGAGGGGAAAATATTTGCAAAAAAGAGTCGATATTTCCCCAGAGGCCATAGAGACCGCGAAAACCCCGAATAATGTCAACAGGGAAGATGGCTGCAAGGAGCCAGCCGTGCTGGAGGCACGATAAACCGACCAAACTGGTCATGTCGACACCATGTCGTCGCTAGCCAAGCACTTGGAAGCGGGTTTTCATGAAAAGTGGGAAATGCACCTGACTGAACCCCGTTCTATGATAGGTGGCCAAATACCGTCGTCTAAAACAATTGACCAACGCGGAAGTAACCCCGAAATTCACCAATGCAGATGAATTTTATCATGCATGGCATATAAATATACAATTATCTCGCAAGAGCAGTTCTTGGAAAAAGTGTTAAGAAATATTTTGAATGCCTTGTGTTTATGTTGCCTGACAAAAATGTAAGGAAATCCTGGCTTGAGGTGATCACTACCTTCCCAATAACATCTAAATAAGTACATACATAAAAAATAATGTTTTTCTGTCTGTCTTTTATACACATCTACAGCTTTACTACGATCGTGCTGAGTGTTTGCTGACTAATAGTTCAAAACAGGAGTAAAGTTATAGGCTATCTTAAAAAGATCTCAGGGCCCCAAGAGGTCCCAAAAAGGGGCCTTTTGGTGGTCTACGCTATGTATTTGGTTTTGTGTAGCGGTTTCATTTTTTGCTTTTTATAATTACTTTTGCTCAAGATAGAGGTTTGGCAGTTTTTTAAAAATCAAAAGAATGAAAGAATGAAGTTTACAATTATTTAAATCTATTATCTTTTTACATTCGTATCTGTCTGAAAATCGCGTTTTTAGCTGCATGAACGCAAATTTTTCTCTGAAATCAACAAAAGCATATTTTCTTGACAACTATACTTTCAAATTTTGTTTGTCGATGAATATATTTTACTAATACCACTTTTATTTAAATTAAGCGTCCCGGGTTTCAGTGAATAATCACCATCATCAGGCATTAATTGAGATCTGTTTATCCTATTGTTTCCGTAGTTACGTAACGGAAGGGGAGAAGAAGTTTGAAACGGAGGCCAGAATAGGGGAAAAGGAAGGGTAAAGGCATTCGTTAATGAGGGTGTTGTCGTGGTTATTCAAATATTTTAAAATTTCCAACTGCTCTCTTGAATCTGATTCGCGGCGGTCGTTGCATAATTTTAGTATATTCATTGTAAAATCACTCCTGTGGCTGCTACATATTGTTTAGCAAGATTTATTTTATCCTCTTTGACTTTTTTATAAGCACTTAAATGTTCTTTTCTCCTGACACAGAAGCTTCTACCTGTCTGCCCCACGTAGACACCATTGCAATCGCTGCATTTCAATGAATATATTCCACATCGGTCTAATTGCTCTATCGGGTCATTACATTTTACTAGCAGCTTTCGTAGAGTGGCATTAGGTCTATAAGCCATGCGGAATTCGTCTCTAGGTAGAAGGTGAGCCATTTACTGAGATATTATTAATTATGAACTAGTGAATTTTAGACTTTCAGACTTAAGTATTTAACGCATTTTAAAATTCGTTTTTCTTAGTTAAGCTGATTAGGAATGTTAAGTATTGGGTTCTGTGCAGTGATTTATTTTTTATTCCTTTAAAAAATACTTTCACTCAAGATATAGAGTTAAAATTTATTTTATCAGATGTTCGAGAGAGTGAAGTTTCCCATTTTTTTCAGTCGATTCTCCTCTTATAATATGATGAGTTATCAAGGAAGTGTGATCCCGAGAAACGCTGGGTAATTCAGATAGTAGTAAATATTTGTAAATAGTTCGTAGCGTGCGTAATTTGACAGGGCGAGGCATCATAGTCCACTCACGGAAGGCCGCATTACTTGGCCTTCATTCCACTGAGTTGTGGTGGGATCACATTACGTGCAGCCCAGTCTCACATCAAGGCTGCACTCTTTACGATGACCCATTTACGTTGTAGTAAATGCATGCAACTATAAGATGCGAAAATCAAGGCGAACAAAGTAGAATAGAAATATTTATGGCCAAATATATTTAGGAGGAATTATTTACAGGTTAAATGCCTTCCATGCATTATATTTGAGAAATGCTGCTTGGGTAGCTGAAAACCCTCTGCGCACATAAGTTACAGGGTCGAGAGAGAAAAAAGCGAACCGTCACCTCTATTTTGTTGGACGTATATATTATTAGTTAGTGAAGCGAGCCCATAAACCTGTGGCAATACATAAATTTCTTTCGCGTTTTTGTTATTTTTGGAAATAGTTTATATAATCAATGAAAGTATGCCAAATACGAAGCACTTAATAAATCTTGCCAGCAAAAAATCTTGACAGCTTAACGTCCAACAGTACGGCGGCGCCTCTGGCTTAACTTTTTAGCCCTTTGTTGCTTGGTAATGATTATTGCATCTGTGTTCTTCCATTGATGGTGAAAACGGGACTGAACTGACTAAAATTTCTCGCATATCAGCTACTCTATTCTCAGATATGTATTTCATTTCTTTTAAGTATACCAAATGTTACTATAAGTTTAGTCTACGAGTTTCATTAAGCTTGTTGCCGTCTGGAAGAGACCAGAGGAACCATCACAGCTTGAAGTTAGGCCAGTAACTTAGAACTCACCTCCTTCAAATAACCAGTGCAGCGCCTCAAATGCCATGCGTCTCGACAGTAAAGAAAAACTAAAAACTATGAAAACCCTAAAATACGTGCATCAACGCCTAGTCCTGTAACGCAATGCGATTTCGGACTTAAATACATACAAAGTAGTTCACCTTTATTTATAACACAAGGTGAAGGAGTTTGCCTAAAAGTATTTTATATAATCGTCATGATTGCTATAAATCCCAGAGTAAAAAAAAGTTCTTATTGATGTTCCAAATTATCGGAAAAGTTACTTTATGCTGTAGCAATGGGTACAAAAACTGCAAAAGCGATCTTTTTTTTAACCCCACCTTGGTCGATGGCCGATTTTACATACCCCAAGCTTTGTTTTTTGTCTATAATTATTCGGAAATAAAACGTGGAATATTAACGCATAATACATTAAAAATGTATGTGTTACTATGGAATTATATGTAAATTAGCAAATATGACAATATTGTACCTGTAGGACACAAAATAAAATGAATGTTCTCCATATTCAAGGAAACAGTATTTGGTTCTTTATTAAATCCCAATATTATAAGTTATAGGCATGAAAGAAACTAATTTTAATCCATCAATGCGTTAAAAGGTCCATTCACTTGAGTTTTGTGTTACATTTTGGTGTTTATGGACACAAATATATGATTTTATTACTAAACATTAAAATCACAACATGAAAAGTGATTCACCAGAAGTAATATGAAGCCTGAAATAACGTGAGAACTGCAGGCTAATTCAGGAAAGACGAATAATTTAATATCAAACAGCATATACACCTGGAGGATTAATTTTTAAGGGAGGTGAGCGACTACTGAGGTCAAATTAGGCGCTAAGTAAAGTTAAGATTTGAAGAATATTTTTTAGAATACTTTATATTTATATTATTATATTTTATACTAGGTTTAAAAAGACGCCCGTGGCGCCCACTTGTTCAAGGAAGATATTGAAATGAAATTACACTTGATATCATGAGTTTATTCCCAACACTAAAAAACTTACATTCTTTCCGTTTATTTACGAGAAAGAGAAAGAGCAGAGTACAGTTGACCGTGTGAGAATACTGCTGTTTGGAGTTGAAGACCAACATGGTCAAACGACTGACCCTGCGACTTTTTGATTGTAATCGCATCGGCCGGAATCACTGGAAATTATCGTCGTCGCAAGATGAAAGGGAGCGTTGTCTCAGTCGGAGCCAAACAAGGAGGTTAGAAAAAAAATAGAGGCGACATACCACTTGATTCTTGAAGCCAATTCCGCCGTTGCAGTCGGCACAGTTTAGACCTTCCTCTGGTTTACGTGTCCGACGGTCGCGTTCGATTTTCGCCAAATTTAAGTTAAAGGCGATGTTTTGTGACTGGTTTGGCAACACCTACTCGGCACAAAATCCTTCCCAAGCTCCCCTATTCTTGCTACACTTTCGCCCATGAGTGTTCACGGTCATGCCCCGTCCATTTCATTTTAACCTCCTTGGAGCCAAATAAGAAATGATTCTCGCTTTTATGAAATTTCTTGCAAGCAGTTTAATAGGGGCATTTTAAAATTTTAATCGCATACTATGCCAGAATCACTGGAAATTGTTGATGTCGCAAGATGAAAGGGAGCGTTGTCTCATTCGGAGCCAAATAAGAAACGATTCTCGCTTTTATGAAATTTTTTGCATGCAGTTCAATAACGGCGTTTTAAAATTTAAATGACTGTTGCTCCATATTACAGCGTTTCTGAGTCAGTGAGTGCGTGAAAAAGACTTTTCTTATATAGATAATATGTACATGTATGTATATTGAAGAATATTTATCTAGGAATTTTGGAGGAATGGAGATAATTCTGGGTTAAAGGTTTTGCTCTTTATTGAAGGAGGCCATGGACCCACTGTGAAACGTAAAATCCAAATGATAAAGAGTACCTACTATGCTTGAAGTCCCCTCCATGAAACAACCAAGTAGGTATGGGGCGGAATTCCACTGAACAATCTGCACCACATCATTCCACATCGAGTTCGGACCTATACCTTTAGGATAGAAAGCTGGTTTACTCTCATCACAACTCCAACCAAATCTTGGTTCACACAGCGATGAAACGACTGACAACACAGTAGGCGAAGAGTGCAAATCCATTCCTTGACCTAATTTATGTTAGCCGCGATCTAATCGCACTGAATATAATCCAGTAGTAAAAAGGAAACGCTTTTAATGACGATAATGATGCAACTGTATAGCATCGCGGGCGAGGGATGCAAGACTCGTGCCAGTAAAGAGATCCACTGTTTAAAATGAGAACAAACTAATTGCCGATGGATAAATATAAGCGCGTTTACGCCGGTTCTTGTCTTCTTAACTTGCGATAAGCTTCTTAATCCATCCTGTCGTCTTTCAAAACCAGAAGGATATAGAGTGAACGCCGATCTGTTTAAACGTCTTCAGCGTTTTTATTCTTCAGATCCAAGTGTTTTCTTATTCTTAATTATAAAGTTCGTTCTGAATAGATGTTTATAAACGTAGGTTTTTTACCACATAGTAATTTAAATCTTTGCATTATCTATGTTTGATGCCTTTGCTGATAATCAACAAAAAAATGACAACTTTGAGCTAGACTATCAAAGGAATTAAATAAATTAGCAGTTTTCCACTTTTTTATATTAATTACTAGCTGTACCTGGCATGCGTTTCAATGCCTCTTTTTTCTTTCTAATTGTAAGTAAGCTCACATATACAAAGTAGACACATTTACATGTAGAAAATAAATGAAAGAAAATGATTTTGCGTGTATTAAATTAAAGTTGTAAAAATGTATTCAAGCGCTTTGGGATATACAATATTTTTGGTCTTAACGTCCTCTGCAAAAACAAATAAATTTTTCGGCTGTCCCACCCGTGAGCATGCAACATATAATTGGCCATATTTTAAAATCATGGATTTTCTAGATTTAATCCACACACTTGAAGTAGTTGACCGTATATCTTGTTGATGGTCATTGAGAAGGCAAGACGAACGGGGAACTGTAGTCGATGGACTACAACTATCAAATTAGTCACTGAACTTGGCCTTTAAATGCTACAATAGTGAATAACCATTCATGAAATGGCTAAAGGAATGGATATTTACGCCTTGTTGCCAATGAAATGTCTATTGTTGAAAAGAAAGAAAAATTGATGAATTTAGAGATAAAAACGCAATAGTTGGGCATAAACGAAGCGTATAAGAAAATTAAATGAAAGAATTAAATACTGAATTCTTTTATGCGTTCTATGATAAAAATTTCCATCCAATATCTTGAGTGCAAGTAATTAAAAAAAACAAATGAAGAAACACCCGCACCGAATTCAATGCTATTCTTATGGGAGTAAAGGTTTACATTGATTCCCATTTGATTGATTGACATTTGAATAGTAGCTTCAGCCTTCGCGTCAATACTTCCAACCTTCTTGCTTCACTCCCTAACAACCATCTTTAATTATGTAAATATTATTTGTTTAGTATTAGAACCGTGCTTGACAACGACGTAAATACATGCAAACCGGTCGCAATAAACCTATAATTAATGCAAAAAAGTGGAAAACAGCTAATTTATTTTATTCCTATTGAATGAATTCCACCACGTCTGCCCTAAGATAACTTTATTTAGATTATCAAAGTTCTTCTATTGTCTAGCGCCTATCAACTCTTTTCTCTATCTGTTATGAAGTGTGCAGGGTCTGAAGAAACGAATGGAAAGCAAGTACGCTTTAGTGTTTTAAAAAAAAGTGAGCATCGATCTAGGTAACATGGTGAGGTCGCGCGTGTGGGATAATCTCTTCAGTGAAACCAATTCGTGATGACACAAATTGTCGCGCAAATATTTCTTGGTCCTTTCTAAATGTTTATTTTTTTCGTTTCTAAATTGCGATCCGTATTTAAGTTGATAACTTATAAATGTAGCATTCACGACGCGGAGGAAACAAATTTGTGAAAAAAAGGCGACGTTGAAACATGCGAGATTTTCGAGGTTTCGATGTCACGTGATACTTCAGTGGCCGAACCTACTAAAGGCAAAATGATGCGAGTCTCGAACACAGGTAATTCTACTGGGAAGCAAGGCAGAGCATTAACTCTATGATTAAAAATGTCATTGACACGGCAACTGAACTGTGGCCTTGATGTGCATTCAACCTATAAGTTCGCTGCCTGCAATGAGGAAAGATTTCATCTATTTCAATGCTATGAAAAGAAAACATAAATGTTCTCTCTGTAACAAACCGGTAACATCATGACGGAGAGAAATTGCCTCCATTTCGCCCTACTAATCACGCTAGGTTACCAATTTTTTTCAGACAATACATCCACTGTTTGAGATATGTATTAAAGCGTAGCTGCAGTGCGGGTTGATAGTACGTACATTTAGCTGATGTATATACTGTCATCCTATTACCGGGAACCAAGTTAACGGTATGTATGTCTTAAAAACTATACCGCTATCCCGTTTCTCATCAATTGTGATTTTAAATCGCTAGATAATATTTCATTGCATAACATTAGCCAGTCACAGAATGTTTTGTGATGAAGAGATCAAAAGTACAATGTATTTTCATAGCTTATGACTCTGATCTTCCCTCTGATCTCATTCATCATATAACGTAGAGAAATTGTAGTCTTACAGCGTCAGATAAAAATATTCCTATTCGGAGGTTACGTATTCTAGTTCCGTTGCTTTCTTACGATGCCTTGTAAATGAAATTCTGCGGTAAACATCGTCTTACGATGATAATTCAACGAATGGTCCGTGAATTACTCTCCATTGGCACTGCATGTCTACAGCTATCAAATTAGTCACTGAATCTGGCCTTTAAATGCTGCAATAGTGAATAGCCATTCGTGAAATCGCTATTAAATGGATATTCACGCCTTGTTGACCAGAAAATTTCTATTTTTGAAAAGAAAGAAAAATTGATGAATTTAGTGATAAAAACGCAATAGTTGGGCAAAAACGAGGCGTATAAGAAAATTGAATGTGAGAAAAAAAAACAATATTTATCGAATATTTGGTTTTTTTTCATGATCCTGGGTACTTGATAATAGGTTTGGGTAATCGACGAAAGGTTTTGAAACAGCCGATTCACAGAGAAAAGGAAGAAAATGATTATTCTCGTAATAAAGGCATGCGGCAAAGTACAGATGTGTTTTGGGCGTCAAATTCGAGGCATTACTTGGGCATTCGCGAATCACTATTCGTAGTTCTAGCGTGGGCATTTCCTGGATACCAGAGCTATGCAGATACTGCAGTTGGCACAGGGCAAGTCACTAACTTGCCTCTCCTAAAATTGCATTTTCGCGTTAATTCGGACGAGGCGTCAAGTTAACTCTTATCTTCACAAATCAAATACTGGAGGTAGCATAAAAAGAGCGACTGTATTTAATCGAAAAACTGTGTGTTCGTGTTAGTTCTAGCTTTGAAAACTAAATTATTGTGGTGCTCCTTTAATTTTCGAGACCAGTGAGTACGGCTGGCTTCACGAACTGCGCGAACCGAACGACAAGTGAATAAGAGATACCGATGCGAGTTCGGTGCCCTCTTTTTGGGCTCTGGAATCGTCGCTTTCGTCTGCGGCGACCTTCACCTTGCCATTAGCGTCGACAGCGCGTCGAGACCTCATTCACCCGAAGCACGGCAGCAGACTCGGGGTCCCGGCCGGAACTTTCGCCTACGACTTCCGCCTCCCCGACCAACTCGTGCGAACTTTTCAATTCTCTGCGTTCGAACCTACGTGAAGGAGAAGCATGTTCTATGGAAGACTGCATAACGTTTCATTACGCGAAAATATTCAAGTAATCTCATGAAACACGCTTAAATGCTCTTAAACTCAGATAAAAAAGTCTGTGTAAACGCTTCATGTATCTATTTACACATGTTTAACATTTTACTTTCATTATAATGTTCTTTGGAAAGAAGATTTTAATTTGAGTTCGATATTTTGAGCCATCAAATCATTATCTCCAGAAGGCGAGTTCCAAGGAAACGGTCCATGCACTCAAATTGCTTGCAATATAAGAATTGATTTGATTCATTCGAGAGCTTATATTTTTCATTTTTCCATGCAACAAAGACTTACTCGAGGACACTTGGCTTAGCCTTCTTTTGTTTACTTTAACTTTAAATACTCGATCCTAGTTTTTTGATGACATATCACAGTTCAGCGGTTTATACGTTGATAGGATTGAATTTCCTTTCCTGTTACTTAGTCCAGATGAACTCCCAATTTCGAGACTAGCGTTTCTTTAT
Source organism: Pyrrhosoma nymphula (assembly GCA_963573305.1). Classification (NCBI taxonomy): domain Eukaryota; kingdom Metazoa; phylum Arthropoda; class Insecta; order Odonata; family Coenagrionidae; genus Pyrrhosoma; species Pyrrhosoma nymphula. The sequence goes on from OY754339.1 coordinate 92,788,622, forward strand.
ACATTTATTCCACAATGGGATGCTCACAAGGCGCTCCCTGGAGTCTGTACCAGTGAGTGAGAATCACATCTACCAGTCGTTTTACAGGAGGAATTTTTATTGATGGGGAAGAATTCATTGGTATCGTGTAGTGTTCAATGCTTCATATTTTAGGCGGAACTAATTTTCTCATTATAATCGCGCGTAAGAGTCAAGATAATAAATTCTATGCATTTCTTAAGCTATTCTAGGACTAATGCGATTCTTTACACATTCTAAAATTTCCCAGTTTCACCCAAAATAATGTCTTGACAAGCGAATTGATCGCTATTTACAATATTGTTTTTGCCCCGAAATTGGTTATGATTACTCCCAACTCCCAATTCTCACTCATATGGCTATGCTCACATTGCATGGCGAATATACGTGGAGGAGAACTTAAGAAATAGGAAAATTTAGATGTCTTACCATCCGCAAATTTAGCATTATCGCAGATCTACATACTTATATCGTTGCGCATAAATGTGTGCTATTTTAGTTGCACGAGAGTTACTCAGCCTGAATCCCGTTAGAGTCCTCAATTGCCTTATGCGTAAATCGCTCGTGAACAGCAATACTTACCTTGTCATCGGGGTGAAGAAACATTCCTAGAAGTCACTATATGTACGGAAAAATATTCTCTCTTGACCCGTCGACGACAAAGCGATATGGTTTTATAACGATTATCATCCATTTTAAATTTATTTTCAGGGGGGAACTTTTACAAACCACATAATGTAAAAAAAAGTACTCCACTTCAATGTTTAAGCATCGTTTTCAGGTGATTTTCAAATATTCAACAGCTTCCTTATGAACTAAACCGTAAGAGGGAGGGGATAAGTAATTAGGGGAAAGGAAAGTGCGGATTAGAAGGAGTCGGGGAAAGCTTAGTCAACTACAGCCGAGAGGAAAGGGGAATCGGAGGGGAACAGTGACTCATTAAGGAGATTAACTCCGAGGTCACGATTTCCTTATAAAACTTCGAGAGTCTTCTAAAGCGTTGAGCTGGCGTTGATCATTGGTAAAATAATATACTTTGACTTAAAATCTCACTTTTGATCGTAGTTTAATTGGTAGTGCGCGAGGTTGCTCTTCTCCTCATGACTGTTTTTAAAAGCACCAGTGTGACCGATGAGTTTTCTCGGGTTTCCCACCGGGTTAAGCTCTCCATGATCGCTGACGTTTCGGCAGAAGACTTTCTTGCCTATACCAAGGCTCTGGATCCAGAGATAATGACAGGAAAGTCTTTTGTCGAAATGTCGGCGATCATGGAGACCCTAACCCGGTGGGAAACCCGAGGAAAAACCATCAGTATCTTCGCTGGGTAAGCCTGAAATCATACATAACCAGTGTGTCCCTTTGTCCTGTCGTCAAAATTTCTTGCAGTATGTCCCACATACACGCCATCACAATCACTGCAGTCCATATGTTATATATTACACTTTTACTCATTTTCTTCGTCTTATTTTCACAATGCACTATCTTGCTTTGTACTGTGTAAGGCGATTTGTGCAAAATATTAAATTCATTTTTAGGAAATTTCTTTGCAATTCTATCACAATCTATATTACCAAAACATCTTAATCATTATTAACTTTCAACGTCTTTAACAGTCATTTTAAACTCTCTGCTTCAAACATACGCCAACGTTTATCGATTTAAAAAAAATGTTTTAATTGATTTTCACGAATACGATAGTACAGGTGCATCAAGTTGACTCTAAGATACGGCAAACAATCGAATTAAACTTGATATGTTTGAACAATAGGCGATTAAAGGAGGATAAATACATGGAAGAAATATTAGATATTGCTATTATTTAAGCGTAACTCCTACATCACTAAGGACATTATAATAATTATAATTCCTGTCAAAACATTTTAAAGTTCTCTGGATAGGTCCCGACTGAGGATGTGGTGATATTTATTTTAAGGAATTTTATTTTATTAATTATTACTAAATATTAGGAAATTTGATTTTATTTTAGGAAAAGATCCTTCACTCAAGATTCTTTTGGCATTAGTAGAGTATACAGTGTTGGCATGCCAGACGCACCTAATGTACAGAACTTCGTCCGTCGGATGGGACGTTTTAACTGTGGACCCTTTGGTGGCTTCTGCTTGAGAGCAGGCTAATACCGATGCCGGGTTTGTCTCCGCTCTTCCTTCATTCCCCAAAAGGTTCTTCCGTCACCGACCGATCCTCCTGTTTTGTATGGCGTAAATAAACTCAGTTGTCGGTCGCCTCCCGAGAATAACTGACCAAGAAAGTGAGAATGCGTGGGAAAAGACAGTGGTCTTTCGTACATGCATCTCATATCGGCCTTGAATTTGATTGTAAGAGGCAAACTGCGTGGTCAGCGCTTGTGGTTTTAAGCTACTAAGAAGGTGGGCGATATAGGTCTCTTTCTCCTACGCTTGCCCTCAAAATGCCAGCGACGGGAGATCCTTGGCAACCGCTGGCAAGGTCTACGGTAAAGGAGACCGCGTAGGATGACAAATGGAAGTCAAGAGGCGGCAAGGCATCGTCGCGAGCAGCCCCGACAAGTTCAGTGGGTATTCATTGTTTTTTGGTTTGATTATTTGAAGCCGTACGATAGGTGGCATTAGTGTGGATTTTGAGGCACATTGTCACTTTGTTTACGAATGGCGGCTTGTGGAGATTTCCGATTTTTGGTTTTAAAAAATATTGATTGCTCGACTAAAAATGAGTAAATGATCTTGCTTTGTTCCTGGATGCTCCACAAGGTATTCCGAAACCGTGAGAAACAACAAATTTTTAGTTGTGAAGAACAGAAGCTTGTTTAAGGCTAATGTATGTACTCTCTTGTATTCTGCACGTATCCGTGCAGCAAGGCATGGTCGATGCTGATGATTACCTATATATCAATTTCAGACCTCTTATTATTTTCACATATTTTGGTTTGTCTTCTCTATGTGATGTAAATTTCTGTGATGTGATCATTGAAAGTATGCATTACCGAATTCAAGTACTCTTGAATTACGCTCATTACCCATACTGACGCTAATGATTTTGTTTTGTAGTCGTGATTGTTCTTACATTATCACTTGACGAATAAAACCACTAGTTTCTTCCCAACTAGCCGTAACGTCCCTTAGTTCGAAATTGAAAAAAGCGAAAATACGTTTGCTAACATAGGGATCATCTGATTCAAGTGTCTCATTCATGTCAGTGGCGCCGCGGTTTTCACCTTCAACAAAGTTACCACGCCGAAGTTGGACCGGTTGGAAGTCTGCTATCCTCATGGTCGCGAGGTCAAAAAAATTTCACCCAGAGTAAGACGAGCGCCGACAATACAGTGTGACAGGGATGGACGTGAAGAATATATTTTTAAGTATCGTCGGCAGCCCTCGGCATGATAAGATCTTCGCCGCGGATCTTAAACACGGAATACATGCTTTATTTAAAAAAAAACTATATTTGTATGTGAAGTTCGTATTTTAAAAAATAGACGACAAAGATTTTGTTGAGAAAACATTTTGTTTCATGAATAATTTCTAGTTACAAATTATGCACGACTAGTGAAATCAAAGTTTATAATCCCAACGAGAGCTGGCTGTAAACACTTTCTCCATGATTATTTAAGATTGGGAAACTTCAACGGGATAGAGAAAATATGTTTTTTATTATAACACGTTGATTTCATGGAACAGAGGATAGAATACAACTATTTGTTCGTGATAGGACGTTTTTCAATAAACTTACATGAGCAGCATTCAAAGTCTTTAGCGCTTAATGTAGGTATTGTTTTTTATTTGGCACTTTATCACAATAGAATGTAATTCCATGGGCGCTGTAACAATGAAGGATGAACAAAAAATAAACAAAATCACATTTATTATGATTCCAGGGTTCTGAGGAGGCTATGAAAAACTATAAGGAATAATACAATTCTAAAGAATTTCTCAAGCAAAAATGGTTGCTCTATTGCCATGATATAATTTATATTGAGTATATTGTTGACACGAAGTGACCAAAGCAGTTTTGGCAGTTAAAAAAAATAAGTTAACAACATAATCAATTCCCTAACCTAGATATAATTGGAAGCGCCGACGCTTTTATACTTTACGACGCTGTTATACTTTACAACTATTACGACGCTGTTATACTTTATACTATATAGAAGAGCCGTTGGCCAACTAAGGAGCATGTCGCCCATGAGAATGTCAAGAAGGAAATGTTTTTATTTTATTTTATGAGGGTAGAAGCAGAGAATGTTGGGAGGCACCGTTAGTGAGGAAGGAAAGCCGCATAAGAAATTACTTAACGTTAGTGATGATGAGCAAACCTCTTGGCCCGTTGCCGAAAGGCCTAAGAGGTCGTGCATAAACTATGAAACAGTTTTCGTTGATATATCTTTCGTTGATATCAGTTGGCATATCTTAATCTCATTTGGAACAAGTAATATTAATTTTTAAATTCTAAAAATCGACCATGAATCACGGCACAAGGTGCTGCGCTAATCAACATTGTTCTCTTCCCTCCCCACATCTCTGACTGCTACCTTGAAAAGTGTTGCCGTCATGAGGTCGATATTGAACCCGTGAGACAGTACGGTCCCAAGGGCAGTGCGACAGGTGCCGCTGCACTGCGCCCCGCGTCTACGAGGTGGGCTTGCCTTTCCATGAATTTCGCCACGCCCGGGCTGGTACGCCCGGGCTTGCCTTTTTCAGATCGTGTGGAAAAACCCGCCTACTACCCGAAATTACTTACTACTTATTACATATGTACATTTCTTGAAATCACTAGCCATTTTGTAGGCTAATTTCCTTCGTTCCATAAAATATACTAAAAAGATGCTACAATATAAAAAAAGGAACCGACTTTTGTTTACACAGGGCCCCTCAATCCCTTGGGACGGCCCTGCCGCGAGAAGGTTAAAGTGTGAGCAACTTGATGGTTTCAACTTGCAACATTGTAGAGGCAATGGTTCAGTTACACTGCGTTGAAGTAGAAGCTTAGGGTGTAAGAAACACCCAGCGCGCCCTTCCTCATGTTAAACTCTGTAGTATTGTCGACGCGATGTTGACGACGTAAACAGGCGAATTGCAAGAGCTACGTCACTTTGAGAGGAAACCCCCCCCCCCACCCCCCTAAGTTGTTATAGGAGTCATGCACGACCCCTAAGCAGCGTGTTGTATTCTTTTCGTTGATCTGCTTCACGCCGTTCAGGACTGCTCGATCAAATTCCTCCGGGTGGTGTCGAAATGACTAGCCAAACTAAAGGCCGAATGAAAGCAAATTTCAAGCCCTCTGAGAATAAATTATATCTCATGCATTTGACTTAATAGACTTTTCCAAGGCCCTTGCGCTGGAATTTGATGGCGAAAGCTGAAATACGTAGGCTTATGTATAATTTTCAGAATCAATACTATGTGGCGAAGTTCATGGAAATGTGTGTTTTTGTATAGGCAGAACGAAAGAAAATGCATTTTTGAAAACTCCTCGAGCAATGAGAGACGAATGGCTCCTTGCACAAAATAAATCATTGAAATACGGCGTCCATATAGTCCTCAATTTGGCATAATTCCTGGTGATCGCACGAAAATGTGCACCGTTATTCAACACTCTTTGCGACACAAATCTTATTGAGAAGATACTTCAAGTAAGACCGACTCCAACGAAATAGTCCCATTAAAAGACATCTGGAGAGCTAGCGGTGGTGCATTTTGATTAATCAATTCTGAGGAATCCATGTCAGTTGCTATTTTCGTCTTCAGTAATGCCCCTCGCGATTCAAATAAGATTCACACCACCCAAGTTCGGGTGACCCGAACTTGTCGAAATACTTTTTATCTAGACTAATGGAGTCTTATCTGGTCCCAGATCCTTGCAAAATACCGTAAATACAGAATTGAAATCCTCCTTTCCCCTCATATTGAATTTCTGCTGTTTATTCAGATAAAATAAAGATAAACCACTTGGTAAAGTCAACATGTTTTTACTCTAAACGGCCGTGGTTTCGTCATACAATGCAATTATGGAGGTGCTTTAAGTATTTCCGACTGTTCTTATGTACTAACTCCGAGGGGGGGGGGGAAGGTAAAGGAGAGGGCAGGGAAAATCTTTTTTAGTTTTCCTCAAGGTGAGTGGCTGTAGTTGGGAGAGACGAAGCAGGCAAGATAACAAATCCGGGAGTTGTGACATATATACATCATTTCGAACCTTCTCGAACCTCGAACTGAAAAGTTATTGACAAAAAAGGTAAATGTTTGGAAAAAGTTAAGTAGCTAACAATATTAAAATCACTAGCTTCATTTACAATCTCTTTAAGCTCCAGAAACTCCTGTTTAATCTTTTTAACTGTATATGTGAACTACCAGGTTTATAGTCATTGGTAGGCATGTCCACGCTTCCGAAAATGTTAGGCAAAATTTAAAGATACATCATCGTTTCAAAAAATATTTTTGTGCTATTTGTAGAATAATATTTTCGTCCAGTTTGACCAATGCACATTGCGTCACATGAATAGAAATTAAATGTCAATACTGGAGTGTGAACATACTTCATAATGACTATAAAGCTGATGTTTTACATGTAAAATGCAAAAAAAACTGCACTTTCTTGAACAATATGAAGTTTTCAATGGATCGATTTATTTAAACTTGTGAACGATTTGACTTTGACACTTTATCCTATAAAAATATAACTCGAATAATTTGCATATTTTGTGTCTTAAGCCGTGTTTACACGATGCATTTACCCGCGCGTAGATGCGTGAACACAATCACCATCAAAATTTCACCGTGTAAACACTCAAAATTGTGCAAATGCGTGAATGCGTGGACAGAAAATAGCCCCTGTTCTAATTTGGTGAATGTGTTCACGCATCTGTCCAGCCATGTACCTACTTGCGCGGGTAAATGCATCGTGTAAACACAGCTTTATCCTCGTTTCATAATATCCACGGACCGTCATCAGTGAAACAATATGTTTTTAAACCCTTCGAGCGTAAAGATGGAATACAGTATATGTTTTTATTCATTCAGTCACGGCTGAACCTCCTTCACTCGCAGGATTTTAGATGTGATAAAAGATTGTGCGGTAAATGCTGTGTCAAAACCAATTTTGTTTGTGTAAAACACTCCGAGCGATGTCAATGAGAACATTCAATAGTGCATTCCGCGATCTATGCTGTGCACATCCAAATTCCCTCACCGGTTTAAAAATCTATGTTCTAGTGTTACCTCATTGCTCTTTTCGTGCGGTCATTGGTTTCTGCCTCTCTCAATTTCCTGATGTTTTGTTTTTATTTGTGTTCTGAACCAAAAGTTGAAGAAAGTAATTGTTTCGTGTTTGCAATTTTTTAGTACTAAAACTGACTTTTTCGATACTTAGTTTATTGCGTCTTAAGGTTCTAAATTGTACACTTGTTCTTTACTTGTGTTTATCCTTAATATCCTTTATCTTTTTAAGTAGTATCCTTGTTTCATCTAAGGAATTAGAGAAATAAATATTTTCTTACCTACCAACGGCATTGATTTTCATGCTTTCACCTACCTGTACGTACCAACCTGCAAACCAATAAAATGGCCCTACGTTAAAGTCCATATCGCAGAAAAAGCGTAAGGAGCATAAGTCACTCTTTTTGGCTTCATCCTTCAAAATAAAAAGAGTTAACTTCTTCAGGACGCGACGACGCATTACGTGCAAGACACTGAGCTCTGATTTTTCAGGATATTTTGATAAATAATGCTCAGAAGTGGGTATTAAAAAAAACCCAAATATTTTAAAGCTTCTGTTACTCAAATAAAATATAAATCATCACAAATGGTCGAACAAAACATAAACCCTTTCGTAATTTCGTATTGTTAATGTCAATAACTCGCGCGATCCGAATTTCTCAAAATAGCCAAAATGGCTAAGTCTGTCGTTCTCGTCAGTATTAAATTCCCGTCGTTCTAGTGCTAACCGTCGGATTCTGACTCATAGCCGATGAGACAGGTTGAATTGTCCACTAGCAGTTGCGGTCAGAGTTTGAAAGTATACTGCCTACCAAGGGTCTGACACTCGCATTACTCCAATGTTTATACATTTCACCCAGAGCACTCTAGGGGTCAGGCGCTAACTATCAGCGCGACAGCACGACATGTGTACGCTTTAATTGAATATATGGCAGATTTTATTGGAAAATTACCTATTTATTTCTCAGGGGAAACTTCAATAGGTAATTGTATAATCAATTCTGCATCCTGAAAAATTCTGGAACCAGATTGCAGCGCAATAATGCCGTCCAGTCCTTCTCTTGGCGTTTTCGCAGTGTACTTTCTCGGCCATCTTATTTGTTTACTTACGGTTGCGATGGCGATGTCTCGTGTGATCCCAGGCGCATTTTAAATGTACGCTGATAAGCGTCTTACAACAAAAGGAATAATTACAGCATTTTTCACAAAAAATAAAATATTTTTATGGCAAAAACATACAATCTTTATGTTTTTCACGCATACTTATTTTTCCATTTGCGCCTGAAACAATTGGCGCTAGTAGTAATCCATACGAGATCACGCAATTCCGTCAGACCCTTGCTGCCTACATTCCCACTGCGATGCCTTCGCTTCAGAACAGTTGTGTTCCATTCAGCGCACCATCTTCAAGCGAGCGTCACAAATAGTGTATTTTTTTTCCTCCGTTATTGCGAAACGGTACCGGGAGAAGTGTTCCCTGTAGAGGGCAGTAGGGACGGGCATTATTACTGAGGTTTGTTTTCTATATTTTTTTCTTCTGCAAATGAAAAAAGCAAGCAGAAAGAAAACTGTTTTTTTTTGTCACGCTCGACTCTAGCATGTGTGTTGTGTCTCGTGTCTGTGTCTCCCTCCCAGTCGCCGCATCTTCTCCCGCCAGCGGCACCTGCGTCCTGGATTCTGACTTCGGCTTTACCCTCAACTGTGGCTTCAAGCAGTCCGGCCTCTTCAGGGTGCGAAATCTCGGTGGCGTCAAGGGCTACTGGGGCGTCGGTGAGTTCTTCTTGACCGGACAAGCCTTCCTCTTTTTGACGAGGGGAAAAAATATGAAGTAACGGACCGGATCGACATACTGAAACGACGACAATATCCACGAGACTCCCCCATAAAACAATTGAGACAAACTGTTTCTGCTGTGTCGTATTAGGTGATACCTAGAATGCCGTACTTAATTTCTTCTTTTCCTTGGTTCGCATCTCGAAAAGTATGCATCTCGAGAAGTTCGTAACACGAAAAGCTCGTGTATCGAAAAGTTTGGATATCGAAAAGTTCGTAACTCGAAAAGTTTGCACCTCCAAATGTTCGTAACTGAAAAAGTTTCGTATCTCAAAATCCATTTTTCCATTTTATCTTATGAGTAATCAATCTTGAGTTGCCAGATTCAAAAATTTGAAAAAAAACTTAAATAATTCATTTTTGATGCTGGAAGTGCGCGCCTTCGAAAATAGTCCAATTCAATGAAAGAACTATGTTTCCAATTACGAACATAAAAAAACCTGTTAAAGCAATTGACGGAGAATCATAGCTTCTTGAAAAGGCTTCTTACATTAGCTCTTGGTTTTCCGTACCTGGGATGATTCATTTCCATGAATTATGTACTTCAAATTATTGAAATTAGTACATGAATAGTCTCTTTGAATTTTTTTTAGCATTCTGAAGAAAACTACTGCCTTCAGCTATTAGTCTAATCTCTCGACCTCCCACAATGGCCATTGGTGCCCAAGCTTTTTGTAACTGAGAAAATACGTAACCTTCCCTGAGCTCGCCAAAGATAAAACAAACACATTTTCTAACCTTTTCCTTTTTGTGGCAATGTAGGATTAAGCCTAATAATTTCGATTAGCAAATCATTCCCTAGCTATGAAATTCCGCCGGGAAGTGGTGTCTTCAATCTTCATGGCTTGATATTGCCAACGGGGTTGACATTATTTATGAGTGACAACGGGAAATTTTGCAGGCAAAGGGGCACTACCTAATAAGAGATGCACCAGGTTTTGATTCGGGAGATTTTTAGAAGTAAGAAAATGAATACAAGGCATAATCGAAAAGTAGTTTTACATTAAGGACACAGCCGCGGTTTCCTCCATCCAACTTTTTTGCACCTGAAAGAAATATCAGAGTCCAGCAGCATAGAAACTATACGCTTTTATACTTTTATGACAACAAAAGTGCATGACCTTTTGCTACAAATGACTTATTAGGGTATTGACAATGAAAATATACGACGATATCTGAAATTTTACATTGCGATGCTTACCTAGGAAAGAGACTGTAAACATACATGGTGTTTTCTATAAATAATAGATAGTGACGTAGACATTATAGAAAGGGAGTATACTTGCTACTGTAAAGACGAATTGACACAGTTTACTCAACAGACTCGCCACGTAGCAATGTACCAACAATAGGTCAAAAAGAACCCCTACTGACTTTATCAAAATGACGCATCCACTATCAGTAAAATATTAATGGAGGACGGGTATACACAGAAGCCCAGCGAAGTGACAAAAACTACGACGAAAATGTGTACTACCCTCAATACCTTAGCATTGCTCATGGACAGAGACGTGGCAGCTTAACTGCATAATAATGCTAAAAAATATTGGCGAACTTTTATACCTTTATGACAAAAAATACTATAACCAATAATGAAATTAAGAAAGAGTACCTGCTATCGGTGTGGTCATGCACGACGACATAAAATGAATAACATAAACTGAAGGAGGACTCTGTTATAAATGGACTTTGGATAGAAATCTTAGTTGTTAAATGGGCATGTGGTTGGTCTATTTCGTTGAAATAGTTTTAACAAAACCAATAAAAACTATCTTAACATATATGCATGTATCTATGGAGGTAAAGCAATTAACCTTTCTCACTACTAATCTTAAACGGAATACATATTATCACTATAATTTTCTCACTGACTCTATGGTGAGAAGAGGTACAATGCACGCATAGCCTCATCAAGGCTCAAGTAATAAGTATTTTAGAGGGGCTTTTGCAAAACATACTTTAAGATTTTTCAGTGAAAAAATAACTTTATTTGATGTAAGGATGTTTTTTCCGTTTAACTCAAAAATCTGGTTCCTGTTTTTGTGGTGCTTCACTAAATGAAAAACACTTCGGAGTATCCGAGCTTACGTACGCACTTTTTGGCAGTGGGATTTGCAAGAGTTCAAAATTCACATCTTTTGAATTAACTTTTCAGAGCTGTCACGCTAGATGTATTTTCATGACATTCCTATTTGATCCAGAATTCAATTTTTTATCACGTATTACGATTTCGTGTGAATATTGCGTGGTGAATTTGAAATTACCTGGAATAAATAACATTTATTGTATAAGAGATTTTCCATTTCTTTCCAGGATTCAGCGTCGGAGATGAACTAGGTTTCGAGCAATCTCTATCAAATCTGGAAGGAAATCGCCGAAGGTCGACGCAGGTGAGGAATTGTTGCAAATAAATTTAGCACCGTCTTGTGACCGCTTTTATGGTTTAGAGGTTGTCGTTTTGCGAATCAAACGGAATTTTGGTCGGCCACAGTCGCACGCCAATGACCTGACTTTTTGTTATAAAACATTTTATGATAGGATTTTACTGTAACATCAGAAACTCCTGTAAAAGCAAGCAAAACACAGTTTCATTGGAAGAAAGGTGCTTAATGACGGATATATTAAACAGAGCTCAGTTCACAGGCAGTAAAAAACGACTTAAACAAAACGTAATACATACTGTTGTATTGACAAGAGTGATGAATATTTTCAGAAAAGAGACTTTAAAAGTGCATTTCATGACAATATGAAAGTTGCAATCATGGTAAACTATACATTGATCTCCAAAAATAAAATAGGCAGGTATTTTTATTCCAGAACATTATATAGTATAGAGGACCGAGGTAATATAAATCGAAGTAGTACCACATGATTTAGTAAAATAGGAAACTTAATCACTTAACGCAACGATATTTGAATGACTCATAATGCACGAAAAGTTAATAACTTTTACACAGGGTTTTATAGTCTATGCTATAAATAGGCTGGTTTTAATGCGATATAAAGAGAATAATTCAATTTGGTATTCCTTGAGCAGGTGATGGCATTCTATTGATTGTTATATTCGTCAATTAGAACAATTGTCTATTTATGAATCAAGACGAAAAATAGTGTTGAAAAATTTGTGATTCTTACATCAAGTGAGGCCATAATTGTTTGGCACATCTTCATCTTGGGTCTACTCAAATAAAAATGAAGGCAAAGGTATAATAACAAATATTATTTCAGGCTCTTTGCTTGGCTAATATTTTCCCTAGTCTCCTCTTACTCCGATTCTCATCATTCATTACTTCCTCCAAAGCATAATTTTACTTGACCACCGATATAGAAATGATATTTCGTGGATTGCATATAAAATACACATATTTAAATGCATACTTGTTTGTTGAATCTAAAGAGGCATTGACTGGCTTACCCTGTCTAAAGTTTCAAACTGCTGCTCACAAAATATAGTTAGGTACTACGTATTTGGACCTATGTCTCCACTAACTCCGATGTCTTCCTCTAAAGCATTAATTTACTTGAAAGACTTTTTTCGCGGCTTTCGTGTAAAATATATATTCTTTAATACTCGTTTAATTAGACCAAGATGGTCATTAACTCTTTTTTTTACTGTGTCTTAAGTATGAAACTGGCGCTCACAAAATGCACCTCGCATTTTATCAGTATCCACATGTATTCCCAATTTTAATTTTGCCAAAATTGAGTTAATCCGATGGGTTCTTCGATCTCTGATCAAAATTATCCTTCCACCTAACGTTATATCGGAGTCGCCTCTAGCTTCTTCCTACTTTACATCACTACGTCAAATATAGCATATTTAAAGCATCACCATGCATTACTGTGGCTTTTTTATGTGTAGAACTGTAATAATGTAAACATTTCAATAGAATACATTTTGGACATTTCCATGATTTAATGTTGGACTTCGTCACGAGTGCTTGGGACCCATATGAGATAGAGATAGTGACAAAATTGGAAAAAAGTGCAAAGAAAGGCAGAACGCTACATGAGAGATGTGATAGTGATATGCTGACTAGATTGCGCTGGGAAAGTTTTAAAGGAAAAGCGGGCAGCATACAGGCTAGGAAACCTGTACAAGGTCTACAGAAAGGATAACGGATGGTAGGAAGTCAGTCAAATATTGCTAGAGCCAAGCCGAATCGAAAAAAATGACCATAGTTTTAAAATAAGGGCACGACAGCGAAAAACCGACACAGGAAAATTTTTCTTCATTAAAACAAGACGATAGAGGAGTGGAATGCCTTACCTGTAGTTAAGTCTTAAATCCTTTCCAAAAATGTTATAAGGAGTTCAAGAAAAGACTTCACCTCGCAAAATTTAAGCTAACCATTTCATAATTTTTTATAATGCAATAATTTCTTCTTTCAGGAGATATAGGTCAAAAAATTTTAAAAATATTTAATCTCTTTGCCGACGCTTAGAATGTGCATGAATGCTTCTTCAGGGCATAATGAAAATTGTTGGGTGCATTGTACATTAACTGAATTCGGTTTACAATTTTGGAACATAGTTACTTTTAAAAATATAATACATTTGATTTTTCAATTTACCTTAGAGAGAGCTCCTTCTGAATCAATTGGGTATTTTCCAAAATTTTAAATTTAAGTAAACGGATCTTCATATGTTACTTTAACTCAAACAAGTTTGCGGAGTGAAAATAGTTTTAAATTGATTCAATATTAATTGAGATATTTAAGATTAAAATATTCGAAATTTCAATTTTTTTTACGCGGCTGTGAAACGAAATCTGATTGGCTTGACGTCATTTTCGCTGAGCGATAGACAGTTGTGAGGGAGAAAGTGAAGGACTGTAGAAGAGACAGTATATTTAAAGAGTTTTCATTGAAAACAAAGGCTATGGCGTGCAATGGTTTTATTAAAACCACATCAGATAATTTACCCAAAGTATATATGTTTATGGTAAGCGTTTTTATGAAGAAAAACGAGCGATTTACTGCTTCCGAAATCCGTGGAGCTTAAGTCCACAAAATGAAAGAATTAAGTTTGCTTGTAAAATCATCATTGCTGTTGTTTATCATTTTAATGCATATAATTATGTATTTGGTGTATGAGCTTAATTGTTTTCCAATACACTCATAATCATTATAATACGTATTCTTTATTTATCAAAGTCCATACCAGTCCATGCAAAAGTAAACAAACAGTACCTTAGTAACATATCAACATAACACAGTACTTGCCAAATATTTACGCTGCAAATACTTAACACACTTAGGACGTTAATTTGTGATTGTTTGTAGAGGTTTCTATAAGTGGCTTCTCTGCTATAGAAATGCCTAAAAATAGATTCTCATCTCCTAAATGTCTATTCAAAGTTTAATTTAAGTGTTGCTTTATTATAAAGATTCTCTTGAGAGTTATGGTGGTAATGCTTATAGATACGTCCAAGAGAAGAGAGATAGACCACTGTGAACAGTCATTGGACGAAACACCACCCGTTTACATATAAAAAGGAAACGCTCTTATGAAATTACGCCTTGCATTTATTAAAGTCCCTTATTGTTCGGGGGAAAAACGAATTCCCATACCTATCCGTTCGGCAAAATATCTCTCTTAATTTATCGTTTCTGTCGGACCTGGAAATATAGTGGGGTTCTAATATGATGTTCTCCGTGTCGCTCTGAAAGATATCTATTCTTAATTGCTCAAGTAATCTAAGCCTAGCGCGCAGACTCCGAGTCTCTAGCGGCTCCCAGCCTAATTCGTTTAACATCTTTGTAACGCTGTCTGTACGCCCGTAGCAGTTTTTGACGAATCGCGCAGCTTTCCTTTGTATTTTATTAAGTTCCCGGATTAAGTCTTTCTGCACCGGATCCCATGTGCTCGCTGCATATTCAAGGTGTGGCCGGACGAGTGCGAAATAGCACCTCTCTTTTACTTTTTCATCTGAAAATCTTCCAACAATACGCTTGACGAATCCTAGCTTCTTCAGAGCTTTGCCACAAATATTTCTTATATGTGTTCCCCACGATAGGTTCGAGGTAATCGTAACTCCCAGATACTTCACTTTATCTGTCGCCTTTATCTTAATGCCATCCACAGCATATACACGGGGATAGTTGGACAACCTCCGCAAGAAATGTACCGCCGTGCATTTGCTCAGATTAAGTTCGAGTCCCCACTCTTGGCTCCACACATGAACGTTGTTTGAAGCATTGTGATCGATACATGGACCACTACCACCGGGAAAAATGCTCCATGTAATGTAACTGGTTATAATGGAAAGCCCGATAGGCTATTTAATTATTCCACAGTACCTACGGTTGAAACTCCGATCCACACATCCGCGTGACCATCATTAAGTCCCGTTTCAAACGAGGTGGAGTGAAAGTTTTGTACACAGGATGCGAATCGGTGGACGATGACGAATTCAGGCGAGCAAGAGTGTTGGATGTTGGTGAATATCCTGCGTGATCTTAAGCGCGCTTACAGCAAAGATGACCGCAAAAGACAGCGTAGGATGAAATATCAACGAGAGATCTATTGAGCAATGAAATCGAGGAATGGGGAATAACGCTATGTGGATCTGAGTCTCACAGTCAAAGTGGGCACTTTGAAACTGTTCGACGAACAGAAACGAAAGTATTTTATTAAAGGGTTATGTACAATTTTGCATCAACGAAAAAAAACTTCGTGATCCAATACATCTGTTATATCAATTGCACTGATATATCCATATATATAAACATCCAAAACGTTGGCAGAAGTTTTACATTTTTTATTTGACCTAATACTCCTGATATTTACATCGTCAAATATAAGAGGTCGAGAAAACATATCATTTGAATTATTTAGGTTGATAGAGATAAGGAGATGCCTAGACCGGATCCATGTCGTTTTAAGTTAGAGTTAGCAGTAGATTTTAGCCTTAGGTTTTAGAGTTCCATAAATAAGTAGGTATGTATTGTGTTTGCCTAGTAAGTAAAGAATTGCGAAAGGTTCAAACAGGTCTGTGAAAATTAATGATTAATATCTTATCTTATCCTTAATGTTATCCAGATTTCCATAGTATGTAAACTGTCATATCGCGTGCACTCACTAATATAAACTGACTTATCTTTGACTGCTAAGTAAATGTAAGTGGGTCATTCCATGTCAACTAGCTAGAACAAGTGATTGCCCGGTAACCGATTTTGACAAATTTGTCAAATCGTCATCATTTGACAGGAAATTGAAAACCCCGAAGCCGTTTTGTAGTGTATGCAACCGTTTACTAGAAATTGCAACGTCGAAAAATTAGAATTTTACAAAATTTTCTATACATTTGACGGCATATCTCCGGGAATATTGAAGCTACATATTTATAATTATTAAAAATAATGTTATTATAATTTCAACAAATTAAGACCCTTAAAAATAAGATCTTTTGTACATTTGTAGCTTCAATATTCTCGGAGAAAGGCCATCACTTTTGTAAAATTCTAATTTTGTCACGTGCAATTTCTCATAAAAGGTTGCATGTATATATAACAAAACGGCTTCGGGATTTTCAATTTCCTATCAAATTATGACAATTTGCCAAATTTGGTCAAAATCGGTTACCCTTAAGTGTCATTTTTGCCGATTTTCTGGGTGGAGTGACGTGGAATGACCCAAGTAGTTTTCGGCCAGGTGCAACCTAACTGCAAGACAGCCACTAAATTTGAATGTTTTTCAATTTCATTTTCTTCGATGACGCTCCCATCAAACACGGGACGGACGAATTGACGACAACCGTTCTCCGGAATTCAACAAATGTGGACAACTGTGACCTTCCAACGATGTTGAAATGCACACGACGACGCCAACTGACGCTGCACGACTCTATTCTGTTTGACTGCCTATTGCGCTCGTCCGACGTCGCTTCTGCGACTCCACGGCGACTGTGAACGACGCTGCGGTCACTTTGAACGGCATGACGACGCCGGGCAACGCCTAATTTCATGCCGGGCAACCGACAACCGACGACATTCAACGGTGGACACACTATGAACGACGCCCATTACGTACTCAACGTTGTTCCTCCCTCCTACGATGGCCAACAACTCTACGCCCATAATTTAATAATAAAAAAAATCGACTTTGGACGATTGACACTCGCAAACCAATTCAACCAACGGATAATCGCCGAATATCTATCGGACATGACCAACTGCGTCATGACAAAAACGTGACGGTTTACCCACAAATGCCTCGACAACGATGTGATATCCACCACCAATGAAATAACTGTGGACGACCAATCAACTAACTGCCGGTAACTAAAACGGGCGACATTCTACGATACACCTACGAAAACTCAACGTCTCTCCAACGAATACCAACAACACACCAACTCCATGACGACACCGCAACGAAAATATAACCTCGACGATCAACTTTGGGCGACTCAAACGGACAACGATTACAACGATGACGCCACGTGTGACATCCACCGACCTTGGTTACTCAAACGAATGACACTGCATCACTACGACCGACTCACCCTGGAAACCCAACACCCTTCCTACGACATACAAAAACGCAACAAAACGCCTCTGCGACAATGCAACGATGGCGCAACGTGTGACGACCACCGAAAATGAATTTTTGGGCAAATTAAACGGACAAAATTCCAACACCACTCTGCAACGATGCAACTTTATCACGACGTATCATACCCAACAATGATCAATTGTTGGTGACTTCAACGGGCGGGATTCCCCTACGACGGCCGACTCTGCACTGAAAACGCAACTCCCATCTGACGGCACTTAAATCGACGACTCATCCAATCTGAAATGTGGACGACAGGGCGGTGTGGCGACGACGGGACAGACGGACGTCCGGTCCCAGAGGGGGGCGGCCGCCCTGCCCCCCGGGGGCAGCCTGAACCAGGCTTACTCCCGCCGCACCAACCCCGCCTCAAGCCCTCAGGTCCTCCCCCTGCCCCCCTTCAAACCCATCCCCACCGGTTCCAACTTGAGGTCCGACTCAGTGGCTTCCGCGTCGCAGGGCGGCAGCGTGGCCGCGGCCGTCGCCAGCGCCACCCAAGGGTCAAGACGGCGCGCCGCGACGGCCTCCTCTTCGCCGTCGGCGGACGTCTCGTCCAGTGTCATCCGAACCGTGAAGGCGCCCACGCTGGTGGCGGTGCCGGTCGGGACGGCGACCAGGGTGGCCACGATACCAGTTGGCACGGCGACCAGGGTGGCCGTGCCGGCGTTCCAGGTTATGCCCAAGACATCCCTCTCCAGGAGTTCGGACGCCGGAGAGGACTTCCGGAGTTCCCTCGGGGAGTTCATCAAGCTGCCTAAGGTGAGTTTGTTCGGGTCAACAACGTGTGCATGTCCAAGGTGATGGTATTAGTAACATGACAAGTTAAAAAAATCTCCAATGGACCTAATAAATTGGCACCACTCGTTAAAATTACACAACAATTACTGTGTTGGTTTGCGGGAAAAAGGGGCAATTCCACGCCAGTGACCAACCACAAACTCTCGACCAGAAAACCCCTGTTGTGGTTTACGGGAATGTTACTTCCTCGCCAGTGAAAACCACAGACACACACACTTAACCCAAATAGGAATCCTTCACTAGGGCTAATGGGACGCCGCTAAGGATGCCTGGGTTATGAACACAAACACACTCACAAGCACTCAAGAAATCACTCACACACACACTCAGACGGGCCCAACTCCTGGGAGAATCTAGCTCAAATGAACGTAGTCAAAAAACGGCACAAAAACAAGAAAAGACGAGGGTGTACATCGGATATGCATATTTCGGCCACAAGGTGGCCCTCTTCAGCGAACTGAAGGGAATAATCTTACAACGCAAGGTTGTAAGTGGAATTGCCCTTTTTTCCCTCAAACCAACACAGCAATTGTGGTTTAATTTTGACGAGTGGTGCCAATTTATTACGGCCATTGGAGATTTTTATAACTTGTCACTTCAAGAAGCCGTAGAGCTCACGTTCCCCAGATTTATTAATAACATGTTTTAAAAAATATTTTTAAAAAACATGCCCATATTCAAGTGTACTAAATAGTAAAAAATAATTTTTATCACTCTCCTAATCTGGATCTGATTAAGAAAAAAAGCGAGAGCAAGTAAGTGTGCCAAATTTCAGCTCAATTGAACATTGGGAAGTGGGGATTTTTAAAACAAGATTCCATCCTGACAAACCAACAGACAAACATGTGAAGTTAATATAAGCATGGTAAAATACAGTGTTTTCCACAAGAATAAGGTTTATTGCTCAACTAGTGTCAATGTACTACAGTATTTTTCCAAACCCCTCCCCCCTTCATGTAAAGTTGTCTCTAAAAATGAAACTTTCAATTCAAAAATGCATTTTCTCAATTATTATTGAGTGAGTTTATTTTTAGGGATAGGTTGAAATAAGACAAATGAAGTAGCCAAACTAGATAAAATCGTGAGAGCCTATATAATCTCAATTGGAACAAGTAAAATTCATTTGCAAATTCTAAAAATCAACCATGAAGCATGGCGCAAGGTGCTGTGCTCATCTACTTTGTTCTCTCCCCTCCCCACGTGTCTGACTGCTGCCTTGAAAAGTGTTGTCACTAGGTTACTCTTTAACCCACGAGAAGGTTAAAATGTAAACAATTTGATGGCATGAAGAATTGCAACATTCTAGAGGCAATGGTTCAGTTACATTGAGTTGAAGTAGATTAGATTGTTGTTGGGGGGGCCTTCGTCAGGAGCCCGGGCACTTAGACCTTTCTTGGTCCATTGTGCCAACCCCTTGCCTATCTGCCACTTGCAGACAGGCAAGTGGCAGATAGGCAAGGCACTCCTGCCTCGCCCCAGTACCAGGTATAGAGGATGTCCTCCCTCCAACCGGCCCGGTCTGGGTCTCCCTCTGGCCTCCCAGTATTGGTATGGAGGGAGTATCATATCTCCATCCATGCCTGGTCAAGGTATGGAGGAGGGTCACCCATCCAACCACCGTCTGGGCCCAACATTGCTTAACTTCGGCATTCTGATGGGAACCGGTGTTTCAACGTGGCTAGGCCCTTTCCCAGAGAGTTGAAGTAGATGCATGGGGTGTAAGAAACACCCCATGTTCCCTTCCTCATGTCAAACTCTGTAGTATTGTTGATGCGATGCTGACAAGTAAGAAACGCAAACAGGTGCATTGTAACAGCAACGATCATTAGAGTGAACCCCTCCTTCCCCTTTCTTACCCCCCCACCGTAGGTTTTTAGGTGACCCCCTCCCCACCTAAGTTGATAACGTAGTTTATGCACGACCCCTTATCTTTGATTATGCTGAACATGTTTCTACTCCATGGTGGAACCAATATTTATTTTACAACAAGGCCTGATTTTAGAGAATTTTTTTACTGGCTGTTAGCACTTAAAGTCTTATATCTAATAAGTCAAACAGTCACATAAATCATCTTTGAGCAAAGCTTGGGTCAAAAGTGGAGAAAAGTTTTGTGTTACTTTAAGCAAAATGCCAAGAAAATATCCTCATGTGTATAATAATCATAATCCAAAGGGTACATCAAATTCCTAACCTTAATGAGAAACTCCAACTGATTTGCTAAAATAAATAGAGTGAGTGTAACATATTGTAGTCATATCCTAGTTCCTAAAATTTTCAATGCAGCTATTTAAATAACAAATTGCCATCACTCATGATAGACACCCGCCAGCCACATGCTGTGGGCGTCCCTCATGAGCAACTCACATACTCAACGTGTTAACCCATTCAATGCGGATGCCTTGAATTCAAGGCATCCCATGCAAGCCAGAGGGGCGGATGCCTTGAATTCAAGGCATCGGTCCCGTTACTTTTCTCGGTTTTCCCTAGTTCCCAAGCGTCGGCACTGACACTTTCAACTTCCTTCAGCGTCTTAGGCTTGCTCTAGGCACACGTGGATGAGTTTCGTTCTTTGCTGGATGTGTTTTCGTTTTATATAAATAAAAGAAAATAACCCTTCAGCGTGGGAATAAATGTCATGTCAACAGGTCAGCATTGAATGGGTTAATATACTAACTGTATCAAAAGACATCTGCCACTTTGGCATTAAAAAAGCATACTTTGTGGAACATAAGGATGTGATTGAATTTGGATCATTCATTTTCCAAATTAAATCCCATAAGTGACTAACCATCTGAAGGAAAGAGATTAACCTTTATCTTACAGATTAAAATTTCTGCTTCAAATGCTGCCAGCTGGATTTAATTTTGAACACTCATTGTCAGTAGAAACTCTATAGGTTTAATACCACATCCAGCGTACAATATATTGTACGCACAGCCATAGGACCCCACATTCCAGCGTACATTTAAATGTACGTACGCTAGTCCTATAAAGGTTAACCATCAGAGCTAAAAAGGGATATGGGCTATTGAAAAGAGTGCGACACATGAGGGTTTAATCATTAATGTTTGGCTTTTTCACTCTCAGATAGATCTCACTATTGTTTTTTTAGTGTATCATTTCACCTAGTACCTACCAATACCTACCATGTCAAAAGGTTTTTGATGCTCATGATGGAATGCTGTTTTAATAAAAAAATTAACATGAGAAGAAGCAGTATTAATTTTATTATAAAATAAGGTTTGAATGAGAACTTTTTTAAGAGCCAATATATTGGCACATTGAGCATCTTAAGGATTAACAGTGCACACAACTCTACAAGTGCTAACAAAGCATAAATTAACATCTGATTAATAATCTGAATAAATTTCTTTCCTTCTAGTCAACTTCTCAATCAATTCAGAGGGGTGTGACTCTCAAGGCAGTGGCACCACCAAGTACATCATCCAAAAAGGTTGCGGTTGCTGTGAAGCCAGACTCCTTGTCCACTCGCACCCTCAATTCAGAATCTGCTTCCACTCCTTCCAAGCCAGCTGCGACCTCACTGACCCCTTCAGCGATTGGACAATCGATGGAGGCCATCGCCAAGGCTTCTAATGTTAGCGTGCAGACTGTTGCCTCTGCAATTGCAGCCAAGCTGAGGAGACGCCAACAGTCACTCGAGCAAGCAGCCAAGGATGCCAATGCCGGAGCCACTGCAGCAGCCCAAGTACGAAATGCCGCTGTTGCAGCGAAAAAACAGCCGTATCGTCCCAAGCCATCTGCATTGGCCAGCTCCAGAGGAAGAGTCATGAACGCACCCAGAGAATACTATCCAGTAGGCTATGATAAAGACTTTGATGATGGTTTTGCTGCCCGTGTTGACCTACCAGAGACATCCTTCACCTGTGGAAACCAGAAGCACTTCCCAGGTCTCTATGCAGATGAGGATCTGGGGTGCATGGTGAGACACCTATGGTTACTTCCATTACAGCTTTACATTATAACTGTTGTTTAACATTCACCCTGTCCATATACATATCAATTTTAGTTTTATTTTGTTTTATTCATGGATTTGGAAAAACCAAATCATTTTCCAATTTAAAATAGATTACATTGCATAGAAATGTGCTATATTTCAACATGTGGCACAGAATGCTGTATGCAATGAGAATCATGATGGCATCTGACTGATTTGCTTCACTAAACTACACGCACATAACAAAATCATGAAGACATCATAGGCTATCTTGTATAACCTCATCCTCGCTTTTCCCCTCCCTTCTGTCCTCTCACCCTCCTGCACCACGCCTAACATTGTCTACATCCTCCTCTGCCAATACTGCCCTTCTTTCTATATTGGCTTATCCACCACTCCTCTCAATATTAGAATGAATGGGCACCGCTCGTCTTGTAACGATTGCCCCTCCCTCTCTGTTTCTCTCCCTGTCGCCATTCACGTCTCCTCCCACAACTCCACTTTCAATAACACTTTTAAAGTCGGTCTACTTGCTTCCCTTCCCCCTTCTTCCTCTCCCCTTCAGCTCAAAGATCTTGAATCTTCTTGTATTTTAATCCACCAGGCTTTCTCGCCCCCTGGACTCAATAAATCACACTAGTTTCTCCCTCCCCCTCATCTCATCTCTCCCTGCTTCCTCCACTCTCCTCTTCCTTTTGCTCCCCTTTTTTCCTCTCTCCCCGCTCTTCGTCTTTCCCCTCCTTCCCCTCTTACACCTTCCTCTCCCCCTCCTTCCCCTTCTACCCCTCTACACCTTCGTCTCCCCCTCTTTGCCCTCCCATACCTCAATCTCTATCCCTTTCCTCATTCTTACTCTCCACCTATAGAAAGATGGAAGCTGCTGTCCATCGAAAAATCGGAAGTTTTAATTTGTGAGTGTTCTTTTTTCCGTTTGTATATTTTTATCGGCCACCCTCATGGCATATTGTTTATTTATCACCCGAGTGATTCTCCTAGAAGTTTATATATATATATATATATATAAAACTATAAAAACGTATATATAAAATTGTTGTGGCCTATTGGCGAAAATTTCGTTTTGTGTATATATATATAATATATATACACAAAACGAAATTTTCGCCAAATTGTGTATATATGTATATATATATATATATATATATATATATATATATATATATATATATATATATATATATATATATATATATATATATATATATTGTAATGGAAGATATGATGATATATCTGCATAATATTGGCTAGTAATGATGATTTTATCATGAAGATATTACCTAATATCTTCTGAAAATGCAGTGATGAACCACCAGTCCAGGTGGATATTTTCTTAAGGCCATTTCTGCATACATGAATTTTTATGTTAAACTACTGCTACCAATAATTTTTATTCCAAAATGATGGCCCATGCATACATTTTATTCTTTTATTTCAAAAATCTCCAAAATTAATGCAAAATATTCTTATTCTATGATACCAAATGTTTTTGTTACCCTGTCATAGTGTGTGTTTGTGAATGTTTTTGTAAATTCATAAGATGGGTCATTTTACTGACTGAAATGGTGTGGAATTGGTATAGCATAAATCTTTAAAAAGATTCCTATTCAAGGGTTAGAAATCATAGGTAGAAATAAAGGTACCTAATGCAATTTATGATAAAGATCCTGGATTTAAAATTTTGAAAAACTATGCCATAGTTCTAATTACATATTTCGATCACTTTCCAGGTTTTCCATGTCTGTGCACTCACAGATGAAGGATTAATAATGAAGAGTTTCCTCTGTCCAGAATCAACACTGTTTGACCAAACAATACTCAAATGCAACTGGTGGTTTTATGTCGACTGCAAAGCATCTAGGAAACTATATGACTCTAACATTCCTGTATCAAAAAGCTACCAGCTGATGAAAGCTCTTGCTTTCTTTTCATCGTACAAGAGTTAAGGCTGTCATAAGGAGATGAACTGATCTTAGTCAACCTAGAAGAAAGAAATCAAATACCTACCTAATCAAAGCATTTGCTTCCACAGTATGTGCATCAGAAGGATTGATATCCTCAAATCCTCATGAAACAGATGGAAGAGTTTATAGTACGTGAAATAAATATGTATGTAGCTCTAAAATATCCGGCGCATATGAGGAGAGAAATAATGGACAATTTCCTTTGAAAATGGGGCGGCCACTGCCACTGATTATATTGACCTTCATTAACATATAGGAATACAAATTGAAGACCATCCTCTTTGTTTTCACCTCCTAATGAAAACAATAATTCTCATTAATGAATTATTCCATGGACTATATTTGCATCTGCCTCATTGCTACCTATGCGTAATCAAAGTTAGAATATTGGTGCACCTTCAGGTTTAATCTCATACAGATTTGTTATGTGGTGATTATGGAGATGAAAATGAAATCTAAAGGGTAAAGAAACAGCCTGAAATGTTTTTAGAGTTATGTAAAACAGTTCAGCTGGGTTTCATAAAAATCAGTGGATACATGGTTCACAGGATATGCCATGGAATATTGCTCACAAAGGACTGATACATATAATTACATTTTAATACTCAGAATTTGGGATCACATTGAAGAGACCAAGACAAAAATTTTGGGTATGAAAATGATGCAGCAAGTTTGTGAGCTGTATGAAGCTTTTTCAGTCTAACACAGTACCTATATGAGGTTTTAGTATGTGCAATGTTTGCCTATTATGTATGTGTATGTATCATAAACAAAACCCTTGCCATTTAATGTTAAGGTTGATCAGAAATTAATAAGTGCATTTATAAATATATGTATGAAATTCATCATTCACTTTGGGGAACTAATTGTTGCATTCAACCAAAGGAAAAGGCATTTGTTCATGTGAATGTCTGAAGAGATAAAATCACAAAGAGATTTGCATATGTATGTACTTACCATGTTAATATGTAATATTAAAAAGGGTAACAGTCTTGCTGCTCTTTGAAAAGAGGAGAACGATTTGGCAACGAACGAAACTAAAAATAAATCACCAATTGCTCATTGATGTTTGTGGGAGTTAACTATTTGTGTTGAATGATATGATAGTTAGGATTTGTCTGTACATATAATTTTGAAGATTCAATTTGTTGGCAAATATTTATTTGAATAAATGTGTATTTATTATATAATCATTTTGGTGACATTAATTTATATGTATATATGTAATATCAGTGGATGGCTCATTTACAGAGCACAGGACTTGAAGAGGTAAGTGCCCCCCCTCCCAAAAAATACACGATAGGTATTTGACAAGTACCTAGGTACTTGTCGAAATCCATCTTGAAAAAACAGGAATACTTAGCCGTTCCACCAGGTATTGGCACCGAATAGTCAAGGAGGCGATTAAAATCAGGTTAGATAAGAGAAAGATGAACTGGGACACTGGGTTTCACCTCAGCAACACCTGGAAACCCATCATCCACAGCATAAGAAAAACGCAGGAGAATGAAACCAATCAGGTGACGCCTCCTCTACCGACCTGATGTATATAAGTCGACCGGATATTGTCAAGGCACTCATCACCCTGAGGATGTAGATTGTTAGTCAGGGGGGCCTTCGTCAGGAGCCCGGGCACTTAGACCTTTCTTGGTCCATTGTGCCAACCCCATACCTGTCTGCCACTTGCAGACAGAGGACAAGAGCACCTCGGTAGAGGTATGGAGGATTGGCTTCCCCCTGCCTCACCCCAGTACCAGGTATGGAGGGTGTCCTCCATCTAACCTTCCCGGTCTGGGTATATCTCCCACTGGCCTCCCGGTGGTCTGGAGGGAGTATCACCTCTCCATCCACGCCTGGTCCAGGTATGGAGTAGGGTCACCCATCCAACCACTGTCCGGGCCCAATGTTGCTTAACTTCGGTGTTCTGATGGGAACCGGTGTTTCAACATGGCTAGGCCTTTGCCCCACCCTGAGGATGACTGCGGAGTCAGCTGTCAAAACGTCAGCATGGAGCTAGCTCTTACCTGGTTAGAATTCCGAGGAAGTTTCATCTACGCTGTTCACCAGGAAAGCCTGAAGTCATTTATCACCTACTTAATATGTTTCCGCCTCTTACATTATTCATAATGGTGACCACTTTGCATTGAAAATTACCATTTATAGGACTTTTGATGCAAGATGATTCAACAAATATTCTTTTTGCAATAATAACATCCAGGGTTGACAGGTAAGTCAAGCAAAATTTAATATCAAAACAAAATGTGAAAAGCAAAGCAAGCAAAATGTAACACTGAATATTTGAATAGTCCTCTTGGTAAACAGACAATTTTTAGTTAGAGATGATTTAAGTCTTTCACCAAATCATTAGAAAATTCAATATTCTTATCTGTTTGGAATATATAGGAAGTATGTTAATCCAGAGCAAGAGGCACCAGACCCCTTGTCGGACCCCTTTGTTAATTTTGTCTCCATATTTCTTCCATCTTGCTTGCGTATTGTGACCACCTGGTCCTTGTAGAGCTGGTAGATGATTATTCTGTCATTGAAGTCCAAGCCAAGTTTTTCCATAGTATTGAACATCATATTCCATTCAACATTATCGAATGCCTTCTCCAAGTCCACGAAGGCTATACACAATGGCTTGCTCACGTGGATCATTTTCTCTACCAGTAGTCTCAGGCATAGTATTGCCTCCCTTATCCCCATATTCTTCCTAAATCCAAATTGGTTTTCTAACACATTTTCTTCAATTCTTCTGCCTACTATAGCAATGATTTTGGAGGCATGTGACACTAGACTCAAGGTTCGGTGCTCCTCGCATTTCTCAGCCCTTGCTCTCTTCGGTATGGTCACCATTGAGCTCCTCTTGAAGTCTTCTGGCAGCTTAATGGATTCGTAGCAACCTTGGATTATCCCATATAGTGCGTCTCGTGCTTTTTCACCAAGTTCTTTGATTACTTCTCCGCTGATTTTATCTTCTCCGGGCACCTTTCCCTCCTTCAGGTCTCTTACTGCTCTCTCAAATTCGCCTCTTAGTATCCCTGGTCCACGGTTGTCTTCCTCCACTTGGTTTCGGTCATCTGTGAATGCTTCTCCTAGGGGGATTGGGCCACTGTATAGCACTTCAATGTACTGTTTAAATCTATTGCCGATTTCTCTATCTTCCATTAGCAATTTCCCACCCGAATCTCTGATGTTTTTGCATCTTGGACTTAAAGATTTTAGTGGACATATTTATTTAATTCCCGAGAATTTTGGTCACATATAACTATTTTTGCGGCAATAATGTCACAATATTTATTACGTGTAATTCTAAGTGATTACCAAAACGTCCCGTCTGTCTCTCCATTTCAAGACGCAAATGCCGTCATGACTCCATCGCTCTACAATTTCACCCTTTTTAATTCTTTGGGATACAATTTCCTTGGAATTTCCTACTCTGTTTGTCCGTAATGTCCCTGTGCAATAAGTTTTTTTTCCAGGAGTTCTCTAGCTATTTGCACACTTTTGTAATAATTGTATAAATAAATAGAATGGCCAAAACCCTCTCGGCCCTCAAGAAGTTTATGCACTACATTTATTACGTGCACCTGCCCTCCTACTTCCTTATCTGCCGACCCAGAGTAAATCAGCATTCGCATTACTATTCTGGATGGTTACGTTAACATATAAATTTTCATGCCGTACTTACAGCGTTTTGCTTTCATGTGTTGACATTCAAGTATTCTACCAGCTGATTGGTAGGTTCTTGGACAGTCCCGATTCTGCATCCCACCTCATAGACATTGTCTCGCTTTCCCTCCTAATGATGGCCCGTTGTTAGATCCCTCTTCAATTCTTCATATCTTCTACCTCCTCTTATTTCGTCCAGAATTCCTATCCTCTTCCTTCCTCTTCCACACTTCCCCAGTGTTCTCCCCTCTATCACTCTCTTCATCATGTCCTCTCCTCTCAAAACCTCCTCTATCCATCTCTTCTGCCTTCTCCGAACCTCTGCCACAAGCTTCCTTTCCTCTCCGACCATATCCAATACCTCCTCGTTCATCTTTCTCGCCATCCAGCTAACCTTCTCCATCCTTCTCCAAACCCACATCTCAAACGCCTCAAGTCTACGCACATCCTCCCTTCGCAATGACCAAGTTTCCGACCCATATAGCGCCACGCTCCATATTAAAGTTTTCACCAGCCTCTTCTTTACGCCTCTTCGCAGACCCCCCCTCATCAATTCCCTTCTCTTCGAAAATGCTTCTTTAGCTAGTGCAATTCTGCATCTGATGTCCTTACCACTAAACCCATTCTCCTCCAAACTACTATCCAGATAAGTAAACTTCTCGACCTGCTCTATCTTCTGCCCTCCCACCCAAAAACATATTCAGCTCCGCCTTCTAATTTCTAGAAAATCTCATTACTTTCGTTTTCTTGTGATTGATCTTCATCCCATACTTTTCGCACTGCACCTCTAATGCATTCACCATTGACTGCAACCCCTTGGCCGACTGACAAACCAATGCTTGATCATCTGCAAATCTCACTGATATTATCAGCTCCCCTCCAACCTTTATTCCTACCTCTTCCTCCCCCCATGCCTCCCTTGCCATTTCTTCTGAATACACGTTAAAAAGAAACGGCGATAGTGGGCACCCTTGCCGCACTCCCCGTCCTATCGTGGCCCATCCTGATTCTCAATTGGCTACCCTAACCTGCGCCGTCTGGTTCATATACAAATTCCGAATCAGACACCTGTCCCTCCAATCGACCCCTAATTTCTTTAACACTCCCATTAATTTCGTCCATTCCACCCGATCAAACGCCTTCTCGAAGTCTACGAAGCATGCAAAAACATCCTGCCCATACTCTAGGTTTCTTTCTACTAGCGTCCTCATCACCGCTATAGCGTCTCGCGTTCCCGTTCCTCTCCTAAATCCTAACTGGTCGTCACCCAGGTATTCATTTGCCGTCTTCTCTAGCCTTCTGTTCAGAATTCTCAGAACTACTTTGGCCGCGTGGGATATTAAGCTTATTGTCCTATAGTCTTTGCACGTTTTTGCCTTACTCTTCTTTGGTATAGGAATTAGTACAGTATTCGCGAAGTCTTCCGGCCACACTCCACCCTCATAAATCCTACGAATAAGCGCAAAAAGTGTTTCTCTTCCGTTTTTCCCCATGCTCTTTAAAAACTCTGCAGGTATGTCATCTATTCCCACCGCTTTATTCCTTTTCATGTCTCGTAGAGCTCTTTCGATTTCGCTATCTAGGATACTTGGTCCGATGCCATCTCTGTCGATGTCATCTTCCCTTTCTATATCTAACCTATTGGGCCTTATTTCTTTACCATACAGCTCTTCAACATACTCCTTCCACCTCTCCTGGATCTCTTCCGGTTCTACGATTACCTTTCCCGTCTCGTCTGTTATCGTTGTAATTCCCCTTCCCTTATTACCACCCGTCAGTTCCTTTAATTTCCTATATAATGCATCTGCTCTTCCCTCTTTTTGGTATCTTTGCTTTCATGTATTGACGGAAAAATAGACGACCTCTCCATAAAACCATTGATTCATCCAATGATAACTCTTTTGCCGGGGAATAAATGGCATGTATTCTATCTTGAAAATGGTGGCGGCGGGGTAACGTCCTCGCCTGCTATCCCAAAGGTCGCGGGTTTTTTAATCCCGCCTGGGGATGATTTTTCACTTCCCAGGGCATGGTTTTTTGTGCTTGTACCATGAATGATTTGTATAAAAAATGATTACTGTTCCACAGGACAAGATCCTAGAACAAAAATAATAAATAAATAAATAATAATAATACTAACGAACGAAAATTGCACGCATGGGTTATCGAAGGAGCTGACGTTTGCCTTTCTACGCTCCGCTGGTCTGAAGTCAGAGACCGAGGGTTTTGTACTCGCGTGCCAGGATGATGTTATAAACACACTCGTGTACCGCCGCGCCGCATTATATTCAAGGCGGAGGTCGCGGACACGAGATGCAGGGCGTGACGAGCCCAGCCGGAGACTTTGGGTCACCTCCTCTCCGGCTGTAGTTATTACGCCAGGTCAGCGTATTTAGCTCGGCACAACGCGGCCCTGCGGGTGTTACACTTTCACCTTCGACACCATTATGGCATCGACGAAACACCTGTGCTGCCCTATGCCCTTGCAGATATTGAGTCCGTCGTGGAGAACGATAAATGCACGATCTGGTTGAATTACTCCTTCTCCACCACCAGGCAGTTGGTGGCGAGCATAGACCCCGTTCTCCTCGACCACCTCACACGCTCCATGTTCGTGATTGAGTTTTCGGCTCCGGCTGAAACTAACATGGATGCGAAAGAGGTGGAAAAACGGACGAAATATCAAGACCTGCTTTTCGAACTTCGACAGATGTACTACATGGGCAGTGGGCAGAAAAGTTGGGTAGAGATCACCCATTTTCAAAAACCAAACAAATAGCTGGATTAGACTGGTTATCAGGTTTCAGGGCAAGGCATCCAAGGCTTAGTTTAAGAGTACCGGAAGCGACAGGTGCTGCTAGGGCTGCTGCTTTAAACAGAGTAAACGTCAATTAATTTTTTGGTTTGCTATCTGGAGTAATTGATAAACATAAGCTTACTGCTGAAAAGATTTACAATTGCGATGAG
Organism: Pyrrhosoma nymphula; assembly: GCA_963573305.1. Lineage (NCBI taxonomy): Eukaryota > Metazoa > Arthropoda > Insecta > Odonata > Coenagrionidae > Pyrrhosoma > Pyrrhosoma nymphula. The sequence goes on from OY754339.1 coordinate 92,819,611, forward strand.
ACTGGTGTCAGTATTATCCCTAAACATAGGTAAAAATTATTTTCGTTAAAAGGTAGGAAACAAGTTAGGTTGTTAACAAGTGCTGAACGAGGAAACACAATCACAGTTGAAGTATGCTACAATGCTGCTGGTTCTTACATGCCCCCATTATTTGTATTTCCACGAGCACAAGCCAACGAACAGCTGCTAAATTAGTTTCCACCAGGAGCTATGGCTGCGAATCATCCCAGTGGCTGGATGCAGTCAGATATATTCTTCACTTGGTTTCTAAAGTTTGTGGAATGGAGCCGACCAACCAAAGAGTCTCGGGTTCTTCTCCTTCTTGGTGGACACTTCACGCATACGAAAAACTTATCAGTCATTGACAATGCGAGGGACAATGTAGTTGTGCTCTTATGCTTTCCCCCTCATTGTATCCATCGATTACAACCTCTGGATGTAAGTTTCATGAAACCCTTGAGCACTTTGTATGATCATGAGGTGTCTTCCCACGTAGCACTTTTCCACGAAAATGTGCCTTGAAGGCGCCACGGAGGCACATCAAAAAGGCACAGAAGGCACCTGTAATAGGCACATTGAAGGCGCCTTTTTCGCGGAGCTAAGGTGCGCCTTCAAGGCGCCTTAAAAAGGCACCACTTTGAGGCACATTTTAGGCACTAGTAAGGCTTTTGTAAAAAGGGTGACAAGCATTAGTATATCCTCACCAATCCCATGGCTCCTAAAATATTCAATAGAAAATGTGAGCCGGAAACCTAGCGGACGAAAACGTTCACGAGCTGGAATATCGTATTATCTCTCCACTGACTTCGCCGCTCTCGCAATATAAAAAAGATACATTGTCATTAATCAATTTCGCTATTCTATTGTGCAATGGCATGATATATTACGTCGTATTATGATACCTCGTGCCTACCTAATGCCTACCTGTATCGAATGTTTATCTAACCTACGACTCAACGCACCTAATCTCGTACCCACAATTAAAATAAAGGTGTAGAGAAAGACGTATATATGTAGTCACTTCCGTGGATAAATGTGACTTCGAGAACTATAATCATTAAATTATTATTCCGTGATAGTTTGAGGAAATGCAATAAAATCTTGATAAAGGTTTTTCACCATTAATTAATGCCAGATAACTGTTTTCCTATTTTGCCACATATGTAGTATGAATATAAATGCAATATTACTGCGAATAAACAAAATTTTTCCAATTCCCGCACGTTAGCTTCAGCATGCTTTCAGAACTTCGTCAATATTCGCCTCATAACATAACATCAGCAGATGATGTCGGTCCAATGTAGGCTGCCTATATCGGGCCAACATCGGCAAAACGATGGCAATGAGGGGCCGATGTGCCAATCTGAAGCCGATATTGGGCCAATATTCAGCCGACATTCATGGCTACTTGGGTAGGTGCCTATAGTGGGCGCCTATAAGGCGCATGAAGTAGTCAGGTGCCCATTTTAGGCGCCTTTAAGGCGCATTTTCCAGCTAGTGTGCTACGTGGGAATTGTTGGCTTAGGACAAACCCAGGTCGAGTAGTGACTATCTACCAGATTGTAAAACTCTACGGAAACGCCTTTATAAAAGCAGCTACAATGGAGACAGCCATAAACGGATTTAGGAAGACTGGAATCTGGCCTGTCAACAGAGGAGTCTTCAAAGACCACGATTTCGCTCCTTCTGAGACCACAGACCGACCAGGCCCCTCCACCATTCCACCCTCTGACCCTTTAGCTACCTCCAACCCAACTTCTGTGCCTGCGGTCACCTCCAACCCAATTTCTGTGCCTACAGCCACCGTCAACCAAACTTCTCTGCCTACAACCACCGTCAACTCAACTTCTGTGCCTGCGGTCACCGCCAACCCAACTACTGTGTATGCGGTCACCTCCAACCCAACTTCTGTGCCTGCGGTTACCTCAAACCCAACTTCTGTGCCTGCGGTTACCTCCAACCCAACTTCTGCGCCTGCGTTCACTGCCAACCCGGCTTCATTACCGTTGTGTCACACATAAGTCACTAGGGAGACTGGAACACGTAATTTTGATGATGCGAGTAAAAGCTCTGAGTCAGTTGTCAACGGTACTCCCAAGGCTGACAAAAGAACACCTACGACCTATGCAAAGTGCCCAACCCCAGAAGACATCATGCCGATGCCTAGTTGCAGTGGTCTTAACTTGAAGAAGAAGCCTCGAAAACATGGCAAAACTGCAGTCTTAACGGATTCTCCGTATAAAAATGAACTTCTGGAAGAGATTGCAATAAAAAAAAGAAATATGAGAAAAAGTTGGACAAGGCAAAAAATAAATTGTCTAAGGCTTTGTTTAAGAAAACAGAGCAGAAAAATCAACAAAAAGAGAAAAAGAAAACAGGTGAGATTAAGAAAAATAAAGACCAGTTGAAGAATAGAAACATCGGTAAAAGAAAGCGTACTCACTCATCATCAGACGACGACGCTGTGTATCTCTATTGTGGGTATTTATATTCGCAGTCCACTGAAGGGTGGATCCAGTGTGCAAACAAATGGGCTCACTGTTCATGTGCTGAGGAAGAAGATGAGGATCCGGAAGCTACGCATATTTGTACTCTTTGTGTAGACTAACTGCTCCAAAAGTGCCTCTGTCTTGCCCCATCAGTGACCCCGTCTTGCCCCATCAGTTACCCCATCTTACCCCACCTCATGGGGCAAGATGAAGTTTTGTAGATTTTGAAAAAAAAACCATTTTTTTAGGTTAGTTGCAAAAATAATAGCAATTATTTGGTTGTCATAATGTAAACATTAACAATGTATTAATAAATGAGATTTTTTCTACAACTTAACCAATGTAACTATTAATCCCGTGAACCAAAATAATTAAGCTTCCCCATCTTGCCCCGCGTTCCCCTGTTATGGTTCGCACGAGAATATCCCGATTGCGAATAAATGAGAATATTCTAGGAATATTCTAAAAAGGTTCGCATGGGAATATCCCTATGTGAATATTTGAGAATATTTTATGGATATTCTATTATAGTTCGCACGGGAATATCCCCGTCGCCAATAATTGAGAACATTCTAGGAATATTCTAAAAAGTTCGCATGGGAATATCCCCGTAGCGAATATTTGAGAATATATTGGAATTATTCTATTATGGTTCGCATCGGAATATCCCCTTCGCTAGTTGAGTACTGGGAATATTCAGTAATCGTTCCTATTAGAATATCACCAACGGGAATACACTAGGTTGGCATATTCCATATATGGAATATGCCAACCTAGTGTATTCCCGTTGGTGATATTCTAATAGGAACGATTAATAATGGTTAGCATTTGCATGATCCCATTGCATATCCGAACGCGAATCGCATGTGCATGTATGCATATATAACTCGAAATTATTTAGAATATGTCCGCGATACTATTACATAAAAGAGTTCCCGATTGAGAGCATTTTATTTTGACATATATTTCGTCGCGGAACTTCATAATCGGCACGCCGATATACCACGTACAAAAATTCAATTTAATTCAAAAAGTGTTTTATTTCACATTTACCAACAATATACAGGAAATGGAAGAGCTTCATCCGTTTAAATAAGGCACATAAAGCCTCCTCAAGTAAGTTACATCTTCATTGAAATGTAAAGAAACGTGTGGTAATTGGAAAATATCTCGTTTATTCTCATTAATATTAACTTTATATTCATCCTATGTGGCAACATAGATTTCAATTAATTAACGCCTGAAAACTGTTATCGTGAATACTGTAAATGGTATTTCCTCAAACTATACCACGGCATTGACATTTAAAAATTAGTTCTCGCAGACACATCTACGCACGGGAATGGTATTTTAATACGACTTTCTTGAACTTTAACATTCAGTTGAGATATAGGCTAACGTCCCAGTGGTGCTTTAATTTAAGCTATCAATGCTTAGCTACGCAGAAATCAACTGCGTCGGTCGTCGCGTGCATCAGAATGCTAGGTGAAATAGAGACCTCACTGCATTGTGTCCAACCAGTGGTGCTTTTGGTTATGCTCCAATTGCCGAGCTACACAGAATTCAATTGCGTCGGTCGTCTCGTGCCGTGTGCATCAGAGACTCTATTTCGCGGTAGACCAAACGAGCGCTCTCCTCGCGACGTTCAATCCAGAGGATCGAGCCGCGTTTCTTGAGTGTCTGTTATCCACACCTGCCTCACCGTCCACCATTACCCTCTGCCGGGGGATCGACCAGTCGACAGCCCTTCCTCGATCGAAAAGGCCTCTTCCTTCACCGCCACTGTTTCCCAGCTTCCTGCTGCCAACGCCCAGGGCACGGTTTCGGTGAGTGCGATTCTGAAATTGCCCCCTACAGGTCAAGGTCCCGCGCATGTGCCTCATGTGGGCAGTCTGCCTGACAATGATAGCTTGACTAAGGTCTCTCAGCATAAGCGCCTGCGTCCTGGCCACCCCCCACTACGCCTTTACCCTCATTTGCTCTCAAAAATCGCCTTTCGGCTTTCACTTCCACCTCGGATGATTCCGAGGTAATGATAACGGACCCCACCTCTTCGGCCGCTGCTGATCGGTTCTCTCCAGGGCAAACTACTGCTGAGTCTCCCGACTTTGTCGCTCCCCGCAAGGGGAAAATCCCGCCATTCCGGATAGCTGATGTGTCGCGTTGGAGTGACATAATGCGTCGAGTCCAGCGTGAGTGTTCACCAATTCCTCTTAGACACTCCACCTCTGACACCACTGCGGTGATTAAATGCCTGAGTGTGACCTCTTATAACGCAACAAAAGCCATTCTGGAAGACTTAGGTGTAGAGTATATCTCTTATTACCTCCCAGAAAACCGTCGACGCGAGTTTGCCGTCCGCGGTCTTTTCCCGTCAGTCCCTGAAACTCATGTCTTCGCTGAACTTGTGATTTCCCCGTCATTACCGTGAGTCGCATTAAGTCCACCCGCCCCATCACCGAAGAACGGGATGAGGGTCTTGAGGAGGTGCCTGAATACCCTACCTGCACTCTTCACGTCGCCTGTGGTCCCACCGTAGACGTTGCTGCCTTCATGGCTATCTATTTTCTTGCAGGGTGGCGAGTCAAAATTTCCGCCTATCGGAAACCCAACAAACCCCCCCAGTGCTTCAACTGCCAAGGCATTGGGCACACCAAAAATTACTGCCTCCTTAAACCGAACTGCGTCAAGTGCGGCCAGGGCCATCTTACAAGTGCATGCACGAAACCTCTCTCCACCTTTGCTTGCTTTCTCTGTAAGAAAGCCCACACAGCCAACTGCCGTGGCTGCGAAAAGCATAATGAAACTAAGCGAGAACAGATTCGCACTCGCTCTTCTCGAACTGATCCCACCACCGCCGTTCCTGCCCCGCAGTCGCCACCGCAACAACGCTCTTACTCTAGCGTTGCCACCGACAATCTTCCTACACCGCCTGCCACCTCTCAGCCACAGACACCGCCTCCCACTGACTCCACTGCTTCCGCCGACCTACTTCAATGGTTTGGTGGCATTGTTTCCCAACTTAACTCCTTCACTACAGTCAATGAAAAGAAAATATTCCTGCTTCAACAGCTTATTAGCCTACAAACATGAATCACACCGCGCGCACAAGACTTGCAACGCTGTCACTTCTCTCCTGGAACTGCAACGGCAAACAGACCAAAAAACATGAACTCTTCCAACATGCAGTTGACAATCACATAGACATCATTCTCCTGCAGGAAACTCATTTGCACGCTCACAAATCACTCTACACGCCACATTAAAATGTACACAGACACGACAGACAAACCGCTGGCGGCGGGGCCGGGGTCGCTATCCTCACACGTCCCTCCATTCCGTACTCCCTCCGAAACATTCCCGCACTTGACCACCTCGAGGCGATTGGAATCTCAATTCCCACTTCCCGCGGCGCTCTCAATATATTTTCCATCTACCAACCAGCTTCTAAGGTCCTTGCAAGGACCGATCTCGGCAGGCTCTTCGACTCTCACGCGTCCGGCATTCAGTCGGAGATTGGAACTCCAAGCATGTCGCTTGGAATTGCTTCAGGTGTAACCGCAATGGCCGCATTCTCTTTTCCTTCCTCCATAACCGCCCAATCTCTGTCATTTCTCATTCCGAACCCTGGGACTTCTGACTTGGCCACCCACATCATAGTCAGAAGACCCAGGATGCACGATAATTAGAAGCACCGAATTTTCGTGAACCGCGATGCCACTAAGTTTATCCTATTTTCACTTTTTTCATTTCTTATGTTCGCCTTACCATTTGGCATCGATATTTTTTTCGCGAAATGGCGCGAAATTTACTTGGTTCCACGAATTTGAGTGTTTTTGCCCTTTATTTCGCGAACTACGTGTGAAATTTTAGACTTTCCCGTGGTAAAAAAACCTTTGCGTAGAACTGTTTACTGTGGCTAAATTTTTTCGGTGGTTTTGTATGTAATTCGACCGTAAATTTTTAATTAACAATCCGATCAAAGTTCCGATTTTCTCTTCGCATGCGCCGATGTACTACGTTACTTGTCAATGATGTGACGATGCGTTTTAAAACTCTTTTGGGCACTATGCACTATAACTTGAGGTTTTTGAAAATAAACGAAGTGTGAAATCTACCTCACCACTACCACCGGAGTAAGGTTACAATTTGAATTGACCGAAATAACAGCTCCCGTAGTTTCCTTCGAGCATTGGCCTTATCAACCCTTACGGCAGCGGAGACCCATCCCTCCCCCACTAGTCGAAGCCACCTGGGTAAAATCGAAGCTGGGCGAAGGCAGATAATTGCAGATGAGGCGATCCTCTCGGGCTACTCCCTTCTCTTTATTGCTGTATGAGTCCCTCTCAAATTAATTTCGTCGTTCCCTGGAATAAGGAAGGAAGAACTTTTTTTCTTGAGGGGTCTTCTGGGACAAACCGTTTTAGACGCGTCAATTTTTCAGATCCGACTGAAGGATCAACGCGAAATCTGACAGATTTATTGTTTCCGGCTGTGTGAATGAGAAAGATAGCTGGATGAACCATCCAAGCCGAAATACGAGCCGAGAGGGGGAAGAAACTGTCAACCGCTGCTCATCACTGACTAATTTACACCCTTCCTCAAAAAGGTAACCCAAAAAAAAGTATCCGGTGTCGGTAGGGGTGGGGGATGAGAGAATTACGCGGTGAATACAAAGAAATCGGCTGAATCGGAGGTGCAGGTCGGCCTTGGCGCAACCATGGCAGCAAAGTGCCAATGAAGGATTGCGACATAGTTCACTCTTTACATGATTCCTTCAATTGTATCGAAAACTCGAATGGACAAGGACAGAATTCAATGAGAGAGGATGATTTCAGGTTATAGACGATTTTTGGCTCATTTAGTCCATCTGATGGCCAAGAAATGCGATGGCGAAAATGGTTGATTTAGGCTTAATATACGCATTTATATCTTCAATTTGGTTAAAATCACGTATGTTTGAAATAAATTCCCACATAGCCCTATCTTTACTACATCGAATTGTGAAGTCCGTAGTTTTTATCTTCCAGCAATCCATCGTAACAGTGTAAATTCTGACAGTCTGCTAACACATTTTTAGCGAGGTATCCTGCCCCCCTTAAACATCTGCGGACAAAACCTTCGTCCGTACATCCAGTGGCATACGGACGGCAGGGGGGTTGTGGAGTTTAAAGTTTAAACCCCCCCAAAAACATGTTTACCTGAATTCTTTTTCGTTCGTTTACCTGAACAAGCATTTAGAATTTTGCTCATTGTGCTGAAAAATATAGTTGAATTGTCTTCACGAAAAGAGAATGTTAATTTAATTATTGTTTAAGTAAATAATAATCTAAATATCATTTTATGATGATACACAAAAATATTAATGAAACCCCCCCAGAAGTCAAAACTCCCCCCAAAAGTCAATCCTGCGTACGCCACTGGATAACACCCAATGGTCAGATGAAAGGAACAAATTATCACTGGAATCAGTAAAGGGCATTATAACAGTAGGTACAGGGACCGCTCTAGCAATACAGGCGCCCTAGGCGAATGTTGAAAAAGGCGCCCCTAAAAAAATTTCGCGCGATCGGCGCCAAAAAACAATCTTTTTTCCCAAAAATATCAATAAACATATATTTCAATTATTTTTTATTAATATAATTTTATTTTTGATACATTTTATTTCTTATACATACCTGTATTTGCATATATTTACTAATCACAAGATATAAAAATTGTACTCTTTATTGGACTGAATATTTCGCTGACACCGACATACATTGGAAGGAAAAAGAATGATAGAAAAATACGATGTTGGTTCGAAAAGATTACATTGTTTTTCGCAGAGTTATCGACCGTAAATTGAAAACCGTTTACTTTGTAAACGGGCGCGCCCGCCGGAAGGTTAAGCAGCTAACAAGCCCTTTACTTTATGAAATAGGGTTAGATATGTTATCGAGTTTCAGGTAATAAGGTTGTCGGACTATAGGGTTTACTATTTCCCTCCCCCTTCTTTTTTTCTTTTTTCTCAATTTTTTTCTCGATTGTTTTCCCTTTTTTTTTTTTTTTTTCTCTTCACTTGTGATTTCGGCGCCCCTCAAATCGCGGCGCCCCATCACTTCGCCTAGTTCGCCTATATGGTAGAGCGGGCCCTGAGTTGGCACTATATAATTTGATACATTATATGTATTTGTAAAGTATTTCACACCTATTTGTTGCTATCTCCGAGGCTACCGAAGGAAAATTCCTTTCCGCAGAAGTATGAATAATTAAAAATAGAATTAATAACAATGTATAACTTGAGTTGTGTATTGTTTTTATTGTTATTAGCAAATGAAATGGAATTTTATGTGTTGGCAGGCTTTTTTTCAAAATTTCTTGCTTTTTTCCTTCAAATGTCCTGCTTTTGAAAATTTCGATCTGGTCAACCTATACACCCCATGCTTCTACTTTAACTCAATGCAACTGAACCATTGCCTCTACAATGTTGCAAGTCCAGAAGGAAATCCTGTGTATGCCACTGCGTACATCTACATTGAAAAAGCCACGAAAAGCAAGGCTAACTCCATGGAATGTCTGAAAATGTTGAATTTCACTCTGGTTCAAAATTTTTCCAAAGCCTACACTCATGTTTAAGAGCATGCTCGCTGACTGATGATCCTGATGACTTTGACTTTTTGGATTCTTCTATTTTAGATTCCCTTAGCCCAATGTCTTCGCCATCATCTATTACATCAGCCTCATCCACGGCACTAAAGAGTTCTGAAAGATGTGTTTTACACATGCAAACTACTTAAATAACCTTTTTTTCTAGTTTACTATTAAAGATACACTAGGATCTGAAAATATCCGAAGGATCTGACATCTGAAATCAAGGATCTGGTCCAGATCCAGATCCGAAAAAATCCTGTATCCATCCATCCCTAGTTATCATATATTTGATATTCAAAAAGGCGTCATCATGTGCAAGCTCTGTAATGTAAGAATCGAGTGGGCTTGGAAAGACACGTACATCAAACACTGCAATGGGCAGTCTCACTAGGCAAATAAACTCTCAAACCCCAGTGTCCCTACCAACTTTAAGATATTGCCATTCTCGTCTTCGGTCTTAAAATTCTTAAGTTTGACTTTTGACTCTCGGTGTCAGTAACAGTTGGCCTCTGCTAGAAGGTAACATTTAAAAATTCTTGATAGTCCATATTTTGAGATAACGCATTCAAATTTTCTAATTGCCAGAAGCCACCTACTAGCATATACATACATGTATATTTTTAATGTAGGGTAGACTTATGATCTCAATTTTTATGAAGCTAACAGCTAAAAGTTATTATATTACACAGGTTTATTTGACAATGAATGTTTGAACATTCAAATTTTAAATATTACTTATCTGTACTTACCTTCCACTTCAGTATATTTTGGTGTCTTTATAATAAATAACAAGAGTGTGTTTAATGCATACCAATCTTATAATTTTTTTCCCTTATCCACGTATTTTTCTTTTGTACCATTCTTATCAGACTTTTGCACAATTTAAAAATTTGCCAAACATGTTTAAACCAATTTTTTATGACAAAATCATGTTTTTGGTGGCGAAATTGAATTTTTATGACGAAATTATATACCGAAAATGACAGATTTATTTTACGAAATTTTCTGTTTTATTCACAATAAATCTTTGCCTCTAACGATAATCTTAGAACAAATCCCATAGGTTAAGTGAGGATATTAATGTTTATACCATACTTTTTTTTTTCCTCACAAAAATATCCAAAAAACTAATTTTCCCCGCCTGAGGAGCATTGATTCATCGATGCAGAGTCTCTGCGTTGCGGTCACCACTTTGTCAACAGCATTGTGAAATTGGTCAATAAGAGGACATATTTTATATAGACTGTCTGAGGGAGGGGGCTCATTTGGTTCAGGGTTTTTTTAAATTCAGGCATCACATAATACGAATGAACTTGTCGTGGCTCATGCAGCCTCGAAAGCAATTAAAGTTAAAGAGAATATCCATGCTCCAAAAATCAGATATTCTGCTCAAGGGAATGGTTCCCATATGAATCAGGATGCTTAAGAATATTAGGAACTCCTCCTTATTTAACAGTTTCCAATTAACATTCCTTGCTCTTGGGGCTACATTCTTGGCCCTCAGCTCGTCAGCCAATTTCTTTGTCTCTGTCACTGTTATGTTCAGGACATTGGCGTCGTCAGCATCAACACTTTGGGGGGGACAAATCCGTCCGTCCGGGGGCACCCCCCCCCCCCCCCCCCCCCCCCCCCGGGACAGGACGGGGGGTCCGGGGACATTTTAGAAAAATTGTGACCTTGAAATGACGTTTGAACACTAATTTAAACCCAAAATCTTACATTTGTACAAGCAGGTTTTTCATTGAAACAATTTGTATTTAACCTGAAAACATGTCTATAGTTCGTTTTTTGAACCATTGGACTTGACAACAATGGAACTCCTTAAACCACATGCTTGATTCCAAGTCCAAACGTTCAAAAAACAAACTATAAACATACAATTGAAAACTCATTCTAAAATGTATATAGTATACAGGTATCAAATAAAAACTCATTATCAGGTCAGGTTTAATATGCTTTATTTTACACACACTACTGTTATTACATACGGTCTATCACATTATAACGTAAACATTAACTTTAAAATCTTTGCCTTGTTTCTCTTTGCAGTACATTATAAAAATTCAAATTGACCTCTTGCTAAACGGATGTATACTGGAACTGAAACAACCCCAAAGTGGTTCATTTATTATCCTTTACGTAACCAAAATCACCTCTCCTAGTTTCACATTTTGAAATAAACAGTTTTGAAACATTTTTTGCTTCTACCTTGTCCAATATTTCTTTGTGAACGTAACAAACAGCAACATGATTCAACCTTTTTTGAGTCATGGTTGATCTTAGGTAGGTCTTCAGTTTACGCAGAGCACTAAAACTTCGCTCTGCTTCACAACTTGAAGCTGGACGTACAAGCATTAGTCTCACCAGGACTTCAACATTGGAGAACAGCTCCCTGACCTCTTTCATCATAGAGGTTAACACGTCCTTGGCGTCTTTTAAATTCTTTATCTTGTATCTTTGGTGGAAAAGCTCAAGTTCTGACTTCAACATTTGACCGTTGATTTCCGGATATGGCGCTAGCACATTGACATCATAACCTTCTCTTTTCAGCAGGACTTTCTCGAGCTGTATTTGTTTTTTCATACCAGCCTGTTCAAGTATACGAGTTTTGAGACCATGCACAGCCGTGTCAATGACTTCAAAATACTCCCGTCTAAAGTGTTCTTCTGTTGAAGTAAACACGTAGCCATCAGCATTTCCCTCAGATATCTTTTTAGGCACTTTTTTTTGTCTTGGGAGTCTTAGCTCTTCTAGGCCCAACTCAGCTATGTACTTGTTACACTCTTCGAACACAGAAGAAAACTGCTGGTTGGTTCTGAGATTTTGTAGGCCATCAACAATGTGTTTAACAGATTCACATAACCCAGCCACTGTTTTCTTCTCGCCTTGAAAACTTTTGTTCAGTAGTTCCAAAAGTTCAACAACTTTCCTACCCATAATCAGGCCTAAGTATGTGGTCCCATCTTCAAACACACTCAACAAACCACTGGCTCCTTCGTACTTGCGTTCTGTGAGTTCATTCAAAGTTTTCAAAATCAATGGATACTTGTGCAAAATTTCATTGATTTGTCCTTTCCGGTATATCCATCTTGTGGGACAAAGAGGTTTTATTTTTGCAATGTTACTGACTGGACCTTGAGCTGCATCTTCAACTATATGTTTGTATTCATCTTTAGCTTTTGTGTTCGAAAACAATACGCCTAGCTGATGAGCCCAATCCATGGCGTTTTTGACAGTTCTTGAAGTCTCACAGCTTGCTTTCATTACTAGATTGACACAGTGAGCACCACAATGAATGTAGTCAGCGAGTGGTTGTTTGTCTATTACTACTGACTGAGTTCCCTTATGGATACCACTCATGTTACCAGCTCCATCGTAAGTTTGCCCACGAAGATTGGACAAAGGGAGCTGCAATCTAAGCAACACGTCAAAAATAAGAGCTGCTATATCTGTTCCACAAGTATTTGCCGATTCATAAAAGCCCAAAAAACTTTCGTAAGGCTGGAGATCAGCATCAACCCACCTGACACAAACACTGACCTGTTCATTGCCAGCAATATCTTGCGTCCCATCACAAATGACAGAGTACATCAAAGGGTTGCTTAACTTAATGCTCTGAACTATACTGGACACAATTTCGTTTCCCAATATCTGTATGATTTCGTTTTGTATGGTAGGGTGAGTATAGGTAACATCTTTTTCTAGCCACCGTTTCAAAGACGGCTTGTCCTCACACCGAACTTTCAATAGTTCCATTAAGTTACCTTCATCATTTTTGTGACCTCTTACTGCCAGACCTTGTCTAACGAGATACTTTACACTACTTATTATAGTCATAAGAGATTCTAAAGCAAGTTCTTGTTGTTCGAGTTTAACATGTGACAGTTGTGACTCAATAGGTGCTTGTAACTGAGAGTAGCTTAAAACAGCTTGGGAATGCGCATCACTCGTTTGGTGGTTTCCAAACTTTTCAATAGCTTTTTTCCAGTTGTTGAACCCTTTTTCACTAAAAGCCTTATCTGCTTTGGTAGCTAGCGTTTTGTCTGGGCACAATTGAGCATATCTTGCACAGTAAAAACAGCTTACCCCTTCAGCTCCAGCCACATGTAGCCAAGGAAATCTCTCGTACCAACTGGTCTGGAATTTCAGCACTCTGCCTGGAAGTTTTTGCAGCGGAAAATCCCCTGGTAGAATCTGAGGTTGATGAGGAGAAGTGTGACGAACAGAGCAGTCCCCTGATGCCACTACGTCTTGGTTGTTTCTTCCATCTTGCTGTGCTTCAGTTGAAGGAGAGCAAACCGATGATGATACAGCTTCAGAACTCGGGATTATTAAATAAGTCGCTCATTATAAATCTGGCTCTGGTCTAAGAGCTGGGAGTGAAGGCGAGAGGGGAAGCGGGGATTGAAAAAATGCTCATCCGAAAACATTTAGCCTATATTATAACTCAAATTAAATGTAGCTGTTTGGTAATAAGATAACATGAGTCGCGAGTTTATAGATTGTCTTAGCATAGTATGCAAGGCGGTTAATAGCTGCAAGGTCAGAGTTGGATTTATAATGTGCGACTTATACATACCAACGCGTTCAATTGTTTAATAATTGTTAGAATAACAAATAAAAACACCAAGATCTCTTTTAAAATAAACTTTAAGACACTATGGCCATTTCAGGTCAGTAAACCCATCATCATCGATGGGACAATTTGTTTCTTTTACTCCCCCCACATGAAATCAATTACTATCTACAAATTCGCTTTATCTCTCACAAAAATATATAAGCTTTACTTACCATTGTCCTTTTTTTGTTTTTTAAAAAATGACAACAAATTTCGTTGTCCCTCTGCTCGCTTCATTTTGTCAAGAAACACTTCAATGTACTTCCAAAAAGTATCAACTAAAACAACTATAACCGTTGGATACAACACATAATGAAAAACAGTTTATCATACATCTAAATAGTATGAACCATTGTCGACTAAACACACACAAGAAGACCGAGCCACGTGACCGCTGGAACTGCAGGTGCAGTGACCGATGACTCGTGTCTCTGAGACAAAATAACCAACGCATGAGCAGTAGGGGCGGTAGGGAGGCGGTGGGAGGGGAGGTAGGGGTAGTGTGGAGCGGCGAGGAGAAAGGCCAGCACCGTGCTTGCTGACAGCGGCCGATCGGGCGGGCTTGCGCGCCTACTGTGTTATGTATGCAATTAAACAAAAATATTACGATTTATATTAAATTTTTTTATACAATTTAGGGGGGGGACAAAACTGAATTTTCAAATATTGGGGGGGACGCGTCCCCCATGTCCCCTATGGCGGCGACGCCCGTGGTTCAGGATATAGCATCCTTCACAAGCAAGTCAAAAAATGTCTGGGCTCCCCTCCTTGCGGAAATAGTTTTAGCCCTGGAGTGTTAGTGAAGGGAATTAGGGCAGTTGTACATTTCTCGGGAGTCCATATAAATTCTCTAGTCCAGTGATTCTCAAACAGTGAGCCGCAACACTCATAAAAGATCAATGATAATAATAATAAATTAAATGTTAAAGTTAAATGGCCTTATCGGAGAAATCCTCACAGAGATGTAGGACCTTTGAACGGTCAATTGCGTGGTCTATGCTGCTGCCAAAATTATGGCTCACTCCCAAAACAACGCCTCTTGGGAGGGCAAAGCAGCAAAGAGGCTGAAACAGTTGGAGGCCAAGAACAGGCAGGCGAGACAACAGGCATCGAGAATTTAGTGTGTGATGGAATATATCGTATCTGGGCAAACTTTCACTCCCAAAGTACGGCGCATAGCTCTCAACCTCAGATACAATCATCACACACTGAATAAATGCATGCTGCTTACCAGTAAGCCGCACGCGGTCAATGGAGTACAGGCACTGAGCATGGCATGAAAAAAGCTCCTCAAGAGGAGTATGGCCGTGAGAAAGAACCCCACCTTTCACCTTCACCCTTCCCGTCTCTTTCGACCACCTCTGCCTGTCGTTAAATCTCCGCCATCTGTCCAAGAGGTTGAACGTTTCTGGTAGGATATCTACATAACGTCGAAGCCATTCAACGGAGAAACTCCGGCCATAGGCCTCTTTAATGAGGTATGTGACCACCACCAACAAGATGTGGATGGACCTCTTTCAGACATGGAGAGTGACGTGAAGAAGGCCTTCTCCGGCAAGAAGAACTTCTAGGCTCCAGGAATTGATGCCGTGAATAATTTCTGGTGGAAGAAGTTTACTTCCACCCACCAACACCTCGCCAGAATCTTCACGTCCTTTCTGAATGGTTGAGAACCAATTCCACCCTGGCTGACTGAGGGATGCACGGTTCTGATACCTAAGAAGGGAGACTTGTCGGATCTGAAGAACTACCGCCCTATTACCTGCCTCAACACCGTATACAAGGCGTTCACCTCTATCTTGAGCGACCTTATCCTCCACTACGTCCAGCCTGTCTGGGAGGAGGTGTACGAGCAGAGAGGCTCAAAGCGGGGAATCGTGGGATGCAAGGATAAACTGCTCATTGATAGGTGCATATGCCAGGATGCCATCTGGCATAAGTGAAACCTATCAATGGCCTGGATGGAGTAACAGAAGGCATTTGACACCACTTCGTATGAGCTAATCATCGCCATGCTGAATTTGATGGAAGTCCACCCTGAGGTTGTGTCCTGCATCCAACGCCTACACTCTGGAAAACGTGCTTTTTTCTGACTTCAGGCAAGCGGTCAGTTTCCACGGAGTTGGTGACATACCACTGTGGCGTTTTTCAAGGCAATGGCTTGAGCCCCTTACTGTTCTGTATTTCCCTCCTACCCCTGTCCTTTCGGCTGCGACGAGGTAGAGGATACATGTGGGGTGTTCCAGGTAACAGGAAGCATAAGGTTACCCATTTGTTTTATATGGATGACCTGAAGCTTTATTCTTCTAATGCGAAAGACCTCCGCACTGCCCTGGACCCCGTACTGGAATACAGTGAGGCTATAGGGATGGAGTTCGGATTGGACAAGTGTGCATCCATCCACTTGGCAAGGGGAAGATTTTTGGAGATCAAGGAAGACATGCAACTTGTTGATGGGAGCGTCATTCTTCACCTGGAGGACGATGATAGCTATGAATTGTGAAAAAAAAACACTCCCTTGCAAAACTAGAAATTCAAAATGCATATTTTAATATTTCAAATATAAAAATATTGCACAAAGATTAAAAATACATTATGTACAGGTGAATGAGGCACATTATCACAATTGACCATTATAATGTCTCTAATTGAGATCTGTCAGAAAAATTCGCAACAGTTTTTGGAAATTCACAGGAAATGTTAAAGTATTACAGAAAATGCACAGCACGGTGTTTTTATGAAAGATGAAATAAGTGCACAATTCAATACTCTCCAGAAATTTAGAAGTACATAGTTGAATGTCAGAAAAAGTCAAAATCAAATCACACATTTTACTCTGAATGCCCATTCATCAGAATCATTCATATTTTAATTTGCAAACCATTCTGGTGACTGACACAATTATGTATAAATTTGATAGGTAAACACCATGAATACTGAACAGAATGTTAATTATATGACTAGGAACCAAAATGGGTACTTATTACAACAGTAGGGTAGTCTTAAATGCAGCCACATACTCTTTAGCCAAGAAAATGTTTTTAATGTTGAAATATTGCATAAACTGAAATAATGGCAAAAACATTTTTTAATGGCTTTTGAATTGACAATATTCTACTCCTGCACTTACACGACACCCAAAGACTAACTCCTCCTTCCACTCTTCCTGCACCCTCCTCCTTGGTGTGCCTGAGTGACTCCTGTCTGCTCCTCTCATTGGACCCTATTAACCAGGGTCCTTTACCCCTTGTGGACCACCCTCTCTTCATCCATCCCTTCTAAGAAATCACTAATCATGCAATGAATGAGAAAGAGTAATGCTTGGCATGACCCAGGAGGTTCTTCCCTTGGTCTTCCAACCAGGGGCCCTACAATTTCCACACATGGGAGGATGACTGAGCAATCATCTTTCCTTGAGTGACAAGGAAAGCTGCGCGATTCGTCAAAAACTGCTACGGGCATACAGACAGCATTACACAGATGTTAAACGAATTAGGCTGGGAGCTGCTAGAGACTTGGAGGCTGCGCACTAGGCTTAGATTGCTTGAACAATTGAGAATAGATATCTTTCAGAGCAACACGGAGAACATCATATTAGAACCCCACTATATTTCCAGGTCCGACAGAAACGATAAATTAAGAGAGATATTTTGCCGAACGGATAGGTATGGGAATTCGTTTTTCCCCCGAACAATAAGGGACTTTATTAATAATGCTAGGCGTAATTTCATTAGAGCGTTTCCTTTTTATATGTAAACGGCTGGTGTCCTAACACCCCCTGCCACACGCCTATTGAGGCGGCTTGCGGGGTAGTATGTAGATGTAGATGAAGATAGAACTCTCCTCTTCCAGTACTGTCTCAACTACTTTAGGCATCATTATTGAATCACCCTTGCTTCTCACTATGGTGTGGATGCATTCGTTTGCCAAACCTTGCACAAAATACACCTTGGCCAAGTGATCCACTAAATTCACTCACATAAGTCACAACCCTGTCAAAAATACCTCAATGATCCATGAAGTACCATCTTGAAATCCATGCAAGGAATATGATGCCTGGCAAAGAATGAAAATACCTGAGGGAAATTAGGAATTCTTCGCAGAGAACAGAGAACAAAAATCCCTGTGGGAAACTCTTTGAGACATACTTCATGAACTAGAAGAATTACTGGATAAAAAAATTTTAGTATTCAATCCAAAAGTCTGTTTGATCGAAGAGGATAGAGCTCACTAAGCACTTAACTCAACAGCATGTAAAATTCAGAAATCAGGGTTGGGGGCCAGATCCTTTGCATGAGCCAGGTTTCCGAGAAAGATCTTGTACCCAAGAAATCATGCAGCTTGGTTTTAGCTGGACGTGTGTAGAGGCATCTCCCAAAATTGAACCTGGGCTCGATGGTTAGCAGTCCAACGCTCATATGGATAGAGTACTGGAAAATTTGCTATGGCATACTTCAGCACTCAATAATAAAATGCGGTAGAGTTCCTATATAGGACAATACATATATACATGATATACTGCCTTTGATAGGCAGTGCCGAACTGTTTTAGTTAGGCAATTGAAATGGTGTTTCCATTTTAATTTATCTTCCAGGATTTCCCCCAAATATGTTTAAATTCAGTCACATTTCCAATCGAGATACAATATAAACAGTTTCCTAGTGAAAAGTCCAGGGAGGTTATTTTGTAATCTCACTTCAGTGAGAATAAGTCATAAAATGTGGAAAATTACGTCATTTTTCATAGTTCAACTCCGCCACCCATCTTCGACTCTCAAGTGGTGAACTGCCGGTTTATTTATTTGATTCATCCGCTCTTCCATCTCTTGATCCGTATCGTTCGACTCTTGATCCGTTTCATTTGACTCCGCATTTCATTAGTTCCATCTCATCTGTCCTAAGGAACGTGACATGGAGCCACCATCGGACCTTGGTCGATCGTGAGCAGATCATTATGAGAGCGAAACGGATCTCCCGCCTTCCCACAAAGAGTCATTAAAAAGGTGAGATTACAAATTAACCCCCCTGAGAATGATATTTTACTTCCCAGTCAATTTTATATCTGTTGAATGAATCATACACCATGTATTTGGTCTTGGAACCTAAAGAAAGTCTATTAACACTTTGAATGCGGTTTTTAAAGTGCTAAGTTTGACTCCAAAATGCGGAATTTCTTTTTCTCGTCAATGACTTTAAAATTGAATTTAATTTGCTGCAAGTATCACATTTTTTGATTTGCAAATATTTTTTTTGGTGAATTTAAATAATTAGTATTCCATGTCTATTGACGTGGTCCACTATAGGCGAACACCGGTAATTATGCAAACCAGCATGACACAGCTTTAGGATTTCTCTATTCCATTTACAAAAATATTTTTCTTCACCAAATATTTGGAATTTGTGCTCTTTTTGATAATTGACACGTATTTTATATCGTGTCATGTGTCATTCAGCGATAACCTAACCTCCACTTCTTATCCGACGTTCTTTTTTTACCAAATAGCTGGTACTTATTTCTTACCTAACCCACGTTTAGCTCTGGCCCTGCACTCTTTGAGGAACAGGGTGATCATCTGGCTTTTGATCTCCTGTGCAAATATTTGGCAAGCAGGCCTCACCTGGGACAAAAAACTGGAATGTATGCCTGTTACAGCCTTTTTTCCTGTGCCTCCCTGTTCACCTTTACCGTTCACTCTTCCGCCGTGGAGTGCAATTCTCCCGACGATTCTTGACAGGTTTTATATTGATGAGAGGTATATTATTGTTCATTCGTAAGCGGGAAATGCACAAAGAAAGTGATAAAAATTTAATTTCTTGAAATCAAAATATTTCGTTGAAATTAATCATTACAATTGAAAAATGTTTGCAATAAAAATATGTTCAAATTTGAGGACACAGGTATCAATGTAAGGAACAGCCGATTTGTGAATATACCAATTTAAATTGTATCTTTACACTAACATTATTAAAAAGTAAGTCACAAAAACTCAAAACTAAATAAAAATATGGCCCTGTGGCAGTTGAAAATATATTCTAAACCAACGAGATATATTTTAGTCCATCCTCTCATGAAACTACTTGAAGCACTTGTCTGGGCAGAGAGGAGGATTTTTCCGGTCAATCAGGACATTAGTGCATACATAGTCTGCTTACGTTTACCTCTTTTTGTGCAAAGCTGGAAATCTTTTTTTTTATCACCTTTGGTCGTCATGGGGTTGAACATGGGGAAATGTAGTACTATTGAGAGTGTAAACAATTGTTTCTAAATTTAAAAAATTCTTCCTTTAAGCTGTTGGTTTTGGGATTACCCCTGTACTTCTTAAAGATGTCAGTTTTTTATTTTATCTCTGAGCAGAGGAGTGGTCATCCAAGGTTTTAATTTTCTTGTCTTTTTATCCTGTTTGATTGTTAGTTATGGCTCTGTCAATCACAGATTGGAACAAACCCAGCATAATGGAAATGGTTCTTGAGGCATTTGGCTCATTAATTACTGGAGTCCAGTCTATTTGCTCGATAAATCATGCAACATATCATAGCTTACATGCATTGTATTTCAAGGTATTTCAAATTCAACAGCAGAGTTATTTTTTACTTCTTTTGAAACAACGAGAGTAATCATTGAATGATCAGTAATTCCTAAGTGCCAGACGTCTGCCAATATTTCTATTTTAAATGCATGATAGAATATTACAAACGCGATCAACACAGGTTGAAGCACTCAAACTAGACTTGTGGAGCCCAGAACTGAAGAAAAGTTCACAAAACTCTGGGGTAAAGTGCAGAAACAGAGTCAAGACCTGGAATTGGATACAATAAGCCTTTCCATTCCAAAAAAACTGCCCAAATGCTTGGAATGCAGCAGTCATCCAGCTCCTCCAGCTACACCTCAACCGATGGACAAACATCAAAAAGAGTTTTATTAGGGCTTCTCGGGTTTCCAGCCAGGTGAGATGGTCCATTGTCTCCAACGTTTCGAGGTCCGACACAGCCCTCATCATCAGGGATGCCACAGGATATCCACTTTACATAGTTACTCAGTTGTCTTCTGAATATGCAGTTGTCATTTCACCAATTTTACCTATTCGTCTTCACTTCTCTTAGAATAGGCAGCCGTCAGGTTTCTCAGAGAAAATCACGTGTCACGATTGACATTATTTCCCACCATCCAGATCTCAATGGCTTCCTTCATCAGATGGTCCCAGATGTTTGAGGAGCCGCACAACAACTTGACTCCGTCAAAGTTGATTCCATGGTTGCATGTGATGCCATGCTCAGCCACAGCCAATTTCTCAGGTTTAAAGAGGTGCTCCTTAAGTCGAGTTTCGATTGTTTGGCTGGTTTCCCCGATGTAGGCTTTGCCCCTCTCACAGGGAATGCGGTAAATGCCAGGGGACTTCAGTCCAATTGTCTTTGGCGCGTACGGCCAAGTTTCTGATTTTAGCAGAGGGTTTGTGGATGGTCGTCATATTGTGTCTCCTTAGAATTATGGAAATCTTTCCAGAGAATAGGTAATTTTAAACATTTACCACTTTGTGTTAGATGTTTCAGCTAGAAACAATTAAGACAGACCATCAAGACTTCTAAGGGTTCATTTCAGTAGAAAGAGACAAAGCTGTAACTTTGTTTCATGGCATGATTGAGTTTAGAATAGAATATCCCATGGATTCTAGATGACATTGCTATGTGACTTTGTTGATTATTGTGTCATATTTCTGGTAAAAGAATTTTTCATCGTATTTTGTAGACACTACCTTTGAACTTTCTCTCGGAATCTTTGCTAGACCATTCCTATTTCCAAGTGTTGCCCACTTTGGTTTTATGGCTAAGCTTACAAGAGACAGTCAAGGATATGTGACGCCGACTTTTGACGGGGTAGAGAACAATGGTAGAGACCTCCAGGTGGTCAGGAAATCCAATCGTTCCTCTTACATGCGAAAATATCCTTCAGCATTGGGATGTAGATTAGGGGACAGCAAAATACACTTTTTACTTTGGATCTCTGATGGGTGTGGTGAAAATTATGGGTTCCCAGTCTAGAAACATTAGACTAAAAGAATTTTTTCAATATTCCAATTTTTCACCACTCCGGATTTCATTTGAAATTTCAGGTGTTTTCAGGTAGCCAACCTGAACAACACCAAACCTTTTTACCCCTTTTTTTACTTTCGTGAAGCCCTGCAGGTGACCATCAGGCTACTGTGCCTGAAATAGGTAATTAAATATGGCAAATAATTGTTATCTGTTGATTAACATGATTCCAGACTCATTATAACTCAATCTCCAAGCTTGTATTCATAAAGCGTGTGTACAACTGCCTGCCCTACTCTCATAAGTTGGACGACCCAGAAATCACCACTTGGAGGTGGCTGTACCTCAAGTCAAGTACAAGTACCAATTGCTGTGCGCGATGTTATCGTAGACCTGATGAAACCATCTCTGCTGTTGAAGCCGCAAACTTGGAAAGCTGCTTTGGTGACTAACCTCACCATTCACTCCTCAGTTTATGTGTGACAGGGAAACTTCTCGATTGAAAGTGGGCCCACATCTGTGTTTAGTAACTGTTGTGCAGTAGAGTGAGATGTCATTTCTGTTTTAAGTTTTTTTTCATGACGCTTCCTCTCTTGAAGATCCTGCAAACATACTGTTTCACCCGTGTCTATTTTCCTATTACTACGAGGCGAGTTGATTGCTAATCCATGAAAAAGTTTTTCTTCTGGAAAGGCATCTTGTGTGCTGCTCTACAGCCACAGTTCCAAATATCACAGCACTTGTCAGCTGCAACGTTGAAGAGTGACTTCATATCAGGAGTTAAAGTTTGTCTTCTTTTCGAAATTCCCTTTGTTTTTCTCACCTCCTGTATTTTTCTTCACTGCCTGAAGTAGCCTCATTTGTCTCTCATTGCGTGAATTAATTAAGCACTTATCAATTGTGGCAATGGACACTGACCTCTATATTTATTCCTCACGGCATGTCACCCACTTCCTCACCTCTAATGCCAGAGGGTTGAGGAAAGCATGCCTATCTTTCATTTGGTGGTGTGCAAACCAGTAATGTCTACTTCATCTGTGACATCTTTTGTGGGCAGCTGCAAACCACTAAACTCCTTCCGAGCACCAGCTATAGTACATTTAACTTTAACTCGCGTTTTGGGCATTTCTAAGCCAAAAAAATCAATCAAACCAAATTCTAAGGAACACTTAATGTGACCACTGCCTACTGCTGACTGAGCCCTGCAACCGCCACCAAACTCCTACTGGTGGTTTCGGGCATTTTTCGATGTGAAAGAATCATTGTACATGATGTCTCTACTTACGAACAAGTTCCGCACCACGAGCTCCTAGGAAGGCTCGATGTGTTTGTAGGTTGAATAAATTGAACCAAATCTATCTAACTCAGAACATTGAGGTGATCTTAAGTGGTATTTTCGTTAACCATCCATGAAATGTAGCAACTTAGAAGAGCACCCACTTAGAGAAGACCGTACGTGATTGCTGAAAGTATTAACGGACAAGCTGCCAAGCAACTGACGCACAAAGAATCTATTCGCGCCGCAGATACATTTGCATTTCTGATAGGACTTTGAATTTTTCACGAATTTATATACATATCTACCAAAATCACTATCAATATCAGTTGGGTGGGCGAAGAACTGTACACATGCTTCATGAATACAATTGCTTGGAGATCGAGTTATAATGAGTCTGGAATCATGTTAATCAACAGATAAAAATCCCTAGCCATATTTACTTACCTATTTCAGGCACAGTAGTCGGATGGTCACATGCAGGGCTTCACGAAAGCAGAAAAAGGGGACATACTTAGGAGGAAAAGAGGCAATGTGCAGAAATTGAGATGTAGGATGAGGACAGTCCAATCAGCAGGTAGTATACTTAAATGAATTATGACGTCCATCGAGTGCACCTCCACAGTTCGAGAAATTCCATTTTTGGTAGAAATCCTAAGAAATTTCCATAAATTCCATTCGTAAATAATTTTTATAATCTTTTGAGTTCACTTCAAGTTCACGCAACTGAGTAAGATTGGAAAATTTCCCTCTTTGCTGTAACCAACGTTTACACCATCAAGTTTAGGTCTACCTTCCTCGTCTGCCAATAACGTAACAATAGCTGCTGCAATATTTTTTTTAACATCATGGCCTATCAGAACGAACTCACTTCGAAGACTGAAGCATCTAGCAGTTCACAGCCCAGGACTGAAGGTTTTGGCCTGGCTCGTGAGTAGCGAATTCCTTGTGCGCCAGGAATGACACGCCCGGCATCAATCCATAACTGACCGTGTATGGGCACCTTAACTCAACCTCGCTGGTCCTCTCCTAAATGACTTCTTCAAAAAACATCGCCATATCATCAAAAAAATCCACATGGTAGAAACAGAAGACGAAGTGATTTCTTATAGGTGTATATGTAGAAAACAGATGTTTATTCTTATGGCGAGTGAGACCCACTGGTGGGTCATGATGCCCAGAGGGCTAGAAGACTCATGAACGTATTAACTTTCCCACCAAGGTTTCACCTTACTAAGTTCACTACGTTTACCAATCGATCTCAGATCGGTCTGAGTTCAGACCGATCTGAAAGTTCAGCAGGGAGCTGACTCAGATCGCCTGGTTTATCAACACGGTCTGAAAATATCGATGTTGAACTATCGATTTCAGTAGTCAGAATTATTTTAAGATTTCTTGCATATTTCAGCCGCACTCCTTTCCCTTCTTGCAACAAGTCAGGCCGTAAATGATATAGATTATACTTTGTTTACCATCGGCAACCAAAAGAAGAACGATGAACGCCACGCTCTGGCCTCTTAGAATCGATCTGAGATCTCAGACCGGTTAGGGAAAGCGGGCTGACTCGGCTCGCTTCTCAGATCGATCTGGCCAGCTCGCTCCGTTTATCATACCGAGCTGAGCCAGTCAGATCGATTGGTAAACGTAGTGATTATCAAGGCAGTTGTTGAAGTTACTGAATGAGTATGTATACATAGTAAAATCTTAATTCAGTAACCTTGATTTTACATAATTCTCCATTTTGCATAGATATTGAGGCCTGGCTGAGAAGCTTAGGGTATTTCAATGACAAACTTTTGATTTTACATATATTTTGTTTTTACGAAGTCATACAGACAAAATTTTCTCATTTTTATGCAGTATTTTCAATACATTTTATTTGTTGCAAGAAAAAAATACGTATTGAATATAGCAGCTAACCCCAACACGTAAACAAGAATATCCAAACTTGGACAGCATTTTCCTGCGACCTGCACAAAAACTAAATGCCCCCTCTTGCTGAGGGATCCATTCAAGGGCATGGCCATTATTCATGACCGATGACTAGTTAGCACCTAGCAATTCTGTCCGTCGATAGTTTCTTTCAGATTCATCGAGATATTTAATCTCCCAATGATTTGAAATCAATTGTTATGCTGTAATTTAAGCAACACTACCGAAATAAAATCATAGATCCTGAGTTTGGCAGTTTGCATGACAATAAGAAAGCATTGCTCATAAATTTCTTAAACCCTTTTGCTGCGGTCAACTTGCGGAGACTTCCCAGCCCGTGCAGCAAAAAAGTGAACGGCAAGTAGGAATGACCTTGCCAACGGAACGTAGGAGCTACATTCACAGCAGTCCACCATGCAAACGTAGCTCCTATGTTCATAGCAGCGAAAGGGTAAATGCAATCGTGTTATAAATAAATACCTGAAGGCTTAGTGTCAAGAAAGTATGTGAGTGCAGTTGAGCACCACAGCTTCACATAAATAGATGGAGAGACCATATAGGAAAATTGAAATTGATGGATAATCACTAAATCTTCAATTCTCTGATGGTTATCACCTGTGCGGAGATGATGGTTATCACATGTATCAAATGTGGAGAAAGATTACATCCAGGAGTGGCTGCTAGTTGACTCTCAAGATCCTGGGCTCAAATTTCTCTCTCACGAGCAGATAGGTCAGGTGGAAGGCACCGAAGAAAGAGTGAGTGGAGGAGAAGAGGGAGAGCCAGACAGCTGCATGCAGTGGCAGATTAAGGGTGGGGGTACAGGGGGGGGGCTCCCCCCCTTAGTACAGTACATTCGAGGTACCCCAGATTAAAAAAAAGGTTCTACCATATCTAGATGCTGAAATATCAAAAAAGTTTACAGCCCACTCCAACTTGAAGATTCATTTTTGATTCTGCAGTGCCCAAGAGATGCTTGAGCTTCTACCTCCACCATCGTACCTCGAACTCTTTAAACAGTAGTGTCCCGTCACTTTAACCAGTTTTAATTTCATTCGTCTCTCATATAAAGTTTTGAAATAAATTGTATATTATAGTTTCAATCATTATTAAAAAGTTGTGCAAATTTCAGCCCAAAATGTTCATTAACAACGGCACTGTGATTGTAAGAAAAAGTGGCTATCTTAGCTTCTATTGGCCTTAGAGGGTGTTTTTTTCAAAATTTGTGTTTTATAACCAGATTTTCAATGCTTTTTACTAAATCATTCTAGCATATTGAAAATAACAAAGATATTCTATTTGTTTATAAGCAAAAAATTGCTTTTCTAAATGCAAAATTTTAAGACCTTATTTCAAAAAATTTAACAATTCATATTCACACATTATTATATTAGCTCTTGAACTTCAAAATCTGAGTTGCTAAACCTTTTTTTATAGAAACGGCAACTGTAAAAGAGGTCAAAATTGGTGTTTTTTGCCCCTAGCAGGATAGACAAATAGAATTTTGAATACACTAATGAACAGTGTCCATTTTTTGCAAACTTTATAAGCTTTGTTAAGTATTTATCAAGTCTCAAATTGTAGGAATTTTATTATGCACTAATCTCATGTACATACTTTATTTTTCTCTATGACCGATAGTTTTGCCAATATTTTGGAAAAACTTTTTCGATTTTATTGTTTAAATAAAACAATGATGCGGAAAATAATTTTTTAATCTCAAGATAAGAGGCCTTTTCTATCATGGCCCCCAACGCATTTACTCAATAAAATCGCTACTAAGAATATTCTCGATTTTTAGCCTTTTTTTGTGACATATGCACTGGACTACATAATTCCTGATACAATAGGAAAAATGTTGGTCATAATCGTGGTCGTATTCCATACCCCCTAGACCCGGGGAAAGTAGCAATTAGGGATGGGACGTGTTAACGTCTGGAAGCGTGTACACGTTTCCTTTTTCTTGCAAAATAATGCACGTTAGCATCGTCCGCCTTTGATCATGAATTTCCGCCGCATCCCCCTCCTCCAGTCACTTAATATGACTTGAGTCAAGGTGAATCGTTAGGAATCAGTGTGTACGGTACTTCCTGGAATCTGGATTGCAGTCGGTGACTACTGTCACTGCCTACAGTCACATCTTACACCCTGTGACACAGTTTGACCTTAGCAGGCTGCCGTTCTGCAAGCAGCAGTGCGGGACTCCAACACTCTAGGCGTACATACCTTTAGGCCCATGGCAGAACGGAATGTGGGGCCAGAGACTAACTATTGTGTGCATCGGGACAGGAAAGACGTGTACACGCCTGAATAACAAGCGTATACATGTCTTTCCTGTCCTGATTCATACAATAGTTAGTCTCAGGCCCCGCATTCTGTTTTACGTGAATCCTGAATAACAAGCGTGTACATGTTTACTGCAATACATGCTTTTGCCCAACCCTAGTAGCAATCCCCCTTCCCCCAACAAAACAACAACCTTAATCCGCCACTGGACCAATTGCTGCATGAGTCACTCAACCTCACTAAATCACATAGATATGCACTCTGCACACTGACACTGCAGTTGGACTATATGGTGCAGAATCCTAG
The DNA here is from genome assembly GCA_963573305.1 of Pyrrhosoma nymphula. Classification (NCBI taxonomy): domain Eukaryota; kingdom Metazoa; phylum Arthropoda; class Insecta; order Odonata; family Coenagrionidae; genus Pyrrhosoma; species Pyrrhosoma nymphula. The sequence continues at coordinate 92,847,178 of OY754339.1, forward strand.
TAAGAAAATTGATTTCCAGGAAATATTTTATGTGAGAATTATTACAAGTAATATAAGGAAAATCTTAAACACATAAAAAAAACAATGGTTGAGAACCATTTATTTTACAAAGTGATCACATCCTTTTAGTCTCGTGTATATTTTTATTAAATTTAATGTAGTTTGAGCAAGATATTTCCCTAGTCATAATGGAGACCGTATTCGAATTATACATTTTAATTTAAGCACCTGTAAGAATTAAATATTGTAATATTAATGGCAAAAAAATATAGTCCAATATGACAAAAATTCTCAGTAATTAAATAAATACATATAACCACATAAGTCTCTAACTTGACTCATTTTTTCACGCCGTATGGTGAAATCGCCGTCACAATAGGTAGGTTTTTTGCAATTTCGTAAAAATTGCTGCCTTGAGTAAGAGATTATTTTTTGTTAATAGGTGAGAAAACATACAAACCACCGTTGGTTTTTTTGACGAAATCTAGAAGTTATAAATTCCTATTTTCTTCAATGTTATCCCTCTGGAACACACAGCCTTAATCTACCCCATGTAAAACAGCTTGTATTTTCAGGCAAATTAATCAAGAAATTTGGTGAGATAGCTGATCTAAATGCTGTACATACTTTTTACTTTGGCTGTGTTTCTCCAGTACTTGATAACTGCTCCCAAATTTGGGCCACTGCCACACCTTCTATGCTCAAACTCCTTGAAAGACCAATGAATTTCTTCCTCTCCATAATCAGGCACCGCCATATACAGTTTCGCAACTACTCCCTCAATAAATTAAGATCATCTATAGGCATATCCTCCCTGACTGACCGCCATGCCCTTATCGACAGCAAATTTTTCATGAAAATAGTCAATGGAAACTATAGGTCATCAGAATTTCTTTCCTTTTCTCCTTACACGTTCCTTCACGAACTACAAGACTGAATGAGCTATTTCATTGCACCACCCCACGTCTCTGTGTCTCCAAACGGTCTTTTATCTACAGACTCCCATCTAAATGCAATGCTATGTTGAAAAGTGTCCCTGAATTCGATCCATTCCATATCTTTCGCACTCCTCCCACATCCTAGATCTGTTCTCGTCTTTCGCTCCGTGTGTGTTTGGTTCCAATTTGTTCAGGGCTAAATGCTACTTTGTTATTAATTTATTTTAATGCTGCAATTTGTTGTTTTTTGTTTATTTTTTTGGATTTTGTTATTTGTCCATTGCAATTGGCCTTGAGCTGTTTTTGGACGTGAATAATAGATACATAAATTTGCCGGGTAAGACTCTGATCCTACATTCGAGTCAATGTGCAGACCACTACGCTACCCAAAGCCTAAGATTTTCATTTCATAAGGTTCATTACTGTTCCTGGGCAATTACTATGCATAACCAGTTGACCGCATTCAATATGAATACCTTGAATACTTTCAACCACCATGGTCGTGTTTTAGTGTCTTCGGAAATTTAATTAATGGTTATTTGTTATATGGTTCTTTGTTTTGGATTAATACTGTTATTTGTCCATTGTAATTGGCCTTGAGCTGTATTTGGACGTGAATAATAAATAAAATAGTTCTGCAATGGATAAATATTTTGATATAATTAAAATGAAGGTTTTTTTAAATGACGTCAAAAGTCATCAAATTCTAGGTGAATTGATTTATCCCTCTTAACTACCTTAAGATTAAAAGTGAGCAAGGTTAGGTACCCTACAGTTTTCTTTTGCTGCTGACTGCGGCCAATGATCTTCAAGATACTTACATAAACTTTTGTCATTTTTCTCTGAGACTGTCATTACCAGTTGGTCCATGCCTCGCGCCAGGCTTCGAGCATCCCTCAGGGTTTATATACATTTCGTTGGGGAAGGGACAGTCCAACTGAATTATTTTCTGTCATGTAATTCAAATGCGAGGAGGATCTATTCATTGGAGAATTGTGGTATTTTCTTAGGGCGTTTTTTTATTTTGGCGGTGCACTGCAGAGAAGGAAGGCACCCTGAAAGAGCTGACTCAGAAGATTATTCATGTTTTCTGATTATCTATGTACTTTTTACCAGGCATTAGCATGATAAATTGTGACTTTACTCAGTGTGTCAACTCAGAGAGTATTGCAGAAACTTAACTTCTACAGGTCTAAAAAACATTAGTCAGTAAAACTGCCACAATTTATAATTCTAAATAACCTTTAATCTTTTTGGGTTATTATCACAATATAAAGTTCAATCATTAAGATGAGAGTCAAATACAGGCTCGGCAATATATTTAGACTAAATTAATTTTCAACAGTTCTCAATTCTTGAGCACAACAACATAGAATAGCATATGTTTCACTACAAGTCGGAAAAGTTGTTGAGAACCCACTTCTTGGCAAACATAATGAACTGTCAAAATGTTCATTTCTAGAACAAATAATTTACTATATTAATCCTAAAAATCTTGGATTTAAGAGCTAATGACACATTCATACAAAAATACAAAAAGGAAACAGAATGACAAGAGGCAATCTTTGAAGCATGCTTAATAAACCATGGAACACCCACATAAACATACTTCAGGGAAAAAATATCGATGCACCCATAGAAAAACATCTTGAATTCCATATTATCTAACGCCAACCATGAGGATCTTACTCTCTTTATCATCTTCTGTTAGAAAATGTTGGAAAAAGAAATAATTTGGTTTAATACAAATGTATAACTGGTTTTAGAATAGGGTATTTTCACATCTTTCATCTTCTACAAATACAATATAATTACATTTCATTCAAAAAAGTAACCTGATCCAGGAGAAAATTGCCTGTGCTGATTACTTCTTACATAATTGTTCCACTGAAACGATCATCACTGGGAGCTGAAAGGTTTCAGAAAAAAAATCAAGCTCATCTATAACTATAGAAAGTTGACTTCTCACTTAAACACAACCTGACTATATTATACAGTTAGCACACCATACGATTGCTAATTGGTGCACAGATACCACAACAAATTGGAAGGATCAATCTTTTTTTTCATTTGATTACATCCAATTCTCTCACACAAAACTTAAAAAGTTTTCACCTCTTAAAATTTCCATATTAAGTTCACAACTGCAAGTGAATGATAACCCTTGCGAATGATGAAATTGATCAATTTTGGCTGAGTCACCAGATAGATTTTAACGAAAGAATTAAACAATTAGTTGAAAAATTATTTTTTTTAATAAAAAAAACATCAAACCTACTAAAACATTTGACCACAGGCTGGTGATAACACTTCGCAATATCCTGATGATACATAACACAAAAGCAAATGCACTGGATTGAGCGTACATAAAGTTAACAGTAGGAAAAAAAATGACGAATATCTTCAGATCTTGGAACAAATGATGCTATTCACTGACATTGTCACTTTAGAAACCAACACGACCCACAAACAAAGAGCATTAAAACTATCCTTCAGTAATTGTAATACTTTATCAGAGTCATGAGGCAAAACTCACATGTGGCCATCCTCAGCCATGTGATTCACACACTTTCCTTAAAACACAAGGCATTGGACAGCTGGCAAATGAAAACCTTACAAGTCTCGAGCAACTGGCAATGCTGATTGCTTCCCTCATCCTCGAGCTTCCTTCTCCGGTTGCCCCTTACCTTGCTGCACAGATTGCCCCTGCTTTGTAGCCTTGCCCGCCTTGTTCTTCTTCTTACGCTTACTCTTCCTCAGCTGCCCTTTCCCCTCACCCGCCTCCTCCTCGTTCGCCTCTTCCTTGCTGACAACTGGTGTCGCTTCCACCCGAGGTGTTGATAGCATCACAGTGAGTCTCGGGCCTTGCCTCGGCGGCCGAGGCTGTGTGGGTCATCCGTGGAAGTCAAGGCGGCCCACGATATCACGGACGGTAGACACAAGGGCTTGGTGCTCAGGTGATCCTTCCAGGATAATTGTGTGGAGGCGAGTCATGTAATTGTCTATGGTCGACAAGGTAGGAGTCTCATTTGTACCTGTATGAGATTTTGGGTGAGGATAAAAATTTCAGCGTACAAATGGAAATGATAAATTCAATAAACTCAAACTAATCAAACATCAAGTTTAATCAAACCAACTTATGAGATGTTTTAGCCAAGAAAATATAGATTACACTCTGATAAGTTTCCAGACTCCTATCCTAATTCCCCTAATCCGCTCAATTCAGCAAAATCTCGATTATTTGTGCTATTGGATGCGTGATGAAGCATGGATAATCCAAAAACGTTGTACGTTCTTTTCTTGTTTAGCCCACATCAACTCTGCTCTTGATCTATTGCGAAGTGTGCAGCGTGTGCACCTTTTTTTACCATGATTGCAAAAAAAACCACCAGAGAAGTGGTTAAAGATATAGTAAAACTGTATTTGAGCTGTTGGAATTTAGGTTCTCCTGCAGTTTGTCACTTTTATCGCGTTCCATTACATTTCCTATGCATGTAGAACCTTGATTAACACTATAGAGTATTTGCGTAAGTTAGGTATTTTGTTGAAATGTATTGTAGCGAGTAGTGTTTGGTTTCGAAATGCCACGTACGAAATACCAAGGTATAATTCCAAATAATTAATTTAATAAATAGCTTTTAATATGCATTGTTTTAGCATCGAAATTTCCAAGCTCTAAACGTAGTGTGACGTCATCTCCCATATTAGCAGAAGCGAAATAGCCTAGCTGTGCGTTGAGAGTGAAATAGTATTTGCCTTTTCGAAGTTATTTCGATATTTGAAATAAAACTTTGGTGCTCATCATAAAAGTTGGATTCGCAAAGGCTAGTTCCAATAATCTTCCGGGTGTGGATGCGTAAATGATCGGAGATTTCCTGAGCAACATTGCATTATGGCACGAAACAATACTCTTTGTAGCTCTTCTTTTTCACAGTAATTTTTAATTGATATCATCAGGCATCGACATGGTAATTTTTGGAACTATTTAGCCTGTAAAAAAGGATATTTACCACACAAGGCAGTAAATACAACGCAGAACGAATGTAAACAAACCCGGCAGCGATTGTGGAGTAAGGGCGATTACGTCACAGCAGATTCAATATGGCCGCGGTCCGTTTGTGCGCAAGGTTCGAAATGTGATTTTAAATCGCTTATTGTTTAAAAAGTTGGAAAGTTACGACAGTAAAATTTTGGATTTATGGCTTTTACGCACCAAAGAAAAATTTAACATAGTTTCCAAAATTTGTGCAAATACTCTATTTCATTGACAGTTTTCCCACTATGTGCCAGATGATAAATAAACTTCAGGTTCAATGACAGTTACTCATGCATTAGAAACTTTATAAAACACTTCATTATTTCTTTTCACACATGCACACTCATAAAATACAAAAGGTTATCTGGTCAAGGTAATGTGAACTATTTTACGTCTGGTTCATACTACTATTGTAAGAACCAATGTAGCAACCATACGTGCATTCACTCTACTATTATAACTCAGTGCTGCCCTCACCAGGAATTCTGACAAACAAATACAGAGCAAGCAAACAAAATAATGATTCCCACATAACTGAGGCCTTTTGCGGCTTTTGAAATGGTTTAAAAAGCAAACAACACTCATCTTTGCTTATTTATCAAAGTAGCACCATCTGATTTACTAGTTTGATTATCATCCTTCATCATTTTCGGTTTCCGCTCGCAACTCCAGTGCCTGACCACTGTTAAATGGCAGCATTAAGAACTATGTACATTGGTAACCGACAGACATTCACACGACTACCACGTTACGGACCACGGTCATTATGTTAGTTGTGTGAACGTGGCATTAGGTAGGAATTTGAATGTAGTGGGGTAGTACACAGTGCCACTAGTGATGGAAATTTGAACTACTTCAACTTGTAATCTCAGTCGTCCCCAGAAAGATTCGTACCGTTCGTACTATGAAATGAATGCATTGTAGCACTAGGAGTTTGCTACGTAATTTATGCAATGTAAGAACACCTGCAGGAGAGTATTAATTTTGTACAGAATTTGAAAACATGAAGAATAAAAATGACTTCTCAACCAGTTATGATGAAACAGAATATGCAAGTATTTCATTGAAAAAATTCATTGAGCATTCAACACATGCTTCATCGCAAAAATTGTAAGCCACATTGAATCTAAAATAATTTTCTACGAAATGTTTAAGTTGGCTTCAAGAAGTGTGAAGATGGCTGTTTGCGCTAGTTGAACAGTGAGGCAGATCAGATTTTTCTTCTATTATTCCAAAACATACATTTTTATCTTACTTGGCAAAGTAAGGGGTTCTACTCTAGTTAATTTAAATGCCTAGTAAAATAAGAAATTTCAATATCGCTGCCCTCCACCAGTTCGTGACGTAATTTTCCCATATGCCTAGACATTCCTACCTGTAAAAGAAGAATTTCATCTGTGTCATTTATTCACATTGGTTTTATTTATGACTTATGTCATGAAAGTTGCTTCAATGTTATCATATAAATGGGGTCATGACCCAGATAGTGCAGAAAGTTAAGAAAATACCAATAAGTTCACTTAACTTGAAAACTTAACGTCCACATAAGAAAGGTTTTAAAAATGGAATGGTGTCGTCTTTGTAATTCCTTAATATACACTTTCAAATGAAAAACATATCTTCATTAGGTTAAGGACTGAAGTGATACTGGCTTCAGACAAACGAGAAGAAATGTTAAAGTTTCCAAAGTGAAAAGAAGGCAGACCATAATAGGGGATGGCAGAAATTACTTTAACCTCACCAAGCGAATCTTTGCAAAGTGAAGTTTTTGTCTTTGATAAGGGTGCATTAGAATTTTGAGAAATGGATTTTATCATTGAGTAGTTGCACTCATTTCATGGAAATCTGCATCCATTTTGCTGTAACTCAAAATGTAAACGAAATCAACAGTGTCAGGCGAGAAGTGGTGGATTAATAATGAAAGTAATCAATATCGTACTTTCCACTTTTATTTAAACTTACAACATGTGCTTCGGCTTTAGTACGAAGCCATCCTCAGGTACAATCTACATTGTACCTGAGGATGGCTTAGTACAAAGCCGAAACATGTTGTAAATTTAAATAAAAGTGGACAGTACAATATCGATTAATTTCATTATTCAAAATGTATACATTTGTAAGCATAAATCTTAGCAACAGAAAGCTTATATTAATGGCTGAGAATTGAGTTAGAGTAGTACTAGGAAACTTTATGCAAGAAATTAAGGGCCTCAGTTGATACCGCTGCTCTGATTGTGTTTTTCTAGGAAGATCTATCACTCAAAATCAGGGGCGGCTCCAGACCAGACGTTCGGGGGGGGAGGGGGCACCAGCAGCTCTTGGGGTATGGAATACCCCCCTCATTTGTGGGTCTCATCCCAGAAATTTGTAAAAAACTATGCCCAAAATGGTGCATTATAAATGATTTTGAAGCAAAGGTTTGCCTTTTAAGAAGAGAAAGTTTTTACTAAATGCATAATTCCCTTTTAGATTAACACCCAAGTTTCCACTAATTCCAAAATTATTTTTATTTACATTCACATTAGCTTATGGTTTAAAAAAATTATCTTGGTTTACATAAAATTGAACTGGTTTTAAAGTAAAATAACCAAAACTTTAATGACAAAAAAGGAACAAAATAATTTAGGCTTTTAATATTTCTATGACAGAGAAATATGCTGGGTTTTTGGGGGGAGCAATTGCCCCTACCCTCCCTCGGAGCCGCCAATGCTCAAAATACACATTTCTAGAGCTTGGGTTCAGTCAGTGCCATCATCATGTTATTTATTGCTACTAGAGTGGCCACTGGATTAATTTCTGTGTGATTAACAATCATTCAAGGTTTTCAACTAGAAAAATTGTTTTTCCAGGAAATTTTTATTTATTGCACGATGATTGTTCAATTACAATTCATATATTCAATATTTCATAATTTGGTGTGGAGCATTATGATGCCTTCCAATACTTAACGTGAACCATGGTCATGATTACTCAAAATTAAGGAAATTGATAGCATTAAGTTTAAAATTAAAAACCTTAAAGCAAGCAGAGAAATGAGCAAACTTAAATAGTTCATTTATTTTTATGATTATGATAGGAATACATATTATAGAGTTTTTTAGGATAAAGCCTGAATCACATGATCATTTTTAACGTACAAGTACAGGGATCATTTGAGCTATCCTTTTCAATGACATGGAAAATTATAGCATGAGCCATCATTTTCCATATCACACGGTCATTTGTGTCGTATCTACGATCATCAATTCTGCATCCGTGATTTTTTTTACATAAATATCGGCCATAGCGACCGTGCCATAGCTGTTTACTATCTCCATTAAGTTATATCAAAGCTCACTAGTGGTACCACAGTTTGTATTTGCTGTTGTGCGTTCTGATTGGCTGCAGCTTGATTTCACGTACGTGTTCAGGGATGGAAAACAGGACAGTTGCAATGATGGAAAAAGGGATAGGGATCCCTAATCCTAGCTGAAAATGAGAGATGGCCTCAGCCATCATTTGAGCTATCATTGTCGCTATCACTGAACCTGTCCATGAAAAATGATCATGTGATTCAGGCTTAAGGGAGGAGATAGAAGCATGGATAATTCACAAACTGGATAATCTGCATGCAGATAATTTAGAGTTTATTATTTAAACTAACTCTTACTTAGAGTAACACTTAGCCCAAGCTTATTAGATCATTAACTTGAGGTGAATATTCTAGGGTAGGTAAAAGTAGGGTGACCAGTAAGGTGTGGCTTATTTATTATTTTTTCTCGGATTTTCAATTTCAACCTCTCAAACTATGCAATTGGGTAAAGAAAGGATATTCTAAAATATTCGACTCGATTAATTAACATTTAGAGGTCGCTCAAGAGGCATAAATGCAGTGACGTTCAATTTTCCCGATAGGAGGAAAAAAAAATAATTTCTAGGGGTAACATGCCAAGTTACAGCCCTTTAGGGTCAAAATTCACTCCATTTTTATGTATGTGAATCCGTTTTCCACAAATAAAATATTTTAGCGGGGGCAACTTCCACGTGCCCCACACAAAACGCCATGCCACAGTCAGCTGATTCCTCGTCCTGCACCCTTCATTCCCTACGTCCCCTCTCACCTTCCCGAGCTAAGTTCAAGGGAGCCATTTCCCGTGCCTGACAATTTTACAGACTGCTAGTGATATACACAAAGTTACTATCCTAACAGGACCGACTGTCAGCTCTAATTTGTGCATGTGTATGTAATCATTTACTTGGAAAAAGATTCTTGTGATCGATGCTTCAGGGGATATTGCACTTTTATGTATTTGTCATAAAATAAATAAGAAAAATGCTTAGCATTGAAAACTTTCTATTGACAAATTAGTACATCAGACATGAATGATTCACAGAAAAACATTCATAGTTTTTTACAGTCACAAATTCATCATTAATATGAGTACAACGTACTACGGAAACATATTACAGTCAACTCTCGATTATCCGTGCTAATGGTAGGTACAAGCATCCTAAGTAATTGAATAAAAATGGTGAAGAGTAAAATCATTCAAGGAGCTGTGTTTACTAAGTCTATTCAGGGGGAAAAATTAAGCGTACAGTGTGTCCTCGTTTAACGTTGTTAACTCGTTCCTGAAAAAGTAGACGTTAATCGAAACAACGTTAAACGAAGCAGTATTTTCCATAAGAAAACGTAAAAAATTAAAATCTGTTCCAAACTAACCAATTCTTCATTTCATAACAATAATGATTTCTTGTGTGAGAATAGTAGAAAAGTAAGGGGTATTAGATGAATGGTAAAGGAAAGTGAAAGGAATGCGCATTTATTAAATGTAAGAAAAAAAGGCGTGAGATTCTTAGTTTTGGTGAAAATAATGTTTGAAAATGACCAAATTCGCGTATTTTTTGTGAAATTTTGATGCCATATTGCGAGATTTTTGGAATTCCCGGTAGAGGGATACGGACTAATATCACGTCTGAAATATGGCCTTACCCCCCCCCCCCAACAACGTTGCGTGTCTGTGGAATGAAACAGGGGTGCTAAGGTGGGACAGTACGCGGCGTCGAGAAGGACATTTCTGAACGGAAAAATAGGTTATTTGGCGGAGTTACGATTTATTTTCACTAATACCCTTGAAAACCAACCCACCCCAATGGTGATTGGTTTGCGTAAAATTACGGCGAGAGGCGAGTTGGTGATGAAAGTTCCGTATGGAGGCAGTGGAATGAAGTACCTCCAAAGATTATAGGGTAGCTCCGAGAGGTTACCCGTCCCTCCTGAGTGTAATAAAGCCGTCGAAGAGCGGGAATACTTTTAAGTTGAAGGCGGGAAAATTCATGGGCGGTGGGTATAGAAAATGAAGACACTGCTTGACCGCTGCGCCATCTGGGGGAACTAGGAGTAAAAGGTCAGTATTTCCAATATGGCGTCCAGAAGTAGATTTACATCACAGGTTTAAGTGAATAGTTTACGAAAGAAAAAGGATTTATGAAGCAAACGAAAGGTAAATGCGCATATGTAGCGTAGAAATATAAGTGAAATAGGTGGTATAAGGTGATCGGGAAGCAGGTGAAATTAATTTTCTCCCAGACTGGACGCTATGATACAAATACCACGGCGTATTTTAATTACGCGGACAATCGAACAGATGATTTCACTAGTCAGAGATCTTCATATCTTAGATGAAACAAAATGAAAAGGCATTTTTAAAAGAATAAGCACCAGGTTGCCCTCCTATATTTCTGATATTTAGTGCTGTTAGCACCGGCTTCCCTCGGAGTAAAAGAAATTTTTGTTTTTCACTGCGGGAGCGTGCGCATGCGAATACAGTGAAGGGCAAAGATTTTGCTCGCTGCGATCGTGAAGACGTAGGATATCAATTAAAATAGTGAGTGAACTAGGGAAACTCAGTGCTGCGTACAAAATTTTTGTTATTTCGTAACAAAAGTTTTAGGAACAGTATCACCCTCGACGATTTACTGCATCATGGAGGGTTTAGAATACTTCCTCTTACACACTATTTCAACACGAAAAAGACGTTTTCGATACACCTTAAACAGCAGTAAATCTACCTTATGGCGGCATGGGATTTTCAGGTATTTTTCCCGTATATATCTGCCCCTGGATCTACCATTCGGACATGGTATTATTAATACCATGCGATTGAAGATGGTACACTAACGTTGGTTTGAGTTTTAAATCACCCGATGCATTGCCCCCCAATAACAGCGTAGTAAATAATAAGCAAACATATAGTTATGAAACAAAATAACGTAATAATTATTCGCTCAGGTGAACTTTTGACAAACGCTATGAGGAGTTAACGTCAAACTTTTCCGCCGAATGGAAATTACGCATCAGATGCGCCAAATTCCTATTCGTTATTAATTTTTTTTGGTTGCGCAAAATTTGAACAACGTTATCGCGAAGCACTGACGACGTTGAACGATTTAGGGTTTTAATTGTAAACGTTATCGCGAAACAACGTTAAACGGGACAACGTTAAACGAGGACACACTGTACAGCACATACTTATGCTCATTAGCAGATATGAACTTTTTAAAACAAGGCAAGAAGTAAAATAAGGCTGGGAGAAGCACTGACAAAGGGAGGTTCCAAGCTGCGATAGTTAGAAATGTAGGAAACACATACCTGGCAGTGGGACAGTGGCAAAAGATGCAGCCAGAGTGGCACGCAAATGATCAAGGTGGGTTTGCAGGGCGGCATTGTTGCTTCTTTGCTGAAGCGTTTCTACCTCCAATCTCTCAACTGTCGATCGCATGCTCTCAATGTGCATTTGAATGGTGGCATTTTGCTCTTCATACTCAGTGTTTGACTTTCGTAGTGTTCTCAACTCTGCTTCCCTGGCTGTAAGAAAGAAAAAGAAAACTTTATACATATATGTAGTCACAATTGTTTACCACCAGGGAGGAAGGAATCAGCTACATAGGAAACATTGAACTTCTTCATAAATTTGTGTGGAAAATCAGACGTAAGAGCAAACAGGTAGTCCCTCAGTACATCTGTTTGAAACCTATCATAAAACCTTTGGTACTTCATTATCTCATTGACCTTTCCGACCAGGGTTGTCATTTTGTCATCTTTTTTTAAATTTTGTCTGGGGCCCTGGACAAAACTTGCTTTGTAATTTTTGTTGACTCAGTTAAGCATGAATAATTCTGGGGTACAAGTGTACATGTAGGTGTTACTATTTTTCTAGCCTTAACATTAAACTAATAGTTCTTCCAAACAGTTTCGGGATTTCTTTTACTTAAAAAGGAATGGTGTGTTTCCAAATCACAGTGACTGATAGCCACTTTATTAGTAGGTACCAGTGAATATGTTGGCAAGCAGTAGACATTTTCTACAGAACACTGATTTCAATATTGCTTTAAAGTTTCCAGCCATTACCATTAACCCTTTAACTGCTTCCATCGTCTATAAGCGATGGACGTAGTAGACTGCTCCCATCGTCTATTGGCGATTTGAATAAATTTTGAAAAAAGGTGTATTTTGTCTTTCAGTAAAAAAACACCTCCTGCAATACGACATTCAGAGTAAAAGTATTAGTAATTATGTACTAAAATTTTTTTAAACAATTTTTCCCTTAAATATTAAGTGATAAAATTACGCAAAAATAAGAAAAATAAAAACATTTTTTTTTTGCGCCTGTGGAGAGCTCTTTTTCAGATTAATTGCGCAGTTAAAGGGTTAAAGAGCTTGGATGGGAATACATTACACTTGGTCATGTTTTTAAATCACCTGCCCACACTTGGCTGATGCTAGAAAGCTAGGTATTTGTAATGCAATGGAAAATAAGAAATTCAGGATACCCCACGACTTTAACAAAGGTTACCCTCAGGTAGAAAAGTATGCATCTCATGACCATGAAACCATTTCACTTGAATATTTTACCATGCATGACGGTACATAGCTGTAATTGGTCCAAAAAAAACATTAAATTATTTCAACGACATTGGAAGTTCGGAAGAATCGCTAGAAAAAGAAAATTCACACTTAAAACATTTTGCTGGGAACAAAGTAACAATGAAGGGCTGAGATGGTGGAACTGTTCTATGATGGAGATAAAAAACATCTCACAGTTTTCCATAAGTATTAGGTGCATTTCCCGATTAGTTTCGACATACTATGTATTTATCAAGATGAGTAGATAAGATAATGACGTAGTACGTCAAAATTAGTCATGAAATAAATATATTACTTGGGAAAAGTGCAACATCTGTGCTTTAATTCCATTGGGCTGGACGATTAGACGACAATAAAAACAAATTGCTATGCATAAGGATGCGATAAGAATATTGGCCAAATGTCCTCTTCCATTCGTAATGCTTTAAAACTTAATGCGTTGAGTCAACGCAATGAGTCACAAGAGAGAAGTCGAAATGTATAGCATGATTGTAACCAGAATAATTGTAGCCAATGAGTTATATTTCTCCGCAGTAAAAGCAGTTCAGCAAAATGGGAGTACGTAGATAAGTATATGTAGCTCTCAAGGTTGCATAACCTTGAAACCTAAGAGGATACTTTGTAAACATAACAATACTAAGTGTTTTATTTATCATGAAGGTTACTTTTTATGTAATACTTCAAATTTAGTGGTAAAGCTAAGAAATATTTCTTACATGCAGTCAGCAGGATTGCTACAGATTGGAGATTATGGAATTTGAAGACTCTTGCAGGTTTGCCAGGCCAAAATTTTCATTTTCCAGGAGAAAATATCTGTTCTTAAGTAAGTGCGTATTTTAAGGAAGGCTAAAGAATATGAGCACAATACTTCAATGCGTGTATTATGGGGGAATAAAGTATTCCAACAAACAGAGCACTGCCACTATTACTCTGTGGGAAAATTGGCTTCCTTCTTTAAGGGTATATAGTTCATTAGGTCTCATCCACAACAAGTGAAATTCAAAGACAGTAAGGTGGAGGACTCATTGTTCTAGTCTGTGACAGATTACTGGCCATTTGCCTACCCCAAGTGTTATCCTCACGGGCCACAAATGGAGGCTAATTAGATAACCTGGTATAAATCTGAAACTTTCTCTTTCCCTCTCTCGTTCCCGCCATACTTCAGGGCATAACTAATTGCTGAGCACCAAATAACAGCACCACTGCCTCATTCAGGCCTGGCACTAAAAAACCAAAGTCCAAACACCAACAGTGCCTAACGTGGCATCTTGTTGAAAGCAATCAGATTTTGACTTAAGAAGCAAATTTCCACATCTATTTCTCATTTCCCATGACCAGTAACAGGTATTTATGGAGATAAAATTTTGTTTTTATAAATGCTTGTAGCGGAAGTATGCTGGAGATTGTGGGAGAAAATTTCATTTTTCGTGGATATGTAAATTTTAAACACTAGGCCTAGAAATAGCCTAGGCAAGATTAGATCTACTAATATTAGCAAAGACGTTTCATGTATTTTAGTAAGAGTACAAAACCATTTCAAGCAACAGACAAATCGCGTGGTTAGTGCCATCCAGGCATGATAGACTTCTCCTTTTTCCTATTACATGGCCTAGGACTTGATTGCTTAAGTGCAAAACACTACACGCGATCAGTACTGCAAACTTATTTTCTTTGAGAAATAAATACAAGCCATAAACCATGGCATTGTGTAGCTTGCTGCAATAAGAGAAACCTGTTGGTCAACCGGTCAGTGTTTTTAAATTGAACGATCACAACCGATTAATCGTACCCGTGAGTAAAATGACATATCAGTTTCAGAATCCTTAAAATTCTTGGTGAAAATGAAAATTTGATTGAACATTTAAAATGGACCTTATGAATGAATGGCATAATTTTGTAATTCACGCATTATTTCATAAATACAGAGTGATTTCGCGATTTGTCGCAATTAAATTAAGGATGTTTTTCAAATATGTGGGATGTAATTTGGACTTGTTAAGACAAAAAACTCAGTTTTTCGATGCACGGAGATTGTCGTTACTTCCACAAATACCTGGCCCTGCCCATGACTTTTAGAGGTCTATTTCCTATTTACATTACTTTCCCAGACCTGTAGCAACCCTGAGTCAGCCATAAGAGTTTTATATTAATAATAATAATTTATTTCACCATTGGCAGTACATACATCTGCATGGCTAAAGTCAAAGAATAGAAAATACAATCACATACATGCATGAAAAAAGAAACATCATACCAATTACAATTCAAAGTGCATCCTCCAAATATTCCACAACACTGTAGTAGCATTTTTCAGATAAAAGAAGTATGAATTTCTTTTTAAACAGAGAAAGTGAGGTGCTATTTTTTATTTCATCAGGAATCTTATTGTATAGGATAGAGGCAGAGTGGATAGGACCTTTAAGACAAGAGAGAGCTAGAGTACTGATTGGAGTGAATGTTATTTCTTGAACGAGTGAGGTGATCATGGTAGGTAGAATTAGAAGGAAATTGAGAAAGGTTTGCTTTAACGAAGCAGGCACATGTAAAGATATACAGAGATGGAAGGGTGAGAATTCTAGATTTAGCAAAGAAAGTTTTACCTGGAGTGCGAATAGGGACTTGATACATAGCTTTCATTGCTTGTTTTTGAGCTGAAAATGCTCTTTTAGCAGCAGATGAGTTCCCCCAAAACAAAATGCCATAAGAAATATGAGGATGGATTTTAGCATAGTAGACCATTTTTAAAATATTGAATGAGACTATAGGAGACAACCTCCTAATCATTTATGTACCCAAAGAAATTTTATTGAGTACAACCTGTACGTGAGGTGCCCAGCCGACGTTGTTAGAGATTTGCATCAAGGAGGCTGGTGAGAAAGAAAACTGGATCAATCTAAAACGACAGTCTCAAGACAAAATGACTGAAATGAGGACATAGGGGACATGATGTGGTAAGAAAATTAGACTCCTTTACTTTATTACACCAATTTAAACACCTGTACGTCATATTTCTGACCTTTGTTGTGATCCAAGAACTCCTCCGTAAATATTGGTATGTCAAACGTGGAGAGGTCAGCATCTGCCCTATCCTCACTGGATTCACCAGTGTTGGGGCCTACATTTCCACCTGCACCTCCTTGAGGTGTGGCGGGTGTGCCTGTAGGGGCAGGAGAGAATATTGCCTCCATTATTCAATAACACTATTACATTATAATCCTTGAAAGAGGTAACAATCATCTTTCTTAATCCTATGTAGCTGTTTTAATATTGACAAGCATTACATTAGTTATCTACAATAACCATTGAACTTACCCCCAGCACCTGATGCAGCAACAGGATTTGATCCTTCAGCATTCCCTTTTGGGACAGGCTTTTCCGCAGGTGCCGATGCTGCGGCCGCTGCAGCAGCCTTCTTCTCCTGCTGTTTCTGAGTGAATATACGATAGGCTTCGGTCTGCTTGTAGGCATTGAGCTCCTCAAGATAACGCTCTCTGTCCACTTCTGCAGCATCCAAATATTCTTGCTTCTCTGCTGCATCTAACTTGCTCCACTCCAGAGCAAGCAAGCGAGTGATTTCCGGGAAGGGCAAGTTGGGATTTTCAGCCCGTGCCTTTTCCCTTCTATCATTCAGGAAGCGAACATAACCTGCGGGGATGGCCAAAAATTTATAAATTAGGGGGATTTTCCGAGATACACTTCCAAAGACTAATAGATTCTGACGATATGAGGTTACAGCTTGAGTACACACAAAAAAGGTATTATCATAATTGGTTTGCAGCCAAATAGAAAAAGACGATTGAGTTAGATTTAACATGAAAAATTTCAACTGTCTGAATATAAGTGGAAGGGCAAAATTGTAAGACTCTCCACCCTATTCATAACTAGAATACTGCTACAAAACACCCTGCAAGCCACCTCAAGGGTGTGTGGCAAGGGGTGAGTAGCCACTAACATGTATTACACTATACTCTGAAGTTAGTGTAACTATGGCTAATTAAGCATTAGTATAAATCGCTAATGCTTGTCACGAGGCGAAGCCTCACATGCATGCATGACACTATAGGTATACTACCAACGTTAGAGGGACCGTTTGTATTTATGTATATTGCAACTGCCTACATATGCAACTAAATAAATGGACAGAGATACAAGAATCGTACTAAAAACATACACGGCGTGCTGTTAGTACTCGGTAACATAAACAAACTAGTATAAGTGAGTAAATCAACTAACTAGCTACATACCACATCGACAAACCTAGTCATACTCACCAGTTAATGGTTGTCGAGGCGCAGTAGCGTCGCGTTGTGTTTTCTTGCGCTTCTTTCCTTTCGGCCATATCACACGGACTTTCGCATCTGTTTCAGATGGTTTATCATCTCCGCTTGGAAGCTTTTGTACAACCGGCACATTAAGTGGCCTTGGCGCTACAACCAAAATAATATGAACATAAATAAATCATTTCAGCACCTGGATCTGGTTTTAGGAAATGATTATGCAAATGACATACCATAACTTTCCTGTTGCTTTTCTGGACTAGGTACAGCAACGACTACTCTATTACTGCTCGCCAAAGCAGCGTTGGCTGAGTTAGAATCATTCATAGTTTCTTCTCTTAGACTACCGAGGCCAGATACTAATTGGTCCATGACTTAGTTACGCCTAAATTCATATTTATAAAGAGAAACTTTGATCATGGGATTCACTGCCTAAATATTCATTAGCACAGAAACGAAAACAACTACAAAGCACAAAAAAGATGCAGAGCCTCACCCGGCATCACAATATAACCAAGTATAAAGATGAAGCTAGAAACAATTCGTTTGTAACTGAAAAATAATAAATTCTGAATAAATGAGGATGAAGTCCTGCAAGGAGAAACAAAGTGCTTCTCCAAAATTTGAATCACAACGAAAATAAACTAACTTTAATTTTTGACTACGACAAAAACTGTCGAATCTACTGAATTTGATTGGCTACGTGAGGGTCCAACTTGGGTCACATGACGCAGATGCTTTTTTGTTACGAAGTACTTTCAAAAATTGGCCACCCAGCGCTAAATGCAACTAGAAATGTAAGTGCGGGAGTTTTAAATGCAAAACGTAAAGAGCCTAAGCTGCTCGAAGTTGCGTTTATTGCATGTAAAACATTTTTCCAGCTAATTAAATCACGTCTAAAAAGTTTGAGAAGCAAGAAAAAGCTTTTTTGATTAATGGATCAAGTGGTTTAGACACGCATATAGATGCTAGCCATTTTCTTCTGCATTTACGTTTATGAGCTAGAAAACAACAAAATTACTCTTTGGTTGGAGTTATACTTCAATTTGATTATTTTTTGGGAGTTTATTATTATTATTTCTCGGTGTAGAAATGTTAAAAAATATTCCAAAAAATTTATTCACAAGTAATTATCTACATGACATAAGTTATCTGCATACAGTTTTGAAATATTTAAACACATATTTAGCAATTTGTTTTCCATATAGGTGATGCAGAGCCATATAATTTTCCTCTTCCCCTCACACTGGACTCAGGATTATTACTACTGACCAGATCCAATTCTGATTTTAAATATTCATTAACCTTTCAACATATGTTAAATTAATTCTACCTGTCTTGTCATTGATTGTCTCTTGGATTTCATATGCAGTATTTTGAAATGCATATACATTGAATGTCTGACATTAAAGCTTCTGAGGGAAATACGGGGTATTACCGTATACCGTGAAACTAATAGTATATACGTAACTAATTCTTGATATATATATTAAATTAGCGATTTTAAATAACATATTGTATGAATTTATAGCTGCGTATTATTTAATCATTAAAATTATTAACATAATTAATACTACATGTTATGTTGTTATAGTTTCAAGATTGCCAAAAAGTTTTCTCTTAGTTATATAATTCCATATATTTAGCATATATAAGCTTGCAATAGCAATAGTTTAAACTTACTTATTTTACTTATTTTAAATTTTTGCTAATATATTAATTAGCAATAAGTTAAAATATTTGTAGAAAAGACCACATACCTTGAAGAGTTAGCTAATGCAAGAAAATATCTTTTGTTTAATGAGCCAACTTAAGTTATTATTCGTGCATTAAATGCGGCGATGAAATGTAGGTAATATGACTTATATAAGAAAGGCTTGCCTGAAATATCATTCAGAAGGTCGACCTTCGAGTCGACGGCTGAGTTATACATTATGGTCGAGAGATGGCGCGGCATACACCTGATTGCGGTCATCGCTCTATCATTCGGCCCAACTTCAATCACAACGGCGGGGAGTGTCAAAAAGGTTTAAGTGGAGTTTCCTTCGCAAATAATTTACTCAAAGAACTGATGGCTCAATAATCAATCATTTTCCGTTTCCGGTGGAACTCAGGCCTTTCATAGCTGGGAGAGGGCGGAGGTATATAGCCCTGGGTCCGCCCAAGGTGGTTCTTTTTTCGGGACAGAATTTTTGGCATTATAAACATTAAAAATGTTTTGATAATAATATCAGCAAAACTATAACTACTACGCC
Organism: Pyrrhosoma nymphula; assembly: GCA_963573305.1. NCBI lineage: Eukaryota > Metazoa > Arthropoda > Insecta > Odonata > Coenagrionidae > Pyrrhosoma > Pyrrhosoma nymphula. The sequence continues at coordinate 92,866,590 of OY754339.1, forward strand.
GATAGTTAACGATTGCAATAAGTTACAGACTACGATTGTGATTTTTTCTAGAATACCGGGAGAATGTTCTATAGGAATGGATCATAATGTAATTTTCATGCAACATTTAAATTTATAATGTGGCTAAGAGTGAACTGGGAGGAGATAATTAAATGATTTCATGTATCATTTACATGAAAATATATAATGTGTAATTGTGTATCATTTTCGTACAAATACATTATGTATTATGCTGGAATACACATGTACTAGAGGACCTTTGAAACAATGATACAGATAATATACAGTAAAGATACACTGTATTACAGTTTAACACAGCGTATATTCATAGTGTACATTTGCTGCAATACTGCTGTAATACATACATAATACTCCATTTGTGCTGTGTGGGATATTAACTAACAAAAGAAATACATTTGAATACACGAGAATCAAAGAAAATACACTTTAAATTTTACATTTTAATTGATAAATAAAATAATTTTTCTCAAACTTAATTTTCAAATTGTCTAAATAGATTTAATGTGAAATATGTATTTCTCAAAGGAAAGGTACGGCAACTGACAGGATCAACCTGAAGAAACGCCAATTGTAGTAGGTACACCCATATCCTTCTCGCAATTGGAAAATTTCCGCATCCTTTGAAGGGCCCCATCCCCTAGTAGCAGAGGACATTGTCATAACTAGGGATGGGCGATTACGATACCGATTAATCGAATAATCGACTATTTTTGTAAATTAATCAAAATTTTGGAATCGATTAATGCAACAGCCGATATCGATGATATCGATTATGTATACCCCATTAATTTCACCGATTACCGATTATTACGCAATCTTGTGTCTTGTGAACTGTGACGGATAGAGCGGTTCACATTTGTCTTCAGTTCGAAAATTTGACTGTGGATGAACTCTGCGCGATAACGCCGTAGAGGTATTCAAATAGAATGCACATGACGTAACCACGTAACTCTACGCGGCACCACATTTTGCCGGCCACTCACGTGTCATGTGTCAGATGTTGCTTCGCCAGGCTTGTCTTATGTTCGCTTGTTATTTTGATAATAAAATTGGTTACAATGAGGATTTATTTCTTTGTATCGGTTAGAATGTGTTTATTGGTATCCTCTCCATGCTATCAAAAATGCTTTTACAAAGCCACACTGTTGGCGGCTTCCCACAAAACGTTACTTTGTACTGCGTACTGAGCTTTACGATCAGCACAAACAGTGGAAAACCGCCCAATCTTGTCACACTGGGCATGGCGAGCACAGCCCTATCCTTATCCCGCGGACTTAGTAGGAAGTGAACTGTATCACCATGTCGTTTTCTAGTCCCGTGTGGAAGCATTTCATGAGGCTGAGCAATAAAGAGGCCAAATAAAAGGAATGCTTTAGAAAGATTTCCATCTGTGGTATTACAACTACTTTCTGGAGACACCTCAAGAGGCATGGCATCTTCAGCCGCGGAAAGCGAAACAAGAAGCGGCAGCAACAACAGACGGAGAGAGTGAGCCATCAGGAGTAGATCCAGATTATCCAGGCGGTCTGAGGGGTGAGTTTTTCATTCTCCTTTCACATTTGGCATTCTGTTTTGAATTTAGTTGAAATCCATGCGCCGCGTCTTTTCTTCCGATTCTGAATGTTTTTCTGATCAGCACTCAAAGTCTTTTGAACCTATTCGTGCTTTTAATGGCATTGAACGCAACAATGCATAGTCCTGCTTTTTCGTTAATAAGTGTTTGCTGTAGGGCAAGTCTGTAACTTTTGTTTCTTATTGTCGATGAATTACACGATCGTTTTTGTCGATATTTGCGAGTCGGTAACTGCCGGTCGTCAAAATTGTCGACTGACCGGTAACGTCGACTATTAGAATTTTCGGGATTAAGAATTAGAATTAAGAGTATTAGAATTTTCGGGACAACTAGTGATAATTATCCAGAGTAAGCGACCATTGATTACTCTCTTGATATACTATGTTATTTGATTTATCTGACATTTACTTTGATATTCAATTTCAGAGCATCAATCTGATACAGTTTCCGAAAGGAGACAGGCTAGCGGAATGGGTGAAGAAGTACGTTCTCTCGGAGCTGGTCCGTCGGTTCGATCCTATTGAGTCCACGGTTTAAAAAACTTCACTTTAAGAGCCCGATCGCTGTAGCCAATGCCATGAGCACCGTCATCGCTGTGATGGCTGAAATGTTTCACGAGGAGGATCAGGTGAACGTCCTGCAGATGTTTTCACCCGCTGAGCGTGATGCAGCACCATCAGATGACCTCTGGAGCTTTCATGACACTGAAGCAGCATCACAGAAAACCCTGTGTAGTGTGTACTGAAGATGTCGCCGGTGGGACACCATTTGAGTTACGGCAATTCCTCAACCGACCCGTCGTTGACCACCATTTGAATCCTTTTTCAGTGTGGGAATCAATGAAAACTGAATACCCTCACTTATATCAGGTAGCCAGGAAGTACCTGCCAGGAGTAGCAACATCAGTTCTGTTAGAGAGACTCTTTTCCGAGATGAGTCTAATACAATCTGATCTGATGTCGCCTTACCAGTACTCACTTATCAAAATTGCAATTTTTAGCTTCAGCTCCCGTAAACATTTGGCAATCGTCCAAAATTTTAATTGAATTGAGAAATTTTTCACAACTCTGTTCCCTGACACGCCTCCTGGAAGTTTATCTAGATTTTAGAATTTGTACTTATGATAACATTAACCCTATAAAATGTAAATAAAACTATTTTAATTTATTTATGGAGGGACCATAACGTTGCAAGGTATGTTTTGGATGTTGTCATGATCGAATCGATTACCTAATCGATGTATCGATTAGTAAAAGCAATTAATCGGGCGCGATTAATCGGCTGCTTGCGATTAATCGATTTACAAAATATCGATTATTTTTTAATAATCGCCCATCCCTAGTCATAACGTTGCGTAAACGAGCACAATATTTCACGACAACGTGAACGTTGCCTCAACGTTTCATCAACATCCAAGCACAACGTCATCCATTTCACGTTGAGGCAACGTGCATGCAACGTTTACGTTAGCTAGATTTAATTATACTTTATCTAACACATGGATAACTTAAGCTTAAGTTATCCATCCGAAAGGTTCAAACACACCAAAATCTATAACCATTCGCTGTTGTACCACGTGACTCGTAAGAAACGTGATCGGAATTATCTCGAACGTTACAAACACAGCCCGAGAGGAATGGACGAGGTACAAATGCAATGCACAAAGAGGAGCATTCATGAGAAAGTACTCGCGATGGTAGTTGAGGAGAAGAAACTGACAAAGGGAAATAAAAAGGTGGCAGAGTAGGTTGTTGTAACGGGTAACGAGAGGCCATTAGACGGTTATAACAGTAATGTTCTATGAGCTGGACAAATAATTGTTTGTTGAACATTATTTGTACTCTATATTGTTTATTCAAAGCTTATCAATTGAGATAGTTTTTTGCAGAAGAGTAAATATGTTTAACATTATTTGAATGCAGTACATGACTCAGCACAGGTAGTAATCATGCATGGTAGAGTAATATTTCAATTTCAGACACCTGGTTTTTAGTGTGTATACATAGTGAAGAGTATAATTTTTAAAGTTAAGGTTAGTTAAGTTTAGTAGTTAAGGAGAGAGGTTAAGGCCGTGAGTGGAATCGAAGTAAGACGGTTAGTGGCACGTGAGTGAGATAGGAGGAATAAGCTCTTCTCCAGAAGTGATAAGGCTGAACCAAATGAATCTTATCACCTCTGGTCATAGAATGAAGCAGGTGGAACAGTTCTCATGTGAAGGGATGGTTTTGGAGGTGGGTGAGTTTAAAAAGTAAAAACGCGAGCTGCAGAATATTACCCTGGGAAATATGTACGAGGGTTATGTGGATTGAGAAAATGGAATCAAGAGTACAGCACGAAGAAATGATCAGCTAAAACTTGGATAAGGAGTGTTCAATTTTTTGGTTCACAAAAGTGGTCTTTGTGGAAAATAACTTGTGTTTACAGATGGTTTTGAAATGAGGGTATGGTGAAGAATAGGAATGTGTTGGGTCTCATTCAAGACGAACGACGAAGTGTTGGAGACGGTTGATGAGGAACGATCGGTGGAAGAGAATAGGTAAAGTCAGAAGCAAGTATATGAGGGGATAGCGTTGGTTTAACGCGGCGTAGTAACGAAGAAAACATATACCTTGGACGGTATAGGAAGATAATAGGTGGAAATAAACAGAAACTTAAATCGACATGAAACCATGAAAAGTCACGGCATAGTGATTCCTTACAGGAATTGTAGCAAACCAGTGTTTCAAAAGGGATCATTTTGACCCCTGTCGGCGTTGTAGCGTTGTTCGGCAGGCTATCTCCAGTCTAACACACATAGCTTATTACCTAATTAATCGTTTAAAATCTCGTGTCTCAAATCTCTGTTCAGATTATTCTCTTACTCACGATGGCGCTGCGGTCTTCGCAACGTTTTCGTAATTTTATACCCGACTGTAGCTTGAACTACTTGAGTAAATGCTTTATCTCATATTTCACTGTTCCAATAAACTAATGGTCGCATATGGCAATAGTCGTCGCTTTAGAAGGAGTCGTCTTTTGCTCACATATTGACCTCCATCCCGGTTTCAGAGGTTGAGTATTGGAAACGAGATACATTTAAAAGGAAATGCTGAAACTTTGATTGGTGAGTTCAATTGTATTCTACGGTGCCAGTTCCATGCGTGGAGGAAAGTTGTCAATCAATAAGCTCATGTAACGGTATCACTTATGATTCAATATATCCGCTTAAAATTAGTACAGGAAAATAATACTTCCAGGAGTAGAAAGTAAATAGATTTTGATATTTTTTACATTATTTTTATATTTTTGTTCTACTGAATATTTAAAAGAAATTTTTTTCGTAGAAACTTTAGCTTATTTCGGTTATTATATTTAAAATTGAAAGTATTAAGCAATCTTAAGTACAAATATGACAAGTTTCAATTCATAACTGCTTGTACCTATATACCACTGCTTTTTGGTGTTTTCATAGTAACTGCAAAATGCTTCTGCCATACTATAATGTTTGCGTTTCCATAGTTCGGTAAATATGCAGTTTCGACCCAAAGTGTGTGGGATAAGTACGGGGCAAAAATATTTTAAATCACCTCCCCTACCAACTCCTGAAGTATTGCAGGTTCTTCGAGAATCTCCCTGTAATGCTACCCTACTTCATCACACTTTTACCACCCTCCAGCCCCAAATGGACTTACCGAGCAACTAGGACAGTGGTTCACAATTCCTGTGCTCCACATTCGATCCAACTAATTATAAATTTATAAGGTAGTTTGAGTGAAAAATCACTTCACCTAGAATTTGACCTCATTTTAAAGAAAAAACTCCCATGTTTCCAATGATTTCAAAATATTAACCCCTTGCCGAACTACCTTTCGAGCAATTTGCCTGAAAATACAAGTTTTTTTTTGTTTTACATGGGATAGATTAAGGCTGTGAATTCCAGAGGGACAGTATTGAAATAAATTAGGAATTTATAACGCCTATATTTCGTCAAAAACTAACAGTGTGTATTTTGTATGTTTTCTCATCTATTTATTAAAATTAATCTTTTACTCACCGCAGTAAGTTTAACAGAATCGCAAAAAACCTGCTGTTTTGAAGGATTTTTAGCGTGTGGCGTGAAAAAATGAGTCAAATTAGAGACTTAAGCCAATATTTTCATTAAATTACTGAGAACTTTTGTCTTATCTAGCTATATTTTAGCGCTGTTAATATTACGATATTTACTTCATATTTCATACAGACGCTAAAATTAAAAAAATGAAATTAGAATATGGTGTCCGCTATGACTTGGGAAATATGTCGCTCAAAGGATTTGAAGCAATCATATGCTTTCGTGCGATGCTCACGTTGTGCGGTGTGCGTAGGTATTGATCCAGTAAGCCTTTTTTTCCTGGCCAATGTGAAGTTTTTCTCGGAACTATTCATACTTATTTAAAAGTCGTAATTTTCGGCTGAGATTCATGTGTTATACATTGATCCCCGAGGATACTTCTTATTAATGTATACGCGGCCATTTTAAAAATCGTGTCATCGGAAGATTTTATTTGTTCGAGTATAAAGTAAAGCCACTTAAGGCAGTTTAATCGCATTGGCGTGTATTATTCATATAGCCAGGAGATATATGTAAGTGATCAATCTAGTTATAAGACGCCGCTGCTCTACACATCCGACACGCGATTGGCCTTCAGCACTTGGCATCCTGGACCAATGTCGGCATGGTGATGTTTGTTGTAGCATGATGAATTAGTTTTGGGTCTCAAGACACTCCAAAGGGTCACCGAAGACGAAACAAACCTTTTGACTGGCTCCAGAGGAGATAATCTTAGAGGACACGGCTATTAATCTTCCAGTGTCCTTTTCCGGCTCTCTAAGTTCAAAAAGCTTTTTAAATATCGTAATGAATGATAATGTGGGCATTGATGAGACAAATCCTCCATTATTTATTGAAAATTAAAATGAAAATTCCAATTTTCTTAGGAATCCAATAGTTCTGGACTGGATAGTTAAAAAATCTTGAGTAAAATTCTGAGTAAATTATTTTTTAAATACCACTCAAATGCTTAAGTGCTCGGAAATTCAATACTTGTGGTATTAAATCATAAATTTGGAAACGCTTATGACAGTGTGCTATCATAGGTGAAATGAAACATTTAAAGATTTGGAAGTAACAAACATTTCCACTTTCTTAAGGAATCTAGGTAATACATATTTTTACTAGTGGACGTGATTAAAATATTGATTAATATTTACGTATAGAAGTGGTACTCACTTCAACACAATCGGTAAATGAATAATATTAAAAAGTTTTTTTTTACCTTTCTTGGAAAATTAGATTATTTATTCAAAATATTTCGCTACATAGCGGTATCTTCAGGAAAAAAATTGTAAGAGTTTGATCGGTTTATATACTTGTTCAGTGGTATCTCCTTAAACGGTTTAAATATTTGTAAATCGATGGACATTAAGGCTGTTTCACACAAGGCACTTACTGTCTATTTCAAAAGTGTATATACTAGAGTTTGTTGTAACGTAGTTACATAACGACTCATCCAATTACAATGTAGTTTACATCACAGTGTTGCTTATTTTAAACTGCGTTTATCATGTGTAATGAATAATTTTTATTCTTTTTTTAAAGGTATGTTCTTGAAGCGAGAAGAGATAAAGTAGCCGTTTTTCGGCACTCTCCGCGCAATCACTGATTCGACGGGCTTCTAAAACCAAAACCAATTACTCGATCAACGTCATATCACAACCACGGCTAGACAGTATTTTTATAAATGTATTTTCGAAAGTTTGATTCTATAACTTTATTTTTAAATGAGTTTTTGTTAATTTTGTGGCGTAACTTTTTCTCAGCAACGAAAGATCCGAGAAACGCGCGCGTCGCACCGTGTCGTCTTTGTGTTGGTGTTGTCTGTGTGTTATTGCTGTGCTTTTCATAGTACAGAAAGTAGTTTATTTTATATCGATTTTAGATTAGCGTCTATTTTACTCGAGTTACTGCCTGCAGTAATTGTGTAGTTGGGTGTCCACAAATGTCGAGAACTCGGGCATGGATTCAGAGCAGGGGTATGTTTCCAATCACTGGGTTATACATCCGTTTCGGATGACCTAATTTTCACGGGACATCCATCCATGCTTTATACGTATATGATATCATGTGCATACCGTACACACGCACTGTGCCTTGTGTAATACGGCGTTTGCAATCAAAGAGCACAACATAACCTTAGAATTTGGTGTACCCACAGAACCAGACCCACCTCCATATTTCTAAGAGCATTCCGATGATAACGCCATATTTTCCACATTTTGTGTTCCAGAAAACTTCCCTAAGACGCAATGCTAAGCGCAGTAGAGGTCAGTGTAGTTGTTGTCATGACGACCATCGATTTTACCTTTCTTTACTGCACGGTAGTGAGCCATTGGGGATTGCAATTTTTGGTTGACATGCACTTTGAAGGGTTTAAATTGTGCATTTGTTTGGAAATTCTCAAGACGTTTGGAAAGTGTTGAGAAATGCCCACTTGGCATTTCAGTACCCCAGGGTTGGTGAGAGTTTTTATTCCTTGGGTTTCTATTGGGTCGACCGTAACAGATTTTCCACTAGGTTTCTCCCAGGGAACTTAAATGCGACTGAAGTACTACACTGAGGGACTGCATTGAAATAGCGCCTACCTTTTTTTGCCAAAGCTTAGCATGTGAAGAAGCTCTTGCTAGTCATCATCGTCATTAGTTTTACTATTATTATTTTAACTTATTCCATGGATGTCTTCGGATTATTGGTTAATACCCAGATCGTTTTGCCACCGCGGTGTAATGAAGTGCTCCCAAAGGCCATGCGTGGCTGGCGAAGTCATTTCAGTGAAAATGTTAGCTGACTAGGTTAATTTCAAACCCGATAAGACACGCGAAAACGTTGCATAAATCGGAGGTAAAAGTTCACGATTTGTTCGCAGACTCCACTTAATGTTTCTGAGGTCTTAACCCTTTTAAAGGCGGCTTCCTTTACCGGGTTTATGTGAAAAATGCCAGAGCTCTTTTGACGAATTTTTACATTTACGCTGATTGATTTATTTAAAGCCTAACATGAATGTGTAACTTTTGCAATGAAACTTTTCGTCAGTAGTAGCCATATAGAAGCATGATAGATATTACTGCAAAAGTGTCTAGGAAAGCTACATGACGTACAGAGACAGAGGGTCCCACCGTAAAAATACGAGGCCGATAGATCGACCCGTGACATTTTTTTCACATACCCCACGGGCTGGTAGATCATCCTGCTGGCACTAAAAGTATTAATATGGGTATATTGAAGCAACGAAACTAAATAAGCCGAGTCCCTGGCAAATTGTAGACATTCTGATTAGATTACGGTGGTTTTCCGATTGACACAAAAATAATAGTTTAAAGCATTAAAGTTTTTACGAGGGTTATCCTTTATTTACATAATTCTGTGAATTTCACTCATTCTACCATAAAGGACGAAGGTCATTAAAGTTGAATGATTACAAATTCAGTTGAGGTAAACACTCTTGTGTTTAGGTTGGAATTATAACGACGAACTACTTCTAATTGATATTTCCAATAAGATTCAATTTATTGGTCTCAAAATTCAGTTTTACGGGAGCAGCACCATCTGCACCTTTTTTCCCTCAAATGTCAACAATTTTCCTATTTCAATAACCCCCTCAGGCCAATAACTAAAGCTATAAACAATCTTATTCTATATATATGCATATATAAAAGAGAATGTTTGTCTGTTAGTCTGTTTGGTTTTTATACAAATCTACAGTTTTACTTTGATCGTGCTGAAAGTTTGCAGACTAATAGTTCAAGACATGAGGAAAATTGTAGGCTATTTTATACTATATACTTATATACTTATATTATTTAAATAGATCTCAGGACTCAAAAAGGCCCCAAAAATGGCCTTTCCTTGGTGGTCTACGCTACGCATTGGGTTTTGTGCAGTGGTTTCGTTTTTTGCTTTTTAAAATACCTTCCGGTCAAGATAGAGGGTTGGGATTTTTTTATCAAATGGCTGAAAGAATGAAGTTTATAATTTTTTCAATTAATTATCTTTTCCAATACGTATTTGTCTGAAAATAGTGTTTTTAGATGCAAAAACGTACATACATTTTTCTTGGAAATCAACGATAGTATATTTCCTTGACAACAAGATTTTAGTTTTAATTTAAAATTAGCATTTAAAATTCATTTTGCTTAGTTAAGCTGATTAGGAATGCTAAGCATTGGGTTTTTTGCAGTGGTATATTTTTTTGATTTTTAAAACTACTTTCACTCAAGATAGAGAGTTAAAATATATTTTATCAGACTCCCGAAAGAATGATGTTTCTCATTTTTTCAATCGATACGCCTCTTATATGAGTTATGAAGGAATGTGATCCCGAGAAACGCCGAGTAATAATTCAGCTAATATGTAATAAAATAGAAATACAAACACGGATTTAGTTACTTACTCCCATGGCCATTTATAGACAAGGTAGTATTTGGCCTCGTCAACTGTCTGCATCCATTTCTTCCGGTCTTCAGCATCTTCCTTATTGATCCTCATATCTTGTCGACATCTAACTTCACTAGGCTTTTCCAAAGTTTTCTGGGTCTTCCCCGGCATCTTATCCCTGCTCATTGGCTTTCTTTCCATACCTTCCCGCCCATCTCAACCATCTACTTATAACGTCTGCTCCAACGTCTGGTGCTCTAAAGAGATCCCCTTATCTATCTTCTGCGCGTTATCCTAAAATGTTTGCCATCCTTTGTTGATTCAAATATCTTTCTCAATACATTTTTTCCAGGTTATTGATTTATTCTCTGCGTTTTTATCCATTATATATTTCGACCCTTTACAATAGGACTAGTATGATGATAGTTCTGTAGACTTAAAGTTTTACATGATATGGTAGTAACTTTGATTTTAACTAACTGTATAGGGAATACAAACTGTTACTTCCTGTGGTTATTCTGATTTGCATCTCAAAATGTTCTCAGTTTAGTGAGTTGACAACATTCCCGAGATATGTGAACATTTCAGCTATTTCAAAAACAAGATCTAGGAACAATGAGTGTCTCTTGTTCAAAATTGTTGCGTCCGAAATGCATGAGTTATATTTTTATGTTATTACATTCTAGTCCCACTGTCAGTGTTTCTTTAATAAGTGTTTTTGACATTTGTTTAGATTATTCTTCGATATCTACATGATAAAGAAACGGAAAGCAATTCTAATCGGGCATATTTTCAGTCAAAAAGGCTTTGAAAAGAACATCTTGGAGGGCTTAGTTGAGGGGAAAAAACTGCAGAGGCTAGGCTGTCCTATGTGGAGCAGGTCGTGGAGGAGCTAGGTTGTCGTTCCTATGCAGAGTTGAAGAGGCTGGCTCAGGACCAAATAAAATGGAGGACTGCTGCAAACCAATCCTAAGATTGTGAACGAGAGAGAGATTCTTTCGTTTTTGCTAATATAATAACGTCATTTGCATAGGAAAGAACTGTTACCTTTTGTCCAATTTTGTATACCAAAGCAAATTGTTTTTTTTTAATGCTCCTTTTTGTACAAGGTTAAAAAAATGAAGATAGTTCGTCTCCCTATTTGACATTAATTTATTTAGTTATCAAATAAAAATAAAAGTAACAAGAATAAGTGTTAAAATACAAGAATATTTTTTTTATCTACATCTACAAAATACCCTGCAAGCCTCCTCAAGGGTGTGTGGAAGGGGGTGAGTAGTCACTAACATGCATTACACTATATATACCATAGTAAAGTTAGTGTATCTACGACTATTGATGCATTTGTATAAATCTTTAATGCTTGTCAGGAGGCGAAGCCTCAAATGTATGCACTACACTTAAGGTATTAGTATATTAGAGGGACCGTTGGTATGTATTTATGAATTTTGAAAATTCTTCTATAACTACATGAATGGACTGAGATACAAGAGTCATACTGTAAACATGCACTACGTTCTGTTAGTTTTTCAGCGATTACACGGTGCTGCTTTTACCTCTTGGGCTGTAATAAGATTACAAGGGAAGAGAACGCTTAGGTAGCTTGATTAGTTAACGAATCCGCCGCGGAATATAAGGATCCGGTTTCAAATTCCAGCTAAAGCGGATGTTTTTCTTCACTGTGAATTTTTCACTTGCCAATTATATTTAATTCCTAGAATAGTCACGAATGGGTTACGGATGGGGAGTATAAATTGGCGAATTGAGCTATGTGATTGATTTGGTGGATGAATCGGAAACATTTTGATCTACAAACGTGCTATATGTAAATTTTCACAGGTGTAAACGCGTTGTGGCTGTTTGAAATTCAGCTTAAGTGTATTGAAGAGTCAGCGATTTAGAATATTAATAATAATGATGTTAATTTTATTTTGGCCTGGTGATCAAGTAGGTACATGGAATAGGAAAAGTCAGAATGGGTCAGAGAACATGCATATGCTATGAGTTTGTCAATACTGTAACACAATTAATCAAGAAGAAATCGATCGAATCTTTACTTAAAAGAGAAGGAAGGAGAAGAAAGAAGAGAATACTTTTCAGTTCATAAGGCTGTATATTGAAAAATCAGAGCCCCATTGTATTAGGAACTATCAAAGAGGTTTTTGGTTCGAACAAAAGGAATGTACATTTATGTCCTCTATGTCCTATTTAATGTCGTTATGACCTCTTGTGATGTGGTCGTGAACATAATTATTTTTGACGAGTTGCTTAACATTCGTATGTGTACAACAAGGCGGAGGAAAAAGTCCCAACTTATTAAAAATTGGACGATCTGTCTGCTGCCATTCAAAGTTGTACTCAAATGTGGATTCCCCATGAAATTCACCCTCTCCTTTCCTGTCGCACCAACTTACAACCCATCAAAAACGTCCCAGCCCGTTCTTATTACACATATTAATGTTTCTTAACTCTATGAAATTTTTCAAATTTCGTAATAGTATTACTGACTCCATTCTTAACTGTCTGGAACTAGTTGGGCGCTGGAGTGCGAAAGGAGCTTGTGCATTTGTTTCCGCTTGGTTTCGTGGGCAGAAATTCCGGAGTCTTATACATGGCTTTGCTATTCGTCCTTTTCCCCCCATGGCCCCATTGTTTACCCTACTCTGTCACTCTTCCCTTACTTATTTCTTCAACAAAGGGGTAACTATCTATCATAACACTGCCTGTTTGAATTCTTGATGCATGAGAATACGAAAAAGTCTAAGGCCGGAGCATAATAAAGTTAATATCACTGAAATTCTCGCAATAAATTGAATATTAACCCTTCATGGATCAAGATTATAATCATCGAGAAAGCATCTTTTTCTCACTAATATTAAATAATCCGAGTCGTTAAATGAATTATGGTGAGAATTTCCAACTGATAGAAGAGAAAGGTATAGGTAAAATCTTTTGCGTTAGTTCGAAGCAGATTAGTTTTCGACGGGCGTTCAGCATATTTTGTTTAGGCCAACGCATTACAGTAGAAACGATCACAAACATTGGATAAGGGAAATAGGTTGCTGGAACAATAGATTTAAAATTAATTTTTTTCCGTGGTCATTCATCTACATCTACTAAATACCCTGCGTGCCGCTGCATGGGTGTGTGGCAGGGGGTGTTAGGACACCAGCTGCGTGAAGGTATAAAGGAGAATGTTATAGAATGGTGAAAATGAAGTGTATTTCAAGAGTTTTTTCAGTGACCCCAGTTTATATTATGTTCACCTATTGTGCGTGGGAAGAACGAATTGTTGTACATACCTATCTGTTCAGCTATGTATCTTTCTTATTTTATCTTTCCTGTCGGACCTAGATATGTAGTGTGGTGTCAGAATGATATTCTCTGTGTCACACTGAAATACACCCGTTCGGAATTTCACAAGCAATCTAAGCCTAGCGTGTAGCCTCCGAGTCTCTTGTGGTTCCCAACATATTCCCTCTAAAAGCATTGAAACAGTCTTTGTTCGCTCGGAGCAGTTGTTAACGAAGCGCACTATTTTTCATAGTTGCGATAAGAACCATGATGGATCATAATAGGTGCGACAGACCTTTCATGTGATATTCCCACCCTCGCTAGGTAGAATAGACTTACAAGGAGACATCGCTAGACCTATGTTTAGGTCGCTGACGACACAGTGTTTTTCTGAAACTAAAGAGAGTGTGTAGAAATAGTTTCACGGATTTCTCTCCCATAGGCCCGGGTTCGCGAGAAAATTACTAATACACAATTTCGTTCCGTCTTAATTCTTTGCATTACTTTTCGGCATGTTTTTTCCGGTCGAATATGTTTCGGAAACAACGTAAGATGCCCGATCCCGTACATGCACAACGGTAACAACAACATTATTATTATTCAACATATTTCCTGGAATTTCAATTAACCTGTCAGTGAGAGTATGTAGAGTAGCCAATTGCGGGATTCTATTATTTGCCGAGAAAGAGGCTCCATAGGCGGAAAGTGTACCTATGGCCGAATATTTGCAGAATTTGAATATCCGATGATACTTTTGGGGTAAGACAGAGCTTCATTCGGTCGTGGGTCGTTATGGAGGCCATTGGCGGTAGAAAAATATGTAATTTTTAATTATAGTAATCTTGAGTAAATGTGAGTAATGCAAAGAATGTAGACGGAACGAAACCCTAAATAATAGCAATTTTCTTGCGAACCCGAGAGAAAGCCATAACACTATTTCTAAACTCTCTCTCTTGTATCAGAAAACATTGTGTCGTTAGCGACCTCAACATAGGTCTCGCGATGTTTCCTTGTTAGTACTCAAGTTTAATAACTTACCACTATTACTAACTCCTCATCTTGAATGAAATGCTTCGCATGAATTTGTATCTCGCAGAGTTCATGGATCAATATTATTGAAAAACTAATCAGTAGTAGTATTTTTTCCCATCTACCACTCGTTAGCATTTTCGCCGAGGTAGCGCTCTCCTAGATTCTGGTTCGGCCGTGCATAGTTTCTTGCCTGCCTGCTTTATGGTCTGCGCCTAGAAGCAAGGGGAAGAGCGGGTGGTGTTTTGACCTTGACCTGGGACGAGTAGGTATTGTACGCCCTGTTGTGGAATCACCCCGTGCCACGCATCCTGGAGGTGGCATGCATGGTACCTCGTCGATAAAGCTGAAAAGCGGGGACGGTGGCTGGCAACGTTAGTAATTCTGTAACGTTGCTATACATACTACATACACTCTGTAGTTGTATCTTACTTGCTGAAGTTGTAGCTACCTTGTAGCTGAACTAATGTAGTTGTAAAATACATAAATACTCACGGTCTCTCTAACAATGGTAGCATATCTGTAGTGTAGTGTGTGCTCGTGAGGCTTCGTCTCGTGGCAAGCATTAGCGATTTATGCTAATGCCATCAATAGTCGTAGTTCCACTAATTTTAGAGTATAGTAAAATGCATGTTTGTGACTATTCACCCCCTGCCACACACCCTTGAGTTGGCTTTCAGGGTATTTTGTAGATGTAGATGTATATTTTGACTTAGATGTATTACTTATCACAGGAAAAATACGTTATACATTCCTGAAACTGATGTGGAGGTTAGTTGAGCCTAATCTGGCTAAACATGAACCCAACAATCTTACTTAAATCGAATTTAAAGAAAAATACGTCAAATTGGTTGTGCCAAACGCGACACAGTTTGCAGCTTAGGGTTATTGATCATTTAAAAAATAACAAACACATTAAATTATCGTAGTGATTGAAAAAGACAATATAAATACTATGTACGAGCTTGTGATCCTCAGCCAGGGCCGGCGCACCAATTAGGCGAACTAGGCGACCGCCTAGGGTGGCACTTTCCCGGGGGGCGGCAAAAAATGGAAAAAATAAAAAAATTATCTACGCCAAAATATATATTTTTAAAATCCAACGAAACATAAGTGAAAACATTTTTATTACAAAATAATTGTTGATATTTATTTTCATTGCGTTGCGTTTAGTATAGCACTGAATGCCTCGCTGCCGCCCCTGGCACCGATGTCACCGCGCTATGAGTCTGACTCGAGTCATAAGCAACAGTGCCGATCCTACAAACGTCCCCCTTCCCCCGCACCTGTACACAACCTACTCGCCGATGCGACAGTGATAACATTTGATCATCGTGTCGAATTTGCGACTGTTTTTATCTTATTTGAGTTGTTTGTTCGGCGTGAAGATTTATAGTGAGTGTTGAGTCTTCATGGAAATATAAGGTATGTATTTATTTTTAATTTCACGTTTTGGTTGCGAATAGGAAAAGGATTAAACGTCATGTTTCAGTTTCATATAACCTTATATAGGCCTAACGTGTGAATGATGAGACGATGAGACTTAGATTTTATAATATAAACATGCAACAAATGAGTATAAGTTTCTCGTAATTTTGTTTTCAGAAGGCCTTGTTAAAACTCTAAAGCTTTGTTATCTATTTTCCCTTTATTAGTTCTTGCACGTTTTTGTAGTGTAGCAAAAACAGTTTTCGAATATGATATCTCTTTCTATAGCATATTGTTTAGAACTGTTAGACTGAATTGTGATCTAGTTTTTTCTGAGGTTCCCGTGGAGTGGGGTGAGTTCGAACACGTGGGGCGAGTTCGAACAAATACGACTGCGCGGAATTACATTTTAATCACTTCTCGGTACTGCACTGTGCTACGATATAATATAATGTCAGGCCCTAAAAATGGTACAATGTATTATTTTTCCTATGTATCCAATGTGCTCGTGTCTTTCTACCGGAGTTCTGGTGGTCTGTATGCGACGCGGAAGTTCCCACACGGATTATAATGCCGGAAAGTAACTGTTGTGGCATCGAACAAGTTTATGTAAATAGATTTTGAATGCTCTTCACCAACAGATCCATTTATTATTAATATTTTTGGAAAATATCATTGATGTGAGGCGATTATGTCAATTATTATAACGCATAATGTAATTTTGTGTAGTCCACCGGGCGACGATGAAATGGTGCGCAACTACGTTAGGGTGACCGGAGGCCGTTGCTCGCACAAGTATGATGCAGAGCAACACGAGAAGTTTATTCGAAAAGTAAATCATGTGTTTATTGCCTTAGAAAGAAAATCTCCATGAAACAGACATTTTTTCTTTCTCTTATAATATGGACGAGCGCTTAGTGCTCCATGAGCACACTGTCCCTGCGCTGAACGATCCAATGGTTTTACGACGGGGCCGCTTGATATTCAAGGATTTACAAAACATAGATGAAATTTATTAACTTTATAGCTTATGCTGTTTATTTTTTTTAAATATAACCTCTAATAGTGCATTACTTTGTATCTTATAATCAAGAAGTTTTGAGTTTATTTGCTGTGATTATACGGGTCCACTAAGATTTTAAAAAGTTAACCAAATAAAAAAATTCTTTTATTACGTACGTTCATTACTCGTATTTCTTAATTATGTTAAAATAACACCTTTCCAACCTTAAATTCCGTCACCATAAAGAAAATCCACCTAGTTCTTGAATACAGTTCTACGTCATATGTTCAAAATATTTTTTGTGTCAGGTGATAGTTTTCCGTTTCACAAATACGTAATTAGGATGATAAAACCAGTCACCAACGAACTAATTAACAAATATGTGTGTATTTATCACTAGTAGAGTACCATGAATCGTAATTATGATCCTAAACTCTGCTAAATAGCGATTCCATCTGCGCAGAATCAGAAATGAAATTCGTTTTCGAACTCACCCCACCCTGCGGGGCGAGTTCGAACGACGTAAGTTTGTGATTTTCAGATAAGCCTTTCATGTTTAGAGTTTTTCTTTCTAATTTTTATATTAAATAGACAATAAACATTATTGATATCGATAAAGAGCTATATTGATTGAAAAACTAATGACCAATGATTATATAGCAAAATGCGTTAGAAATCACCCCACTCTACGATACCGTATCAATAAATAAAATTAGACCTAAATTTTTAAATAATATTACTCACTGATTAATTTGTTTTTCCCGAAATTCAGTGCTTTGCTTTTGTTGCAAAATTTTATCAAAAAATTTAGGACGATCAAACTTAAGTACATCAGGCTCATTGGAAAAATATTTCTGCTCTTTTATCATCTCATGAGAGATCTCGTGACCACATTGCTTGCTACCAAGAATGGAAAGAGTTGGAAATGAGATTAAAGGAGAGTAAAGCGATTGATGATGAAAACCTTCTCTTGATGAAAGAAGAAGAAAATTATTGGAGACAGGTTTTAAGAAGAATAATTGCTCTCATACGAGTATTAGGAGCACAGAACTTGGCACTATGAGGGTCGAATGAAAAACTATTTTCAATGGGCAACGGAAACTTCCTAAGATTTTTAGAGTTTTTGGCAATGTTCGACCCTTTTATGGCAGAACATCTTCGAAAAGTCAGAAACAAAGAAACTAAAGTGCATTACTTACACAAAGACATACAGAATGAAGTAATCAATTTGATAGCAAACTCAGTCCAAAATCAGATAGTTCTGTCAGTTCAGAGATCCAAGTATTTTTCCATGCTCCTAGACTACTCCGGACGCAAGTCATGTAGAGCAGATGACTGTGATAGTAAGATTTGTATCACTGCCTGACTTGCCTGACTTACCTGCAGAAACACGCCCATTATGTGAAATTAAAGAATATTTTCTGGGTTTCATACCTTTGTCTTCAACTACAGGTGCCGGTATGACGGAGGCCATCCTGCAAAAACTGAATGACCTAAACCTTTCTGTCGATGATTTACGTGGGCAAGGCTACGATAACGGCAGTAACATGAAGGGGAAAAATATAGGGGTCCAAAAGAGAATCCTCGACATTAACCCTCGTGCTCTCTTTGTCCCCTGTAGTTCGCATTCATTGAACCTAGTTGTAAATGATGCTGTTCAAAGTTGTGTCGACGCAGTTTCTTTTTTTAGTTTGCTGCAAGAGGTTTTTGTTTTTTTATCTGCTTCAACACAACGTTGGGGAGTATTGATGAAAGACGTCTCGAACTTAACAGTGAAACCCCTCAGCGAAACTAGGTGGGAAAGTCGAATAGACGCCATATATCCACTTCGATATCACCTCTGTGAAGTCCATGACGCTCTGATGGACATTTACGAAGATGAAACCCTTATTGGCTCGACCGGTAGCATGGCTCGTGCAAAAGCTTCAGGGATCGCCAAAAACATCGCCAAGTATAAGTTCATTGTTAGTTATGCCAAACTACAAGTTACCCTTGTAGTTTGGCATAACATCTTATTTGAAGTAAACATCACGAGTAAATTGCTGCAGTCTAAAGAGTTCGACTTATCATCGGCTAAAGAACAACATCTACATCTACATCTACATCTACATCTACATACTACCCGCAAGCCGCCTCAATAGGCGTGTGGCGGGGGGTGTTAGGACACCAGCCGTTTACATATAAAAAGGAAACGCTCTATGAAATTACGCCTTGCATTTATTAAAGTCCCTTATTGTTCGGGGGAAAAACGAATTCCCATACCTATCCGTTCGGCAAAATATCTCTCTTAATTTATCATTTCTGTCGGACCTGGAAATATAGTGGGGTTCTAATATGATGTTCTCCGTGTCGCTCTGAAAGATATCTATTCTCAATTGCTCAAGTAATCTAAGCCTAGCGCGCAGCCTCCGAGTCTCTAGCGGCTCCCAGCCTAATTCGTTTAACATCTGCGTAACGCTGTCTGTACGCACGTAGCAGTTTTTGACGAATCGCGCAGCTTTCCTTTGTATTTTATTAAGTTCCCGAATTAATTCTTTCTGCACCGGATCCCATATGCTTGCTGCATATTCAAGGTGTGGCCGGACGAGTGCGAAATAGCACCTCTCTTTTACTTTTTCATCTGAGAATCTTCCCACAATACGCTTGACGAATCCTAGCTTCTTCAGAGCTCTGCCACAAATATTTCTTATATGTGTTCCCCACGATAGGTTTGAGGTTATCGTAACTCCCAGATACTTAACTTCATCTGTCGCCTTTATCTTAACGCCATCCACAGCATATACACGGGGATAGTTGGACGACCTCGGCAAGAAATGTACCGCCGCACATTTGCTCAGATTAAGTTCGAGTCCCCACTCTTGGCTCCACACATGAACGTTGTTTAAATCCGATGATAGAATTTCAAAGTCAGAGTGATCATTAATTTCGCGATAGATGACAGCGTCGTCAGCAAATAAACGTATTTTACTGCTAATTCGAGAGCATAGATCATTTATGTATATAATGAACAAAAGGGGGCCGATTACGCTTCCTTGTGGGACACCTGATGTCACTTTAACTGCATCAGAGCTAATTCCGTCAAGAACTACTTTTTGCTTACGATCACTCAGAAAGTCGCGTATCCAGTTTACTACTGTTTCGTTTAGGCCGCATGACTGTAATTTGTATAAAAGTTTGTTGTGAGGTACCGTGTCGAAAGCTTTCTTAAAATCTAGGAATAATGCGTCCACTTGTGCTTTCGATTCACCAGATTTGAGAACGTCATGAAGAAAGAGCGCGAGCTGTGTTTCACATGATCTACCTTTCCGAAAGCCGTGCTGACAGCCATGAAGGAAGTTACGACTGTCCAGGAACGTCATGATATTGCTAACGACGATATGTTCGAGTATCTTGCCTATAATAGACGTTAATGAAATTGGTCGATAGTTCCCTGGGTCATGTCTGTTTCCCTTTTTGAATATCGGTGTAACGTTTGCAATTTTCCAGTCTATTGGTATCTTTCCTTCAGACAATGACTTCTTGAATATTATGTCTAAGAACGGTGCGATCTGTGGCGCTAATTCCTTGAGGACACGCGCGGGTATTCCCTCCGGACCCGGAGATTTACTATTTTTGATCGACTGTAGCTGTTTAGTTATCCCATCACATTGAATAGTGATTTCTTTCATCGGTTCCTCAGTGAATGAAATGTCGAAATAACATGGAGTATCGTCTGTAGTGTATACACTTTCGAAGTGGGAATTTAACGTGTTAGCTTTGTCAATATTATCGGTGACAAGTTTGCCATCTTTATCAAATAACGAATCTACGGTTGAAGATTTTCCCTGAAGCTCTCTCGCATATGACCAAAAAGATTTCGGATTTTCTTCGAGTAATTCACCAAGTACTTTTTTCTTGAAATTTCGCAATGCAGTACGCATTACCTTGAGAACTGGCGAAGACAAAGAATTACCTTGAGAACTGCAATAGCAATGAAGGATTCGAACGAATGTTAGTTGATGCCAGGGAACTGGCTGAAGAATTGGAAATAGAGCCCACATTTGAACCAGAGACACATCCAACTCGCTTGAGAAAAAAGGAAACACATTTTGACGACAGTGATGAAGAGGAACCAGCTGAAATTGCCACATCCGTCAAGGACCAGTGCAAGAAGAATTTATTTTCCAGTTTTGAATAAAACTATTGATTCCATCGACGAAAGATTTCACCAGTTAGAACAGATTACATCAGTGTTTGGAGTTTTACTCAAGATCCCAACATAACAGGAGGAAGCTATGTGCGGTTCCTTAGTTGAAGATTACAAGAAACTTGAACAGTCTTGGACCAATGGAGATTCAAAGGACTTAGACAGGGCAGAACTTTGTAATGAGATAAGGGCAGTAGCTAGGAGAATACCAAATCACTTCAAACCTACAGACGTTCTAAATTTCATTTGTGAAAATGACCTTATGGAAAACTTTCCCAACCTATCCGTTGCCCTCAGAATTCTGTTGACTCTGCCCGTTTCTGTTGCTAGTGGGGAGAGGAGTTTTTCCAAGCTTAAACTTATCAAGACTTACATTCGGTCAACCATGCCACAAGAAAGGCTCGTGGGATTGGCTACTTTATCTATAGAACAAGAGTTAGCACAAAACCTAAACATCAATGAACTTGTGTCATCGTTTGCAAAAAACAAAGCAAGAAAAGCAAAAATGTAACTTAATGTCATCAGGATTCTATATTTAATTTTATGTTTGATGTATTAGGTTTATGGTTTATGATTTACAACGTAGACGATTAAAACTTGCTGTAACCTGTAAACATAATCAACATCTTGATTATAATAAAATATTAAAATGCTGTAATTTGATTTATTGTGACCTTTTCAATTTGGTTATGTATTGAAATTGGGTTATGTAAAAAAAACGAAGCTGAGTAAGAGTAGTCAGAATTGGGACCTTTTCTTCCTTTTCATATTATGCCACCGGTAGCAGCGTTGAGCCGCACCAGTGCGGTGTGACTTAACTTGACACACCGGAGTTTCGCTGCGCGCTTGTGGCTGCAACTGCAAGTGGCATTGCCCTGCGAGAACCGACCAATCCCGCGGGTCGGTTCCCGCGCGGCACTGCATGCTACTTGCAGCGGCAAACGCGCTGCGCTACTCCAGTCTGTGAGTTCCTTTCTCGTCGCTTAGTCTTTTCGATTTCATTGTTGACTCACCGAAGTAACTGTGAACGTGAAAAATAGAATAGAGAGTAAATAATATTATCTCACGCAAAGCGACGTGTCGTCACGATCTGCCGTCGAATGTAATTTTTTGTAGATGTTATATCGAGGGTAGGGGTGGGAGGGGAGAAAGGAGGGGGGAAATGAGGGGGGGGGGGCGGCAAATGTAACCTTTGCCTAGGGCGGCAAAAGTGCTAGCGCCGGCCCTGTCCTCACCTACATACTTCCCTTAAAAAACTATGAGAAGGAGTGTGGCAGGAAATGTTAGAACACCACTCAAGAAGAATTGGGGAGAAGTGAGATGCCTAATTTTTGTACGATTGACTCACGCCGATTTTTTTGTCATCGTTAAAGTCGAATAAGGAGAAGGAAATCTGTCCGATGGCGTAGATATGCATTATATATTGCGTCTCTTTTCTTTGATAGAGGTCTAGTAACCAGGGAAAATAATATCTTCTGGGTCAACATTAAACCCTTGCGATCTGAAGTTTTCTTATAATTTGCAAGGCGAGAAAACATTTCAATAGATTGCGAGGACCCGCAAGTTTTGAAAGCGTGTCGCTGTTTTGGGAGGAAATTTGATATTGCTGCTACGTGAGACGATTGACTCATTGTCAGTCATTGACGATAAGGTATTCGGGAGAAGGGACTGCTCTTGAATCTCATTTAGAATTATGTAAAGAATGAGAGCTGCTAATGGGCATTTCACCACGCTAGATCACTCGATACTGGGCGACTAATTGGAAGAAAATCGAAGAATATATCAGGGGAGGTGTGTTTGAGGGGAAAACTTAAGGGTATAAAGAGTCGTGCCATTGCCTGGAGAAGCTATTATCACACAGGGCTCTCAACAAAAGCTCTTAAAAGCAATTCCAGCTCACTAAACAGCCATCATCAGAAGAAAAGTAGAAAAAATGGCCGCTTCCTTGGTGAGTATGAATTTTCGTACAGTATATAATTTCTCGGCTTTTTCCCAACAAAGGAGATACTTAATTTCACCGCACTGCCAAAGTAACACAGCATTAATTTAATTAATTGGTCGGAATATTTTTGTGTGCGCCTGTTACATGCTCACCGATCAGTTTATACCGTGGGATATTTTTCGTGAGAAAAACCTATGCTTTTCTTCGCCGTTTTTAAGACTACTTAGTACGAACCTACTATCTCTTAAGGTTGTTTGACGAGATATTTTCCTAGTCATAATGGAGACAATATTCGAATTTTCTTTTTAAATTTCAGCGTCTGTAAGAAGTATGAAGTAAATATTGTAACATTAATTGCGCATAAATATTGTTATACATGACAAAAATTCTCAGTAATTAAATAAATATCTAAATATATTAATTTTGTAGCGTGTCAGTCAGTCATTCTGTATCCATTTTGTTCATTTCTCTCTCAAGTTTAGAGCTAGAGAAATGTGGTTTTGTGCATTAAATGTGGATTCTCTGTCTGTATGATTTGGTAGTAGTTTTGGATTTTTAGCAGTTGGTGGTGCAAATAAATATGCAAAAAACCGTGTAAAAACTGCTTAACAACGACGAATTTATTTAGGTTAGCAACGGTGAAGTAAGCAAACAGTACTAATTAAATTACAATCAGTTATAAACTGTATGGACATATAAACGTTGTTAATTTATCGTTTTAGGGTAAATGTTGATTGCACTACGATATCTGTATTACTTTATTTTCATTTCTTTTATTTTCCTTGATATAAAGCTACTTTTACGCGAATGAAGGCGAAATTCGTCAATTAATCAAGTTGAAAATGAAAGGTACAGAAGAGTGCCAATCGAAGTTATTTAGTGAAGATATTTAGAAGTTATCCGGGTGAATGTTTAAATGTATGCCACTCCAAAACAATAAGGTTCATGTCAAATTTCTGTAAACTCAACGTCAATATAATCAATTATGTGTCTTGATATTGCCGTTCCCTTGATTTGGTTTTATTGCACAAGATATACGATTAGCTAGCGTAAGTGAAATGAACCTCAAGATTTTTCCATGCATTAAAGTATCTGGATAAATACCTACATATGTCGTAAATGTTTCAATACATTTGCGTGTGCCGCTGTCTCAATATTGGTACAAACTTCACGTCGAAAGTTTAGTAGTATTACTTATACCATTACAAATGCTACATGAATGTTCGAGAGACTACATCTCCGAGATAATTCATTGCCAGTATGTATGTCAAATATTGCTTCCGTGCATGCTGTTTCGGGGAGGTGAAATTACCAGTGGGGCTCCTTAAACAATGCAATGTGCAAAAAATGCCTTAGCTCTCTTTGTGGCTCTCTGTGTGATAAAAGACGGAATGTTTGCCCTCATCTTTTTAGCTCTGACTAACCAATCATCGGAGTGACTATCTCAAAAATGATACTCTCCTCAGTAAACTACAGTGAGCATTGCACAGAAAAATGAACATGTATTATGACTTTTTTTACTCTAAAATGTTTACTTATGTTTCAAAAACTATTCTAATTTTTTTCGTTTTTGGGAAAAATGTAAACTCATTTAGCTACATTTCCCACAGCTTCCACTTGAGTAGTGCAAAAACCAAGTTCACCTCAAGAGCACACCAGACAGAGACTGCCGGCAAAGCAGGCAGCAGGTCTGCTAATACTGACTTAAGTCTCTAACTTGTCTCATATTTTCACGCCGTAGGGCTAAAAAGCCTTCAAAACAGCAGGATTTTTGTTGCGGTTCTGTAAAAATTACTGCTGTGAGTAATATATTAATTTTCATAAATTGTTGAGCAAACACACAAACTACACACCGTTAGTTTTTTAACGAAATTTAGGTGTTAAAAATTCCTAATTTTTAAAAATATTCTTCCTCTAAAGCGCACGGCCGTAATCTATCCCATGTGAAACAGTTTGTATTTTCAGGCAAATTGCTCAAAAACTAGTTCGGCAAGGGGCTAATATTTTGATATCATTAGAGAGATGAGGATTTTTTTTCTTTAAAATAGGGTCAAGTTCTAGGTAAAGTGATCTTTCGCTCAAACTACCTTAAATTGATATGTTTGGACTGGGGACAAAACATTCATCATCGGGTGCTCCCAAATGTCGAGTACCCGCAGAAAATTTTTGAAATAAAATATTTTATTCCCGTGTCAGATCGTCCTCGCCCTTTGCATGGCATCCGCCATTGGCGGTGCTATTCCCGCCGCCAAGTTCCCAGCCGGAGTCAGCCCCCACGCCTGCCCTAACTACCCCTACTGCGACAACGTAGCCGTTGCTGCTCACACTGCCGCACTCCAAGTTGCCGCTGCTCCTTATGCCGCACCCGTCTACGCCGCCTACGGACACCACGGTGCCGCCGTCCACGGAGCTGGTGCCAAATACCCCGCTGGAGTAGACCCGAATCTCTGCCCCAACTACCCCTACTGCGGTCCTACGTCAGTCCACGGAGTCGACGGATATTCTGGAGCTCACGGATGGACAGGAGTGCCCCACGGATTTGCCGGTCACGGATGGGTTGGTGCTCATGCAGCACCCATTTGGAGACACGGTCTCTTTACTGAACACCATGGTGCTGGTGCCCGATACCCCGCCGCTGTCGACCCACACTCCTGCCCCAACTACCCATACTGTCTTCACTGAAATGAGAATGAGTGACGGTTTACTCTCGAGCAGTAATCTTACATTCCACTTCCTCTTCTTGCTTGAAATGCCACGAGATTTCCACCACGTGGGACCAAGAGATGTTTGCTCACTAATTCAGTACTTCTCGCGTTGATAAGCATTGGGTGCGTGATTGAGAAACACGCTTTCCTCTTTCATATAAAGCAACACATGTAGGTTTGCAATTGACTGAATGAATCCATGAATGTATGACGCCATTGAAATGTTAATGGCTTGTGCGAATAAACGTTAAAGGAAATTTTTTTGGAATTATTTTCTAATAATTTCAAAATCCAAGATGTTCCTTCCTCCTCCAGATTATCTATGTAATATAAAAATGGATATTGGTATATCTATCCGAGATTAATAGACTTCGACACCGTTTCACCGATCACCATGAAAGTTGGCACGTATATTATTTTTTCAAGGAGAAGGTTTTTATACCATCTAAAACGATCTCAGGGCCCCAAAAGGTCCCAAAAAGGAGCCCTTTGGTGGTTTACGCTAAGTATTGGGTTTAGTGCAGTGGTTTTATTTTATTTATTTTATTTTTTTTAATCACTTCAAGATAGAGGGGTGGGATTTTTTTAATCAAATGCCTGAAATAATGAATTTATAATTCTTTCAATCGACTATCTATTCCAATTCGTATTTGTCTAAAAATCGCGTTTTTAGCTGCAAAAACGCACATTTTCTCTG
Organism: Pyrrhosoma nymphula; assembly: GCA_963573305.1. Lineage (NCBI taxonomy): Eukaryota > Metazoa > Arthropoda > Insecta > Odonata > Coenagrionidae > Pyrrhosoma > Pyrrhosoma nymphula. The sequence continues at coordinate 92,892,917 of OY754339.1, forward strand.
AAATCAACAGTAGCATATTTCCTTGACAGCCACATTTTGGTCTTTAACGCATTTAAAATTCATTTTATTTAGTTAAGCTGATTAGGAATTTTAAGCATTGGTCATGTGGAGTGGTTTATTTTTTTGCTTTTTTAAACGGCTTTCACTCAAGATACAGAGTTAAGATTTATTTTATCAGATCTTTGAAAGAATGAAGTTTCCCATTTTTTTTCAATCGATTCTCCTCTTATAATATGAGTTATGAAGGAAGTGTGATCCCGAGAAACGCCGGGTAATAATTCAGCAAGTAATATAATAAAAATAAACTGATGTGCTCGGTGGAGTTAAGGGCTTGCTGATAGATAGAATCAAGTTCATTCCGTCCTGCGTGGCACAGGTGGAATCACTAGTTGCACGCATGCAGAAGACCGTCATCCGGGGGTCACTCCGTCAACTGCGTACGCATCACCCCAACGCAGAGTAGCGACCTATCCGATGGGCGTCGAACGTGACTTCGAAAACTGCCAAACCCCTCCCGAGTCTCCGACCATTATGACGGCAATGAAACCTGATGTTTGCCGCGAACATGGAGGGGTATTTTGCAACAGTAGGCATCATAGAAAAAAAAAATAATAGGGTGGTAGCTGTAAATGCTGCGTGAGAAAATGAGCTTTTGTGCCTATCAGTTCCCCTGTTTATTAGTAATATTAACCAGCATCTTTACCAATACTTAGTAGCACTTTTCTAGTCTTTGGTTTGGTCTTAATTTATTTTCATGGCCGCATTTAGGTCCTTCCCTGGCATTCAGGGGTACGTCCGGGGTTCTACCTTAAACTGGAAGGAGTTTTGCGTGCCTGGTGTGGAAACACCCCGTGCCACATATCCTGGAGGTGGCTTGCACGGTACTTCGTTGGTGTTGATAATGGAGGTTACATATCCGACTCAACAGCTGTTTAATGTATTTTTTACATTTATTTACAATTTTGGCCGTATCATATGCGGAAAATTGGGCACATATAAATTTGCTGAGGTATGTACTCCAGAAAGTACAGTACAACTTTGAAAATGTAAAGTATTTCAGTTACCTCGGTACTAATTTAAACTGTAAGAACTCAATGACAGAAGAGATCAACAAGAGGATAATGGGTGGAAATAGGGCTTACTTTGCTAATATTAAGCTCCTGAAGTCAACTCTTCTATCTAAGGAGATGAAAGTCAAGATCTATAAGACACTTATCAGACCGGTCGTGACATACCGAGCAGAAACGTGGACCATCTCCGCTGGAAATGAGCAAGCTCTGCGGATATTTGAACGGAAGGTTTTGCGAAGGATATATGGCCCCGTGACAGATGGGGTAACTTGGAGGATAAGAGCAAACAGGGAAATAGAAAATATTATCCGAGGCGAAGGCATAGTGAGATTTGTGAAGACCCAATGGTTAGCTTGGCTAGGTCATGTAGAAAGAATGAGTGAAGAAAGGATGCCTAAGAAGCTTCTACATGGAAACATGGATGGAAAGAGAAATAGAGGAAGACCAAGGAAAAGATGGATGTGGAAGAAGACATAAAGGCTATGAGGATTGTCAGATGGTGGGAGAAAGTGCAGAACAGGAAAGAATGGACAGGCGTCTTGAGGAAGGCCAAAGCCCATACCGGGCTGTAGTGCCGAGGAAGTAAGTAAGTATGTACTCCAGAGGTATGCGTCGAATTCAGCACGCCTGATATTAAATGGCTGAAGAAAGCTTTTATGCCGATTAAAACTTAGGATTAACGTGCTTTGGTGACCAAGACCATTTTGCACTCTACTGCAGTCTACTCATAGACAGTGTTTAGCACTCAGGACGAATAGAACCCATCCAATCTCGAGCCGTGCCTGACGATGCTTAGCTTCGGTTTTAAGCTGAAATTTGCTCGATTTTTTTAAACACTCAGAAACAGGGAATTTATGAGTAAAATGTTCCTCTAAAATCCACCCGAAAAGCAAAAATGACAATTAGTATTAGTATCTACGTCTGAGAAGAATTTACTAGTATAATGAGAGAGGTATCATATAACGACCACTACTGAAGTACAGCCAAGACGAAAAAGAATGGGAGGTTGTAATGCGATCTTCTCTTTCAGAAGCTAAACATAAACATTTTTCCGCAAAAAAACTGTCCATAATTGGAGTTGTAATTCGTAATGAAAGAGCACAATTATTTTTAAAATTGGCATGCAAAAAAGCGTTCTGACTGTTTTAAAAAAATCGGCAAATTTCCTGAATTTGAAAAGTAAACTAGTCCGACGTTCAATCACATTAAATTCTAGCATTTGCATTTGTATTTCCACTTATTTCCGGTTTTACAAAGCTGAACACGTTACATTAGTGGTAAATTATACCAAAGGCAATGCTATAGCATTAATTCCACTGTTATTGTACGTCTGGCAACACTGCCAACGATATATTTAACCCTCTCTGCGTCTACCTCTCTAATGGCAAATAAAATTAAATTTTACGATTTAAGCTTTTCCCGGTGAATAATATTTAGGTATTGTATTTTAGAAAATGGAAAACAAGTCGTTTTCCGAAACGTAGGCCAATATGAAGCCAATTACTTGGTGCAGAGCCCGAGAACAATACCTAAAATGAAAGTTGAATCAATTAGATCGATTTCAATGATTCAGTATTATTTGAATGAGATGGATGCATAAAGTTAATGGTTATTTATCGAAAAATAATGTAATCATTGTTGAAAAAGATGACATATTCAGAGATATATGATTGGTTCAAAGAATCAGGATACTTACATCACAAGGAGGAGCAAGTAAATTACATATAGTTCAGAATATTATTCACTCAACATATCGTATTATGTAGAATGCTAAGGCTATTTTTATTTTTACAAAAGTATGATTTTGAAAGTAATTAGAACACTTTGTATTTCAACGCGTTCTTTAGTCATGATGATGACGTTCTTGACTTGGAACCACGGTCGGCTTATTAAACTAACGTGTGGAAATACGAACTGTTTTTTTTTTCAATGTGACGAAATTCAACATGGTAGAGGCGGAGGCCTTTGTATTCATTGACTTTGCAAGTAATAAATATCTAAAAACATATCTTTATGTCGTAATTATGAAATCACGACGTAGTGATGTCCTAAATTTCAACCTGGCCTCGTAATCCCTAAATCCAGTTTTCTGAGAGACGAGTAATGTCTTGAATATTCATGTGGGAATCTCGAATGTGCATCTCTTCAACGCTCCTTTGTCAATGTCTGAGGGTGGATAAAACGAGAATTTCCGCTCTTGTGAGAACGCGAATGTATTTCCCCTTCAGCACTTCTGCGACTAAGTAAGCAATCGCCTACCGCACAGTGAAGTAAACTACCTTAAAACGTGGCCAAAAGTTAAAAATATAAATTATTTAAAAGAATAAAAAAACATTGATATTGTTTTTTTTAGATAGACAACGGAACATTTCAAAATCCGGCGTCGGGATCGCTTCCAGTCGTGAATATTGCTAGCTGAAGTCAGTCGATCTGAAATTGACGAGTGAATCGAGCATGGTTTATTCGCGGGTGCTGTATTATCTTCTACGCTTTGTAGCTGTTTAATTTATGTTCGGATCAACAAAACAACTTTATATACTTCTAGGTATTGGCAAGTTTTTATTATTTTACTTTAAATAAGAGTTTAGAAACTTTAGTTATTTTAGAATATTTCCTCTGTAACAAACTATTTTCTCACCAACTTCAACCACAACTTTGAAATCCCTGTATTTATTCTTTTTAAATGGGCTTGAATTTGATTATATTTATTGGAGGTTTCAGGCTTAATGAGGTTTACTAACAAACTTATTAGTGAACATTAACAAAATCATGTAAATTTTGTATGGTTATAAAAAAAATCATTCCCATACCATTGGTATAAAAATTTCATGTTTATTTTATATTTATCTATGTTTTCGTTGACATTAAATGTACCTACTAAATAACAGAAAATTACTTCATTTTTTGTACCAAGTTTCATAAAAATCGCTAAATGTCATATTGTTGGACGCCATATTGGATACGTTGTTTTGAATTTCGGAGTGTTGACATCAAATTTAAATTTAGCGCACCAAAAAACCCTTATGTACCGAGTTTGAAACAAATCCAATATAGATCATAAATTTTGGTCAGTTTTTGAGGTTAAATACTCCACTGTAAGGCATCTGATTGACCAAGAGTGACCATAGTTTCCAAAAAATAGTGTTCACAAAACAAAACTACTCGTGAGTATTTCCGCTGCCAGGAGACGTGTGCTTTATAAATCGCTAGAGAAGGTGCCCGTTGAATATCAACGGGAATAATATTATCATTAACATTGATTGTAATAAACATTTCATATCTTATTTATTGCAAAAAAACATTGAGTTTATTGATATACACGTTATCTCGTCTTAAACAATAAGTATGGTCGTTATGGAGACGATGACTCAAAAACGCTAAAATATAGCAAAAATCGTTACGTTTTTAGCAAATATTTCGGAATATCGACCGGAACACAAAATTAAATTGAAGGAATAAGAATTTTTATTTTATATTCTTTCCATTGGTACCTTTCCCAAAAAAAGAAAACTACTATTTCTAATTTAATTTTGCAAATATAAAAAAGTATGCAGCCAAATGAAGATCCAACTTAACGGGTGCAACGGATCCAACTTAATTGTGTAAAAGTTACTGACACATAAATATATACACATCGGTGATTATTATAGTAGATTACAAGAAGGTAACTGCCCCCGGTGGAATAAATTATTTAGGGCAAAGCCTCCTAACCAATTGGTTTGAGATCATATACAATTAGGAATGCATGAAACTAGTGCAAGAATCATCACATCTGTTTAATCTAATTGTACAAATTGATTGAGCCAGGCGCAATAAGGGAGAAACACATCATTTATGCTCAGGAGCATGAGAAAAAAATGCATAAGATTCTGTGGAAATTAATTTCTGAAGAGTGGAATGAAAAAACATCATCATCACCATCAATAGTGACTGTTATCAACCTGATGATTAGCCTGATGCAGGTCGTCACTTCATTCGTTTGTAATCAAGCCAAATGAATATTTCTTACTTCCTTTTTTGTAACTACTCATCATTTTTATCAGGTCTTTGACCTTTTTAGTTTTGTTCCAATGCTTCCTTGGTCTTTGACGGTAATTCCTTTAATGCGACATTCTTTCGATTACTTTTTTTTTTTTCAATAAACTGATGTGTCACGATGTGCTCTAAAAGTTTGTCTCGTATTTGAACGCATTTGTATAAAGAAAAAAACACGCAGAAGGCTAAGTGAAAAGACGAAAAATGAAGAAAGATATTGAAAAAGTAGCTGCTGAGAAATAGTGGACTTGTCATGGCACAGCAAAGACTAGAAGGCCTTGCCCGTCACTTTCTCCTTTCCATGTTTCAATGACACGTATCGTAGCACGCGAGCACATACTTCAATTGCATCTGGATAAGTACCTAACTGTTCTATGAAGATCCTTAAGGTGAATTTCATTCAAGATCAGGAACATTTATTTTGCCGGCATCAGCATCCTTTTTCATGATGACTCAGCCTCAGTTTCGATCCTGATTATCGATTCAGTGTCTTTTTCACCAAAATTGACCAATTTAAAGTCTCATAAACTCATATTGCCTCTAAAAGAAAATCAAGAAGCGTAGATAAATTAATATCCTGCTCCCCCCCTTTACCTAGGGAATATTTTCCTTTTGCACGCACCCTTTCTTGACAAATCAAATGTTGGTGCTTCAGGGCATTATTTTACCCCCTGTTCCATGTTCCAAGAGAAAGAAGTGCATCTTTGATACTCACATACTCTTATCTCCTGTGATAACTGTAAAATATCGTTAATAAAGACTGATTGAATGGTATAGACCCTCGTCAAATTACAAGTATCTCTTTCTCGGAATAAGAAATATAACGACCAATTATGGAGACTTAACATGTGACAATTAAAATAATAATAAGAAAGTTTAATATTCATCTCTTAATGAAGATAATCCAAGTATTAAGTTTAAATACTATGTGCATTGAATATTTACTATATTCTTCAAAATAAAAATTTGTGATCGAAAAAACCATTGTACACTTTTATTTGAAGATGAGGAACCACAAATTAACCTCTGGAATTTAATTTTTCTGAGAAATAATTTTACTAAACGCGAGAGTGAAAATATCAAGAAACGCTGAATATAATTTTGCAATCTTATCCAACTGTACATATTCAACGCTTCATGTGACGCCCACGTGAAGCCATTAAAAAACAAACTCATTCCACTACGTGTCAAATACATTCCAGTGAGCTCCACATTTGTATGCTAAGTCTTTAGTTTCCCTCTTTCACCATCGTTGGCTGCCAACATTTTTTTCCACGCATGTAATCACATGCCCCCGAAATTCTGGCTGTGTAATCAACAATTATTGTTGGCACCAAACATTTTTAAGATATAATTTCGATGGGGTTATCTGGGGTGCTTATGTTTGCACGATGGTGGTGAACATTCCACGGTACTTACGTAATGAAGAAAAATCATTATTATAAATTAGAAGTGTATCCTATTCGAGGTTGCACCTAAACTGTCCTTCACCGGTAATACTCCAGGGTCAGTTCTTTCCAACAGCTTTCTAATATTTGATTAACGAGTTGTGATAATTTTAGCGCAAAATTATGCTCTTAAAGTGCTAGAGTAATCGCCTTGACTGAAAGTATGTATTTTTAATAAATCAAACCAGCGTTATTTTTTACTGGAAGTCAGGAGGAACTTTATTAAAGCTTTTATATGGAAATTTGTTAAACTTATGAGGTCTTACGTGGCAGTTAAGCTGGGACGTGGACGATAATTGCTGTAAAACAAGGAAGGACTTAAGGACGTTCGGTGGAAACCACCGAACTTAAGAGAATTCAACGAAACTTGCTGGAAGTATTACTTATGTTGTCTTAAATCTACCTGATTTTTTTCAGAATTATTTACCGCAGATTACTTAAGATATTTGATCGAGAAGTGGACAAAAATTACATGGGTTCTTATGGGAACACAAGGTACGAGTAGCTTAATTCATCAAAAAGAACCTTTTTCTAGTTAAGAATAAGAAAAAAAATAAGAAAAATAAAGTATATAAAATGATTTTCATACATTATTCTAATAATAATTTAGATTATTTTTGTTTTTCTTATTCTTAACTAGAAAATGTTCTTTTCGATGAATAAAGCTAGTCGGACATCGCGTTCCCATAAGAACCCATGTAATTTCATGCCCACTTCCACATCAAATATTCTAAGAAATCTGCGGTAAATAATTTTGAAAAAAATTCAGGTAGCTTTAGAAAAACATAATTAATGCTTCCAGCAAGTTTCGTCGAATTCCCTTGTGTTGAGTGAAACCACCGAAGGTCCTTAAGCCATGGTAATGTGGCCATCTGGGTGACCACCCACTGGGAGAAGTTTTTAATATGGTGAACACGTGTGTGTTCCCTGAGGCTAAAACACAAAGTGTCCAAAGACTTCTAGCCTCTGGCAATACACACGCGTTCACGAGATTAACTTCTCCCCGACGATGATCACCTGGATGACCAAAATGCATGCTAAGGACTCTATTTCCTCTATTTCTACTGACAATTTGGATTAATCCTTAGTTTAATAAGTCATCGGGCACAAAGTCTAGTTTACCAACCGAAGGTGATAATTTTATGGAAAATATCCATCGCATCCATTATCCTATTATATTGAGCGAACAACCTTTGCATGTATGTTTATTGCACCTTTCTCATACGCGGCTATAACGATTTTTTAAAATTTGAATATAAGGGTTATTCGATGCCGGGAATCGATTGCGCGCAACATAGACTACATTAAAAAGGCCCCAGGGGCCCCTATGAGGGCCTTATTTTACCAACGTTTACTTCCTTGAGAAAGGCATAGGATATGGTGCAGAGGTTTCTTTGTTCGCTTTGTTTAATTGCTTACACTCATGATGAAGAGTTGAAAATGTTAATTTTTAGATAAATGAAAGAACAAATTTTTAAATTATTGCAATTTCCGTATACCTTTCGCTTTATTCTGGAATTTTAGTTTTTAGCTTGAAAATTTCAAATTGTTGCACTACTCCAACAATTGAATATTTTATTTACTTGGAAACCTCAGCATAGGTATTGAATGAAAATTCATGGCTACTATAATTTAAGGATAGAAGACTTACAACTTCGGCGTGGTAACTCTGTTCTCTGCCACTGTCATGAATGAGTCACTTGAACCAGATGATCCCTATGTACCACACGTATTTTCGCTTTTTTCAATTTCGAACTTAGGGACATTACGGCTAGTTAGGAATAAACTAATGGTTTTATTCGTCAACTGATAATGTTAGAACGATCACGACTACAAAACTAAATCATTAACGTCAGTATGGGTAATGAGCGTAATTCACGAGTACTTGAATTCGGTAATACATACTTTCAATGATCAAAATTAAAGAAATTTATATCACATAGAAAAGAAAAACCAAAGTCTGTCACAATAATAGGATGTCTGCCCTTGGGAAAAGGATGGATACATAGCTAATTATCAGCATCGACCATGCCTTGCTATACGGCAACGTGAAGAATACAACAGAGTACTTAAATTTGACATAAACAAGCTTCCGTTCTTCACACCTAAAATGTTATTCTTTCTCACGGTTTTGGAATGCCCTTTGGAGCATTCAGGAACAAAGCAAGATCTTTTACCCATTGTTAGTCAAGCAATCAATTTTTTCTATACCAACAATCGGAAATCCCTACAAGCCGTCATTCGTAAAGAAAGTGACAATGTGCCTCAGTTTACTCACTAAGCCACCTATCGAACGGCTTAAAAAATTAAACAAAAAACAATGAATGCGCACTGAAATTGGCGGGGCTGTGAAAATTCATGCACGCCTCATTAAAAAAAAATTCTGTTACAGATGTACTTTATATTAAGGTTGCACTATGTGAATGCCCAATTTAAATAAGATAGACAATAAGGAGAAGAATAGGAGCATACAATTTCTTAGTACACCAAATAAAAATCGAGCAACGCTCGGTCACCTGATACTGGTCCCTTATTGTCCGCGGAAAAAGTGGTGACAGGTCCAGGCTGTCCAAAAGCATACGAGCCGTTGGTTAGAGCACCGACTGAATTAAATCATTAGGACGCGTAGGTGCGGTTAAAGCAGTCGGGAATGCTCGCATTACTTTTCCCCGTTTACTCGCCCCCCCTCCACCTCCGGTAGTGTCCCTACGGCTGGGAGAAAGAGTGGGTGAAGGGTGCAAAACCTTGGGCAGAGGACGGACGGGCGGGGAGAAGTCACAGCGGCCGATCTGGCGAGACTCCCTGGAATGAAAATTGGTTCGCGGGGAGTGGCGAACAGAGCATGCCAATCGACCTCTTGCTGCCGGGCATTCTCGACAACATTCTATAGAAGGGAAGGCTTCCTGGATTGAAATAATAGGCACGTACGCGTTCTGGTCGTTCCGAGTCGCGCGTTATGTCACGGGTATTCGTTGCGATGTCATGCATTTGCTTCATTGACGGCGACCTTAAAGAGGAGTAAATACGGGGATCGGGTGAGTGTGGTGGCTACCTATGCTGAATGGGCCGGGTTCGGATCCTGGTAGTAGCAGAGATTTCCCAGTAGTATCCCGATTTCTACCACGGTGCCATGTGGAGACCTCCAAGTGCATTAACAACAGCAATACTTAGTCGGCTTTATTGGGGAGAAATTGAGGCTATAAATTTTCCAATCATTGCGATTGCACAAATGATATGGTAAGCAGTCACGCGCGCGGGTGCGAAGATATACTCCAAAGACGGTGAAATACGCCATGAAAAAATCATGTGACTTGACCGGGATTCGAACCCGGATCTCCCAATTCAAATGTTTTTTCGATATTACCGTTGAAGTAAAATTTGCAAAGGTTTTCTTATAGATTTACGAGGGTGCTTCGAAACATTAAGGCCCTAATAACCAAATGACTAATCGTAGAAAGTTGCATTTTTTTCTATTTCCGCAAAACACCCTCTGACGTCATTTCATCCTTCGATCAAAGACCCGTGGTTCGATTCCCGGTGGAGACGGATTATTTTCAAAATATTTTCTAAATCTTTGTACTGTATTATTTCCAGCAGAAGTGGACATCTTCACAAATGCCTTTTTAGGAATCTTTTAGAATGTATCGGGAAGAAGAGGGAAGAAGAAGTGATGGATGAAATGACGTAACGGCCGTAATGGGAAGGTCTATTCAACTTTAGACTCCTATATATCTGGCAATTTTTGGAATCTTTAAGAGATGATTTACTAATAATCATTTGTCATGGTCCCCTGCACGATAAACTAAAAAGCAAAAATCGTGATACATCTCCATTGTCGGTCAGGTGTCTAAGCCAGTTACTCAAGTTAGCCAGTTACCACCCGTGTCACACACCTGACCGGCAATTGGGAGATCCGGGTTCGAATCCCGATCAAGTCAAATGATTTTTTCATGGCGAATTTCACTGTCTTTGATGGCTATGAAGTTTCATCTGACATTTAATCCCCTCGTCAATACATTCATGATATAAAAAAATACATTTAGTGTGCGTGAACAATACGTTTAAGTACAGAGGAGTAGTTCTAAATACATATTTGTACCACTAAATTTGTATACGACACAATATCACCAAAAAGTGTGAAAAAAAGATACGTACAATTGTGGGAAAATTTTAAGGATTATTAGGGTAACATTCTTGTCGGAAAAACTCACTTCGGTGAAACACCCACTTAAGAAGGGGGTGGAGGTGAAGAAAAGCAGCAAACATTTACTGATTGATGCACTTAAGTTTTTCTCCTACATAAAAAACAAACCAGCAAACACAAAAAATGAAATGTAAACGCGATGCAATGATCTGTCCCTCAGATGGGACGTTAAACAGTGCACACCCTTGGCACCTTTTTCTAAGGGCAGGAAAATGCCAACGCCGGCTTCGTTGGCATTTTCCTGCCCTTCTCTTTACCCTGGCTGCATTCCCTAAATGATCATTTCCTCACCCACCTGTTCTAAATGGCAACAATGACCTCAGCTGTTGGTTGCCATCCCCCAATAATCACTCATTAAACGAATCTCTGTGGCAGTGGAGATTTTACGATGTAAACCCATTCTCCAACCGAGTGTCATCGTGAAAGTGACGAATGATCTTCACAACCATTACGTGGACTAATAAATGATCCTTCACCGATTGTGTTTTTTGATGATTTGTTTTTCAGTTTTTTTTTGTGGGTGATCAAAGACTTTTGGGGCATCCAATTCAAGTAAAATGTTTTTTTTATATATTTTTTTATTTAATAATAAAATCACTTGGTTATTATTCCACACTTTATTTTAAAGAACACGATCCGAGTTTCGGCATCTCATGCCATCATCAGGTCATCAGATGGGCATCGGCGGCGTCTCACGCCATTATCATCAGATGATAGCAATGATATACCGAAACCCGGGTCGTGTTCTTTAAAATAAATTGTGGAATAATAACCAAGTGCTTTTTATTGTTAAAAAAAATGAAGGAGTTCCACCGAGTTACGCCGGAGACAGTGTCTTACAAGTTAAATTCTTTTCATTTACCATGACCGGTTTACATTTATAGATTTACTCGTGGGTATATATTTAAAATATCCTCCTTTGGGACTTGTCATGTGTCATAATAAATTCCACCTCTAAATTTTTAGGGACTTAGTACTTGCTCTTGTTGAGTCTCTTGGGACATCGTCAGGAAGTGACAACTGTTGACGTACAGTACGCAACAGATTGCAATTCATAACTGGATCTAGAAAATGCTTGAGGAGGGATTCCTAGTGGTTATACTTTTGGAAAAATTAATCAAATAAATTCTGTAGCTCCCACAATTGAAAAGGTCTATGGACATGTGTTGATCAGGAAAGTTTGGAACACAATGCATTAATCAAGGGAAACTGAATACCAATCACAGTACTCTTAACTATTTTCTGTAGCAAATCAATAATGCAACCTTAATTAATTAATAAATTGTACCTACACTTTCTTCTAAATACCTCTGATTTAAAAATATTGGTTGCTTAGGTTTGAGGTTTTACGGATATTTTGAGGAAACCGGGACTAGCCACGGTAGTTACCTTTACGAAGTCACCCGCAAGTTCACATACGTACGATATTAGACAGAGGAAAAATCATTCGCCCTGACCGGGAGTCGAACCCGGATCCCGGTCAAGGGGAATGATGTTTCTCCTGTGGAATATCATACTTATTTACGGATATTATAACATAGATTTCGATGCATGATTTCGCGCTCAATAAATGTAAACACAATGGTAATTTGAATATGTTAATTTCACCAAAGCTAATAAAAAAGTTGATAAAAGAAACAAGTCATCAAATTTTCTTAAATATCACCATGTGGATACATAGATAATTTTGTTTTGCTAGCGCCAAATTTCTAGGCTAGATTTTCGTGTATTTGCGACAGAGATAATTGTACGGGAATTTTTCCAATCATTGATACTAATCCAAAAGAGCTATGTGTAAGTACACAGCGGCACTTACAAAATATTTGTCGTCAGCACAAATGATTTCGCCAAAATCTGAATTAGAAATAAATGGCTTCATGGCTTCAGATAATTGCAAAGATGGCAAATTATTTAACATTTTTTTTAGGGCAGTGACACCCAATGATCATCTTAAGAGAAACTAAAGATCCCATTTATTTACTAAGATTCTCACTTACCCTACTGAGACTTTCGGTTTAAGTTACTTTGTAATAGATAAGAAGCAAATGCTAGGAAATCTGCACGCGGTGAAATTACCACAATACATTTGAGAAACACTCTTGGCACAAAACGAAGAATGAGGAACGAAACTTTGAACAGATCTTACTTAAAACCTTTGAATTACGTACAAAATTAAAATGTGAGTTTTTGAGGCTTGGCAACAATTATGAGGGTTCATTCTGAAAACACGATAGTAGTCGTTTCATCTTCAAGCCCCTATCATAACTCCAAGAACTGCGAAACAGCCCGTGCCACACACAGGCACACTGCGCAGTGCAACTGGAACAGAATAGAAGACGAAAAAGCTTCAGCTTCATCAGTTGCCGCTGAGCAGCACAGAGCGCAACGGCGCGGCTGCGGAACGATCACGAAACTAACCTGTTGTCTGCAACAGTCATTTGAAACAGTGATCTGACCGAAACAGTTGCAGCTGTAGCCGTTTCGCTCCGACAACACTTTATTCCACCACTAATCAGAGGGGATTGTTAATATGTGGTGTCTTGAGTACTGAATTCCCATCCCGGGGGCCCGGGTTCACATTTCGGCGGCGGTGGAAAATCTTCGGTACAATCCCGATCGTTGCTTAAATGCTGTTTGGAGAATATTTCAACGTTAATACACCGTCCGTTCGATGGGACGTTAAAAATGTTGTCCCCTTACCGCCTTTTGTTAAGAGTAGGCTGATACTGACGCTGGTTTTTCCCCCACCATTTTCTCTATTCCATGAATAATCCACTTCTTACCACCCAACTCATCCATCTTTATAACGGTGCAGATGACCTCAGCTGTGGGGCCCACGTCTGAATATTACCCTACGAATCGCCGCAGGGGCGTGTGGCAGCGGTATTAGATGTTAGATAAGGGAAAGGAATGGGGAAAAAACGGAAAAGGAATCGGGATGGGGCGGAAGCGAATGTGAATGGAGTGCTTCGGTCTGCTTTTTGTCGTATTCAGGAATTGTTCGGGGGGGGGGATTTTGTTTACATATCAGATTGGAAGTGTGTCTCTCTAATTTTGACAATTTTATTAGTTATGCAGATATGGCATGAGGTTAAAATACTAGCCTTTGCGACATACTACAACTCCCCTCGTCTGAAATTTTAAAGTAGTAGTAATAGCATTTATTTCACTACTAGCAAAACATAAATTTACCTAAAGAAAGAGTGAAATTAGGCACCACAAAATATATTATTTCTTATTTTGGGGTTGCCATTCTTTGGGTTGTGCGGCAGCTTGTATTTATAAGAATAATAACAAAAGTTTCTGGAATTTTTACAACGAAAAATTTGTTCTAGTATTGCAGAAATATATAAGATTTGAATTGAGTTTAACATATTAGTGAATAAAAATTAATCAATTACACAATTTAAGCATAGAAAAAACTACAAGCATATACATATATTGCAGTCTACAATAGTTTTGAGGATATTTTCAACATCACTATTTAAGAACAGGCAAGCTTTCACTTTTCTTAAAAAAGTGACTTCAAGCCTAATTGATGATATAGCTTTTGTTATTTTACGGTAGATTGCAAGAGCAATATCCTGCAATTTACCGTAGAGATAGTAATGCTTAAAGGCTCAATATTAGGTTTCGAAATAATGTAACAGTGATTTTGAGTTACAGCTTGAAGTAATGTAAGTCCGCCATGTGGCCTCAGGGTATGTAGCGGCTCCTAACCTTGTCCTTCCGACACCAGAAACACACTTGCTCGTTGCTGTTTTTAATGAAACGTGCAGATTTTCCTTCTTATGTGCTATTTATTTCGCAAGTCAAACCTATCTGTGCAGGGTCCCAAATGCTCGCAACGTATTCGAGATGGATAGATTGATAGATAAACGTCTTTATTGGGGCAAGATTGAGACTATAAAAGTCCCTTCTTCCATCTAACCCCTTGGTATATGGTCGGTATATGAGTACAGTGAACATGACAAACACTGCAATATAAATAAATCAAAGAAATAATAATAAACGCAATATAGAAATACAATGTGAACGAGACATAATAAAATATCAGAAATAAGTGTTAAAAAATATATGTACAGTTGTGGGAAAAACGCGAGGATTTTGGCTGGCACCCACCACGGAAAAAACCCATTGCAGGAAAACGGCCACACATGAAGGGGGTGTGGAAAACCTGCGAAAACCTACTTAGAGAAGCTAATGTGACTGAGATGTGGTATAACCAGAGCAAAATAGGATCTCTCTTTCATTTTTCATCCGAGAAACCTCCTAATATTCGCTTCATAGACCATAGTTTCTTTAATTCAGCGACAAATGCTGCAAATATTGCGCATGTGCATGGCCCTCTCTAGGATTTAATCCGCGGTGATTCCCAAGAGTTTGACTTCAATCCGACATCTTTTTATTTCCTCTCCCCTTTTTATAGACTTTGTTTTGGTGTTATTCCTTTCGTAAGAAGTGTACTGCAGTTTTTGTCCCAAAGTATGTTTGTTGTACCCGAAAGAACCTTTTGTTTGGAACCTTTTTGGAACTATACTAATTTGTAGTTACAGTTGTACATTATGTAACTATATATTGCTTAAGTTATTGTTGTATAGGTATTTTCTAAGTTAGTGTTTTAATCTATGTAGTGCCAATTGCATAGTTGTATATTGTATACTGTAACATTATTGTTTTGTCAATACTACCGTGAACTCATAAGCTTGACAACAATCTATTTCAAGTAATACATTTTTGAGAAGTACTTGTTTATTTTGTGGATTGTGTTACACTTTATTTGCTTTGTTCATTTAATTTAAATTGTATTGTATTCGTTTTTCTGCTCTAAAGGAGAGCTTATCTTAGAGCAATAAAGAATAGTGTTATTATTATTAAAGAGGACGTTGTTGAGTCACGGGAAAAGCAACGGATCGCAACGGATCGCAACGCTTGCAACTGCGCTGGAATAAATCGGGAATGTGACGCCTGACCCGACTTACAATGGCTGTAGACGAACTTGATTCAAGGGAAGGGGCATTGATATTCATCCACTGAGTGAGATCTGTCCATTAAGGAAGAGAATCGAGATATTCTTCTTCGTCTGTCTGGTACTGCACCCGATATTAGACTTCACATAATGCAGGCATTCTTCGATGCATCGTCCATTCGCATTGTGTTTTTCTCCGACTTAATGAATCCTTGTGGCAAGAAATCACTTCAGTCTTTACCGATATGCGAATAGTTATAATAACCCAGTGCATATGTAATTTGAAAATAAAAAAGCATTCTTAGTAGCGTAATTTGGAACTACACATTCTTTAAACCTAATCCTACCCAAATTATTATAATTAAAATATAAGGTGCAGCTAAAATTTATTAAAAATAATAATAATATTTAAATTTCGTAATTTTTCTGGTATTTTACTTTGTTCTATAAACATAAAAATGCGCTAAATGTTTTTTATATTTGAGGTAGGTACCCCACATAAAAAAAGAAGGTTCTACGATGTCTAGAAACACAGAATTTTACAGCCCACTCCGATCTGAAGATTCATTTTCGATTCCGCAGCGCGCTAGATGCTCAAGCTTCTTCCCCCCCAACACCGTACCTCGAACTATAAACAGTAGCGTCCAGTCAATTTAACCACTTCTAATTTCGTTGGTCTCTCATATGTCGTTTTGAAATAAATTGGATATTATAGTTTGAATCATTTTTAAAACGTAAAGCAAATTTCAGCTCCTAATGTTTATTAACAACGGCGCTTTGATGTTATAAAAAAGTTGCTATCTCGGCTTCTATTGGTTGTAGATGATTTTTTTAAATTTCGTGTTTACAAACCTGCTTGTCAATGTGGAAGGTTACTCGGGATTTCCACCGGGTCAGGTTCTCCAACTCCATCTCGGCCGACGTTTCGAGCCGAGATGGAGTTGGAGAACCTGACCCGGTGGAAATCCCGAGTAACCTTCCACAATTCTATACGCCGGGAAAGCCTGCGATCATTCTGCTTGTCAATGCTTTTTATTTAAAAATTCTAATATAATATAATATATAAAAAATTCTAATTCGAATATTCATTTTCATACCATATTAGATAAGCTCTTGAACTACAAAATCCGAGTTGATAAACCTTTTTTTATTAAAAATTAGCAACTGTACAAGCGGTCAAATTTGGCTGTTTTTTCCCCAAGCGGGATAAATAATTAGGATTTTGGAAAAACTGTTGAACTTACAGCGCCCATCTTTTGCACACTTTTTAAGCTTTGGAAAACTCATGTCATAAATATAGATTGATTGATTTAAATGAAGTTTTGCAAAGTTATAACAACAACAAAAAAGGGCAGTTTTCATGTTTTTTGCAAAAAAAAAAATTATTTGTTGACCGATTTTAATTTTACAAGTCTTAAATTGCACGTTTGTTAAATACACACAAATCTCGTGCACTTCAGTTTTATCTACGACCGATAGTTATTCCACTATTTTGGAAAAACTACTTTTACGATTTTATTGTTTAAATTTAACAATGACACGGAAAATATTTTTTGAATTCGAGATGAGAGGCCTTTTCTATCATTGTGCCAAGCACATTTACGCAATAAAATCGCTACTAAGAATCCTCTCGATTTTTAGCCTTTATTTTAGACATGCACTGGACTATAATGGGAAAGTCCCATTAAGTACGTATTTAAGCCTGGATTTTCTCACGGATTGTCCGTTCTACTGAGCTACATAATAACCTCCCGGGTGAATACCTCTGTTATAACATAAGCGTTCCATTGAATTTCAGAAATTAATTTGTCTTGTGAAGGTTTTCATCAAATTTTATGTTTTCAGCAGCTCTTTAAAAAAAAGATAAAAAGGAATGCATTATATTCCCCTCCCTTAAGTAATGAGCAACATACGTGGGCTTATCTTCTCCAAGGTCACCGCGCATAAATAGCGAAATGAATTATGAAAACTATGCATAACACTTTTCTGATTTTAAGAGCTCTTGACTTTCCATGGCCCAAGCTCAATTTAAGAGAGGCTGCTTGATATGATTGTTTTTTCGATATTTTTTCCAATGTCAGGAATGCAGTAAAGGTTGGACCAGTGCCCTCACTCGTGATCATAAAAAATGAAAAGAATAAGTTCTATAATCGAAGAGTGTAATCTCCTTAAAAGATCGACCACTTTCCAATTCGCAATCGAATCAAACGCATTTTGCTTTCCTGAAATACGCTCTCAGTCATCGCGATACCCTTCCTTATAGGGGGTAGAAGAGGAGGGAGGTATTCATCCGTCCTTCGGGCTCTTGGACTAATCACTCCCTCCCCTTTCGAATAAAGAATTCCTTTCACCGAAAATATCTGAAGCATTTATGAGATGATAGATTCCTTTACGCTCAGAATTTAGAGTATTAATCAGTTTTAGCTGGAAACTTTTTTCGATTCTGGAAAACTACTTGTCAAACATGCTTTTCAAATTGCAAGCGAAGTATGCTACGAAAGACTTACTACTTCCAGCGGATTCTCTTGCTGACATAATCACGAATTGAATCAGGAATCAACAGACCTCCTTGCTATTGAATCCATTTCTATTGAATTTATTTGGCATTTTTAAAAATACGATTGAAGTAAATTCAAATTAATTATAATTCTCCATACTATTGCGCGGATCATTGCGATAGCTTCATGAGTAGTTTTTCGATAAATTACTTGAAACTTCGCTTAATTAAAAGAGTTAAAAACATTTGTTTTGTGAAAAAGGGAGATATTATTAGGCACCAGCGGAAAAAAGATTTAGCTGTTAAATCCATTTGATTTCCTTCCTAGAAATAAGGTGATATGTATGTTGTAGGAGAAAAAGTCTCAGAATGAAATAGCGAATAACTGGAAAATGCATTAGCGAATGCGTCTCTCGATGGAAAAAGGGATATAAAGAGTTTTAGCGTGGCAAAACATGAAAAGGGATTCTTAAGAAGTTTTGTTGGCATAAGAAAGTGCATTCGCGGTCTGATTTCAAAAGCAAAAATAGAAACGGGATAAACTATGAAGCAATTCTATAGGGTGCTTTTACAAAACGAAAGGAGAATGCCCTCTCTATCTTTTGAAAACTTGGCAAGTGAATGATGCAACATGTACCTCACATTGTATTCACTTAGTACCTTTTCATGAAATGCGTAGTAGGTAACGATAAAGATGTAATGAATCGATGGCTTCAAAAGGGTGTAGAGAATCAACCACGATTTTCATTGGTGGTGGATGGAAACAATTACATTGGATTAAGGAACAGATTATTCATCTACATCTACATACTACCCCGCAAGCCGCCTCAATAGGCGTGTGGCGGGGGGTATTAGGACACCAGCCGTTTACATATAAAATAGAAACGCTCTAATGAAATTACGCGTAGCATTTATTAAAGTCCCTTATTGTTCGGGGGAAAAACGAATTCCCATACTTATCCGTTCGGCAAAATATCTCTCTTAATTTATCGTTTCTGTCGGACCTGGAAATATAGTGGGGTTCTAATATGATGTTCTCCGTGTCGCTCTGAAAGATATCTATTCTCAATTGCTCAAGTAATCTAAGCCTAGCGCGCAGCCTCTGAGTCTCTAGCGGCTCCCAGCCTAATTCGTTTAACATCTGTGTAACGCTGTCTGTACGCCCGCAGCAGTTTTTGACGAATCGCGCAGCTTTCCTTTGTATCTTATTAAGTTCCCGGATTAAGTCTTTCTGAACCGAATCCCATGTGCTCGCTGCATATTCAAGGTGTGGCCGGACGAGTGCGAAACATCACCTCTCTTTTACTTTTTCATCCGAAAATCTTCCCACAATACGCTTGACGAATCCTAGCTTTTTCAGAGCTCTGCCACAAATATTTCTTATATGTGTTCCCCACGATAGGTTTGAGGTAATCGTATCTGCCGGTTACTTAACTTCATATTGCGCGACAATGGTTAATTTCTTACAAAAAAATAAGAGTACAAGCTAAAGCTATATCCAGGATTATATGTAGGAATAAGATTAAGAAATGAGGAAGAAAATTGAGCTCTCCTCCTACTCTTTTATTATATTAAAACCATTATTCTCCCTTCCTAAGAAAAACTGTTTTACCCCTTTTCACTCAAACTTTCAACGAGTTTTTTTTTAATTTTTAAGGGAAATTCAAGCGATGAAGAATTGAGAATAAACACATTTTCGAGAAGTCTATTCTTTTTACATATTATTCAGATTGATTTTCTATCCCTGAGAGAATGCTTTATTTCTTTCATTGTTTTATTTCATTCAAATTTCGCCAGCTTGAAATATTTATCTTTTAACTAGATATTTGCCTTGTGTTGCAGTCCTTAAGACCATGTTTCATAGTCCTTTAGTTAAATATTATATCGGTTTTTAATCCTAAGGTTATAAGTTCTCCTTTCGGTAAAGTTCACGTCAACTAACCTGAACTAGTTTGACGTATTATACAAAACTCGAATATCAAGTAAGCGAAAAGGCTACGTCATTTTGCGGTTAGTGAAAACCAGGCATAATAAAATATGTCGTTTTTGGTGACTTTCAGTCACTTTCAGCAATGATAATGAATAATTAAGAATATTAGATAAGTTTCAGTAGAATTCACGATAATGTTTCTTAATTTGGTACGTAGATAGATAAAAGCACTTTAATTAGGAGACATTGGTCGCACATTCGGACATTGTTATAAACCTTACGCATTTCTTCATGAATGAACAAAATCCTGCCCAAAACCAAGCCAAAGATTAGGTCATGTAACGAGATAGTTTCTGGTAATTCAAACGTGACGTTCAGAATAGAAAAACTAAAATATTGGCCAACACAATTATAAATATCAAGAGGTATATTGCAGTTATAATTTAATTACTTACTTATTTTTTTATAAATTCTTTCCAATCATAGTATGTAGTATTAGAAATCAATTATTTAATTGGAAACTGAAATACTTCGAACAGATAAAATTGCAGATAAAAACGTTGTTTTAAAGGAAAGACTTAGAGCTTTTATTTTAAAGTCTGTTAAGCATTCCTGGCATGTAATAAATTCTTTTATATGCAAATAAACTCGAGGGTTTTTAAAAGCAATTTTCATGCCTTATAAAGTTGGTAATAGCATGAAAGTCACACCACACACACATCCACACTAGAGCTTAATAATGTGGGCGTAGACGACATACCGCAGACAAAAGACTCATAATTATCTCGAGACTCTGCAGGAAAAAAATAATAACACACAGCTCCATCTGTGAGCTCCGATGTGCATTGTCCCCCCACCTCGGAAGAGAAAAGCTGGGCTCAAAGGATTGTTCAGTGTTAGTTCGAGTGGAAACCACGAAGAAGTTCGAAAAAAATTGAAGTAAGCTATGCGAGCCCCGGACACAACTCAGTTCTTCGTTTCTCAGGAATGTTTTAAAGGACCTTAGAAAACGCCTATTACACGCGTCGGAGTCACAACCTTGAGTAAGATTTTCCACCGCCTGTGTGCAATTGGCGGAAAATTTTCGACGCTTCGAGCAGACGTGCAATCGTCCACAAGGCATCTTGGTTATCCGACCCTTTTTGATACTCCTTCTCTCCTCAAAATGTTTCGAAAATATTGCGTCGATGCATTTAGGAAGGAGCACGATGCTTTTACCTCTCTATCAATCCAAGTTTCAATGTGGTAACTCAAGAGTAGGTAACTGCTTACTTTCTCTCGCAATACAGGGTGCGATTTGGTGAGAAGGAAATCGTGTGCGCGCCCAGCGGAAAATAACATGAGGGTGATTTTTGACAGTCCTCGGATGGTAGGAATGCAAACGGATTTAGAAAACCACTCCCTTTTACAAAAAAAAACACGCTATTCATTGCAGATACGCGAGAAAAAACTCTTTGAGAGGCTATAGGTTTCTCCTTTGTGCGGGATTTTTTCGATATTAGTTCACTTGACATCATTTTCTGCCAAATGGAGCTTAAGCTAGAACAACTAATTCTGTCACAGATATGATTACATTTACTACTCTAGCTGACTGCAACGACCTCCACGTGTAGGAATTTTAAGGTTTGCCTTGCCTTTATGTAAATCGAAATCCATGAACAAGTGGCCAGCTCTTGACGGTCGCCGTGCATGCACTGTTCTACATTCATTAGTAATGCAGGTGATAAATGAATAGCGTCAAGGCCAAAATGCTTCAAAGTCGATATGAGTTGGCGTGAGTTATTAGAGCACCGTTAAGGAAATTCTGAGATTTATTCCTCTTGCACCAGTGTTATGTATAAATGGCGTTCAGCCATGCTAATAGAATTTAATTATAATTAATTTATTAAATATTATAATTATTTAGATAAATAAATATTTTCATGCTCACAGTGGTACCTATTCACCCCTGAAAATGCATTAATGAACAGAACCAGGCGTTAAAACTTTTGTGTTTCATACGTCTCCGAATCTCTAGTCTCATTCCTCTACAGGAACAGACTACCTGATTGCAATTAGCGTTCACTGAAATGGTAAAAGACGTTGAAATGAGTTTCCTTCCGTATAAAAAATTAAACGGACTAGAGTTTTACAATGACTAATAGAAAACTTGCTTCAGGAATATCGTAGTATACATCATCTTTTTCATTATTTTTAATTGACTTTTTCAATAATATAAATCACTAAATAAATATGAATTTTAGTATGTTTGTGTCATTATTTTAATAAGGAAATAGATTACGGCCTTAACGTCCTGATTTGATATTTATTTCAAGAATGTATGGAGGCTGATTGGGTAAAATGTCAGTTTTACATTTTATTCATCAAATATCTGATGTCGTTCATCTGTATAATGCGTTTTGTTGGCCCCGGTGTTGGCGGGGTAAAATTTTCGCCTGCCAAATCAAAGGTCGTGGACTCGAATCCCGCCTGGATAGGATTTTCATCTCCCAGTGCAGGGTTGTGAGTGTTCGTCTATATGATAAATAGTTAATAATAGGCTTTGGCTGTTAGCTATAGAAACATTATTATAATGAGAATTCTTAACATTCTTTACACTTTTTAGATGCACTGCACGTAAATCATTCCAGTGAAAATTTCCTAAAAAAAACAGCATTTCCTTCCGTTGATAAGGATAAAGAATAAAAACCGTAGTGTAGTATGAATTCAAATTTTATACAAGTAAGCCACTTAAATTCACCTTTCTCTTAAATTATTGGAGTATTTATCTTAATTTTAACCACTATTTTTTAGAAGTTTAAGCTATGAAGACACATTTCATTTCAAAAAGTGTTAATGATAGATTTTTGACGCAATAAAGCATGAAAATTAGTCAATATGGCACCAATTAGAGTGCTAAATTTTATTCCGAGAAAGGTATAAAGTGAAACTAATTTTCACAGACTTAATTTTAATTATTTGCGTCATATTTTCTCATTTTACAACCCAAATATATATATTTTTTGGAAATTTATTATAGGAGTTCTTTATCACTTTTAAAAACGTGTGACTTGGCTAGAATTTCTGTATCTGAAAAAACTTCGTCGATTCAACGCGATGAATAGCTACAGAAAGGTAACATTAGGGTAAAACATTCTCACCATTCATTATTAATATCAGTCACGTAAAATTCAGTGATATGCGCTATAATTTGTGTGTTTTTGTAAAAAGTAAAAATAGTTGATTTTCTGAGATTTTGCGACCGTGAAGAGTTCATCCAAAGACTTGAATCTGTTATGAAGTTTTACAGATTTATATTTGAGGGGGCGGAAACATAGTAAGGGATATAATAATATAATGAAATAAATCATAAAAAAATATAATTTTGACATTCAGTTATATTCCCGTTTAAGGTTTACTAAATATTAAAAAAAGGGGAGCGTGGTGGCCTAGTGGGTACAGCGCTTGGCCACTGATCGAAGGGTCCAGGGTTCAAATCCGGGTGAAGCCTTTGAACACCCCCGAACAAAAATCCTCGGAGTGCGAGGTGGCCCAGGGAACGGAACTGGCCCCCCTACCCTGAATGTGTGAAATTCACACGCCTGTGGCTTAGTCCGGGTTGAGCTCTACCCTCAACTATCCAAACCAACCTTCGGGTTGAATCACTGAATGAGAAATATTAAAAAAATAGAAAATTTTAAACAATCTGTCTTTTTTAATAATTTCATAATGAGTGTTACCTTGGAAATGGTCTTTCAGCAAACAAATAAAGAGTGATGCTAAAATTTGTGTGAAATTAAAATCTGGAAATTTGTCGCTCGTGGACTTTTTCTCCGCATTGAGAAAATGCAAGCTCTCCCACATTTTAATTACGCCTCATATCCTTCATAGGAGGTTATTATGTAGAGTTGTGTGAATTTTATAGTGAGACCCGCATGTGTGATTCAATGAGACCCTGGAGAGGGTGGTAATGATAAAAAAAACGAAGGTTTAACTAATAAAGTCAAATCCAGGAGCCGTGTAGCCTAACGGAAGATAAAAATTCAAATCCATATTCCATGGGTATAAATTTATCGAAATTCATACCGCTGATAATGGATTGGAATTACGTATTCATCTAAATCAAAGGAAAAAATTGGCCCAGCCATGAGAAAATGTTTGAGAGCTAATTACAGAACCAAGAAATTAAAAATGACGAGCTGTCACATTTGTACGTGAAGGAGAGTACAAGTGTGAGGTTACTTAGAGATTTTCGGGCCAAATGTTGGTAGGAGTCAGATGGAATTAATTTTCGTGCCTGTAGTACCTTGTGACGTGCTTTATTAATTTTATTTTTATCATATATTCAAACGTTTAATTTACTCTTATTATTAAATTTATCATTGAATCGTAATTAACCGTGATATATTTTTATTGTTCATAACGTCTTGTTAATTATTGATTGATAATTTTTTAAATATTTTAATTCATATTTATTTATGCGTATCAGCTCCCTATTTCTTTCTTTTTATAATCGTCTTACATTGTTTTATAAAAAAATACATTAGCTTTATTTATTAGTAGGTTTTTCACACTCCCCTTCGTGTGTGGGTGTTTTCCTGCATTAGGTTTTTTCGTTGAGCACATCAGCTCCTTATTCCTTACATTTTTCTCACAAACGTCTATAGGAATTTTCACCATTTCGGTGACTGCGAGACTCACCCCTTCCGGTCAGTAACCGCAAGTAGCGCAAAATTTCGTGTGAAGGAGTTTGGCGTCTTGTAGGCATGTGGTGTTTGCGGGAAAGAGAAACTAAAAACAATGATGTTCTATTGGGAAACACAGGCACTAAAATCTACGGCTAAGCATGGAAACTACAGACTAAAACGAAGTAAATGAAGAGGCTCTGCCGTAGTAAGGTACAATATGCTCTTTGTAAAATCTTTGGATTCGAGTTGCTTCCTTCTAAAATATTGATGGTAGTTGTTTTGTTCTTTTTTCTATAATGTAAGTAGTCAAATTTTAATTGTTTCATAGGTGTATTTGAAGAAGAGTTAAGATGGAAGAAGGGACTGCTCCAGTCTTAATATCACTCCAATGAACTCTTACGTATACTTATTATCATTGCCTTATCCAGCATCGCCTTGCACACGCGACGCAATTTGCAACGGAATGTGTAACTGTCTTCCAGAGCACAACTCCACCCCTGTTATCGATTCTAAATACCTAACCTCCAAGCCAAGCATCTCTCTCTCTCTGCCGCTCCTTTTCAATAACCTCACCCTTCGTCTTCCTCCTCCTCCTCTTGCTTAGCTGCAGCAATCTCCCTCGTCACATTGGCTAGTGGTGACGGGACATAGGGTGGCAGAGGCCATGGGCGTTGGTCTAGAATATGAAAGGGAGGAACGCCGCAGGTAGGAAAAAAATGCGGTGGGAAGACCTGGAAGAGTAAATGGTGGGAGGAGAGGTCTTTCCTGGAGGCTACCTTGAGAGAAGCAGAACTTTGTGACTGTTGTGGGGACTCCCGAGGGCGCTGCAAGACCCGGAGGGTGTG
This sequence comes from Pyrrhosoma nymphula, assembly GCA_963573305.1. Taxonomy (NCBI): domain Eukaryota; kingdom Metazoa; phylum Arthropoda; class Insecta; order Odonata; family Coenagrionidae; genus Pyrrhosoma; species Pyrrhosoma nymphula. Next base: position 92,918,582 of record OY754339.1, read on the forward strand.
CAAGGGCGAGTCGACGCTGTGGGGTGGGGTGTCTTATGGAGGAGAAAAGGGTTGGGTTCTGCCCCTTCCGGGGAGGGGAGAAAGAGGGCGTGAGATACGCAGTGGGAGACACGAAGGGGAGGCGAACTGTATCGCTATATAAACTCGCGGGGGGTTCCTAGTCGTCAGGTGCACTGTGAAGTCTCACTCTAGAAGTACCAGCAGCACTCCCGGTAGAGCAACAGCCATGGCCTACAAGATGGTGAGAAAACTCTTCATTTTCCACTTAGATCCTTTTCCATTGCTTGCACTTCGGCACACGCCTATGTTCTCTTAAGTTATTTCGCCAAAACGCCACCGTTACGTCTGATTTCCTTAGTATCCCATAACCACCTCCCATCCGTGTAAAATGACCATTTTGATGCTCCTACGCGGCACATTACGCGTTTCCTGTTTGTCTTATTCTCCCATTCTTATAGCGCATGCTTTCTCAAGTTGTTAAAAGTTTGATACGCAGACTCTTATTCTCATTCCGCTGGGCAGTAAACAAAAAGCTGGGAACCATAATTAATTTTTCGAATTTTCTTCAGTTTGTGAATCTAACAATTTTTTGTGCGAATATTGTTCCGATAGATTTGCATCAATCACAAGCAAATTGCTATATTTCTAGCTGTGTGACCACTGGAGCCCATTGAAAATCTTCTGAATCCCGGTATTCACAAGAGCTTTTTAAAAATTCTTGATTCATCGGGCGTTGAATAGCTCTATGCAAGCCTTGAAATCTCCTCTGTTTTGCAATGTTCATCCTCATCAAGTAATGATAGCTAACCTCCTTACTGCCTGAAAAAAGAAAGATTAACATACTACGCAGATATTGTGTTCACAGCTTTCAGGAATCAAGAGTTTTTTTTTACGAATGTCATATCTTTAAATTAGGAGATAAGGATACTTGTGATTGAGTGTCCGATGCTTTTGGGGAGAAACCTTTTTATTAGAGATTTGTCGCTTTTGAATTTTACCATCCTTGTAATTCATTTTTACAGTACTGCGATAAATCGTAAGACGCTTTACAGAACTTCTTGGCTGTGACTGATTTACATCATATTTGCATCCCTGAATGTTATAAAATGTAAACGTAATCGCTACTTTCCACAGAAGATTGGTGCAATGGGAGTTAAACAACAACTATCCTACTTTTCATAATCATGATTAGAACACCAAAATTAGTTGACTTGACTGATATTCGTCAGAATTTCTTTCCTTTTTTAGAACTCTTTTCCTTCCTAGGGCCCTGGCGTTTATAACATTTTTAACTAAGCTTTATATCAGGCTCCTCACTAACATTTTCTTAACATATTTACCTAGGGTTCCTGCCATTAGTTCAATCCTTCGAATGAGCGCCTGTTTTTCTCAAGGAATTTTTCGTCTAACCTATTACTACGTTTATTTTCTTCCAGTAAAGTAACAAATTGTTGCACTTATCCTAACTTCTTCCATTCAATTCATATTTTTAATTTAATTTTGCTCTTTAGTCAAATTACTTGAGAATTATTACTTTTGGAAACGCCAGGGTTCGGTTTTTTAAGCATGGTTAACCTATTTCTCAGTATAACATCCCATACCCTCACCTATCGTTATAACTCACATCAACTAACCAAAAGGCTGAAGCTCTTTGCATACCCCTGAATTCTCCGTCAAAATCAGCATTAACGTAAAGGCTACATCGACTAACGGTCTTTAATAACCAGACACTATTCTGGAAAATCGAAATTTCTTACTTCCAAATATTATTGCGGGTATTACTCTCACAATAAATTGTATGTATAACTTAGTTCGTTTATTGTCATGACGACCTCCCGCCAAGTTAAGGTAGTTTGAGCGAAATAGTTCCCTAGTCATAATGAAATCCATGTTTGAATTTGATTTTTTAATTTCAGCGTCTGTTAGAAGCATGAAGTAAATATTGTAACATTAATTACGGAAAAGTTTTGCTATATATCACCAAAAATCTTGCTAATTAAATAAATGTATCTACTTAAATCTATAATTTGAATCATTTTTTCACGCCGTACGGCTAAAAAGCATTCAAAACATAAGGCTTTCAAACTAAACACTGTTCGTTTTTTGGACTAAATCTAGGTGTTATAAATTCCTATTTTTTTCAATTTTCTCCCACTAGAGCTCACAGCCGTAATCTATTCCATGTAAAAAAACTGTTGTATTTTCAGGCAAATTGCTCGGAAAGTAGTTCGCCAAGGGGTTTCTATTTTGATATAATTGGAAAGATGGGAGTGTTTACTTTAAATTGAGTTCAAATTCATAAAATTCTAGGTGAAGTGATTTTTCGCTCAAACTACCTTCTAATCTTCAGCATTAGATTTGATTCAGATACAGTTAAGCCGGGTGAAAAGGAGCCTCCCAGTGGACCTACATCATTGAAATTAACTCTTCCCATTCCTGATTTTTCTCAGATCGTCCTCGCCCTGTGCGTTGCCAGCGCACTCGGCAGTGCCATCCCCCACGCCGCCCAGTACCCTGCTGGAGTCAGCCCCCACACCTGCCCCAACTACCCCTACTGCGACAACGTGGCCCTGGCTCACGGACACGTCGCCCCTTACGCCGCACCCATCTACGCCGCCTACGGAGCCCACGGAGCCGTTGCCCACGCCGCCGCAGCCAGGTACCCCGCTGGAGTGAGCCCCCATGCCTGCCCCAACTACCCCTTCTGCGGACCCACCCCTGCCCACGCCGTCGCCCACCCCGGAGCCTGGGCCGGTGGCCACGGAGACCACGATGACGGATCCTACCGCCCCTGGGAATACGAGACCCCATACGCTCACAACGACGACGGCCAGTACCACCACTGGGACCACGCCGCCGGCCACCACTGGTGAGCACCCGTCTGACGTAGCCCTCCGCTGAAGGTGTCCCCGGAAGAACCCCGACCAACACCACATCCCACCCTACCGAAATACCAACAAATAAACCCCTCTTTCTCTCTCCTTTCCTCGCCACATAACAACTGCCAATTGACGCGCGCGGCCCCAGGATAAACCCTTGCGGTACCGCCCGCGTTCCCTCACCATTTTTTATAACCCGCCCGCTCCTTCTTCTGGTGCACCCACCACTCTTAAAAAATATCGACGGCTGATTCCACCACAGGTGTCGACGCAGGCTTTGGAGAAGATTAACACGGACATTGTGCAGAGAAGGAATACGTCAAGAACGCATTTTTTTCTCCTGCAAGAGCGTTCCGGGGATTTTCTCCATCGACCATGCTTTTTCGTTACTGCTCATTCTGTCGAAGCATTGATTTTAATGCCAAATCGGTTGTATAGCTTTAAAGAAATAAAGACTTGTTTTCGATGAAATGAAACTTTTCTCGTTTTTATTTATGTGCTTCTAATTGACGACTTAAAGATCTCGCTGCCAGCAACGATATTTTTTGTCTTGGAATTTCAATATAATCTTAGATTAAGTATGCTATTATAATAGCTATTGAGGTCTAAATCCACAGCTTACAAAAATATGTATGTAAAAAAAGCCGTAGGCCAATGCAATCAAGGATTGTCAGAGGCCTAATGACTGTCTTAAATTAAAAATTCATGGACATCAGATGATAAAAAATTATCAAATTCAAACAGAAGTGAGTGAGTTTTTGGATGATTGCTAGTTCCATGGCAATCGCAATCTATAATTTTCAATTTACTGCTAGAATACCTGTTTAAGTGTAGACATGCAGAAGTTTTCCAAAGTCTTGCATATGGGACAATTTTGGCCATGTTCTACTTGTGCTGGGAAAATATCACTGTACTTCGGGGAGATTTCCACTTGGATGCTGACTTTTTATAGTTTAACCAAGTTTTCATGTATGATGCCATCTAAAAATGAAAAGAAAGTTATTCGGAAAGAAAATATGTGATGTATTTCTCGTTATTCAAGCGACAGACGAGAGACAAGTGTTTCCTATTTCTGGGGAGTTGTATCAGGGAAATCAGAGTTTCCACTCGAGTAAATATTACCCAACGTGGACCACAGCAAGATGATAAAAAAGTAGCAACTCAAATATGGAAGCCAGCTTTCATACTTTTGTAATGAAAAAATGTATTTTTTATTGAAAAAAATAAGTTATCAATTCCATTCCGCTTTGCAAAACCAAATATCAATGATGATCTTTCTTCTACGCATTAGTTTCAATTTTTTCAAAGTTACTATCAAGTTGTATCGAACTAACATCAGCCTAAGCTTCTATATATCGACACTACGTTCTTTGAGATGAGGATTTATGTTTCACATAATTGTAATACTTAAGGATTCATTACTTGTTTACAAGTTTTTTTTTGTATTTGTAACCGAACATCTACTTATATACTAATTCTAATGGCATAACTAATGGATATTCATTCAATTTTAATATGTAACAATTGCGTTGAACATTCAGTTATATCTTTCGGGAGTGTAATTCTTTAGGGATGACCCCGGCATTGCACGAAAGTAGCAGCTTTTAACTCTGCTTTTGGGTAGGCAAGTTTAAATAAAAACAAACTGCAATATCCAACTTTATATAGTGCAATGACCATTTTTAGTTACTCGCGATGGCAGTTTGAAGTCGATTTCAACGTATTTTGGCTGAAAAATGAACTGTTCAATTTATTATTCGATGTATGTTTGTTTTTTTCGGGTGTACCCCGCGCACTATGACCATGTGTCTGGTCGTAGTGCGCGGGGTACTCCCGAAAAAAACAAACATACATTGACAATGACCCGCGAAAGTTTTAACCAAGAATTATTATTCGATGTATTTCGTCATTATTCTGTTCTCAGTGTAAATTTGACACGGTGAATGGTAAAATCAATTTTCAGCAAAGAGATCTAATATATACATAATTATGTATGCATAATTTATCTGGTTAAAATGGGAACTAGTTAGGACGATATCGGCCATTAACATTATTAATGAACTGCTCTAATAAAGCCAAACAAGTTGGTCTCAAGAACTCTATAAACAGTAAATTGCAAATAGAACACTAATACTTAATTATGTGTGAACCGATTGTTTGAGTAGAGTATTTAGTGACAAACAAATACATTTCAATGGGATAATCTCTTCTCGGAGGATTCCTGGAGTTTAGTTGTATTTATTTTTATCTCTGATCCAGGGAAATCATTATTTAAATAGTGAATCAAGAAAAATTATATGGAATACCACGGGAGAGAGGGCATCATACATCGGTTCTCAGGCGTGGTTTGTATGAGCTTGGGAACACATCATACAAGCGTACCTCTATGTCTAAAGGAAATCCGTTTCTATCTCTTTTACACTCCTAGGTTGCACAAAGAGTAATGGATAAGAATAAATTTGAAATTTATTTCAAAGGTCCATCTACATGTACATACTACCCCGCAAGCCACCTCAATAGGCGTTTGGCGGGGGGTGTTAGGACACCAGCCGTTTACATATAAAAAGGAAACGCTGTAATGAAATTACGCCTAGCATTTATTAAAGTCCCTTATTGTTCGGGGGAAAAACGAATTCCCATACCTATCCGTTCGGCAAAATATCTCTCTTAATTTATCGTTTCTGTCGGACCTGGAAATATAGTGGGGTTCTAATATGATGTTCTCCGTGTCGCTCTTATAGATATCTGTTCTCAATTTCTCAAGTAATCTAAGCCTAGCGCGCAGCCTCTGAGTCTCTAGCGACTCCCAACCTAATTCGTTTAACATCTGTGTAACGCTATCTGTACGCCCGTAGCAGTTATAGACGAATCGCTCAGCTTTCCTTTGTATTTTATTAAGTTCCAGGATTAGGTCTTTCTGCACCGGATCCCATATGCTCGCTGCATATTCAAGGTGTGGCCGGACGAGTGCGAAATATCACCTCTCTTTTACTTTTTCATCTGAAAATCTTCCCACAATACGCTTGACGAATCCTAGCTTCTTCAGAGCTCTGCCACAAATATTTCTTATATGTGTTCCCCACGATAGGTTCAAAGTTATCGTATCTCCCAGATACTTCACTTTATCTGTCACCTTTATGTTAACACCATCCATAGCATATACATGGGGATAGTTGGACGACCTCCGCAAGAAATGTACCACCGTGCATTTGCTTAGATTAAGTTCGAGTCCCCACTCTTGGCTCCTCACATGAACTTTGTTTAAATCCGATGATAGAATTTCAAAGTCAGGTTTCAAAGTCAGGTTTTGGATATATGTGGTAATTAGTGTACTAGTTGCTAATATCCAAGGCCCAGATTTAAGTACTGGATATAGTGGGGACATATCTGATGAATTCGGAGTTATAATTGAGTTCTTTGTGAAGAGCATTCACAAATTTCCTTCAAACGATGTAAGGGAGGTAAATTCGCAGGCTCTTAAGGAGTCTTTTGTTAAATAATTCTTTTAAAAAACAAATTTTTTTAATGTTTTAGATTTTAAATTAATTATTATATTATACATAAATTGTATATATCATTTAAAATATATATTATATCATAATATTATATATATATAATAAATATAATATATATTATTACATATTATTGCATTGTCATCCAGTTCTGAGCTATGTTTAAAGTTTAAAGTCTCTAGCTCATGGGGAAGTTAGTTTAAAATCGATTGTAAAAAGTTGTACCGAACAGACAAACAGACAAGAACTAAACCTAATAAAAAAGTTTTCTAAAACATATTGAATGATGCAGATGATTAGTTTTTTCTCTTATTCCGAAAAAAATTCTGCTCAAACAAAATATCCTACTATTCCATTTGGCACAAATGGCCTTTGACCTTGGTCACTCTCCCGTGCAATTTGAAAAAAATTAACATTCTTGCACTCTCTCGAACAAAGGGCTTCAGTCAACGCTCAACAAAAAAACACTCGGAGACCTTGAGACCCCGAATGTCGTGGCCTTCGGTGGGAGGACCCAGGAAGAAATGAGAGAGGTATCGAAGGAATTCGAACTGGAGCACGAAATCCACGATATCGACGTCATCTGTTCACATTGCTTTTAATCGTATTTTTCTCGCGAGGTAATATTAGTAATCGGTTCTTGAGCAGATAAATAAGGCGCTGGTGTCCAAGTGGTTGTTGTAAACGAGAGTACCTTGAAAGAAGGTGTTGCCGGAGACTTAGGAACGACTACGAAAGACAAATACATGCTTGAGGCCGCGGGATTGAATCCCTCTCCCAAGATAGTCGTGAAGACTTCAATTCATATGTTCACGTACACTCCGGTAACGCACGTCTCGAAGAAACAAGCAGTTTCGTGCTACGTAGATACAGTGTTGTGAAGGAACCCTGTGGTTGGGCTATGTTGAAAGACATGAATGAAATCATCGTGCTTCCTACGAGATATAGTTAATGAACGTTTCGCCACACGTTCTAAAATTCCTTAGCCTGTCCTACCGGAAATTCTTCGTTAATCATTCACTATATCGAGCGTGATTACCGAGAAATGTATCAGTATTGAGATAAATCTCGACGAAATTAGTCTTGCCGCGAAGTCACGGGAGAGTAGATACTCGGGCATGCTGGTTCCGGATATTTCAACATCGCTTAATTTACTAGAAATTTTGTTCTCTCACTTAAAAGGGAATTTAACACGAAAGGAGTGACTATCGTTGATCTAACAATTCGGAATTAATCAATGCAGGGTGAAAACACTCAATAAAATAAATGTACACTTTACTGATGCATTAATAACGATAACTATTCAAACTAATACATTTTGAGCATAGGATTATACCTAAGTAACCCACCGGCTCTCCAGCCAAGCTGTAATCATTTACTTCCACTGTGTTGATTTGGGTTCTAAAAAACAATATTTTTTTATATAATATGCCTTTGTTGAATATATACAATTTTGGTCCTTCTAAGCCTTTGTCTTTTCTAAGTCTTTGGCTTGTCAGAAGGTTCCAAAAATTCATATAAAGCGGCTTTTTACAAATATCATCCACGCATTGAAATATAATAATCACATTAAATATAACATTTTTTAAGTAAAAGAGAAGATAAATCAATGTAAGCATATTGATAACATTATCAAAATAGTGAATCAAAAGTAAAGAAAAATATTTCTTTGCCATAAGTATGACACTTATTATAAGAGATTATAGATTATTAATTTCGCTTATTAACCATTCTTTTACCTTACTCTTAATTTCTGCCAAACGTTTTAGATTGTGTAGTTGCTTAAGCATACAATAAAAGTATTTGGTAGATTATATTTTGACGAACTTTTTCTATATAAATTACAATAATTATATTTTTTCGACATTATATTTAGTTTTAGCATACAATGCGTATTCTTAGAAGTTATTTTATTCTCTCTTTAAAAATAGTTTTCCACGATGATTAACTATTTTTGCAATTTAACTACTGTTAAAACATTATATTTTGCCCATAGTGATTGTAAGTCATTATTACTGCAATACACTATAAATAAAATACTCTATATCTGGAAATAAAAGTCGTAGTATATAAAAACATAAGTAGTCGTATAAACATGTGTTTTCCTCATTAAAATAACTCGCGTCAAAGGGAGGAAGTCGGATGAATCTTCAGCACTACTTTTTCCAAATGTAGCTTTACTTTTGATGACCATGGTTTCTTTACAGAGTGACATGTTCTTGTTCAGGTCACCTCTCTGTAATCAATTCTTTAATTCTCAACTCTCTATAATCAATTCTTTAATCAACTACTCTGTTGCGAAACCATGGTCGTGAAAAATAAAACTACACGTGGAAAAAACTATGTTGAAAATTCATCTTCATTCATCAACTTTCCTAATATGAAAGACTTCCTTCAAATTACGACCGAAACCGTTTCTTATACATAAGAATAAATGAGTTTAAGGATCGATTGTGTTAATGCCACGGATTAAATATATTGAAAATAGGTACTTTTTATTTTTGCAAAAATATTTCAGAAGTGGAAGCCGTAAAAACTGTTACCTAGTATTTATATTAATTTTTTTCAAAGAAAAAGTTTATTTTACAAAAAATTACAAATTACAAACTTGATATCGTAAAATATATGATCTTATCCTTTTTTTATAATCTATGACACAAAAAAAATTAACAAAATTACATCACCATACACAAGATAGAATTATTTTCTACATTATGTTTTTAAATAATGAATGGAACATTAAATTTAAATATGGTATATCACTGTATACAAAATAGTATTGGATAGCAGTATTAGCATTGGTAATAGTCTTTCATCAATAATGAAGAAACGTTGGAGGAAAGAAATCCATCATTTACTGATAATTTATTTCAATGTTGAATTTAAAATACCGGACAAATAATATTATTCACGCCTTGCTATACCTACCTCTGCTCTGAATTCATTGGAAGGTCTATATAGACGCAAAAATTACAATTTCATGCGCAAGAAAAGGGAACACGTAAAAATGGACTTACTTGAGACACTGCTGGAGAATAAAATTGTGACTATTTCGATCAGAGTTCTTCGGCTTCACCAAACTGCACACCCTTATCTTTAAAATAAGGTGAGAGAGCTTCCCTTTCCTTATATATTTCAAAACTTGCTGTAGGTCCCACCTGAAAATGAAAAGTCGCATCGCAACCTTCATAAATTGAAGATAATATACTATAATAATCATCGTTGTGTATATATCAATATGTCAGTAACTTTCACATAAGAAATCACGTGAAGCTGAATCTTCATTTGGATGCAGACCTTTTTTTAATTGCAAACTTAAATTAGAAATAGTGGATTTTTGTTATTGAAAAAGGTCCCAATAGAAAGATAATAAACAAAGATTCTTATTCCTACAAGCGAATTTTTGTATTCCGGTTGTAATTCCGAAATCTTTGCTAAAACGTAACGATTTCTCGCAATATTTTAGCATTTTTGAGTCATCGTCCTCATCGTAATGACCATGCTCATTGTTTAAGTCGAGATTCCGTGTACATCCAATAACTCAATGGTTCTTTGCATTGAATAAGATATGAATGGTTTATTACAATAAATGTAAATGATAATATTTTTAATGACAAATAGAAATTTTATTTGTGCTATTAAAAGGTAAAATGTTTAGTAAATTTCATCGAAAAATTTGACGCAGTACGCAGTCACGCTCAGTGTAGATTTTTTTCCTTCCCATTGAGATTCAACGGGCATTAGAGTGCAAGAGTGAGCTTCGATTTCTTAAATCATAACGCTATGCAATATTTATAACGGTCAATGTCAGATCGTAAAAAAACCCATCAGATCAAGCAGTAGCTTAAATGAGAATAGATCATAGCACAATAAATATTTCTTGAGAGCTTTTCAACTTGAAATAACATTATACACCAATCACTTCTAATGTTTCGTATCTTTAAATAAGAAATTTGAGGTATTGTGGTTGATCGGTTTTTTCTGACATTCATAATTTCCGCAAATTTTACGTCTCTATTACGAAGCTTAACGCACCCTATAGCCATAATCGTAAGCCTCGTATGCAATACAGACCGGAGATTCGAGTAATAGAAATCTATGCATCAATTAATATCAATGTTGAATGCATTATTGTTTACAAAATATAATTTTTGAGACGGAAATCAAGGCTTGAAATTTAATCAAAAGAATATTTAATACAACTTCATCAATATGTGCTACATAAAACTACATGTACTATGAAGAAAACTACATGAACTTAAACACAATATGTAGCCATAATTGTAAGACATGCAGGCAATCAGACCAAAGACTCGAGCCATAGAGCTCTATACATCAATTAATATCAATGGTGAATGCATTATTGATTACAATACACTTTTTTTGAGAAGGAAAACAAGGGTTGAAATTTAATTGAAAACATTGTTTCATTACATACTTCCTCGGTATGTAAATTTGTTGATTCCACTCTCGTTGAAGCGATTTTGCTGAAAAGATAAGAAAACTGTCTTAGACTTACTGATAAGATACTGATCTTAGGCTGACATTGTCATCTTCGTGTGTCTTCCATAAGCTTTAGTGGGCTACCATGAACGTTATCGACTGATTTTCTTGGAGGTTCGGTTTCACATGATTCAGCTCATAAAACTCTTAATTTTGACTTATTAAAACACTAACATAATAAAAAGCTAAAATAATTAAAACCAAAACCCGTCACAAATTCGGAAACTCCATATATTCTGAGTTATTTCTTTAGAAAAGTAACCTGCCTGACCTATTTATGGTTTTTGAGAATAGCAGGGTGGCTTAGCAAATTAGAAACTGTCAAGAAGAATAATGCCAAATTACATTAATCATTTTCATAAAAATGCAACTATTTCTACAACATGGAGTTTCGTGGAAATTGAAATAATTGCATGGAATGCGCTCACTGATTTGCTCACATGGAAAATGCAACACATGTAAATATCTTGAGTGTTTCTAGAAGAAAATTGTCTATTCTTACGAGTCCTTAGAAGGTACTTTATATAATGGAACATACAGAATGAAATGTGGCTATTTACATTTGGAAGATGGACGTATATAATTGTAATAGCACTGGTAATGACATCTCTGAAATGAGGTAAGTAATACCTGGCAGGTAACGAATCCCTGGCGGATAAAACACTGATGGGCGGTGGGCATTTCCATTCGTCTTCCTCTTCATTTTGACAACAGAAGTAGATCAAATAAGGAAATAATCCAGATCTTCCTTCCCCTTTGAAAAATGTCGTATGCACTTCTTTTAAGTTGGAGGGGGTCGGGCGGCGCGTGGGAGGAGGAGGAGAGGCAGGGGGAAGGTTATTAGGGGAAGAGAGCGGTGGGAATGGGTGAGGACGAGAGGGGACCCCGATGGCTCAGGGGCAGGGGAGGAGGAAGTTGACGGAACTGCGGGTTTTGATGGCCTTCCTTGACTGTATGGCGCATCCTCGCTATCTTCCTCCCTCCTTGAATGGCAACCTACAACACATGACAGGTATTAAGATGTCGGCCGCTCTCTGATAAACCATCTCCTTGGAGAGAAATAGATAAATTGTGGACTGAATGGCTGCATTATTATTGGGCGCGGCTTTCCGATGGGAACTCTTGCCAACGCGTACACATTCGGGGACCAAATTGAATACAAATTGATGCCGCGCGTTCTTTTTGATTCCCGTTAGAGCGAATGGACAAGGAGCAATTTGAGGAATTAAAATGGAAGCAGCTTGCCTTTTTTATATGGGTCATGGCAACAACAAAACGTGCTAATAGATTACCTCTTTTGATGCATTAACTCTGAAAACATATCATGCTGTCAAGACGTGCAAACTAAAACCTATTAAGGATCTAAAGATTCGTTTTCGTACTTACAGTTTAGAGCTCCCATTTCTCCTTTCTTCTTATATATATTATTTCTCTGGAGTATGATATGCACCTCGTCAGGTTTTTCTGGAAAACAATCATTAAATGCTTAAGTTTCCCTAGCAACGCTGTCAAACCTTTTAGCCTTCTGACAATTGTTGTCATTCGGAGAATGCGTACAATGCGGGAGCTTGTATTTTATTCTTAGTATGTGTGGTGGGAACTGTGTTGTGATAATAAACTTGTCGTAATTCATCAGTGCATTCAGAAACTTCATATGTTTGCTTGGCGCGCAACTGATTCCATTTTCATATTAGCGATTGAAAGTTTCTTTCTCTAGTCCGATGTATAAGACCCGAGGAATTGCTTTATTTAATACTCTGCTCACAGTCAATATAATTGTAGATGATTATATGATTATGAATTGAAAAACTTTTTATAACGTTTTTCGGCGATTGTATTTAATATATAATTGCAGTAGGTATATGGTAAACCTAGCTAATGGGATCTTTGACTGTCATTTCTGCCCACTACTACCACCAAGAGACAGAGCTCCATTATATTAAAGAAAATTGACATTGCTGCCTTATATTATTACTCATGATTAAAGATTATACTTAGTACTTTCCTACAAAATTTTTATTTTACGACGCGTTTCACCGATTGACGGCATCGTCTGTAACAGAAGTTTGTACAAACTTATGTGCCTGACTATGCCGTAAATCGGTGTAACGCGTCATACAATAAAAAATTTGTAGAAACGAACTAAGTATTATCTTTAATCATGAGCACTAATATAATACACTTCTACGAAGTAAAGCCTGACACTGTCAGGTTTTTTAGCGGCCTCATCATCATTCAAAAAATTATTCTAAATTGAAGTGCGGTCCTCTATCAACAAGAGGATTTTACCGTTATATATGACTTCGAGTGGGTGTTCTCGATTTTTGAGGAAAATTAGATAATGTTGATATTCTTACTTTGAGAGGATAAAATATTCTTAACTTGAGAGGAAATATAGCATGTTTTTCTTGAGTACAAGAGTCATAATTTATTATTGGTTTTAGAATAAAATGAGCTTGAGGAACTACTTCCATTTTGAGAGGGCACACTTTCTCTGTGAGCACTTTATTTGGAAGATGTATATCATTCCATTAAAATAAATTTGCTCAATTTTGTTAAGGAATAGATGCATACTTTCCTTTCCTTCTAAAAATCCTATGGCACTAGAAAGGCCATATAATTTAAGTTCGAGTACATAAATGGTCAAATAAGAATATTATTTTTAATGAAATAAAGGCATAAAATCAATCAAATTGCTAAATGTAATTGCAAGAATAAATGCAGTGCTGTTTAATTGTACATCGAAATACAGCATTATATAAAGTACCAATTATGTACAGTGCCAATTATGGCTATCACACTTTGATTTTGAGGTCATTACATTAATGCAAAAGAGATTAATGATTCTTTAATATTTATTGATGGTTAACGATGAATGCTAAAATTTTTCACGTACTCTTTATGCCGTAGTGAAGTATTTCACCAGAGTAATTCACTGCAAACTCGAAGAACCTGGGCTGAAAGTATTAATAAGAAAACTAAAAATTAATAAAAAATCTTTCATGTCCATAAATATCCGGAGAAATTAAAATCTATGGCTCGTTCCTGAGAGAATATAGACACCAGTGATAAAGATAGAGGTTTGGTACGTTGATATGCCAACTGAACAGTGTGTTGATAATGTGAAATAACAACGATAGAATGTGACTTGGATAAAAGTAATTTTTTATAAAAATCTTTGTGCTAAATTTGCACATCATGCAATAGAGTAAGCATTTGGTTACTTTATGATCATATATTCTTGGGTGAAATATGGTTACTTACACTACGCCGAAGGAAAAAAATTACGACCACTACTATATGATGCCACCGAGCTACTTTCATTCCTACCTAAACCCATTTTTGTCTAGCATAACCAGTTGTGTTGATTTCAGAAAACATACAACTTACATCACCGATCGGCGATTGAGCGCAATTATTTACTCTGTTGCGTTTTAAATACATCAGTTGACGACGACCATTTGCAGTTAATTTTTTTTCTAGTGGCAACTGAAGACACTGTGTCTTATAAGTAATCGAGAAAGGTCTGAAAAACGAAGAAAAGGGAGCAAGGAGTATGTAAATTCAATTTTATGCCCTCTTTTCTGATGAAAATTTCTTGATTACTGATTTTTCGTACTATTCATGCATTGAATTTTTATTTTAATTTTCTTGCATTGAATTATAGGTGAATTAACCTGCTGCTATAGTAAGTATAGCATGTACTGAACTGAAACCTGGTGTTACCTTGTGGTACCGCTAAGACCTTACCGTGTCATTTCAACTGAATTCACTGTTCATGTATTGATACGTATACATTTGTTGTTGTGTCGAGCCTTCTCGCATTATATTTGTTCTATAATTTCACTTTAAAATGCTCTAAGAAGCAAATATGAACTAGACACTTACGAAATGCTTGTTTTTGATTTTTTACTTCCAATTTACTTGGCACAATATAATTTTTTAAATTTGATTGCGCGAACAGATTGACTTTTCATGAAGTCATAGCGATGTTAGTGGAGGAGGAACACATTGAGCCGTAAAATATCCTCTTAGAGCTACCAGAAGCAGCTATAGTCACTGATGAGCAATCGGCGGATGAAAAAGATGGTGGAACCATCAACCAACTCGCGGGCCGGTTACTTCACGCACCATGCGAATTAGTCCTTAAAGCGACCACGAAGTGTTTCATGAATATATTAGATAAAGAAGAGAAATTAAGGATGCAGAGAATGAAGCAACTGAAAAAATAAAGGTGAAGAAAACCTTGAGGAAAAAGGATAACGTGGGTGTATAATGACCTGCATAAATAATCATATAACTTTCCGGACCGGGATTTCATGTCATTTTGAAGCAAAACTCCAGCGGAAGTATTTGAGAAATACATACATGAAGAAGTTATTGAGTTCCGAGAGGCCGTTTTTTTAAGCTTCCCAGACACAAAAATTGCAAAAGAAGAAATGAAGGCACTAATCTTCTTTTGTCTGGCTACAATTCTGTACCATCAAAAAGAAACGTTTTGGAGCATGCTTAGGACAGCAGGAACAAACCGGTAGATAATTCAGTGAGAAGTGACAGGTTTCACTCAAAAATGAGATTTTTTAACTGCGCAATCAACTCAAAACTAAACAATGTCTATATATGGAAATTGAGACCTTTCATGGATCTTTTGTAGCCAAAATATAAAAAGATAAACGTGGGAACGGACATTCACCTTCATTGAGCAGATAAACTGGGAATACGTGATTATCTGAACAGATACAATGTTGTTGTTGTATGTTGTTACTATTGGTAGAATTGCACTAATAATCTCTTGTTTTTCACTTGGAAGAGTTTCTGATGAGATCCGTTTTCATCGACCAAATGACTTTCTTACGAGTTGCGCTTTGGGAGTACGTAGTCGGTGTTCCCTACAAGCCTCCACTATACGAACCCGAAATTAGTGTTGCAAAAGTAATGCAGGTATTTGCATTGAGCGTAACATTCAGTTCCTTTGTAAGATATTATAAAAAATAAGGAATCAGTTGGGAGTGCCGAACTCTTCCTTTATATATTTCCCCTTTTTACATATGTTTGTGCATTCTATTCCGTCTGTACCACTTTCAATATATTCTATTACTATTATATGAGATGAGAATTCTTTCATTATGATTTTTCTTGGTACCCTATCACGCTATAGGTATATTTGTGCAAACATTTTTATGTTTCGAAAATAAAAACTCATAATCATTGAAAATTCAAAAGCAATATATGGGGCAAAATCAGGCAAGTAACCAGTCTTTTCCGTATAAAAGCATTCGCACTTAAAAATCCAAAAAAAGGTATTATCGATAAAGTTCATATAATATGCATTATACTGCCTAGTAAATACCAGAAAATTGCTTCCCAGAATTCACTCCTGCAAGAAAAATACGGTTTAAATGAAAAATGGTAAGCCATGAAAAAAGCATACCCAGGCGAAACGGGAGCGACGATTAAGTAAGTGTTGGGGGAGCGTCAGAGCGGAGTGTTCTGGAAGTAGTGGTCGAGTGTTGTGGGAACACTAAGGAGGTGTCGCGGTAGTGTCCCGGTAGCAGATTATGGCCCACTGTTAGCGTGTTTGGGGGCGTTAGCGAAAAGATAGCGGAGCGTCGACACTTGTCCACGGTGGAGCGTGCGGCGAGTGGCCTGGGAACGACCGACGCGCTCCAGAGAGCGCCGAGGTACAGGCGAGGGAGTGTTGCGGGTGCCCACGGTTCCCCAACAAACAATTACCCAACGATGAGCCAACAAAAAAAGATAATTTTCATTTTAGTACTATGAATGTGCATACTACTACGCGATACCATGCTTTAATACTTAATTATCCTTCCTAGTACCCACCCAACGACATAGTACATACCTCGACTTTTCATCTACCCTACGGTTATACACACATTTTCTCGCACCCGAAATCAAAATACCTGCGTCAAGAAAGCAAAAGCACCCGAAATCAAAATATCTGGTCAATTCCGTGCGTTAAAGTGACTTCGAAACTAATAATTAAATGGCAATTCCGTGATAGTTTGAGGAAATACCATTACATCACGATAACAGTTTTCAGGTATTAATTGTTTGACATCTATATTGCCACATAGTACGAATATATATCCAATATTACTGAGAATAAACAATATTTTACTAACTAATACAAACAAGTGGTAGTCTGGCAGTTAAGAAGGCTAATTTTATATCCCTGTAAAGTTATTTACTATAGTTGTAAGCAGCCCCCTACATCTTTAAGAAATTCATCATTCATGTGATACCAATTAAGAAGGAACCAATAAAAAAACTGTTGTGGATCATTATTAAGTAGTGGCTTTAAAGTATCGAGAGAAGAGCGCGGTTCCGGGGATATTTTACGTGCAAACATCACTGTATATTACAAAGTAGTAATCCGTTGTGAAAGTCCCATAACCAATCTAAGCCCATCCTATTCACGGGAGTAGGACGGTAGCGAGAGAGAAGCGTTCAGAAAGGAGTTACGCATAAAGAAACCGGGGAAAACGAGCGGTCAAAGAGCGGTTCAACTCGGTAGTGGCGAGGGAGCGTCCGGTAAGCCGAAGTGTCGACAGTCGCGGAGTGCTCGGGGAGCTGCCGTGGAACGTCCACATTCTGCTCAACGCTCCCAGCATACTCCCGCAACATTTCCAGCACACTCCGCCTAACGCTCCCGGGGGCCGATTCAATAACTTGGCTGACGTTCGAACGTTAGGGATCCGTTCACCTTCGTTCGGGCTCAATTTATTCGAGTGATGATGACCAACGAGCGATTCTATAAGGCCGATCGTTGAGCAGAACATCGAACGTAACGGTGTTGTCAGATTTACAGCATATTCGGCACTTGTTTCTCCTCTACGCATGCGCAATATGCTGACTTTGGAATGATTGCACTTGTTTTGAATCATTATGAAAATATTAATTTAAATAAACATTGAAATGCCTGAAAATTGAACTTTACTTCCTCACGAGTACTATAAATGCTATATACTGCCCTCAATGCGTTCTCATTGGATAAATTACTTCTTAATTACTTGTCATTCTATGACTTTTACGGATTCAACTGTAATGTTGTCTGCTTAAATTGACAGACGTCTGCTTAAATTGCCTCTTATATTTCAATTACACTCCAATCGCCTTCACTGAATTATAAAAGACTAAATATTTCAGATGGATGATCGAAATTTCCAAGTTTATCATCAGCAAAATTCTAAGAAAATAATGTATTTGAATGACATCGGTCTCCTTTCGTTCATAACATTTTGTAATCCACACCAAATAAAATGCTTTCCCTCAGAAATCAACCTTGTCGCGGACTGGAAGATAAATAACAGTTATCTAAATACTGAAGACAGAAATTGCCATTATCCTAGTGGAAAATTTCAATTTCTGCATTTATCATGTTGAAATTCCACGATATCAGGCCTGATACTTCTCGTCATCTAAATTAACTAATGTTCTATGGTTCACTTCTATAATAATATTCCAAAACTACACTCAGAAATATGTATATGAAACCTTGGCATATAACTTCGGACATGAATCGATAAAGATATTCATTGATACTTAATTACTACCCTCTAGCCAGTCCCCATCATTAACGTACTCCTCAACCTTAAATACAATTGAAACACCAAATTCGCCCCAACAAATCGAATAGAAATACATATATAACTCACTTTAACAAGACCGTTCACCGCCTGTCAAGAGCTTTGATGAAGAATATATGATTACCTACCTTCAGATACATAAGGCAGCTTTTAATAATTTCCACTATTTCTCCAGAACACACAGTGGCACTCAAATAAAGGAACAATAATTGCTAATGACATCACGTCGAGTAAATGAAAAGATAAGTTTTGAGATGGTAAAATTTAATGAAGGAAGCACAATGAAACTAGGTACATCGCATAATTAGACAAAGTAATCATCACCCTTTCACTTGGACGTAAATAACCACACACACAATTTGAGATACTCTAAACCAACATAGTAATCCCTGCCTAGGGCGTCTATTGCTAATAAGTCATTACCTGCCTTAAACGCAGACGGATTAATTATTTCAACAAAATTACACTGAACACAGCAATGCGATGCGATGAAATAAAAAGATGACACTTGGGGTGGCACAATTCCCTGAATGAAGAATAATAAAACACTACACTGTTTATACTTTCACTGGGACGTAAACAACCACATTCACAAGACAAGAGCAATCCACCAGTCACCAACTTTACTTTAGTTCACATAGATTACACATATTAATTTAGTCAATAGTAGTAACAACGAAATGATTGCTGTAACGTCTTCTCCAACACTTACTACGTATTTGTTACACTTTTAATACCATTTCTATCATAACACTTTATTTTCAGAGAACAAGTGAAGCTAATTAACGTAAATATATCACCACTTAGACACACGCAATCCATCGCAGCACATAAATTACACTTGTTATCACTGGCATGCCTCAATGTACACAGTCTAAACACTCGATAAACCTTCGTTTAGATCTCATCACCAAAAATTACGCGGTTGTTTCGTGCAATTCGAAACCTAGTGATACAAACTTTATTTAAAACTTGAAAATAAATGCTCCACTGGGATAATTTTCTTTAAATCGTCACCGCTAAAAAACCAACACAAGATGTGCGATCGATACTATTTTCCAATATGACGATTGCATTCTAGACCACAATTCACATTTGAAGTCCGAGAATAGTATGTTTTAAATGATTTATAGTTCACAAAATATATCACACTGCGATACTTCTTCAAATATCATTCAATTAAAAAACCAAAATAAACTGTTCTTCGATCGATAACGGCCGCTTCGGCATGTATTTTGATGCCGAAGCCTGGGAGTCGAGCGTGAGGCAAAAAAACGTTCGAACGTGAGTTAGAGAATCGCGATCGGCAATTGTTATCGAAATATTGCCCACAATCCAGCGGGAATGACTCTTTTACGCTCGAACGTTAAGTATAGAATAGGCCCCCATCTCACTTGTCGTAAGGAACGTAAAATGGAGCCACCATCGGACTTTGGCCGATCGTGAGCCGATCATCAAGAGAGCGAAACGGGTATCCCGCATTCCCGCAAAGAGTCATTCAACACCAATGATTAGTCATTCAAATTAGATAAAATATTACATCAAAATTTCAGGCAGAAAATATTTACATTTGAGTATTTTTTTAATTAAGTGTGCTAATGTTTTGTTACCTCCACCAATATATTTTGTTGTTTATTTTGGTTGTTATTTGGTTTCTAAGGTTTTAATAACATGAAGCAAAAATATGAGTGCGAAATATTGGCAATGAGGTGGTGGTTTCATCTTTTATTTCGCAACCAAGGCTTATCATCTACCGAGACAAAGAAAAGTAAATTATTAATAAAAAATATGTCAGGGAAATATAACATAAGGATTTTATATTAAGTCAACTGGAGAGAGAAAAAACGCAAGGTCAAGATTACTCCTCGTGGAAGGGTAAATGTGATATTTGTAATCAAAAGGCCAACCTGACTTCTTTTGATTTATGAGAGTTAATCCGCAAGTAGTTTACTAATGCAGTCGTCGAGGGACTGTGCCTCCAGGTGCTATTGAATTCCATTATGCAAGCAATAATAAAAACATTCGTGAACGGAATTAATTACGTTAACCGTTTTGCCCCTATTTATAAAAATTTATGCAATCCGTTCAGTTTTTAAAAACTTCAAGTTCGTTGAATAGTCTGATGATGAGAAGGAGAATTGGGTTTTGTTCTTTAAATTACTGAAATGAATTAAGGATTGATTGCCCTTTCACGTTAGTGGTATGCCCATATTTTCACTAACGTAAATCCTAGCGGAAACAGTGATTACGTACTTTTTAAATTTTAAAGTGCATCAGCTCATAATTCTTTACATGTACAAAGAAAGATACAAATGTTACAAAACAATAAATTAATCAACGCATTCACAGATTACGTGTACTTGAGTCTCGGCTGAAGATAAAATGTAAATTAGAAAATATGGACGACAGTGAGTCATTTATTATTGGAAAAGAATATTTTGATTCTTGACGACTACTCTTCAGATTTTTTTTCTTCTCATGTTTTCTATTGAAAAAATAGCTGAAAGTTTTCGTGTTCTCTTCAGAAATTGTTCTAATAATTATTTCATTGCGCAAGGATAATTTTATTTCAACGACATGCGTTTATCTAACTAAGGGAAATACATTTGGATTATTTGCTATTGATAAAAATGCGTGTTACTAAATTTTAAGCAAATAAGTGCCTATTTTATTGTCTTTTCGGGTAGAATACTGAGATATGATGATTCGTTCATCATTCTACTTTAGTTATTAGTGTTTCCCGAAAGATGTAGGAACGGGCAGTGAAATTCCTGACAGATGTGCAGAGCAGAGAAATAGAGGAGAAAGCCTACGCGTAGGAACAGTTGATATGACTTATGAACGTGGTTGCAGAAGTTCTAACACAAGACTCGTTCGCTTTGAAGTTTTTTTTCCACCGCCACCTATAGTATAATTTATACACGCGTGCACTCATTACTTTTTTCCCTTTCCCGTTTCCACCTCTGACACTCAATCCTATCCTCTCGGCCGACGAATTTGAACGCGTTCCAACTATTCCACAAGGCTACGTAGTGCAAGAGTCTTAAAACGGACATGCGTGGAGTGAATTGCAGTTCTTATTCCCCGCTAGCTTGTTCCCGCAACGGAGCCTTGCGTAGAGGCGGAGCGGAAAGAAATAACTGGAAGAACGGGGCTTCGCTTCGTGGCTCGTCGGCCGCTGCAATTCTGTGTGTAACCCTGCGATGATGACGTCAAAATGGCGGCCTATGGCTGTGCTTGATATTCAAATGAAGCGACTGTCTAGTCGCGAGCAATCTACATCTCGTTCGCATTGGCGAAACGGAGGCTTCCAATACATACACTGAGACTGAACAAGTGATGGCATTAAATGAACACAACAGTTTCATTGCAAATGTTCCCCGAATGCAAAAGACGAAACAGTTCCGCGAAATACCCTGTTGCGGACAACAGCTAGAGGCACAAAAAAGAACATGCGATCGATCGGGGCTGTTAGAACATGACTAGTATTTCTGTATTCTATGTAATTAGAAAATTTTTAACTTTAATGAAGTAACAATTTCATTTGGATTCATGAAAGATAGGTACTTCACAGTTGTAATTCTATCTGCAACGATGGGAGGACTTGTATTGCCTGAATAAACCAGCAACCTCCTAAAACAGATTAAAATCCAACAAATCGTAGCTAATAACCGCATCGCAGCCACACGTGCAGTGCAACTGAAACAGAATATACCTAAGACGAAGCAGTCAGCTTCAGCTTCATCAGTTGCCGCTACACTGTACAGAACGCAACCGCGCGGCTGCGGCACGGCCACGTAACTATCCTATTGTTTGCGACAGTTAGGTACGAGGGGTGACCCAAAAATAACCGGACGGAATTCGCTGCGTGCGTCGCTCTTGTAGTTCGGGCTTCTCCCACTGGATGGGTGTTAAGTAACCTCTCCTGAGTCATTGTTGCAAGCAAGAACCCTATATAAGGACATTTCTCTTGATGCGCTTTCGACCGTCTTTTGCTAACATTTGCTGTAGCAATTTAATAGGATTTCGGAGCTTGCCGATAGGTGGCACTGGTGCGAAGCTCGAGGCATGTTTACGGTCAGTTTTGCATTGCTGGGAATAGAGATTGGTGTGTGCTTGTGTAGTTAAACGAGGATAATTTTCTTCAAAATGGGTTTGCGGAGTTGTTTTTTTGCCGGGATGCTCTACAGGACACACGAATACAAATAGGAGGAACAAGGTTCTCGGCATAAAGAACAAAAGCTTGTTTTAGTATATGCATTCCTTCATTTGCTGCAGAGATAGACTGGATTTAATGTTTACATTTCCTTGTGCCTCCAACATTGCGTACATTCAAGTGTGCCTCCCGTCCTTCGGCATTCTCAGTGTAAGCATTCCTTCATTTGCTGCAGAGAGAGACTGCGTGCAGTGTTTATATTTCCGTGTGCCTCCAACGTTGCGTAAATGAAAGCGTGCCTCCATTGCTTTGGCATTCCTTCATTTGCTGCAGAGAGAGACCGCATTCAGTGTTTATATTTCCATGTGCCTCCAGCATTGCGTACATGAAAGTGTGCCTCCAATGCTTTGGCATTCCCAGTGTATGCATTCCTTCATTTACTGCAGAGAGAGACTGCGTGCAGTGTTTACATTTCATTGTGCCTCCAACATTGCGTACATGAAAGTGTGCCTCCAATGCTTTGGCATTCCCAGGGTATGCATTCCTTCATTTACTGCAGAGAGAGACTGCGTGCAGTGTTTACATTTCATTGTGCCTCCAACATTGCGTTAATGAAAGTGTGTCTCCATTGCTTTGGCATTCCCGGTGTATTCATCCGTTCATTTAATCCAGAGAGAGACTGCGTGCAGTGTTTACATTTCATTGTGCCTCCAACATTGCGTTAATGAAAGTGTGCCTCCATTGCTTTGGCATTCCCGGTGTATTCATCCGTTCATTTAATCCAGAGAGAGACTGCGTGCAGTGTTTACATTTCATTGTGCCTCCAACATTGCGTACATGAAAGCGTGCCTACAATGCTTTGGCATTCTCAGTTTATGTATTCCTTCATTTACTGCAGAGAGAGAGACCGCATTCAGTGTTTATATTTCCGTGTGCCTCCAACATTGCGTTAATGAAAGTGTGCCTCCATTGCTTTGGCATTCTCAGTGTATTTATTCCTTCATTTACTGCAGAGAGAAACTGCATTGTGTGTTTATATTTCCGTATTCCTCCAACATTGCGTACATGAAAGTGTGCCTTATTATCTGCCTGCTGCCTATCTTTACTGTTTCTGTTATCGTGGCTACATCCATGTTGTTCAACTTGAGTGATACTGAGGTATTCGTCTTAATTACCCAAAATCTTAGTTACTCAAAGG
Organism: Pyrrhosoma nymphula; assembly: GCA_963573305.1. Taxonomy (NCBI): domain Eukaryota; kingdom Metazoa; phylum Arthropoda; class Insecta; order Odonata; family Coenagrionidae; genus Pyrrhosoma; species Pyrrhosoma nymphula. The sequence continues at coordinate 92,942,437 of OY754339.1, forward strand.
CTTCACGCAGACTTTGAATAGGACAGAGATTCAAGATAGGTACATGTTTCCTTCCTACAATGAAACTTCAAAGGTAAATTTTTATTTTGAAGTGATAAATAACTTAAACAGGGTTCCCTGCTCATTATTTTTAACTAATATAGCAACTTTGTATCGTATTATATGATACAGAAAATTAAAATGAAAGTCCCTAGTGTCAGGGACTTTATTGAGCTAAAGTTGTGCATTTTCATTTGACCTTCATCTTCTAGAATTAATTTCATATTTGATTTGATATTTTATCATACATTTTCATATATATACTTTTATACAATCATTTCATATTTCATTGTTTGTTTTAAACGGGTTCCAATTTGTTTTAGACATAGATTAAATGTTCATAGATTCTAGTGAAGTGACTAATACTTTTTTTTTCAACGCCTAGAGTAGTATTTTGATCGCTTCTCCATAGAAGTAAGAGATCAGGCTAATGGAACAAAGGGATTCACAATGAATAACTTGCTTTATCAATGGTTAATTTATCAAAAGTCATTACGACTTTCGGCACAAATAACCTTGTGTTCATATCTGGCTGGCGGAAGCATAATCCTGAGTACTCTTGGTACATACAACTGGATATTATGATGCCGTAACACGAAAATGAGCTTAATTACTCTTGGTGTATACTTGTTCTTACAATATATATTTTAATTTTGTATTACGCCCTACAAATGGGAAGTGGTTTGGAATCATTGTGATTGTCATGGCATCAATAACATCAGCTGATTTCGCTAGCGGCGTAATCGAAATACGTAAAATGACAAGTGAACTAGCTTTAAAATTATTTGCATTAATTATTATTTTAATGCATTGTTTGTGAATGTCTTACATCATAAATTAGAAATTTTCGGGCGAAATATGGAATAAAAACCCACCGATCACATCACCTAATTCCGTAGGCCCTTAGTGTAAGTGATTTCTGTTTCACGATGTTCTGGAGAGTTTTCTATTCTATGGCTCTTTACCTTGAGTACATATAACTACTAGCAAATGCCTTAAAGTAATACTAGCAGTATTGCTCATCATACTTGCGTATAGGAAGAGAAATTGGAAACTTAAAAACACGTATAGTTGGGCAAGTATCCGTCTGCTACATGCCTCGCCCTCGACTGCAGCGCAGCCTGTGGCCAAAAGTGGAACTTCAATTCTTTCGCGGGTATTGGCAACAAATTCGAGATGGAAGATAGCCGTCCTTATATAGGGTTCTTGGTTGCAAGCGGCGTCCTTTTAGATGGTTGTAGCGAGCCCATGGGACAGTTTTCGTTCGACGAGTTTATCGACCTCTTCGATTTTGGAAATGGCTGAAATTCGAGAACAGCGTGCAGCGTTGATTTTTTTTTCTGCTCGGTAAAAGTGCGTCGGATGTGGTTTATATGTTGTCTACAGCTTATAAAGAACACGCCTTGAACAGAACTCAAGTTTATGAGTGGTTTTCGCGATTCAAACGCGGCAACATGGCGATCGAAGACATTCAACGCCCGGGCCGCCCATCCACGTCCTGAACTGAGGAAAACGTGGAAAAAATTCATGCGCTTGTGTATCAGGATAGAAGGATGAACTCGCTGAACCATCTGGTCTTTCATGGAGTTCAGTACAGCGCATTTTAGCTGAAGAATTGCAAATGAGACGAATTGAAACGGCGTGATTTGTGGCGGAGTGGGGACTGGTTCTTCCACCATGACAATGCACCAGCTCACACAGCCATTTCTGTGCGTGATCTTTTGGCAAAAAACCGCATGTCACCGCTTCTTCACCCACCCTAATCACCAGGTCTAGCATCTTGTGATTTCTTTTTGCTCTCCCGAATGAGAAAAGAGCTAAAAGGGAAACGTTTTGCAGACATTCCGGAGGTGAAAAGAAAATCGAAGGCGGCGCTGCAAGGCATCGGAAAGAACGCGTACCAAAGATGTTTCGCGCAAAAAAAACGTTTGAAAAAACGTTTGAACCAAAGCATTAGCGTTCATGGAGAGTACTACGAAGGTGACTAACGTTTATAACTCAAAAAAATAAATTCTGATATTTTAAAAAAATTGTGTCCGGTTACTTTTGGCTCCCCCCTCGTATATGAAACAAACCTTTCATTTCAAACAAAGAGATTCTGGACCTGAAGACGCTAGCTGGAATGCAAGTGAAACGGTTGTCCATAAAATTAATCAACGCGAGAGAAATCCAAATAAAAGAAATGCATAAAATCACCGCGGAAACCTGTTATTTGCAACACTCATGGGAAACAGTTGTCTGACCGAAACAGTTGCGGCTGCAGGTATTTCGCTTCAACAACACATTATTCCACCACTAAAGTGTACGTTATGAAAGTGGAATTAGTGGCAAGCTATGTACATTGCACGTCCAGGATCCACGAACCCAAATGCGACACGGGGTGACTCCACATTTAGGTGCGTGCTATTTTATGAAATTCCAAATAATATAAAAGTTACACCCGCAAAACCACTCATCTCATTAGGGAACACGTTTGTGAAATTCCAATAGGCGTGCGATGTCATTTCCTCTATGCCGCATGGGGTGTAAGCCTTTCCCTTTCAATGTCGGTAAAGTCAAAGCATGTAGAACTGGTTTCCTTTTATTAAATTCCACCATAATGCCCTATCCTTGCATACCAATTTTTCTTCGAATAAATTCATGCACTTCTTAATAGATGCTCTATTTTTCTTAAGACTCCTAATACCTCTCATTTTTAATCTCTTCACCTCATTCACCCGTGACACTCGGGGTCTACCCTTTCTTGTCAATGCATATTTCTTACCCTTTATTTTATTTTATTTATTTTATAGTATGACGATTCCAGTGCACAATATTTTTTGGCAAATATAATGAAAAACGATGAAAATTAAATAATCTTCCTTAATTAGCTAAGAAGAGCAATAATACTTTTAATGAAATGCAACACACTGCAATGCTAGATATTTTGTATTCATCGTGTAAATATTCTGGAAATCTTTTTCCATTGATGAACCAGGGGCGGATTAAGGTCGTTGTTTTGGGGGGAGGGCACTACTTTCCGCCGCGCCTGGGGGGTATGCAATACCTCTCAACGAAACGGGGGTCCGGGAGGACCTCCCTCGGAAAGTTAAAAGAAATGAAGCGCTTGGAACGTAGTTTTGGTGTGGCTATATTGCATAGTAGAAATGATAAATTATTGAGTAAAGCTCTCCAATCACAGTTGAAAAACGTTTACAGACGATGTAAAGAATGCCATTCTTGTGAAGATGCAGGCCTCCCGGGTTTTACACCACTTTCCTTTGAAAAATTTTCATCAGAAATCCATTGAAATCTGGCTTTTTATAGAAAAACGTGTCTTTTTAAAATTTGAACGTAAAATCCTACCTGTCCACGAAGTTTTTTTCTACCAAAAGGATTTTCGACGTCAAAGAAAGCAAGGTCGGTTATCAAAGTGCGAGGGCACAAAATGAGGAAAGTGGGACAATTTAACTACTAGGGTCGCACGTGGGAGGAAAACGACCATAGCAGCAAAAACGTTCGGAGAATAGCGTTGGAAAAGGTGGCGTTTAAAAAGAGAAGACAGTTGAGAACGTAAACATTGTGTAAAATTTTAAAGGAAAGGCTGGCTAAGCGGGTGAGTTGAGTGGAAGGAAGAATATATGCTTTATGGACGGGATGAAAAGAGATAGGATGTAAGTGTGCTGAGGTGAAGAAAAAAATTGTGGAAGTGGATAGGTGCTTATGCATTTAAAAATCATGAGGGTTCTTCGTCTTTACCATTTAAATCTACCTTAACCGGGAGATTACCATAGTAATAGTAGCTCACCTCACGGTGGAACCACTATAAGCGTTAGAAGACGGCACCTACAGAGGAGACGCAGGAATGTCTTAAAATCAGAGTGAAAAAATCTTTCACGTGATCAGAAAGTCGAAGTCAAATCTCCCAAATTTTCGCCCAATGCTTCAGCCAATTAATGCTATCCCATAACTACTCTTCCACTGTAATTTTCAAAGGCTAAAAGAAGTAGATATCTTCGTATTCCAACCTTACAATATCATAAAGTACCTATGGTGCCAATGCTATGTTCTAGTTCTCTTAAAGCCACTCTGAAAAACGCATGGCACAAATGTAATGTATTCGTTTATATTACTGAAAGTTGGTCATGTAGTTGGTTGAGGTTGGTTGGGCATGACCAACTCTCAATAATATAAATGCATACATTAATTAAAGTGGTCAATAACCAATTCAAAATAAATATTACAGTAGCAAAACATTGTGGCAGTCGCCTGCACGCAGCGTGTCGTTAAAGAGGGGTTGGCTCGCACGGTAGGGGCCGGCGAAGGAGCAGAGGGGAGAGCCCAACACAGGTTAGGCAACGCTGCCAGCCAAACTGCATTTAATTTGAGAGGGTTGTAAAGTGTCAGCAAATATGGATCATAGAGCCAATAGATATCTATAATGTTTATATGAATAACAGGTTGAGCATTTTAAAGTTGGCAATGAAGGTTTACGAACTTGGGAACCCAGGGTAACACATTGGTAATAAAATGAAAAGACGACCTTACTCCCTGAGTAGAGCCGGCTCCTAGGGAATTAATGACTTTGTACACGGGGCACTACGCCACTACAACCATGTTTTACTACCACTATACGCATGCCCTTCATTAATAAAATATCAATGTTGCCAAAATGCCTCTCAATAATAAAATGAGTAGCTTTATTACATGGTCCAAATATGGAGGATTTGGGTTTGAATCCCATTCAAGGCAAATGATTTCTACTTTCTGAATTATGCACATTCGTCAATCTTAACTTCCTTGTTCTGTTGCTGAACCGAAAAGGAAATACTGAATTTTGCTATTTACGCCTGAACTGTTTTATTGTTTCATTGAAAGGCCCAAAGAGGGTAGCTTTTACCGAATATACGGTCTCTTAGGGGTACTTTTCTGTCGTGTTTTTCCTATGTCAATTTTTACTCTTTGGAAGAGGAGTCACTTAGAGGACGCCAAGGTGAACACATCCCAGACAACGAGTGAACATTCCCATCGAAAGCAGCAAGCGAGAAGCGTAAGTCATGCATTGCTCCTACTAGGGCTATTTCCTTCGATTTATATACTAAGCAGTAAAATTAATTTGACGTCTTTCATTATAAGGCTCGTAACTATGCAAAAAAAAGAGTGCAATATTTGGTCCTACGCCCGTAGTTCTTATAAAACTGGCGTGCGTGTGGCTAATTTTTCTTACGAAAAGGATATTTAGCGTGACTTTTATCTGACTTCATATATGAGATCAGTCGTTGACGATTTTCCGTGGTGGAAATTCATATTAAATAAAAGTTAACACTTAGTATTTTCTACTCTACTTTTATTGCTACCTCAACCGGTTTCAACGTTTTCACGTCATTATTTAAGAGGAGACCAAATGAGCAGTGTGCCTGACGTATATATATGTTTGAGAAGAGTAGGTGTGGTAAGCACAACGAAGGAGGCAAGAGACGAACTTAAGTTTAAGGAGCAAGGTCAACGTTTTTGAAAAAGTTTTGTGGGGGGCGAGGAACCCGCACGTTAAGAAAAGTTGAATGCGACATCGGCACAACCTCGTTAACAATTTTGTTCACCATACGTTTTTTTTGAAGTACCCCAATTTCAAACTTTTCCATGAAATCCAACTCAGCACCTTTGTCAATAACATGTAAAGTATCGTTAAAACCGGTTGGGGTAGCAATAAAAGTAGCGTGAAAAATACTAAGCGTACACTTTTATTTATTGGTTTCATATCGTTGTATTTTTCGTGCTAACTATGAAATTTGTGTTAGTCGGCTATCTTTACGCTTCGAACTCTCTTTGAGTTGGTTAATCTTAAATATTTTCTGTGGGTGGTGTGTATGAGTCGAAATTCTTTAGGCCCGGGGTCTCTAAACTTATAATAACGAGGACCACAATGCGTACTTGAACACTTTTCAGCGGGCCGCAGTAAAAAAAATGTAAATACGATACTCTAGATATGAGTTTTATCGAAAACAGAAATTTTTTAATGCTAATTACACAGTATGTGAAACAAAATTATCGTATATCGATGACGACGAACACTACCAGTAAATTATCATATTTTCTTAAAATATGATAATTTACTGGTAGTGTTTAATGTGTTTTTGCTTTAAAAAAAATCTTATTAAACTGAGATTTAAAGTTTGATATGCTTATAACTTACAAGTAGCGAACGTCCAAGCAAATATTATGCGGCGCATTTCCGTATAATTCTTCGGCGGGCCGCATGACATTATCTTGCGGACCAGATGTGGCCCGCGGGACGTGGAGACTATGGAGACACCTGCCCTAGGCTATAGCTTAGTTTACTAATACTATATTTTCAAATAATACCTCTCTCTGAAGATAGAGGTCGTTAGATCTACATTTCCAGAGAAGATAATATAAACATTTAGAGGTCAAGAAATGAAATCATCTAGCTTAATTTACATTTATCATGACTTCTGATACCGAAAAGTATTCAAAGCCAGGATACGTTCTTGATTCTGAAGTGACAATTCTTCTCAACAGCTGCGGTTATAGTGAGGAATGTAGAATAACCAGTGCTCTTATTCGATTTTATTATCGAAAGTATTTTACCAGCATGAAAAACGAATTTCACGAGCTGGAATTACACTTGAGGTTATAAATCAACAAAATGAGAATGGATTCAGGGAAATGCGTTGAAGGTCACTATTATAGAAATAAAACGGTTGCAAGTCCAATATACCTTAATACATCACCTATAAAATGCCGTGAAGGTCAACCTTTATCTCGGCTTCCTGACTCTTCTGAATCTGGGTATTCTCATTTTGATAGAAACGGGGACTATGCCAAACAATTCTCCAATGCATTTACGAGACTGTTCGACTGAGGTTTTAGTTATAAAAATATTGAGGATCATTATTTTCTTGTGCAGAGTCTTAAAGGTTAGGCCTTAGTCTCAAGTACACATCACACTCAAATCACTACCCTTAAACAAGCTGGGCTGCGGCAAAGGATAGCTTTATTCTCATTACAGTTCCTCTATTCTTATCCCATTAATTTTGACAACATTGAGAAATAAAAAAAACTAGAAAAAACTCAGCTGACAAAATATTGGAACTAAAGTAGAAACTTTTTATTTATGTAAATTTTTTACCATACTCACCATAATTGTTTCATATCGCGCAGACATAAAATGATTAATGTCACTATTGTATTGGGAGGGAAACAGTTGTATTGCTTTCCCGATTAGGCGCTAGGCACAATCTCAAATCAGCGATTTTTTATGAGTTTGGATTTATATAAATGGGGTAAAATATCTACATCTACGAAGTACCGTTCTAGCCACCACTAGGGTGTGTGGCATGGGGTGATTCCACACCAGGTATGTAGCACTCCCAGCACAAATCGGGACCTCGCACGTTCCCCTGGCCGCTAGGCGCAGGCCTAAAAGCAGTCAGGAGAACAGTGCGCAGTCAAACTAGAAACTGGGAGAGTGCTACGTAAATGAACATGCAGTACAATGCTAAAGACACATCCAGTAATTAATAATACTAATAATATTTATTTATAAATGCTACGAGATAGTACTTCATGCAGGGCAAAAAATAAAATAATGTCGGACATATCGAGCGGTGTGAAGTGTTATTATTGATGCTAAATTATTAAACACAAGTGAAAATTCTACTCTACCTATTGAGGGTGGGAGTTTCATATGATTGATCGATCACAACTATTATGATCCCTTATGGTGCGAGGAAAAAACTACATTTTAAATCTATCGGTCCTGCAGTCTGCTTCCTTTATCTTATTCCTGTGATCGCTTCTACCGTAGTACGTTAGCTCTAACAATATGTTGAACGTCCGGCAAAAAAAGTCTGCTTCGAACTTGCGCAATGCGTTGTCACGCTTTCGTTATCCTGCGCGTTTTTGGTGCGAATAAAAACCAGCGTTTCTATTCCTTTTCTATGGAATCCGAGAGGGCTGTGTGTCGACCGTCCAATTCGGCGTCTACGTCCGTGGGACCAGTGCTCCGCTATTCTCTCACTTTGACACTCATTTCTACGCGCAGGTGCATACTTACCAACCTCTGCAATACCGTTACGTAGTTCAAACATCAGGTTACCCAACCTACTATTTCAGAAACCCTAGTTCAAACTTTCATTTTTGGACTTTAGTTCGCCTAAAGTGGGGTTTTGCCCCACTGTGCGTCTGTGACGTTTACCAATTTAACCCGGTGGAATTCCCGAGAAAATTTTACAAGCTACGTACATTCACTGGGAAAGAATAAAATCCTATGGAAATAATCTATTTTCAGCAGAAAATTTTCTTTCAGAAGATTATGGTCGATTGATTATGTTAGTTTATTCCACTTCATTCCAAAAAGCGTCACTATCACTTGGTCAGATACTAATTTTTTTTGTGAAAACATGTACTTTTCGTGATTTAAACTAACTCATTTTAAACTCATCTAGTATATATTACTGCATGCTGCTGCTTTCAATGTACCAATAGAAACGGAACCATCGGTATACAAAAGAAAAAAATGATTATCCTAAAGTTTGGCATTTTTATTTTTAACGTGCCTTCACGCCTCAAGGACTTGAGATCTGTTTTTTGCTTCGATAATGATTTCATAAAAATCCACCGACACCTTAAACGGCGATAATTTTTAAGCGGGTGTATGAGTCAGCAGCAAAAAAGAACTTCGACGAGACTGTGAGTATTCACGATTTCGTCCGAAGGGCGTTGAAATAAATTTACCACCCGAGTTGGAAGGAACAAAATGGCGCTGAATTCTGTACGGACATTTTTTCAGTTGACCCCTCTGCAGTCTGCAGTTGACCAGTTTAGTTGACCCCTCTGCAAAATGGGCACCAATCCATTTGGTGAGGTTAACTTCACAGGGACCCTCTCAAGTTTTAAGAAACTCTTTCACGTCCATTCTTCACACCACATTCTCCTTTTGCCTCATTCAACCGTCATTTTGTTAATATCATGAATTTCGTTAGTAATCATGATTAATGAAAATACTCAGTAAGTTTCAATAAAATCTTTATTGTGCAACGCGTTTCACCAATTTAAGGCATCGTCAGGTAAAGAAAGTTCGTTACATGTGTTCGTTGTTGTTGTAGCTACGGGGGAAGAGGAAAAAAACAAGGATTTGGGCAGGGTTGAGAAAAAAAAGACACGTTGATTTAGGGACGTTAGGGGAAGGAACTGGCCTCCCTACCCTGAAAGTGTGAAATTCACACGCCTGTGGGGTGAGCTCTACCCTCAACCATCCGAACCAACCTTCGGATTGAATCACTGAGTGTGAAATATTAAAAAAATAGAAAATTTTAAACAATCTGTATTTTTTAACAATTTTGTAATGAGTTTTACCTTGGAAATGTTCTCTCAGCAAAAAAATAATGAGAGGTGCTAAAAATTGTGTGAAATGAAATGGATTTTTTGTTTTATTATTATTTGATAAAGTATTTGGATATTCACAGGATGAGATCCTAAGGTTCATGCAAAGACATCCATATGGAGGCCACGAATTTATGTGCATTGGACATGGTGTAAAATAAATATTAAATAATATTAATTTCATCTAAGTACAGTTTCCCAAAGGTAGATACAGGTTCTTCGTCTAAAGTCATAAAACTTTCTTTTGTTTACTATTGAAGTTTTCGGTTTTGGTTGTAAATGGGGTTTGAAGACGAACTGTTGTGGGAAAGAACTATTATAGCTTGACGTTTTTTGAGTGTTTCTTTTGTTATGTTACTTTTTGGTATCGTTTAAAACTTGCAACAATGTAGACTTTATTTAAGCGTTGGGTAATTTTCTGTTAGATTATAATTTTAGTTTAAATACGCCTCTCCTTTATACCAGGAATTAATTGTTCGATTGATTGATTCGTTACTCCCATCAACGAAATTTTAATTTAAAAAAATATCTAACATGAGTAAGACAACATAAATAATCTTATTTGTAAACACTCTAAGTACTTCCCCACTACGACACTTGTATATTCTGGTTCAATCCTTGATATAAGGTCTCTGTCTGTTCGTTGCTTCTGAAGATGAAATTTATAACATATTTAAATCGAACATTTATCATTCATTAAATATATTCATAAGAACTCTCGCCTCTCCATTCAAAACAAATTACCTCCCCGCCATATTTACTGCAATTTCACTAGTTTTAACGCTTTTACCAATCGGAATTATGGAACATTTAAAATTGTGGCAGATTTAGCAGAAGGACTTGATGTACCTACCCTAAATCTGGCAAACGATTTGGCTGCCCTAATCCGCTCCCTTATGCATCCTAACGAGTTTAGACGCACTGAAAGATGGCGTTCTCCCTAAATTTCCGGAGTTAGGTACCTAACTGTCGAGTTTGAACACGACATAAAGCTTACCTACAGAACGCCAGAGTTCTTTGGATCGCCATTTCCTAACTACTTGCATAACTACATCCAGTGAGGTAGTAGTGTTGAGAATTCCATCAAGAGGACTCTGCAACAAACTGCTGGCCAGAGTCCTCTAGTTTTTATTCTCAACACTACTCCCTCATCAAGTGAAGTCATCGCATACACTTTCACTCTGGGAATTGTAAAATCCGCCATTTTTTCTGCATCTGCCCTTATCCCCCATGGGGATAAGGGCAGATATTTTTGATTTTATGAAGTCTATTTGATATGTGAAGAACTTCGGTTGTTAATTGGATTTTTGAGATATTTCCTGGAACTTGTAAGAACAATTACAATAATTCCAAGCGTGACAACTATGGAAATGACGGAAATAAAGGATATGACGACGGAATAGTACGTATCGTATAGGGTGATATTGGAACGCAAAGAGACACTTCTCTTGATAGGTAGGTCGTAAGTTTCGCTACCAAATTCAATTCATAGTTATTATACGGCATTCCAGAGGACTCATCTGCTGGCCAAGACCGTAGATTGTCTGCCTTACGGCTATCCGACATGTATCTATGGCCTCCCTGATGGCGAGTGCCACCTACTTATCCAATATCTAACTAAATGTACATCACTTTCTACGTCACTTGCGGTGTCAGTTTCACAGAAAATTCTTTTCGGTGAAAGATTCTATCGCCTACAAACTATCTTCACGCGGGGAAGTAAGATAGTCTTCCCGTTAGACTACCAGGGTTCCCAAGATGGCAAACTTAATCGTCCACATCGAATAAATCGTTTATTCGCATCAACTTTCTAGATCTCACAAAGGAAACGAAAAGGAAAGGAAATAACCAGACTACGTTTATCTTAACTTCACCTGTTTCTTTGTTGTATGTTGGTTTGTCTGGATGGAATCTTTTAATCGAACTCTTTGGAAGTTATCCATATGGAAGAATTTAAATACCTGATTTAATTCCACTAGTAACTTTCCACTTTACCAGCGGAATTAACTGAGGTGTCATCATTCTTCCGTTCCTAGATCTCGATGGCTCTTAATTCAATTGTTTGTATGGACTTCTCTGATTGGTTTTGAACACCATTGACGTATTACCATCCAGACTTGTTTCGATAATAACATTATTCGTGAAACGTGTTTTTGACACTGTCCCGCCCTCTGAACTCAAATGAAGTTACGTTGGTAGCGTTGCCTACCATGTGCTTCATCCCCTCCCTTCCCCTCCGCTACTATTTATTCCCTTTCCACATGAACATTCGGCTAGGTGTGACATCACGCAACGAGCGGGCTACTGCCACCAAGTTTCGCTACCACTATGATCCATTATATAATTGTCTGCTGAATATATCTCCAGTTGTTCTCACCAAATCCACTCTTGTTTTTATTCCGAAGCATTAAATCTTAACTTATAGTTTACTTGATAGTTAATCACTGCTTGTTTCCTATTTTCACTGCGTACTCTTCTCAAGTATCCTGTGCCACCACATTTATCGAACAATTTACGATCAGTTATCGATAACATTCGGTATTCGGAAGAGAATCCACTCGTGTATATACCTAATGCTTTAGAATATCTCGGATTAATTTTCATTTCCCGCGAGCTTTTTGTGCCCTCAGGGCATTTCGAATGTCGTAGCGTGCCAAGGGCTTTGGCTGCGGTCCCCAGGAAGTGGTCGCCTTCTATTCCACCCTTTCCAATAAAAAACACATTTTATCAAGGACACGAGCGCATTAAGACGTCATGAAAGTGACTTTTATGATAGGTATAGATTGATGTATCACTGCTCCAATTTCGACGTTGGTTCTGCTGCCCATCCAACCTTGAGCTAAGGTTTCTTTTCAACTTCTGGTTCGGATCAAGAAATTACTAGCTGGGCTAAATTTACTTTGTTTTTGTCGCCATTATTTTAGCTACTAGAATTTGTCTAGATTTTCTAGCACTATAAAGAGTATAATATTCTCAGGAGAAAGGAAAGCGCATGGGTATTTCCAGTGCTAACGTTTCTATTTGCCAACTCGTGTTACGTTAACATATACATCTGCACATCATCCTATCCCGTGCCGTGGCAGAGGCATGTGGTAGGAAGTGTAAGAGCACAAATAATCTAAGGGCAGGCAAAAGGAATAGATTGGGAAGAGGCCAAAGGTCAATTGCATGTTAACCGATTACTGTCTAGGTATCAAGCTCAGCTTTCGATTAGTCACTAATGAGGCGTGGAATGATGGAATTAGCGTAGAAATTTCGAAAATATAATATCCTGCGTGTACTGAAACTCGCCTGGTATAAAATGTTTCAAATAATTCAAGCTTAATATGTTGCCTCCCAGTCTTTAGAGGTACCCTATACAGTCTTTATTTCAGCCGTGTTACACTTTCTGCTTGCTTGTAGCAGATTCTGATTAAATGAGCGGCTTTTCATTGATTTTTTTTTCGTGAATTAAATCTTTCCAAATGCACGCTTGTACTTTAGATGTGGGATATTCAGAGTGAAGTCTCATCTCTCTTTCATTTTTCCATCCAAGGATTTTCCTATTTCCCACCCGGTCAATTAGGTCGGTTAAAATGTCTACGATAGCATGTCTGCATAGCATTATTACCACTTTATTCGAAACTATGATCAATGAGGAATGTTTTTCTTTCTTCTAGCTTCAACTCTCACTGTCGTTTTCATTTCATCAAACTGACCCTCCCATTTCCTAAAGCAAGATTAGCAACGGGTCTAAAATGGCAATAAAAGTGATTTTTGAAAGGGCTGCACTTCGTCTTAAGAGGCAAAATAGTTGGCTATTTTAGTCACGTTTAATTCATTCTGTCAATGAGGAGATTCATGTACCATCATCTAGATTTCCTACGATATCTGTTGCTTCGCTGTAGAGTATATCATATACAAATTAATACTGAAAACATGTAACGTATGGCACTCTTTTTGCAGAAGCATACCACCTTTCTTCATACTCTGAATAACTAAAGGGTGAGTTACTCTCGAAGATATAGGTTTAGGATTGATTGAATTCACTGAATATTGAAGATTAAATGTTCCACAATTTTTGAGACACTCTCCTGAAGTTTATTTTTAGCCCCGAAGAGCGTCAATATTCTCCATGAATCGCAAAAAATGACAATGTGTAAAGAAAAAAAAGGAACTAAGACGTTAATGTTTCCTCTTTGAAACCTTTGGTTACCTGATTGAAATTAAAAAAACACTTTGTGAATTACACATAAATAGGCTTCTAATAAAACCTAGTTTTCATCTGCCTCTGAGTGCATATAATGTGTGTTAATCCTTCTGTACTTCACCTGATGATGTCGCTCAGCGACGAAACCTAGGCCGTATTAAAATTCTATTTATGTAGAATTTACAAAGTTCTTCATATGAACCATGAAGATTTTCCATAAAGTTGCGCCTGCTACTATTATCTTATTTGGTTACCTATTTCAAATTCAGGGATGGGTTCACTTTTGGAATGAAACTGAATCCATTGCAGTGCAGAAATAAGCTTCTTTATTTTTTTTTAAGTTTAATTTTTTGTTAACTTTTCCACGAGTCTTCGCCATTATTCATTCGGTGGTACAGCGTCGGAGGAAAGTAGTTGAGCAGTCACGACAAAGATTTTGGCCACGGGCACCGATCGTCTCCCGTTCGAGTCTCGGCTTCTCCTCTTCCGATTGGGTCCACCATCTCTTTCCGTCCCTCGGCGTCTTGAGCGACTCTGCGTCGGGTGCGGCAGGGCGCTCACACGCGTCGAGGCGGATGGTGCGGCATATGGAGGGCTGAGAGCGAGCGACGGCCAAATCGGTGGTCCCTGAAGTCCTGGGTCAGCTCCTTCAATGAGAATGAAATAGAATATCATTTAATTTCACCTAAATAAATATACACTATATAAACAAATGAAAGACGAGGGTGAAATTAGGCACCCCAGAAGAAATCTTTTTTTTTGCCCTCTCGGGCGATTCTGGTGGTCCGTATGCCCCTGCGATCACGATTAGCTATTATCTTGTCATCAGATTTCTCAGGGGCCAAACCACCAGAACACCCATGTCCTTGGCTGGTGAAAAACCAACCAAATTGACTCGAACCCGCGACCCTCTGATTAGCAGGCGAGGACTTTACTCCGCCGCCACCGGGGGCGGTTTGTTTTGGGGTTGTCATTCCTAGAATAAATTAGCTGTAGTTCAGCAGCTAGCATTCACAAAAAAAATTATTAAACAAATTCTGCCTTTTATACGAGTATAACATAAATTTGTTATATCATAACAGTTTTGAGTTGGAATTAAAATTAGGTACATGATTCACACAGTACAATAAAATAAGTCCACATACCATAGAAAAATCACACCATGGTTTTTAGCAGATATTCCACATCACTTTTCTGTAGCAACCAAAGTTTTCAATTTTCTGAGGAAAGTTTATTGCTAATTAATGAAATATCATTTGGAATTTATTGATAAATTGAAGGGGCAATGAAAATTTTATAGATGTTTGTAGGCTTCAATATTGGGTTTAAGTATTGTATAATAATGAACACTTCTTAATCTAATACCGTAAGGACAAGGTTTACAATTTAGACCTCCTCGGTTATAAATATTCCTAACAGTTTACACAAATAAATATGACGAGCAGGCAATAGGTACTTTTAGTTTTTTCATAGAAAGGGAATGAGAATTCTCTGGTGCTAGTTCCCAGAATGGAACGTAGCATTTTATTTTGTACAGCGACAAGGGTTGCAATGACAGCGTTCTGATAAGGAATTTCACCAACTAACACATCTGCATTTCTTTCCGACAAATTTTACTCAACGAATCGTTGACAAATATTGGAAAAATAAGAGATTAAATTTCGTAGATTTTTTTTCGGTTAACTAATAGTATTTTTGAAGCGTTAGTTTCAATGCCCGACAAAGCCGACAAGTGGATCGGCAGATGCTTGTGCTAAAAAATATACTATCAGCTTTTACAACGAAACGAATCGATAATTTGCAAAACACTGAAAGATTAAGAGAGAAATTCAAGAGAGAATATCAATAGATTCAGAGGTAAAATATCTGAACTTCAAATTTAATTTATCTTAAGCAACACACTTAATGCACAGAAAATTTGCTGAGCGGATGATTTGAAAGTGCTAATTCGTAGTTTGAGTGACTTAGACCAATCGACGGATGGTCTTGAAGGATAGCCAAAAATAATTTTTGTTCAGTTACTGATCATAAACGGCAGCTAAAACTACAAAAGATATTAATAGAATGCATTTCTGCGTATTTTGAAGAATTTGAAAATGAACAAGACTTCTGGAATCGGCTCAGCACCTTTCTTATCTTCTAAGGCCTTTTTTCTGTTTGATAATTTATGCCTTGAATCAAACAAGCCAAATGAAAATTGAAACGAATAATCAGAAATGGATACATTACTACTCATCACTTACTTCAAATCCTTTTGTACTGTTTATTTTTAATGTATTATAAAGTCTGCTTACTCCCAGATCGTGGGTTTGAGTACCATCATGAAGCCATTGCCAGTAAGTGAAAATTGGTCCTAAATTTTGTCGTTGGATGAAAATGCTATAATATGTTTTGCAAGAGTGGGTGTTTAAAGAGTTTGGAGAAGGTAAGGTAATGGGAAAGAAAGACAAACGAAGACATTTTTCGTATAGTATGTGGAAGAAAGAAATTGGTTAAAAAAAGAGGGTAGGCATATTGTATACGATGAAAAGAGATAGGAAGTAGTGTTGAATGAGCTTAGAAATCAAGTGAGAAAGGAGGGCTACCGTAATAAGTAATTGAAAAGTAGCAATGATACAAATTACCATTGAAGAAGTCCCTCTTAGTGTTCGGGAGAAAAGGCATTTTATGAAAACTTTGAGAAGAAGTGACTCAATAATTGGGAGTTTGTTGAAAGATAATCGCTTACTGAAAAACATTTTGGGTAGATAAAGATGGGAAGCTAATGACAGAAAATATAACACGAAGGATTTTGAATTGGCAGAGTAAGAAGGGATGAAAATAGTCAAGCGAAATGTGGATGGAGGGGAGATATACAACAAACCAATTTTCTGACTGATGGCTGCTGATCATGAACGATGATTCATCACTACCGGCCCTAAATCGGTAGAAAAACATCTATACTATAAAGAATGTTTGTCTGTTTTTTATACAAATCTTCAGTTTTACTATGCTCGTGCTGCAGACTAAATTTTGCAGACTAATAGTTCAAGACAAGAGGAAAATTATAGGACATTTTAAAAACATCTCACAGGGCTTCCAAAGGTCCCAATAAGGGGCCCTTTGGTGGAATACGTTACGTGTTGGGTTTTGTTCAGTGGTTTCATGTTTTGCTTTTTGTAATTACGTTCGCTCAAGATAAAGGGTTGGGATTTTTTAAACAAATGGCTGAAAGAATGAAGTTTATATTTTTTTAAATCAATTGTCTTTTCCAATTATTATTTGCCTGAAAACCACGTTTTTAGCTGCAAAAAGGCACAGTATTCTCTGAAATCAACAGTAGCATATTTCCTTGACAACCAGATTTTGGTCTTTAACGCATTGAAAATTCATTTTGCTTAACTAAGCTGATTAGGAATGCTAAGCATTGGGTTTTGTGCAGTGTTTAATTTTTTGCTTTTTAAAAATACCTTCACTCAAGTTAGAGAGTTAAGATTTATTTAATCAGATCTTTAAAAGAATGAAGTTTCTCATTTGTTAAACTCTACTCTCCTCTTAGATAATGAGTTATGAAGGAAGTGTGATCCCGAACAGCGCCGGGTAATTCAGCGAGTATAGTTATAATGGGGGCCTGAGAGTCAAAGTAATACAAGTAACATCAACACGAAAAACGATATGAGTGCATATGTTCTAAGTTGGTACCATCGGGTACCCTCAGGTATCTACAGGAAAGGGAATACGTGTGTACGAACGTATGGTGATACGATCTAGCCGCCGAACACTTAAGCTACTTTGTTTTTTGTAATTTCTTACCGAAGTGAAGTGATACAGGAGACACTGGACGATGTTTGTCACTTGTATTACTTTGACTCTCAGGCCCTCAATTATTGTCATGACAGGTGATATACCTCTTAGTCTTACCTTAGGTGTCACCATTTCTCATCATTATTCGTCGCCTCTAGTTGCAGTAGGGGTAGTTGGGGCAGGAGTGGGGGTCAACACCAGCGGGGTACTGAGGTGCGGCGGCGGGAGCACCGTGGTGAGCGGGTGCTGGGGCCGCATAGCCACCGTGGTGAGCGGGTGCTGCATAGCCAGCATGGTGTGCTGGAGCGGGCGCGGCGTAGGCATTGTGGTGAGCGGGTGCAGCGTATCCGCCTTGGTGAGCGGGTGCAGCGTAGGAACCTTGGTGAACGGGTGCGGGTGCAGCGTATCCGCCTTGGTGAGCGGGTGCAGCGTATCCACCTTGGTGAGCGGGTGCGGGGACGTGGGCGGGAGTGGGTCCGCAGTAGGGGTAGTTGGGGCAGGTGCGGGCGTCGACTCCGGCGGGCAGGACGGCTGCGGGTGCGGCGGCCGGCGCGGCGTACTGGTGTGTGGGTGCGGCAGCGTACTGATGGTGTGGTGCGGGAGCGGCGTAGTGCTGGCCGGCGGCGTGAGCGGCGAGGGCCACGTTGTCGCAGTTGGGGTAGTTGGGGCAGGTGTGCGGGTCGACGCCCGCTGGGTACTGCGCCGCCTGCGGGGCTCCGGATGCCGCTGCGACGAACAGGGCGACGAGGATCTGTGCGGAGGGAAAGACGGTTAGGGGAAGGTTAACCTTACTACGTTTATCTTAACTTCACTTCTTTCTTTGTTGTATGTTGGTTTGTCTGGATGGAATATTGTAATCGAAATCTAACTCACTTCTCAATGTTCAACTGACCTTAAATTTGAACACACTTACTTACTCTCGATGACAATGCATTAATCATTCATTAAATTAACTGACTACCATGTTAATCTACTAAAATGAAATGGTTTAAATTTTATACGGATAAAAGTCTTTTTCCAATAGATGGCGCTAGTAGAAGTTAGCATATATAGTGATCGGCCCCGGTTTTGTCGGCCCCGGTGGTGACGGGGTAAAGTCCTCGCCTCCTAAACTGAGGGTCGCGGGTTCGAGTCCCGCCTGTGTGGATTTTTCACCACTGGGTGTGGTGTGTTCCAGGACATGGGTGTTTGTGTTCGTCCATTGTTACATGTTTATACACCCGATGTGAAAGGCCGTTCGTGCTGTTTTCGGGGATGTGGAAATAAATTTTAAAAAATAAAATAAGAAATGGTAATACTTTAAATTTCAAAGAACCGTTGTTCAATTAGGGACTAAAAAGTAGTATTTGTAAATAAAAAAAAAATCTCGCCTATATAACCTTTTTTAATTTCGAATATAAGCGTGTTTTTAAAAAAAAAAGCATTAAAAAAAAATATTATTATTGCATTAATGACATTTCTCTGCTGACGGTTTGGCTGTCTTAATGTTGCGCTCCGTGCTCAATGAGTTTGATAGCCTTGATAGTGGTAGGCTTCACTTCGTAGAAGTTCATCCTATAAGTACTTACTCATGAATAATTAAAAAACTTAGAATTCTTCTACAATTTTTTTTATTGTGCGACGTGTTTCACCGATTGACGGCATCGTCAGGTACAGGAAGTTTGTTATGTGAGTTAAAATTTTGTGGTTGCGGGAGAGGAGGGGGAAATACAAATATTCGGGTAGGGTTGAGAAAAGCACGTTGATCAAGGGATGGTGAGGCAGGAAAATTATTATTTCCGCATCCCTGACAACTCCTTTCCGATAAAATTTATTTTTTCCCACCACACCAACCCTTAATCAACGCGTATTTTTTTTTCTCAACGCTGCACGAATATTTGTTTTTTCCCCTCCTCCCCCGTAACTACAGCGACAATGAACGCATAAAACAAACTTTCTGTACCTGACGATGCCGTCAATCGGTGAAACGCGTCGTGCAATAAAAAAATGGCAGAAAAGTATTACCTAAGTATTTTAATTATTCATGAGTACTAACATGAGGAATTTGATAACATTGACTCATTTTCCATTTAATAACACTAACCCAGTGGAGACTGCGGACTGTAGATATCTCGATGAGGAAGAAACAGCAAAGTATACAGAGCTGGCTTGCAGACAGGTGGAAAATGAGATAAGGCAATGTATTGCAACATGAGTAGCCTGATGAAGAACGACATCGACATCGATGAGGATCGACATCATCGAAAAATGTTTAGAACAAGGTGATCATTGTAAACTAGTGGCAGCCAATGGTAATGGTAATGGTGACCAAGATTCTCAGGAAAAAGACTTATGTTAAAGAAATGTTATGCAGAAATGAGTTTCCCCAAGAAAGAGTCAAGCCCTTAAGTAATGCTCCAAATACTCGATCCGGCCTTGGTGCTGAAGATAAGGGTGTGTTTTGTAGTAAGCAAAAATCAGACACAACCAACAAGCCTGGCTGGTGTCTTTTGAAGATATTTCCTACTGCTTTAAAAAAAAACCAAGGGGTCATCATACTCCTCGACCCATATAGCTAGTCTCCAAATATGAAAGTATGTGGCGAGCTACCAAAGATAGAATGAACGTTGTTGGACACTTTCATTGGATTCATTAACCGTAGATCGTGAACAATTGAAAATATCCCCGTGATATCCACCGAAACATCGTGATCGAAGGTTTTCCGACCCAAATCTGGTATTCCGATATCCCATATACCGGTAATCCACTTCTGCATTTCAGGCGAAAAGTGCCGAGGGCTGATTCAACAGCTTAAGTGCATAATTAAAGTGTATTAATTCAACCCCTAAAGCTGGTAATATTTTGTTTTTTGTTGCTCCTTTGATGAAATAAAAAAGAAAAAAACAAAGATAAGATAGTGGAAATGAGTTGCAGACTGAATTTTTCAAATTATTAACAACTTAAGTTGTTATTTTTCGAAGTGCAACATTTTATTTAAGATTCCCTGCCGGCATTTCTCAAAGACACCGCTGGAAACAGGTGGTGATAGCTATTTTTATTTCCCAAAACATTGTACCATCAGCACATTTCGTATTCTAGGGATTTTTTTAAATCTATGAACCAAATCTGGCTTTAATTCTCCCCTTCTCGACAACTTGGCCATATTTAGCCTTTTCTCTCACTCAGCTCCCCATTCACCGTGAACATCTTACTACCTCTATTTATCTTCAACACCCTGTCGTCTGTGATCCATTCTCATCTCCTCGCTCAGCCTCTATTCTACTACAATATTGTAATATGGAGGGTGTAATGGGTTCATTAAAGAAAAGGAATAGCTGGTTCCGAATCAAGGATACGTTTTCATCATTCCTATTTCTTTCCTCTCATGTTTATCACATAACCGCTGGCTAATAATGTGACCAGGTATTAGCATGCATCGGGGGAAAGATTCTTTACGCATATGATCTCATTGATGAAATCGATATTTAAGTAGGTTTTTGGTAAAATATAACCTCTGTATATATATGCATTAATATATATATATATATATATATATATATATATAATGTCTTGGTAGAAAATCACTCTCGGCGACGATGCACATGCATAAATAAAACAGTGATACACTAAACAAACACAGAAACACGCAAAAAGGACACTCACAAAAGAAAACTTATACTTTTTGACGTCAGGACGCCATCGTCAGCGGTAGAAGAATCCTTTGAGTGAGTGTCCTTTTTGCGTGTTTCAGTGTTTGTTTAGTGTATCACTGTTTTATTTATGCATATATATATATATATATATATATATATATATATATATATATATATACACAAAACGAAAATTTCGCCAATAGGCCACAACAATAAAAACACTTGACAGGGGGTGGGGAAAGAAAAGTAAAAAGAGAGATAGGACTTACTGGGACGTTTCGGGCATGTAGGCCCTTCTTCAGCTGTAGAAAATTGAGAAGTACCGCTCCAAGGTAGGGGAAGGGAAGCGGGGAAAGAAGGGAAGTGAGGGGAAGTTGTGGTATAGGGGAGGGGGGACGGGTATGGGCGCTGGTGTCGCACCTATATGTCTAGGGGGGAGTGCAACAAAGTAGGGAATTGCGCCTGGCTGTTTAGAGGAGTGCAACAAAGTTGCTAAGTTGGGAGAGGGTGGGGGAGGGGAATAAAAGGCGTCGGAGGAGGAGGGAGAAAGTAAATGGACAAGAATTCAGTGCATAATGTTAAGACCGGGAGGGGAAAAGGCGCGACAATACCAAATAATAGAAAGCTCAGTGTTCCTAAGTTGTGTGTTCGAAGCGTCGGCGGGGAGGGCGTGGAGGATGGTGAGACGGAAGCAAGAGTCGAATTTGAGGTTATGAGTGGAGGCGTGTTTTGGGACTGGGAAGTTGGGCAGTACGCCTGCTACTTTTATCTTCTTTGGTAACCTATTTCAAATTCAGGTACGGGTTCACTCCTGGAATTAAACCGAATCCATTGCAGAGCAGAAAAAAACTCCTTCATTTTTTTATTTATTTTTTGTTAACTTTTCCACGAGTCTTCGTCATTCTCATTCGGTGGTACATCTCCGGAGGAAAGTAGTTGTACAGTAACGACAAAGCTTCTGGCCACGGGCACAGATCATCTCCACTCCATATGGAAATGGAAACTTTACAGATAGACAACCAAAGTGGCCGATAATAACAATTTTATAGCGGGTTCTCTTCGGCAACTTTAAGTAACTCTTATAATTTCCAAAAATTGACATAAAAAGTGGCCAAATTCAATCCATGGTGTCATTGGAGGTATTAATAGATCACATCTACGCACTGCCTAAGTACAATCCAAGTAAAATTATCAGTGTTCGTGCATACATGCGAAAAATTTGTAAATGCTCCATATAGACAAAAGCTAAATTCCTTCCAAAAATCCTTCTTCATTCATATGATACCGCCCTTTATGCTTCTAATCACTTGCGAATGGACAGTCACGTCCAGCAAAGCGCCAGAGTAAGTATTCGACAGCCTACATACCGATGCGTATCTCTTGAAACGTGACGTAAATCTTGAAACACGAGAAGCGATGGTGACGGGCGGTTGCTAATGGAAACAAATTGCAGGGAGCGGTGAGCGCGGTTTAAAAAGACGACGTAAACAAATGACCGACGATTGAAAAAGGATGCGGAAGGTTATTGGGCGCTAGTGAGTGTGGTGAGTACGTGGTGGGTGGAGAAGGACTTGTTCCAGGGAAAAAAGCAATGGAATCCCGGACTAAGAGAACGCAAATCGTTGGGTAGAGTATTGACATCACGGATCGAGATAGACGATCCGAAATGGACCGGAAAGGAGCGGTGGTAAAAAGAATAGGAAGACAGAAACGTTCCAATAGATTTTTGTTCAGGTAATGACCATGGTATTGGAATAATTTATGGAGTTAGTTCTTGTCGGCTTTCCATATCTGTAATTGTCGCGAAAAATAAAATTCGCCATTGATGCTTTAGAGCCAAGTTGTTCATAGCAACGTTAGAAGCCTAAGTAGGAGTAAATAACGCCATAGTTTGGCAAAAAGATTTGGGACTACGACACAAGTTTCTTCGACCTAGGATTTATATTAATTCCCTTAGGTGCTCTAAAGCTATTTTTATTTACTTTCTCCATAAAAGTGGTAATCAATATTATATTAATATCTTTCTAGAAGTTATTGTACGCAATGCAAATAATTAAATAATACCAGTAATAATTAGTAATAATATCCATATTGAATGCCTCAGATTCATGAATCTCAAGGATTTCATGAATTTTTTTAAAAAATAGCTCCAAGATTATTCTTTGTCAATCGTTGGATGATTATTTTAGGTCACTGAAAATTTCAATGAATCTGGTGCTCTTCTCTGTATTTTTCTACGTTCAAACATGAAACCACAATGCACCTTGCGCACAATTATCTTCTTCTTTCTAGCAATAGTGCGAAATTACGTCCCTCCTTTTTATAAAAATCTTTATCCACAGTTTATCCTATGAAACTATTTCCTCAGGCTATTTTATGATTTTTAGAACTTTGTTTAGTGAATGTGGTGACTTAAATTTAGTTTAGCCAGGCATTTTTATGTCTGTTACCCTGAACCCACAGTTAGGCTAGGTGTTTTGGAAAATACATATTTAGGGTTTTTTGTTTTTAGATCAAGCTGTGCCGTCGCACTATAATGCTGATGATATCTCTTGTAGATAGACATATTAGACTGAATACTAGTGAATGCATGGAACAGGCATACAACGCTATATCTGAAACTGCAAAGAATATATTGGTGACTAGCTGAATTACCCGGCGTTGCTCGGGATCACACTTCCTTCTCTCTTACTCATCATATAAGAGGAAAATCGATTGAAAAAACTTGATTCTTTCGGGTGTATCATAAAATAAATATTAACTCTCTATATTGAGTGAAAGTAGTTTTAAAAAGGAAAAAAATACACCACTGCACAAAACCCAATGCTTAGCCTTCCTAATCAGCTTAGATAAGCAAAATGAATTTTAAATGCGTTTTAAAGACAAAAATATTGACTGTCAAGGAAATATGCTATTGTTGGTTTCAGAGATAAATGTGACTTTTTGCAGCTAAATACGCGATTTTCAGAAGAATATTAATTTGAAAAGATAATTGATTGAAATAATTATATGCTTCATTATTTCCGTAATTTGATAAAAGCATCCCAACCCTCTATTTTGAGAGGAAGTAATTTTAAAAAGCAAAACTAACCCTGCACTAGACTCAACATGTAACATTGAACAACAAAGGCCCCCTTTTTTGGACCTTTTGAGGCTCTGAGATGTTTTTAAAATAGCCTATAATTTTCATTCTGCCTTGAACTATTAATCTGCAAAATGTCAGCATGATTGGAGCAAAAATTTATAAAATTCAGACGGACAAACTTTCTTTTATATAAATATATAGATGTTTAAGACAGTTAAGAATTTTATTGGAATTATGAGGAAGAGAGGAACCAGGATAAACATATCCTGCTGAAAGTGAAGTGAAATAAAATTTGTAAAGAAGTGTTTCATGCATAATCGAAGCGAAAGAATATTCGACTTTATGCGATTTCAGGAGGTGAGAAATTCTTCCGGGGCGAAATGTACACGCTCATGCCAACCTTGTTGAATTTTTCCTTTTTTTATAAATCTTCATACTCACGTAGACTAGAGTCTCGAGCAAAGGCCAATGCCAAAGCAATGAATGCCACAACTTTCGCTCGGCTGGAGCGAGCTCGCTTATGCAGTAGGCGGGGTGAGCCAGCCGCGGCCTTAATTTCTGACGGATGGTGCTTTGAATAGAGCAATCGACGGTGGGCGATGTATCTGGTGCCTACTATATCATCTAATCCATTGCACCATATGCATTTCATTGCCCTCCTCGTGATCACTATAACAATAGACGTTAGATTAAATTTTTCCCGAGAAGTATCTAGATGAAGTGCTATAGCAACAACGACTGCCTTCAACGATTGCCACTATGGGGAAGATGCTTTATTATAAAAAACTATTTGTTGTAAAAAACTATTTCACATTCTTAAATATTCAGATCTTGAAATGTTTTTGATAAAGATGTTTCACGAAAACGTTGCTAGTTAATTAATATCCCGGGTGGTGACGTCACATCTAAAAGTCATCGTTGGATGACGTCATGGATCTGTATCGGTAACGCAAAGTAGATACCTTTCCCTCGCGGAGGCCAGCTGGTTAATACTTATTGGACGAATATAATCGCATTCATTTACTCTCTGAACTAGAATTATTTGGTACTTCCTGTTGAAATATACGAAGAGCAGTTAAGCGATACCGTACGATGACGTCAAGCCATTCAGATTTCGTTTATGATGAGGTGACTTTGAAAAAATGTTTAGCACCGTTTTAAGTCTGTTACTAATGTCTGCAATTGACGCATTAACACATGGATCACATGTTCAAGTGGATGCCATATGCTCATGTATAATTAATATATATTTCATGTTCCTCATTCAGGGGCCACCAAAGTGATTAATACAGACGTTGAGGTGGATAAATAACAATATCGAATGAAAAACAGTAGCAACTTTCCTCTCTCAATATATTTTAGCAAGTTAACCGACCATGGTTTAAACACCTAATGCCATTATCAAGTTCAAATTAGGTGCTGAAACCATGGTGGGTTAACTTGTTAAAATATTGAGAGTGGGAAGTTACTATCGTTTTTCATACGATATGGATATCAAGTATAACCACAAAGTTCAGCTTAATATACGTGGATAATTTAGCTGGTTAGGAAACAATTAGAAATTAGGGTTTGATTTAAAATCAATCATAAAATGGCATCGCACCTCCACGAGAGCATTCAATGCTTTAACTGAATTTAAAGACAATAATGTTAGTAATGTCACTCGTGACATTAATGTAATAGATAGGTATGAGGAAGTATTTGAACGCTTAAGAATCACCTTAACGTTTTTCTGGCTTTCCTACTTTCAATTTTTCCCAAATACAAAAGACGGAAACATTTTTTTGGAGTTTGATACTCAAAATAAAGCCGAAGATCTCTGCTATAATTTTTACTGCACGTTTTATGACTTCACGTGGTAATTAATGATTCATAGAATAATTTGTGATGGCATAGCTAAAGGATAATGACGCTTCAAAAGTATTGGATGAATTCAAACAGGACATCCAGCGGGTACTAAACGAAGTATCTGCGTACGAGGAAGGATTTAAAATGAATTTTTAGTATTCCATAAAATTTGCCTTAAAGATTATTTCCAAGAGTTTTAATTGTATTTTTCTAAGTTTTTCATATTTTGCTCTTCTTCCAGAAAACATAAAAAATTGGGGCGCAATTTTTTTTCAGACGTAATGGGATAGACTTAAACTCAAATGTGGAATCATACAGTGTTATTATTTATTCTGCAATGGAACAATTGAAAACTGAAATTTTGCGTTATACATTGTTGTCAAAGGGTTATGCATTATTCAAATCGGGTAAAAGTGAATGCCGCCAGAGAAAGTTAACAGTGTTCGAGTTATTTTATCATAGTTATTCCAAAAAAGATTTGATCTTTCTCGGTATATGGTGATAAGAATCCTATGTAATATTTTCATGATTTCACGAACTCCCTTCACTTTTCTCGGAATATCGTGGGCGTCCCTGGAATAATAGCCTCACGTAGGCATAAAGAGTTCCGATGTGCTCATGGAGGCATTGGTTCATGAACATTTCATTTAGCAGACTTAATTTATGAAAATAGTAATGCTTTTAATTGCTGCTATTATCAGTTGTATTTAGTTTACCTAAGCATCGTCATGTTGGAGTTGGAGATTCCAATTCCGAGAAACCTAGTTAAAGTCACGCCGATGGCTAATATTTCTCAATTCAACCTCCATCCATACTTGTGTGCTGCGTGCAGAACCCTTAGGAACCGCCTGTTAACTTTTATTGAGAGCATGTTACCTCTGTCGTCGGGTTTCTCTCCATTCTTCTTCCGTTCCAAAATAGCCATGAAATTACAATCCAACCCATCGATCATATAAGGAACAAACGATCTTAGCTGACGAATAACTTCTATGACTACTCTTGATAATACTGAGTCCTGGAATTAGCATTCTTTGCTAAGGGCATGCGAATCATAGTGGACTATGATGCACAAAGATTTAAAAAATATACTAAGATCCCAAATATTTGGTAGAGCAACGGTTCTTATTGGGAGAGGAATCGGGAAGAAGAAAATAATATTTTGAGGGACCAAAATTCATGAGATTACAGTATGGTTCTTTAAAAACTGGGCGCATAGACAGCCAGCTAATTTTTCATAAATACAGCTCAAATAGGTAATACTTAGCTTAACTTAGAACTTTTAGCTAAGAAGCATATGGCACAAGGATTGAAACGTATAATGGAGCGAAAATGAAGTTTTTTCACGCTGGACATTTTGATGGGGCAATTAGGAAAATAGTTTATCAATCTTTTGTTTTAGCTATCACCCCTATTGAATAAATTCAATTGTATCGGGCGAGATATGGTGGAACAGCATATTATAATAGATAAAGAACTGAAGTTGTCCTGGTAATGACGCCGAGGCGTTGAAACGCGTCGAAATAAAAAAATAAGATTGTGGACAGTACAACAGCTTCTTTATTCACTATACCCCTATTGAAGGTTGACAAATCCTACCTTTCAGCAAACTACTCCATTATACAATTGGGACTTTAAACTGAAACCGCCTGTTAACTTTCATTGAGTGCATGTTAACTCTGTCGTCGGGTTTCTCTCCATTCTTCTCTCTTTCCAACATAGCTATAAACTTACCATCCAACCCATCGATCCTATAAGGAACAAACGATCTTAGCTGACGAATAACTTCTGTAACTACCCTTGATAACACTTAGTCCTGGCATTAGCCTTCTTTGCTAAGGGTATGCGAATCATAGTGGACTATGATGCATTAGGATTAAAAAAATATACCTACTAAGGTCCCAAATATTTGGTTATGACAAACGCCATCAGTGCAGCAAATGTTTCAGTCTATCATATGAGAACTGTACGGCACAGTGGTTCAGTAAAAACCTGCCTATGTATAGGTGGGATAAGGTCAATCAAGGTTTCTTCTTTCGTGCTATCTTAATCGTAATACAAAACGCAAACCGTTCTATATGGGCAAAGCTCACAGCTACGGTTCCATGAACGCTCTCCATCAATGAAAACTCCTTATTTAAATCATCTGACAAAAGTTGAAGAATGGCGATCACGTTTTCACTCCCATGAGAGCAATTGAAAGATAACTATTACGCGAGCACACGTGTTATTGAAAACCGTGATCGGGCCCATGGTCTATGAATTCTTAGAAGGAAGGTTCGAATCCCACCTTGGTGGGTTTTTCTAACACCCCAGAGCTTGGTTTTACATGTTCGCCTGATATTATCCGAGCTATGCCACGATGTAAAAGCCTAGGGGGGTCATTTCTCTGAAGTCCGTGATAAATATAGCACATTATCGCATAGTTTCGTTGAAGTGTTGCATGCCACACCACCATCACTTGATGTTTTTCTTGCAATAATCATCACATGTGGGCAGGGTGTAACGACTCAATAATCCTGGCTCGACTAAACCGTATGATAGCACTGTTATTTTCACATGTGATAAATGTCATCGCGTTCAAGAATTAACCCCCGGAAAACTGATTTCGGTGGTGGTTGAAAATATGTTAATAAATAAAATAAATTATGATTAATAAATACAATCCGCGAGTTTAGCTGTAATAAATATTATGATTACACTCAATGTTCCCGTCCGTCCGACATAAATCCAGGAATGGCTAATAATAACAGGAGACAAGGGAGGCCTGTTGGACAACGGAAAACGATTCAATTCAATGATATTCAATGATGATATTCAATTTAATGATTCAATGACGATATTCAATGAATTATTTAGTATTAAAATTTTATACCATGCCCTGAGGATGATGAAAGACTCGCTTATCGAAACGTCGGCAGAAATGGAGAGTTTAACCTGGTCGGAAATCCGAACAACTCTCAACATTGCTATACGCTGGAAAAGCCTTAGCTCTTCCATTTTACAATTTTAGTTTACTTATCGGCTGTAATTAAAGCGGAGGCCACGAGCAAATTACTTGGTTATCATGAACCTAGCTGGTTAAGGGTCAGAAACTAAAGAATGAGAGAGATTTACAAGTAAAATGAGAGTGATTTATGATATTTTTCTCCTGTGAATGATTCACATTTGGGAGTACAAAGAGAACAAGAGTTTCTGGTAATCCTTGAGCATGCGAAGAAGCTTGTCTCTTACCATTCTGGCGACCATGTTGGCTAGTCTGTGGTGTGGAGTTCCTGCTTGAGGTATATGCTGGTGGTGGTGTTCGCCGGACCAAGACTTTGGTGATCTGCTGCCGAAAAGAGGCGCCCGAAGTCCTTTTATACGCGGGTGGCTGGAAGAGGGTCGGTCGGTCGACCACGCCTTTTCCTCCCTCGGTCTCCTCCAGCTACCCCCTTCTTCAACCCCCACTTGCATTACTCCCCCACCCCCCCTAAACCACCCTCACCCTCCTCCCTCCGTCCGCAACAATCGCTCCACCCCTTCCCCCGACAACAGAGATAATCAAACCTCCCTTATCCCCGCGAAGGAGCCTCTCCCCATGAGTCGGGCGACCTCCAAACGCCACCTTCACATCCGACATCTTTCACTTTCTTCACCCCGCCTCGTAACAGTTTCCGCCTCGCATCGTATACAGCCACCTCCTCCCACGCCTCTTCCGCAAGTTAATTCAATATTCGCCCGGTTTAAAAAAAATTGACCCTGTCGTCCCTGAAATTTGACCCGGCTACGTGGTCCTCGAACGCTCGGTCGGAGCTAGGAAACCTTTTTGGAAAGATTTTTCAAAACCATTATTTCGCAGGTCCGCGAACTCGCATTTATCATGTAATATCGTGGCCATCACTGTGTTAATGCTCCTAATAAATTCTCAAACGCCGAGAAGAAAATTGCATATCAATCGAGAAATTGAAAAAAAAATTATGATAGCAGAAGAAATAGTTTCGACTAAGGCTATTGGAAATGGATAATCGGTTCAGTTGGTTATTTGGGGAGGTTACAGACAAGTAAGGTCATTTTCGTCATTAGTTCTGGATAAGTAGGTCGGTAAAAGATGGAGTGATTACATAAAGAATTGAGGAAAGGTGGAGGGAAGTTGGTGTCGTCATTACCCCACTTAAAATTGAAGGTGATACAGGGTCCATAGCTAAGCCATCAATCCAACGGAAGGAATACTGCACTAAAAGTGGTGTCCTCAGAGAACTAATGGGATTCCACTGTAAAAACTTCCGATAATATAGGGATTGGAACCCAGGCCTTTCGGGGTGCGAAGGTAGTACTGATTTTGATTGTTGGCCATTTTGACCAACAATAAAAAATCATATGTCATTATAGAAAAGTGGTGAAGAAAATTCCCTTTTTGATTATTTATAACATCATGATGAATGCTCTTCTCGACCTCTCTATTTATAATTATTTTTTCTCCGGAGATTAGATCTATTATGAATGATCAATGGTTAATACTCGTTTAGTATAACTTTTCGTATAATTATTAAACGTTCTCCGGGCTCGAGAGTACCTTTATATTTCTTTTCATGTTCACATGAAATTTATTATTCACTCGTCATGAGTGAAAAAGCTATTTAGTTTCAAACTGCATAAATACCAACGGCCCCTCTAACATTAGTAGAATATCTATAGCGTAGTGCATTGTTGTTGGGCATCGCCTCTTGACAAGCATCAGTGATTTATACTAATGCATCAATATTCGTGTTTACACTAGTATAGACTTTAGAGTATAGTGTAATACATGTTGGTGACTACTCACCCTTTGCCACACACCCTTGAGATGGCTTGCAGGGTATTTTGTAGATGTAGATCATGTTTTTCATGAAAAGAACTTGAAAGGAAATCTGATCTCTGAAGAAATATAAAACATATACGAAACGTTGGAATAAAGGAGTATTGACCATTAATGATTCATAATAGACCTAATCTCCAAAGAAAAATACATTTTTTAGCTATGGATTGTGACATGCATTTAGCATGTAATTGCTAAATCACTTCAGACATTTTGTCTCATTAATTTTCTAACGTAGAAAGTTAGTGTAATTACAAGTGAGAAAAAATGACATTGCAGTTGAAAATTTGAAAAAAGAGAGTTTCCGTTTCTCATCAAACACAATTACAGCCTCTGGATTATGAGGTAATTGATTCAAACGACATCTAATTTTGGTTCATACCCTTTCCAGTCAATATCAGGCATTTCTCTTCTGTGGGCATCCGAAGCATCTTATTTCGATGGCTAATCGCTGCTAGTTTACCTACGTGTGGGCTAAGGTCTCGCCTTCCTTCCAATAGAACACGCCACAAGTATTCCCTATTCCACCATCTACTTGAACCAACCTACGGCCTCAGAAATAAATCAGCCCGCTTATATAAATTTATGTTGTACACCGTGAGTCACCATAATGACTAGTGCCAGACGGTTACCAGTATATACTCATTTCGGTGTTATTTTAAATAAAAAAACCGTGCGATGTAAATATTATTATAATATAATTTTATTTCATAGGTTGGTCATATTTTATTTAATGGACCCTTTGCTCTGTGACCTCAGATTTTGTGAAGGATAAAAGGAATACAGGCAAGGAAGAACAAGACCAGGCTCAAAGATTAGAGAAGAGAATAAATGGATCCATATGGTGCCATAGCACGAGGGAATTGAATCCATTAAAATGCTCAATACGCCATATTGAACAGATCAGTTATGCTAGCACCCCCGAAACGTAACTTTTAGTACTAAATTGTCGCGATTCCCTAATTATTTATCTGTAAAATGAAAAATTATCTCCAAAAAAGCACTATTATTCGTGAAATGTATGGGTAAATTGGTTGCGACAGCCACGCTTATTGGATATTTTGCAAAGAAAAATAAGCTTCACTCTCTTGCCTCAAGATACCACACACATTCTTTTTTAAGCAATGGCTAGAACACTACCAGGGAAAGAGAGAGAAAGGAAAATTTAACTTAGTACTGTATTAGGCAGTAAGCATTCATTTTAATCTTAACTGACCTTTAGTTTTCATTGTATATACCATAATTCGACAGACAAGCAGGTTCGGAGGTTCTAAAATATCAAGATAGTATACTGATTTGGAACCATATGAACCAAAACGGTACAATACGTATATCTAATTTCGGACGGAACAAGAACGCAATTATGCATTTCTATGAAGTTACGGACCGAGGTATTATGACATTATTCGTTTCTATATTTTATAATATTCAAGTGATAGCGTGTGGAATTTCAGTATAATAAGATTCAATAAATGAATTGCAATTTTCTACAAATTAATAAAACTAATTTTCTCCTGGATGAGGGATGAAACTTTGTACCTATATGAAGCAACCGAACACGTATTAATCCGCAAATAAAATTAAAAACATTACTTCCGATTATTATATTCTCTTTAGTAGTCCATTTTCTTTCACTGTATGCCATTGCTTAACTATCGACTGGCCAAGGTAAGAAACTTGCTAAAAAATGGTGGATGGCGCAATAAGTTATGTCTACCATTGTCACTTTTGACATATCTGAATCCGCTCTGCCCCCAGGGTTACACTGCTGCCCGGCTGGACGACGGGTGGCCACTCTGGTTCTTCCTTACTCATAGGATAAATCGTAGCCAACGCAGAATACAAAATGGTTGTTTCACGTTTCGGTTTAAGCCCTTTTGCCTATTCATGGCACTAGGGTCCAAAGCTGTCCATTCCCATACCCTTCTTCCTATCCCTGTTTCCATCTAACTTCCTGCACCCTTCTTTGAATCGGGGTAAAAGCGACGGCTTGCAGACCCGAAGAGAAGGTGGTCCTGCGCGGAAAACCCGCGAACCAACTGCCCCCAGGGTTCACATCCAGGTGAGGCCCTGGTGATAGGCTATCCACCCTTCGATTTGAAGTCCCGAACCGTAGAAGCAGTTTTCATTAGAGGCCACATCCAACTAAATTGGATGGAATTTAGAAGAAATTTAAGAATATGGAGGCCAAACATTTGGATAAAAAAATCGACCCCTAGAGCCGCGATCACGCAACACTGAGTACGCTAAGGGACTACGTATCCTCAACAAAAACTGCTACTACGTTAAGAACGTGACATTTTAGAGATAAATTATGAAGTGATATTATTTACGTTTTGTAAATGAGTAGAAGAG
The DNA here is from genome assembly GCA_963573305.1 of Pyrrhosoma nymphula. Taxonomy (NCBI): domain Eukaryota; kingdom Metazoa; phylum Arthropoda; class Insecta; order Odonata; family Coenagrionidae; genus Pyrrhosoma; species Pyrrhosoma nymphula. The sequence continues at coordinate 92,975,586 of OY754339.1, forward strand.
AGTTATTTTGATCGTTGTTGTAATTCAACCAAAAATTCTATATTCACTAATATTTTTGTAGCCAGATGCTATACTGTCTCAACCTCTTTTAGTAATTAAATAATTATTTCTTCGGAAGAAGATACGAAGAAAATTAGGCATTTGCGAATGCTGAGATTCTATTGTATTACTTAAGAAGCAAACATACATTTGCGTAACGTTGCAGATGTTGTAGTACTTATGTATCATTTCCTAATTTCCATCTGCTCCCAAAGAAAAATATTATTAATTAAATGTTTTCTCATTACACTCATAATTCTTTCTAATTTCTTGTTAAATTTAGTTTGAATGAAGTCCAATACCCACTGACTCACAAAGAAACCTGCGGTTTTGAAGGCTTTTTAGCCGTACGGCGTGAAAAAATGAGTAAAGATAGAGACGTATGTAGACATAATTATTTAATTGCTGAGAACTTTGGTTATATACAGCTATATTTTTGCGCCATTAATATTACAATATTTTCTTCACAATTTTTACAGACACTGAGGTTAAAATATAAAATTCGAATATGGTCTCCATTATGACTAGGGAAAAATTTCCCCAAACTATCTTATGCTTGTTACGAACTTCTTTAGTGCCTATTGCTATTTACAGCTATCGAGTGGGGTTCCCAGAGATCTCCTGCCTCTCATTCTGTATTTCCATGTTTGTTTGGTTAGTTTTCCTTCATCCCTTTACTTCTACGCGTTCTTTCCATCTACAGCCGTATTCTCGTATCGTTTCGTTGATGTCTTGAACGCAGAGTTCTTCTCTCATACTTATATTTTCCACCTACGGGTGGTTTTTGGGGGATTGAAATCGCCTCAAAGCCTCCGTATCCGATCCCAACTCAAGATAAAATAAATATATTAAGCGAAGCAGTCCCATAAAACAGCCTTTGAGACTGTTACTACCGGGGAATCAGGGGGCGTGGTTTTTCGAAGGCTTTCTTGTCAACTTTCTTGTAATCATTTTCTTAGACGAATTAAGGAATGATTCAGTCTTTCCAATTTTGTCACTGCTCTTCAAATTGTTTATTTTTTCCAACGCAAGAAAAATTTTCTCTTGACTATTTCACAATTCCAACAATCTGGGATGTGATATAGCTATTGTAGGCGGCCAAGAAAACACGGCATGTTATCATTTACCATGGAGTGGGTTTCCGATGGACTTTAGATACTCGGGAACCATAAAAAAATCTTTAAGTGCCGGTAATTTTTTATGCATTTTGCGGCGTCAAATGGTTTTACACAGGTACCAAAAATCTGTCTATTATCCAGGAAAATAGTTCATTTGTCAAAAATGCTATACAACTCTTGTCTTTTGAACATTATTTAATGTCAACAAATGAAAACTCGAATAACATTTATTCATTGCATAATAAATAATCGAATACGATCGTCGGAATCAAATAATCGACTAATTGAAAGGCCGTAGAATATCTTCGTTCGTCGCACTACTATAACATTAAACACGCTGCATTCGTTTACGAGCTCGAAAAATTATCCGTTTTTCCGTTCTTAACTTAATAATGCCACAGTTATTTAACAACATGGTCCCTGTTGCCAAATTTACGCTCCGTGTACTCACATCTAGGCCGCTTAGGGAAGGCTATTTCCAACACCGCCCTAAATTTAAGTAACCTGCTTTGTAATTAATTACATTTGCATATCGCAAGACTCCTAGAAGAGCAGTCAGTGCCCAGAGAAGTCAGAACCACATTATGTCAATTTTCCTGTTGTAATTCTCCATTAAGGGTAAAAAAACAGAACACGTGATAGCTTTCAACAATAGACTCGGATAGTTCGGATCCAAGGTTCTGACGGAAATGCGATATCTCGTGTGGATTACTACTAGCCCCAGTTGTTTCAGGTGCAAATGGAATAATAAGTATGCGTGAAAAAGAAAAAAAATATTTTATGCTTAATGCCTGTTGCTCACGATAAAATTTACAATAAAAGAGTTATGTAAAAACTTCTATGAATCGTACGTAACATGTACTTGTTTGCTCACGGTAAAACTATTCATAAAACCACAATGTTGACCAATCTTCCATCTATGAGACGCTTTGCGAATAAGTGAAGTGATAAATGCACTCTCTTTTGAATGACTATTTGGTTAAAAGTTATGTGTATTATTTATTTACTTAACGTTCAAACGTTCAACTGCCTCAACGTTCCATGAACTTCCAGCCATGTTTGTTTACTTTTTCCTTGTTTAGCTTCCCATTGATACGAGATGATCAACGCCATGAGTGGTCGTTACATTAAACGGTTAATTAAATAAGTAAGTTAATTCCGTAAAATGTTTTATAAAACTAGGTTTTATGAAACTGTTTTATCGTTAGCGAGCTCATTTTTATAATATTATTCGATTTTATAATACTTGTTAACAAAAATTTTACCGTAAGCAACAGGCATTAGTAACAAATCTTTTATTTTTTGTGAAAAAATACTGTAATTATTCCTTTTGTTGTAAAATGTTCATCAGCGTCTATTTCAAAAACGCCTGGGACCACACGAGAAATCGCCATCACCATCGCAACCGCAAGAAAACGAGGACGATGGCCGAGCAAGTATACTGCGAACTTACCAAGAAAAGAACCGGACGGCATTATTGCACTACAAGCTGGTGCCAAAATTTTTCAGGATTCAGAATTGATTACAAAATTACCTTTTTAGTATTCCCCTGAAATATAAACAGGTGATTACCTACGTAAAATGTCCAGATATTCAATTAAAGAATACATGTCGTGATAGTGCCGTTGGCAGTTTGCGCCTGACCGCTAGAGTGCTCTGGATGCATAACCATTGCAAAGTCCTCTGGATTACCATACAATAACTACGAAGTACACTTGGTGAGGTAGTAGTGTAGAGAATGAAATCTATAGGACTCTGCATCATTGGAGTAATGTGAGTGTTAGACCCTTGGTCGGATCTAACTCTCGTCCTAGTTATTCCAAAAACTTACTTAGGGCCGGTTGTACGATGCCTGGTAACGGCCCTAAGGCCGTATCACACTAGCGTTCGTCGGAGTTGTTAACTCGTCAACCAGTAGGAAGGCAGCGGCTACCGTGAGCTGGTGCGGATGCGAAAATAGCCGACTCTCTATTTTCTGACCGAGAATCGCAACCGCAGCCAATCACGGACTCGGATTTTATCACGTGACCACGTCATCTGCTGCCGTTGCGCGCGTATTTGTTTTATTTTTGTTTTGCTCGCAAGTATAGTTCATGAGTGAAACAAAACATGGGGCCTGTTTCATGTATGAGTTTGATTAGCACACACAGTTTGTTTATGTCTTAGAAATTTGTTTACTCTTTGTATTGTATTGTTGTCACGATCGGTATTAAAGTGTGTAATCTCCGACTCTGAATTAAATATTTAATTGGGATTTAATTAAGATAAATCCATCCACAGTAAGAATATAAGAATATTAGAATATTAAACAGGGCCGATAACGGACGAAGGTTTGAATTTCACGTGAAACAAGTTTTTTGTGGGTGGTCTCATTGAAATGCGGGCAATTCTGAGACAGCCAGCCGACAACCGCATCGCAATGTGCGATTGGAAGAACCGACACCCGTAACCGCTCCGATGAACGCTAGTGTGATACGGCATTTAGTTACGTTATAAGTCACGGTTGTAGATAAAAAAAGAAACGTGTGACCGTTACCCTAGCCCAAACCAAGACCGTAACCAGAGTTTGAGCAACGGACCCTGATTGCTTCATCCCCAAACTGTTACATTTACAAATTTTACGGATTTTCTTTGAGCCTTATCATAATCATTGATCCACTTTTTCTCAGATGGGGCTCGAATTCTTGCTACATACTCCAAAGACGGTCTAACTTTGTAATTAACATCTCTTTTTTTTTAGCTTCTCTAGTACATTCTCTCACAAGCTCAATTGAGTTCAATTTTTTTCTGCTTACCTTACCCTAAAATATACGACAATTTTATCGAAACGTCGGCAGAGATGGAGAGTGGGAAGCCCGAACAACTTTCAACGACACTATACGCCTGGAAAGCCTTAGAACTTTCTTCAAACAAATACTAGTATTTTTCCCTGAATCATGACTGCAGTGTAGTATGTACTCACATCACTCACATCTTTTTTTCATGAACCTTTTTAAATCCATTATCCTCCCAAGCAACAAATGGCACAAAAATGTATTCTCACTCTTTTGTGACCATATTGCATATGCCTTCAGTGCTAGTCTGCTTCTTGCGCTACTTTTACCTCGTTCTCTGCTACCTCCTATTACTTTTTAAATATTCAGCTTTAGTTTAGGAATGCAGATGCAGAGGAATTTAATACGTCGGTGCATATGCATCATTTCAACATGGTTTCATTTCTGGGTAGGATCGGTAAAAAAAATAAAAAATTACTTTATTATTAATCCACGCAAAAGATGGATGTTGATAAATATAAAACGCCCACGCTTTTATTTTCCGAGTGATAGCAAAAATATTTTTTACTTTTTAGTACACTTGAATATAAGCGTGGTTTTTTTTATTAAATTATTTATTTATTTATTTATTTTATTTTCTCCTTTTTAGTCTTCGTATTGATTGTGGAACGGCTCGTTGAAATTTAAATTATTATCATTCGTTCTCACTATAGGTAAATGTTAACTTTTACTATCGCCATCTATTGGAAAATGACGTTTTTCCATATAAAATGTAAACCATTTAATTTTAGTATATTAACTTGGTAATTAGTGAATTTACTGACTGATTTAAGTATTGCCATCAAAATTAAGTAAGTGTGCCAAATCACAGCTCGATTGTATATTGGGAAGTGGGTTGGATTTCGATTACAAGATTCAATCCAAACAAACCAACAAACAAACAACAAACAGGTGAAATTAATAAAATAAGCGTGGTAAAAAGTTGAACTTTCTTTGATAGGCGTGAAGAGCTGACTCTGCTTTCAATATTTCTTCCATACCACCCCTTTCTTGCACACCTATTTTACTTCAGTTACTACACACCTGCAATGCTTCATACACGTCATCCAAATCCCAAGACGTCCAATATCCCTTCTATTAAGAGTATCAACGCCACATTCACCCATGGTGTGCATCCCTCTGTGCATCCCTCATACCATTCCCTCCTCTTTTATTTTAATTCTATTTTATTAATCGAAGAAGAAGTTTTTATACTGCCCTCCGATTATTTGAAATATTAAGACTCACATGAGGTATTTTATGTATAGTTTACTACATTTTCAAGCTCAAAACAAAATATAATTTTATTTCAACTATACAGAAACTGTTCCACGATATCTCTCCAAAAACAGTTGGTCGTAGTAAAACGAAGGCTGTTTTGCCTGTAAAACCTATTCTATTTTCCTGGAAAAAGTATATATATATATATATACAATATGCCAAGAGGGTGGCCGATAAAAATATACAAACGGAAAAAAGAACACTCACAGAACGTAGACTCTCCACCTAGAGAAAGATGGAAGCTACTGTCCATCGAAATATCGGAAGTTTTAATTTGTGAGTGTTCTTTTTTCCGTTTGTATATTTTTATCGGCCACCCTCTTGGCATATTGTATATTTATCACCCGAGTGATTCTCCTAGAAGTTATATATCTTGGTTGTTGTCTGTTGCAGATACCATTTGACGGCCAGAACGGCCAGACGGCCCTATTACCTCATTTTAAGGGGAGGTTTTGGCTAAATCCAAGGCTTGGAAGTCTGGTTAAATCGAATATATCTGAACTTGATTATCTAATAAACCATTTGAGTATTGAAGATGTTAAATCGTAGACGTAATAGTATAGTGAAATCACTTGACTGTTCACAAAAAAATGGCGTCACGCAATGGTGCACGGAGAAGTAAGCTTCGGGTCTTGAGACGATAATTTATAAGCACATAAATTAATGATTTTCTCTAATTGATAGTACATTCGTAATTACTTCTCAGTCATTTATGCAATAATTCTCACGAACAATTAAATTCTGAAGCTAGCATTTAGAAAGCAAAATTATTGAAGATATGTGACAGAAGGAATGGCGAAAAAGGAAAAAATCACCTCACGACTTAAATTTCATGGCATATTTTCAATCCTTTCATAATTCTTTCCATAACTCTTAGTTCAACGAAAGTCCCAGATGAGAATTTATCAGAAATACCAAGGGCGTTACGGTTGCTAGACTCAACTCATAAAAGTAGACCATGTGTTAGATTCGCATAACATTATCAGTGGTTTACATTTCATGAAATATTACAACACTCCCAGATTAACGACTTTGTTAGTTTTGCCTCTCCCTCACAAGTTGCGTTGGCAACGAGTATGGAACGATCCATTATTTCCCAAGACCTATATTTTGCCAAAGAAACAAAGATATATCGATAAAACAGAGGCCAAGGAAGCATGACACATGGATGAGTAAAAAAATAAGAAAATGAATGCATTTTAAAATCAATAAATCTAAATTTTACAAAGAGTAGGTAATATTAATTCCCCAAGTGCGTACCCACCAAATTCTTACACGTTTCTTCTTTCACTCCATATTTGCTGTATGTCCTAATTGCCCAAGTAGGGACAACTGCTCATTACAGAGGTTCGTGATAGGGTCTCCCAAGTACCTTCTTATCTCTATTTGATCTAGAGCATCATTTTTAATCTCTTCCACAAGATGTGTAAAATTTCGGGAACAAAATCACTTTTTTTGTTGCATTTCTGGAGGTGATTAGCAAGGAGGGAGATGGAATCCTTATTTTTGTGACACCTAACGTGTTCCTTGGAGCATATAAAGGTTTCTACCTATCTGACCGACATATGAAGTGCTACAACTAAATGCTTTAAATGGATGCTCTCTAGCAAATCGAGATGAGAAGGTACTAGATTGACTCTAACACGACCCTTTGCAATGAACAATTGTTCACACAGCCCTCTCCACTCCTTTCTTAAAAAGTAACATTAAGATAAGACCGTGGATGGCCATACAAAAGTTGGCCAATCTATTAGTGCTCCACGCAAATGGTTGTCATAAGACTATACAACTATGAAGGATGCTGGGCTTTGAATTGATGCACAAGTTCTCTAGCAGCAACAATGGCTATAGTAACTTCGGGAATAATTCATCGTCTTCGCGTAAATAACACATTTCCGCACTATGACATTACCCTACGCCATGTCTCCGGGTCCAGGAAAACTCATCCTCTCTAATTTCTTTCTTATGCCTATAAAATACTTTAAAATTTATACATCTGCATCTACAGAATACCCTGAAAGCCACTTCAAGGGTGTGTGGCAGGGGGTGATTACTAACCAACATGCATTATGCTATACCCTAAAGTTAGTGTAACTTCGGATAGTTATGCATTAGCATAAATCGCTAATGCCTATCACGAGGCGAAGCCTCACAAGCATGCACTACACTATAGATATGAGACCATTGTTAGAAGGAACGGTTAGCATTTATGTGTTTTGTAACTACATAAACGGACAGAGGTTCAAGAGTTATGCCGAAATATGCAGTGCTTGCGTAAATACTAGGTAGCACATAAGTATACAAGTAGTAAGGAGAACTACTACTACTAAGAGCTACACTATCTATCGACAAATCAAGTTAAAAATCTCATTGTCAGCTGTTATGGTCTCTTATTTTTCGCGGGAAAAATGACATTTTTAATCTGTCCGTTCTGAAGTCTAGTTTCCTAATTACATTCTCATGATCTGATCTACCGTAGTATGTCGGATTTCATAACACATTATTAATGTCTATAATTATAATTATACTATGCAAGATTTTATAATTAAAACCATTATTGGGAAAAACCCTTGGTAAACGAGAGAATGTGAAGAAATAAGAAATCAGAGCGACATTTCACTCAGTTAGAATATAAAATATTTAATTACTCCCTCTATTTTTTTCAATGACGGCCACTCAGGACAACGAAAAGCACCTACATACAAATCAAATGAAAGGCTATGCTCTTTTGTGTATTAAATTAAATTTTAAAATATGTATTCAAGTGCTTTCGGATATAGAGTATTTTACTACGTTTTTATTAAGTCGCTTTCTTGTTTGTTTGTTTGTCCTTCCGGGCAAAATCTCACAACTCAAATTTAACCCACTTCCCGATTAGCTATCGACTTAATATTTTCAGTAAAGATCATATCCAGATCAAATGCATTCTTACGCTATATCTAGCTCTTCAGAGGAAAAATGAGCCGCAATTTTAGACAATAAACATTTGTATTAATCGCTCAGATGTTTGATTTGACAGCCATTTCCTCGCGTTGCGAGGTGGCCCAGGGAAAGGAACTGGCCCCCCCTACCCTGAATGTGTGAAACTCACACGCCTTTGGCTTTGTCTGAGGTGAGCTCTACCCTCACCTACCCCAAACCAACCTTCGGGTTGAAGCACTGAGTGAGTGAGTGAGCCATTTTACCGACGTTTGTATTAAGTCGTTTTCTTGTTTGTTTGTCCTTCCGACTTGCCACCCGACAAAAAGATCGCGAGCGGAAGGCGTCTGCTGCTCGAAATTGAAATTAATGCGATCAAATTTCTCACCTTGCTAAAGATCGAAAGCGGAAGTTCTTAGCTCGAGTGAATGAGCCTCCGGATGCCTAAAAAGAAGAAAAATATTTAATACAGTAGATTAAAAAATTAATCTAAAAATCCATGTTTTTATTTAAACTAAAAAGAAGAAAATAAATCACCCTGCCTTGGCCCAAGGTCCCACGATTAAATTTTACAGATAAAAGACTATATGTTAAAAAAAACGTGGTGCGCATCAATTTCAATATCTTGAATCAAATTCTTTCTCTGTAAACATCCATTACAAAAGTACAACTGAAATCTCAAATATATGATGATGAATTTATATCACTCCACTGTCAAATGTGAAGCGTCATTTAATGTGCTTCAGAGTTGAAGCATAATTATAATACTTATGACATTTCATATACCTTTACGACAATACGAATTTAATGGAGACAGGAGATGAACATGTGAGAAAAAACAGACAACTCGATTCCTTAAAGACATCTGGGGAAGTCACTTAATCATCAAGGCAGCTCAGGGCTCCATAATAAATAGATATTGAAATTGATGCGCACCATTTTTTTTGTTTTGAACATATAGTCTTTTATCTGTAAAATTTAACCGTGGGATCTTGGGCCAATGCAGGGTGGTTTATTTTCTTCTTTTTAGTTTGAATAAAAACGTGGTTTTTAGATTAATTTTTTAATCTATTGTATTATATATTTGGTCTTACACCCCTCTTAAAAAAAACTTTTTCGGCTATCCCACTCGTGAGCATGCAACATATAATTGACCATGTGAAAAGCGTGGATTTTCCATATTTTATCCACACACTTGAAGTTATTGCCCGTTTGGTCATTGAGAAGGCAAGACGAACGGGAACTGAAGTCGTTTGACTATAACTATGAAATCAGTCACTGATTCTGGCCTTTAAATGCTGAAGGCGTGAATAGCCATTCATAAAATCGCTAATAAATAGATATTCACGCCTGGTTGCCAAAGAAATTTCTATTGCTGAAAAGGAAGAATAATTGATGAAATAAGAGATAAAAACGCATTGCTTGGACACAAAAACGAAGTATATAAGACTATTGAATGAAAAAATTAAATACTCCATTTATTTATGCGTTCTATGATAAGAATTTAAATCCAATATCTTGAGTGCAAGTAATTAAAAAAAGCAAATAAACATCAACCTGGACCGAATTCAATGCTTTTCTCATGGGAGTAAAATTTAACAATAATGGGGTAAAAACAACCTCAAAAATTGTGATTTAATAATTCAGAAACCTTCATGGGCGCGAGCGTAACAACTCATCAACATTTCATCGTAATCTGATGAATGGTATTGGAACGCACAGAAGACGAGCAAACAAACAAACATTCGTTTTTATATATTAGATTAAAGGGGAAGTAAAAAAAAAATTGAAAAAAATTTTTTATGAAGACTCTAGGGCCCCGTCAACATTCTAAAGCCCCAGATATACACGTATCTGATCTGGTCGATTTATATCGAGTGGACTACGATGTCCAACTCCACTTGGAAGGCCGATTGTGTCCACACGTACTTGTCGCGAATCTTGAAATTTTCGGAAGTTGCGAGTGCCGCGGTGTTATCACGCGGAACCCGTAACCAAAACAATTGACTTTAAAATAGGATGAAGAAGTACTCTTGAAAATATAAATACCGAGCCTTAAAATAATGATATTAGGTTATTATTCGAAAGAACACTATACGTATATTTTAGACACAACAATTCTTTCAGTAAGTGAGGAATACGTAAGAATATAATGGCACAACAGAGAATCACAAGACTATTATAATGTTTACTGCATCAAATAAATGGCTCGTTTTACGTTTGCTTGTCTCAAAACTCAAAATAAATTGACTAACCTTTTTGTAAACCTGAAATTATGTTTGCTCAACTTGTAATTAGCCTATTAGGTATAACGCATCCACTTTCCTTTTAACACCTTGCTAGTTCGTGCCTTGTCTACACTAGAGTTAACTTAAGTGACTTCACTTAAGTTTTACATTAAGTCTGGTACGCTGTCTACACATGCACTTTAGGAGATCCTTAAGTCAACTTCAGCGTCACGATTGCTCAGAAATAAGAACGAGAACAATCAAACTAAACAACTGGCGATTAGCATGGCGAGCTTGAGATAAGTGTTTGAATTACTGATCAAGGAGCTTGGTTTGGTATTTTAAGCTCCTTATGGTATGGTATTTTGTTATAAAAATGGCATTTTAAGCTTCTTATGGTACTTATGTGTAACTATGTACAATTAAGGAAATGAATAAATGCAGACCCCCGCCCTTAAAGGCTTTCCCTAGTCCCGGGAGAAAAATGTTGAAAAGGGAACAAAAGGCTTCTAAAAGAAGACTGTACAAACGAAGCGGAAGCGGAAATAAATGCAGGTCTTCTTCATCATCCGAAGTTCAAGTATAATTGTCATCGAAGTCTCTGTTGGAAGAATATGAGCAGGAGTAGGCTTACGTTTTCTTGGCTCATTCACTAGCACCTAATTAATAAAGACAAGGCTTTGAGATGACTTTATCTTGAAATGTAACATCAGAAACAGTACTCTCTTGATTCTCCATCCTTCAGATGACATGCTCCGTTAGGAATTCGTCGGAGGTTATCCAAAAGCAGGGAAATATAAGGTACTCGTCTGTGCAGACTAATCGATGCAATATGAATCTTAAGGTGTGAATCAAACTGGCATGCTATGCAATAAATTGCCTTCACGGAAATTGTGAATTACTTCTCTAATAATTATAGCAGACAGAGATTGACCGGTAATGCAGTGTTATACTATCTAGTAGTTATCCACAGTGGACATTGGTATTTGCTGAGTTACTATGTAAATAAACGATGGAATATTATGTCACTAGCCCAATTTGGCTATGACAAACGAGCAATAGATAACAGTGGGAGCAGCAATCCACCAAAACGATTTACAAGAGGCACACTTCCGCAATACGTATTACAAATCGTGGGATAAAAGATATTTTAAAATATTTTTGTTCTTAGAGTAACAGATATCTAGACATTCTTGTTCCTAATACTACCAATGAATATGTAAGTCATGTCTGGGTCTCAAACAAAATATTGTGAGCATAGAAGAGTTTCTTTATCCACAAAAGGTTTCGGCAATATGAAACCTATTTTCGAACATGACCTATGACGGGTACCGCGAACGGATAATCTGTTAACACGATTGTATAAGTCCAGGAAGTCGAAAATTACATAATATTCTTGTTATTAATGCAACGGTATCGTTGAAAAATCTTTATTTAAATTTGATAGCGAGTAAACAGTAAATAGAAAAGTAGACGACATTGCGCTTAAGGACATATTTCATGGGAACAATTTACTACGCTAACCTTAAGTAGGGGGCCTTGGTCACCTTATGTTGAACGCCTCTTAAAATGGGATGCTAACGTTACCACCTTAAGGTAAGTTCTCAGTTAATGTGGACTTTAATGCGCTAGTGTAGACCCGATAAATGTGGGCTATTTGGTCAAAATATCGTATTTTCCTTGCCCTTCATTTGCTTCGAGCACAGTAGGTGGCGAAACTTGAGAAGGGTGTCCAAACTCACACTTTCTTTTCTGTTAGCTGCCCAGGATTCGGGCACCCAAATCAATGCTCCCTAATGCCCAGCGAGTTTGTACACAGCTAAATTCGGAGGCGAGTCTGTCCTCATCCCCTTCATCTACTCGCCACTGCCAGCTATTATTCCATTATCACCATAGGTGTATCCTCATCGCCTACAAGTACTCGAACGCCCTATCGACTTCAGAAAATACAAAAAAATAATGTATTCCTATATATGCCATTAAATAAAAATAGCGTAATGACAAATTATTGTTCTTCTTTATAGTTGCATGCATCACCCTCTTGTTTTGTTTAGTTGTGAGGCTGCCTTATATATTGTTCATTGTCATATCATGTAATCTCTTAGCCTGTAATTCATATTTCCTGCTGTGTATTTACAATATTACTTAGTTATTAAGTTTCCTCTTTCACACAAACACGACATATACGACATTACATTCTTCTCATGTCAAGTGCGCCACTTGTCAATTGACCGGTAGGGGTGAGTCTCGCACTCACCGGAACGGTATAATCTACGTGCATTCGGCACGATCAGAACTGTTGTATCTATATCGACTTCAGAAATTCCAATAAAAATATTAAAAGATGAACTAATTATTCATGAATGCTTTTTTTAGGCTTATGTATGTCTGAGAACTAGAATTTATCTGTCGGAGATCTCGGTGATATGAAAATTATTGCTGGGTTCTAAATGAGCAAAAAATAATTTAAAAAAAACCAGCCTAGCGCTGGTTTCTTGATTAAATTATTGGAGCACACAAAGGAATTCCTCGGGTGCTGCGTTTCCTTTTTCCCGTCGAGGAAAACGCATTCCAGAAAGGAGGGCCAGGTGCACGTGAATGGATCGCGCCGCTCTCGAAGGACACTTGAAAAAGTCACGGGCAACGAATAGCACTGAATCGAAAGTGAATCGTTTTCCGCATATATTGGACCCCTCCTCCGTGGAACTGGAGGCAACGCCGAATAGAAAGAAAAAGAAGAAAAGGATCGCTATGCAACGAAGCGTGAGACGAGAAATGCTGCAGCCGAAAAATCTCCAGTCCGATGGAAACTCACTTGTTGAAGGTAGTTTGAGCGAGATATTTCCCTAGTCACAATGGAGACCATATTCGAAATTTATATTTTATTCTCAACGTCTGTAAAAAGTATGAAGTAAATGTTATTACATTAATGGCGCAAAAATATAGTTATATATTACAAAAATTCTCAGTATTTAAATAAATATGTCTTCATAAGTCTCTAACTTGACTCGTTTTTTCACGCTCTACTGCTAAAAGCCCTTCAAAATAGAAGGTTTTTTTGTAAAAATTACAGCGGTGAGCATTAAATGAATTATATCAGGGATCTTTCGGAGTTTGCACCGGGTAGTTAGGTCCATGGCGGCCTACGTTTCGATGCTCGAGTCGAGCATCGAAACGTTGGCCGCCATGGACCTAACTACCCGGTGCAAACCCCGAAAGATCCCTGATATAAATCTTCGCCGGGAAATCCTGAAATCATTCATTAAATGAATTTTTATAAATAGTTGAAAAAACATACTAACTTGACACCGTTAGTTTTTTGACAAATTTGAGCTGTTATAAATTCCGATTTTTTTAATACCCTCCCTATGGAGCGCACAGCTGTTATCTATCCCATGTAAAACAGCTTATATTTTCAGGTAAATTGCTCAATATATGGTTTCGCAAGAGGTTAATATTTTGATAAAATTGGATAAATGGGAGTTTTTTTTCTTTAAAATGAATTCATATCCATCAAATTCTAGGTGTTGTGGTTTTTCGATCAAACTAACTTCAGCCAGATAAAAATGGGATGGACGTTTTAAATTAAGCATTTATTTGATGAAAAAAACTCTGCATGCTATTGAGCATCATCTACCATAAAGGAGGATGAATTATCCGGTAGTATATGATGAATAATTAGTCTTCCCCTCCTCCCCACTTGTTCGTCTCTTCCTGTAGCCACCCACCCTTCCCCACCACCCCTCTGCGTCGTCTATTCTCAAAGCGGTTTGCTTCCCCTATCCTCATAACGCTATCCCGTTATCTTTTTTATATTCGTCTCTACCTCCGCCATTTCCCCCACGGCAACGGGGGAATCACGAGAAAGACCCGCAAGTCCAGCCGTGCCAATGGAAATTCTCCTTGACCGCGAATACACTCACGTGTCCGAGAATGATCGGTCGTTTTTTCCGTATGGATTAGCTATTAACTCCATTCCATCTTTATTGTTTTTCAAATAATAATTATCGCAATTAATACGTGTGCAACTGAACAACTAGAAAATGCTTTGCGCGTTTCCCTTTTATTTTGACGATTTGACACAGTCCGACAATACACGTCGGACTGTGTCAACTTGTCAAAACAATACATTAGGTGGTTTCGCCGTAAAAGGAGTTAAATATCAATTCATCCATATTCTGAATAATTATAGAAAAACAATTCTTTTATCTGATATGAAAAACAGAATGTTACCTTTCCACCCCATTTTTATCGCAAATTGAACTTGTAATTACATGGTTTTAAATGGGAGAAACTCAGGGACATATATTATTTTTATATCTAATTTAAATGCCATTTTCACGAAAACTGTTTTCAAGAAGCGAATAATCCCACAAAATTAATTAAAAATAAAATGCATACATCTTACTACCTTATTTTTCGAGTTATTAGCTCATTTCTGTGACAGTTGAAGTCAAAACGCAAAAATGATTCCATAGAAATGGCGCTGCAGCCGAAGTCTACGGCTTTAAAACAGTGTTATTAAAAAATATATTCGTGGAATAATCTGCCAATTTTTAACCTTCATTTTGGTTTGCAATAGCTAACGCAAGTCATCGGTGAAAGAGGCATTTTTTAAACCAAATAATAAAAAAATTGGTATTTAGTATTTGTTTTGACTCACACAGTCGCGGTGGAACCACCTTGAGTATTTTCCATTTTTTATTGGGTAATGCTTCTGTTTGTTACAGAACAATTCTTTTAGTTTCCAGTCTCTTAAATTACTTCAATCCAACCCAACCCTTTTTTCGTCAACAACCCCTTGACAACCAAAGTATTTCAACACTCAATAAAACACTTCCACGCTAAAATAAATTAAAATATTTGAAAAAAATATTTCACTAAATTAAAACAAAAATAAAACTAAATTTCAAGCAATAAATTTGATTGTTTCAGGATTAACTTCTTGGAAGTGATAGATATCCATTTTGAATAAAAACCTTCGTAACTTTCCACACTTTATTTAAAAATTGCGACACGTTTCACCTTAATAGATGCCTTATTAAGACCAGAAAATGCCTTATTAAGGTGAAACCGGTGGCAGTTTTAAAATAAATTGTGGAAAATTTAGAAGTGTTTTATTCAAAATGGATAAATTTCAAACGTAACACCGATAATCGGATCCCGTTGAACTCGACAATATTAACTAATGAAGATTTTCTCCGAGCTGCTAGGGATTAATATAAGGATTCGACCACCGGATGTATCAGCTTTCGAAAGACTTCGTCCACAGCAATCAACTAC
Organism: Pyrrhosoma nymphula; assembly: GCA_963573305.1. Lineage (NCBI taxonomy): Eukaryota > Metazoa > Arthropoda > Insecta > Odonata > Coenagrionidae > Pyrrhosoma > Pyrrhosoma nymphula. The sequence goes on from OY754339.1 coordinate 92,991,267, forward strand.
CATCGTAAAATTCACTCCTCCTTATTTCTGCGTGGCCATTTAGAGAAGCATACTACTTCACAGAACTAATGGAAAATTAATCAGAAACCTTTTGCAGTCATAAATTATCCAAACATCATCACTCTCAATTTCATAAGACCTTTACTCAGTTAATAATTAACACATTTTCCACTGTCAATGATTTTCTTAATTCACCGATGGATGTTTCGATACACCTTTACCGAATTATAGCTCCATAAAGAGCAACTACATTTGAAGGTTCCAATTTTAAATTTATTGTACTTCACTTTCTTTATAAATTTAGTCTTTTTATATTAGTGACTAGAATAAATACCCCTTGATTCCCAACGGGAGAGATTAAAGTAGGAAATAATTTGGTTATTATATTTATACGGATGGGTATCTGTCATTACATTTCTCATTGTATTTTTTTTTACAAAGTGAAAAGTACCTACTCATTTTGTCACTTAATGATGCATAGTAAAAAGCCATTTTACTGAAATTGTTTATTATTAAAACAGCAAAACTAAAACAGTATTCCAGTTTCGCGAGGGGGCGTGGGGAAGATCGCCATAAACTTTGAGCATATTTTCCTTTAAGTGAGTTAGAGTTAGAGCGATTTTTTTCCAGTACCTATGGAGGCCATATTCGAATTTTTATTTGAAATGAGTAAACCAACGTGCACAATTTCGAGATATACGTCTCATTTTTCGATTCATTCAGAGGCTAAATGGAAAGCAGTGATTTGGGCAATCAGAACACATTAGCCCATTGGAACCCCAACCATCCCTTTTGAGCTCTAGGACTGTATTAAAGTTTAATAGGTTTAATACGTAGGTCTCTAGCTGTGTGCAAAATTCTACGTAGTAAGCGATATAAAACGAATACCATTTGGTCCAAATCGTAGGCATAGCCACGGGTGTGGCACCTGTGGCACGTGCCACACCTATTGTCCTGAAACCCAAAATTTCTTTTCTCAAAATTTCCCTCTCGCAATAAAATGATGTCTCCGTTTTTCCCAATAGCCCTTTAAATAACCCGAATTTACAGGTTTATGAAGGCGTGAGTCTCTCGACATGTCTAGTGTGAAGACAAAAATTATTGGGGAAACTTTTTTTTTCAAAACTTACATTGTTCATTAAAAGTCCCTTAAATAATTTGGATTGACAGGTTTACAAAGGCGAGAATTTCATGACATGTCTATTGTCTAGACAACGATTATCGGGTAAACGTTTTTGGAAGTTTTGAAAATATAGAACTGCAGTAGGCGTATACAAAATTTGTCAATTAACTCCAAAAATAAAACCCCTCTTTCTCATTTTTTCAAAGTTAAACCCTAATCATGATTGGTCAAAATTGTACAAAAGCCTCCACCTCTTTTCTGAAAATACGGAATCCGATTTTCTTCCTGTCTTTCATCGAATTAGTCTCAATTTTGACCTCGCTGTGAACATTTCGTGAAAGTTTGCGTCCATTACCATACTGATGATGCCACACCTATTGCCTCAGTGCCACACCTATTGCTGGTGGCTGGCTACGCCTGTGGTCCAAATTATAAGAATCAATATTTATTTAAATTGTTAATTCATAATCATGTTTATATGTATTATCCTGGTTGTCTTTATTTGTTATATATTTGGTAACATTTTAACCTTGAAGATGTCAATAAAAAATGACAAAATGCCGGTCATGTTAATGTGAGCGGTGATTTATTGAAAAGAAGGCCAATACTCTAAATATGATATTTCGCTATAAATATTTCGGTCTATTAAATAGAAGATGTTCTTAAATATGAAAGACGCATTTAAAAAATTGAAATTCCTCTCCACTTTTACTTATATAACGTTACCGATTTGATGAAAATCCATCACTTGGTTTGACGATTAAAGTGTGTGCTGTCTAACACCGGTTTGATCAATACAAACTGTCATGCTCTATCGACAAGTTAATCAGAATGGGGGGGTTGAAATTGGAAAACAGCTTAGTCACGCCAGGACAAAAAAAGATGAAGTGGCCATGTTTCCGAGGGTAGTATGACAATTATTTTGGCGCCTCGCGATGGAATTAGAAAGGCCAAGGATGGATGGATGGAAGTCATTCGATACTGTGGGATGTGAATATGGGAAATAAATGTGGTGAGTGAAAGATAGTGAAGGGGGGAAGGCTTGGGCGCGGTTCTACCCAACTGCACGGGCTTCGAGGCCAAGTTCCATCCAAGGGGGGAGAAGGGAGACCCCCACCACTGGACCGTCTTGATCTGCAGGGGGGGTGTTGGAGTGCAGCTCTAGGGGGGGTTGTTAGGGAAGGGGTCTTCGATGCAGGGTGGGTGTGGTTGCGGAGAATGGACGATGGAAATGGGCTAAACGGTGGAAAATGGGTGAAGGGCGTGGCTATGGAGACTGATAACTGCGAGCTATATAAAACAGGGCGGGAAGCCGAGATGGTCAGCAGCACAGCGAAGTCTTGAGCCTCTGTAACATCTCAAATCCTTCAAGCAGCTCAAGCAGAAGAATGGCCGCCAAGATCACGGTAAGATTTGCCATAAGAAATATAATTGTATTGGATTGTGAACTATAGAGTACCATTTTGGTTAGTGCAGTGCTTCGGATACGCTGGTTCAGATTCATTTTGCTGGGTGCACACTGAATTATTCCTGTAAATATTTAACGAGCAATGGTATCCCTCCGCTCTCTAAGTCAGTCCATTAATAAGACTAATGTAAAAATTACTTAACTCCACAGAGGATGGCAGTTACTGCATTAATTTTAAATTCAAAGCCCTCTGTAGCGAATAATGGTAAAAATACTGTGGAAGCAAATTTTTAAATATTATATAATTTATTACTATTGAAAATAATATATTGTTAATTGTCAATGCTGATTTAGTCCGCTGAAATGCTTGTATCGTTAGTTGTTCATCATATTTCAATCTAAAATTTAAGAATTTATTCACCTAGTGTCAAAAGATTAAGAGCTTAATTATTAATTTAAATTTAAAAAATAGTCTTGTGGAGCCGTTAGGATGCAGAACGCAAATAGCTAGACAAATATTAAAAAGAATTGGTGCCAATGGTGGAAATGTTTTTGATCACCTAGATTGGGCGATTGGGGAGATTGATGCGGTTTTAGTGTCATTTTCGGTGTTGTTCAAATGACTCAATAACATAGCAAGTTATAAATGAATGCAAAATCAATTGTAACAATTCTTAAGCTGATCAGTAACGGTATTCTTGAACATAAATGGAAAGATCGACTCAGAAAAACATAGCAATTTTTTAAGTAGTAACTGAATTGAAATTTCTTCGCCATATTTCATTTATATATATATATATATATATATATATATATATATATATATATATATATATATATATATATATATATATATATAAAACTTCCAGGAAAATCACTCGGGTGATAAATATACAGTATGCCAAGAGGGTGGCCGATCTTCTGACTACCTCGATGAAGCCAACCGACAACTTTCTGACACTTCCTCATATCAGCCTTTGTCCCATGACCCTAATCCTGAATTTTTGGATGAAATAATCTCCTTCCTTCAAATCAAAGGCCCTGATGAAGGCCTGTCTAAACAAGATATCACCCTTCTTTCTCCGTCACACCCACGCACCCCTAACTTCTATATTCTACCCAAAATCCACAAACCTGACAACCCTGGCCGCCCCATTGTCTCCTCTTATAACTCACCCACCGAACGCATGTCCGCATTTGTTGACTACTACCTACAACCCATTGTCCACTCCCTGCCCTCCTTTATCAAAGACACTTATCATTTTCTTGAACGCCTCCATTCTACTCCACTCCCCTCTAACTGTGATATCTTAATGGCCACTATTGATGTCACTTCCCTATATACCAACATTCCTCATTCTGAAGGACTTTCTGCCATCCGCCATTTCATCACTAAACGCCCTGCTCCTCATATTCCCAGCTCTGAGTTCCTTCTTGATCTTTCCAATTTCATCCTAACCCACAACGCTTTCTCTTTCAATAACAAATTCTTTCTTCAAATTAAAGGATGCGCTATGGGTAGTCGCTTCAGTCCTTCCTACGCCAACCTTTTCCTTGGACTTTTTGAACAATCTTTTCTATCTTCATGCTCACTAAAACCTCTTCTCTGGCTTCGTTACATTGACGACATCTTCCTTTTATGGCCACATGGTATTCATTCTCTCAACTCTTTTATTTCCTCCCTCAACGCCTCCTCTCCCCTCTCCTTTACTTCTAACATCTCTGCCTCTAACGTCGTCTTTCTGGACGTAAACGTCTCCCTCTCTGACCGCAAATTTAGCACTTCCGTGCATATCAAGCCCACCAACCAACAACAATACCTCCATTATAACAGCTGCCACCCCTCCCATACTAAACGTTCCCTCCCCTACTCCCTTTCTATTCGTGGCCACCGAATTTGCAACAACCCTGACTCCCTTGATAAATTCCTTACTAACCTCCATCAATCTCTTCTTCGCAGAGGCTATCCAGAGCAACTTCTCAATAAAAAAATCCTCAAAAAACCACACTCCCCCAAACTGCCTCCTACTAATAGCATTTCCCAAAACAATATCTCCCTCTGTACCACCTACTTCCCAGGTGTGGACTCTATTAGGCGTATTATTAAAAACCTCTACCCTATCCTGTCGGACAACCTAACCACTTCTAAAATATTCCCCCAATGTCCCTCTCTCAGCTTCAGACGCCCCCCCAATCTATCCGCCATTTTCAATATTACCAAACCCCTGTCCAAATCACTCAAACCCACCAAATCCCTTCCCACCCCTTGCAACCGCCCGCGATGTAAAACTTGCCCCATCCTCATCACCCAGCCCTTGCCGGACAAGTTCCTCGCTTTTCCCCTCCCTTCTGTCCTCTCACCCTCCTGCACCACGCCTAACATTGTCTACATCCTCCTCTGCCAATACTGCCCTTCTTTCTATATTGGCTTATCCACCACTCCTCTCAATATTAGAATGAATGGGCACCGCTCGTCTTGTAACGATTGCCCCTCCCTCTCTGTTTCTCTCCCTGTCGCCATTCACGTCTCCTCCCACAACTCCACTTTCAATAACACTTTTAAAGTCGGTCTACTTGCTTCCCTTCCCCCTTCTTCCTCTCCCCTTCAGCTCAAAGATCTTGAATCTTCTTGTATTTTAATCCACCAGGCTTTCTCGCCCCCCGGACTCAATAAATCACACTAGTTTCTCCCTCCCCCTCATCTCATCTCTCCCTGCTTCCTCCACGCCCTCTCCCCGCTCTTCGTCTTTCCCCTCCTTCCCCTCCTACACCTTCCTCTCTCCCTCTTTCCCCTCCTTCCCCTCTTACACCTTCGTCTCCCCCTCTTTCCCCTCCCATACCTCAATCTCTCTCCTTATCTTCATTCCTACCTTAAACCTTGAGAAAGGTGGAGCTAGACTTCACCGAAATATCGAAAATTTTTATGTGTAAGTGTTCTTTTTTCCGTGTGTATATTTTTTATCGGCCACCCTCTTGGCATACTGTATATATATATATATATATATATATATATATATAATTCGCTATCTACTATTTATTTTTAGGATGCAAACTATAGTTGTTGCTTCAAACTCGAAAACGACTTGAATGGTAGATAGGAAATTATTTTCTGTCAGAATATAGCCACGGATAAGATAAATATACCCAGAAATGGGAATTAATACGTTCAGAGAGACGCTTTCAAACTCGAGGCCAAATTTATTACATAGACGTGCTCAGCTCATTGCTAGACTTAAAAGCAGGTCTAAATTTTTTCAAACATGGTTTCGAAAAAGTATGCCGAAAATCAAATAAACGGGTAAAATTAAGAATGAGGGACAAATACAGAAGAATAGATGATAGGAAATGAATGGGGAAATCTCTCAGAAAGAGAAAATCCTGATGGATTGGAAAGATTATGTGACACTCTCAAGTTGTAAAGGGAAAGTATCGCAAGAATGGCCAAAGATAATTCATATAAAAGGAGACATGATATAAGACAATCAGAGCGTAGTGGATTTAACATGAGGCAGGGAAGAGGTGTCTCAAAAATAACTTGAATAACAAATGATGAGGAAACTAAGCGAAATAACCTGAACAGTTGTGAAAAATCGATAAGCTAATAAAAATCATAAAAAGCAAATAGGGTATAACGAGGGATATCCATTCTCAAGCTTGGACAAAAACTCTTTCGAATCCGTTGTGGAAAAACACACGTGTCAAACTTCCGAATCACATCAATGATACATTCCTTTCACTTTTCCACAGTTCGTCCTCGCCATGTGCGTTGCATCCGCTATCGGCGGTGCAATCCCAGCCGCCAAGTACCCAGCTGGCGTCGACCCCCACGCCTGTCCCAACTACCCCTACTGCGACAACGTCGCCGTTGCTGCACATGCTGCCGGACACCATGGTGCTGTAGCACCCTACGCCGCACCCGCCTACGCCGCATACGGACACCACGGTGCCGCCGTCCACGGAGCCCATGGTGCCCACGGTGTTAACGGAGCTGGTGCCAAGTACCCCGCCGGTGTCGACCCACATCTCTGCCCCAACTACCCCTACTGCGGACCCACCCCTGCCCATGTCCCTGCCGCTGGTCACCACGCTGGTGCCTGGGCCGGACACCACGCTGGTGCCTGGGCCGGAGCCCACGCTGGTGCCTGGGCTGGACACCAGGCTGGTGCCTGGAACGGTGCCCACAACCACTGGGACGATGGCTCCTATCACGGTGATGATGGATCCTATCATGGTGAAGACGATGGCTCCTACAACCACTGGGATGACGGCTCTCACGACGGACAGTGGGACGATGGGTCTTACAACCACTGGGACGATGGATCTTACCACCACGATGGACACCACTGGTGAAGACACCACTATCACCTCCTGGACTCTCTCCGGAGGCGTCTTCATAGGTTGCCGCCTTAGCGAGTCCTGCCCCCATGTTGATATGTTGTTGTTGACACATTAGCATTCTCTTCTCGCCTTTCTAAGTCCTTCCAACCGCTTTCACCGGCGTTGACGAAGCCATATAGGTAACTCTTCAGTCTCAATGTCCATTACAGAGTCTCTTACGCTGGTCTCTCAGTACCATAGCATGGAATTTCTGAGTGGTATTGAGTGAAGAGGTTGGTTATGTCTACCAGCCTACTCGTCCCCTCTCATCCACCAATCGGTCTAACATCCACCTCCAGGACATGATTAACGCGCGCTGGCAAACAAGCAACATCTTGTTAAAAGAAAGACGCGCTCATCAGGATATGTCTCCAGAGGCCATGATTCGCTGTGACTGCCCAAAGATATAGAACACGGTGTCTTCAATAAGACCTTAAGACGCCGCAAAATGTTTTGTAAATCTTTAAAAGAAAAATAAATTATCTCTGTTGATGAAATATGATTTTATCATTCATTCCTCATGATATGGCTCTAAAAAAATAACTGCTATTGGGAAATTTAAACCTCACCAATAATTGTATTTTATGTAACGAGTATATTGGTATTATTGTGCTCTGAAAGTTAAGGTACAGTTGAATAGAATGGAATAAAATTCCTCTAGACAAGCGCAGGCCCTTGTTCAAGTACAAGATCGCTTTCCCTATCTCAGCATACGTCCAACCTCTCCTCATCTCGTCCATAAAGTCAATTCGATTTCTTCCCTTTCTCCCCTAATCCAACATCCTCCCCTATATGAAGGTATTCTGCATCCCTTTTCCCCATATTACCTGTTCCAGCCACCTACTTTTCCTCTTACTTATTTCCTGTGGAAGTTTCCTCACCTCACCCATTGTATCAATTACTTCCTCGTTCAGCTTACTTTCCGACCTCCGCACTTTCTCCATAATTACACAATTAATACTGTACATGGCTGGTAAATTATGCACCAAATAAATTTATTGAAATGATATGTTACATCAGCAGCCCAAATACATCTATCTGGCAGCATCTGGCAGAGTGAAATGTCCAATATTTCTCCACGATCAAATTATAATTCAAGAATTCAGTCACATGTTTCATAATGAGATCGAAAATGACTCTGAATTGTGAAGTCTTAATTTCCAAATTTTAGCTATATTTCGTTAACAATTTTCACTTTCCATCATTACCTAACGTAACACATATGCTGTACGAATTTGAACAATCATTTCAACATTTCATATTGAGTGAGCTCTCATATGAACCATACTTTGAGTTCTATTTTTAAATATCCAACCATATGGACAGCCAAATATTTGATATCCAATACCGGTAATAACTCTTTTATGGACGCGATTCTGACTTAAAATTTATTATGAATATTTTTATAAATACCAAATAAACATTTACCCAATTATTTGCATTTTATGATATAAGTATGGAAGCGTCAGTTTCTAAAATAATTTTAAATAAGAAACATTCGGGTTAATCTCTAATATAAATAAATGAATATTTGTTTGTTTTTTCGTTTTTTATGCGTTCCAATACTATTCATTAGATTGCGATGAAACTTTGGTGAGTGCGCGCCCGAGAAGGTTTCTGAATTATAAAATACATTGTACAATAGGTGGAGCGCGAGTCGTTTTGAACAAATGAGTGTTGGCACGCGAGTTTCTCAAAAAACGAGGAAAGACAAGCAAGCAACGAAGCAGATCGTTTACAAGTTGCTCAATCACGTGTATCAGAATCGTATCACTGAGACATAATATCGCGTGCATTAGAATCGTAACAGTGAGACATAATTTGTCCATGATAGAAACAACTTGGTTTTAATCAACACAATTTATTTCAAACGACCCGGGTTTCAGCAACTTACATTTGTGCCATCTTCAGGTCTGAAGATGGAGCCCTGAAGAAGACCTGAAGATTGCACAAATGTAAGTTGCTGAAACCCGGGTCGTTTGAAATAAATTGTGTGGATTAAAACCAAGTTGTTTCTATCATGGAAGTTACCAACTTCCACAAAGTTAAGCCTGAAACGATTACTTATGACATAATTTGTGTTAGATGGTACGTAATTTATTTGTACATAGAATAACATTTGGTGCAGTGGTCTCTTTGTTTGCTATTTTATTGCATACACTCATGATATGGATTTTAAATGTTTATCATTAGATAACTTAAAGAACTAGGTTTTGATTTCTCGCTTCGATTTTCGTATATGCTTCGCTTTTTCCAAAAATTGGATTTTGAAGCTCGTAAATCTTAAATATTTGCACTATTTCGACAATAGAGCACTTTATTTACTTGGAAACCGCAACATAGGCATGGAGTGAAAACTCATGCCATCAATTGTGCGTTACGAGGATTTTGTTGGAAGAAAGAAAAAGTGGCATTGCAACCCATTCCGGGAACAGCTAGTATAAATATAAAAACAAATTGTTATATTTAACGTTAAAATAGAAAAAAAATGAGAGGTATTATTAGGAAATGCATTTCTGTAGGGTGATCAAGCAAGAAATGTTGGCTCTACATCGAAATCAACTCAGGTAGTTAGTTCAGAAATTCCGAAGAGTCATTTGAAAGAGTCAACGCTGCGAAGGTCGATTGAATACGCGAGTGTTGGGATCGCCTCTTGCCTAAGCCCCGCGGCGAGTGAACTTGACGCATTCCCGGAAGGACAGGTTCACTACCTTTCCCTCTTGCCACCTTGGTGCTCAAGATATCGACTGAATGGAAAAGTCGCGCGGCCTGGGTTTCTTTGAGGAAGCCCGGGGGGCAGATCAGAACCTGTGGCGATTCCTGTTCCTTCAGCGAACTGGCGCCTTCAACGATTGCCCGCAATCAATCTATTAACATTCATATCGTATCCGCTCACGGTGATGTATGCATGCACCTTCAAAGCAAATGTATGCAAGCGTAATTCAATTCAACCTAATACAGTTGAATTTATACGCTAACGAGACCTCCAGCTCGGTGTTCTGGAATGGACAAGGTTGGCCGTCGGTATGAAATTCATCCATTTATTCATGTTTTTCTGCTCCAGATGGCAGGAATCCCTCCACTTTCTAAGTCAGTCCATTTATAAGAATGGAGTAAAAATTGCATGTCACCACATAGGAAGGCAGTCACTGCATTCGTTTGAAAAAGTTAATGTCCTGTGTATCGAATGATAGACGCATTTTAATTATTTGTAAAAACATTGTAAAATCAAATTTTTCACTATTCTATAAAGTTATTATTATTGAAAAAAAAATTGTTAATAATTAATGCTGATTTTGTCCACTGAAATTCTTATATTTTTAGTAATTCATCATATTCAATCTAAAATTGAATACGTTATTTGCCTAATGTAAACAGATTAGGAAAATAATTATTAATTTGAATTTAAAAAATATTTCTATTTTTATGTTGTATAACATTTGAACTTGAGTCTAACTCTTCCCCACTTTTCTTCCACGATTCCTTTTATTCCCGTCGTCAGCAGACAATGTCTTCTCAGGGAATGTCCAATCCAATTCCTCTTTATTCTTCTAATCGTTTCCATCAAGAGTCCTTTCCTCACCCACTCTCCTCAGCACCTCCTCGTTTCTCACTTGATCCTTCCAACTCACTTTTTCCATCTTCCTCCATATCCACATCTTCAGGGCTTCCAAATATTTTTGCATCTTCCTTCTTAACTGCCCAAGTTTCAGCCCCATGTAGTGCCACACTCCATATTGTTTTGTTTTACTTTACACTTTACTAGTTTATTTACTAGGCATTTTACAAGTCACTTTACTAGATTAATTCTTTCTTCAAAGCCCCACAGCGCAGCTTCCTTTTCCTTTGGAATCCTTCTTTTGCTAATGCTATCCGTTTTTTTATCTCAGCTGTGCAAGACATATCTTCTGTCATAACACTCCCCAGATATTTGAAGCCCTTTGCTTGCTCTATGCATTCCTCTTTCCAGTTTGATTATAATTTCTTCCCTTTTCCTCCGTTGAACATACACTTGGTCTTCTTATTGTTCATCTTCATTCTATATTCTATACATTTTGTGTTAAGGTCCTCCATAATTTCAATTATTTCTTCTTTGGTTTCAGATAAAATTGCCATGTTGGTATGAAAAAGTCTCGCTTATTGAAATATGTCAAGGATCTTGTTAAATATTTTTAATTTTACCTCCAAATTTCTTTTTCCTTTTCAAATAAAATAGAAAAGATAGCATTTTTAAACATAACATCCCTCTTTACTTCTGTCTATTTTATGTATGTAAAGATTCATTCCGGTACTCATTGGGTCTTATTCATCAACATAGGTATTGTTTGATAGATAGGGTTTGATCAACGGCCTTGATGATGAAGGATAAGTCTTCTTTCGAAACGTCGGCAAAGATGCAGATGGAGGCACTAACCTGGATTGAAACCCGTTTAACTCCCTAGTTTTTTCCCTTCAGCTCGCTGAAGAGGACCACTTTGTGGTCGAAATACGCGTATACGAATTTCACCCTCGTTCCCTGTTTGTTGTTTTTCTATTTGACAACGCTCTTTTTGAGCTGTTCTCCCAGAAATCTGGGGCCCTGCTGTGTGTGTGAGTGAGTGTTTTGTGTGATTGCGTGTGTGGTTGTGTTAATAACTTGGCAGCCTTAGTAGAGTCACTACAGCTCTCCGAAGGATCTCAGGTTTTAACCCAGGAATCCTTAGCTAGGTCTCATTAGCCTACAAAGGATTCCAATTGGGTTGTGTGTGTGTGTCTGTGGTAGTCCCTGGCGAGGAAATTAATTTCCCGTAAACTACCACAGGAGGGTATTCTGGTGGAGAGGCTGTGGTTGGTCCCTGTTGTGGAACCTCATTCCCGCAAACCAACACATTAAGTATTTAATTTTTTTTGACGAGTGGTGCATATATTTTACGGCCATTGGAGAAATATTTTATCTGTTTAATCTATAGAGGCCGTAGAGCTCATCTACCTTGATGTATGATGTTGTTATGTAGAAAGTGAATTGTTGCTTTACCATTGATTGTTACTAACGGATCGAGCACTTTGAATTTTGAAAGAACTATGGGAGTACTAGCACTCCAGTAACTCTGAAAAGGTAGTTACTCATTATCAACAAATTCGCTCAGCACTATACTGCTGTGATCATCACAGAGTTTGAAAGGTGTCTATCGAGCGAAATTTGAGAAAAATGATCTCAGATTTACCATACTTGGTGATAATTACCTTCTGATGAATGAAAACTTCCTTCGGCTTCGCCATTAACAACAGTTGGATAATTTTCTTAATTTTCTGTATACTCTTAACGTATGAAACTTCTAATTTCCTACGAAAAAATAGGAGGTTGCCATACATATTTTTCAAACCTTGCTCTCACCAAAAAATTCAGAAAATACTAATGAAAGATTCATCCACAGAATCGGGACATGTCTTTCCTCCGTATTTCTTTCATTCTATCCCATGATAAACATTTGGCCTCCCGATTGTTGTGAGTTATTAAGTTCGCACTCCTTTTTCCAATAATGATTACTGGAATGAACGAACAACCCCTAAGCACATTGCCAGAGTAACAAATTAACTGACAAGGTCATCAAATGGCAGCTATGAAGAAAGCGATGACAATTGTCACATGCATTCCCCCAGCACCATTAACTCGCCCGGAAAAGCAGATATCTGCCCGAATATGAACGTGGGTACAAATCGCAAAATTGATACCAACTCCTGCTTATACCATAAATAATTAGGGTATTTAGCCTATGGGTTATCAGATGTTTGTATTCGGCCAGTGCGAAAGAGTATCTAGGCAATTTACCTGGGAATCTACTTAAATAATGCATCTGGCTTACGTACCTATACAGCTTCGCGCGTTGAATACAACGAATCATCGTTTGCCTTTCGATTGGGTATCATTGGATTTCTTTTCGATTTTTGGCCTTTCTCCATCAATTTAATAATTTCTGTGTTCAGAAATGTGCCTTTGGATACGGTGATATTTATTTAAATGAACATAAAAAACGTTTTCTCAAAAAAATGATCTAGCACCTGAAGATGAACCATTTAGAGTTATTATTAACACCACCTAATCGATTAACTCACAGTACTACATATACATGCGGAGTCCAAAATGAGGGGTTGACCTCCAAACCTGCTTCAAGCTGTCTTTTCGGTGGAAATTCCCCTTTTTCTGTTCCCACCGGATTGCATGATCTTTAGTGTTCTTACATTTATTTTAGTGCAAAATTTCCTTTCTTCCTTCCAATATATTCTTTTTGATTTACATCCCGGTTAATACTGCCAAATCACTCAGGTTATGTCGTAAATATATACCTATTAATAAACTATCTTAGCCATAATAAAGTCGATGAATGCAATAAATGAGTCATTCAGTAGAACAGAAGCTAAAATATTCAACTGCATTGATGTAATCGTTCAGCGCGGTATTTAAAATTTTCAATTATGAGTATTCATATGAATTTTGACCTTGCGTTAACACTTAATAGTGACGTCGATATTTTAATACGGAATGTACGATACGAATTACCAAACTAAGGCAGGGTGAAAATAAAATGTTTTATAAACGACTCTCAAATAAGTGATAATTTCTGCCTTCTAATGTGAAATGCTTAAGAAAATATGGCTTGAATGTCCTGGTCATGTCCTCTTCCCTTTAATGTGAAGGAGTTTAACATAAATCAACAAAAATTTCCAGTATAGGCAATTTCCGGAATTGAGGAAATATAATATATTTGATTAGCAATGAAACCATTAGCCGTAAAGCAATCGATAGAATAATTATAAGAAGGTAATGGTTACTAGCATCACCAAATAATAGTCATTTTCATGATGTGAGAGTTCAAATGGCGTAACTTATAACTTACAATTACTCACGGGAATATAATCTAATTTTGAATGCTGTTTCACGATAGCCTGGTGGACCGTTTTCCTTTCAAACTGAGGGGAATGTCCACAGGTCAGTCCAATCTCGCCAAATTTGGTTAGTTTTATTGGCTTCAGTTTAAAAATGCACTTTGATTGATTACCTAATGTTTACCAGTGAAGTAAATTATAAACTAAGGCTTGAGATTCTTCAAAGCTGTCAACATTACTTATGAATTTTCCTTTCACTCGATTAAAAAATTTAAATGGACCTTAATTTTGGGGAGGAATGAGATTTTGGAATTTCACGAAAACATGTCAATGAATAAAACATAAGGACTTCAATAATAGACTACTACTTTATTTAAAAATATTTTTTTTACATATTTCTTTCAGTTGCGATCTTTTTGAAACAGGCACAGCATTGCTTAGGCCACGAGGTACCATCGCAATATTACAAAAATAAAATTATTATATCATGTACAATGTCTAGGTACTCGTTTGCACTTTAAATACTTCCGGCAGGTAAAGGAGATGCAGAAACCAGCCTCTAACGCTACAAGAACACCAATGGTGCAAAAACGTCGACATGGGAATGGTTGAGGAGGAAAAGGGAACCATTATAGAGTAAGCGTAATCACGTTGGATGAGGAGGAACATTCAAATTATCAACAAATGAGCGTGATTCGTCCGCAGTACATCGTTATACGACGCCTTAGGAGAGAATCCAGGTGGTAATGGTTGGTGTCAGTTGACCTCTTCACCAGTGGTGTCCATCGTGGTGGTAAGATCCATCGTCCCAGTGCTTGTAAGACCCATCGTCCCAGTGTCCGTCATGAGAACCATCATCCCAGTGGTTGTAGGAGCCATCGTCTTCACCGTGGTAGGATCCATCATCACCGTGATAGGAGCCATCGTCCCAGTGGTTGTGGGCACCGTTCCAGGCACCAGCGTGGTGTCCAGCCCAGGCACCAGCGTGGGCTCCGGCCCAGGCACCAGCGTGGTGTCCGGCCCAGGCACCAGCGTGGTGACCAGCGGCAGGGACATGGGCAGGGGTGGGTCCGCAGTAGGGGTAGTTGGGGCAGAGATGTGGGTCGACACCAGCGGGGTACTTGGCACCAGCTCCGTTAACACCGTGGGCACCATGGGCTCCGTGGACGGCAGCACCGTGGTGTCCGTATGCGGCGTAGGCGGGTGCGGCGTAGGGAGCCACTGCACCATGGTGTCCGGCAGCATGTGCAGCAACGACAACGTTGTCGCAGTAGGGGTAGTTGGGGCAGGCGTGGGGGTTGACACCAGCTGGGTACTTGGCGGCTGGGATGGCACCGCCGATAGCGGATGCCACGCAAAGGGCGAGGACGATCTGAAATAGATAGAAGAATTGGGTTCAGCTTCTTACCGGCTCAAGAGTATTCTTAGACTTTGCTTTATGGCGCTCCCGCGGACAAAGTTTACCTCACGGTATATTTTACAAAACGTACAGCCGCATCTGACCAAAACCCTTCATCGTGAGTCTTAAGTCGAGATTTTAACCCAAGAAATTTTTATTATCCGGTCAGCAACCCTGATTCCGCGGTCACCGTTGTCCGTCATCGTCAACAAGAACTGTTATTAGGATGATGAGCATAGGTAATCTGCTACAGAGTCAATATTTTATACAATAACTGTTTCTTCATGAAAATTTAATCAGTCAGACTCTGAAGTACCAACTCAACTGTCGTAGCAATTTTAACACCAACTCAATGGTGGAGTAAAAACTTGAAAT
The DNA here is from genome assembly GCA_963573305.1 of Pyrrhosoma nymphula. NCBI lineage: Eukaryota > Metazoa > Arthropoda > Insecta > Odonata > Coenagrionidae > Pyrrhosoma > Pyrrhosoma nymphula. The sequence continues at coordinate 93,006,813 of OY754339.1, forward strand.
TGAGACGGCTATTTTTTTCATATCTACATCGGATCACATTCCTCAGGAAGTTTCCGCACCAATTGGTGTCGTAATATATCTGGAATTAGATTTCTTTAAACCAAATGCATAGATGCCGTAAGTGTTAAATTGCATATTAATTTACTAAAAACAAGATAAACCCCATTAAATTAAAATCATTCCATCAGTGGAATAAAATGTGAAGCCATAAGTTTTTTCCGCACTGAATGATATAGCCTTCGATGATCTACACAAAAAATGACAGATTTTTCTAATTCATCTAAAATATGAACCTTCTTCCAAGTATGCGATGCAGCGTCTAATTTGATTTTTTTAGATTTACACTGTTAAAGAAGGAGACAAGTCCTTTTTGAGCTATCAACAGATATCAACGCCATCTCTCAAGCATGTTCATGAAAGTAAGGATAAAATATCTCCTATTTATATTACACTCGAATATAATAGCAGTCTCATTACAAATATTTTCATTGCTCTAATATCTGTACCTAATCCGTCTATGCATGCTATGGAGCGTCTAATTTTATCTTCTTTCAAGATTGACAATATTTTAAAATGAAGTTCGTCCACATACGATAAACATTTCCAGTTGATTTCAATTCTTTCTCTCAAAGTTTTATGTGAATTTAAAAGTTAAATACCTCCGAATTTGTTATCCGTATTACACTGGGTTATTCAGAGTACTAGTCAAACACTTTTCTTCCTATTATTTTAAAGCACATTAAAGAAGGATTCCAAACGAAAAGGAAGCTACTCCGTGGGCCTTTGAACAAAGAATTGAGGATAAAACTAGTGAAGCGCTATATATGGAGTTTGGCATGATATGGGGCGGAGACTTGGGCAGTTAAGAAGGTAGATGAAAAATGACTGGAAGCTCTGGAGATGTGGATATGGAGGAAGATGGAAAAAGTGAGTTGGAAGGATAAGGTGAAAAACGAGGAGGTACTGAGGAGAGTGGGCGAGGAAAGGACTGATGGAAACGGTTAGAAGAAGAAAGAGGAATTGGATTGGACGTACCCTGCGAAGAGATTGTATGCTGACGACGGGAATAGAAGGAATGGTGGAAGGAAAGCGGGGATGGGGAAGGAAAAGGAAGCAAGTTTAAGACAACATTAAAATAGGCAGAAGGTACGTGGACACAAAGCGCCTGGCTGAGAGAAGAGTGGAGTGGAGGAGAAGCCCATGAGAAAACCTGTCATCTGGAGCAGAAAAACATGAATGGATGGTTGAATAAAAGTAATGTGCTTCTTTGTTCGTGATCTCTGAGCAAGGATTTTTCAACGCTGAGACTCGAAAAATCATACCCCGTCTAACACCGTAATGCAAGTTCGATATTCCACTTTAGGGTTTTAGCGTATCCTTACCGTTCGGTAGACCATGGTGCTCTGCTTGGTATCCGTGTGTGGGGTCTTGGAGACAACGCTGTGCCTGTGATGAATTCTCCGTCGGTGGTGCTCTGTTTTATAGTATGTTGGCTTGGTCGCCACGCCCTCCCGCGAAGTTCCTTTCTTCGATCGATCACCAGGCCATTGGTTGGCCCTTTCGTCGCGGAACAGCACATGCACCGAGCGAAGGGGTAATGGGTGACCTCTAAATACCTCACAAAACCTATCCACTGTCATCACTTTCGTTCCCGGGCGTTAGCAATTTTCCACATTTTCACACCACTTTGTCTCTTAAAAAAAAAGAGATTCAAGAGTGCATAAAAACAGTTCTCCCTAATAATACCACTATCGCATACCGTTTCCGCATTGATTTAAGCAATTTTTGCCGGCCGTAATACTCGGGAGTGGAAGGTGAATGTTTGCACGCTCGTGTTTCAAGGTGCACGTGTCGATGTTTGCACCTGTTTGCGTTCCGATCTCGTGAAAGGGTCGTTTATTCACGAGGAACCCCGAATCAAATCTCTTCACCAAGGCTTCCTTATTCTTCACATGTCATTTACTTGAAGATTTGCTCTCTATTTATCAATGTCAACCTGAAGATTTCATTCAGCACTTTAAGTTGACATTTTTCCAAGAATATTTGGGATGACTTTTTTTGGAGATTTTTACCAAAAATATTAATGAAGTCTTCATGTATTAAAGCTAAATTATTTAGCTGCGTGGCTTAATAAAAAATTCATTTCCTTCAATAAATTGACAAATTCGAAAAATAATCAGCGAAAGCATTGTGGCTCTAGTTTGAAGAATGATGAATGGGTGAAAAAACTGATTGTGAAATGGCTGCATAGTGTTAGCGCCATTCAAGAATAAATCAATAATATTTTCAATTATTATTAATTTATTTTGTCATATTTATTATATTCAGCGGTTAAGAGGCATCATTTATCTCGTGGTACTTAAATTAGTAATTGTGATAGTTTTTTAAGCTCTAAACTTGGCTGGTTACATCCGCAAGTGTAAAATATAGCTGAAATTTTACAAATATCTTTGATTACATATTTTTTCATACCTTTATGTCCACGTTTTTATGAACAGCTCTTTCTTACCGAACATAATCCTTGTAACTCCTTCATGTATGCAATGGTGAGTTTCTGATTTCCTAAGAATAATACTATTTCCGGCACGCAGTGCTGGCCACGCCTAAGGCGCGTTAAAAATACACCGCCAACGGCAAATAATTTTTTTTTTAATGTGCTTGCAAATATAATTATGATCGTCTTAATTAACCAAGAGCTATAATCTCATCAATTATTTTTCTTGGAAGAACCTTTGATCAACATTATCCATTCTGCTTTCACAGTCGTCGACGGAATCTGGCCAAGTGAAGCTGACTTCCTCGGTGAATGGAAAGAAATAATACTGCGTAAGTAAAAACATTCGTCTGTATCCTCTGCGAAGTAATATGTTACGTCAAATTATATATATATGAAAATGAATAGCCTTGGTGGTGTAACTGGGAGCACACCTGACCGGCAATTGGGAGATCCGGGTTCGAATCCCGGCTAAGGTGAAATTTTTTCTGTCTGGATTTGACTCATTTTCATCTTCCCCACCAAACCCTGTGTTTGTCCTTTTATGTGTTCCTATCCATTTCCATTTCCTATGAATGAATGAATTTATTCGCGCCTTTGAGCGTCATGTTTTCGAATGATTGAGTATATGTATATATATATATATATATATATATATGTATATGTATATATATATATGTATATGTATATATATATATATATATATATATACATATACTCAATACTTATATACTTTAAATTATATATTTTAACCATTTTTTAATAAAAAGGATTGTAAAACATTTTTCACTATCATGTGTCATTTATTTATAGCCATGAAGATGGATCAATTAAGGTCTGAAACGTCGGTAGAAGTTAATATATATATATATATATATATATATATATATATTAACTTCTGCCGACGTATATATATATATATATTAACTTCTGCCGACGTTTCAGACCTTAATTGATCCATCTTCAGGGCTATAAATAAATGACACATGATAGTGAAAAATGTTTTACAATCCTTTTTATTAAAAAATGGTTAAAATATATAATTTACAGTTATTAAAAAGAAAAATACATGGACATATTCAAGATTGTTTCCTTTTTAACCTAAAATCCTATTATTTATTTTGACGTAAAATCTCCTGATATTTGCACCGAATAGTATACTCGTAAGAGGTCGAGAAATAAATACCATTTGAATAATATTTTAGTTAGACTGCTACAGAGCCTGTGGAAATAAATGTGGTAAAGGTATCCGTATATAAACTGGCTTGAAATATATACTTTCCTCACTCACTTTTCACTTTGAAGGGTTCATATTTTTAACGAGACCTACGATTCTGCAAGGAGTTCAAGTCGCCATGGACTTCGAGTTAGTAATCGCAAAATTACGGTTTCATTATCAAACAATTCAGTTCTCTAATTCAAACAATGTTACATCTCTTGTAATCAAACAAAATGAACCGGCAACAATTTTAATGCCTGAATGGGACTTCATTACATCTTAATTTTTTTTCTTAACGAAGCGAAAATTGGTAAGAATCGAAAAATATTTTTTTCTCATTATGTGACCATTTTCCCCCCTGGTCAAAACTGTTTAAGAAAAAGTGTTTATTTTGTTCTTAACTATTATATCATGCATCAATTTGAGTGAGTTATTAGAAATTACTACTTATGCATGCATTTAAAATGAATACTCATTTGTCCGCTTCACTTCAGTTGTCGTTAATGAATCTATAATGGCAGTAAATTCAATATGTCTCTTTCATTGATAATGCTCCCTAGCCATTTAAGTTCAAAATATTCAGCAGAAAGTTCATAATTTTAGTTATTTTTGTTTATCTGAAAGTTTTTATCATAATTTCCCGAGAAATTGGAAACATCACATTCAAGTTCATGGCATCTGGCCCTCATTTAGTATACATAATTAGGCTTATCAGTGACTGACTAACTCTGTAACTGTAAGATGGAGCCACAGTCACGAAAACGCATTTTAGGTCGTGTGAGCGAAATATTTCCCTAGTCATAATGGAGACCATATTCGAATTTTATATTTTAATTTCAGCTTCTGTAAGAAGTATGAAGTATATATTGTAATATTAATGGGGCAAAAATATTATCAAACATGGCAAAAATTCTCAGTAATTAAATACATATATCTACATAAGTCTCTAACTTGACTTATTTTTTCACACCGTACGGCTACATTTTTTGCGATTCTGTAAACGGTGAGTAGGATGCGGTGAGTAGGTGGTAATAGATTAATTTTTATAAATAGTCGAGAAAACATACAAACTACACATCGATAGTTATTTGACGAAATCTACGTGTTAAAAATTCCTAATTTGTTAAATATTCTCCCTCTGGAGCGCACTGCCGTAATCCATCCCATGTAAAATAGCTTGTATTTTCAGACAAATTGCTCGAAAAGTATTTCGGTAAGGGGTTAATATTTTAATATCATTGGAAGAAAGGGAGTTTTTTTCTTTAAAATGAGGTCAAATACATCAAATTCAAGGTGAAGTGATTTATAGCACAAGCTACGTTAAGCCATGTGAACCGCCTATTACTTCATCTACAAAATACCCTGCAAGCCACCTCAGGGGTGTGTGGCAGTGTGGTGTGTACTTCATTCAAGCGGTAGACCAGTGGTAAGGTGGTGGATTGTGTAGTGGATGTTATGGAGTTCGATGCCCTGGCGTGGTCATTATTTTCTTTTTTAAATAGTTTTTTTCGCTTATCTTTTTATATATTGTGCTTTCTTGATGGTAACTTCCATTAAATATATTTTCACGCAATTTCTTATTCTCTGAAGTGATACATTCATAAATTCCGGGGAGCTGAGCGAGTTAGATGGAGCCACAAATCAAAGCGTTTTCTGTATTCATAATCATTCTACTAACTAACTAAAGCAACTAACTAGTTTAATCGTATATTACTGGATAGTTCATTCTCCTTCAAGGTAAGTGATGCTCAACAGCATACACAGTTTTGAGCATCATAATAAATGCTCAATTGAAAACGTACATACATCCCATTCCTATCTTAATTAGAGCAAAAAATCACTTCACCTAGAATTTAATGAATTTGACCTCATTAAAAAAAGAACTCCCATCTTTTCAATGATATCAATCCCTTGACTAACCTCTTTTCTAGCAATTTGTTTGAAGATACAAGCCGTTTTATATGGGATAGATTACGATTTTGCGCTCCAGAGGGAGAATATTAAAAATATTAATAATTTATAACACCTCGATTTTGTCAAAACACTAACGGTTTGTACTTAATATGTTTTCCTAACTATTTTTTTAAAATTAATGTTGAAACAATGTTAAAACAGTATCGCGGACTAAAGTCGAGAAAACCAGTGTGATGGCAGTTCTACACGTTTAGATCTATTCGAAAACATCTTTAAATCTAAACTGGCTTGGTATTCTCCCGAGGACATCTCCATTAGCATGTACTATAACCGAAATGAAACCTGCCGGAATGAAGTAACCCGAGAACCTCTAAACATATGCCTGTGGCTACCACGCATGTAGTAACAATTCCCTCGATTCTCTTTGGAGATATTTCTTGATTTATCTGATACCTTCCGGCTTCTTGGGATCAGCATTGTGTAGTGGCCCACGCTGACAAAGCGATTTAAGATTATGACTGGTTTTTCAGTAGTATTTCATCCCGGTCCCTTTCTTTTAAGGCATAACCTTGAGGAGGGAATAGCTCCTCCTTCCCCCCCGCCCCGGGAAACCTTCAAATGGCTCAATAAAAACTAATAGCAAAGGGCACGAAGCATTAAAAGTAAATGAAGTAAAGAGAAAATTGGTGAATGAAATTACATCAAGCAAGAGAACCTAAAATACCGATTCAGTTCATGAAGAGAAGAACCATTTAATAACACACACAATAAAAATTAATATGCTCTCTGTTGATGAGAATGCGTATGAACATCTTATGGTTCGTTCTCAGTGTCATGTAAGGTTTTGCCGCGACCAATATTTGTGTACTTTCGAGGGCCTCGTTTGCAAAAACTATAAGGATTACAGATTATCTAAAACTATGACTGGATAGCCCGTTTCGTCGACTATTGGAAATAGTATGCTGCGAGCGTAGGGGGGGTTGCGACGTGATGTCACAGCGCATGCGCGTGGGGGTCTAAATTTGGGGTTGTGTGGGCACGGTGCGCGTTCAGTTCAGTTGTATCTCCGGAACGAGTTGATCGATTTTAGTGATCGAGGTGTCTACGGAGAGCTAAGAACGTAAGTTATACGTTAATAACACAAGAAATGTAACATTAACTTTGGAAAGCAGAAAATATTCGTTGCCATCGACCATTTGTTCATAGGTTAGCAATTTGTACTAATGATTTCGCTAAATAAATGTTATCTATAGCATAATTATCTTTCTTTCATTTCAACTTTCTTTCTGAAAAACAAAACAAAAGAATTTCTTAAAAACAAGAGTCACGAAATAATGATTCAACGGGAATATTAAGAATACTCCCTGTATTTTTTTATCACAATGTCTATTTTTTATTGGCTGATTTTTATTTTTGGTTTTTAAAAGGGTAACATTTCTCATGATTACAATAGGGTGGTGAGTTTTCAACTAATTATGAAAGGAAATATCATATTTTTTTACATGTTAAACGATTAATTTTCAAATCGTTCGAATCAAGTTCTGGTGCTGAATGCCAGTATTAAAAATCTTGAGTGGGAAATGTATTTCACCCTAAAGGATATTTAAAATAAATATCACTCTATGTGAGGCATTTTTCATTGTAACAGTTTAATTAGTAAGATAAAGTCAAAAATTAAACACAAATACTCTTTGGGGTTCTAACTCATGGCAACAAGTTGTAGTACCGACGAAAGCATACAGGATAAATAATTTATTTTCCATTTGTAAATTACTATTAAATGGTAAATACATGGTAAAGGCAACTAGTTGTATATACATAAATTCTCTTATCACACATTTTTACTATATAACAGTAACCCATTGCTGTAAATAAAATTTGTTATGTGCTCTACACACTTTTTTGTGGCACTTGTTGCCTTCAGTTCAATTTATAGCTATCTTCAATAATAGCACGCATATGCGGTTTCATACATTAAAAATTATATGCAAATAAATGAATCAAGACCTTCAAAGAGAATTAATGCATTCGCCGTTATGCATACAGTTAGAATAGACTAGATACAAGGTCTAAGCCATGCTTGATCTCTACATTTTCAAACCAGTTTTCAAGAAATAACAGCAAAGAAAGGGTGAATGTAAACGTAGAAATAAGCTTAAAAAGTATATTTAGCTTCTTAACGGTTACATAATGAGTTCATATTGAAATTATGGGATGAGTCATTCCATTTCCGAGAGAGAAGAGTGAAGAATAATACGAAATTGTTTTCTGCGAGAAAGAAGATTTATAAGGTGTAATATTAACGACCCATCACATTTTTGCAAGCAGCCATGTTCTTTGTTTATGTAATAACCCACAGTAGTTAATTATTATTATACTGGTCCACTGCTCACCATCAATTTGCTGGGGCTTAAAGCTTTCGCTGTTAAATTCGTATTCATCCGGATGGAAAATCTCATCCATTAACTGCATTTGTTTGGCTTTATCACAAATGCTAAAAAAGTTAAAGAAGAAATTTATCCATTGCGGATATAGTGGAGATCACTATAGTATTCAAAATCACTCAGTACGAGAAAATTATGCTGCTCTTAACAAAATTACCCTATTTCAATAACAAAATATTTAAAACTTTATACATAATTTTATTGAGAAACTAAACTTTTTAATTTTGGTGAATATTTGTCACATACTATGAATGAAACCTGAAATTATTTTACGAAGTGAAAAACCTGAATGTCAATGGAAATAATGATAAGTCATCGAGAGCAGGAAGAAGAAAAGAAAATATCATAGTAGATAGATATATGGTAGACAATCACGAAAAAGTGTAAATTTAATGCATTTTGAAAAATGAACTTTATAAGAAATGCTGGATAACTAACGAGTAAAATGAAGTGAACTTGAGCAAAGAACAAAAGGCTGTAAATTTTAACAAATAAATGCAAGGAAAAATTTACTGGTAAAAAGTACTTTAAGAAAGTTCGAGACGTCATATACGGTGGGCGGCATAATTTTATCATGCTAACTAGGTGCTGAGACACGTGTATGATAATATCCTGGGATCTTTAATAGGGGATAGGGAGACAGAAAGGTGAAGCTGGTAATAAAACTGAAAATGAAGGTTGAAGTCGGCAGTTTCCTCTCACAGTCCGATCAACTTAAATGTTGGAGGAAAAAACCACGGGAACTTTTCTTGTCTTTTATTACATAACCCTTTCAGTTAGAAATTTTTTTCCATGGTAGTAAAAATTATTTTTCGTTTATTTTATGTTAATAACTGTGTAAAGAACACATTTACTAAACATTATGGTCACTGGTGATACAGTAATTTTTTTCTTTATGTCCATTTTAATGGACAAAATTAGTCAATGGGTATTCTTCTTCTGTACGTACAAAATCACTTCTAAATATTTAGAAACTCGTTTTAGATGACATTTATTGTCCACAATTAAATGAAAACATTCCAATCTCACTATAAACTATAAATATATTTGTTTATTGACGACCACTGTACAGTAAAAAGTATAAATACTTTATTTATTGTGGTATTTTTTGAAACAGTTTTTATTTTTTGTGAGACAAAGATGGCGATTTTATTATCCACAACAGACATGAGTCTTACCAATGCCTTTTTCAAGTTTACACCTTGGTGCCTCCTTTACGCCATCCATTTCAGGAAAATGGTACATGGCATCGTATCGGACGGACTGAGAATGGCCTCTTTGAATCCTGTCTTTGTATCTTTGAACATGGTGGGTTGTCACCGGTGCTTTCTGGTCGACCCCTCTTCTTTTCAGTTTTTTTGTGATTGTATCAGTGATTCAGCCACTTCTTCGCGGAAGTGAAGCAAATCGAGGCAACCCATTTTCCACGACTTTTGGGACTGTGCATCCAACGTGAATAATAATATATCAATACTGAACAACTCATTTTGGGGTAGTATTTCAACACATTAAGATTCCTGCTAAATTATTATCGTTTTAAGACTTGTAGGAATATTCTCATGAAGATGTGACATCAATACCTTAGGGTTGATTATTGTAACCACAAAGTTTCTAACATTTTTATAAGCTAGAATATGTCCGTGATTTGACAAAGAAACTAACAAATTCCATTTTATCATCAAAGGAAATCGTACAAAGACATTTGATTGGTGAAGAAGTATTCACTCATTCGCAGTACGATTAACCCAAAGGCCTGAAAAGAAGTTAAATGGAAAAAAGAATTGGGAAGGAAAGTCATAAGTATTTGATTTGGTTTTGGTATAGTTATTGCTGAAATCTGCTCTTGTTCAAATCGTAATTAGTGATGTGGAAGAATGAATTCTTTGATCTCGGTCTTCGTCAGTGAATTATCATTTTTTGTCACTTTCCGGTGTCAAACTTATGTAGAGTGGGGTAAAATAATACCCGTAGTGTCAACCATAAACTTTGGATATTATTCTAGTGAACATTAACTAGTGAATAACCCCTCAAAATAGGGCGGCCGTTTCTTTTATTGTGAAGTTCCGGAGTATCCCAAGAAATTCTGGAGTCCTAAGAATAGATTCCCCAGTCACATCAGTATACCATCATATCTCTCATATGGCTGTGAAGCCTGGTGAATAGCAGTTTCAGTGAAACTAGATTGGAAGTAATGGAAATGTTGCGTTATAGAGACATGGGGAATAGGTAATGAACGGAGAGATTAGCCAAATAAGGAGTTTCTACGAAGTGTTGAGGAGAAAATATCTTTGATGGACCGCAACTGGGATTTAACATTTAGTTCCCTTGTACCCTCATAAATTGCCACGGGAATCAGTAAGTCTGGATAGTTTAGTGGCCCGCGCATTGGCACGGTAAGCCAAACGTCTGTGGCTCGATTGCCAATTTCTACGTAGTTTTTACATGCAACAAAATAACAGATGTAGAAAAACTTACACAAGGCCTACAGAAATATTATAGAACAAAATATTGTTACATTACTGAAAAACCTTATGTTAAAAAGAACAATATTCCCTAGCGTATTGTCTACGTAATCTTCATAAAATATATTTATATAAAACGTAGATTGTAATTTTTCACTGCAACTCTTTTATTGTAATTCTGTCTTACCTTCTGTATGTATACCAGGTGACATATTATGATGCTCAGATGTATTTTGTAAAAAGGTTGATGTTGTGAAGCCAGTTACTGTACACAGAGGGACATAATGCTCTCAAACACGGACCTAGTGCAATGCACATAACAGTGCTAATAATCATGGCTTCTATGGCAATCCGAAACAATGTTACAAACTGTACTTTATGATGTGAAGTTTAATGATTTTAATATTTTTATTCTAAGGAAATTGACGTGTAGATATGTTTTGATGACAACCATGTTGAAATGTTTTGATCTATCTAGTATGTATAAGGTGCGTTACTGGTGACCTTCAGTGTATATTTCTAGCCCTGATGATAGAATATAGTAGATTTCGAAATGTTGGTGAAGAATAGTAGTGGTTTGTTATTCCGACCTTACCTCGAGAAAACTCATTCCAATTTCTACGTATTTCATCGCCATATTTGCGGCAGGCTTGAATGAATTCTTACGCCGGGAAAGTTATGAAGGATTTTACTTTGAAGACTTAAATTTGAATGAAATGGTTGCATATAGTAGGAGAGTGGAGTGGAGAGCTGTACTAAAGCAATTTTTATTTTATTTTTTCTCTGCATGAAGTAGTATCTCATAGCATTCATAAATTAATGGTTTTATTAGCATTAAAAAAGTAGTTGTCTCTTAACCAGTGTTCTGCATGTTTGAATGTTCATTTTCGTAGCACTCTCCCAGTTTCTAGTTTTACTACGCACTGTTCTCGTGACTGCTTTTTGGTTTGCGCCTAGTGGCTGGGGGAACGTGCGAGGTCCCGATTTGAACTGGGACGAGTGCTGCATGCCTGGTGTGGAATCACCCCGTGCCACACACCCTAGTAGTGGCTTGCACGGTACTTCTTATACGTAGATGTAGATGAATCGTTGGATTGATGACGACTGGTGATGGAGACTATTTTTCAAGACGTTTTGTTAAGGTATTATAAATTTTGTTGGTGATTTTTATTTAAGTTTTACTCACTTTGATCATTTAGGTTCATAATAAATCACTCATTTCAACGTGAAATGGAGATTTATCAGTGACGTAAACTATGGAATGTAATTTACATGATTATTGTCTCATTCAGTACTCACTGGGTGGTTTTGAGAGACATTCATCGACGTGCTTGAGTGTCCGGCTCGTGCAGTTTAGATCTCAGCCCTCTTGATTTTATGACGGCGAACCCTTGAGAGTCACCAAGCAGTTAAACGCGTGGACGAAGCTTGTAACGATGTCCGTACTCTTTTAAGCCCTAATTAAGCGCCACTTAATAGCGAACGCGTTTGTTTTATGCTATCGTTGGGAGGCTGCCTCGCCGCACTTGTATTAAAAAAAAGCAGTTTGTGGGGACGAGAGCTATCTAATGGTCGATTGAGCGAACAGATATGATGAAACGAGAAACTTATAAATTGGATGACGGCGTCTTGTTGCGGACGGCCCGGAGCGGTTCCGCGCCATTTTTGGGAGCGTTATTACAGAGTGGGCAGGGAAGCAGTTGCCGTGTGACGATGGTGGGATTAAACGAAAAGCCGGGCGGCTGTCACTATGGAGGACAACCGGAACCCTTATATAGAGCGGGTCACCCATCTCTCCCACCCTACCTTCCCCTCTCCCTCGTTTCATCTAAGTTCGTGCGAGTCTTCTAGATCTCCATCGGAGAAGACGGATGACCTTCGGATCTAACGACAAGCCGAAACCCTTTGTGTCCGATTCCATTAAGAATTTCGTGTTGCGGCGGTAATGGCCAGGGAGAGCTTCATCCTTTGTCTAACCCAAGCCAAGGACACCGAGCCACGATAATGGTATGCAAGGAAGAAAAGATACGGTTTTTTCATTTTCCGCCACCTCGCCCCGGAAGATGCTGTGACAAAATGGTGGAGTAGTCTTCACTCAACCCGCAATTTCAATCTGGCAAAAAAAACCTTGGGGAAACGATGGCGTTCTTCGCCGATGGATTTCATTGGTATTCATCCCGTGGTCCAATCTCAGTCGAAAGTCCATGCCCCCACTCCAAGAATTCAAGGCTTTGAGTTCTTGTTGTGTTTAATCACCGGCATCGCACTCTTGGACGCGATCAGTTGATTCTTTGCGTGGAAAAGTACATCACACTTTAACTCAACAAGAAATGTGGCATTACATTTCCATTTTAGTCCCTAAAATGGCGTACTCGAGCAAGGTAAATGGTGTTAAAAGGCCGCAGAATAGAGCTAAACAGTGCATTAGCAAGCGTAGGTAGTTTATGTTGGGTCGGAAGCATGCTTAGCACCAACGTATATTTATTCCATCCCGGTGGTGCAGTTAATGCACATCCTATAAAGTGATTCACTCAGGAATGCATATTCTCATCTTCCCAAGGACAAACTTCCTCACGTTATGAGAACGGATTTATCTTGTCTTGCTTAATGTTCATGAACCTCTCCTTCACTCAACTGGATATATCGTGCTAAAGTGAAATTTTAAATTCATATCGAAATGTATTATTCCATCCCGGTGGTGCAGTTAATGCACATCCTATAAAGTGATTCACTCAGGAATGCATATTCTCATCTTCCCAAGGACAAACTTCCTCACGTTATGAGAACGGATTTATCTTGCCTTACTTAATTTTCATGAACCTCTCCTTCACTCAACTGTGAAACGTGCTGAAGTGAAATTTTAAATTCATATCTATATGTGTTACATAGTGAAAGCTTTAACTAGATTTAAATCTGTTCATATGTATAAAAAGAATGTATGTCTGTCTGTTTTTCCTTTAATGCAAATCTACAGTTTTACTCCGATTGTGCTGAAATATTGCAAACTAATAGTTCAAGACAGGAGGAAAATTATAGGTTATTTAAAAAGATCTCAGGGCCACAAAAGTTCTCAAAAAGGGAACCTTTTGTGGTCTTCGTTACGTACTGGATTTTGCGCAGTGTCTTCATTTTTTGCTTTTTAAAATAACTTTTGCTTAAGATGGAGGATTTGATTCTTTTAATCAAATGACTGAAAGAACGAAGTTCATTCTGTCAATTATCGTTTCCAACTCGTATTTGTCTAAAAATCGCGTTTTTAACTGCAAAAACGCACATTTGTCTCTGAAATCAACAATAGCATATTTCCTTGACCGCCAGATTTTGGTCTTTCACGCATTTTAAATTCATCTTACTTAGTTAAGTTGATTAGGAATGCTAGGAATTAGGTTATTTTGCAATGGTTTATTTTTTTGCTTTTAAAAACTTCTTTCACTGAAGATAGAGAGTTAAAATTTTTTTATGAGATACCCGAATTTTTTGCAATCGATTCTCCTCTTATATGATGAGTTATGAAGGAAGTATGATTCCGAGCAACGCCGGGTAATTCCCGCTAGTAGTTTATAAAGAGAACTACGACAATGATTTCACGGGGGAAGTATTTCCAACCTGGGGTACGCATTCCCTTAGGTGTGGACAATTGGTTATTTGGGGCACACGAGGAAAGCTAACAGGTAGGATGGTAACACAGAAATTATCAGACTGCGAGAGGTCCGATTGATCGGGGTAATTTTCGGGGAAATAGAATGCCAGTGATATGTAAGTCGAAGAAAGGTTGGGAGCCGCTGGTTTAGGGTTAAAATTCAGGAGAAGTCACTTTGAATATATCCTATTCATAATTCTAAAAATTTTATCTTCCATTATCCATTTCTTTCAACAGAAAAATTCATGTATAGGTAAACTACTGGAAATTATGATTGTAAAACGTTAAGTATACTCTATTCCCCATCTCTACAAACGTACAACGTAGATGGGGTGAATATTAAAAAGATTAGGCCATTTTTACCTTTTTATGCAATTAAAAACGTGGGCATGTTACAATTTTTATGAGGTAGTGAAGAATCCTCAGCTGTGTGTTTTGAAAGTAAACACGTTTTGCGTAATTTAGGTTCATACGAAGAAACTGTTACCGTTGAAATACACCACGTGTAGGAACGCCAGAAGGGAGATATTCTTCATAATTTTAGTTCTTTTACGTATGAGTGTACACACTGGGTTTCATTTAATGCATTAAAATATTTGGGAGAGATTTCTAAATCACGTCCTCTAGGAAGACTGCTACAGTTTAAAAAATTGTAGCCCGAGGAACGAAAACGCTTTCCTCTTCTTTCTTACGCCTTATAATTTCCATGATTAATATTTCCTCGAAGCCCGTTAATTGATCAATTCTATCGCTCATTTTCCTCCTTGCAAGGCCACATGGATGGCCGGAGTTTGTGATCGAGATTTGAAAGCAGTCCGAGGGAAAAATGTCTCAAAAAGGATGAAGGAATGTAAATAATATTTTACTCCAAGTTAACCAAGGCCAAGTATGAGAGTTGTCTGGCTCCAAAGAATTCAAACCGGTGATTATAACTAACTCCAAAACCAGCCTTTACGAGCCCGGACGCAACATCAAAGGGCGTAATTGCACTCCCTATCTCCTCGGAGACAGAGCTCCAAGGAGAGAGGTATATTTCCGCGCAAAATTCCAGCCGCAGGCCTGACCCCATTCCCTATTTCTATCTCCTTCACCTTCGAGCGTGATATATGGAATCCGTTTGTAGACTTATCCTGGCGAAGTTTCTTGCGCCGACCGCGTGCCTGGTACATGCAAGCATTCTCCGTAGATATTCCACTTGCAGTGAATCATTGTTGTCAAACGAGGGATTCCAACCATTTCATTGGAATTGGACGCAGGTTTGTGCCACCTAGCGTGATCTTGGCCCGCTTGCTCGTTTTAACGTGGAATAACTAGATTGACCGACGCTATTTACTCACTAGCACTAATTGCTGAATGTCCTCACCAATCAATAAATTCGGATAGACTGTTCTTTAACTTCAAAGTATAATTCGTGCCCGAGTGCATACGGATAAAATGGATGCCATTGCATCTATGAAATAAGGTGGAAAGTTATTTTGATTCTATTATTGTTATAAAGCTTCTCCATCGTTTCATAGTATTAATAATATGAAAATCATCCTAGAACATATAGTTAAATTTAGTGATATTTTTATGCTGTTGATATTACATATTTCACAAGTATCTGTAATGATTTGAGCGTATGATTTTCCATGTAGAACGTACGCAACATACTTTAAAAAACTTAAAAGTTTATTAAAATAGGTATACTATTTTGAATAGCATTATGTTTTATACTATCATCATAAGAGTGATTTTAGTCCCTATTGTAACACGTATTTCATTTCGTTAGTCATTTAGTAGGAAAGAACGGGATATGTTTTTCTTTGTAATGCTGATGTTCGATTAAGAATCATGACACTTGCTGAGGTGGCAATAATGCTGCAGCTGAAGAAGTTATTCTACCCAATTTTTCTACTGTCCTTGTAACAACCGAACTTCTTGTGCACCTGCCATTGACCTAAATAAAATTTTGTGAAAAATTCGTAAAAAATCAAAAGCTCGTGGCCTCATCTAGTCTCCGGATTATAAGAATTCAGGTGTCCTTGACATTTGTAAGTGTGGCAAGAATTTGAAATATCATATTTTTTTCCACAAAATAGGAATTACTGGGGGAAAATCTCTATCTTTCCAGACACTAGCGATCCATTTTATAAAAGAAAACTGTTTCTGAAATTCTAAAGAGTCTACGTTTCCATGGGTGACATTTCCGCCTCTGAGAGCGGTGACTGGTATCTATCATGGCCATGGCCATCTGCTATTGTTCCGAGCATAGAAATAGAGAGTTAACCTCCCATGATTCCGAGCCACGCCTACCTAGGGCGTGGGGTGTGGACCTTTAATCGTTTACGGTTTCCGCTAGATTCCCAATGATACATCATGCCTCCCGGAATATAGTGGCCTACTTCTCGTATTATAAATTCAGCCTAACGATGGTGAGAGTTTGTGAATCCCTACACAAGATAATTTATAGCAATACAATACAAAACGAAAGACAAAAGAAATAATTTTATCTTTTTTTTTTCCCAAGCATAATTATTTTCTGCGTGATGCATAGATATTAAATGTTCATAAGAATCAAAAGCTTTTAATGTGCATGGATTTTTTTGTGATGAAAATCGGATTACGCAAAATCAGTGATTTGAAATAATTTAGTATGTTTAATTCCATTTTCAGAAATGCTAGTGAAATAAATTGCTACGGAATCAAATTAAACTTTTCTGAAAATAAACGAGGTTCAGTTATTAAGGCAAGGAATTTTTCGTTATCTACACTAAGCTTCTTGTAGGTTACCTATGGCAACTTTAAACGTGTTTTAAGTGAGATTCGTAATAAACATTTCCCAAGAAATTTAAAAAAACGCTTCATGTAAAGAATAAAAGACTAGTACATTATTTCTTAATGGAAGGTCCGTAGATTCATAGGATCAAAACATAAAGGCAGCGGAATCCGGCAGATCAGAATATCTCTAGAATTATAAATATGAGAATGGCATTGAAAT
Organism: Pyrrhosoma nymphula; assembly: GCA_963573305.1. NCBI lineage: Eukaryota > Metazoa > Arthropoda > Insecta > Odonata > Coenagrionidae > Pyrrhosoma > Pyrrhosoma nymphula. Next base: position 93,023,966 of record OY754339.1, read on the forward strand.
AAAAACACAAAGGGATTCTGGTTAAACCTTGAAGGTTTTATTGAGATGAGCACCAAAAATATTTTGGCCCAATTTATATGCACATTTGTAGTTATGTGAATACATACATGAGATGAGCATCACAGCAAAGCTTATGTATCAGCCACGAGCATCCATTGCACTTTTACAGATAATTAATTGAAAATAATTAACAGTATGCATGTACAATGAATGGACACTCGTCTGCCAACGTCGTCCCCTCCAGTGTGAGGTGAAATAGGAAATAGGTGCGTGAGCAGGAGCGGTCCCTCAAGAGGTTCCGTCCCTTCAGCCTTTTCTGTCACATCTCCTTTCCGCACGCAGGGTGCCTTTAATCAGTCCTCGTCCTTTCACAGGAATCGGCCGTCGTCGGGTTGACAAATTTAACTGCAGTAGGGGTAGTTGGGGCAAACGTGTGGGTCCACGCCGGCTGGGTACTGGGCTGCGGCGGGCTGCGCGGGTGCGGGAGCAGGGGCATTCCAGTTGCTGTGCACGGCGGGTGCGGCATAGTTGTTCTGAGCAGCCTGGGAGCCGGGCCAGCCACTGAGAGACTGGACGGCCCAGTTGGTGCCGGGACCGGAAGCGGGTGCGGAGTAGTGGTTCTGGGGTGCAGGAGCGTTCCAGTTTCTCTGGGGTGCGGGTGCGGCCCAGTTATTGGCGGGAGGGGGTGCAGCGTAGTTCTGAGGTGCAGCGTAGTTCTGTTGAGCGGCGTAGTTCTGGGGAGCGGCAGGGACGTGGGCAGGGGTAGGTCCGCAGTAGGGGTAGTTGGGGCAGACTCGGGCGTCGACTCCGGCAGGGTATCCCTCGGCGGCCCTGGGGGCAGCGGGGGCTTGTTGTGCGTATGAAGGATAAGATGGGGCGTTGTAAGGAGCGGGTTGGGGAGCGGAGTAGGGAGCGGAGTAAGGAGCGGCGTACTGTGGCTGGGCTTGTCCTGTGAGTCTAGCAGCCAGGGCTACGTTGTCGCAGTCGGGGTAGTTGGGGCAAACATTTGGGTCGACTCCGGCGGGGTACCTGGCGGCCTGAGGCGCTGCAGTGCACATGACGGCGACTGTGCAGAAGATGAGGGCGACCTGGATGGAATGAGAAAAAAAATTCGTAGATTATTCCTTTTCTTTGATTATTACTTAAATGTAGATATATTCGTAAACCGAATAATATTTCACATAAAATTAAACTCATTACAATTTACGGATATTGTTACCAGTTCCAATAAATTCTCGACTTAACTACGACGAAACTATGTCTCAACCTCTATGAAATACCTATAATATCTAAAAAGTTTCTTTGCCTCATGCATTAAATGATTTCACAAATTTGAACCTCAAGTTATTGAATATCCCCATTTAAAAGGACGCGGGAAATTAATATTTTTCATCAAAATATTCAATTTAATAAAATAAAATTTGCACTCCTCTAAAATCAATGGAAACTCATGTTAACAGGCAAAAGAAAAAAATATGCAAAATATAAAGCACAATTTTCTGTCTTGAGTTATCACTATTCTTTTTGAAGAAAATATTCGCATTCTAAGCGTGATTTACAAGGAGACTTTAACGAGGGTTAGTTTGCCATCTACAGGAGACTTCAGTGACCGAGGAATGTGAAAACTTCGGAATCTGGAGGATATTCACGGTTCTCAGACACTGCAACGTTTCTGTGGCTAAATCGAACACAGTTTCTAGGGCGTTGAGTGAAGCACTCAACTTCCTGAGGACCATTGGTGAGTTAGCCGTCGATAGGTTTGCAGCAGCTGAATAACTGACCAAGTGGATGACCAGTGAAGATTTCACACACGTCTTAAGCTGGGGAAGAACTAAAATGTATTTTAAAAACCAATGTCCAATATTCTAAAAATGAATATATGCTGGCGTTTTCTAATTGTGTCAAACCCTCCTTAAACTTCACACCTAGCATAGAGATAAAACTATACAACGAAGGAACAACACTGTGCAGGGGAATATCCAATTAGGTCCAGCCACCTTTCGGTCTCCCTTACCGATTTGGCAATCATGGTGACGGCTTGAGGGAATCTGCGACGATGGCACCGTGGCTTGAAGCTTCGCTGATCTGCTGGTGAATACGGACATCACACCCCGTTTTATAGCCGGGATCCTACTCCAGCCCCGCCCTTCTCTGACGAGCCCCCTTCCTCCCCCCTCCCCGCCCCTCTTCTTCACATCGATCACCACGGTCGGCGACCATCGGGTCTCGAACCCTTTAAGAGACTCGTGGCCTCCAAACTGCCGTCCGGAACCCCTTCCCCTACTTGTCCCCGCCTCTTTGCCCGAGCCTATCCTTCCGCTCACCCCATCTTCTTCGAGTCCCGCCTCTTCCTCTCCTCAAAGATTCCTCTTCCCCACTCTCCCCGACCACCCCAACTCCCACCCACTTCTTCTCGGTTTCTCATTTCCACCTTCGGACCTCCCCACCCTCATGCGTGGCCGGACCAGATTTCTTTTTTTCTTTCTCTCTCGTTCGCCAACCGTATAGGTATTACTTTTTTTCTTTCAGGGTTACTCAAAACTTCCGGAGAGCTCAGCTGTCAATCAGAGAGACCTCGCTACGTGTCCCATATTTTTTTATCGTCATCATCATCATCATCATCATTCCGCAAGATTTAATTAAGGAGTGGTACCTATGCCTTCCATCACAACGGGAGATTGGAGCAGCTACACGGTGGGCTTTGGAATATTAAAATTTTTAGTGATTTTGTTTGAAACAACTGTTTGTTCTCCCGTTTAGAAAGCGCCGCAAGTATTAGGGCGTTTTAAGAGGCAAGAGTTTATGTTGAATTAAGACGTGCACAGCGAAGAATGGCAAGATAAATAAAGAAGTCGTCAAGAGAGGTTTATTTTTTTCGTCGGTCTTCGACTGAGAAAGCTAGGATAGAATCACTATTGTACCTTCAGTCTCAATTTAGACTATATCTTTTAATGAAAAATTGTGTACTTTTCCACTTTATTTAAAAACTGCGATCGGTTTCACCTTAATGAGACATCTTAGGCCAGAAGATGTCTTATTAAGGTGAAACCGGTCGCAGTTTGTAAATAAAGTGTGGAAAAGTACGAAGTTTTTTAAATCAAAATGGATATCTATCACTTCCACGAAGTTAAGCCATAAACAATCAAATATGTTAATATTTTAATTTAGCTCCATGATCTCCTGTTTTCTGGCAACTCCAAAAACATTTTGGGGAATCCGGCACTCCACAGTCGATTAACTCATGAGCATTAAATAAAAGAATTAGACTGACGGACAGGAAGGATGGAATTAATATTTTTTCCGCGAAAGACTGCACGGCATAATATATAGTCCGTAAATAGGTTGTTTAACTGGTGGCCTAGTGAGTGAAATTGCGGAGTTAAGCTTTTCATTAACTGGCTTACTAGTATGAACTGTGTGTCTTGCATACTTGCCTTACTTTGAAACATCCTGTATGCATGTGTATACTTGAATAATTTACTGGCACTGTATTTTCTAAAACTTTGGTAGCATGTAATGTAGCTATTGTTGCGTATAAGGTATCAGCCATTTGCCGCACATCTTTTAGGTTATTTTAAGGTTATTTTACTAGTACTGTTCAGCTGTACACAAAACATTATAGGACTCAATGAAACCAAATTCAAGTTGGACACTCAATCGCGGTGGTTCCAGTTATTTCTGGCCACTTCAACTATCCTCATGGTCAAGGGCAAGCTCTGTTCCCGTCCGCCATTTAAAAAATTTATCGCTGCAATGAAACGCCCACGTCTTTCCAACTTTGGCGTAAATGTCACGTGACATTAAGTGCTTCTCGAATTCTAAGTTGGTGTCATTGCATCAGAAAAAGACGCCCTTCTCAATGTATGACATCACATTCGAAAGAAACTCTTCACTCTAGATGTTATCAAATAGGAATTTCAAGGCATATGCTTTCGGAAAACGTACCTTGAACGAATTTTCAGTAAGAAAGCTGGAAGAGTACGCAACAGTTCAGTTTTTACTTACGCAATTACGTCATTCATTCCCTCACTTTAATGAGCACTGAGTAATTTTCGGAGACACGATCGCCCAAAAAGTGTGCGAAAGGAAAAGTACTTCCCTCTTTCAGATTCAGAAGGATATTAATCTCCACATTAGCACACCCCTGTTAAACCTCCGAAAAATATTGTTTTACGATATTCGTAAACTTTTCGCCACATTTATATTTTTTTTGAAGTCCTTTTCTGGACATGTTTATATTCACGATTACGCTTGATGCTAGAAAATTTTGTAAAAGTGAACTTTGCACACTTTGGAAATATTTTTTGCAGTACTAAAACTGGATCTTCTGCTTGGTTTGTCTAAAATAGCATTTTTTAAAGAAAAAACAACAAAACTCAGCCAGATCAAAGTGGGATGAATTAAAAGACATTTTCTCTCTCTCTAAACAATGGCCATCTCACGCAAATTTATATCTATCATGTATATTTCCTGTCTGATAATATTTTTTAAATATATATAATAAATAATCAGGAGGTTAGATGGAGCAATAAATAATCTCTGATGTCTAACAGATTCGTAAATGTCAATAAAGTTCCCAAAATGTTATATTAAAATCCAAACACAATTTGGTAGAAATGAAAAAGCAACTTGGTTTCCATCATCAGATGACACCACTGTGTCGAAACATGTCGTACACAGAAAATAAATCTGTGGAAGGAAACCAAGTTACTTTTTCAATTGTGAAGTTCAACTTCCCCATAGTTGAGCTTGAAACTATGGAAAAATTTGGCAGGTTATTCAAGCTAACAATCGGTATGAAGCTGAAATGATATATATATATATATATATATATGTATTAGGATCCCTCAAGGTTTAGCTTTCAATGCTGAAAATGCATTGATTGACACATAGATGTCCATTCAGGACTCTCAGAGGGTGACATGCAGGAAAGCCATTAGGTTTACCTGACTACCAACCTGAACCATGAGGCTCAATGACTGCATTTTTGTATTTTAATTCACCAACATATGTTAATGTTTAAGTGGAAATGGGTACACCAGAATAAATCTCTCATAAATATGTAAATGCTTAGTGAATGACGCAAGCCCTGAGATTATATATGGAACACAATTTTATTGTAAGCGAAGGTTTCCTTCAACTTTGAGAACTCTTTTTTTTTAGTCTCTCCACACGGCGCAAATTTACGTCATCGATAATTACGAGTTTACGACAAAAATATGCAAAACTAGTGTTCGGGAATCGATAAAAGCCGTGAGGTTTCACTTTCAAGAGAGAGGTGTGTAAACTCACTTTCGCCGTGAGTTATGGCTCCGGTAATGTGAAGGTTCACCGATGATCCACGCGATCATAAAGTGTTCATGAACTGCCCTCAATTTTGCTATGAGTCATTGGTATTCGAGGATACCCATTGCTACACGTGGGAACTCAACTTTAATGGAGCTGCATGAAGTGTATTCACATCTTCGGTACTAATTTATGAAGATGGAATTTTACCATGGTTTACTGCTTGACCCTCACGTTAGTGTAATTTAAGATCCGGCACGCCCATCTCAAAAAGTGCGTATATATCCCCCGTATAACATGTCAGCATTTTATCCAGCCGTGGGCCATATTGTCCTACTGTACTGAAGTACCAACCGTGTATTATTTCGGATCGTGAAAAAAATTGGATTCAATTCTAACTTTGGCGAGTCAGTTGTCCAACTGGTATTCGAAATGGTTTTCCCCTTGCCAGTGTTGTTGGTTCCCCTTGCCATTTTCTGGTGGTTTTCCGGTCAGAAAAACTTGTTCCGTTGCGAGGATTTTATATAGCCCACATGTGAAGACGTATTGGATATGCAGATAAGGCATATCTTGTCCCTTAGGAGACTTCAATCTGAACTCCCTTATAAATTAAAGACACTCCTTTTATGGGGACTTGATATTTTATTTTTTTAACTTCCTCGCATCCACTGCAGGAAATATATTCTAATAATTTTCAAAAGCACATGATATACACTCCATTAATTCAGATTTTTCATTTCGTACACATTTCGGGAGTTTTTAGCCAAAAAATAAATAAAAATAGTCCGCAAAAAGTATTCAGGAGATGAGTTTTCTCTCAAAGGCTTTCGTAAGATTTCGTCATTTTCTGTTTCAAAATCAGAAATTCTAACTTGGTTAGTCATGTATTTTCTATTAATAGAACCGTATACCTTTGATTTCTGTGTTTACTTTTTACCCTTCTAAACACTACAAGAGCATGCAACTAGCCGTTACAGCGCTACAGTTATTGAAAAAAGTTATTGCTTTATTTAACTCTGCGATATCTTATCCGTGGTTCTGTAGTGGTCATAAATTGCGTGTGAGAAATAGGACCATTCAAATCCCATGAGTCTTAGTGCCTGCCTCATTGATTTCATTTTGATATCAAATCTACTGGTGTAATGTGGGAGCCTAACATTTTTGTATTGTCAGATGTAAATTTGGGCTAAAGCCACTCAATTACTTCGTTAGTGGTTGTGAATAATACATCTCTTCATTTGATTAATGACCTCTTTTTCCATCATCAAAAGAGCTGTTAGGTACTGTACATGTTGAAATCACAACAATAATTGTGTTAATCCACTAATTACTAATTGTAAATACCTAGGTTTTGAAGTAGGACGTACCGACCAGTGACCAAGTGAAGTAGAAGGCATTGACTAAGTCGCGGAAACAGTGAAGTGCCGGTTCCTGCTTTGCGTATGATATGGATGATGCTCATAATGAGTTGCCGATAATAGTAAAACTATACATTATTTATTTGACTGGAGTTAATCGATCATCACATTGTTGTTATTGTGCTTTAAAGCTGGAAACATACTCATCGATCATGTATCGGTGCCAAATTACTCAAGATAATAAATATAATGACGCGTATGAAACATTTATTTATAGTTTTATTTTAATACTCAATGATTTATTGGATCAATTCTTAGCACTTTCATTCCAAAATCATCATTTAAATACAATTTTATTTATCTATTCACGAACAAATTAAGGCGAAAGTGCGCCTAACTTTGCTGCAAGATCTAAAAAAAAGAGAACGTGTGCCTACCAGAGCCTAGCTAGTGCCTACCACTCAATCGCAAGCGATTCTCTTGCAATGCAAGCAGATGGCATGCGATTTGGTTGTTCAAGAGGAGAAATTAACCGCTAGCCTGTTCCGACGCCGGGAATGTCATCGTGTGTACAGGGGTTATGGGAAAGTGGTCATTATTCTGGGGACGGGGAAGCTGTTAGTGTCTGATTGGAAGTGAGAGAGGAAGGAAATAGATGCAGTAAGAAAAAATGAAGGACGGGAAAAGTAGCCAACGAAAGTTGCTGATTAGTCTACAAATTTATTAGAGTAATCTTGCTACATGCGATGTAGCAAGATTACTCTTTGCGATAACTCTCATGCGAATAATTTGGCTGCAAAACATCCTTAAAATCCTTTAGGAACTTAACTCAGGCATAGACTCATGCACTGGTCTCAAAGGTCAACCGTTCATTTTCCCTCAATTTAATGTGCGTCTAATGGTTATACACCGTTATTTCCATTCCATATTTTCCTCGCAAAAATAGGCCCGGCCTTCATTTCGCCCAAAAATTCAAATATCGTGTATAATCTAGGAAGGAAGGTCATAGTAAGTCCCACCGCCTGGAAGGTTGAATCGCGAGGGTCAACCCCGCCTTCGTCACTAACTGACCTTCACGCTTCGCCGAGGAATATACGCTAGGGTCGCACTCCGCGTCAAGTCTTGAGCAAGCAAATTGGATTGACGGCGGTGTCCCTCAGCCATCATTGAGTGGAGGGCGAAAACCGGTAAGCTTGCCCCTTTGATTTTTTACGGTGGACAATCGGGCCACAACTCTTATTATTTTACCGTTATACATGAGGACCAGCGATCATGCTACATAAGTTGATTGTTTAGATGAATAGCAATAAATAAACTCTACACCAGACGGCGTTGAATTCGCAAAATTTACAGGGAAAATTTCAGGAAGTGACAAGATCGAGACATAGTTTCAAATCGTGATAAATGCACATCCTTGAACAGATCCTGTAGCAAATATATGTGGTTATATTACACAGCGTATAAAATAGATCTATTACCTAAAGAAAGTTATAATAATTGAAGTATCTAATATTCGGATTCACACATTGAACAATATTTATGTTTGAATAAGACCCTTCGAGCCTAAAATGAATAATTAACTCACATATGCGAGATAAAGTCAATTGATGCAAGTCATAGCCTGAAAACATTGCATAGAAATATTGAATTGGGAAACATATTTGTGTTTCACTCACACTACGTAAACTGATTTCAGTTTCGGATGTCAAATCTGAAAAAAATATTTTCAAATACTTTTTGTATGTCAGAATTATGTAATTGATTTTTTATGTAGAGAATATACAAATTTATTATAAACCGTTGGTGCTTAGTAGTAAATACTACACAAAGTTTCAGTACCAATGAGGATACATAACCAATACTGATGAGGATATACTCGATCTCCGCAGGTAGAGGCAGAACCTGATGATGACGTTAAACCATCGAAACCATGGTCGTCAAAATTAATATCTAATGTGGAAAAAGAAAGTTTTTACCTTTTTATTCAAAATTAATATAGCAAATTCCACAAAGTTACGCCGGAAACCACCAACTTTCGCAGGTGTGAGAAAATACTTTTTATACTTGTGTGGTGAAGTCAAACACCGCAGTAAGCAGATAAAAATAATCATCCGGATATATCCGCACGTTGCAGCAAAAGGATTAAATAAACGGAAGTTTTACAAGAAAATACTAGATATAAATGTAAATACTACTCTGCCAGCCGCCAATACAGTGTGTGGCAGGGGTTGTTAGGAAACATGGGCTGAGAAAGATAGGAGAATAATATGTATGTATGAAATATACAGACTTGCAGTTCATAAGATGGGTGGTGAATTAATGAAAAGTAATGACGAGTCAGAGAATTATGATTTTTTTATATTTGTGAGGCCGTGCATTGAGTGCGCAGCCAGAACTGTTCACTAATTCGATATAATTTTGTAATTATGTCAGCTTAAAAGCAGGTCGGTACATTTGTAAAAAATTACTTCTGAGAAAAATCAAAATATAACCGGGTTATTGAATGAAATAGAATATTAGTGCCTCTAAACACTAAGAAATCCAACAAAATCAAGGATTCTGCAAAGAAACATGGGATACAAGATCAATTCTAACTCCGCCGAGATAATCACTACGTTTACCAATCGATCTCAGATCGGTCTGAGTTCAAACCGATCTGAAAGTTCAGCAGCGAGCTGACTCAGATCCCCTGGTTTACCAACACGGTCTGAAAATATCGATATTGAACTATCGATTTCAGTAGTTTGAATTATTTTGAGATTTCTTGCGTATTTCAGCCACACATTTCTTTCCTTTCCCTTCTAACAACAAGTCACGCCGTAAAGGATATCGATTATATTTTGTTTACCATCGGCAACCAAAAGAAAAACGATGAGCGCCACGCTCCGACCTCTTCGGATCGATCTGAGGTCTCAGACCGGTTAGGGAAAGCGGGCTGACTCGGCTCGCTTCTCAGATCGATCTGGCCAGCCCGCTCCGTTTACCATACCGAGCTGAGCCGGTCAGATCGATCTGAGATCGATTGGGAAACGTAGTGAATATCGCTGCCTCGTTATATTCAACCAACGAGTCAAAATAAGAAACTTAGGCACAAGGGTCAATAGACTTAAGAACGCTTTATTTCAGAACACAATTCGAGACAGCAACAGAACCATGACTAAGTTCTCATAATTTTCATAAATCATATCCAAAATCTCATTATCCACCTCTTGCATTCAGAATAACAAAAAATTCGTGCAGCGGATTTTTTCAATCATGTTAAATACCGTTGTGATAATTTATAAGCGTTAAAAGCAGTCAACAGCAACTGGGATGGGAATCACTATCATACTATTGGTAAATATGTATAGTACTAAATCCTATAAGTAGGATCCAAGACGATCTACTATCAGGTGACATCAAAACACTTTGCTAACCATAATTTACTACGGTTGATTATATCATAAGCATAAAATATAGGAAGTAGGTTACAGGATGGTTAAAATGTCAATTCTTCAGCGGATGACTAAATTTAATAATGCAAACTTGATAATGGGGTCGTTCATATAGTGGAATAGCGTGATTTTTTAAATTCCCTATAGGTATAGCAAAAATATATTTTAATAATAATAATATTTATTTATCCGTCGAATCAACATTAAATGAACATCATACATTTCAAATAAATAAGGATAAATTAGGAATCCCTTTTAGGCATTTCCTGTGTTGGGATACTTCAAGAAAAATTACAATTCGAATGATTGAAAAAAATAAGTAGACTGAGATCACATAGGAAACATAAATAATCGCATAAAAAAGATAACAATTTGTTGTTCAATCTCAAACTGTCGTGTATACAGTATATCGTGAGTATTAACCGTACTATTAACAAATACACAAATCTGGATTTTCTACCTTAAGTAACCATTTTTTTACTCTTATCAAAAAAGATGCTAAACTAATTGAGCCTCTTATATTATCTGACAATCTAAGAAATAATGTTGACCCTACATAGATAAATGAGCGTTTGAACAGGGTCAAATTTGGCTTGGGCAAAATATACATTGTTATAGATCTTAGGTCGTATACATTGGTTTTTTGTTCTTCTTTAGGTTTATTACTACTTCGGAGGTAGAAAATTTGAAATACTTTGTAAACGTAAATATAACGTAAAGGGGAAGGACAAATATGGGGAAGGACAGTTCAAGTTTACATTTTATAGCTATCAAAGAAAACCATCAAAAAATATTAACGTGCCAATTAGCACTAATAGCACATCTCGCATTTTTTTCTATATAACTCTTATACTATCTGTACTTACATGTATATATGTGCCACTTATAGCCCTTTGAATTGAATTGAATTTTATTGCACGAATTTACATAATGCATCACCATTTGTAGTTCCGATAATGCTTGTAGCACATGGAATGGTTCACGTTTGGTGACAACTCACTGCCTGCCACGAAGTCGTGAGGTAGCTTACACTGTAAGCCTTACATGGTGCAATGTAGCTATGTAGAAAGATGGCTGGTGACCACGCCCCCTTGTGGCAGTCCGCGGAGTGATAGCGAAAATGAATATCGGCTGAATGTTTTCTTCTGTGTTAGGAGTTGGGTTGCGGTGCAAGAGATATATGGTTCTTTCATTCAGGATGAAGCAATAGTGGCAGAATTCTTAACAATGTTTGCCATACGCGCGTCCCGTTCTACATCTACATCTAAGAAGCCTCGCGCAAGCGACATTCATGGTATGTAGCACAGGGTTATTCCATTTCCAGGTATGCAAATAGACTAAACTATTTTCTTTTTTCTTGTGAAATATTCTCGGGAATTCCTCCGGGTTAAATTTGTGACCAGGACTGACGTTTCAACCGACGACTCGTCCATCGTCAACAGGGTGAGTAAATGTCGTTTAGTATAAACAACTTTAGCATTAATCGGTTACAACAATCAGGTGACTCCTGATTGGCCGAATTCCCGAGAAAATTTTACAAGTATCATTCGCCGGGAAAATATGAAATAAAATCTCATTTCATTTTTCTTGTGTATGTGATAATTTCTACCGCTGTAACCGCAAAATTTGTGTAATTTCTTCCGAAAAATAGTCTGCTTTGAATTACATAAAAGTTGCATGCATACGTTCCCTTCGAACTGTTAGAAATCCTCTCTCTAATTCCTTCAAGGATTCGGGGACACTGCTAAGTTCATCTTAACAACCTTTTTTACAAATCTAGCTGCTCTCTAATAGGCTCGACCTCTTTTTGCGACTAACCTTACGTCATTAATGCTCCATATAGTATTGGCATACTTTAAGTGAGGTCCTACGAGGTAAACATAACATCGCTCTTTCACTGTTTCGTCACGTTTTTTAGTATTATTTTAATCAATCCCATTTTACCATTAGATTGTCCACAGATTTCTCGTATAGGTTTCCCCAAAGAGTTGTCCTGGGTATTGGCATCACAAAACTTGGTGGCACTCGACAGCAGATAGTATGATGCCAGTGAAGGTGAGTTAAGCGTCAATGAGCAGGCATATGTTGTACATACTTAAGGTAGTTTAAGCGAAAAATGAATTCACCTAGATTTTAATGAATTTGACCTCATTTAAAAGAAAAAAAACGCTCATCTTTCAATTACCTATATGAAAATACTAACCCCTTGCCGAACTAATTTTTGAGCAATTTACTTAAAAATGTTAGCTGTTTTACATGGGACAGATTACGGCTGTGGGCTCCAGAGGGAGAATATTAAAAAAATAGGAGTTTACAACTCCTAGATTTCGTCAAAATACTAACGTTGTTTAGTTTGAATGCTTTATCAACTATTTATGAAAATTAATCAATGGTTCACCGAAGTTATTGTTACGGAATTGCAAAAAAAGGAATCTGTTGTGAAGGCCTTTTCACCGTGCGGCGTGAAAAAATGAGTCAAGTCAGAGACCTATAAGGATATATCTTTTTAATTACTGAGAATTATGGTCACATATAACTACATTTTTAAACTGTTAATATTATAATACTCACTTGACATTTCTTACAGACGCTGAAATTAAAATATTAAATTCGAATATGACCTCCATTATGACTCGGTAAATATTTCGCTCAAACTACCTAAAGGACTCTTTTAGGTATGTGGAACTCTTTTCAGGGATTCTCGACTTCGTTATCCTACTTCTCTCTGATTTCATGCTTTTTGCCGATGAGTGCCATCAAGTTTTGCTACACCTAAAAGGATCACACCTAGGTACGTCTCGCAGGGCACAAATACCACATTGGACGCAATGTCGTGGCAAATAGATCTACATCTATGAAGTACCGTGAAAGCCACCACTAGGGTGTAAGGCACGGGGTGACAGGCATTCAGCACTCGTCCCAGCACAAATCGGGACCTTGCATGTTCCCCTGGCCGTTAGGCGCAGACCAAAAAGCAGTCAGGAAAACAGTACGCAGTCAAACCAGAAACAGGAAAAGTGATATGTATATGAACATGCAAACATGCAGTACACTGCTAAAGAGGCATCTGGTGGTTAACATTACTAATACTATTAATGTATGAATGCTGCGAGATACTACTTCATGCAGAGAACAAAACAATGCCAGACATATCAAGCGGGGTGAAGTGTTAGTAATGATGTTTTGTCATTATGCACTAGTGAAAATTCTACTTTACCTAGTGAGGGTGGGAGTTTGATAGGATAGATTAATGGCAACTATTATGGTCCCTTATTGAGCGTGGAAAATAGTTACATTTTAAATATATCGGTTCTGCGGTCTATTTCTTTTATCTTATTCCAGTGATAACTTTTACCGTAGTACGTTGGCTGAAGCAAAATATGTTGAACGCCCGGCAAAAAATTGTCTACTTCCAACTTGCACAAAAGCTTTAACCTGTATTTCTCCCTTCGGTAAGTTAGAGATTCCCACCCGAGATCGACGGGAAAAAATCTGATCCTGGAAAGTAATGGAAGGAGTGCCAACTACAAGGTGTCGTGCTCCTCCCATCCAAGGACGCGAAAAGGAACCTAATTCGGAGACACCCAATGGTAGCGCGCACATGACTAATGCCCGTATAATTTTACCGACGACGGTCATCAATGGGACATTAATAAAAATCACCTTTTCTTTTTTCGTTCCCTCCCGCGAGAGACCTCTAATAAAAGAAATAATCTCCACCCTGCCTCACCAAAATGGAGAGACTGAGGTCTCGTTAACCAAGGATCCAGCTGGACGGCTGATAATTTCGGCCTTCGTTTCGGAGACGAGAAAAAAATGAACGCAGCTGCTAATAACCAGGGGTGAAGGCAGAGTGTTTTCGAAGGGACGTGATCTTTGGGAAGCTGTTCGTTTAACTATCGACCTCTTAAGTAGGATGAGTCCTTTTTTTAACGCCCTCGAGTAAGTGGGATTCCCGTCATCACTTGTCTTCTGGCACGGAAGGCGTTAATCCTCTCTGCCTCGAAGTCTTGAGAGCAAAGGTTCGAAAAAAATGTATTCTGACTGACACCTCCATTATGAACAGTCCTTGCTTCTTTCTCGTAAACCGTTTCAATCCAAGAATAATTCCTACGAACGATGGTTCGAAGTCGATTGACGGTGAGCATGTGACTATAACTTAAGGAAATAACGTAACTTAAGCTCAAGCTGAAATTGACCGTGTCTTCCAACCATTCAAGAAGAAAACGTCTACAAAAACTCTGAAAGCCAATCTCATGGGAGTGTGTATCGGAAAGTATAATTAGCGAAATAACAACAGAGTTTATGGTCTCTTACCGTTCGGTGGAAAAATAACATTTTTAAAATATCCGCTCAGCAATCTATTTCCCTGATTTTATGATAATAATCTAATCTAGCGTAGTAAGTCGGGAATGGTCAAAAGATTTTGAGACTATCATAAATATACGCCTTAGAACTTGATAAAAATATCAAGGCGAATTTTAACCGACGTTTTTACAGCGATTCCCATTCTAGTTGTCGCAGCGAGCTTATGTCACGGATGAAATCATCATAACGACCTTTAATATGTCTTTCCGACCTATTCAACACGCAGTCTAACTCCCTGGTTAAGCCTACCTCATACAAAGCCCAAATATCATAAGAGTATTTCAAATTAATTAAAACAAGGGAGAAGAAGCTAATTTTTCTAACTTTATCGTCGAACGTTCTGTCGGCTCCGGTGGTGACGGAGTTGGGTCCTTGCCTGCTACCGAGGCCAATTGTTATTCTGATATAGTGTATTTGTCACAATTCAGGATAAAGTTGTGTGTATTCACCCCACCATATGTGTTATAACACTTGATGTAAAAGTCCTAATCGGCAGTTTTCGGGGAGGGATCTGATATCTTTGGCTTCTTTGTGTTTGTGAGATTTCAAAGTGATTACATTCGGATCCGTATTCGTAAACCTTTGCGTTGCCTATCCGGTATCCAATACTTTATTATGTGAACTAAAAATATAAAGCATAAAAGAGTTAATCTGAAGTCCTCGTTGAAAAAAATGGGGAATAAATAATCACAAGTTTTAAAATGGGAAGATGAGAGTTAAGTAATCTTACGGGACGCTTTGGTAATTAAATTTTAATCCATATAAAATAGGAGCCTGTCATATTTTTCTTACAATTTTCGTTCGTTTTCATTTGTTTACTTCTTGCTTCGACAGACATAATGAAATAAAAGTGCAGGAGTTGTACTGTCCACTTATCTGTAATGTACAATAATACCCTACACATGTTTCAACGCTTTGGGCGCCATCATCAGGTATAACGGGTAACACGTGTAGTATATTATTATACACTAGAGAAGCCTCCCTATGAATATCAACGGGAAGGAATAAAATCAACATTAATACATTGCTATAAACCACAAAAATTCTTTTTTTAAATAATTTATTTTGTAGAAATAACAAAGGTGGTTTTTTCATTATGGATATCCATATTTCCATGATGTCAGGCCTGATATCGTCAGATTCTTTCAAATTTTATGTAGTGCAAAGAACCATTGAGTTAATGGATAAGTGTGGTCATCATGGGGAAATTGACTCAAAAACGCTAAAATACTGCAAAATAATTGCTACGTTTTAGAAAAAAATTTGAAATATCGACCGGAATACAAAATTTGATGGAAAGAATAATCTTTTATTTTCTTTTTATTGGTACCTACCTTTCCCAATAACAGAAAAGGACTATTCATAATTTAATTTTGCAATAAAAAAAAGTCTTCAGTCAAATAAAGGTTCAAGTTTACGCGTATTTCTTTTTTGAAAGTTACTGACACACACACACACATATACACATCGGTGATTTTTAGAGTAGATTAAAGATAAGTGGACTGTAAAACTCCTCCAGTTTAATTTTATAACTTAAATGCTGTTTCACCACGCAACGCCAGATACGGTCGACTTTATTCAACTGACGCAATTCGGCGCCTTTCCTCGAGAGGCGTCGGGACGCTGAGTCAGGGGGAACATCACCTGAAGATTTCCGATTTTTTTTCTCGTATCCGCAGACGAGCGGAGAAGTATAACGGGACTTGCTACGCCTCGGGTCATTGAGCCAGGGGGGAGGGCGGGGAGGTGGGTGCGGTTTCACTGGAGAAGAACGGACGAAGAAAAGGAAGGTGATCTCATTCAACGACGTCGGAAAACCCACGTGCAGTAGTTTACACAGCTCATCCTTTCACTTTCGGTTCCTCGTGGGTTGACGGCAGTGAATGAGCAGTTCTTACTTAAAGGGGGAGGAGATGTAGGACCTTCAATATCTAGAGCTTCGCTACGCGACGCCCAGCGCCAACAAGTCGGCTGAATTGGCAATTAATCGGAAAACAATGGCGAGCGTAGGAGACGGTACTGCAGCCGTGAAGTCGATGAATGTCTCCGTCTAATTCGAGAAGGAATCCATTTTATTCCGCTATGATTACCACGATGGGGTCTTTTTATATTCCCAAAATGAATCAGACACCATAAATTCTGCTTCTGGACGTGATTGCGTGATTGTGAATCTACACCTGCATTGAACCTTACAAACAACCTCAAAGGTGTGTCAGTATTCAACTTTACATTAACATCCACTGCTGTATATCCTACAAACGTTCTCGCTTGATATGTCCGGCTTATCCCGCTTGAAATGACCGACATTAATTTGTTCTCTGCATGAAGTAGTATCTCGTAGTATTCATGCATTAATAGTATTGGTAATATTAACCCCTTGATGCCTCATTAGCAGTGTGCTGCATGTTTGCATGTTCGTTTACGTAGCACTCTCCCAGTTTCTAGTTTGACTGCGTATTGTTCTCCTGACTGCTTTTTGGTCTGTGTCTAACGGCCGAGGGAACGTGCGAGGTCCCGATTTCTATTGGGACGAGTGCTGCATGCCCAGTGTGGAATCACCTCGTGCCACACATCCTATTAGTGGCTTGCATGGTGCTTCGCAAATGCTGATGAAGCGCTAGCGATTTATGCTAATGCATCAATAGCCGTAGCTAAACAAACTTTAGGTTATAGTGTAGTGCATGTTGGCGACTACTCACCACCTGCCACATACTCTTGAGGTGGCTTGCAGGGTATTTTGCAGAAGGGCGTGTGCAGGGGGTCAGTTTTCTTTCTCATTTTCACTTACATGCACTGCTCAATATCCAACATAAGTTAATGAAAAAATTGATGCACTTGAAAAAACCCACAAATACCTACCTGTCAGGAGGTGAATCTATACCAAACTGCACTGTATTCTATCTGCCACATACCTATCCAAGATATAGTTTTGGGGGGGTAGAAGGGAGGTCCATGTTGAATATAAGCTGGGGGTCGATGAAAATATTGTATAACTAAGGAGTAAAATTGTGTGTTAATGCTAATGAGTGTTAAATTGCGACTGCTGTGTAACCACCGATTTTTAATGTTTTTTGCTGAGAAAACAAAAAAAATTAGGCCATGGTTTTATATGATTATAGTAATGGCTAAGATACCAATTGATAAAGTTGTTCAGATTAAATTTTTAATTAAATAGACGTTTTATGTTTAAAAAATCACACATACAGACGTTCACCTTAGTGCTTTTTATTTGAATACATTTAAAACTATGGGGGAATGGCGTCTAGGCTCCAATACCTCCCCTTGCAGCGTCACTGTATAAATGTTATAGAATATATGAGTATTAATATATTTTTCAATTATGTAAATGCACACAGATACTAGAGTGATACATGAACTATGCGGGATGTGATGTAGGTACCACATAGCAAATTAAGACCAAAATTTGAGATGAAATGAAATAGTTAACTAAACCGCCAACCAAAAACAGAATTATTAAGTTTCAAAGCTATATTGATCTCTATTCTGCGAGTGACAGAGTAAGTGATTCAAAAGAAAGTATGGCTCTACAATTTCATGAATAACACTAGCGTGGATTACATTCATCTATATCTACGAACTACCGTAAAAACCCTGCCCGTAGGGTGTGTGGCAGGGGGTGACCACGCATGCAATACTCGTCCAACTTCAAGGTCGAGCCACCATCGCTTCCTCGGGCGCTAGGCGCAGACCAAAAAGCAGTCTGGATGCATAATGGAAAGCTAGACCATAGAACTAGGGCAGTGCTACCTTATTTAACTTGCTTACATGCAATTAACGATCCAAAGAATCTATGGCAATGAATATGGTTAATAAATCATAGTAAATAATTAAAATAACATATTTGACACAAGTTTTTAGTCTGGTGCACATAGCGAGAGTGGTAGCGTCATGGACTTACATTGCAACTATTGTGGACCACGGAAAATGTGGCATTTAGAATCTCATCATTCTGTAGTGTATTTCCTTTCTATTGTAATTATGATAGTTTCTAACGTAATTAGCTGGCGTTAATAAAACATGCTGAACTTCTTTATAATCATGGCGGTGAAAGAGAAACACCATAAGTGCATGAGCTGCGTATCTATCACAATGTAACCATACCTAGACCTAGAGCAGAATTTTTAAGCATATTTACTTACTCCTCCGGGCCAAAATATATTGTACATTACCTGAACTAATACAAAAAATGAACGTAAATATTGTAATAGTGTAAAAAAAAATCAAATTTATTTTAAAATTGTGTGAAATGGTATAGCTCACAACTGTGTTTATTATCTTTGTTTTTTATGTTTTTTATTGATATTAAAATTTTTAATAAGTTTAATTTTCTATGCATCTTCGTTCACCAGCCGTTTTCTGAACTCTACCAGCGCTAATACAATGTTATTTTTACTTATATTGCAACAGTGAAATTATTTTTGTTAATTAAAAACGAGTCGCTAACCCCAAAACGGAGTTTCTCCAAAGGATATATTCTCCTATATCCCCTATATTATGGATACATGTCAATGTAAAATGTATATGATGTTGTGAAATAAACTTATTCCGAGAAATAGTCTATTTCGTAGGCCAGTATAGTGTAATTGGTTACAGCACTCGGCGCATCCCTTTTCAGTTGCATTACAATTCCATGGCGAAATTTGCATGCCTGTATGTATCTCTTAAACAAACAAATTTTTATTTTTGGTCTCATGTGGTTCTTAATCGCGCGCGAAAAATGATATTTTAAACCGGCCTCTCCATCTCTCTCTACTATCTCTCTCCAATGTTATGCATGCAAACTATCTCTCCAATTTTATGCATGTTGTCGAACATACCATAGAGGCACGGATTTTTCAATATGTTCTTCACGTTTTTGGAGAAGTAACTCTTCTCAAATTTTCTCTAGGGATCAACTCTATTTTTTAATGTGCGCCGTGGTAGCGGTAACTATCCCAATTACTTAAATATATTCGACACAATGCTGGACTTATTACATCTCTTAGAAAAATTAGCTGCTCGTCATTACAATCAATCTGATTTCTATATCAAGCCTGCTGCATAAGGACGAGGAATATTAGACCCGTATTCTGGGTGGGGCTAGACCAGCTAAAATTAATGCGTTTTTTAAATTTTTCATTGCATTTTTTAGTATTCTTTTATTAAATCCTAGCTTTCTCTTAGCTTGGCCTCTTTATAAAGCTTACAGGCATTTTTCAGGATGAAAATTTATAGCTCTTTTGTATCATAGATTGATAATATAAAAATAATGTTTGTATTTATGTAATCCTGAAATAGAGGCTTCCTAACGTAAAAATTACTGCACAGATTGATGCCGGCTAATTCTAGGAATTGACAATTTTTATACGATTACAAGATTAAATATTTCTGTGAGAGTAAAAAAGAGAATTCAGAGAGTTTAAGTCACATCGGCCTAATTGACTGCTGATTAATTACATAACGCGATGTCAAGAGGCCAAAAATATAGCTAAACTTTTTAAATCGAAAATTTGATATTTTTCAAACATGTATTCTGACAACTCCTGAGAAATTATTTCAGAAATAATGAAATATAGGGCCCATTTTTTATGAAGTGGCTTTGATTCAAAGGATAACCAGTCACCTTGAGATAAATAAAACGTGAGTGAAGCAATGAATCAAAAGTGCTCAAGCTGCTCAAATAACGTAAATAATGTCGTTCGATTTTTCAAAATTTCCTTTTGATCGGCAGCACGGAAATTAGATCCGCTGATGGGCGGGTAATGCGTCATTTCTTCGGAAAGCCGAACAACTGACGTGATAAGGGCCAGTAGCCCGTGTTTATACCCCATACCGAGAGTCAAGGGCGAATATACTCAAAGCGTCAGAGAATCAACCGCACGCGCTTTTAAAAATCGTTGCGCTGCATATAACTCAATGGTTACCGTCGATCGGCGCATGCTCGTTGGAGCTGGACGGTAAATTGAAAACGCTTGCTTCAGTACAAAAGCGAACCATAGGTCAGTTGCTTGTTGTTGTGTGCACCGGTCTGTGAGTTCGGGTGTCGTCGTTGGGCCCAAGGATTTGCGTGTGCTTGGAGCATCTGTCACTAACATCGCCTTGGACGTAATGAACTTCCTCTGATTTCCTATTTCTGAAGAAACATCTACCACCATCCGTCTTTGAGAAGTTTGAGATTCAGGATCCATATGTAAGTATTGACCTCAATACCCCCGACAGGGAGGAATTTTTATTTCTTCCAGAGGTATTACAAATATGTGACGTTCTCAGCGAAAAAAAATCAATCGCCTTGATTGGGAATTGACCCTAGACTTCTCTTTAGGTCTATCACCCCCTGCCACACACCCTTGAGATGTCTTTCAGGGTATTTTGTAGATGTAGATCTAGATATCGAGGGGTCGGAGTTGGATTGATCTACGGGGCAAGATATCTATGGGTCCGGGGTCGAATCCCAGTCCAGGCGAATGGATTTTTTTTCAATGTAAATTTCATGCATTATTGAGAACCCTAGTGGATGATGCCGTAACCATTTTTTTACGCCTAGCGTGATCATAGGATCACACAAACATTTCTTGTTATTAATTTCCCTGCTTTCTGCATTTTTTTTAAATTTACCAAATGCGGATTTTGTAATATTTGCCAATATATTTTACCATCTAAAATTAAAGTACTTATTTGGTCGATTCAATTGAATATTTTTTAATATAGCTTTCCCAATGTGATTGATTGAAAATAAAAATTCCTGCGTTAATGTGTTGAAAGCTACTGCGCGGTTGTTTTTAATTGTTTTTAATTTTACAACAGTAGTGGTTGTACATCAGGGTGAACACAAGCGGTTGACGCCGTAACCATTTTTCACGCCTAGCGTGATCATAGGACCACACAAATATTTCTTGTTCTTATTTGCCCTGCTTTCTGAATTTTTTTATTTACGTAATGCGGATTCTGTAACAATATTCCAAAATATTTTTAAGCCTAAAATATGATACTTGGTATTTGGTCGATTCAATCGAATTTTTTTTATATATAAGGCTTTCCCAATGTGATGGCTTGAAAATTTAAAAAATCCGGCGTAAAATGGCTGAAGTTACTGCGCGGCCAGTTCCTCAGTTGTTTCACAATAGTAATGGTTGAACATTGGCATGGCATGGTGGCTTGAGAACTGACTTCCCATCTCGAGGGCCCGGGTTTGAAACGGCGGTAAAGGATATTTTCCAGTAGATGCGCAATCTGTACTTAGTTTCCATGTCTTGAGCACTTCCAGTGAATAACTCTCCAGTTTGTTGAAATGCGGACTCTTTGGTTCCATCCCTCAAGAGAAGGGTGATACCAACGCCGATTTATTGTCGATCCTTCCACCATTCCCCATGAAATCCTCTCCTTACCTTGCCAAACTTATCCACCTGTCTTCCGGCACAGCTACGTATCAGCGTTTCAGCGACAATAGTTTCTCTTCAATCACATGAGGCGTCCGTCTTCAGAACGAAGTGAAGACCTAACGACGCCTCCTATAACGTTGAATAAACTTTTTTGTCCGTCCGGAGGGAATCTGTACCGTAAGATGGTATGTTACACATCGTGCCACTGCGGAATCCATCTTTCCAACAATCCAACCTTACCTTCACGATTCTGCACTGTCGTGTTCAAGCTATCCTTCATGGCGCGTATGCCATCAGTTTTCCTTCGCCTCCCGAGGTAAAAAAAACAACAATAATGTTCGTTGAGAATGAAATAGGCATTTTTTTGCATTCATACATCCTCATTGGCCTTCCTAAGGTACATACATATACTCATCAATTAATATTATTTATACTCCCATATTAACGTCAGTGTTCTTTTGTCGTGATATGTACAAATGTAATTTACGTGAGGAGTATGAAGCAAGTCTTTGAAGAAACAAAAAGTATGTTAAAGTTTGCAAAATATTTTGTTTTGTCAACATTCCAGGCATGAATAATGAACTTAACTCGTAACAGGCATTTTGTAAAAGCATTATGAGCCATATGAATTCTCAGAATTAGGAGCTTTTTGATGTGCTTTCATCTAGATTTATAAAAAAGATTTAGCTGCTTGAATACGTCTTTATAGTTAGCAACAATAGAGCGCTCAAATTATACATCTTATCTATAAGGCCTCGCCAAAGAAAAGAGACAATAACGAAGTCCTACGAAGCTTTTTATCAACGTTTTAAAGGCCGGTGTGTTGACTGGGCTTCAGTCATCCGACGTGAATCCGTCTTATAAGCTCCGAGGCTCGTGTATTTGGTGGGGCCAGAATTTCACGGTCGTCACCCGCTCTTTGTTATCGGCACATTTATCTGGTCTCTCTCGACTATTGGAAATTCCTTAACGTTGAGCCTCAGTAAAATTCGTGTTCCTGCAAACGCTGAGTGCAATCCAAGGCCAACGCTGGTTTTGTGAACACACTCTCTTATCACAATGCTCAACGCTTGTGATGACCGGTCCCGCAAACGGGCGAGAGTATACGTGGAAATCAAGTAGGCGTTTACGTTGGGGTATATTTTGGAGTGAAATAATTAAGCCATTTGATTAAAAAACTCTCTTGAATCAAGGACGGCTCTCAAGGGCAATGAGCTAGTTTCACGACACCAAAACAACTCCCAAATCGAAAACGACACCTCTGCTCATTATGAACTTGTTCAGGGGGAAACCTCTATTTTAAGCCAAAACCAACCCCCATGTTTTGCACTTCAACTGTCCATCATCGGAATAAACTAGCGCTTGATGATGTTATTTGGTTTATTATGGAGAAACGTAGATCGGAATTCGTAGAAACGTAGATTCTTGCAAATTGCTAACTGCTGTACCTAATAGAGGAATGGGAAACTTTTTAAAATTAATTTCTATCTAAATGATTGTAAATGCATATAAATGTTATGTACAACTCTTATAGATTTGGATAATCAATAATAATTGTTAAGGTTAATAGAAAAGTTTCATTGCTGGTGAATTCCGTTGCTCTTTTGTTTTTGCGTGGGCATGAGTGCCCTCTCTTGTTATGCATGCTTCATGCGTCAGTCTTGTCTGTATCGTTCGAGAGTGAACATCTAATTAAAGCATATTGAGTTAAACATATGTGGATCTTAATTCAAGTGTACGGAACCTCAATATGATTGATTCTAAATGATTGTAAATGCATATAAATGTTATGTACAACTCTTATAGATTTGGATAATCAATAATAATATAATTATAAAATCATATAACAATACTCTTTATCTACATTTATTAAAAAAACGCCAGTATGGACTCGGTACAGTGTAGTACGTGATAGAAAAATTAGAATCGCGCATTTAAGAATCATGTATACAAACAACATGTTTTCAAGTCAAACCTAGCGTACTCAATTACCTATTCATTGCAATAAAATATAAAAATAGTAATTTCAAGTATAACCGCAGTGCTCATTCTCTTTAACCGGGGATTGGTAATATTAGTGACTATTATTTCCTGTTATACATAGTCCTCAAATGGAATAATATAATTCTGTTTTACTATCGAAAAATATTTTAATCGTAACCTCCAAAGAATACGGCGAGGAAGGTAAAGCATTAAGTATAAAGAAATGGAAAATTCATCAATTGTTGTTCAATTGCTTATTTGGTGGCATGATGGTGCTTTTGCGGGTTTTACATTGTCCACAGGGTGAATAACAGGCCAGTATCACTCCCGTTACTTAACTTGATTACCAAAGTATAAGAAAGATTGATGTTCCTAAACTCTTAAGTGGCGAAAGCCTATGGCAAGGGCCACATTTTCTGTTGTTTTAATTTTCATTGCTATTTTTCTTGTTGCGTCGTTTTAATTCTTTTTCTGTTACTTTATTTGCCACTCCTGTACTATTTTGGAATTTTTGGCAGTGAACATCATTTTAAGAGAATAAATCGGAATAAAATATACGAGGTGTGTTTCATAAAATTATATCGAAATTACATCGTCAAAAACCTCAATGGATATGGTCATACGTGGAACGACGAAGTGAGCCGGTCACGAATGGTAATAATCCGAATCGAATTTCATCACGCTGTGGCACTTGAAGGACTTGGCGAGAGTTAAAATAATTCAATACGAGATCTCCCGCTGCTGTGAGGACTGTTTTATTTGAAACCTTCTTGTGATAAATCATATATTTCGACTCGGTTGCCCATGGGTCCGAAGGGTTCCCCTTGTCCGGCTGGCTGCGTGCCGCAAAGGAATTCCGTTGCGCGCCGTTCCTTAATCTTTTTTTTTCGAGCGCTCTCCTCATTCTTTTATTTTTGCCGCATCGGAAGTCCAGCGGAAGGCCCTCCTGCGTATTGAAGAACACGCCCAGTCTCCTTCATCCCTCATCACAGACAAGAAATCAAAAGAACACAGACGAGTTAAGGAGATGGAGGCCTCGTCTTACGTACAAAGACGTTGAAATATATTGGAGTCGCTATCTAGTATTTTTTTCTGTGCGATAAAAATTACGCCATCTTAGTTAGTCAACTTTAGTCACATCGGGTTGCTGTTTATTTTTTTGAACATCATTATGATCATGAAATAGTATAATATAAAAACCGCTCAATCAAAGTTTAGGGAGAAATTCGAAAATAAATGTTTTTTCATTCACCAATGTCCCTTTGTCCTAGTTAAAATAAATTAATAAATAGCTTCTTGTGCGGGCGTTTTCCTACAGTGGGTTTTTTAGTAAAGGATTATGGCAAATTCGTAATTTTCCAGAAACTAATTTTGTTCCTTATTTTGCTTTATGTTTTATGTAAATAGATGTTCATTTGTAGAGTGCAAACTTTATGATATATAGGACTATTGGTCATGCAAATCCATGCCATTCCGGATTGCAAATATTTCTACCGACGAAGTTAAAGCTGTTGACCTTCTTTTATTTTTCGTTAAAATTTAATGACAGAATTTTTTGGTATCATTTAATGCTTGTATCCTGATGTACCACGGAGATAAATTTTCAAGAGTTAGTTAGTAATGCCATCGTACGCTGCAAAGATTTCTACCGTTAACCAGTGTGTGAAAAGCATGATTTCTTAAAAAATTGAAATGACTTAAGAAATTCCACGGAGTAAATGACGTAGTAGAGATGCAATATTTAAATAATATTTTTACCCATTTTTTCTTTAACCTGGAATGTTGTAGTTTATAATCTCAAGTCTTACAGCTGCAACTAGAACAAAGGTTGTTCATTTTACATACGAAAACCTCCTGCACTGTCTCCTAATCTCCTAGGAGGAATCCCCATTTTGGAAGGGCGTAATGAGAAGCATTCTACTTCACTCGGATACATTTGCCTACTCCTTTCCCCTCAGTCACTCCATCTTTAAGACCCACAAGCTTACCCTCTCCACCCTCCTCGAAATACGCACCTGCACGCGAAACGGGATGGTTGCACCTGCGCGCGAAAAGATTAACGATCCATTGCATTCAGCAGCCATTCATTTGCTCCAGAATATTGACATCACATTCTTCATTTTGTCAACTCACCCTCAAAACATTGAAAGCCGTGTTCGTTTGCAGAAAAGTAAGGAAAATATTCGAAGGAGGGAATAACATCCATATATTCCATGAAACTCGTGTTCGCCGTGACAAGAAGTGAGCTGGCTCAGGAAAACGGGAGAGTTAAACATTGAAATACGATCTGAGACCGTGAAAGTAAACGTAGGAACCTGGGCACCTACTCGGTAAAATATCGGAACATCCGTGTCTAAAAAGGGACGATATTTTGATGCCACAGCCTCGAAAATTTCAAATAGGGCCATTTCAAAGTTGAGATTTTTTTGGGGCCTTCTAAGTTAGGACTTTATGAGGCTTGACCGATTCGAGTCCTCACTGAATACGGCATATAATTTCGTCTTTTTCTACGAGAAAGATTGAAGCATTAAAAAATACAATAACCCACGTTCAATTCCAGGACCACATGTTTATACAAATTGACTCAAAGTTAAAAAAGTTGCACCGAATTGCAGCGTCCTTAGGAGAATAATTTTCAACTACTAGCTAGATTTGCCGTCTTGCGCGGAAAATATTTTTACCGTAGGTGCCGTAATAGATAAAAATAGTTAAAATAATTATTCTCACACTTTATTTTTTAAGCTGAAAATATGCAATTCACTATTTCAAGCCATGCAGCTGAAATTGGAAAAATACACGGTTTTAATGACTTTAACTGAAGTGAAAATACTGAAGTCAAGAGACCACCAATGATTTTAGGCATCAAGCAATGATATGTTCTATAAGGACGTGATATCGTCCCACAGGTTTCCACTTAATTACTTGGCCTTATTTTTGTCAGCCGCCCCCTTTATTTTACTAAAAGCATACACTAGCCGTTTTGTTTGTATTGTAAGCATGTTTTGTAAAGTGAGCGCTGGGAGAACTGCTGTTATAAAAGAACGGAGTGTATAAATAAAAAAATATAAGGAAAAAATTAGAAAAAAAACTGGAGCGTATGGAGAGGTAAATTTGGGTTTTATGGCTAAGATTTAAATATCAAATAAACGCTGTAGGTATATAAAATAGAATCGAATGGAGTATACATTAATTTTACTTTGGGTACCACCCTTGGAGCAAATTCTATTACAAAAAATGAAATGCTTGGCACAGAAAAAAGTACAACACAAATTTGACAGCATTTTATGTGGTTAATTTATACAGGTAATCAAAGTTTGACACCAAAGAGTACAGCATAAAATAAAAAAAAATTAAATAGGCTCATCGGAGAAATAGGAATACAATTTGATAATCGATGCACAACATACGGTTTTTATAGACGAAACGATATGAGTGAAATACATGAAAAACAAAATAAAAATAAAGGTATTTTAAGAATCAAAACTCCGTTGAGCGAACGTCAAAGATATGAGATGAGAGCAGTTTGTGAGAGAAGGTGTAATTAGTTGTGAAAATCATGAAAATTTAAAGCAAGATTGCTTCCTCGTTTTAATGATGTCGACCGCATTGATGGGAAATGAGTTTGAGTGAGGAACGGCGATGATACAAAATGATGGCCGGGGAACGAGGTGATTAAATGAATTAAACTGAGAAACTCTAAACTGAGAAAGCTCAAAACCAAGAGGCCTTAAAGGCGAGTAGTGTCGAGAGAAAGGTTCGCAGGTTTTGTAATACCAGAAAAAATAATTTAACACTTCTCCGATGAAAACTGTTTTGCCACAATTATTGAAAGGGGTTGCATCGGGCCTTTAAGAGACTTTTCTACGATTTTTTTAAACTTTTAGTCTAAAGTATTTAAGTATTTAAGTATTTAAGTGTTTAAGTATTTAAGTATTTAAGTATTTAAGTATTTAAGTATTTAAGTATTTAAGTATTTAAGTATTTAAGTATTTAAGTATTTAAGTATTTAAGTATTTAAGTATTTAAGTATTTAAGTATTTAAGTATTTAAGTATTTAAGTATTTAAGTATTTAAGTATTTAAGTATTTAAGTATTTAAGTATTTATTATTTAAATTATTTGGTGTGCAAAGGAAAATCAAATGTTTGAGCTGTCTTGTGATGATCATCACTCAATGCGTCCATTTATTAGAGGCGAAGGAGCTTTCCTATCACTAAGCAGAACGGAAAAAAACATAGAATTAGAGCATTTGTTTAGCCTATTAGTTTATAACTTAATGCATAGTTAAGAAAAACGGCGTTTAGGGCCTATCATTGTTAATTTGGTCCAGGACGTTTCTACTCTTAATCATTTCTGTCGGTAGGGTATGATAAATTGTACCTAGATAAATAACGCAAATACAAACATGTGTAAGAGTCTGTGGTCTGGAAGAGATTTGTGCATTAACCAGCAGAAGAACCTAAACTTAAGGAGAGAAATGAATTTTAGTTCAAGTTTTAATTTAAAAAAATATTAGGTTTTTGAGGAAGAAGAAATTGGCCACGACCCAATTAATCTATGTATTCATAAGAGACAAAGTAAGAGTTTGAGACAAAAGTAGTCACAAGAAGTCATTGGCTGTAGGGTCGTTTCCTAGACTTGAGCCAACAGCAAGGATACACTCCCTTAATGCAACAGCATACAAATATTCACGAGAAAAAATCGACCTGGAACGGATATCGAACCAATAACCTTAGTGAATCTTCTCTCCATTTTTTCTCGTTTTCTCCGCGTGCTTTGACTTGGGAGACGAGTCGACCTTCGACCTAAGGACGCTGGTTGGAACATCAGTGAAACTATCGTCTCCAAAGTTAATGCACGGGGTGGAAACCCCAAAAATATTCCGAAGAGATTTACTTGATCAACACCGCAGCAACCTAAAAACCGCGCACCTGAGACTCTTCGGACCAATATCTGGACCACGATGCTACGATTTTCTTGATCATGGTTGCAATATTTCACATAACTTCTAGCTCCCTTTAATCCTCCGGATATTTTTTTGAGGAATTTAAAACCTGGTTACCATAGTGATCTGCGAATTGGACCGGCAAGCCTAAAGTTCAAAGTTCAATTACCAATCCAAGTGGATTTTTTCTCGCGGTAATTTATACTTATTTCATCGCCGTAATTCGTTCAGAAAACCTAAAAACCGTGCACCTGAGACTCTTCGGACCAATATCTGGACCACGATGCTACGATTTTCTTGATCATGGTTGCAATATTTCACATAACTTCTAGCTCCCTTTAATCCTCCGGATATTTTTTTGAGGAATTTAAAACCTGGTTACCATAGTGATCTGCGAATTGGACCGGCAAGCCTAAAGTTCAAAGTTCAATTACCAATCCAAGTGGATTTTTTATCGCGGTAATTTATACTTATTTCATCGCCGTAATTCGTTCAGAATGGAAATCGCCAGGGAAGGACGTACAGGGTCAGGGAGTTTTATCTTTGAAGTGAAGTCAAATTTATCAAATTCTAGGTGAAGTAATATTTCGCTCCAACTGCCTTAATGCGGTCGAATACGGGTGTCCGAGAACAAGAAAAAAATGCTCAAAATTCGCACGTGAGGGATGGAGTTCTTCAATCTGAACATTTTTATCCATGATATACGCTAGAAGAAACAGGACATAGTAGTGAAGACATTAGGAGGAGATTAGTGCTAGCGAAGAAAGTGTTTTAAAATAGAAGGGAGTTGATGACGGGGATCTTAAGTAAGGATGTAAAAAAGAAACTGGTGGAGAGCTTGATGTAGTGTGTGGTGTTGTACAGAGCAGAAATGTGTTCTCTGAGAAAGGAGAACGAGAATATACTGCAGGTGTTCGAGATGTGGGTGTGGAGTATGGAGAATGTGCAGTGGACGAAAAGGAAGACAATGAGGAAGTAGTTGACCTAGTTGGTGAGGAGAGGAAACTTATAGATGAGATTAGGGGAAGACAGGGTAGGTGGCTGTAAGGGGTAATGAGGGGCGATAGTTTGCTGAAGGCCGTGATAGAGAGAATGATGTTGGGCAATTGGGGAAGGGGGAGAAAGAGAATAGATTTTATGGACGGGATGAAGAAAGGTACGACTACACTGAGATGAAGAGAGAAATACTAGAGGTAGATAAGGCACTGCACGTGTAAGAGTTTTTTTCACTTTCTCTAACTTTCATCATAACCTACCTCTAACCGGTAGATTACTCAGATGATGATGAT
Source organism: Pyrrhosoma nymphula (assembly GCA_963573305.1). Classification (NCBI taxonomy): domain Eukaryota; kingdom Metazoa; phylum Arthropoda; class Insecta; order Odonata; family Coenagrionidae; genus Pyrrhosoma; species Pyrrhosoma nymphula. Next base: position 93,054,007 of record OY754339.1, read on the forward strand.
CAAGTCATGAATATTTCTGTCGGCATAGCAGGATAAAAGGTGCATAACGAAAGCGCAGACGTGCTATAATCCACCTGGACTGCTGCTACCACTTCGCGCGTGAATCGGTGAAGTCGAGAGAGATAAAAGAGAGAAATGTGGATGTGAGTTGTCTCGAGCTGTGCCACCTCACCTCAATCCACCCCCGTGTCCTGAGCGTCGACCACGTCCGAAGACTCGTTCGCTCCTCCATCCCCATCGTCATTTGTTTTTTCTCCTTTTTCGGGAACCCGGGATACCCTTGATGTGCTCGTTTGTGGGTATGGGGGTTGGGGGAGGCAAAAAGAGTGAAAGAAACATTATGACGGAAAATATACGAGGAAGGCGGGGGGAGAGTGGACAGATGTTCCGTCACCCATTGGCTGGAGGAGAGGTTTACACTTTTATTTTTTCGAGAGGAGGAGACCGGTTGTCTTGGCTGGGCGGGTGAGGGTGACACCGCCGCGGACCGCACCCCGTCCTGCCGAGCGACGCCCACCACCTTCTCTGACCCACCGCTACATACCCCAAGTCCATGGCACTTCATTTTCCCAAGGTCATGTTACAATTCACGTCGGCTCTGGAGCCGTAGACATTGGTATCCACTTAACCCTCTATATGTACATCTTCCATGGATCACAACCTTGACGCGGTGGAAGGAATTGCGAGTTCCAATGACCCCTAGAAATAGGCTTGTGGGAACAATGATGATTTCACCTGGTACGGCCACCCATGCCGGCCATAAATCATAGGGTTGAAGCCTGACAAAAAGTGTTCCACGTTATGGTATATTTCATCAGTTCCTTAAGTTGATAATCGTTTCTGATATCTTTTTTCAATGGTTCACGTTTCTAATCCATGTAGATCTGTACGTCTTTGAACCTTAGCAGCGTGAATGAAAATCCTGTGATTCAGGATGCGAGGAGTTGATCTCAACCTTTCGACTAAATTTCATAAGAACGACATGGAATGTGACAAGCGTTGTAAATGAATTTGAGGGTAAATTTGAATGCTTGGGCTTATTTTTCTGCCATTTTTATCTTTGAAAATGCTTAAATATTCCTGATTGAAATAAAGTAGCTCAATTAATGTATCTTGGGCTGATATGATTGTGTATTGATGCTTCTTTATCATTGAAGTCGAAATCCCTTGTCGAAAACTAAACACTGATTAAAATCAGAAGTAATTTGAACACTTCAACCTGTTTATAAAATATTCTTTTCCCACAACACACTCAGCGCCATTTTTCTCAACACTCAGCGCACAATCAATGTAATATTTTGGTTATGTGCTGAAGAAGGGACCCAGATGTGTTGACTTTAATTTTGACCTCGCTATACGGTGAACAGCGCACCGTTTAACTTTAAACATTAACCCTCTGCATGTAGTAATATGCATTCAGTCTATAATAACTATCAATTACCTACAGGTGTTCCTTCAATCTTCTATTCTTCTCACTGTTCAATACATAGCATCTTTTTAGGCTGAACCAACTCCATTACCACGAATGTAATTTTGGAGTTCTAACAAAATTAACCTTCAACAAACACAGTTCATTTTTATCGAAGCCATTTCTTTAGTTCTATAGTTAACTATGCTAACAGAAAATCATATTCAATACTTCCAGGTGGTATCACAACGCACGGAAGAATTTTTTTAGGCGTGGACTTTTTTTTGTAAATTCTGCCATTTTTGTTGTTCTGAGAAATGCATTTTAAACTGCGGACGGAGTAATTAACGACTCTATAAACTTGAGTATGCAAACTTAGTTCCGAGAAAATCAATGGGTTGTCCATAGCCCCATTATGTTGATGATCTTCGCGATTTCGTACAAGCTTCTAAATTGACGGCCGCTCTCATTCATATGTTTCGCGTCTAGCTGTACGCATTATTCGTAAAAGCGCTGGCAGTCCGTTCGAGTCAGCATGAATAGGCCCAACTCTTACTAATCATGATACAAGGAAAATACTCAGGTGGTTTTCTTCAGCCTCATTGTTATTATGGCGTTATTTTTTTAGTTGCCTAAGCACCGGTTGCCTGTTAGACTTCGTAAAAAGGCATAGGGCAATCTTCTTCTAATTTCGGTTTATTCGTGAGCACTTACTTGGGAAACCAGCCTTATTGTGGGCGTAACTTGATGCACAAATCTTTACATGAACATGTTATCCGTTGGAATACACTTGAATCAACATCGACTTCCTTGAGAGCCTCCACAGTAGCGTGATGCAGGGGGTAATTGGACACCATCCACGATAAAAGGAAGAAATAGGGAAATTGAATTGGAAGGGGAAAAGAAAAATTTGCATTGCTTGTTAACAGACTGTCTTAGTGTCTCTCACTGCTGTTGTCAGTCACTAATGGTACGGGGGTATTTGTGTAAATATTTTATCAGTTTCGCAGTGTATTTAGTTTATTTTGTCGCTTCTATTGGTTCTGGAGATGTAGTGCAGGGTTAAAATAATTTCCTCCGTATAACCCTGAAACTAGCCTGTCCTGAAAATTTAAAGAAATTCCAGCTTAGCGTGTAGCTCTCTCTAACCCAATCGAGCCCTTCCGTCAGCCGATGGAAAGAGAGAGATGAATTAGAGCATACGTTAATCCTCTTGGAGCCACGAGCCAATGGATCACATTCTGCTATTCGAATGAATAACGCCTCGGGCTGATATATGTGCTCGTACATGTGGTAGTAATAAACTCATAGAAACTAATTTAAATACATATTCGTATTTACAAATAAGAAAATAGAAACTATTCCATAAGATTTCACTAATCTAAGACGGTAGTAGTTAGATGTAAGTTACTGTTTTGAAATATTAAAACCTAATGTTCGTAATATCTCATTTTCAAGACACCCTCTTCATATCTGAAAGGCTCCATTGGAAGTAGATAGTACTGATATGATTAAACTTACGGTAATTAATATATTATATATATATATATATATATATATATATATATATATATATATATATATATATATATATATATATACATAAATAAGATATAGATACATTTGAAAAATACAGAAACGCGCAAAAATGACACAAAAAACTCGGACGTTTCGACGGTCAAGCCGTCATCGTTGGCGGTAGAATACTTCTCCCATTAAATACTATGATAAAAAGCATACCACCGACGCTACCACTATTGATAAGTTTCATGCTGTTCGTTAAATTATTTAAACTCCTTATTTGAGGTACGAAGATTTTCCAAGCAAAAACGCCATTGCGTAAAAATAATGGCAATTTCAAATTTACGTGAATGTGTCACCATCTAACTCGTTTTGCTCCCGGGAACTATTGAGTGTATCACTTTAGAGGGTAAAAATTTGCGTGAAAATATTTATAATGGAACTTACCATGAAGAAAGCAAAATATCTAAAAAGATAAGCAGAAAAACTATGAAAAAAAAAACATTTTTATATCACCAGGGTATCGAACTCCAACTACATTAACCACCATATTACCACCGGTCTACCGCTTCATAAAAATAAATGTGCAGTTCACAAGGGTTAAACTCGTTTTCGTGACTGTGGCTCGATTTTACAGCGTTACAGAGTCAGTCAGTCAGTGATGAGCGTAATTATATATTATTTTATTAGTATATTAGATATTATAATATTAGTATATTAGATATCATAATATTGGTATATTAGATATAATAATATTAGTATATAAGAAGGCGCCCGTTGAATATCAACAGGAAGAATATTATCATTTAAATTGATTGTAATAAACCATTAATATCTTATTTGGTGAAAATAATCATTGAGTTAATGGATATACGCGGAATATCGACTTAAACAATAAGTATGGTCGTTATGGGGACGGTGACTCAAAAACGCTAAAATATTGCGAAAAATTGTTGTTTTAGCAAATATTTCGGAATTTCGACTGGAATACAAAACTCGATTGATGGGATAAGAATCTTTATTTTAGTTTCTTTCTGTTGGTACCATTTCCAATAACAGAAAATCACTATTTATAATTTAATTTTGTAAATAAAAAAAGGTCTGCAGCCAAATGAAGATTCAGCTTCACGTGTATTTCTTATGTGAAAGTTACTGACATACGCGAATTACGCGTTGGGGAGTGGTCAGGGTTCGCGAAGGGATCAGTTGTGTACCCCTAGAGAGAACCTGAACATCTTCATGCATCCTTTCATTCATGCTGTTCATTTCCTAACGTCATGCTCTGTAAAAGCGAGTGCCACCAAGTTTTGCTACACCTATACACATCGGTGATTATTATAGTAGATATGGTATTCTCGGGTGGTGTACTTGGTTGCAAACACGTCCCTAATTTCGCCATCTCGCTGCGGGAGACTCATGACTGGGTAGCTCGAGATGGAGAGGGGTTGGTTGGAAGGAGCCTCCATCTTTGAGGTTGACCTTGTCCTCCAAAAGCGACCCTCGTGCCCGTTCAGAGGCCACATCATCTCCCCCTTCAAACCTCCTCTCCTTTCACTTTTATCCTCTCACCCCGCAACATCCCTCCTCCCCCCTTTCCCCGCCTTTACCCCCCTTTCCACTCCTCCGTTCCCACCCCGCCCACTTCCCGCGACTATCCCTCACCCCCAAAGCGCCCTGCCCCGCCCTTCTCCACCAAACATCATCCGTATGAAGGCATCGCCACTCGGAAGTATTTCACTAGATATTTTGCGGATATTCGTGGCGACGCGCTCTCTGGTGTTAACTAGAGGCGCTAAATTAGCAAGTCGAAGTTGCGGTGCTATGATGTACTCCTGTCTGCGATGTATACTTTTCGCAAACTCCTCTACTTGCGGATATAAATATCAGTTACGGCCGAGTTTCCATCTACATCTACGAGGTACCGTGCATGCCACCACTAGGGTGTTTGGCACGGGGTGATTCCAGACCAGGGGGGTTATTTTGTAATCTCACTTTATTGAGAATACGTCATAAAATGTCACTTTTTCGGAGTTCAACTCCGCCACCCAGGCGGGCGGCGTGACCACCTTCGGATCTCAAGCGGTGAGCTGCCGGTCATGTGCTGGTCTTTTAGATGATTCATCCGCTCTGATCCGTATCTTTCGACTCTTGATCCGTTTCATTATGTCCGCCTGCCATTAGTTCCACCTCACCTGTCATAAAGAACGTGACATGGTGCCACCATCGTTTCCACTTGAAGCTTGAGTTGGAAAATAAAAAGGGCGCGAAAGATATAAAAATTATTTTAAATCGTATTGTTGTAATTTGCTAAACGTGAAGAACTTCAACATTTTCAACTCCAATATATTGGGCACTTGAAGGTATGCTTTGTTTGAAATGATTATGTTATTATTAGATTGAATTATCTGTGTATATATTTCGTATCAATATTTCTAAAAACAATGTTGCTGATACCTTTGTTTTCGTGTGCCTATCCGCCAGTGTATGGAGAATGAAATTCAGTTATTTATACCATAATTCCATAATTTTAACAATTATTGCCAAAAAATCTACGTTATTGGTAGATATTTCCCGTGCTTGTGAATCGAATACTAAATAGATGCACTTAATTTTTTTTATAAATATTGGGCGATCGCTTACATGTCGCTTGTAGTTTTGACTGTATTTAGATTTTCGTGGTATGTACAGTGTAAGATATCTTCCGTAAGATGTTGAGCAATCTGGGTATTCGCTAGTCTCCGCATCTTTTATTTGATATAAGGTAATTGAAGCTTCGACAATTCACTAACCGTTCGTGAGCCGATCATTAAAAGAGGGAACCGTATCTCCCACCTTTCCCCTTCACTAAAAAGGTGAGATTACAAAATAACCCCCTAGGGGGGTTGTGTTTGAACCGCTCTAAATAATTTCGATCACGTAACTAAGGCTTCACGTGATATAATAACCAAAGGGTCGCAATTTTGTTGTGTTTGAATCAGTCGGAAGGATAAATTGAGCATCTGATATGTTGATTACTGCGACTCTAATCAATATATTTGACTCCATCAACGATATCTTGGTTAAAAAACCAGATCGGAAAGGCTGCATGAGATGACTTTTACGAATTGTATAAATACTTCAAAATCTCGAACCCTTCTTGATTGCACCACGTGACTCCTTGGTTACGCGATCGGTGTTATCTCGAGCGTTTCCAACACAACCCCCCAGGCATGCAGCACTCATCCCAATACAAATCTGGAACTAGCACGATCCCCCGCGGACTAGGCGAGAACCCAAAAGCAGTCAGGAGAACAGTGCGCAGTCAACCTAGAAAATGGGAGAGTGATACTACGTAAATGAACATGCAAACATGCAGTATACTGTTAAAGATACTACTTGTGGTTAATATTGGTAATACTATTAATTTATGAATGCTAAGAGATACTACTTCATCTAGAGAACAGAATAATGCGGGACATATCAAGCGGGGTGAAGTGTTAGTAATGATGTTATGTTCTTAAACACAAGTGAAAATTCTACTCTGCCTAGTGAGGGTGGGAGTTTCTTAGGATAGACGAATCGCAACTATTACGATCCCTAATTGTACGTGAAAAAAATGGCATTTTAAATCTATCCGTTCTGCAGTCTAATTCCTTTATCTTATTCCTGTGATCACTTGTTCGTAGTATGTTGGCTCTAGAAAAATATGCTGAACGTACGGCAAAAATTGTCTGCTTCGAACTTGCGCAAAAGATTTAACCTGCATTTCTCCGTGCGATTAGTTAGAGATTCCCACCCTAATTCCTTCAAAAATTCGGTAACGCTGCTAAGTTTATCGTAACAAATTTTCCAGCCCTCCGTTGTATTCGACCTATTTCGGAGATTAGTCCTACTTCGTAAGTTTTATGGGGATAGCCATTTCATTTTGGGTTAAAAATTTTTTGCTAAAGATATCTCACAAGTACATTTAGTCGGCTGAAAGAGAAAAAAATTATTTTTATTGTTGGTGTTACATCGTACGCCCGTAAGCGGTAACGTATTAGACGCGCCCTGGTGAGCTAGCAATTGCGTCGGTCGCTGACTTGGCTGACCTCTGCTAATATAGAGCCTCAAGTGTTTACACCGAGCTAATATTCGTGGACAAAATTTTCTTTCTCTCTACGACGGACGTCTTCAGGTTGAAATTCCCCAAGAAATCCGTTGGAATACGGTTGAATATGTTGTCTACCAAAACTACCTACGCAATGAACACCAGACAATACAGGAACGTGTTGCGATGTAGTATGTCACATTCTGCTAAGATTTGCATTTCTACATCTACTAAGTCCCGTGCAATCCACCTCCAGGGTGTATGGCGCGGGGTGATTCCACACCAGACACACAGCACTCATCCCAGTTCATGGTCGAATCCCGCTCGCCTTTAGGTGCGAACCTAACGTCAGTGAGAAGGATAAAATACGGATAAACTATAAACGAGGAGAGTACTACGTTTTGTGGCGTATATATCAGGAGTATTTGGTCAAATAAAAAATTTGAATCTTATACCTACGCAAAATTTACTGTACTTTAATGAGTGACTAGCAGGCCTGCTGCCTGCTTCACAGGCAGTCTCTGTCTGGTGTGCTCTTGAGGTGCCCCACTGGCAATTTTACTTCCCTAAAACAGCAAGCACGGGAGCACTATTTGACATACATTAAAAAATACTGGTCATGAATTATTTCCGAAGTCAGTTTCTCTCATATTCATACAACCAGGCCCGTCGCTAGCTGATCTGGCGCCCGGGGCAAACTTTGATCGTGCGCCCCCCCCCATATCATTGATATACCTCCAATCGGGAGATTTTCGGTATTTGGGGAAAATATAATAGAAAACATTTTTCAGAAAAAAGGTATTTTATTGATTATAATTTAATATTCATATTATAATGGAATCTTTCTCGCCTTACTTTCTGCAAAAGATTTGATTAATTCTTGAAAATTCAAGTCTCTAGCTTCCTCATTCTCAATAGATAACGTTGCCAGTGCAACCAATCGTTTTTGAGACATTGACGATCTCAAGTAGGTTTTTATAAGTTTCAGCTTGCTGAAACTTCTCTCCCCGCTAGCTACCGTGACCGGTATCGTGAGTAAAATACGAAAAGCTATCCAGAGGTTCGTGAATAAGTCCTGGTGGTCACTTTTCTTGATAGAATTCAGAATCTTCAATGGTGTCGCTTTTGTTTTTTTCATTTCTTCATCAATGATTGAGCCGAATTGCTGTAGTTCATTGTACAGTTCAGTCCCGTTAATGGCAGAAATACCTTCACGCGTCAGATAGTTCTCAAGTTCCTGACAACACATCTTTAATTGATCTGTCTCGGAGCTCCTTCATTGAGTTGAAGAGACCCGAGAGCGCCACACAGCAGAAAACGTTGTTGTCAAAATTTGAAAAAGATTTTCTATCGGCGAACACGCGCCCCCAACTCGCTGCGCCCAGGGCAAAATGCCCCGGCTGCCCCGCCCTCGCGACGGGCCTGCATACATTGCAAATGTTGTATGATACAACATTTGCAGTGGTATAAGTAATACTTCTAAACTGTCGACTTTAAGTTTGTACCAATATTGAGACAGCAGCACACGTAAATGTATTGAAACGTTTACGACCTTTGGTATTTATCCAGACACTTTAACGCATGGAAAACTGTTGAGGTTCATTTCACTTACGCTAGCTAATCGTATATCTTGTGCAATAAAACCAAATCAAGGGAACGGCAATATCAAAACACTTAATTGATTATATTGACGTTGAGTTTACAGAAATTTGACATGAAACTTATTGTTTTGGAGTGGCATACATTTTAACATTCACGCAGATAATTTCAAAATATCTTCACTAAATAAATTCATTCGCGTAAAAGTAGCTATATATCAAGAGAAATAAAATAAATGAAAATAAAATAATACAGATATCGTAGCGCAATCAACATTTACCCTAAAAAGATAAATTAACAACGTTTATATGCCTATACGGTTTGTAACTGATTGTAATTTAACGAGTACTGTTTGTTTACTTCACAGTTTCTAGCCTAAATAAATTCAACGTTGTTTAGCAGTTTTTCCGGATTATGAGCATCATAGCCGCGGTTTTTTGCATTTTTCTTTGCATCACCAACTGCTAAAAATCCAAAACTACTACCAAATCATTAAGACTGAGAATCCACGTTTAATGCACCAAACCTCATTTCTCTATCTCAAAACTTGAGAGAGAAATAAACACTATGGAACCAGAATGACTGAATGACTGACACGCTACAAAAGTAATATATATAGACTAGCAGACCTGCTGCCTGCGTCGCAGGCTGTCCCAGCCTGAGAAAGATACACTTGCTCTGAAAAAGTGAACCCGGGAGTCCCGAAAAACTTTAATGGATGGTCATGAGCAATATTTGACATACATTAACATATACTCAGTAATGAATTATCTTCGAGGTCAGTTTCTCGTACATTCATATAGCATTCGTAATGGTATAAATAATACTTCTAAACTTTCGACGTGAAGTTTGTACGAATATTGAGATAACGGCACACTCAAATGTATTGAAACGTTTACGAACTTTGGTATTTATCCAGACACTTTAACGCATGGAAAACTGTTGAGGTTCATTTCACTTACGCTAGCTGATCGTATATCTTATACAATAAAACCAAATCAAGGTAATGGCAATATCAAAACACTTAATTGATTAAAATAATGTTGTGTTTACAGAAATGCTATATGAATCTTATTGTTTTGGAGTGGCATTCATCTAAAACTTCACCCGGATAATTTATCAATATCTTCAATAATTGCCGAATTTCGCCTTCATTCGCGTAAAAGTAGCTATATGTCAAGGGAAATAAAAAAAACCAGAGAGAAAGAACATATTCTTCAGTTTTGTGAAAAATGGGTCCAAATCTTCTTAAACATTGCCCTTAAACATTCTTTGCACCACCAACTGCTAAAAATCCAAAACCTCTACCAAATCATACAGACATAGAATCCACATTTAATGCACGAAACCTCATTTCTCTAGCTCAAGAATTGACAGAGAATTAATATTTATAGAAATATAATTTTTCAACAATGAAATAAAACCAATCAACTAAATTAATATTGTAAATAAAAAATCAACAAACTTGAAAGTTAATATGAATTCGTCATAAAAAAAGGATCGCAGAAAACATTTTTCATTATGTATCATTTCATTAGAGCCCTCAGGATGGATAAATTAATATCCAAAATGTTGGCAGATGTTTCAACTTTTTATTTGACCTAATACTCTTGATAACATCAAATATAAGTGCTCAAGAAATCATATCATTTGAAGTACTACGTTTGCGAACATGCATTACATGTCAAATTAATCGATTGTGGAGATACTTGGTTGAAATAATTGATCGAATACATGATGAGAAAAAAACAGTACAAATTCCACTATTTTTTATTCCTATCCATTCATTACATGGGTGCATTGATGCATTGCATGGGTCTGACATTTATTCTTGCCATCGTCTTGTTTGGTCGATTTTCATCGGCACTCACAGTTATATTGGTTGGATTCGGGGATGGCTTTAGACCAGCGGAGTTCAAAATGTGTCCCACGGAACCCTGTCCCACGCAATCTTCCCAAGAGTCCAATGATTTGATTTTTAAATGACTTTGTATTAGTCACTAGTTTCTCGTTGAATGAGAAAATTGTAATGGAAATATAATATTTCTTATGTGCCCTAGAATTTTTGTTAACATTTACTTTTTTATGATGAAGGATCCAATAAAATATTAAAGGTTCTGTGAAAGTTTTGTCAACCTCTGCTTTTGACCAATGGAAATGGAGACCTCTTTAAATTACTAATGCTGAGTCCCGACTTATGGAAGTGGTATGTGGCAAAAATATGGATTGCACGAAACTAAATATAACAATTTCAAGAAAAAAGGAACCTACCGAACTGTTCTGAAGATACCACAGTGTTCTGGAGAGTAGGACTAAATTCAAAAGAATGGGATTACGAAAGGAGTTTCCTGACGTAGTGGAAACGGACACTGGCGATTACGAAGCTTGGTAATTGTGATGTAGTGTTGGCTATTGCGATGGCCGGACGACGACAGAGAAACGACGATGAGCGAACCCTGTCAAAGTCTTAGCTTCTCCGTCACGAAACATCAACGGCAGCCAATCAGACGAGAGCTTTTTGTTTTTGCATGTTTTTCTTTAACTCGATTTGCCATGGATCCATGGTCACCACTTCCTTTTACCTTACATCATTACCATTTGATTCACCATTAACTGTAATTCGAATTAGAATGGCGGTAAAGCATCCGACTCTCGTCCCGAGGAACAATCAGAGAGTCGTGTCATCATGTCCTCAACCTGGCGAATGTTTTCCTATATCAAATATTACGTGCTTTTCACTAACTCGCTTTTTTCATTTGCAACCACATTAAGCTTATTATCGTTTTAGCCTTGCCTCTTGCCAGTGTTTAGAACCACTCCGCGCAGTAAGGCATTTGTGTTGTTTGCAAAATGTGTGCGAAAACTTGTCTTGAGAAGAAGAGCTTCAACACAGATGACTAATTGCTGTTGTAGCGTAGGTAGCGCGGAATGCAGAGTCGTTTTTCTTTGAGATAAGATTAACCAGATGAGAAATTTCTCCAATGGCCGTAAAATATATGCACCCTCGTTCCCTGTTTGTTGTTTTTGTTGTATTTGACGACGCTCTTTTTGAGCTGTTCTCCCAGATATTTGGGGCCCCATTGTGTGTGTTAGTGAGTGTTTTGTGTGATTGCGTGTGCGGTTGTGTTAATAACTTCAGGTTGAGTCACTTCAGCTCTGCGAAGGATCCCAGGTTATAACCCAGGAATCCTTAGCTGGGTCCTATTAGCCTTACAAAGGATTCCAATTGGGTTTTGTGTGTGTGTGTCTGTGGTGATCCCTGGCGAGGAAATAACTTTCCCGTAAACCACCAAAGGAGGGTATTCTGGTGGAGAGGCTGTGGTTGGTCTCTGTTGCGGATTCCCCATTCCCATCAGTTCTTCTTACAAGACAACACTGCACTTTTAATACTATAATATCTTTTTCTTAATAATCCTTGAGTGGCATGAGAGACGGCTTTTATATTTGTGGCGAAGACAGAAGAATATTCTGGATCGCCACACCAGAAATATATAGAACAATCCAGATGTTTTTCTTAAGAAATTGGAAAAACATATTCCGGCACCGAGATCCGAACACTGGCCGCTCGCATGTGAAGCGAGAGCGGATCCACAGGGCCAACGCGTCAACTGTAGGGATGATATGCGGAGTATCGCCACAGTACTTCCCCCCCCCCCCGTGGAAAAAGAGCATCTGCTGCGAAACGGTCCGGAGGATGGATGGTGCGGCCGGAGCGAGTAGAAACCGTAGGACCTGCTGTCGATGAAGGAGGAAGGCTTGGTGGTGAAGATGGAGGCGACGCCGACGGAGTAGGTGGTGGAAGAAACGGTGCTGGCATAGAGACTGCAGGCGGAGAGTCGTCTTAAAGAAGATGAAGGCTTGACAGGCTGAAGGCTTAACTCTGTAGAACAATCCAAATTCCGAAGAAATCGGAAAAAATAGTTGCCGGCACCGTGAACCTAACACTGGCCGCCCGCAAGGGAGGCGAGAGCGGATCCACCGGGCCAACGCGTCAGCTTTAGTGGCGATACGCGGAGTATCGCGACACTGTCTTCGATTCAAGACGGCACGAGTATTTGCAGACTTAAGCAGAGAGTTCGTTCTAGTATTTTCTACGTGGTTAGGTATTTATAATCAGTGTTAAATGTACTGGGTATAGCCCGTTCGCGTTAACTTGGCCGTCAATCATTAGCCGATAGATAAAATTATGAAATATTTCCGTCCCGTAAGTCAGGTGAAAATAAAGTATTCAAGTGCTACTTTAGATGTTATAGATACATATTCTTTTCAATCGATATAGGTACTTCAATAAATTTAACCCGGCTTTTTTTTAAATTCTTTTCTTTAACTAGCTTTTCCATGGACCCATGGATCCATGGTTACTTGCATGATTACCACTTCTTCTGTAACAAAATAATGTTTCGAAATACCCTTCCTATATTTAGATTCGAGGTGGAATAGTGGGAAAGCATCCAACTCTCGTCCCGAGAAACAAATAGAAAGTCGTTAAGTCCACAACCTGGGGATTATTTTCTAGTGAACAGTCCTAGTTTTTTAGTCCTAGTTAATAAAATGTTAATGTAACAACATGGTATTTTTGCCTTAGTTTTTTACTAGCATTTTGTGCTATAAAAGGTTTATAAAACAACGTGTTGTTTTATGAACGTTTTATTTTTTAGGCGCATAAACATTTTGTAAATGTTTTGCCACTTGCGTTGTTTTATAGTTTTGTGCGGCTCCCCTCCCGCTGCGGGGGCCGGGGCAGTGAGGGGGCCCTAGGCCGAGCGAGGTCTCACCACGAGCGAGGATTATCCCTTCGCGAGCAAGGGTCGACCCACACACCGGCTACCTGTGACCTAGGGTCCGAGTACCTGAGATGTGGCCCCGCTCAATCGACACTAACCCATTTTATTAATAGCATTTTTGTGAAGTATCTTCATTAGTGGAGAAGTTCATATCAAATAAGGTCCTATTGCAAAGAATGACGAGTTGAGATTCAACTTCATTAGTGGTTAGATAACTTGAGTGAGAGAGGCTTCAATGAAAATATTTTGCTCCCATTGTTTTTTGTCTCTCGAAAGATAAAAAACAGTTGCATGGCTTACATTTTATTTGTCTCTCGAGTCACGCAATCCAATTTACTGGCCGCGTTTGGAATTGACTACGTTAATTCAAAAGATAACGTCTCTCTCCTCCCTTCTTCCAGCTCCCAAATAATTACTCTATTATTATCATACCCGCCAACCTTAAATAGCACTTATATCCTCGATTACCTGTGGCTATTCCAGACTCCTGTGAAAACATTATGCTCAAGTAATGCCGCCAAAAATGGGGTATTTTTACGCCATATAAGAGGTCTATTTTATGATATGACACCCATTTCCAGCCTCCGTAATACGGAGAGTACTTGTGCATGCATTAAAATCATCTATATTTTTAGAGTGCTGGTCAAGTTGCTTCTCACTCTCCAGTTATGCCTATCCTATGTGCTAAAACTCCACTTTCCTTTAAGCCTCTCCATAGTTAAGGCAATCATTTTTACTCCTCTACTGAATTCGTGGTCTCTTGCGTGACTTGGCGGCAACGGTTCATTATAAAAGGAAATACTTGAACACGGTGATTCCACGAGGTTTTATTTTTAAAAAACTCCCAAGGTTTGATTAAAATAGTGTTTAAAAAATTAAAATCCTCTGGAATCACTAGTTCAAGTGCTAAATTTTAAGTTTGCCCCTCCCCTTCATATCTTTACTCTTCCATCTAATGCTCTTTCTACAATGTCTTTTGTATTCTTCAAGTTACTTGTCTTTTTATTCTCTATTTTTTGTTCCCCACGTTGATTGTATCTATTTACTCATCTACTTCCGCGTCTCCTACTCGTTTCTCTCTTCTGTCGATCCACTTCATGTTAACATTTTGTCTTCTGCTAGTCCGTAACTCAGTTCCTTGTATTATTTTCTTGCCTTAATTAGCCTCTTTATAAAGACCTCACCTTTTAGACTAATGAAATTTCAGTTTGATCATACACAATTTCACTAATTAATTGACCAGGAAATGTAAAATCTTTTGATGTGAGATACTTGATTATTATTTTATATAAACTACCATTGATGAGAAAAAAAATACTTTTTTTTCACCAAACAATCCATCCAAGAAAAACATTTTTTATAGGCTCCTTGATTTGAGCCATCTTTAAAAAAAATTTCATTATTTATTAATTTGAATGTCTCAAAAATGGCACAGAGGCTTATTACATTGGATGACCAACAAACAAATACAATAGAAGCATTTACAATATATGAAAACAATAACAGAAAGATGGAAAACATACAAAATAACAGAAAAACGTGGACTTAGCGAAGAGTTAACAAGGTAGAGAGGGCATATTTGCTCACATGATTTGTAATGAGGGATCTGAAAGTGGAGGGTGACGAGAAGAGGTCAAGGGAGGATAATTGCGAAGCCAGGGAGTTAATCATTTTTGAAATGCGGTGAAATAGGAACCGCTGGGATATTGAAAGACGAAATTTGGGGATGTTTATGAGACAAGTATTGCGTGTGGTACGAGGAGGAACATGAAGTGGAAAGAGAGGAAGAAGGTAATTTGTATGGAGGGCACCACTCCAAAAGTTATGAAGGATCTTCATGTTACAGAGCACATGCCATTCCAAGGGAAGGCAGGATACCTAAATTCTTGGGTAGAGTTTCTAAGCTAGCTGATCCATCCGTGTATTTCTCTGCCGAAATTCTCGAGCAGAAGAGGTTTCTAGCTCCGTTTTAAATAGACCTTGGCGATCTAAAATCATGTCACATCACCCATTTTTCGCAGAATCGATCACACACGTGGTTCCCCTGTCCAATTTGCTCTAACCGCTGCGCACAATTTTCCACCGGTTGGGTTTTAATTGAGGAGATTTTTTTTTCTGTCCCGATCCCAGTTTTTTCTGTGCCGTTTCTAATCCTCCTTCCACATTTTTCCCTTCTTTCCTTCCTTCCCGTCAGGGCGTGGGCTGGCCCGTAATTAAATTCTGCCCGCGCGCGCGCGCTCAGCTACCTCTCAATGCCTCACGTCGGAAGAAGTGAAATCGGTTATTGGAAAAACAAAAACGAACAAAAAAAGCATAAAGGCCGGTTTGCGATTGGCTTCAACATTAGATTTAACTTCAATCGTGAGTAAAATGGATTAGTGTTTATGGGGGCGTTTGAAATTGCATCAAACTCTCAGCCGTGAGTGACATAACCATTAACTTCAAGGCTCATTCATCCCAACTTTTCTATTGCGATTCCATACCTAGAATTCCACTAATATTACTGTTACAATATGGATCTAAGTAGCGTTATCATTCCCGTTCACTATGCTTTATGCACCCACTAAACATTTCGTAACCCACTAAAATGTGTTTCGTTTTCATGGTTACATTCAAAGTGGTGGATATTTACCAGAGGCAGTGCAGCCGTAGATTAACGAAGTTGAAACTGATGATATCAGGCCTGACACCGCGGAAACGATGGATATCCATGCTAAGAAAAACCAACTTTGTAATTTCACAAACTTTATTATGCCACAGTGTGGTGAAACGCACGTTGTGCCCGAAGTATAAAGTGTGCGGAAATTACAAATTTGGTTTTTCTCAACATGGTTAACGAATATGGACTACGATTTCCAATGCATGTTCCTGTTGAAGGCCGATCGAAAACAGAAATCGCGAACGTGAATCATATTCGCATTTTTCGTTTCCAGCTGATTGCAGTTATTCCCTAGGCGTCACACTAGATGTCTTTTTTCTGCGCTGTCGAAAGCGTTTACCTCAGTATTCTGGATGCTTGGCCCATGTTGCGTTCCTCTCTGCGAGAATTGCGTCAAGGCCGCGGTGAATTCGAGTAACGCCTGCGTGGATTTCAGCTTCTACCGCAAATTCATTAGTTTGTTACGCAGGGGGGTTTAAAATCGCGTGACAGCAACCACCGTGAACTTTAACCAACTTCTTCAAAGCCCTGATTATCTCAACTTTCACCTTCTCGGATCCCGCCAGCGCTGGTTCACTTGGTTCCTTTTACATATTCATTTATTTCATTTGAACTTCTTATTCGTTGGAAAGGTGATTATTTTTTTATAATTCCTTATTCTCTCACCCCCAATCGATTTATACCAGGGTTTTATTCGTTAACAATGGGAAAATGTTTTACCTAATAACGAAACTGATGCATGGAGATTCCGTCTGCCATGATAACATTCGGATTTGACCCTAGAACGACGGACTGGGTCCAATGGACCCGGTTGGTAGTTTTGAGAGTTTATAATTCTGTCAAAAATGCACGAAATTGATTTAGATGCCGTGACTTTTCCTATATGTGTGTCCTCAATAACATATCAAGAAATAACGAGAATGGAATAAATATATTGTTTACTATACTACAAAGTTACATGGTGGACGGACTGGGTCCATTGGACCCATTCGACCATTTTCAATTCGATAGATATTATATTTCAACTCACCAGCAATTTTCTTATTTACATTGCATTTTTGGGAGATTCAATGTGTATGGAGTTATAATAAAATCGTAAGCGATACTTTGTATCATTTAGTGGGCAATGTTTAGGGATTAGCATGAATATTTTTATATGCTTTTACAATGTCACATTTAGAGTGATACGGTCAGATTCTTTAATTCCTTTTTTAATAAAAAACTTCGTACTTTTCCACACTTTATTTTAAAACTGGGACCGGTCTCACCTTAAAAAGACATCTTCTGGCACATTTTGAATCTTAGAGCGTTCTATATATACCCCCTTCCCCAGATTCACTTTTCTTCCTTTCCTCTCCCAATTGTCCACCTCTCCTCATTCTGTACGTAAGGGGTCTCTGTACTTAAAATCTTTGTCCCAATCCCAATAGTTCTCGGCCTCAGCCAACTATGTTCAATTAAAAAAAGCTCTTCCTCCCAGTTTTGTCCTCACTCTGCCATGCCCTAACCGCCCTACTCCTCTCTCCCTCATTTCAAAACACCCCTCACCAATTTATTTAACCTTTCTCTGGATATATGTAAGTGCTCTAAGCCATTTAATTGAATTGAAAATTCAGAAACTGCCGGAAGATGCCTTATTAAGGTGAAACCGGCCGCAGTTTTTAAATAGTAAAGTGTGGAAATGTACGACGTTTTTTATTCCAAATGGATATCTATCACTTCCACGAAGTCAAGCCTGACAATCAATTATCCAGATTGATTGTTGATAAAGCTGTTGATTAAATCAAAGTAAAATTATACAAATTATTAACATTAGCATCCAATTCAGAAATAAAAATAAATAAATAAAAGAGTGCCGAACCCAACACGGGGAGAAGCACAACGGAGGACGTCCCGCGGGTGACGCGGGTTTCAACGCTACGTTTTCATGCATCCGTTATTGCGTTGCCGCACACTTTATGGCCAATCAGAAGCATGATACCCAACGCAGGTTGCAATGCTGTCGGAGTAATTCATATTTCATATTTCGACGCAACCTTTCTTTGCCGGAGCTGTGGCCGAGAGGGTGAACCGACGCTTTCTGCCTGTCATTTGTTGGTCACACGATTCGTTCCCGCGGAATTGTGGGTCATCTTAGGATCGCGGCCATCTTTGAATTTTGGCGGAAGCGTGGCGTCAAGATCGTTTCAAATGGAGGAGAAAATATTTGAACCAAGTCGGGATAGTCATCTTTGTCTTTGTCTTCCTGGAAATGAATTCGAAAGTCGCAGCAAAACAGCTGGGAATCACTAAATAAATAAATAGGCGGCTGGTATTTTATGAAAATTATTAAAAAGGCATGATAGTCTTATCTATTAAAAACCTAAATAAAACAGAATAAAATTTTAAAAAATAGTACAATTTCAAAATAGTTTTTTAGCGAACAAATATTTAAACTTAAGACATTGTGCTTAGTTCACATTTCGTTTTGACAGGAAAAAACAGTTATTCAGTCAAATCTCAACCGATCTTAACAATTCAGGTCAGATAGAATCACAGTTAAATTTTTTATTTTTTATGTTTCTATCAAATTTTTCGAAAAGTTAACAGCCTTTTTTTTTACAATTTACGATTGAAAATTTAGAATGGCCGCCATTTTGAAACGGGAAAGCATAACAATTTCAGTCAAATCTCAACCGATAGTAAAAATTCTGGTACCACTGGAATCACAATTAAATTTACTATTTTTTATTTCTAGCACACGTTTTGTAAAGTTAACTGTTTTATTTATAATTTAACATTAAAAGTTTGGAACGGCCGCCATTTTGATACAGGAAAGCAGAACAGTTTTAATTTTTTTTCTAGTAAGATTTTCTTGAGCTTACAACATCCACCAAATTTTAAATCCAAATCTTCAGCCATACTTAAGCTATGATTTTTTTGTAAAAAACACATGTATACAGACAGACGCTAAACGAAGTGGAATTAAAAAAACTTATTCAACATTTTTGTTCCATTTCGGGTGTAAAATCCGAAAATGTCACAGCGAGTGCACCTTTTTTGTGACACCCTATATGTAAAAAAATGTCTTATGTAAGTTCCATGTGTATGTCACTTATCATAATCAGTTCTAGAGTAGCGCGGGGTCAAAATAATATCCTCCGTGGAGTACATAAACTTGCCCGATTTGGAAACTTCAGTGATCGTGCCTAGCGTGCGGCCTCTTGAGTCTATAATGGCACACAGCCCACTAGTCCTCTTATCAAATGTGTTCGCTCGTAGCACTTTTTAAGGAGTCGTCGGTGGAATAAGAGACTGGATTAGGAGAGCCCCTGATAAAACATATCTAGTGGATGTATAAGCAGTGCAGTAGTAGCGTCTCCAACAGAGAAAACGCATATCTCGAACCCCTACGCGTATGACTTCCATACAATTCAAGTGCATGATGGTCTAGCAAATGCCAGGCACCCTCACAATTTGATCACTCTCAGTCTCCGTCCATTATTGCTAATGTCAACATATCTACATCTACATACTACCCCGCAAGCCGCCTCAATAGGCGTGTGGCGGGGGTGTTAGGACACCAGCCGTTTAGATATAAAAAGGAAACGCTCTAGTGAAATTACGCCTATCATTTATTTAAGTTCCTTATTGTTCGTGGGAAAAACGAGTTTTCATACCTATCCTTTCGGCATCTCTCTTATTTTATCGTTTCTATCGGACCTGGAAATATAGTGGGGTTCTAATATGATGTTCTCCGTGTCGCTCTTAAAGATATCTATTCTCAATTGTTCAAGCAATGGCATGTTCATATGTAAGCATATGGTTGCCAAAGATATAGAGATGAATTATTCAAAAATTGTACGTAAAAAATAGAACTTTTGCATATCATCAGATAAGTAATTTATGACAACAAGATCTCTTTAGGAAATTAAACATTCTATGATATATTAGGACTTAATAAATTGCGATAGAATAAGATTCTCTCTCAGAAGAGTCTCTTCATCTTCAAAGTTTTATTTTGAGCAAAGACGGATTCAAATCTAAATCATGTATTTGATCTACTACGATGGTAAATCTTAGTTCACAGTATTGCCATGGTAAAAAATGTGAGTTTTGTCAAAAACCGTATTTTATGGGTTATGCGCTCTTTTTTGCCAGTAGGATATCCACGGATATCCAAATTGTAAAGATACTGGATACTTAACCGAAAACTTATGGTGTGCCTTTGCATCTTATAAGTCAGATAATACGGTTCCTTAAACATTTTTATCGGGCATATCATGATTTTATCAGTCACGCAAAATGTAAAAATTGAGAAGCGAAAAATAAAACTAGGATACATGAATGATGTAAACTTCGAGAATAATTTGCCCATGTAGCAGAGTCGTTGAGGGATCATTTGAGAGGTGGAGTGGCATTCGGTAGCTACCTTATCTACGTAGTTAGCAAATACTTACCGTTGAAACTGAAATAATTTATTTGCAAGGGATTACACAATTTTTGGTGAAACTTTCTAATACAGTGGTAGCTAGTACACTCGCTTTTAAAGCGTTAAAGTACTGACCAATCGCTTCTTGTTCAAATTCGGGAGCAGCAACTTGCGAGGTGATCAGATAATATACACGATGTGCGATTCTCTGGAAGCTAGATCATTCTAGGGGACAACAAGTGTTATTAATAATTTACAAAATTTAGCCCCTGACCACCTTCGATAATTGTACCCAATCTCCAAATATCACGAAAATATGGTTACGATGAACTCAATTAAACTGGACAACGCTCAAACGCTAAGTGACGAAAATGACCGTTGAGTGTGTGAATAAGACCCACCAATGGGTTTCATTATCACTTACTGAATGAGTTTGGCCCTCACTTGTCAAACGGATATTTAGGTTTGAGGATAGTTACTAATTTTTTTCCACAATCGTGTATTTTAAGAAAGTTTTTCGCATACAGTAATACTGCCAATTAACAGTGCACTCGTAGCAGTCATAAATATAAGATGTATTACACAAAACATTAACAAAAAAGAAGAAAACGCAACAAAAGAGAGATACGTTGCCAATTATTTGCGAAAATATTTTTTATTTGAAGATGAAATTCTATATAGCAGTCACACAACTAACTTAGAGAGGTTGAGATGAAAAATATCTCAACTAAAATCTCGCAGTAATTCCGTTTTTTGATCATTTTACTTAATTCCTCGGGCGATCCTAATTAAAACATATACTGCGGTGGCTAAGTAAATAAAAATTTCTGTTGTTGAAATAGTTCTATAGCTTACGATTGTGGAGAAAAAAACTCAAGTGTTCAAAAAAAATGCAGCGAATACTAAAATCGAATTAAAAATTTGAATTATTTTACACATCCGATATGAAAACTTTCAGGCCTATATCATGAGTGCAAATAATTTAAAATAGCAAAATAAGAAACCTCTACACCGAATACAATGTTTTTCTCGTGGAAGTAAAAGTTGATGAAAAAAATGGCAAATTCAGGCCTACAGGTCAAATACAGGTCCTACGGCCTTTCAAATGTAGTCTGTTAATCCCTCCAGGTTCTAAGGAAAATGTGCGTCAAATTTCGCTCGAAACGGTCAAGGCGTCCGGAAGGTCTACAGCTTTTAAACAATCAGTATTTAGGTTTTATAGATAATCGCTATTTCAGTTTTAGGCATATTAGATGGCCGTCGTTGGCACATTAGTGCTGGCACGCCTCCGTTGAGCTCGGTCGGGGTCGTCGTAAAAACACGCTCCGCGAAACGAGGCACTTGAAAAAAATTAACGCGAGGCCATAGTCCCGAACATGGCTGCATTGTAAACGGGTTGATGATTGATCGAGCAGCAAATCGAATTACGAAGGACGGATGAGGAACGCAGGCGGGCGCCGGGCGCCCCGCAGACACCCGTTGACGCGGCAACGAATTCGAGCCGATTTTTCAAACAGCCCCTCCACAACGAATCGTTTTTTTCAGGAGAAAGCTTGCCGTTCCTAGCTGTAGGTTCCTTCTCCTATTCCGCGCGAAAACACGCAAGACGTGAGTTTCGAAGTGCCGAGAAAGACGGCTTTGTTACATTTGACCTCTCATGTTTTTGTTTTCCCGTCATCATTTCTGTGACATTAGAAATTTGTTTTTACGATTTGTTATACCTGCTAACGTTGTATTATATCAATTAACCCAATACGATAATGTTAACACAAGCTCAAAATCCATTTCCAAGCCGGAATTTGAACCCGCGACAATTATATTGCGGTCACAGAGAATGTCACCAACCTACCTACGGCATACTAGATACAACTTATTATGAAATACAGCGTAGTCCCAATTGAAAACTAATCCATGTGTGCAGTGACCAACTAACACAATTGGGGGCCTTTAGGCAGTACAAGAAATGGGGCCAACGTTAAAAATACAAGTCGCAAGAGAAGGAGGAAAAAAATTCTCAGGGCCCCTCCGGGGCCAATAGGCAAATGCCTACTTTGCCCTATTTGGTAATCTAGCTCTACATGTGCGTCATTAAAATACAGTTATAGGAAAAATATTTAACAAAATTTCAAAATAATCAAATGACTAATATAATGAGTTGAATTTCAATAAAGGGTCACATGGCCTTTTTAGTATAAATATACGTATTTGAGCATCCGTTTTTTCGTATTTTTGCCGCTGCATTGAGCGCTACTCGCGGATCCCGTTGCCTTAGCAGTGGTAGAACCAGATGGAAAAAGAAGACGGTAGTTAGCCGTGAATTAAAAAAATAAGGATTAAGGATTTACCAAGCGAATAGCAGGAAGATTCTTCGATGAAGAAGTGAAAGAGAGATTTTAGCTTGCTCTGGTCAGGACACATTTCCAATACACCGCGCGTATTTGGGATCCTGCACATAAATATTATTAACAGAGTGAATACAATACAAAGGAATGCCACACGCTTGGTTAAATCATTACAAGTAGCTAAAAAAAACAGCGCGGAAATATTAAGCTCCGTTTTCAGGACCGATCTTCATATTAGATTATTTATTTTTGATATTTTTGCGTCCATATTCTTAGAAGGTGAGACAAAAAACTCGATGGTCGAATAAAAGCATTTTAGACAAAAAATCACAGATTCTGTTTTCCTCCAATGCCTTTCGGTGCGAAAGATATTTACAAATCGTATAATTCATTGAACAGATAAGATTAATCACCAACTTGATCATAGGGTAACGAATGATATTATCAACGCAGTGGGTTACATAAAAGAAACGGTTGGTGGAACTCTTTTGTAATACGTAAACGCATTGTTATCACAGACCAAAATATTGATACGACTTTGAAATCTGTCTGCGGTGATTGACTAAAAGGATCACCTCTTTCTTCATGTTCATTTCATATTAAGGACGGATTCTGTCGCTCCAATGTCAGCATAATAATGTATTGTATTGAAGGTTATTTTTCCTTTTCTTCAACATGTTGTTCGCAAAATTCTTAAGCCTTATTTTTAAATAAATATAAATAATCTTCTCATACCATAGTAAAATTAAAAAATCGTTTGGTATTTTTTGTTGAAAAAAAAGTTCTTCCTATTAAAAAAATATTTAGGCCAATTTTTAAAGACATAAAAATAATCTGCTCGTAGCAGAGTCAAATTATAAAATTCGTTCGCATGGTATTTGTTGGAAAAAAAATTTTTTTTCTACCTCAGAGCTTCGAACACCATTAAAATAATTAGGGGTAATTAATGAATTGCAATTACAGTTGGCACAGTTGCAGGTAAGATACAATCGCAATGCGATGTAAGTAATTAATATTTTACAATAATAACTCGATGGTAGGCGAAGTAGCCTTGTGGATTTTCGACTAAATAGAATGACGAGATACTTCGTTATTTCCACACAATCACTTTCAACAGACCGGTTTCGATGTTTTAGTAGGTACATCATCCTCAGAGATATAACAACATATCTCTGCCAACTGCGAATTGTACTACATATGTAGTACAGTCCGTATCTCTGATAATGATGTACCTACTAAAACATCGAAACCGGTCAGTTGAAAATAAAAGTGTGGAGATAACCAAGTATCTCATCATTCTATTATTTTACAATAATATAGCGCTGTATTATTTTACATACTTACCGTCGGAACTCATTGACTCATGAAAGCGCTCACAATTACGAACTGTTCTTCACCTAAAATAGAATTCATTCTTCTGTGCACTATGTCATTTAGAAGTCAGCCTATTTTGCGCAAGTTTCCAATTGCTTAGTCATTTCTCTGCCATCACGAGTGGGTAAGGTCAAAGGCCCTTTCATTAGTGACGCTTCTGTCCTATTTGAACCAGACGGAAATCACCGCCGTTCCCACCTCTCCTATTATTGTGTCTATTACTCTCGCCTAGCTGTCAACACCCGTGACATGGAATTCCTTCACTCCCCCGGTCGGTCGCTGGAAGGGCAGAGGCCTTCCCCTTCTTTCCTGAGACCCTCGACCGCCAATCGAAGGACCCTGTGTGGGAGCAAGTTATTTTTTATTTTCCGTCCTTCCACGCACAATCGGACCCGCGTTTGACCCGTGACATTTTGGAGCCGCTTTTTCCGTCGCCACTAATCTGAGACACTCTGGCGCGAACACTTTCCTTGCCACGCCTTCAATCACTCCATTCCTCACGAAGCGTGAAATCTTCCCTTTTTTAAAAGACGCACCCCCTCGGAAACAAGGAGGCTAGAAAAGACATGGAGGCGACATGCCACTTGATTCTTGAAGCCAATTCCGCCATTGCAGTCGGCACAGTTTAGACCTTCCTCTGGCTTACGTGTCCGACGGTCGCGTTCGATTTTCGTCAAATCTAAGTTAAAAACCACTGGCAAGGCGATGTTTTGTGACTGGTTTGGCAACACCTACTTGGCACGAAATCCTTCCCAAGTACCCCTATTCTTGCTTCAATTTCACCCATGAGCGTTCACGGTCATGCCTCCTCCATTTAATTTTAACCTCCTTTCTCGGAAACATGTTGGAATCCTCGAAAGGGCTGGAAAATTCCTCCGGATTCGGAAAGTGTGTC
The DNA here is from genome assembly GCA_963573305.1 of Pyrrhosoma nymphula. NCBI lineage: Eukaryota > Metazoa > Arthropoda > Insecta > Odonata > Coenagrionidae > Pyrrhosoma > Pyrrhosoma nymphula. The sequence continues at coordinate 93,079,069 of OY754339.1, forward strand.
CAAAGAGAAGAGAATGCTTGAAACTGAAAATTTTCTTTCCATTTGCATAAGCTCATTGACGATGTGTTGTTGGGTAGGTTTATATATTGTTGGCTAGTATATGCTTGCACTCATTTGAGTAAGTATAAAAATATTTTTATTGACCCTCGCCGGCCCCGGTAGCGGCGGGGTAAAGTCCTCACCTGCTAATCGCCTCACTAATCCGAGGGTCGTGGGTTCGAGTCCCGCATGGGTTAATTTTTCGCATGCCCAGGGCATGGGTGTTTCTGTCAAGTTCTGGTAGTTCGGCCCCTGAGAAACCTCATGAGAAGCCAATGGCTTATCGGGATCGCAGGTGTATACGGACCACCAGAATCACCCGAGACCAAATAAAATATTAAGCGTTTTTTTTTGCTCGTAATTTGACTCTACTGCAAAGCTTCATTATCTCCTCATTGAGAGTTAAGAATACTCATCTTCACTTTCCACGGGTTCCTCAAATCAAATGTTGTCATCAAATTAATCTTCGCCACGTTATTTCTTTTCCTCATTGA